>OZ023295.1:12871887-14121887 GCA_964007245.1 Hypomecis atomaria
CTTTGTGGCTTCATTCATTTTTCATATCAGCCTGACAGACAACGAGACAACGACGAAGACCTGGGTCCAATTTTATAAAGCTACAAGTTACAATTCTACAGGCAAATTGACATTAATGACGCAGTCTCGACCAATCACGAATGCGGATTCCGTCAATGTTGCCAGTAATTTACCTGTAGCCTGTAACTTGTAGTTTTATAAAATAGGGCCCTGATAAAATTTATCGAGTATATATATATTCAAAAACTATAATAGTTTTCGTTTAGTGTGCCTCCGAGCCCTTGATCCAGGCTTTGCGTAGTTTACTTAAATTTTCGCGTTCGCGTGTGTTATTGATAGTCACATGCCGGGACCGGGTAGTGCGGAGAGGTTAGTATTGTGGATTTTGTCAATTAATTTATTACAATTAAATGTTTATAATGTTTATTCAGAACTCCAAAGTAAAAATGTACAATTTCTTCACAAAGGAAAAAAAAGGTTTAATTCAAAAACTGTACATTACACGTAAACGAAAACCACAGTGGTTTATTTGTGGCTTCATTCATTTTTTATACCATCCTGACGGACAACGAGGAAGCCCTGACAAAATGTATCGATCCATACGAAAATGATTTCGTTTAGAGTGCCTTCTGAGCTCTTAGTCCTGAGGGGTTAGTTTAGGTTTACACGTAAATTGAAACTAAAGCTGTTTCGGTATGGCTCCATACATTTCTGTACAGTGCCCCTGGTGGAAACGAGAAAGAACTAACCAAAATGTATAGAGCCACACATGAACGCGAAACTTTACGTCAGGCTGGACTAAGGGCTCAGGTTTTGCGTTGTTTACTTAAACGCGTGTGGCTCCATACGTTTTGGTTAGTTCTTACTCGTTTCCGCCAGGGGCGCTGTAAAAAATGTATAAAAATGTAAAACCCCTCTGCAGCCCTAACAACAACAAGGTTGTTTTTTTCTTTTAGTGGGTGATTTAGAATATGAGTGCTGGTAACACTCACTGTTCCTGCGGAGTGCGGACCTGTTTTCAAGGCTGCGTTCCAAAACATTTAGCTGTTTGTCGAGTGAATTTTACCGGATGAATTTTGGTTTCGGAACTAGGCTCAAGCGGGTGAAAATCACTCGGAGTGAATTATGTTTTGGAACGATCTTAGCTAAAAAGAGTTGCCTAAGTGCTGCCATTTATGCAATAAATATTCCTTTTGTTTCCTTACCGTTACTTTTTTGACATGGTTGATTTTTTGTTTTTAATTATGTGGGTCATCATTTCCTAAAATGGTATATATATTTACAGTAAAAATTCTTCTGTAAATAGGTACTTATTATGGATAACGTCTTTTTTCTAGGATAATGTTACTTTTCGATCTGTCGTACGTTTAAATCGCACAAAAGCTCTGGTAGCACCTGCAATAGCCTCGATCAGCGCGCGAAATTTAATTTTTCTTAGGTTTTATGTCATGTGGAGATATATTACAGTATGTTCACAGTTGATTTGCCTCTGATATTTGTCACTGTCTCTGTCTAGTCATTACACACTTTCACAGGTTAGAAAGAGACATAGTGACGGGTGTCACAAGGGAAGTACCTGTGAACGGACTGTACTCATGTTAAGTTTACGAATATGAAGACTCATTGGTGTGACAATAAGTAGTTTTGACGTAGTACATACATAAAAAACCGAAATAGTTATCAGTCTGTACATGGTCTGTACACAAAACTGTACTACGCTGATAATTTCTAGTTGAAGAGAATTTAAATTTCGCGCGCCGATCGAGGATATAGGTTCAAAAAAGATCTTTAATTAACAACATCATCAACTTTTATGTAATAACTTGTTTCATCTTTATCTAAAATGCATAAAATATTTCGCCGTTGCAGAACAGCTTGTTTGGTGTGGATTGGAATTAATCACGAATTTGAATTAATTTTTCATCAACCACTTGTTTACAAATAACTTCTCTCTTCGCGTCAGTTTTGACAGCCGAGTGAAATTCAACTCTGATTTTACCAGGGTGAATTTTTCAACTGTCAGGTGGAATTTCACTCTGTCGCAGGCGTTCCAAAACACTAGAGTAAAATTCACCGTTGCGTTTCGGAACCAGCATCGAGCGAATTTCACCCTTTACCGAGTAAATATTGCCTGTTTTGGAACGCACCCCAAAAGCATAGCATTTTGTATTTGCGATTCTAGTTAATTTGTAAATGAATTCAACCGTTTTTTGCAACTTATATCTTTGTTCCGGTTCCTAAACAAACAGTAAAATATCATCTGAGACTAAATTAGTGACTCGATAATCTTATAAACCATGAAAATAGCAGTGGAAGGATGCGCTCATGGGGAGCTTGAAAAAATCTACGAATGTGTAGAAACTTTACAAGAGAGGGAAGGAATAAAATTGGATTTACTGATATGTTGTGGTGATTTTCAAGCCGTACGCAATAAAACAGACCTATGTGCTATGGCTGTGCCTGAGAAGTACCATAACATGTGCTCATTCTACAAGTAAGATGTGATTTAGTGAATTTGTCATGTCGATTCTACTTTTTGAAACAAATATCTTTACTATGTATTCATATCATAACCATTATTACAAAAGATTTGTATAAAAAAGTCAAAACTGAATTTCTTTCACAGGTATTACAGTGGTGAAAGAAAAGCACCCATATTGACTATTTTTATCGGAGGAAATCATGAAGCATCTAATTACTTACAAGAATTGCCCTATGGTGGTTGGGTGGCACCAAATATATATTACCTTGGCAGAGCTGGTGTGATACAAATTGGCAACCTTAGAATTGGAGGTAATTATCAGTATTTTTTTTCATGGAAACCATATTCTGTGATCTCAGTAATTAAAGTTTTGAAGTAATTGTTGTTATTAAATGTATTTCAGGTTTATCTGGCATATTTAAAGGACATGATTACTTACAAGGTTTTTGGGAATGTCCTCCTTATACTCAAAATTCCCTGAGGTCAGTGTACCATATCCGGTCGTTTGATGTATTCCGCCTCAGTCAGCTGAAAGATAAAGTCCATGTTATGTTATCTCATGATTGGCCCAGAGGCATTACAGACTATGGAAACAAAGAACAACTGCTTAGATTTAAACCATTTTTCAGGTAAGTCACAGAATATTTCTAAAACTTTATGAAAACAATATTTGTTGGTGAAATTAAATATAAAAGTTGTCACTCATTTTAGAGAAGATATTGAAGCCAACCAACTAGGTAGTACACCAGCTGAGAATTTACTACACACATTGAAGCCAGATTACTGGTTTTCTGCACATTTACATTGCCAGTTTGTCGCCTTAGTCAAACATGACAATGGTAGCGAGACCAAGTTCTTGGCTTTGGACAAATGTTTGCCCAAACGAAGACATTTACAAATATTGGATGTGCCAGCTGAGTTTGATGGGGATAAAACTTTGAAGTATGATGCAGAATGGTTGGCTGTATTGAAGAGCACTAACCATTTGATGTCTGTGAAGAATATTGATTGTCACATGCCCGGACCAGGTAGTGCAGAGAGGTTAGTATTATGGATTTCGTCAAATCGTTCATTATTGTTGAATAAAAGTGACTTGCTATTTGTATTATTGTATCATACTATTTTAAGTGAACAAAACAAGTTTGCCTATTTTTTTTTTTTTTTTTTGTTATTTGTTTAACTCCATTGATAATTTTCAGTTAAGTATACAGTTAAAGTAACTTTAAAAAGCTATTTATCATTTCTTTTAGGTTTGATTTCACACCAACTAAAGAGGAAAAGGAAGCAGCTGTATCTATGATGAAAGATATGACAATCAAAGAAGAGAGCTTTGTAAAAACTGCTCCAATATTTGACCCGAAAGCACCAAAAGCTCCTCCTACAGAACCTGTCTTAAATCCGCAAACAGCTAATCTGTGTGACTCATTAGGTATTGATGACCCAGTGCAAGTACTCTTGGCTCGTACAGGGCGGACTATGAAAAAACCTGGTAACTATGCTTCTCAAATATCTGAATCACTTACAGTGGAAGCTTCCCCGGTCAGTGTTATAAAGTGTTCAAAGTTATCGCTGCCGGCACCAATAACACCCAGTGAAGATGATAAAGAGGAACTATCACAAGAATTGCCTTCTTCAGGTAATTTATTATTGACAGATAGTTTAAACTCTACAGATGAATTTTCTACGCCAGTGTCGGTTACTAAGAAAACCTTCAAGAGACGTAATGTGTCCATCTATAATGTAGCTGATCAGGAAGACAGTGAAAGCACTGCATCTACTGTATTAGATACAGAAAGCAGTCCATGTAAATTATCTTTTAAGTCAAGTTTTTAATGAAAAACAGATACATACAAGACTGTTTAGGAAATGTTGGACTGTAATGCAATAATTGGATGTTCAAAATTATGAAATACAGATTTTATGTAGTGAATTTTATTCTACTTTATGTAACAAATATTTTTTATGATATCAAATTCAAACATTACTGTTAACATGATGGTATGTGTAATATTAAGGACAAATCTTATTGACACTTTTTAATAAAATTGTGCAATTTTAGTTTAACAAACATACAGTATTTAATTTTCCGAATCCAAATCTTATCATGTACTAAAAGTATAAGTAGGCACTATAAGGTTACACTTTTATTTTTTGGAAGTTTATTTGACAAGATAGAAACTAAGTACTTATACATAAATAATATCTTACACTTGGTCTCTGACCGCAAACTAAGCAAAGCTTGTGATATAGCTGCCAGAAGCCAATAAAGTACATAATTTTACATATTTTTAAATACATACTTATATAGATGACAACATCCAGACAGAGCAAATATCTCAATGATCACATAAATGCTTTTCCTGAGTGGGAATCAAACCCACACCTCTACAGTCCAGGAGTCAGAGTCACTAGCCACTGAGGCAGTCTAATATAATTAAGACTGATAATCTTGAACGGGCCAGAGTTGCCGGGGCCCTCATGTGCATGCATTTAGATGTCATGTCATAAATGTAACAACTTCAATAAAATACAAAATTTAACACCAGGGAGGTTTTCAAAATTGGCTGAACCTTGATGCACCTTAAAATGCTTTGTTGCAGTTTGCCCCAGTGTTAATGAAATGTGCACATTCGGTAGTAATAAAGTTGTCATCTTGCAGTCTGCTTCATCATCGTGTGTTGCTTCTTGTAAGATCTGATTACAATCACTACATAGTATAAAACAAAGTCCCCTCCCGCTGTCTGTCCCCATGTATGCTTATATCTACCAACGGATTTTGATGCAGTTTTTTTTAATAGACAGAGTGATTCAAGAGGAAGGTTTATATGTAGAATACACCTGTGCGAAGCTAGAGAGGGTCGCTAGTAATTTATTAAACAATGTAATAATTTATATGCTCACAATAATTTAATTATTTTATTACTGGCAATGGCTTAGTAAGTGTTCTTTCAGCTGAGGCATATTTTTAGGTTTATGAGAACATTGGTTGCATTGTAGTTCTGTCGCCATAAGACTTTTATGTAATTGTTTTGATATTTTCTTGATGGAACCATTTTCTTTCAATTCATTCAAAACATCTGTAACAATGGGTTTTCATTATTAAGACTAATGTGTTCTTGTTATTATTAAATAGGCTAGACTTTACAATAGCATGCTTTATTTTGGCAAACTGAATATCTCTTATAGCTATTTTGAGGTAGCATGTTAGATATCATAAAAAAGTATGATCTTAGATTTTCTTCTCCTCCAACTTGATGATTACCTATGGCATTTTGGTAAAAAGTTTTAAAGGGACTTTTATAGGCTGAAACATACAACCTGACAGCTGTGATGTTAGCTACAAGCTGCAGATAACCCAATCCTCGCGCAGCTGATAAGTGAGCTGCAGTCAGGATTGGGTTATCTGCAGCTTGTAGCTAATCACAGCCGCCAAGTTGTGTGATTTGTCCTATACCTACTATACCTACCCATGAATACTCTCAAGCTGCTTTGAAATAATTATGGGAACTACTTACTCTAACATCAAATTAAGTGTTTAAAAATCATTTACCTTCATAAGGAATAAAGAATTTAGTGGTGAAACTATTCCAGTGAACCTTTGTTTTTAAGCACGGTGAGATCATGTCTGAACTAATAATGTGCATGTGTAACCGAAACATACTTGGAACTGCGTGAAAGCCAGCCTTTAGATTACAGCTCTCTTCTTGTTGGAGTTCTTTGTAGACTTCTCCAAATTCTTCTAACAGTTTTACATGAGCCTTGGTCAATTTGTAAATACTGTTTATATCTTCATGAGGTAGGACGAGATAATGAATTTTAGCTTTTGGGTATTTGTCACGGATGATTACAAGTTTGTCTGTAGATTTTACCACGGTCTTCGGGTCTTTCATAGATTCTAACAATCCTAGAGACCAATGTTTATTTTTCTTTGCGGAAGAGCCCGTTTCACCGGCGCCTGTAAGATATCTTTTACTCATGTTTCTTACAATCCAAACGCAACTACACAGTCGTGTCAGTTTGTATTTGGACTTTAAATATTCTTATTTAGTATCTGTAGATCTGAAGATTATTCACAGAATATAAGAGAAGAGAATTAGAGAAAAATTAAATAAGTTACGAGTTACGAGCAGCTTGTTTTGTTTACATTTTGTTTGGCATTGGCACTTTGGCAGTAACATAACTTGACAATAAGATAATTTAAGATTTGACAGTTGACGTCGATATCGTTTTTTTTTTGTTTGCTAGGAACCTTTAAAGGAAATTATTGGTATTGTGCTTGAGGTGGTTTCATTTGGTCAGCGCGCGAAATTCAAATATTTTTTTGTGTTTCTTGCCATTTACAGATATTAATTACTCATTGTAAGTTTACAAAAACTCATTTAGCGACCATGCCCAGACTGGTAGAACTAAATCTACAAAAAGTGCACTTATCCCTACCAGGGTGGATAGCTCGGTAGGGATAAGTGCACCAGCCGAGCTAGTCCAGCATGGGGCTACGAAAAGCTATGAAAAGAACTATTTTCGACGTGTGAAAAAGTGATAGATATATACCCACTTTGCCATAACGATGTCTCGTTCTGACACGTAGAAAGAAATATTACTTCATGCGCATCCTAGCCCGGCTGGTAGTGTTTACGAGGTACAAACGTCTAAAATCCAATATAGTGGCCAGTTAAGGCACGAAAGTGCATCAACTAAAAACTGAGGTAGAAATCGGTTGATGGGCTTTTGTGCATAGACTGAATATTATTAAGGTGTTTCTAAGCCCGATTACAGAGGCGCCAGCGTAATTATAATAGCTAAATAGCATAGTCCTGTTTTTTTTCACTTTAGGCATTCGATAGAGAGAACGCTTTTTACTCGTACGTCGCTATTAAATTTACACTGGCGCATCTGTAATCGGGCTTTATGTGTACTATGTACCTCGGCAACATTAGGTAGGTAAGTACCTATTCTTAGTGCGGGAACGATCATAGAAAATCTGTGCTTGTGCCTTGCTTGTGCGCGTAAGAGAGCAAACCGTGCGAAACTTGCCTAAAGTTAGAAACGATTCTGACGTTTCAAAAATTGGGCTCCTGATACGCACCTAGTATTATTATGAGATTATTACAAATTCTATGACAGAACTATGAACCTCATTGTAGATCAGACCAATAAAAATATTTTCAGTAGGGTTTCTCCAAGGGTTTCTTAAATAAATTAAAACAATATATATCTTAGACGTAATTTATTCGTTGATATGCTTAACCATATAAATTACCTTCAATATTTAATTGATTTTAGTTGGAATTAATGTTTACCTTCTAATGAGACAGTCATGACTGAAAAAGTTTAAAATTGTACAAAACAACTTTTATGTGAAACAGTTTTTCAGTCATAAGTATACGCGAACATCGTTATCCGTTCAAATAAATACTTCTTATACTAAACAATACTTTCCAAGGTCTAATCTAATGGAGAAATTAGTCTATATCTCTTACACCTACCTATAATTAATTCATGGTTTTATCCATAGAATTTAACTCATTCGCTTTCAATAAAATTATATTCTCTAAGTCAAATACAGTAGACAGTACCTGGGTACCTACTTAGGTTCATAAATCATGATTCAGACCATCATTATGAACAACTTTTACTATGGAGCCAGCCCAGAATTCGAGAAAAAAATATCAGCTGTTCCATACAAAATTGCAACTATGAATCGACAAAATGTATGAAACAGCAGATTTTTTTCTCGAATTCTGTTTTGGCCCATAGTAAAAGTTGTTCATAATGTTGATTCGAATAACCTCCTTTCGGGTAATTACACCAGTTCTGGATAAGCCTGTATAATTTTATCAGCATAATAAATATTTTAGAGCTATAGCGTGAACCCGTACTACGTTCACCGAAATAGGAAGGTAGTCGTATAACACCTAAGATATATTGGTCAAGAAAACCTTAGTATAGGTACTTAGGTCGTTATATACATATTATTTAGTTTAAGTAGCAGATTCAATATATATATAAAAACGCATTCTTGTAAAGAGCTTTGTCTGAAGATTGAGTAAATACCTCCTGATAATTCTTAATTATTTACCCTCAATTTTGGTGTAAATATCTGCAACGCATGATGTGTGTAAAATAATGTCTCAGTACTGTACTGTACCAGCCTTTTAATAGTCCACTGCAGGACGTAGGCCTACGCACAAAGGGTGATGATTACATGATGTGTAAAATAATGTCTCAGCACTAAAAAAAATCTGCTATTCTTCTCCTAAATCTAATGAAAATAGACACAAATGAGTTGCTTTTCAAGAGCTATTAAGTACCTTAGTGAGTTACCTATTGGTCAGAATTTAGGGCACTACTTTAAGTATAGTCCGAATTAACTTCTCGGCGGCTAGGGGTGCGATTGCGATGTTAACTTCAAGCTGCGTAAAACCCAATCCTGACTGAAGCTCTCTTCATAGCTGCGCTAGGATTGGGTTAGCCGTAGTGGTAATGACACCCGCCTTACAACCGTGATGTCGTGGGTTCAAATTCCGGTCCCGTACCAATGAATTATTTGGAATTTATGTACGGAATTTCACACCACTGGCTTCTCGGTGAAGGAAAACATCGTGAGGCAACCTGCTTACGTCCATAGAAGAAATTCGATGGCGTATGTGAATCCGCCAACCCGCACTGGGCCAGCGTGGTGGATATGACCTACGTGCGTAGGCCTACGTCCTGCAGTGGACTATTAAAAAGGCTGGTACAGGATTGGGTTTCGCGCAGCTTGAATCTAAATTCACAGCCGCCAATAAGTTTGAATCGTCCTTAGTATAAAGATATTAGTGTTGTATCAGATAGGTAAAAAAGACCCTCAATTAGATGTTTTTACTATTACTATCACTGTACAGTTGGGCGGCCCGTGTATCCAGTGTCTGGCAAGGAATGATGAGCCAACTCTCGGAGGATTTGTTCGAAGCCTTTTGCTGCAGGCGCTTGGAGGCTGTTGTTCTTGAGCATGGTTGAATTCAACTTCGTCGCTAAATAGCACATCTGGAAGGAAGGAAACGTGATTCAAGTAAGTAGTAAGTCGTAGTTTTATTGTAGTGTTATAGAGTCGAAATTTAAGTAGAGGCGAAACACATGCTTTGCTTCTATCGCCGAAATGTAGCGCTTATAGCGTATTTTGACTAGGAGTTTGTTAGCCTTACTTAGCGATCATTGAAGTTAAGCGACGTTCAGCACGGTTCAGTCTTTGGATGGGTGACTGCGGGTGGCATTTACAACTGAGCGCTACCGTGGCTCGGATGACATGTTATATTGTAGGCCCAGGTTGCAGAGGCCTTCAGGCGGCTTAAAAACTCTGATATCAGGGCTAGCCACCCGGCCTATACGAACTTAGATACATATATCGCTGAAATTATAAGTGTGGAGTTTTGTATCGAAATAAATATTAACGAAAACATTCATAGGGTTAGGATATAAGAACCCTACGAATATTTTAAATGTTAATTTAGTTTAGCTGTCGACTGACTATCATTTTAATCGCGGCTGACATAATATGATAAATCGAGAGGAGTCATCCTGTGCATGCAGTGGCGGAGCAAAAACATCCTGTGGGCTACTTTATTTTCCAAAGCCCTATTTTATTTATTTCGTGAGCACAGGCTTAATCGGGGACGTACCTACCTACATCATGGAAGAAGTAGGTAGCACACGTCACTTCTACGGGTGTATGTTGAAACAGCTCCCTGACTATACCACTATAAAGGTCTATCAACACTTTATCTAACTCCGGGTTCCTACACCGAGTAAGAAGCATCGAAGAGTTCTGAATCTTACCAGTAAAGCGGACATAAACAGCAGTGCTCCAAGCGCCACTGCCACCATCATGGTGTAGCGCACGTGGCTTCCAGCGGCGTCCGATAGAACAGCTCGCGTGGCATCACCACCGTGTACTCCAAGTTCTCCTTGAACCGAGTGAAGGGGTTGAAGGTTGTTATATCTTACCAGCAAAGCTGACATAAACAGCAGAGCTCCAAGCGCCACTGCCACCATCATGGATGTAGCGCACGTGGCTTCCAGCGGCGTCCTATGGAACAGCTCCCCTGGCATCACCACCGTGTACACCAAGTTCTCCTTGAACCGAGTGAAGGGGTTGAAGGTTGTTATATCTTACCAGCAAAGCTGACATAAACAGCAGAGCTCCAAGCGCCACTGCCACCATCATGGATGTAGCGCATGTGGCTTCCAGCGGCGTCCGATGGAACAGCTCCCCTGGCATCACCACCGTGTACTCCAAGTTCTCCTTGAACCGAGTGAAGGGGGTTGAAGAGTTGTCAGCGACCAAGGCCGCTGTCGTCGAGTTGGACTCCACTGCCAGCGATCTGCGTCGACGGCCGTGACCTGAAATATATGATTGTTTGAAGTGAGATCAAGCTATTGTCAAGGTTGATTGATATTTTCACAAACCTTCTGATGTGGATTTTTCCATCTATCCTTCTATCCATCATCCTATAGGATGTCCACTACTGCTCATAAGCTTCCCCTACGAATCTAAAATAAGCGCGGTTGGGAGTGGATTACATCAAACGCGATCCTGCATTCTTGATGAGGTCCACTC
The DNA here is from genome assembly GCA_964007245.1 of Hypomecis atomaria. Lineage (NCBI taxonomy): Eukaryota > Metazoa > Arthropoda > Insecta > Lepidoptera > Geometridae > Hypomecis > Hypomecis atomaria. Next base: position 12,882,966 of record OZ023295.1, read on the forward strand.
CACTTTGTGGGTCTTACGCTGCCTTTGCCAGTGCCTACGTGTTCTCCACTTGAACATTTTTCGACCCCATCGGTCATCAATTCTTTGCTGTTTTGTCATTTTTACAAAAGAGTAATGTGTGTGGGCAATGCTACAATCCACTCCACAATCCAGGCAGCCGCGTGAGCCGCTTCCATACAGGATCCACAGTATGTAGCGTACTACTAAGGGAACATCTTGAAATCTGCAACCAATGATTATACCTGATGGTTCAAACAAGTCGAGACAGTAGTCGGGCTGGCAGTCGGCCGCGTCCATGCAGGCCTTGATCTGCGAGTGGATCCACAGAGTGGAGCGTTCTTTCATCGACGCCAGTAAGAACGCTTCGAAGTCTAGGAACACTTCATTGTGTCGCTCGCGGTACCGCGCCGGCTGGTGCGGGATTATTGACGCGAAGTCACGATTGCGGCAGCTGTTGAATAGACGTTTCTAATTTTAGAGGTGTGTGATTCTATATAGTAAAAACATAAAATGTTTCGACGCAAGTGGAAAAGAATCAGATGTTAAGAAGTCGGCAGGCATGCATAGGCATTTACGGGGAAATATACTTAGAGAAAGCGAGAGTCTTGGCAAGAGTCCACGCATGGGAGGATGGACTGATCTAATTAAGACCACTAGAATAAGCTGTGTCAGCTGTGTTCAACGCTTCAAAAATGTTATTTTTCGGATCATCCATGAACATCTAGTACCTAGATGATGTCTGCTCTAATTCGAAATTACAGTTACCAAAAATTGTGAAACGAAACAGTCAACAATTTTCCATCCCCGTTAATTCCTGGCAAGCAAGCAACGTCATGAAAGCATTTCGTTGTATTCTTAGAAAGACGAAAGTAACGGTACTGCGTATGGTATCGTAGACGAAAATCATACGCGTCTTGCGGATTTTATGGCAATTTATCACGCTACTCTCGTGCATTCCGATTAGTTCCGTCGACAGGTCATTGATTTTGTTTTATTTTGAATCCTACGTTTTCGAGTGCGTATTACATTGATTAGTGACCCGTCTGTACGTTGTTTCATGCACGTCGACCTATTCAAGTAGGCACTGAAAGACAATTCGCCAGATGAACCACAAAACAGAAAAACAAGACAGAGCTGCATGAAATAAGAGTTGATAGGCTGGCACATTTTTCCGCGAGAGAGAGAAGGTTAGCGTCTTTTAGTGAAAAGGGTCAACAAGACCTAAGAGCAAGATATAAATAAGAGAAAAATATAGAGGCGGTTTGTGTATTGCACAGATTATACTATAAGTAAACAAGAACATACTGTTCAACATCCGGAAATCTTGTATCTCAGATAGTTTACGAATAACGATCCAAAGGGTACCTATACTATAAATACAATAATTATAAATATTCAATTTTTTTGCGCGTAAGTATCTACCTACAACTAATTTTACCTTCCTCGTACTAAAAATACAACATGTTTTTTAATCAAAATAGGCGTGGATTCGCTCGAATGACTAGATTTACAACTTGATAGTCATGTAGTCGCTTTGTTGCGCACGCGTATTTTAACCGTAATGTTAAACACACACAGAAACTCTAGAAAGACGATTCGGTGCGTGTTTGTGATACTTACTTAGTGCATATTTTTCCGTCTATATTTCTAAGTATCTATGTTCCCAAGTGTCTTTGTCAAGCAGAATCGCCCTGGATGCGTAGGTAAGGTTGGTCGTGTGAGATCACTATATTTTTTTAAAGCAACAACTACTTTATCGCTTCTGTATAGCAGTTTGATGTGGTGCCATGCTCAGTCCGGCATGATTTGCGATCATCAATTTCCGTGGGCACTCCAAGTCAGCGGCTCAAATCACGGTTGGTAGGCCTCTCGTGTACCTTAGTTTGATTTGGTGCGGTTGATGACTTGCAAACAGTGCGTTCTTGCGGTCTTTATCAGATCATCTACCCGTTTTGTCGCTAGTCGATTTACGACGATATTTTAATTACAACTTTAGTATAGCAGTTAGTTATAACAGTTATATAACCGTCTTTGACGAGCAAAACGGGGTCGGGGGAGACCCTTACCTGAGAGCTAGTATAGTTTGATAAGACGCTACACCAGTAGAAGTCAATCCGGATGATCACTTTAATACAACTTAAGTAAATATGCAGATAGCAGTTATGGTTATACCCGTCTTTGACGAGCAGAACGGCGCCGGGCGCGTGCGGTCGGTCGGGGTCGGGGGAGACCGCCACTTCTAGCAGCTTGATGTGGCGCCAAGCCGAGTCGGGGTTGATGCGCGCGCGCAGCTGCAGCTTCGTTCCGATCGGGACCGCCTGGAAATGATGACGTTCCTACAGCTAATCTATTTTCTTAAGGAATCGTGGAATATAGGTATTTTTGTTTAAGGTAATGATCATTATTTGTATTAGCAGATTGAGTGGTCGGGTAAATATCACAAGTTTATGGTACCCATTGGGGTACCATAAATCCTGTGATGTTCACCCGTTGGTATTCAATAGTTAAATATGCAAATGTAGCGAGTGAATTCTTAATTAGTGCAAGACGGAAACCTCCCAGGTAGGTATAACACCTAGACCAGAAGGAGGAGTAGGGTGGTATAGGTTTTTTTGGTAATTCTTGAGGATTCATAAAATGTAGGTAACTAGATGTCAATCGCTACATCCCTCGTATCCTTCTAAAAATATTGGGTATATAAATAATAATTATTGAGAAATCTGGTACATGGTCAAGTGATTAATTAATTAAGTATATTCACATTAAAGGTTAATTTTTGTTCATGATTTATGTTTGACCACAACCTGCCTATTGGTTGGTTGAAGTGGTGCGACACAGGCGGGGCCTCCTTGTACAGAGCTAAGCATATATTATTACCTATAAGAGCAGGTAAGAAACTGTACATATTGACTTCCGTAAAACCTAAGATCAAATCAACTCACAACAGCGTAATAAAACATGTGTGAAGTGAACGTACAGCGGTTACCTGATCCACCGGCAAGTCGACGGAGTGGTTGGAGTGGCGGGAGACAGGTGGGGCTTCCTTGTACAGGGCTACTTCATACTCGAGGCGGCCTGGCGTCTCCTCCACTACGCCGGATACTCGCGCGCCGTGGGGGCTGGAAGGGGTTAGAGAACTGTCATCGGGTTACGCGTCCACTTCTGAGATATTAGTAAGTACGTAGATGTTCACAGTAGTTTGAGATAGCGTCCATTTCTGAGATATTAGTACGAAGATCGGCTGTCCGAAAGCAAAACCTAGTAAGTTCCTCTCCTTTGATAAACAGCGTATGTGCCATAAACGCGTTGTGCGTATACGGCTACACAACGTTTATTTGGACATTGGAGGGGATAATACACTTGCTAAGTTTTGATTTTAGATCGCTGAGATGTTCACAGTATTTTGAGGTATATCTTTGTTGTCAGGAGAACGCCCAATGCTGGTTGGAATCGGCTTCAATCTAGCGCGATTCTGCTGCTTGATGAGATCATCTTTTATCTTCGTGGGTGGACGTCCTACGCTGCACTTGCCGGTACGTGGTCTTCACTCGACAACATTTTGACCCCATCGGGATTCCGCAGGGCTATGTCAATTACAAATTTATGTTTTAAAAGTATGGATTTTTTGTTATTAAAGGGAATATATTCTGTGAATATTTGAAGCATCTACCTGTTACTATTATTAATATAGAGCGCAAAACGGCTAAAAAAAATCAGGTTTGTTGTATGGGAGCCCCCCTTAATTTCAGCTTTCTAGCTATAACGGTTCATGAGATACAGCCTGGAGACGGACAGACAGACAGCGGAGTCTTAGTAATAGGGTCCCGTTTTTACCCTTTGGGTACGGAACCCTAAAAATGAATTTTGACTTACTTAGTGTCTTTATGTAACTGCTGGATCATGAAACTGCTGAAAACTATTTCGAATTTATAGTGGAGAACTATGAAAACATCTAACCAAAATTGTTTTTAGTAATTAATGATTCGTAGCTATTAGTATTCGAGCTCATTTTATTTTCGTAATAGCTATGGAGTGTTTGCTTGCAGTTTTTGCTATGAGGTGTATTTAGAGTTGTAAACAACTATTAGACTATAGGTAGGTACTTACAATACAAGCTATCTACTTGGGATACTTACAAACTGCCAGCGAACCCCGCTGCTTTGTTTTCGATGATAGTGGGCTCTGGAGGTTTACACATGATGATCAGCTCTTGATCCGACTGCATCACCACTCCTGGAAACTGCGGAAACCATACTCGGACGTGCACGAAACCCTGCGAAAAACGTTGAATTTAACTTTAGCCTAGAATCATGTGATGATGACAACAAATCATAAGATGAGTTCGCTATAATTATAGGTACCTACTTACTTATCATACCTACTTATCTATTTTTACCTCCGTCGCAAAAAACGACGCCACACGACGCGGTGTTATAAGTTTCACGTGTCTGTGTGTATGTCTATCATGTGGCATCGTAGCTCCCGAACAGATAAACCTATTTTAATGTTTTGTTTGAAAGGTGAACTAGTTGGGGGTGTTTTTAGATTATGTTTCATCAAAATCGGTTCAGTCGTTTGAAAGTCGGCTCTTTCGTTAGCTGCGGTAAGAATATACTTAGTTGTGTTGGGGGTTTTTTATTTTTTAATTTATTTAAATCTTGTTAGCACATTATGTCGGGTCGCAGCGGCGCAGCGCATGAATATGGAAATGCGGAATTAGCGGCCCGCTGCGCCCCGGCATAGTGTGCGTTAACGTTCATATAAAATACATATAAGCGATTTGAGCTGAATTTTGATGCGATGCGGCCTGACATAATGTACCAGAACCTTTACCTACCCTTAGGGTGAGACTTCCCGTGTTACCTACCTAGGAAAGAAGGAGGAAGTGTGAAAATATTTAAGTTATACGAGTATAATCCGTAAACATTTTGTGCATAAGAAATTCCTCATAATTTCTAGGTAACTAAGTACTAACAGTATCTATTTTATGGGGCCCAAAAGTAGTTATTCTTGTTATGACCGTATTTTTTTAATGGACCCTAATCGAATACATACACTATAGATACTCGTCACCGTCACTTAACGAAGTAAGTAACTATACCACAAACCGTTGTTGGTCTATCATACCTACTGTTAGTTAGTAAGTAATAGCTACAAGTGTCTTCTTGGAGTTTGCAAACATAAAAAGAACATTACCTCGTGGTATAATCACCGCAACCGTTTTCGGGTTAACGTTGCGAAAAGATGTTTGCGTTAGAACCTAGGTTAAAAAAAAACAATTAAGTGAAAACTGGACAATTCACAGATCACCGAGAATCATTGCGGAAGTGCGTTCGTGAGAACTGAGAAATCTTGTCAATGAGTTATCACTTGACATTGGCGAGGGTACAAACTTGCTCGCTAATCTTTACGGGGCATTGTATTCAATCCACGACATTCCCGTACAGAGTATTAGTTATCTATTTACCTCAATACCATACCGGTTGTTAATAATATGTCAGTGAAGCCCGTTGTGTAGGCCACTAGCATCCACACTGCTTACTGTTAGTAACGGCATAAGTTATTTGCTGATGACACAACTTCCACTTCTTTATGATTATTATAACAGATGAAACGACAATTCTTTTGTGTGGTAGTAGAGCGGATCGAGCTCGTTAAAAGTATCTCGTTTTAGGAGAAATGATATGGGCACTATGATATTTTTTACCAGAGAATTAAATAGAATTAGAGTGACCTATTGCACAAAAATGGTGTAAGATGATTTCAATTTGCTGTTCAATAAATTCCCTGCCCGTACTGGGCAGGGAATTTCGCATCTTCTGATGGCAATATCTTTTGTTTTGTTTTTGGTGACCTTGCTTTTGTGTGACCTTTATACTACTACCCTACCCTACCACTTAAAAGGCATGACTGATTTTGGATTGCGAACGATAGTTTTACAAGTGTTATTTTGCTAAGTAGGTGCTTGCATTTAGGTACAGAGGTGATGTGAAAAATAATTCTACTTTTCCATTCAAAATGTTCGATGTCCTTCGATTGAACGTAGCTATGGAAAAGCACCTTTTGAGGGTGTCGAAAACTTTCACGTTGAGTTCTCCTTCCCAGTATAGCGTATTATATTTTAAGTCCAAAGGTAGAAGGTGACCTACTAAAGCCACCTAGGTATACGAGTACCTACCACAGTATCTTATTAGTTTAGATAACTTTTGTTAAATGAATTTTGATTTAAGTTAATATTTTTATAGTCTACACAGTTACATCAAAATTAGATAACACAAATACCTAGATTAAAATATAAACAGGAAGATTTTTTTGCTACTTATTGTGACCCTTACGTTTCGTTTCAGCACTCCACATCTGGTGAAGTCCGTGATCCTCAACCTATAAAGCAGGCCAGTGGAGTCTTCAGCCTCAGGCCTGATCTGGCAGACGGGGTCTGCTACGGGATCTGTGGCTCGATCGTCTGCAAATAGAGGAGCCCCTCGGAATCCCTCAGGCTTCCTGAGCAAAGCTGTTACGGAGTCTCGTAGCCCGGTGCCGCTACTGGAAAATGTGCACTGGATGTCTGTCACTGGAATGGAAATGATAAAATTACAAGTTAGTGATTTTTTTCTATAGAATTCATTTTTAGATGTTTTTGGCACACTGAATGCAACTCACCGTCGTAGTCTTGCGCGAGTACCGTTCCAATCTGTAACAATGAGCATTCACATGAGGAAGGATGCACAGCCAAGCAAAGCAATTAAACAATAAGTTAATTTATTCCTTTGGCCATTGTTAGAGGCAACCGAATAAAAACATAGCGGTGTAATTTCTGCTTATCGAGGATCATTCCCTTCTGAAACAAAGGTGAAAAGAGGCAATGGCGGAAGGGGTCATTTGGTACAGTATTATTGTATTGCGATGCATTCTATACTTTGTATAAATTTTGCGAACTTTTGGTTAAGGGAAATCATATCTAAAGTCAATCTTTGTACCTATATATATCTAAAATACTTAATTGAAAAGCAATATTTAGCACAGTTTACTTCGTTAAGTAGGTGTTTAAACCCAACTAACTTATAACGTAAGTACCTACGTCAAAAATCGTAGATAAATAAATGAAAGCTGATAGAAGTTATAGGTACCTACTTAATGGTCTAAATTCAATTTTGTGCGAAAAAAACAACATAAGTACTACTACAGCGATTATAAAATCTCATAAACAGTTTCAAGTCTCAAAAGTTAAAGAAAATTAACGGTTGCTAAGTGTAATGTTCAATTATCTCTTGTTTTAGATAGTGAAAGTGCGTTTTCGTTTTTATTTTATGTGGCAATTTGATGAGCTTTCTGCAAATCTCCGCCGAATATCAAAGAAAAAATCTTAGTATAAAAGTAGGACAATACCGGCAGCTACGTTCTGATGGTCGAAGAGAGATAGAGCTACCGTCGGCTATTACTTTCAAGAGCATTTCAAGAGCAATAAAAGAGCTCAGTTAATTTGCGTCATATCTTGATAGAACTAAACGTGCGTCAGTCAGCTGTTTGCTATAGTCTAGCAGTAAAACCAATCTTTTATCTACAGTTAATTAACATTGGTATTAAAGACAAGGGGAAAGATAAGTCACATAAATATAGATTTTATGAGATTTAGTTAACTAAATAGTTTTACTGATGCTCGGTCACGTATTTGAATTAAAGCAGCCTATTTGCATTTTTGTTAAGGACATCTATCTAGGCCAGTTGTTTCCTATCTGATCGTTCATCATCAAAATATGTAATCATTATTTCAGATTGCAGAATGTTCGCGCTTAGACATCTCCCCGAATAGATTTCTAGAAAGACTAATTGAAAGAGGCTTTCGCCAGTTTCAGTTTCTTCCTGCACATTGTTTGTCCTTTAAGCGTGGGTGCTGTGCTCTACGGCCTCTACGCTGTACACGGGCCGATTCGAAGTCTTCATTTCATCTCGTGTCTTGTATTTTATAGTCCCATTGCCGTGATTTTTGATCTAATTTTATTAAAGGTAGGTACCTAGTTAAGCTCCAAGTAGCCCAATGAGCCATGGAGAGGGCTATGCTCGGAGTTTATCTGCGAGATCGAATCAGAAATGAGGAGATCCGTAGAAGAACCAAGGTTACCGACATAGCCCAGCGGATTGGCAGGTTGAAGTGGCAATGGGCAGGGTACATAGCGCGGAGGACTGATGAACGATGGGGTCGAAAAGTTCTTGAGTGGAGACCACGTACTGGCAAGCGCAGCGTGGGTCGTCCACCCACAAGGTGGACGGATGACCTCATTAAGACCGCAGGATCGCGCTGGATGCAAGCCACTACGAACCGGTCTTATTGGAGATCTTTAGGGGAGGCCTATGTCCAGCAGTGAAAATCCTATGGCTGAAACGAATGAACGAACGAACCTAGTTAAATTACAGTTTTAAATATCGGTTTTCTGTCAGTAGTACCATTGATTAGTTCCATTAATGGTACTAGTCACGTAAGTATACTTCGCTAGTAACATTATGGAACTAGCGACGTAGAATTTATGTCATCTACGTCGCTAGTTCCATTGATCAGTACCATTGAGGGTACAATTCACATACCTATAAGTGACTAGTACCATATCTCGTAATTCTCAAAAAGTTGGCAGTTGGCCTATTTTGCTCAAGCAATGCTGCTACACTGGATCCCATTTCCTTTTGTGCGTGGGATATCTTCTTAATTTAGGTAGATACCTACTAGAGTATTTTCTATAATATGTTCCGTTCAGAACAAATTTCCATAAATAAACGTAATGATAGGATATTCACGATCAAATTTGACCACAAGAATGACCAATAGTAGCTATTATTCCAAGAGATGACTGAATAAGTCTTTATTGGCGTTCCACTTTTAATATTTTACGTGATATTCAGTTGCAAATGGATTGTAGAACTGTTGGTAATCTGAACACTTTCTTCGAGAATTCCGAGGGTAATAAACATTAGAGTTCAAGACTGGAGAATACTATGATTGACCTCAATTTCTAAGAAATCATCGTAAAAACATTGCCAGCGATTAAAATGAAAGTTTTGAGGCAAATAAAGCTGTATACCTAGTTACTGTAATGAGGCTTTATTGGTGTGGTTGTGGTTTGGTGGATTAAGTGAGTCCGTAACACGTACCACATGATTTGATACGGAGACGTGAGCAGACCTAATGCGGCCGATGAATGAAACTCTACTTTGCAGTTTGCCACAAGTTGTGGCCTAACGTACTTAGCTTACCACTTACTTCACTTACGGAGTCAATGAGCGGAACATGCCTTACTATTTTTAGGGTTCCATGATTCAAAAACAAAGTGACTTGTATTGTTCTTCTACTGATTGTTGTTAATCTGTTCCAGTTCTAACTCGTAGTTACAAACCTGAAATTGTCAACATATCGTACATGAAAGATTTTTTAAAATTTTGTTAGGTATTTCAGGCCCAGAAAGGTATAAATATACATAACCGTATTATTTTGTACAAATCAGTTTGGAGAGGTTTTGTCATTTTTAGGGTTTCGTACCCAAAGGGTAAAAATGGGACCCTATTACTAAGACTCCGCTGTCCGTCTGTCTGTCACCAGGCTGTATCTCATGAACCGTGATAGTTGGCAGCTAACTAGGCAGCGGAAATTTTTACAGATGATATATTTCTGTTGCCGCTATAACAACAAATACTAAAAACAGAATATATGATATGTAATACTAAGTACAGAATTCCCAAAGGTACGGAACCCATCGTGCGCAAGCCCAACTCGCACTTGGCCAATTATTACAAGCTTTTATTTAACTTGCAGTGGCTGTACCTATGTATTTGATGTATGTATGTAAGTTAGGGTGGAATCATGCAAGTTAAATTTGGCTAACTTCCCGGTTTCCGTTTGAGCTGAAATTTTGCACGCATACGAGTATGTATATCGAGTGACAATGCAATAATATAGTACCATGGAGCTGATCTCTTATGATGAATGATGGAGTCGGATGGTGGCCATAGGAACTCCTCTAAACAAGAAAGATCCGTCGTGCTTGGGCTCGTTTTACTTGTCTTGGCACTTCTACATGATAATATCCAGGACCTCAAAAGCTTGTATTTTTAAAAAGTTGTATTTTTATAATAATTTATTCTCTACAAGAGTAACTCGCTAAAATATGCAGTGCACGTGCTCTTAAATAAAATAATATTTTTTAACGTGTTTAACTAAATGTATGGAGGGTTCAAGAAGTATTCATTTATGTCTACTCATATAAAGCGGAAAGGACTTCATAGGATATTTAGATACTTTTCTACGGTGACGGGTCAAATTATAATCGTATAGGTACGTTCGAATCGAATTTATTCAGCATACTAATATATATTTAGCATAATAATTATTTTCCTACTAATGTACACTGAATAGTAGGTAGGTACTCGTACATATTTGTGTGCGGTCAGTTGTGTTGGTCGAAGGAAAATTTCTTTCATCCAAACAGGAAAGCGCTGCTTTACCAACTCTTGAAGTCTTGTTTGTAAATTCAAATGGGAACTGTTAAACGGTTTTTTCTAGAGTGGCTTTGCTCTGATTAGTGAGCGTGAAGCTCGGGTTAAGGTATCAGGTTTGGAAAACGGAACTTTACTTTTACACACATGCGTTGTTCTATTGTTAGTGATAATAATTCGTAGGTACCGTGATGAGTTAATGAAATAATCAAAAACGGTGTATTTAATTATCGACTTACTTAAATAAGTCATTAAGACTTGAAGTAGTTGAGTGCAGTTGCACCTGCAATCACTTGAACTTTTTAAGATTCATTTGCATGAATTATATTATACTAAGAAAATTTGCTTTCTTTCTGCTTACAAGAAGGTCAGTGCAATGTCAACCTTTAGCGCAAAGTTAAAGAATGTGGTCTCATAATGTAATAGCTTATCATAAAAAAAAATCGGCTAAGTGCGAGTTGGATTCGCGCACGAAGGGTTTCGTACCGTATGGGAGCCCTTTAGCCACATTTCAAGCATGTACTTGCTGCCAATATTAATATCGAGCAAAAAACGGCAAAAAATAGGTTTGTTGTATGTAAAGGGCTCCCTTTAAATATTTATTTTATTGTTTTAATATTTGTTGTTATAGCGGCAACAGAAATACACCATTTGTGAAAATTTCAGCTTTCTAGCAATCACGGTTTATGAGATACAGGCCGGTGACAGACGGACAGCGGAGTCTTAGGGTTCCGTTTTTACCCCTTGGGTACGGAACCCTAAAAACTGGCGTAGTAGCGCTCGTAACGTTGTTTGACTAGGTGTTTGTCAGTGATGCAACGTTCCGCACGGTCAGTATTTGAATCGATTTTTTTTAGTTCGTAAGGGTATATTGCCGAGGTGGCCATTTAAATTTTACGGAAATCGGCTGCGCCGTTTTTGAAAAATCAACAATAATGTTAACAATTCGAGTGAAATATTCGAGTTTTGGATGGAAGGCGGTTTTGCTATTTTTTGCGAAAAATAATTACAGTACCTCATCTGCTTTAAGTAGGTACAGGGTCCCTAGGAACATGAAGACGGTGTAGAGAAATGTCACGCCGTTAACTACAACAATATCAGTCTGATTCAGTCTGATGTCCCTCGTGAGTAATACATACTATTTCACACTTTCTTCCACATTAGGTACTAAAATTTAGTTACATTATGTTCGCACATTGTATTTCACGATTGACCTTAATTTTTACTTCACCCACCTCGTAAATATATTCTAAATTGACCAAAAAGAGACTTAACAGTTTTAGGGTTCCGTACCCAATGGGTAAAAACGGGGCTCTATTACTGAGACTCTGATGTCCGTCTGTCCATCTGTCTGTCTGTCACCAGGCTATATCTCGTGAACCGTGATAGCTAGACAGCTAAAATTTTCACAGATATGTATTTCTGTTGCTGCTACAACAACAAATATCTAAAAACAGAATAAAATAATTATTTAAGGGAGGCTCCCATACAACAAACGTAATTTTTAGGAGTTTTTTGCTTGCTAATAATAACGGTAAGCCGCAAGAGGAATGGGGTTACGGGGGCTCCAACACGGTATGGAACCCTTCGTGCGCTAGTCCAACTAGCATTTGGCCGATTTTTTTATACTTCCACCACATGTGTTTATTCTTGATTTCATGCAATATCTTCTGAATAAATCCAATCTACTCTTGATTTTGCTTAGCGGTTTCACTCTCTTTATTGCTTTGTACATGATCCGATAAGTTCAAAATTGTTCTACATTTTGATTGAAATACTCGTAACTCAATTCTCATCGGGCTCATTTCACTTGTTTGTACACAGCATGACTGATATTTTCAGGTCAAAAAAATGTGCTTATCTTTTTCTTCCCATTAGGCACACCTCGCGCCAAATAACTAAAACCTGTAGTACAGACAATGCGAAGGAGCTTGTGCAGACTCTGAAACCTACAAAATAACTTTTGTGTAGGTACAAGTTTTATATTTATGCGATGCTGTTTGCACCTGTACTCTGCCAATGAATGCCACATTGCGATTTAGAATTTGATTGTAAATTCGTTACAAGTTCCGTTTTCCCGCCCAAGCACACACGACTAAATTCTTATTTTTTATTTAGAATGAAAAAGTGACGGATCTCTCGAAACCTTGTACTAAGTAAAAATGTTTTCATGATAAATAATTACTCGTGCTTCCTCTATCTCACACTTAGCTCAAGAGACATCCTCACTCTCACGAGTTATTAGGCAGGTAACTTCGTTCCCAGGTTGTGGATCAAATTGTCACCCAGATATTCCGAGAGTGGATATGTTATTTCTTTGGCAGAAACTTCATTTCGCACGAAGCTTTCTGATTAAAATCACGACTACGCGTAAGCTATTTATTCCATACGCACTTATAAAAAACTGCATTCTACAATATACATATATGTTTCGTAAACATGCATTTAGTGTTCTGATTTTTGCTCTGTATACTTAAGTCTGTATGTGTCCGGGCAAAGAATATATAATAATACTACGTCCGGGTGAAGAGAAAGCCCCTCTATCTAGATCTCTATGGTTACCACCTATAAGTACTTACTAACTACTTAGTTAAGTACAAACGTAGTTACTCGTAATGGCGCCACCATGTAAGTTGTATCTAGATAAGCTTATGTCACATCTTATCAGTGGTAATGATACAGGAGACAAGTTATTCATTTGCTAGTTGAAATACTTAGCTAAGTTTCATGATGTCTAAGATAAAGTACGTATAAAGCTATATGTACCTAATGGGTACCGTGTTAATACTGTTGACGGATATTTTTGAGAATGGCATAGTTGTAACTTTTACCTATTTAAAACATGAACAAATCTAGTGTGTAAAAACGTGGCTTGAAACTTTTAGTACCTAATTTCGTTTAGTTTAACTTTTAGGTATGTGAGGAGAGTATTAAAATCAAAACTGAAATCTAGCTTGTAAAAATCGTTTAGAAATTGTATGAAATTCCTTGTATCCTATTTAAAAATCTCATGGTAAAATGTTATATGATGTAATTTTAATTAGGAAAGCCGCTGTTGCATATCCCTTTTTTCATCCCATCGATCTTTACCGCATATGGTTATGCTTAAGAAATCACAGTTCTTAGTAGTTGATTTATAGTTTTTGCAGTTTCTCAGTGGAAGTGTAATGTTGTATTATTATGGTGTTTCAATCGGGTGGGAGTGGGATGGACATGGACATTGAAAGCGCGCCGGTAATGCACCGTCTCATGCACGCGCTTGTGCACGCGAATCAGTTGAACTAGTTCAACTGTAACTTACATTGAATCGGGATGTTATTCTATTCTAAATTTCTCCGTAGCACCTTTGCTTTTTAGATACCTAATTAACGATCATAATGCAACGCATCTGCTACCATTATTTTTCTACGCATATTCTTTCAGCGTACCTAAGCGTAGTTATAGTCTCATAAATTGGCACCATTTAGGAGTCTTCACAATAATATGCTCTACTTATCCCCGAGGATAGATGGATAGAAGTAAATGACGAAATAACATCCAAAACAAACAGATCAGAGGGTAGTATTATTAGGTATACATTCTTTGTCAGAGGAGAGGAGCGAAATAAGGATGAGAAAGACACAACCCTATAAAGAGTAACCTACATTACCTATAGTCAAAATGTACCTAATTACTAATTCGGGTATTTTGGTACCAGTATAGTCGATGTCGAGTAGCTATGATCGTTCGGTGATTAACCTAGCTCATGAAGTTATTATGCTATTAGCTATTAAAGCTATTCAGATGATTCAAATTGTTTGATACAAATGTAATATATACGCCATAATTTAGCTCATAATACGAGCATCATGAATAAGAAACTACGTGACTTATTAGCGATGTCTTGCAAAGTAGTTCACCTAAAACTATCAGACTAGATTTCTTTGTTTGCGATCTATGTCAAACGAGTTTATTTTAATTTAGCATGAGGTGCTTTTGTCCGTTTCACTATCATGTCGTGAATGTTGATTATGGATGCGTGCTATTTGTTTATCACGGCATTTTTGTCTACTACCTATTTAGGTACTTTGTTTTGAAGTGGTTTTACCTCAATAAACTTTTTTGCGGCGGGTACAGCCACAACAAGTTGTCATCCAAGTTTCTCACCGATTGCAAAATTGTCGAACACTGTCGATGACTTTTTAGTATTTTTTGTCCGCATTAAATGTTTCTCTCGAGCGTGAAATTCAATTTTTTTAAATGGTTTCAATCACGTATTACAATGGCTAGACGAGTTCGCTCTCACGATTTATCAGTCGTTGGTAATGTGAGCTTTTACTTTGGGCTAATCTGAAAATCTGCAAACCTAGATTGTTTTGATGTTTGGTTCTCAGACCTACTTCCGAGTAGTCAAATACATTTCATTACGTCAAGGTTACAGCCATGGTTATTGTCTTGGATATCAAATGTTATTGGAATGAATTAAGACAAATAATGAAGGAGCTAGCCAAGATATACGAGCACATATATGTGTGTCTATTTCAGGTTAATATTTATTTCCTTTCACTTCGTAACGGCTGAAATTATTTGAACGCAATTTTGCTTTAAATTTTTTAGCTTCCTGTGAGTAGATCGCCATAGGAACTAGGGATTGACAGATAGGTAGTTTTAGCAGCCTTGACCCCAGGACATCTCGTGAAAAGTAAAGAAGAAATATTTTTCAGGAAAAACTTTTCTTAACATTTCATATTCTTCATATCATTACTTTACCTAAATAGGTACTCGAAATCTATGTTAAAATTAAAATCCAATTTAAAAAAATCTTTTTGACATCTTAGATCTGAAAGAAGAAAATGAAGCGCTCCCTTCACTACATAGTATAAAACAATAGTCGCTTACCGCTGTCTGTCTGTCCCTAGCTTAGATCTTAAAAACTTCGCAACGGATGCGGTTTTTTTTAATAGATTACTAGAGTAATTCAAGGAGAGAGGGAAATAGAGAAGGTTTATATGTATAATACACCTGTGCAAAGCCGGAGCGGGTCGCTAGTATCAAATAAAACAGAGCTGCAGAATGCTACTAAGTTTTGACTAATAAATTCACAGGTTATCCAACATGTGAATCCGTAAGATGCAACTAGCGATTCAAGTAGGTATGTAGACCTTCTTGATACATAACGCTTTTCAAATTAACACCGCTGTTTACAATAGTCACTATTGTTACCTCGAAAGTGTTTCAGGAGCAATAAACTTCGTTACTATGTGGGCTACGCCATTTTCTAGCCATTTATATTGCTAGACACTTAAGTTGGTGTTGATAATAGCTGCAATTCACTATTGTTAAATAGTACCTCACTTTCTTGTTTGTATGACACCCTTTTTGCCGTCAATTTATTGGATACTAGCACCTCGCATTGACTTCTTCTGGTTTTAAATAATTTTAGGACATTGGGTTGGTTCCGAATGACAAATATTTACTTATTAAGTACTACTTATCTGGAATATTTTCCTACTTTCCTTTCTAATAAGAGCAGTAGATCTGGCAATAGCCCGAAAAACAAAGTAACAAAATCGGTGCTACCTTCAGTCCATCGGTACTAGGGTTGGATGCAGTAACCTAGAACTTATTTATCTTGTCCATAAGTAATGCAGGTGTCAAAAGATATATCCTGCATATCATTGAACTATATCTAATGGGATCGATTGAATAACATACCAGTAGGAGCGCGAGCAACGATATGCGGCCAGCGCTCGTCATGCTTGCGGTCTGCCACACTCGAGCGCGGAGCCAACCGTTAATGTTATCTGCCCCGATTACCTTACTGACGCTACTTCTACAAAAACCCCTATTAAACTAAAATGTTTACTGATCGGAATAAATTGATGCAAAAAATAAACAAACACAGTTCGATCGATGAAGGTTTTTCACAACACTCGTGTCTAAAAACGCAGCACTGCAGTTGGTTTTTGCCGGCGAGCTTTCCGGCGCGTGAGCGGTGAGCTTCGCGAGGTGTACGGAGCACTTGGCGACGTGGTGCGCTTGCGAGCTCTGCGGGCGGGACTGCACGGTGGCGCGCTCGGCTTGCGCGCCTCTTGATGGTGGAACAGTTAGCCATCGTCGGCAATGGGGAGGGTACCACCTGCTCCGTACTCTATCGTTCTCACGACGCGATCGCCGATTTGCGTCGCTGCTCGACGATCTCGTGGTCTACATAGTTGATTGGCGTCGGATTAGGGAAAGAATTAGGCTTTGATATCGTTAGTAGTTCACGGCGTCGAGTTCATTACCGTGACATTCGCGGGGAGAAATTGCGGCCCTGGCTGCCTTCTGATTGAGTGGCATTTCGGTGCGATCGGGTCATCGCTGCTATGTTTGGGTCGCAGATTCTCGAAACGACGGACGTGGCCGGCCGACTGATCGATCTTTGAGATAACTAAATAACTTCATTTCTGACCGAGCTCATCTGTGCTATCGAAATGATTAAAAATTAAACCGCTTTAGAAAGTCAATCATTTATTGCTGATGATTTCTGATAACTTTTTAATTTACTTATCTATCTGTCAAGATATCACATAGATTAATTTTGATATTAAAGCTTACCGTGTAAGTTATAGAATAATGTGCAAATGTCTGAATGCCGCAGAATACTGCGTCAAGAACTCTCAAACATAACATAAGTATACAGAGATCACTGAACAGCCATGTGAAATACATATTTTCTATTATTAGGGACCTACATTTCAGAAATCACTCTATTAAAAATAAATCAAACTAAGTAATGAAAGTAACAATAGCAATAGCTAGCAATGCTTAGATCAATATGTTCCAATAGCGTGCACAAACTATATAAGTAGGTATTTGACTAGTAAGTTGCATATAAGAACTCATATCTATGTGTATGGACGTGGGCTGGTCATTTACAAAAAGACTTTCACAAGCGTTTCATAAATTATAGACAAAAAAAGTACTTACTCATAATGAAAATTTTGTAGGAACGGGCAGGTGTATTTCAGCAGGTGGGCCTGCCTACTTCGACGTCGTCACTGAAGCGCGTCCGTGACCGTTTCGGTCACGACCTGCTCCGCTGAAGATCCCATTTTGAATAGGTCAGTCATTAGCAGAATCTATGTACTTGCTTAACTGTTAATCCAATAATTTTCTGGTCATCATTATCACATATGGAGTATCCTCATTGACCTTATATGGGTACCTGTAATGATAAATCTTTGCTATTTCTAACGTAACAATAAGCACTCCGCATCGGCCAGGTCTAATAGCAAGTGCGGTTTTTTATCCACTTACATACTCGTATACAGTATTGCAGATAAAGTCAGCCAAATCTGTTTTCTTGCTATCCTAAATAGCATTTTCGTTAGAGTAAAATAAAGTACCTATTTTCAACCTACATCAAAAAAGAGAGGAAGTTCTACATGCGTCTTTCCAATTTCTTTTGTTCCAATTAAATATTATTTCTGTAAAAGTATAAAAAAATCTGCCAAGTACGAGTCGGACTCGCAGTGTTCCGTTCCGTATGGAAGCCCTTAATATCTTTTATTTTAATTACATATTCATTTTTGAAGTGAATTTACAACTAAATATTCTGTGAATATTTCAAGCATCTACCTATTGTCGTTATCAATATCGAGCAGATATCGTTCCTTTTTCGTCTTTATCGTTGTTTTTCAAGTGAATATACAAATAAATATTCTGCGAATATTTCAAGCGTCTACCTGCTACCATTATTAATTACGAGCAAAAAACGGCATAAAAAATCAGGTTTGTGGTATGGCAACAGAAATACATCATCTGTAAATTTCAACTTTCTAGCTATCACGGTTCATGAGATACAACCTGACAGAGTGACAGACATACAGATGGACAGAGGAGTCTTAGTAATAGGGTCGCGTTTTTAGCCTTTGGTTACGGAACCCTAAAAAGTAACATTGACAAGAAACATTGTCGAAATGAGAGCAACATTTAGTTATTGTAAAATTATCTACCTACCAGGCAGAAGCGTAAGTTAAAGTCCCCTATGGAAAGTTTTTTATGTGTTTATTTTACCGTGTTTTTAAATATTTTTTTATTTTATTTTTAACATTTACAGCAATCGCATACCTACCTAAGTATTTTTGAGGTTTGTAGCCTACTTTCACCTTTATTTTAGGTATATCAGCCCTCGTATTCTGAGCCCACTTAGAAAGGAAATTCGAAATCTACACTCCATCTGAGTCATACACACGGTACCTGCGCGATGATACAGTAAAGATAAAAGCGATGGAAAGTGTAGAAATGTGAAATCCTCTCAAATTTCACCTCTACATTTATGACTTCCCTTGTATACCTACAGACTAGCATCTTCCCTTGTACCTATATAGACCAAAACCATAGACAGAAACATATTCTGACTCAATCCATTGTTGTGTGACTGTCGAGGACTAAACACATAATATTCTTAATTTCCCAAAAAGATAAATTTTAGATTGAGCCAGTCTACGATTGCATCTTGTCTTACATATTGTTGTTGCCCACCCGCTCTACTACAGGAACAGACAGTACATTTTTCAGATTTACTACGAGTACAAAGGCAAACTTATTTTATATCATAATAATTATAAAACACTTAATGAAGTATAACGTAAACTGAAGCAATTGCGCTATAACGCAATAACATAAAATTAAAAGAGGATAATAAAATTAACTACTCGTAGAGCTAACAAAAATCTAAATCTAAGTGATAACGGAAACAATTGACTGTGCTACAGTAATGAGAGCAAAACTTGAACATTTTTAGCAATGCAAATTAACAAAAACAGACCCAACAAATGACCGTCTCGAAAGCACAAAAAGGAAACTAGGTCCAATTAGGTGTCTTTAAATCTAGAGTAAACTATTATACGAGTATCTAAATAAAATAAGCGCGTTCAGTATATCGTAGACCACATCTTTGATGAAATAATGTATGTATTCTGATAGTTTTTGTTGAAACGCATTCAAAAAATCTCGATCATATTATCAGATTTCATACAAAAATCATAGAGTTTTACTAGAGAGCTACCGACTTTCGCTCTGTACAAGAATTTTAAGTAAAACTAACATCTAATAACTCGCGTTTTCTCGGGAATATTGCCTGTGCATTTAGATTAATTGTTAATGATTACCAAAATCGTTACTGAGAGCCGAATTTCGCTAAATAAATAAACAAATAAAATATACTTCCAAACTCGTTTAAAGGTTAAGATCTGTCATCCCACAGGAATATACCTCCATGAAAACTGCCGCTAGGTCAATGGCTCACCTGCCCTACTCTACTGGCTCTACTGCATGTATAGTATTAGACAAGACGTAGGCAATGATTGACAGCATCCTTGACTATAGAATTGCCTCACTGAACGGAAAGCTTGGCTTGACCCTTTGCTAGGTTTATTCTGATTTTGATTTGAATGAGTCAAGTCACCCACCGTTACTTTGTGGATGTGGACTTGCTATTGAATATCTTGACCCTTATTCACAGTGACCAGCTACTGATATTTATCTATGTATTATTTTTGTACTTATATATCTACTGCTATTTATTTACTTGGGCAATTTTTTTTATTGTTTAATTGTTTATTGAGATACAATCGAATAACACCATTTATATATATCTCACAAAATAATTATCAGAAACAGTATTTAAGAATTAAATTAAATTAAAAATTACAATTATAACTATTACAATACAATGTCATTAAAATATGTTAAAAATGTCAAAATTAAAAATGTCCAACAAAAATGACAAAACAATATTATGTCAAACAATTTCTTCAATTTCAATTGTGTCGTCAATTCTACGGCATCTGTCCCACATATACAATACAAACAATAGCAAAATGCCAAATGTGGAACTTACCATAATTTGATCTAGTACCCGTAACATTTATGTTGGTCTCATTATGGGCTTATAAGTGAAAGGAATTTTTCGTAGCGTAAAATGATTTATCCGGGAACACAATTTTCTTTCTGAATGCCGTAAAAGTGTTAATGCTATTTTAATGCGTCTCTCACGCATGTACCTACTGATAAAGATTCTACTCACCAATAGCTAAAGTTGTAAATATACCTACACAAATAGATTCGTCGTCGACCGTCGTCGTCGCCGTTTCCGCCATTGGATGACCACTGATGGACATAGGCCTCCCCTATAGATCTCCAATATGATCGGTTAGAAGCGGCTTGTATTCAGCGCGATCCTGCGGTCTTGATTAGGTCATCCGTTCAGCTAATGGGTGGACGTCCTACGCTGCGCTTGCCGGTACGTGGAGAACTTTTCGACCTCATCTGTCATCAGTTTTCCGTGCTATGTGCCCTGCCCACTGCCATTTCAACTTGCCAATCCGCTGGAATATGTCGGTAACTGTGGTACTTCTAAGGAAAAGTAATTTATATAAACATACATTTATATAATTTATATAAACTAGTAGCTATATTTTAGGTGTTACTCAAATAATGTCTTTTATATATTCTTGGTACTAAAATTCCATTATATAACTTGAACAAAGAATTTGATTTCCTGCGCTGATAGGTAACAAATTACCTCGAAGCTACGAGTACGAGCATCATTACTCCACAATACATCACGGGAAGCTCGTGGCTACGGCACGCGCGCCGCACGCCGTGGCTCATCGTTTTTGCTGCCATTACAGTACGATTAACTTTAATCTATGGAAGTAGTAAGTTGGTAGAACTAAAGAGCTTTAGCTGGCGGGAGTCAACTTTGTTTAGAAACTACGTTGGTGCCGCCCTCATTCAATTCTTGAAATAAGTTAGTCCAGATGAAGTGCATCCAATGCTGTGATTGATGGCAATACCTTCCGCATAGTGTTGTCACAATGGAACTGTATGGAACGTGCTCCAAAATCAATCCCAACCGTAATCTTGCCCGTTACGTAATCACTGATGCCCATGCATAGCAGTTTATATTGCACAGTTATGTATAACGACTCAAAATGGAAATGGACTTGGATTCCGTATAAAACGGAGATTAACGTCTACTGGAATACAAAGCACCTATTGTGAACTACTGAATGTAGTTATATTGCTCTGATTTATTAGTGACATCTCACAAAGAAAAATGATCACAACGCTGTTATGTTTACGGTAGTTCTTAATGATGTTCTAACACGTTTATTGAAGTGTTTCTCTACTCTACTTATAAATAATGTGCTTCCGGTAGAACCCTCGAAATGGATTTTGTTGGCAAACCGCGTAAGCTGTTTGGCTAACGGTCCGTTCACACGGCCATCCACTACGGATGACCGCCGCTCATTTCGACCGGACTAATCGTAATTTCAGACTAAGAAATAGGGCAAAAAGCAGAGGCCGGAACAAGCGGGCAACTAGTACAGCGAAAATTTGAATAATGACGAACTAGCGGATTGTTTTGTGCTTTCAACGCTACGGTGGTTGCGCCTGCGTCGGTGATGCTGTCGCTCGGTTATGTGAATTTGTAACAGTTGCGTGGCGAGCGCTCAGAACGATCAATTATGCTACGATTGTGAGCTTGTTGAATTAGTATACGGCTCTACGAGCTGTTAATTGCATTATTATTAGAGTTAGCTGTCCATTGCCTTATGAAGAGAAGATGTTTTCCGCAACCGTTAACAACCATGCAAGCTCATGACTTTTTAGTTACTTTGTACCAACGTAGCTTTAAAGATTCTTACTCACCTTCCTGCTATTAGTTTGACGATGTGCAGCGCTTTGGGTTTAAATTTCAACGTTGAATAGTATCAATCGAATAATTAAAAAACCGTAGACGTAGACGACAAAGCTATTGCGCTAAAGTAGATAATCACCATTTAGAGGTTTAGTCCGCCAGTCTTATTTTAACCATATTATGTCTGTTAACCGTAAAGTAGGCTCAGCAATTTGCTATTTTGTGGGTTAGGTTAGGGCTGGTATCGATGCGATGTACTAATTGTGCGAATGTGGAGCGCACGGGACATAATGGTAGAGCAAAGCGGCGGCGGCCACGCGCCGCCCTGATGGCTGCCTCGCCACTGGTGGTTACTCTAATGCCCGTGGCCATCACCTTAGCATGCATATGTTGCCATTGAACCTGCACTGCTGTTACACTTGCACGCACTGAATGCCGCTAGTTCAATGCTCTTGTTGACTTCCTTTAAGACATTTTACTGATCTGGTTTAGTATTTGCACTATCTAGCAAATTAATTTAACGTTTCCCGTGTATTTTTTTTTTGTTTCCCGTATCCCTGTAAGAACTAAGAATGACGAAGTATGAATTGGTTTTGTGTTTCGTTTAGGTACTTTAGTTGGGAGGCCTTTGCCCAGCAGTGGGACGGAACAGGCTAATAATAATAATTAGGTACTTTAGTTAGACAGTAACTGAAAATAATGAGGTTTGCAATGGGTTTGCGTGATACCATGGCGCAGTTATAGTTGTTGTTAAAAAACCTTTTAGCATCATAATCTGTATCAAGATTCAAGCAGTATGATCTGAAGGTGCTTGGTTGTACCCTTCTTCTTAGTCGTATACACTCTTGACAGAGTGGTCGTGGTCATCAGTTCCGGTGGTGGCTCGCTTTACAATGCGTCGCCATTCCTCTAGTATGAACGCCTTTCTTGTGCACATATTGATGGGACCGTTTAGTGCAGCCTAAATATTTGTAAAAATCTTCGTCACATTAAGTAGGTAGCGCTTATTTGCTATAAACTCACTTACATAGACGTCTAATGTAGGTTAGTAGGTAATTTTTAGATATAATGATGTTATTAACATAGGCTTCAACGATAGACACCTACGGATCATATCACGATAAGCCAAAAACTAGGTCTTGCATTAGGTACTAACAGCTTTGATCTTTGAATATCATCGACATGAAAGATTACGCAGACGGTCGTTTCAATGATTAGTGGATGATGTGCGTAAACATGCGGGACGAGGCTGGATCGCAAAGGCAGCGGACCGTAAATCATGGCGTGAATTGGGAGAAGCCTATGTCCAGAAATGGAAAACAAAAGGCTAACAAAGAAGAAGAAGAGCTGACTAACTGCTTATTGGTAGTTGGTTGATAGTAGGTATTTTATCTATAGGTACCTAGAGTAATAACTTTTATTATTCTATCCCAGCCCAGCGCATCGGCCGGACCCACGAGCTAGTCCCTACAGTCCCTAGAGATTAGGGGGCTACATCAACTTTCTTCTTTATTTCTTAAAACATAGCAATAATTATATTTATGCCCAAGTAAGTGTTTACCAAGTTTATAAATGAAGAATCTACAGGGCATTTTATTTATACCTACATAGTGTTACTTAGGTACATACCTCGGTACTTAGCATGTGCCTCGGGAAATATTAATCCACATATTTGAACAAAATATTACTTTGTAGGACAAAGATGTGTATTGTGTATAGATATACTTAGGTATTTATTTTATAGGAAGTTGTGTGGACACTGGTCAGGAGCATCTAAAATTTTGATCTAGCTAGACGGTCTATGATACTCAGTAATTCATCAAAATATCTAGAGACGCGGCAGCGAGTCCAGCCAAGACAAACAAAAAGGCGACGCAGCAGCCGTGTGTACGAGTTACACGAACCATTTCGGGCCACATTTGACCCCTTCATAACTCGAAAACTATTTAAACTATTTTACATGAAATTTATCATATTTACTAAAGTTCTTCAGCTTGTCTAGAATACAAAATTGCATTAATTTTTCTCTCACCATTAATGATATACTAACGTTTAAAAACCGGAGATTTTATTGACTGATTCACTCACTCACTCATTGACTTATAGATCAACTAATACATTGACTAAGGTGTAGAGTTTGTGGAGTAAGGACTTGTAGAGTTAGAAGCTTGGCTTTACATGAGATCTGACAACCTTTTGAAAGTGCGAACTGTGATCTTGTCTTGGCTACATTTCACATGAAAATGTTTTTGTTGGATATTTACCTACTTCATTAGCTTACTTTCCCCGACTTATTATAGCACTAACACTTGAATAATTACTTGTATCTAAGCTAAATTTTACTCAGAAGCAGTTACTGTGAAAATATAGCGGTGCCGCGACACGTTTACAGCGTCCAATAAAATAATAGTAGAGACCGCAATTAAACGGCTATAAATTGGTAAATCTATATAATTACAATATCGGTAAACGTTATTAGGAACGATAGCTGAACTATTGTCGTACTGTCTACCTATATTGCAAAGTATTGTTCTCTTGGTATTGTTGAATTGAGACGTATTTGATATGAATGGATATGTAGACAATTAAACATTGGTATGGTACCTAGGTATCTACTTATTATGTAGGCCGGTAGGTTGAACGGCCGTTAGATCGTGTAGATTAAGTACTTGTATCTAGGTACCTATATTATCGAGCTAGATCGTTCTAGGGAAACCGCCAACAACTCGTGCAGAAGGCGGCGTGTTGTGAAACATTATTGCATATATCTAAATATAGGTAAATACCGCTAAGTACATTTGAATAGCACAAAACCTGATTCTTACAAACACAAATTCTAATTATTTTCTGAACAATGACTAAAACGAAAAGGTTTTATCTTTCATAGAAAAAGTAAGGCAATGTACTGCCCTCGTCATATAGTTATGACTTATGTTACTACGAGTAGGCACTTACTGAGATTTTCAATGTACATTTTCAGTAACTTCGCTGCCAACATTTTCCTTCTAATATAAATATGAATGTAAGTTTGTTTGTTAGCTTTCACGCAGCAACGGAGCAACGGATAGACTTGATTTTGGCATGGATATTAGGTATACTTAGTTCAAAGGTTGGAAAGTGTCATATGCCACATTTTATCCCGAAAAAATAAAAGGTTCCTGTGGGATAGTATAAAAATCAAAAAACGCGGACGAAGCCGCGGGAAAAACTAGTGTAAAATATGTAGATGAATTTGCATACGTTTGCTTGGCGGTATTGGTTGACAGCATAGTAGGTACTAGGTACTCGCATTAGATAAATAAAATAATTAAAAAGCATTAGGTAAGTGCTTACTTAGATTTGTAGGTAGATATATATTTATTAGTTGACTGCATGAAGTTTCTCATGTGCCGTTTACCTATTTCTACTACATCCGTACTACGACATGCAAACACGACTATCATTAGCAGTTTTACTAACGCACTCGTAACTATCAACTATCCGCCCCGCTGCTATCCGACTTAATGTGCGCGAACCTTTAAAGTGTAGAATGTGATCGACTCTACAGGCGATTAATAGTGTTCCAGTGATGATTATGATGATAATGGCTACATATAATAGGTAACAAATTCATGTTGAAATCCGCTGGGACCATAGTGTAAAACCCAATATCGTAGAGTTTTAATGTTTTTGAAGTTGAAAAATCAGCAAAATGTATGAAACAGCTAATTATTGTTCTCGATTTCCTGGTTGGTCCCATAGTAAAAGTTGTTCATAATTGCGCGGTGGCCTGAATCGCCTCCATTCGGCTTAGTACACCAGCCGGGCTAGGATGCGCACCACGAAATATTTCTTTCGACGTGTCAGAACGAGATAGAGGTATATGGCGAAGTATATATTTGTCACACGTCGAAAAGAGTTTTGTATTCGTGGCTTTTCGGGGTCGCATGCTAAGCTAGCAGTTCTGGATTTCCCTGTAGGAGCCATATGATGAAAGTCTATTCTTATTAGTAGACACCTTAAACCTTAAGTAACAAAAATTGGTACCTACCCTAATACTGATTACCTAGGAATTATCATTTGAATAAAAACATGTGAGCGTTATTACGGTTTGTGCAGAGTACAAACACATGTATGAATTATTATGACAATTAATTTATCATGAAATAAAAGGGCCATAAAACAGAAGGTAAATTATAATGTTTAAGTAGGCACTTGATTAAGTTTTCACACAGTATGTGGACGTGACTGAAACCGCGAACGATAAGTTTGTTTGGAGACTCGTACATGCGTGATATCATTTAGCATTTTAGGTTAATACTTGCCGTAGTTACGTGCGTCTTTACTTATCATTATCGCTGTCGTTATAACGGCGCTAATTACGAACGAATATGACTCATACTTAGTCACGGCCAAGTACGAGTTGGTCTCGCGCATGAATGGTTCCGTACTGTACGAAAGCCCCCCTTAACATATTTTATTTTAATTTTGTTATTTATTTTTGAAGGGTAAATACATCTTAATATTCTGTGAATATGTCAAGCAGCTTCCTGTTGCCGTTATTAATATCGAGAAAAAAATCAAGTCACTTGTATGGGAGATTGGAAGCCCCCCTTAAATATTTAATTTATGTTAAATTAATGATTTATTTTTGGAGTGCATATTTAACTAAATATTCTGTGAATATTTCAAGCATCTACCTGTCACCGTTTTCAATATCGAGCGAAAAACGGCTAAAAACTCAGGTTTGTTGCATGAGAGCCCCCCTTTAATATTTTTTTTATGATTTTAGTATTTGTTGTTATAGCGGAAACAGAAATACATCACCTGTGAATTTCAACGTTCTAGCTATCACGGTTCATGAGATGCAGTCTGGTGACAGACGGACATCGGATCTTAATAATAGCAAGAAGATATAATAATACTAGTAATAGGGTCCCGTTTTTACCCTTTGGGTACGGAACCCTAAGAACTGTCTAGATACGACATTTATTTTTGAATTAGCCACAGTTACCTCATTCAGCGAAGTATTGAATTTCCAAATACCATAAAGTAGTAGTTCTCCGAACAGTAGAACTCGCGACACATCTTTTATCTGAATCTTCTTAAGCGAGCAGAGAAATAGTCTACTCGCTCTTGACCGATTTGTTTCATACCTACTCACAAATCTTATCAGGATATAGGTACTAAACAATCTCGCCAAATATCATCGAAATCGGGTGATGAATAGCGCGACAGTAAACCTCTCTTTTTAACCGACGGTACGGAAGAGGTTATATCAAGATGTCTCATTTATGCAGATGACGTTAAACTTATAGCAGATATAAGATCTATTGATGATATTCTGGCACTACAAAGAGACCTTAATTCCGTACAAAAGTGGAGTGAAAAAAATCGGCTATATCTAAACGTTGATAAATGCTACATTATGAGCTTCTCGAGATCAGCACGCATCATAGGCACAGGATATAATCTCAACAATGTACCCCTAACCAGAACTATATTAACCAAAGATCTCGGTGTAACGTTTGACTCAAAACTCACATTCCATGATCACATGCAGAAACTTACTACTGAGTGCTTTAAGCGGTTGGGCTTTGTAACGCGAAACTGTAAAGATTTCACCAACTACACCGCCATAGTACTTCTATATAACTCCCTGATTAGATCAAAACTAGAAGCTAGCTCACTTGTATGGAGTCCTCACGAGAAATCTTACGCATTTAGCATTAATATTTAAAAATTATAACTGTAATTATAACTGTAATGTTATTTTTCTACAAGCAAATAAATAAATAAATAAATTAATGCGTAAGATTTCTCGTGAGGACTGAGAAAAGGTCCAAAAGCGTTTTCTACGGTTCCTTTATAAAAAGAAATATTACTATTATCCTTTTATGTACCCTACAGCTTATCTGCAAGGTACACTAGGCTTCAATTCCCTTGAAACTCGAAGGCTCCATGATAATTTATTAACAACCCACAAAATACTCCACGGAAAACTGGAATCTCCCGAGCTATTGAGCGAAGCGAGTCGTCTTAATGTTCCAGAGCAACGTACTAGGTTCCGCAACGGCTCTCGCGGGATCTTAGGATCGCGCCTCCCTCTGTTTGCGCCAACACCAGCGCGCACCGTCGCCCGCCAGCAGTCCCCCATCTGCCGCGCACAACACCACTTAACGCCCTTAGCGCCTCTCACCCACATACTGACATCTTTTCCGACAATTTGGCAACATTCTATAAAAATACTCTGCCATACTGTGAGCAGACAAAGCTGTAAAATCGTTTTTTATCCTTAATGAAATAGTTCCTAGCCATAGTTTCAATAGTTGCTTATTTCTATACCAATACAGTGTGTCATTATAAAGATTTTATTTATTGTTAATGTTGTATAAATGTTTATTCTTGTTCTAAATGTACTTATATAATACTGATCTCATACATTTTAAGTAAAATTGTTCCTAGTACCTATATAAAAAATGTAACGTTTAGTTTTACAATAGACTGTAAGTTGCATTTTTAGTAAATAAATAAATTGAAATTGAAATTGAATCAAGTCGACGCGTGTATTTTTTTCATGTATCATACCAGGACCACGCATAACTTTTTACCAAACTTTTTACAGAGTAAGTATTCCGATTTCGATAATTATTATTTTTTGTTTGGTAAGTAGATCATAATAGGTAGGAGGTACTTCACAGTTTTTATTGAAATCGGCTCAGCCGTTTTTGATAAATTTAAAATAATGTGAAAAATACTAGGTAAGTACATACGTACATACCTACATCGATCCGTGCGAACTACTATTCGAATTCTGTACACGGTTAAAGTCGATTACGTCATTTTTTTAAACAAAAAGGACATTGGGTAAAACGCATATAACTCAAAAAAACAGAAAAGTAGATGATGTTCGTGTTACCTACTTGTCGTTTTCATTTTGATTTATCTTGTATTTTGTAGGTGAGATTCGAGCCAGTGGTATGAATAAGCGAGTTATTTCGTCTTCGGTTTCGGCCTCGGCTTTGTTTTTGGCTTCGGCGTCGGCGTTGGCTTCGGCTCCAGCTTAGGCATCGATTTCAGCTTCGGCTCCAGCTCATGCTTCTGTCTAAAGTCGATGGCAGCCAAGATAGACGTCGGGTAATTCAGTACTGGATTTGGGGTAATTTTGACGTCATGTTAAAACTGAAGAACGTTCACTGCAATAAAATAGGAGACCCTCAAAAGAAAGGCTTAAAATCATCCTTTGCATTAAAAAGCATTTGACTTAACTGTAATAGAAACTGAATTATTTGAGGTACCGTAACCAAATTGAACTCTTGAATAACTCTAGAACAGGTCATGTTTTACAATTAAAAGTAGTGTCATTTGATAGATCTAATAAACACAATTATCTTTTACTGAGATTACTTTCGCCTAACTACAACGTGGGCCCAGATATTAAAAATATGATGATTTTTTAAATTCAATTGTTAAAATTCTACGGAACCGTTTAGCGGACTTCGACAAAAGTAATATATTCTGAAAGGCCATTTCAAGGACCAAAATAGTTGCCTGAAACGCTTTAGTCTAATAGCGATGCCTGCCAAGATATTCTCTGGAGTATGATAATAATATGAACTTGGCTTGGCTTAACTTTGGCAAAATAGTAGGTACTGTAGTAGTTGTAATATTTTGGGTGATTTTGGCGTCGTGTGATAACTAAAAACGGCTCGTTTCTTAGCAATATAGTAACAGTCCCTTAAGAGACCGCAATAAATTGATTCTTCAGAAAACTTTCGACTTAACTCTAATAGAACCTGAGTTAAAGTAATATAGCCAAAATTAACTCGTGTATAACGTTTTCCATCTTATATTATGCTCCTTGAAACGTTCTCTCAGAAAATAATAATTTGTTCAATGTCCGCGAGATGGTTACGTAGATGTTTGGAAATCAAATTCCTTCAAAACTTATTTTATCGAATACCTCTTTTCTGATTGTAGCTAGAGAAGGAAAGCCTTCTCTCTCTTCTGTGCTTTAAATAGATCTTTCAATTAGCATTTGTGTTATTTCTGTGAGTTCTGTAGTTAAATGCCAATAAAGGTAAGATACGTTTTGTTGTGTATCGCGACTGGCATCGCACATAGAACAATAATTTTAACATTTTAATTTTAAAGTATGAATGAACTGGCTTAGTAGCCAGGTCTTCCCAGCCTGGTGAACCCAGAGGAACCCGAGGTGGGGCCGGCCTCTCCGGGTCTTGGGCCTGGACGAGCCCGTGCGGACGCTGGCCAGTAGTGAGGTGGAGTGCGGTGTCGCGCTTGTCGTGGTGCCGCGGCCGAGTCCATCGAGGCGGGGGTGGCGGTTGGGACAGGCGGTGAGAAAGCCGCTGCCTATCCTACCTGCCAGCGGCCCTAACGGGTGCCGCCAACGTGTTGGCGGAGGCGGTGGGGCTGCAGGGGAGGAGGAGTGTCGGTATCGCGATGGCCGCTCTCTCTATCCTCTGCAGCCGTAGTGGCAGGCGCGGGGCCACTTTAATTGACCCGTTGCATCGGGACCAGGGCTGTCGGACACGGGTGCTGTCTGACGCCCAGTGCTGGTTGGTCCCAGGTGGTGGCTGACGATGTGTCTGGTGTTCGGCACATCGTCATTCTGGCGGGAGCCGAAGCCCCGTGGTGGGGCTCGAGTTGGGCCAGCGCTATCGGGTGCCGCGGAGAAGTGCGTTAGCGTGCCCTTAGCCCCGACACCAGGCGCAGTGGTGGAACACCCAGGGGTTTTGGTGGGTATACTGTCCAGTCGGCAGGCCTCCCATGAGTACACTACTTGACATCGACATTCGCTTGTGCGAATAACGCTAGTTCGACAAAACTGAACTGCGATACACCATAGTTCGCTCGCACGCTTGGGAGACAAACTGAAGCTCGACATCACTCTAGTGCGACAAACTGTAGTGGGAATCCACCCGCCTGCCCTCGAGGTGTCGTGGTATCTATAAAGATTTCCCCTGGTAAATAAAAGGCATCATATTTGAATTTCGCACGGTTTGGTCGTTTAACTTGTATGGAGCATTTGCAATTGGGATCGCGAACCGATTTTATAACCCTGTGAGAGGTCAATTTGACATAGTTATTGTAATAAGGAAAAAAATAATGACATTAATCCCGATTACAGAGGCGCTTATTTGTATCGGAACGATTTATTATTATGTTTCCTAGATTATCGTCAAAAAATCGTCTAATGTGTAATACTAATATACCATTTGGATAATAAAATAATTTTTAGTTGTTTTATAAAACACTTTTCCTTTTCGATGTCTTTTAGATTAGGTATTTGGCAATTTATTAAATATTTTTATAGCCGTAGAATGCAGGCTGGAACTATGTATTGCTAAGTTGGACTTTGATCCCAAGAGTTTATGTCTGTATTGTATTGTACCCATCCACGGCCCGGACGGGGCCTGGACGCCCCAAGCCGACCCTGGACCCAATATAAATCGTCCCTTACAGCCATGGTTACAACTTTTTTACTCTATGTCACTTCTACAGCTGCCGCATCTATATGCGGGACGCTTTACACGGATTGTTCGCTGAATACTATAGCGTGACTCCAGCTCTAAAAAAGTCAGTGTCATAATTTACATTGACAGAATTGACATTGACATATGACAAAACTGACATCAAATCAAACAGCAAGGCAAGCAAGCTGAGCAGTGCTGCCAACTTAGAGCTTTTGGCGCCAGATGTGACGCTTTTTTTGGCCAAAGTGCGTTGTAGCGCCTTGTGCGAAATTTAGCGCGTTTTTGAAACAACATTATAGTAGCAAAAAACAGAACGCATTTATATCACTACATAGTATAAAATATATTCGCTTCTCGCTCTGTTTGTCCCTATGTATGCATATATCTTTAGAACTACGAAACGGATTTTGATGCGTTTTTTTTTAATTGATAGAGGAAGTTTTATACCTATGTATAATACACCTGAGTGAATCCGGGGCGGGTCGCTAGTTTTGTTTGTTTATAAAACACTGAAATGCTGGAGCTGACTTAGAGTCTCTGTGCCATGATTGTAGTTAAAATTAAGTAACATTTTTTTGAAACTAAAATATTTTTAAGTTTTAAAATTAATGCATTCAGCTTGGGCACTGTAAATGCCATTCTGCATTTTCGAAAAGACTTATCTTTTAAAAAAGTCACTGTAATATTTATAAACTTCCGGACCACGTTTTGAGGGGAATATACGTCATAATGTCATCCTTTTATCACTGATTCGAGTCAAATGGAGCGTTTTTTTGGCCTAGGTACCACTTAGCGCGTTTTTGCCAAAATGAGTTGGCAGCACTGAAGCTGAGTTTAGCTGAGCTGGGTCGAAAAGATAAAAACATGTGGAATCTATAAAAAAGATTTATTTGTTGATAATAGTTAAATGAGTGACTACTACATAGTATTGTAAAGTTTTCAGTAATAAAACATGCTACTTGCATGAGTGAATACTCATTATAGATCGTTATACATTACGTAGACTCTAATCACAAAAACATTTACAAAATGATAGAAGGATACGGGGCTGTGACTCAAGCCCTACTGGGGACCCTTCTGACGTGGGGTTTAACTGCCTTGGGTGCTGGCTGCGTGTTCTTTATTAGAGGCAAACACGTGAGTGTTACGATTTTTCTTGAGCATTTCCTC
Organism: Hypomecis atomaria; assembly: GCA_964007245.1. Taxonomy (NCBI): domain Eukaryota; kingdom Metazoa; phylum Arthropoda; class Insecta; order Lepidoptera; family Geometridae; genus Hypomecis; species Hypomecis atomaria. The sequence continues at coordinate 12,915,762 of OZ023295.1, forward strand.
GTAACTATGAAGACCGGTAATGTTTTTGTTTTGTTTGTAGAGAAAACTTCTCGATGTGTCTCTGGGATTCGCGGCGGGTGTAATGACAGCGGCTTCGTACTGGTCTCTTCTGGAGCCAGCAATCAATATGTGCAAAGAATCAACATTATACGGAGATAGAGGACAATATGCGTTTGCGCCGGTGGCTGGAGGCTTCCTCTTTGGAGCGGCCTTCGTGTTCGCGACAGACAGATTCCTAGATTACCTGGGGATCAGTTCTACAAATATGATGATTAGTAAGTACTACTTATTTACTAAGTAAAATCATAAGGGGATTTTATTTGAAGTGGAAACATTAACTGTTGCTATTTATTTTTTGTTTGATAATTGGGTTTTTGATCATCAATGAATGGATGAGATGAATAGTAGATAGATGTTAATGTTTTTTCAGGTAGGTATACTGTTACTGTATGTGTATAGTGTTAGTGACTAAATTATCATTACTGTTCAGTATCTCAAATATTAATACCGAACCTGACTTTATTATGTTTTTTAGTACACACCCGTGTCAAGCCTACAAAATGTAAATAGAATTGAATGTTGTATTGACCATATCCACTTCAAATTAAATTATTATTATTAAAGTAAACATCACAAAAAATTATTATCTGCATAATTTCTTTGTCTTACTAGAATCACATATAAAATCATTGAGTGTAGGTTTATTTTTATACTTACTGAATTTGTTGCTGCCAGTCTTTGATCAAATAACCCTATATTTGATCGAAGCTGGCAGTCTTATTTATATATAGGCTTATTTAATTGAGAAATTCACATATTTTTGTTGATGTAGTTTGTAAATCATATTTAAATGTGTAGGCACTATACCCAAGTTTTTAAGTTGAAATCATAAGATATTTGAAACTTAAAGGTCAAATTCATCATTTATTTCCTTATGTGATAAAAGATTTTGTTTTTATATGTAAAGTTGTGGTAAATACTTATTTGTTTTGTCGTATAAGAACAAGGTATTCGAAATGGTGGTGGTGATTATTTTAGCAATTTTATTTCATGTTTTTCTGCTTCTACTTGATACTTTTATCACTATTATGTATATATATTTAGTTACCCTTTTGGGAATCCCATTCAGAGAAACAATGGATTGGGAAAACAGTAGGTTGGTGAACAGAAATTACTGATTAAAAGCACACAAATAAGTTGGATGCAATCTATTCCCAACTGTTTGTGTTAATGTCCTCTAAAGATTTGAAATACCTATGATCGGTAAAGGTAAAGTGGTCTATAAGAAAAATAAGTCTGAGCTATAACTTAACCATCATTGCCTCGGTGAACCACGACTGCCTTGGTGGCTCAGTGGTTAGTGAACCTGACTGCTGGATCAAAGAGGCGTAGGTTCGATCTCCACCCAGGGCAAGCATTTATGTGATGAACATTGGTGTTAGCTATGTGTCTGGGTGTTATTTAGGTACTATCTATATAAGTATGTATTTAAAAATATGTCTATGTAGTATATCAGCCTCTGGCGGCCAAATCACAAGCTTTGCTTAGTTTGGGGTCAGAGACCGTGTGTAAGATGTCCCCTAATATTTATTTCTTTATTAATCAGATAACTCTGAAGTTTTTTTAAGGGTTTTTTTTGTTACACCTAATCTAACCAGGTTATTGTTATTTTATGTAAATCACAGAATAATCAGTTATTAATTTCATATCTTGGAGTAGAATATGCGCACCGATTCTAATAAATAATTGTTCAAAATAAATATTGCACCCTGATTTTCTATATTGTTGGGATGATTGTGTAGGTACATTTATGAGCATTCATGCCAGAATTGGCAAATAAATTGAACAGCGAATGAAGTATTATTTGTCGATCTTGTCTCAGACATAATATTTAATCTTGCATGTTACAGCAAATTTATAAGGAAAAAGGTGAATTTTTAGCAAAGCTCAGTCAAAATATATTATGTTGACCACAGAAAAATAGAATTTCCACCGAAATGTGATTATTCTGTGGTAATTTGATTCCAATGAAGTGGTATGCAAATAATACAATATTGACTCCTTTAATATGTATTGGACAAATATAAATGCTCTGCTTATCTACCACCTAATCCTAAAGCAATAAGACTGTTATTAGGTTAGATATTTACATAATTATTTTGAGCTGCTCATACCTAGTTGCTAGATCTTAATGACAAAATGTCTTAGCTAGAGGACAAATACTAAGTGTATACAAATAAAAATGAGTCATGGGTACGATCTTGGAAATTTCCAGAGGAGTTAGTAATGCATCGTTTTTTTTATTTTTTAACCGAGTTCCAAAAACGAGGAGATTCTATGTTCGTCGGTATGTAGGTATTTTTTTGTGTATGTTCATCGATATTTTAGCCAATTGTGAACCGAATCAAAAAAATATGTTTTAGTTCGAAATGGTTACTGCCGAGGTGGTCCCATTTACCTAAATTTTATCGAAATTGGCTGAGCAGTTTTTGAAAAATCAACAAATGGTATACATCTATTCGAGCGAACTATTCAGATGCTGTACACGATGGAAGTTGGTTTTACAATTTTTTGCGATAAGTTATTATACAATGATTAGGTATATCATGATTTTTTAAATGATACGGCATTTGTGTATCGTGTAAAAATAATAATATTAGTAAAATGTAAAAAAAAAAAAAAAAAAAATGTTATGTAAACCGGACGAGTATATTATGGATCAATATTATGCAATATTTTTTGTAATAGTATAAGGTTCCATTAATAACAATAAAGTTATCTTATCTTATCTTATCAATACTTATATGTAGTAGGTATATTAGGCCCAATTATGAAGGCGCCATTGTAAATTTAATAGCAACGTAAAAAGTGTTCTCTCTATCGAATGCTTAAAGTGAAACAGAAATAGTCTAATTAGCCACTATAATTACGATGGTGCCTTCATAGTTGGGCCTATTGAACAGACAAACCTAAATTTTACGCTTGGTACATACATCAGCAAGTCTTGCAAGATGCTCACTCTTTTACTGGTGTATTTGTTTTTCATACCTATACTCTTGTCATAAAAAGCTTAATTTTTCAGTTTATTTTTCATTTTACTACCATTGTAGGGATTGAAACAAAGAGGTGTCGTATTTTGGTTTTATGGCCCAGGAAGCGTTATGTATTTACAAAATACTTAAACAGTAAACAGATATGTACATTGTACAATACATGTGCTGCTTATCTTTTACAACTGAAAGTGTGCTCACGAACAGATATGCGTTTGTTTTCATACTGACTTCACTGAGGGAGGGATTGCTACTCTAATGATCTGTATCTTATCTCGGAGACTTAGCTACCAGTTGATGTATAGTGCACTCATAAAGTTATAATGTTATCACAGCAAACATAATTATGAATGGCATTCGTTTAGCAGTCTTAGATTAGTTGGTATTCTTGGTATTCCTCACATAATATACATATTACATAAAAAAAGTAAGTTTGTAGGCCGGTGGCTTGCCCTGGTGTCAGAGTTGCCTGAAGCCGCCTGAAGGCCTCTGACATGGCTAAACGGTTATTACAACAGGGAACTACAATTTAACGTGTTATCCGAGCCACGGTAGCGCTCAGTTGTAAATGCCTCTCGCGGTCACCCATCCGAAGACTGACCGTGCTGAACGTTGCTGAACTTCGATGATCGCTAGCGAACACCTAGTTAATCTACGCTATGAGCGCTTCTAAATGAGCATAAATACATATATACTCGTATATAGCAAACTACTTGTGCTTAAATGTATTAATTAATATTATCAAAGTTGGGATTTTTAGCTATACACATTTTTACCACTGTTTAGTATAAGTTTAATGACGATTTGACTGTAAATGAAAATTAAATTGGTTTAATATTGAACGAGGCACCCTGAGAAAGTACTTGAAATGCTTGGCGATTTCCAGGCTTCGCCAGTTAAAATAGCTCAGCTAGGTTTTTCAGCAACAGATATTTTGTGTACAACTGCTCTAAATTAAAATATTTTTTAGCAATTTATCAGGTTAGGGTACCAGGCACTCTGAAGGTTACCCTGCCCCCATCTAGGGCAATGACGGTAGCTGACCCCTAGTTCAGTCATTGTTAGAGTTTAGACTCAAGACCTGTGACACGTAAATAATTTTCTTTATGCTATGCTAAGTAAGCTATCCAAATAAGAGGTAAATTCTTTTTCAAGAATAATTTAAATTGTTGTCTCATAATCTTAACACTGTGTCAAGGTTTCCTTTTATGATTTGTAAGCAGGAATGAAATAAAAAAGTAAATGGGCTCATAAAACGTTTGACGTGAGTTATCATCTAAAACGTTTCAAACATTGTAAACTGCTGATTTATACAAAATATCAAAAAACTAAAATGGCACTTGGTAATGCACAAACTTGAATGTAGCATAGGTAGCATATGTAGCAAAAAACCAATGAGGTCATGCAGAAGAGGTGGGTCGACGACCTTCCTTCAGAATGACTTAGTAAAGCCAGAGAAAGTAGGGAACACCGGCGTCTCCTAGAGGAGGCCTATGTCGAACACATCTAGCATAACAAAGAGATTATACTATTTTATCCACTTTTAATGTCAGTTTCAATCCATAAAATATACACATAATATACACATATCCATAAAATATACACATAATATGTGTATATTTTATGTGTATATTACCCTAGATATACACATATTATGTGTATATTTTATGGATTGAAACTGACATTAAAAGTGGATAAAATAGTATAATCTCTTTGTTATGCTAGATGTGTTCGACATAGGCCTCCTCTAGGAGACGCCATATGGATATAGGTACGTTTATGTTTCCTCTTCAAGGAGATACATTGGTGGAAAGACAATTTGTCTATTAGCCATGATAGGGTTGAATAGATAGATAACCTACCAAATTTTTAAGTATGCAGAAAAAGTAAATATGTGTTCGGAATAAAGTCTATTTTAAACCGACTTCAAAAAAGGAGGTTATCAATTCGACTATGTTTTTAGGGTTCCGTACCTCAAAAGGAAAAAACGGAACCCTTATAGGATCACTTTGTTGTCCGTCTGTCCGTCCGTCCGTCTGTCAAGACCCTTTTTCTCAGGAACGCGTGGAGGTATGAAGCTGAAATTTATATCAATTACTCAGGTCTACTGTCCCTTGAAGCTGTGAAAAAATCAAACTTCTAAGCCAACGCAATCAAAAGATACAGCCGTTTATGCCGCAAATTTTCGACACTTGCAAGGGAATCAAAACCTACAGGGTGCTTCCCGTGAACTCAGAATCTTGAAATTTGGTACGAAGCAACGTCTTATAGCATAGATAAAGGAAAAATTACGAAAACCATAAATTTTTAGTTACATCACATAATATTTTTTTTTTTAATAATTTTAACCTTACTACCCATTTCCTCATAAACGCGTAGAGGTATTAAATTGAAATTCATACCAAATACTCAGGTCTATAATACCTTTAAGCTGTAACAAAATCAAACTTCTATGTCAACGCAATCAAAAGAAACAGCAATTTAAGCTGCATATTTTGAAACTCGCAAGTACTCGCAAGGGAATCAAAACCTAAAGGGTACTTCCAGTCGACCTAGAATCTTGAAATTTGGCATGAAGCAACGTTTTATAGCACACATAAAGGAAAAATTCCGAAAACCTTAAATTTTTAGTTACATTACAAAATATATATTTTTTAATAAATATAAACTTATTACTTTTTTCCTCATGAACGCGTAGAGCTATCAAGTTGAAATACTTACTTAGTACTTAGTTACTTAAACGATAAAGAGATCTTTGTCTTAAATTTATGCTCCTCCATCTTTCCCCATTGTAATGTTATGAATTTCATTTTGCAATAAGATTACCATAGTTATGACTCGATTGTCGTAATGAACGAACTTTGTAAACCTTGCAGGTTTGTACGGAACCCTCGGTGCGCGAGTCCGACTCGCACTTGGCCGGTTTTTTGTAGGTATGTTTAGTTACGCGATTACTCGCCAACCAGATCCGATGTTGATGAGACTTTTTTGTTTGGTAGATCATACTTTACAAATATAACACGTAAAACAAGCCCAAACACGACGGGTCTAACTTGTTTAGTACAGGAGTTCCTATCCACCTTCCGACATCATCAGATCAGCTTTATGGTACATACTATATTATTGCATTATCACGCGATATACATATGCGTGCAAAATATCAGCTTAATCGGAAACCGGGAAGGTTGTCAAATTTATCTTGCAAGATTCCACCTGAACTTACATAGGTACATCCATTGCAAGTTAGATTAAAGCTTGTAAAAATCAACAATAATGTAAAAATCACTGTATTGACGCTACATTGATTTGTGTAAACTATTCGAATTCTGTACACGGTTGAAGTCGGTTCAGTCGGTTTTGTCATGTTTGGTGAAAAAGAATTATTATTTCATTTTAATATACCGATAATTGACTTTCAATTCCAGGTATAACAAAAAGCAAAGAGTCTAAGGAGAAGCTGGAAGATTTAGAGATGATGACGGCGTTGAACAGGAGGCCATCGAACCCGACCAGCATAGTGACGCTAGACCCGCCGCCGCCAGGAGACTTCGCCGACTGCATTTCCAACCAGCACACGGCGCAGCGGCGGCGCGGACACCACCACTCGCATCACTCTTTGGTACGACCCACCACGTTATCATTATCATCCTGTGTCGACCCACTGCTTGGTATAGGCCTCCTCTCTCATGTGACATTTAGACTCGCCGCCGCCAGGATCCTTCACCGACTGTATTTCAAACCAGCACACAGCGTAGCGACGGCGAGCACCGCTTACTATTTGGTACCTTAGGGGATCCATTTTTAGGGTTCCGTACCTCAAAAGGAAAAAACGGAACCCTTATAGGATCACTTTGTTGTCCGTCTGTCCGTCTGTCAAGACCCTTTTTCTCAGGAACGCGTGGAGGTATGAAGCTGAAATTTATATCAATTATTCAGGTCTACTGTCCCTTGAAGCTGTGAAAAAATCAAACTTCTAAGCCAACGCAATCAAAAGATACAGCCGTTTATGCCGCAAATTTTGAAACTCGCAAGTACTCGCAAGGGAATCAAAACCTAAAGGGTACTTCCAGTCGACCTAGAATCTTGAAATTTGGCATGAAGCAACGTTTTATAGCACACATAAAGGAAAAATTCCGAAAACCTTAAATTTTTAGTTACATTACAAAATATATATTTTTTAATAAATATAAACTTATTACTTTTTTTGTCGTAATGAACGAACTTTGTAAACCTTGCAGGTTTGTACGGAACCCTCGGTGCGCGAGTCCGACTCGCACTTGGCCGGTTTTTTTGACTTTCAAACTGCTCGGACGCATACGGACATTTCACGCAGCACTTTAGTGTAGTTTAGACACGACTATTTTAAAAGAAACGGTAAACTGCAAAAGGGGAAATCATAATTATAAATTTGGCCAAGAGCAAATCAGATTCGTCCACGAAGGGTTCCGTACCGTATTGGAGCCCCCTTAGCCCATTTCAAGCGTCTATCTGTTGCCGTTATTAAAATAGCGCAAAAACGGCAAAAAAAATACGTTGGTTGTATGAGGGCCCCCCTTAACAATTCATTACAAATACGTCATCTGTTAAAATATCAGTAGTCTAGCTATCACCGTTCATGAGATACAGCCTGGTGACAGACAGACGGACGGATAGCGAAGTCTTAGTAATAGGGTCCCGTTTTTACCCTTTGTGTACGGAACCCTAAAAAACTACCAAAACAAAAATGGCGAATGGTTATCGAACTGTCAAATTTACAATCTGTCAAAGTTCCGTTTACGTTCCTAGCCGTTCGAAAGTCCAAAATCATCATCAGCCAGTGTGGACCCACTGCTGGGTATAGGCCTCGTCTCTCATATGCAATTGCTCCTTTTCTTGGGTTAATCTCGTTCACGCATGACCAATGATGAATCTGATGTCGTCGACCCATCGGGCAGGTGGTCTGCCTAATGTATAAGCGTTCTGGCTTCTTCTTGGCGGCACGATATCAGTTACAAGCTGCACAAAACCCAGTCCTGATTGAAGCTCACTTAACAGCTGCGCGAGGACTGGGTTTCGCGCCTAACAATCGTGTGGTCGTGGGTTCGTATCTCCGGTCCCGTACCAATGAGTTCTTTGGAATTAATGTGGTGTGAAAACCACTGGCCTTTCGGTGAAGGAAAATATCATCGTTATGCATATTTCCATCATCAACCTGCATATGTCCGTAGAAGAAATTCGATGGCGTATTTGAATCCACCATCCCTTCACCATTGAGCTAGCGTGGTGGATATGGCCCAATCACCCTTCGTGGGTAGGCCTACGTCCTGCAGTGAACTATTAAAAAGGCTGGTACAGTACAGTTATCACTGAACTTATCGATGAGTGTACCTCTACCACTATTTTTAAACTTTTTCTCAAATATTTATTTGTGCATTTTAATGTTTACTTTGTTACTCTTAACTTTGCTTGTCATATTTCTTTCAAATTATTATTTAAAAAATCTGCGTATATATTAAGTATTGTAATTATATAATTAAGTAATGTATTTTCTCAATAAGTAAAAATTGCGTGTGACGTCCCTCATTGTCAAAATACCTACCATTAAATTGCGTCGTTGTTCATTGTATTTATTTATTCAAATACTTTTTCTTATACATTTTTTTAAATTTGGAAGTATGTTTCGGTTGCAGAGACACTAAGTCTTATTGTAGAACAAAGTTAACCAGGATTTGCTGGCTAAGCTACTTCTAACATAAAACTGATTTAAATGGGCTAATTGACAATATTTTTTAATTTGATGTCCTCTTGTAACAGCTAACCATAAAACGAGCTGATTAACGAAAAGAAAAAAAAAACTTAGAAATAAAGAAGTTGCAAGCATATTTATTTTCTTGCTAGACAAAGATCGTGTTAGATCAGGGTTAAAAAGGCGGTTACTTTATCTATTTTCTACCAAAATATTACTGTTAGGATGGAAATCTTACTTTAAACTAATGCAGCAACCCTGATTCTAACATAATAACAAAGAAACTCTTCAATCTGATCCTAAAATGTTCGTGAGGGTACTTTAGTAATGTTCAGGATTCTAAATTAGTAAAGGAAACAAGTAGGTAAGTATTCTTTGTTTATTTTTTTACTTCATGGGTCCCTAGAGGGTACCACCATGTATTGCAATAATTATGCCACGTTCGTAAGGCCCTACACGTTTTGAGAAGAAGTGGCAAGAAACTCAAGACGCCATCAGTATAATCTTTTGATACAATGTACAATGATCAGTCACCTTAATTTAGATATTACACAAGGTACTTAACTTTAGCAACATGGTGACGTCCACTCGGCTTGGCTTCGAATATAAATGTACCGACACTCAGCATAACTAGCTAAGCAAGACTCCAACGTTATTATCAGAATACCGGGAGAACACTAAGAGATACTAAATTGTACTAAGAGATATTAAGCGACGAAGCCGCGCCAACAGACTGTTTTATACTAATTTCACAAGCTCCCAACCATGCTTTACCACCGCTGCTCGATGGCAACATTAGCCACGACCAATAGGGAACGAGCAAGATGGCGGGAACGGCGGCAACCTCTATTTAACACTACTTTTTATATATCAAGCCATCTTAAATTGTGTTTCATACTTATTAGAATTATTAGAACAATTATCGATACATTTCAAGTCGTCTATAACATTATGAAATCACAGTATTAAATAAATAGTGTATGTAAACAATAATGGCTGACATTCGGACATCATAATATTTCACAGTTATATTTAGTTACTTACAAGTCTTATATTACTTAATACATTTTGTAATCGTTATTAATATTATAATAACATTATTAATCTAACAAGCGCACTATAGCAGACTATGACGTCACTGCCCGTAAGTGTCATACATTCGCCATACTATGTTATGATTTGTGTGAAAGGGACAAAGCGGGATGCCTCTTTATCCCTTCCAAAATCTTATTACACACAAGCTTATATCTCTGAACTTGATTAGCCAATTTTAATTATTTTTTCAGTTTAAGTAGGTAATTAATTGCAGAATTCACTAATCCTAATACTTTTAACGAATTCAATACCAGTCAACTACCTTATTTTATTGTTACTTTCCAATACTTTCCATCGAAGTAAGATTTTAGTAACACTGCGTTTGTCTCGTATATTATTTCGTCTTACACAACCTCTGACTCCAAATCAAGCAAAAAATGCTTGCCCTGGGTGGGAATCGAACCCACGCCTCTTGAGCACAGGAGTCAGGGTCACTAACAACTGGGCCACCGAGGCAGACAACTATGTGACACATCTAACTTTTTTAATTGGAAGAAGGTTCGCGTTTCTGTATCCCTCGGTAACAAAGTAAAAATAAAAATAGAAACTAAATAATTTGTTAAGAAAAAGCTTCGCCAGTTGAACTCATAAGTTATCACTATCACCACATAGTATAAAACAAAGACGCTTCCCGCTGTCTGTCCCCATGTATGCTTATAGGTACGAGATCTTTAAAATTACGCAACGGATTTTGATGCGGTTTTTTAAATGGATAGAGTGATTCAAGAGGAAGGTTTATATGTATAATACACTTTTGCGAAGCCGGGGCGGGTCGCTAGTAAAAAATATAAGCTTTATACTATACTAGCTGACCCGCCAAACGTTGTTTTGGCACAACAATATTAAAATTTCACCAATAAAAAAATGCTACTATAAATAATTGAGATATAAACTATCATATCTCTCAAGTCCAAACGCAAGGCCCAGAACAGACAAGAACGGCGAAGCACTGTATTAGCCCTCTGCCGCGACGTCGGGACTTAGAATAAGGAGAAGAAGATCTCTCAAGTTGGATCAAACTGCACACAGTGTACTAAATTTTTGGTTAAAATCGGTTCTGTAGTTGAGGAGTTCATCGCACCACGTCTCACATGAAATTATTTATTTTTCGACAAAAACTCAACAATCGACTCCATATTGTCAAGTCAATTAAATGCGCATTATTAAAGTAAATTGAAAAATACTGGTCAGATCATGATCAAATAGGGGGGCCACCTGGGAGAGCACCATCTTATCAAGAAAATCGAATTATCTTGAGAACCTCCTCCTTTTTTGAAATCCTTTAGGCGATTTCGGTCTTTAACAATTTTGAATTAATACTTACAAGTATTTTATCGAGATGTTTATCATTGCTGAGGCCGTGATATTTCGGCACAGTTGTACAGTAGCAGCAAAATAGGGGGGCAGCCCTTTTTGTTAGATTGGGCAGCTGGTAGGTACATTCTATTTTTCTGGAGTAGGCAAAACCATTCCAGAATAATTGTTTTTCGCAAAAAATAGCAAAACCGCCTTCCATCGTGAATTATTTACATTATTGTTGATTTTGCAAAAACCCCTCAGCCGATTACTGTAGAATTTAAGTGGGACCACCTTGGGAGTGTACCCTTTCGAACTAAAAAATAATTTTTCGATTCGGTTCAAAATTGGCGGAATTATCGATGAACGAACATACACAAAAAAAATACAGACGAACGAACATAGAACCTCCTCCTTTTTGGAAGTCTGTTAAAAGAACCACATCATAACAATAGAAGTGAATTGACTTTCCAGTTTTCTGGGGTAGCCAAAGAAGTTTCTAGGGTAGGCCCTTAGCTACGCTCCTGTAAAAATTAGTTTTATAGAGTGAATTGTTTGTTTTCAGAAAGGGGAGAACGGCGAAGGCGACCACAGGGAGAGCGTAGCGCGAGCTCTTGAAGCGCGGGCTTCACAATGGAAACGCATAATGTTGCTGGTGGTAGCGATCACCGTGCACAACATCCCCGAGGGTCTCGCCGTCGGCGTCTCCTTCGGCGCCGCCGCTTCTTCCGAGCAGACCTCCTTCCACACCGCCAGGTCAGTCCATTCTCATCATGTGTTTAGAAATACAAAGAGACGCCCATAACGTTTTATATCTATGGAATTTGACGTTAGGTCACACATTCTTCCTATTTTTTTCCATTTGTTCTTGAGCAAAGACAACGATTGCTGTCAAATTCTATACATATAAGTAGACTTTTATCTTTTCTCAATACTTTTTTAGGATTCCGTATCCAAATGATAAAAACGGGACCCTATTACTAAGACTCCGTTGTCCGTCCGTCCGTCTGTCTGTCTGTTACCAAGTTGTTTTTGGCAGTATCTCATGAACCGTGATAGCTAGAGAGTTGAAATTTTCACAGATACCTAATGTATTTCTGTGGCCGATATAACGACAAATAAAAAAAAACAGAATAAAATCTATATATAAAGGGGCTTCCAGCAATGTAGTAAAAAAATTTTGTTATAATTTATACTCTCATAGGTGTCAGGGAAAGGTATCCCCCAGTTTGGGATAGGCTAGATGACTAAAAGTATTATTAGTCCGTCAGATAAATTTTCAAAAAAAGATTGACTCGTATTTTTTCACAATGATGAAGATGTAGCCCGTTAAAGTTCCGCGTCTACGTGACAAGTTCAGCACAGCTCTCCCCCACTCTCGAACGTAGACACGCTTTATCTTTGTCGTTTTTTGACAATAAAAATACATGTCTAACATATTTTGATAATCTAACTGACGGACTAATTATAATAGTGTTTATTATACCCAGTCATCATACCTATTTTGTTAGCACCACGAGCCAAAATCTGAATTGACCTCCGATACTGTACACACTTAACTCACGTAATTTTATTTAAAAAAAATGAGCTCATATAAGTGTCAGGGAACGGTTTCCCCGAGTTGTTGCCGAACCGAACTTGCCCAAATGAGATTTAATTTTATCTATCTGTTGACCTGTCTCTTGTCGTTGAACTTATTTATTGTACAACTCCTTTGTAACCTATTAACGATGGTATTGCATCAATAGAATATGCCCAATTTTAAAGGCGCTATCGTAAATTTAACGTAAAATATTGTTCTCTCTATCAAATGCATATAGAGAAAAAAGAAACAGGGCTACTCTAAATTTCTGTTAAAATTATGATGCTGCCTCTAAAATTGGGCCTTAAGAATGGTTTATTTGGTAAAATCATCAGCGTATCAAGAACATGACGAGGTAGGGCTTCATCAGGAACCGTGTGAATGCGGTGCTGCCATTCAAACAATGACACATCTCTTATTCTGCCCGCTGCTGTGCCCAAAACGCTGTTATGTACCCAAACTGACCTCAATCTGGCGACCGAGGACGCGGTCGAGGTTGCCAGATATTGGTCTCTAAAGCACTTTTGATACCACAAAACTATGTAAATATAAATAACCTAGAATAAAAATGAAAAAGAGCCATAGAAAAGAAATTAATGATGATAAGCGTAGGTAGCGTTAGTTGAAATTTAAATAATTAACCAGCGCCATCTAGCGGTATACGCGTGAACTGTGATGAAATGCAATGGAACAAGTTTCTTGAAATTTAAGTCAACGTTTACGCTGGTACGGTGAGCCAAGTTTCTCATGAATGCTATGCTATGAATGCTTTTAGAATGCTGGCTTTCAATGGAAAACGATAGATGGCGTCAGTAGTTAAAATATTATATTTACAGATTTGTAAAATCCAAGCGAAAAATCTTTTGCTCTTTTTGCAATTAGAACTTTGCTATTTGTAAATCAGACATTATTGCCACTCCGACTAGTTTGGTAAGTTTATCGTGGAACAATGTCGCATTACATTTACATCGACTTCCTTCTACAAATGATGTCATACATACGAATCAACTCAATTTAGGCCACAATTTTGATAATGGGTAATATCAATTCTCTAAATGCTAATAGAATAAGTACCTACGAAAATATGCGATCCGCCATTTTGTTACGTCAGAAGGAACGCTAGGGACCGTTGGTGCGAAGGCAGCGGCGGCGGCGCAGGCATTTCATTGATAAGTTGTAGGCGCGAGCGGGATGCAACTATTCCCCACATCGCGACCGTAGCCCGCTACTCGCCGGTCGCCGCCAACAATAGTCGCGCTAAACTTACAATATTGATAACGCGCCGACTCCTCAACTCGAAGATACTCTCGACATTAGTCACACTTATATTCTCAGTTTTTCGAATCGCATTCTAAATAGTTGGTATACCTAATATAGACACATAAACGACTAGCCGTGCGTTCGGTGTCTTGTCAGCTAGTCACTCGCTTGCCATTTGACGAGATCTGGGATATCAAATTCGATTTTGCCAATTCATTATTGAATGGTTCCCATAGCCTTTTGTGACTATCAAAATGATGCCCCCTGTCGTTAGTGCGGCGGGCGTCCGAAAAGTGGAAAAGGCGGAAGTGTGGTATATCGGTGAAGGTGTTCTAAAGCGAGTCTGGCCGCGTATTGGCAACGGCGGCGAAGTTTCATTAGTAGTTGCGTCGAGTCGAGTTGAGCCAAATCGCGTGGCCGCGGGGGCATCGACCGGCGCGCCGCCACAGACGTTGCCGTCACCGCCGCCGCCGAAACAGCCCGGTGAAACTATTTCACTGAAAAATCCGTCAACCTTGGCGATTTGTCGCGACGTCTGGTGCGCCGCCCGCGCCGCGTGGGTGCCACCCCACCGGCTTCATAACCGTTCAATATTGGCACCTCTCTCTCATGTACTTACCGCATTATACACGCATTCCGAAAATGTCATTAGTCACGGTTGCTAGGCCCGTCTTCGGATCCTACACGATGACTTGTGTTTAACCATGTCGCTATCTCATATTCTCAGATTAATATTCAATGATGAATTACCCGAGTAACACTTAAGTCGTAGGTACCTAACTGAAATAAGTTTGTTCTTATGAATGTATTTTTTGTTTTCAGTTAAGAGATTTTTGGTTACGTACTTACCTATTTTTCTTTTTCTATTTATCATTCTTAGTTAAAACTAGATACCTAATTTAGTTGGCTCAATTTTGAATGCCTTAGTTGGCAGCCCAAATATGACTAAATATTTATGTATGCATTTTTTGCTTCGAATTAAGCACATACATTTTTTTATGTCGTGGTGCGTCTATTATATTAATTATCAAACTACGTTTGCTTTGTTAACCTTTAGAGTGAAATTTAGCTAGACATAAAGTTCAGTGCAGATCGAGAAACGATGGGACACGGCGCTCACTTTTCACATAGCAATAAACCTTTACTTAGTATACCAAGAAGATAGTCGATACTTAGACCTTTACTTAGTATACCAACAAGACAATTTGCATTACAGAGAGACCATTCGATTATAGTAGTATACTCGTAGTACTCTAGTTAGCGAGGTGTCCCGAAATGACGCGCCACGCCTCGGAGTATTGTCAAATAATATACCTATCTGATTAAAAACCCAGAACTGTTGAGTATAATCTTCACAAAAAACGCAAACTAAAATGCACTTATGTCTTCAAAATCTAGGGTAAACATCTAAGGATGAAAAAATAAGTGCCCTACATACTATACATTTAGTAAGACAAATGTGTACAAGTTAATGCAACATATAGTCCGATTACAGAGGCGCCAGCGTAAATTAAATAGCAACGTAAAAAGCGTTCTCTCTATCGAACGCCTAAAGTGTAAAAGAAACAGAACTATGCTATTTAGCTAATATAATTACGCTGGCGCCTCTGTAATCGGGCTTATTCTAGCACATATCGCTCAATCCACTGGTTTTACGAGATGGATCATGTTTTCTGGATCTAGCAGGAACTTAATTCATACGAATCTCTGCTTAAAATCACAACTACTCGTAAATCCAATAGTAATAAAATGAATCAATTATTATTTACAAAGCACAACAAATTATTTATTAGTACTGGGAACAGACTGGAATACTTCATTCTGTAATACAAATTTCGCGAACATGCATTTTGCGGTGTATGATTTATTGCTACACATTACACACGCCGGATGAAGAAAATGCCTCTCTATAGATCTCTATACTTCAATCAGAGAATAGGTATTGCTATTCTTATAAATGGCCTGCGTTTAAGTTAAAGGCTAACGAGGCACCAATCAACAGTTCTTTTGTTCTTGGCTCCAGCCTCGTCCCTTGCTTATTAAACAAATAATTGCGGCTCAGCCGGCGAACTCGAGTTAATTTGATTAATGTTATGCCATGTGCACCTAATTATTTTGCAGGAAACACAATTGAAATGGTGGTTATGGTTTGCTTAATTTGTTAACATGTGCAAGCATGTTACCCACTTAACTAATGCCTTGAAGGCATGAGTGCTAAGTTATTAATTAGTTATTGGGTTGTCTTTCGTAGTCATTGCAGTAATACGAGTATGTATTGTATTAGTTCAAATCGCAGATCTCGCCAAATATAATGAATATAATGTCGCACGAAACTCTCCTTAAAATCACAACTACGAGTCACATCAATAAAATTACAGAATTATTACTTACAGTGCACAACAAATCACTTATTCATAAGCGCTCACACAAGACTGTATTCCGCCATAATACGTTTCATAAAGGGTCTCTCCCAATAGCAGATAACCGTTCTACAGGTAGACCACCAGCTTGGTGAGTCGACGACTTCAGACCCATCGCAGGTCATGCGCAAATGATATTAGCCTAAGATAGGGAACAATGCCACACGAGAGAGGAAGCCCAGCAGTGGGTCGACACGACTGATGATGACAATTAGAAAAGGACTGACTGACTAGTGGCCTCGTGACGGAAAACGCAGTCCCGGTAGAGCCATACAACGGTGGCGTTATGATATCCAAATTTTTTGCGCCATCACCTGGATGAGACTAGCAGAGAACAGGGATAGTTGGCGAAAGAGGGAGAAGGCTTATGCCCATCAGTGGGCCGAAGTTTGTCGTGCCGGGCAAATAGAAGGCCTCTCGATAGACTCTATGGTGCAAATAATGTTGAATTTGTTTATCTTAACGCTACCATTGAACCATGTTTATTACACTGACATTTGCATCATCGTCTTCATACTGATCTGACGTACCTACACTAATGATAAAGCAATGAAATTAGCTTTGTCTGCCAGTCGTTAAAATAACCGACACCCTAGCATTTTCTTGTTTCACTGTTGACATGTTTTGCGTAATCAGAATTTCTGTATATTCTCGAGCTTTTATTCACTACCTCTAAAGATCTACCTTCTTCACCCTGAAGCGGTTACACCTTTAGGGTAGGCAAAGGACTAGTAACCCCACCGATGTTGCAGTTGTCCATGAGCGAAGATGACTTTTTTGATGTTAGCCACTTTATTACATAAAAGCCTCTGTTTTCCCAGTTAACGCAAAACGGTCGAATTGTCGTAATATTCGCAAATTGTATGGTGCCTGTTCCATCACAATATGAACCATCTGCATGAAAACTTGCAATATCCATTACGATGGTAGTCGATAAGGTGGTCGATTTAACGTGGTAGTTGGGCGCGCGATTATGTTCTTACTATGTATGATACTGTTGGAGCCAATGGGCATATTATAAAGGTCACTACTGAAAAATGATGACATGCTTTCTTGTCACACTACTACTACGCAACTACTTTGTTTGCAATAACGATAATTGCGGCTATTTGAAAAAGGCCCTGGCCCATGAGGGATGCTTTACTTCGTTTCTATTGTCTTCGTCATCGCGATAAAACAATGTATTCGTTCGAATTCGTTCATATTTGTACAAAACTATAGTTTTATTACTTACGGGATTTCGATCCTGAAATAAGAAAATAATATTTACTTACTACTTATTTTTTGAGGCTTCAACTACTAACGTAAACAAATGTATCTTTTTTAATGTGCGAAGGAGCGAAGCGCTTTCTCTATTATCATTGAGAAGGTTACGGAGTATTAATGCGAATACAGGAATTTCGGCGAATTGAGCTTGTAGGGCATGGAGGGCGAGCGGCGCGGGGGGCGAGTGGCGCCCGCGCATAATGGGGCTCGCACTCGGCAACGCGGCAAGGGCTTTGTGCCCGCCGCTGTTATTATGCAGATTAACACCGCCGGGAATTTGTTCAAATATCGTAACAAGCGCTCCTCCGGCGCCGGCGCCGCCGCCCGCCGTAATTTACGAGTCGGGCCCAGGGAACTCGAAGCAAGCATAGACTCAGTACTGAAACTCACACATACTAGTAATAGTTGGACGATATCTTTGTCTTTGTTTTGTAAAGTTGGACGAGGCGGCAACATCGTTTTATATGTTAACGTCAGCATGAACTAATGGATTTAAACTGCAGTAGCAATGCTTTTTCCTAAATTGACAGACTAGGATAGCATTACGGTAAAGTACTGTTACCATGGCTGAACTTTGTATGCACTTGTGGGTAGTGCGCTTGTCTGGCCAGGCTGAACCATGAAGCTTCCGCTCTGCACTTCTTTGTACATTGCGTCAGGAATGTGTCGGCTCCTTACACACTCGACACCATTTTATATTACACCTCGCTGCCAGAAAACGCCATAACACGTACGGGATCAGATTGTATCGAGTTTATTTTTGTTTTTGAGCTCCAGGCGGTTACTGTGGTTAGCGCAGGTACCTTCACGAGCCATTTTAAAATGCGCATTTAGTTGAGAAAAAAAAAAAAACTAAAAAATCATTCATATTTTGTGTGTAGCAAATACCTATTCCACAAGGTGATTATCCTGATGTATTGGGAAATAACTAGGGGCGTGAATCTTGTTTGGTCAGCCAGTTTGCAATCTAAGTTTTTGTTTTGATCATTTTGAACGAGACATTCAAAATGCAAATGCAAAATTCGCTTACCTACTACTATTCCGGCATTCTACAAACATTACCAACTTGTATTCCGTAAAGTAATATTACTCGGTTATACAAAGTACTGAATATGAAAGTTCTTTCAACGCGTAGTGAAAATCATCGTAGGCGCGAGCACGCGCGTCCGGTCGCATTCCTTCGAAGCCTCTGAACTTTCGGTAGAGAACTCGTGTGTTAACGCGCGTAACACAGTTTTGAAAACATGCTGTTCTGTGTTTGATTAGACCACGGCATATTCAATGTTCGTCGTATTTATGATGCATTTTTTTTACCATTGACACATTTCTGAATACGAGAAATAAAAAGGATCATATCGATGTAAAACATCTTATAGGCAACTTGTAGTAGTACAAGGCTTGAAAACGATTGTTTTCCGTGCCTTTCCTTCTGTATATAATGATATATTTTCAAACAGTTGTCAATGTTAACTTCTAGAGCTTTTAATTCTTAAACTAGTTAAAGCATTAATTGAAAAAAATCAAGGTAGTATTAGAATCAAGGTTTATTCTGAAATGATGATTAGCAGGTACAATTGGAGACGCAGAGTCAAAAGTAGCGCGGGAATGGCTGCAAGCACGTCCGGCCGCATTCCTGCGGAGCCTCCGACTGCGTTCGCCGGGGCCAGGGCAGAGCTTACTTTAGTTAGACCGTAACATTTCGCAACATAAATAACTTATCGGCAGATAAATTGCGGATTGACTGTTCTGGGTCTGAGTGTTAGTGTCCTCCTTGGCTTTGCGTGTTTTATTCTAGAGTCTAAGACCTCCAGACACAGAATCTAGGAATCGAGACAAGATTACGAATCCAGGGAAACACAGAGGCTAGTAGTTTGAAGATGGTTGATCTATAATCAACCTCTAAAAATTGTGATTTGTAGATATATTTATATTTGAGATTTCATATTTGGTCGTTTTCTTCAGGTATTATTTTTCCGATGTTATTATTTTTATATGTCATAAATTATGATAGTGGTCGATCAAGAGAGTTTTCTTAAAAATTCTGAAATTATACGATATTTGACATCCTACATTAGTCCATATTTTCCATGTAACTTCATTTTTGTGAATGTCTTATTTAAATTTGATTCTCATTTGAGTAGTTTTCAAAGGGTCTAAATTCTTCGGCAATCAAACAAAATCTACGTTATTATATCCTATAGCAAATACTACCAGATCTATTAATGAATGTAGTGTGAAAAGTAAGTAGGTTGGGAATGCGAACGGCCTCGCGCGTCCGGCCGCGTTCCGCGAAGCCTCCGACAGAGCTTTCCTTATACAACCAGCAAGATCGCATCGCGAGATCGCTACAAAGTTGCAACTTTGTCAACCTCATAAAAACAATATGTGGTAAACTGTCTCAAATTATTCCAAATTTAAGTTCCGTGCGAAAGTGGCGTTCTCTGTAAAATTGTAAGTTAACGATAATGAGGCGACTTTTTCGTAAATCTTATGAACATTGCGAGGAACATTGACATAATTTGTTTGAAAATAGTATCGGCAACGGAGTTTCGGAATAAGTGAGATGCAGTAGGTGCGAGCAGGTTGCGCGTTGTTTTTATGCACGCGCGGGCTGGCGCATGGCGCATGACCCCGTTGGAATGCGCCACGTGCACTAGCCGATGGAATGCGCAACTGTTTGCTTTTTCATTTTTTCCTCCCGTCGCTGCCGCCACAAACAATACCATTTCATACTATTTCATAACGAATTCTTACAGAACATACTTTCTAAAACACTGTTCGGTTTGCGTATTGACATTTTTCGATTTGAATGAACGCCGCCTCAGTGTTTAGGGAAAGGTAGGCCAAGGCGGTTTCGGCGTAATAGAATGAAGATTTTGTGCAATTAAGCTCAACGTTACATTCATTATTTACATAACTGTCTGTCCTTTTTTGGGGTAGGCGAGAAACGATGCCCGATGGTTGTGTCATTTCGTCTCTAATAGCTTGTACTTGGTTGTAGGTACACAGGTACTTACGAGTACATGTATTGTTATTGCATGACTTTGATTGTTTCATCAACTCAGCACTCTAGTTTCTTGGACTTATAGATAGGTGCTATAAAATACGAAGTAGGGTAAGTGTACACAAAGTCGACAATGTCCCAATGCCCGTTAAAATTAAATAAAAAGACTTTTACTAAATTATACCTAAACTTACATCAAATCTTTTTATAGCAACAAATTCTCGGTAATATTAGCTTCAATTTCAATGGAAACTATTAGTCATATCTGTTATGGCCTAGGCGCAGTGTTTATCTAAAGTGCAGCACTCCGAAATTTTGTGTTTTTTGCAAAGTTTAGCTCCTGAACCTGACGACTGACTTGCCGTGTTCGATTTAATGTTTACTGGATCAGATGTTCGTTTTTGTAAGCGAAATTATAATGAGATTAAAGCTTGATTAATATTCTAACATTATAACCTATAAAATTGTGCTTTCTTTAATCATAGATTTTTTAATTACGTGTGTCAGGTAATGGTGCGCCGTAACTCCGATTTGTCCCAATGCTCGTCATAATAATTAATAAATTAACGGCTATCGGGACACACTTGATATTCACTTTGAAAGGTGCACCTTATGTCGTTATTTTTTTAAAATTAAACTTTAATAGAGACGACATAAGGTACATTTTTTTATGGCTCAGTGTCAAAAATATGCATAAGATAATTTATAATTTAATAAGCTATTTTTGATCTAGATATGAATAATTATACTGACGTTTACAAAATGCGCGCGCCTATTGTGTTTTAATGCATTTTGTCGGAATATTTTTGTCCTATCATCTATCAAGCTTTTCGTTTGTATTTCGGTACTTGGCAGTTACGTATAAAGCAAGTTTTGTGTTAAAATAGGACGCGCAAATCTTTTCTAAGTCTTAGGATTTAGGCCGCAGGTCCGAATGTTTGCTGCTGGATACAGATTTCCAATACCAAAACCAGTCGGAAGTAGATTTCATCTAGTGTATTCCTGCGGAAGTAGCTTGAATCTGGTCTGTTCTTACAGTTATAATCAGAGCACCGTACCTACTCGTTGGTACATTCGTCAGAGCCACCTTGTGATCAACGTTCGACGTAATAAGATTTTTAGTTTTCTAGTTTAACCCAGAAAAAAGGATGCCCGTAGCTCATACATATCATGATCTGATACTAGGGATGCCAACTCTAAAATTCGGCAACCAGGACAAGTCGCGTGAAAATCCCGGATTTTAGAGTCCAGAACCCGGACAAATCAACCCTACCTGACACACGTGTTTTCTCTAAAAGTTTCTCATGACAGTGTTATGTGCATCAGACTAATTTATGATGTTTCTTAATTTATGTGCAATTTATACCTAAGCATTGATTGACAACATTTAATTACATCAGTTTGCTTGAATGAAAATTTACAGAACATCATGGTCATGAGAAAATACACAACAGAGGCTATGATAAAGGCTATGGAAGCTGTTGCAAAAGGCATAGATAGATAAACTCTTAATTGCACACCAAGAAATAAACAAAAAGAAGAAACAAAGATACATAATCGGCCAAGTACGAGTCGGACTTGCACACGGAGGGTTCCATACTGTATGGGAGCCCCCCTTTAATATTTATTTCATTTTTATTATTTATTATTGATGGGAATATAAAACTAAATATTCTGTGAAAATTTCAAGCATCTACCTGGTATCATTATTAATATAGAGCGAAAAATGTCCAAAAATTCAGGTTTGTTGTATGGGAGCCCCCTTAAATATTTATTTTATTTTGTTTTTAGTATTTGTCGTTATAGCGGCAACCGAAATACATCATCTGTGAAAATTTCAGCTGCCTAGCTATCATGGTTCATGAGATACAGCCCGGTGACAGACAGACAGACAGACAGACGGACAGAACACATCGAAGTCTTAGTAATAGGGTCCCGTTTTTCCCTTTGGGTACGGAACCCTAATAAACAGTGTAACAATGGGCGGCCTTATCGCTGATAGCGATCTCTGCCAGACAACCTTAGGATGGAGAAGACAGAAAACGTTTAAAAATGGACAGGGTGCGCATTAGTTAAAAATATAAGTTTGATTATACATCATAAACATACATACTAATAAAATTGATATAAATACTTAAAATACCTAAAATTAAAGAAAACAATACACATAAAAAATTATAAAAGAAACCTATGACCAAATAATAAACTAATACATTACAATATACTAATTACATAAAACAACATAAATAACAACAACAACAGTTAAATAGTTAAAGAATTGACAATTTCAGCAGGTTTTTAACCTGATCTTTAAATACGTTGAGTGATTAAGCTTTTCTGACAGTAACGGGCAAGGCATTCCATAACTGGACTGCCTGAAAGGCAAAAGACCGTCCGTAAAAAGTTTCACACCGTGCGGTAGGGGTCTTATGGGAAAGGTTATCCTTGGATCGGATGGGAAGGGAATATGCATCTTGCCAGAAGGAAAAAGAATCTTTAACATAGCATGAAGTAGAAGGATTGAAGAGGATATTATCAAGGAGATTAAGGATATGAGCATTCCGACGAAGACGAATTGGAAGCCACTTGAGCTTAGTACGAAAATGAGAGACGCGGTCATATTTGCGTAACCCAAATATAAACCTAATGCAATAATTTTGGAGACGCTCAAGCTTATCAAGTTGGACTTCAGTGAGATCTAAAAAGCTAGCGTCATCGTAATCTAAAATAGGAAGAAGAAGAGACTGTACGAGCGCAACTTTAGTAGCAGTAGGTAGGAAGTTTTGGAGCCGTCTAAGAGAGCTACCAGCAGCAAACAACTTGCAGCTGATTGTTTTAATATGAATATCCCAGCATAGCGTACGATCAAACATGACACCGAGGTTTTTCACAGATTTATTATATGGCAAAGTGACTCCATCGAACTCTACGCAAGGAATTTCGGACCAGTCGATTCTTGTAATATTATCTTGTATTTATCTTGTAATATTATAAGAGCTGCCAATTATGATGACTTGTGACTTTGCGGGGTTGATCTTCAAGCCAAATGATCTGCTCCACTCTGTTACTTGGTAGAGATCAGAATTTCTAGCAGCTATCGCTGAATCTAGATCATCTAGCCGAGCTTGCGAATAAATTTGGAGATCGTCTGCATAAAGATGAGGGGAAGAAGTAAGCCGTTGCGATATAGAATTAATGAAAAAAGCAAAAAGAAGAGGAGATAGCACGCCGCCTTGTGGCACACCAGCAGTAGTGTCTTACCAGGAAGAAAAAGTATCTCCAAGGCGAACCCGCTGCCGGCGTCCGTACAGATAACTGTGAAGTCAGTCGATTGCTGATGGAGACATGTTAGAAGAGCGCAATAATACTAATAAAATGTTGTAGTCAACGGTGTTGAAAGCATCACTGAAGTCTAACAGGGTTAGAACAGTAAGCTTACCGTCATCCATACCCAAGCGTATGTCGTCGGTGATCTTAATGAGCGCAGACACAGTGCTATGCCCAGGACGGAAACCAGATTGGAAAGGATTGTGGAGATCATGTCTATTAAGGTAATCGTTCATCTATCTGTGGACAAGACGCTCCAGAACTTTGGATAAGAATGGAAGGATAGAGATAGGTCGGTATTTGGAAAAGGATTTGGGATTGAATTGTTTTGGTAGTGGTATAATCTGTGCATCTTTTCAGGCTGTAGGAAATATTCCACAAGAGATGGAATTATTAAAAATGGTACACAGGATAGGAAGGATGATGTCTAAAATAGGCAAAAGGATGTTCCGGCTCACATTGTCACCGCCAACCGCGTTGGAGGATATCGACATTAGAATCCTCCTAACATCACATTCAGTGAAACGATTGAACTCAAAAGGAGGAAAGTCGGGAGGAGTAATGGCAGCAAGATAACGTAGAGTATAGCTTTTATCAACATCCGACATAATGGGAGCTGATGAGAAATATAAATTTAAGGCATTAAGGTCAATATTGTTAGCAGAAGTGTCTGATTGAGAGATTTGCCAATTCCCACAGACTTGAGAAATTTCCAGACTTTAGCTGGATTCCCATCATCATCTGATGCATGAACATAGCGACGCATTGCATCCCTACACACCTTATTGCAGCGATTTCGGGCCTGAACATATTTATCATGGTTGACCTCAGTAGGGCGCGACTTCAGCATACCTCCTTTTTCTGCTGCAAAATAATTTGACGTACCAAGATTGACTTTGATTGATAAAATTAATGGCAGAAATTCGGTCGACTGCTCAACAGGACCGCCTACTGTGTTGACAAAAGAAGAAGAAGAGCATTTGAAAAAAAGAAATCTACATTTTTTAATATGATAAAAGTGAAACTGAAACCTAAGGTTTTGTAAAACAAAAGTCATAGGCCATAGTAGCAAAAGACTGTTGAATTATATATTTAATTTATTATGTTTAAGATTATAAAGATTTAGGTACATTTTTGAGTTTTATAAATTGATTTTCGCGGGCACTTATAGAAGCATTGCAATAAAGAATAGACTATCCGCGTAGAATCAAGACTATGTATTCTAAGAACCTATAAATAATTTATGTGCAATAAAAACAATATTACCCCTCTCACAATGAGCTTACTCAATGGGTGATAACGTTTCATATTATTGATCACCAGATCTCAGATTTTTTTTGAGTGTCGCTACCATACAGTTTTTTAAGCTGTTTTTAATATAAATAATTATGACAAAGTTGTTTTAGTAAAAATGTTTATTTATTGTATCACATGTGCCTAACAACCGGATTATTGTTGGATATAAGACAAGGGACTGATCTAACGTATTCCTTACGTATTTTACTCAAAGTAAATTTTGAAATAATTATTTTTTTGTTGATTCAAGATACCTGATTAAATAATAAAACAATATATTGCGTTTTATTATTTTACAAATTACATTTAGAGGACTAAATAATTAGACTCTATTTAATAGCGAATAAGGTTCAAATTCAGTAAAAAAAATCACGACTTTTGGGTCACTTTGACGATAATTACCTCAAACGTGACGGGCATTGGGTCATATGGGTCTTTTTTACTATTTTAATATTTATATCGATCTTATTGTTATTATTTTATAATAATAATATATTCCACGTACAGAATGATAAGTGTATGACCTCTCCAAAAATTTTCAGACCTCAAAGTTAATTACCTTCAGCATGACAGAGCTGCAAAGTCACCGAAGTTCAGAAATTCACGAGTATTGGGCCGTTTACCCTAAGTACCTACGTTTCAATATCACATTCATTTTCTTCATGCCATAGTTGGTTGGTTGATGCATTCTTCCATTCTTCATTTTGCGGGCGAGATCCTATTAGCGGGCTCCTTTGTCCGTCCGTCTGTCCGCCCAAACGGCCATAAATCAAAACCTTCTTGACTTACTGCTTTGTAATTTAGAATCGTGCACACCTTCCCGAAACCTGCGGGATGCGAAATTGTTATATTGGCATGATATGGGTGGATGTGGATGCACCTCGCGATAAATGAGGAATGCGCCAGGTTTCATTGTGTTGTGCTACACATTTTGTCTGCATACATAGATAGGTATCTGCCTGCATTCCTAGTTTCATCTTGTACATTTGCATGTTCTTGTTATTGAGTGCGTAGGTATATCTGCTTAGTCTTTATAAAGCACAAGTCAGGTCTTGTATGGAATACTGCTCTCACCTTTGGGATGGCTCTGCCAAATATCAACTGGAGGCTCTGGAGTCGATTGAGAGGCGAGCCAGGAGGCTGATTGACAACGACACCTTGACTAAGTCGCAGCTGCAAAGTCTTGAGCATCGACGTAAGGTGGCGTGTTTGTCGGCCTTTTATCGGATACACTTCGGAGAGTGCGCTCAGGAGTTGCACAATCTGGTCCCACCTGCCCCTTTCTTCTATCGTACGGCTAGACAGACGCGACCAAAGCGCCACCCTTTTATGGTGGACATTCCGCGCGTTAGAACCAAGCGTTTCGAGTCCTCATTCCTCATACGAACAGCCAGAATGTGGAATGCTTTGCCTGGGTCTGTCTTCCCGCTAAAGTACGACGTGGGTGTCTTCAAATCCCGAGTAAATAGGTATCTTCTAGGTAAGCGTGCTACATCCTAGACCGCATATCTGCTCAACATCAGGCAGTATGTAGTCAAACGCAAACCTATATGGAATAAAAAAAAAAAAAAATCTAGAGGATTTTTTTTTGATAATTCAGTTCATTTAAATGAACGAAATGCGTTAAGTAAACCTCACTTAGTTGTAACTTACGATTCGCAGATGAAAATAGTGTGGATAGAAGCTTCTGACACTGCAAGAAAGAGGTGCAATAGAGACTTTAAGTAAATAAAACTAATGCTCGTACCAAAATAATTCTCTAAAAAAACAAATACCGAAAATTCTTGAATAAAATGGATGATAAATGGTCAGAAAAACAAAATTATCTGTCTGCGAAACATAACTGCGAAAAGAGACCGAACTAACCGATAACACGTTTCGCAGAAATCACCAAGACATCCGAGCTTATAAGAATTTGTCAGTCGTTTAGTTTATAGAAACTTTTGTCCATTCTGCGCTGGAATTAACCGCCGCACCGGTGTCCAAGCGCATTCCATAAATAGTGGTGCTCAGTAAAACGCTTGAGTCGCAACTGTAAAAGGGAATGCATTAGGCGGAAGTAAACGGCGCGCGCCGTGCTGGATAACGCTACCTAGGGATACCATCAGTTTAGAAGCCCAGGACTTTCCAGTAATGCTTTCTTATAATAGGTACAGGTCGCGGCATATAAGTGTCGCGCTGAGCCGCTGAGCGAAGTGTGCAGCCATCTCCTCCACACTACCCTACTAGACTTACGTGCCGCTACCTGTACTTACTACTATTTTATTATATCCTTATGCTTGTACTGTACTGTATCAGCCTTTTTAGGGTTCCGTACCCAAAGGGAAAAACGGGACCCTATTACTAAGACTTCGATGTCCGTCTGTCCGTCTGTCTGTCTGTCACCGGGCTGTATCTCACGAACCATGATAGCTAGGCAGCTGAAATTTTCACAGATGATGTATTTCGGTTGCCGCTATAACAACAAATACTAAAAACAAAATAAACTAAATATTAAAGGGGGGCTCCCATACAACAAACCTGAATTTTTAGACGTTTTTCGATCGATATTAATAACGGTGACAGGTAGATGCTTGAAATATACACAGAATATTTAGTTTTATATTCCCTTCAATAATAAATAATAAAATTAAAATAAAATAAATATTTAATTGTATGGGAATACAGTACGGAACCCTCCGTGCGCGAGTCCGACTCGTACTTGGCCGATTATTTTAATAGTCCACTGCAAAACCTAGGCACCCACGAAGGGTGGTTGGGCCATATATCCATAATATCCACCACGCTGGCCCAGTGCGGGTTAGTGGATTCACATACGCCATTGAATTTCTTCTACGGACATATGCACGTTGCCTCACGATGTTTTCCTTCACCGAAAAGCCAGTGGTGTGAAATTCCGTACATAAATTCCAAAGAACTCATTGGTACGGGACCGGGATTTGAACCCACGATCTCACGATTGTAAGGCGGGTGTCACTAGACCACCACGGCCTGTCCTATCCTTATGCTTTAAATTAGTCCAAATACGGTCGTCCGCTTGACTGAGGGCTCCTCTAAAGATTACCTATAGGGCCCATCCATCGTAATCGGCTTGCATCCAGCTCGATCTTTCGGCTTTAATCAGGTCATCAGTTTAGAATCTTGTAGTACGTGATCAACGCTGCATAGCTCACTAATATTTCTTTTTCTTAAATACGAGTATATGTCATTGATTCATCTAACAAATAAACAAACACGTCAGGTATGATACAAATAACAGTTTACAGCGATAGTAGAATATACTAGGTACACTAATAGAATTCATAGCACCAGTATCTTTTGTAGATAGATGTGAATGGCGGACAAGAAGAGAGGCCTATGCTCAGCAGTAGGCGATTACAGGCTGAAAATGATGATTTGAATTCTACTAAAAATGAGACTCGCGGTTATTGGTTATCTCTGATGAGATTAGCCAATCCTGAAAATGTCCGGAAAAGACGATTGGGTGTGATCAAAACTTTATATTTCGTCGCCATATTACAGGAAAGTGGTAAAATTCTGCCATGTTCCGTTTTGAAAATTCCAAAATTGGTATTCTAGCACAGAGGCTGCTGGCGCACTATATATAGGTAGTAAGATAAATAAATAAATTCAAACATAATTAGTACGAAAGAAAAAAAAATACAATGTTATAGAACTTCAAGATGATCAAGACGAAAATACCAAAACTATTATCGTTCTTATTGTCAAATATAAATAATTTGTAAACATATTTCTGAAAATATAAAACTTTACATTTCCCTTTCAATATCAGTTGGCGAATTCCGTAGAATGTAGACTTTGAAATTTCTCAAAAATGCCGACGTGCTGGCTACTCTACCGTTACCGGAAGATGCGCTCGCGCCGGCCGCCGGCGCTCTAGATGCGCTTTTATGATTTCCGGCGCGCTGACTCCGGACGTCGGTTTGTGAACTAAAACTGCCCAGTCAATCACCACGATTGTTCCGCAGCTTTGTTTCTATTCCGTATATCCGATCACTTCGCATGTTTGCTCTCCCATTTGAATTTATTTGTTTTTCAATATTTCCTGGTCGACGTTGCTGCGATAATAGGCTAGATGACTACAAAATATAATTACCCCGTCTGACCCCGTCAGATAAATTATCAAAAAATTTATGACACGTATTTTTTCTTTTGTTAATTGAACAAAAATTTATGAAGATATAGCCCGTTAAAGTTCCGCGTAACGTCATGCACGAGTAGACTACAAAAGTATAGACTTTTTACAGAGAAGTGACGTCAAGAGCCCCCACTCCCGAAATTTGACAAGGTTTATCTTTGCCATTGTTTAATTGACAAAAGAAAAAATCATCATCATCATAATTTAAGAGCAGGGGCTCTTGTCGGTGGAGTAACTTCCATGTCTCGCGGTCTTCTGCTAGTGTTTTCACCTTCCTGTACGACATGAAGTCTGCTTTTTCTTTAATTTGGTCTAGAAATGCTCTTCGTGGTCTTCCTCTTCCTTTCTTCCTTCTATCTTTCCTTCTATTAAGATTTTCATTAGATTGTCATGTCGTACAAGGTGAAAGAAAAAATACATGTCCAATATTATTTGATAATCTAACTGACTTATTATAATAATGTTTTTTTGTACCCATTCATAATGCCTATTATAAAAATATAATAATTGAACTAGCTTTTACCCGCGGCCTGCGGGATTTAATTAAATTAGCTTGTGATTCATTACGACCTTAAAATATATTTATGCAAAAAAAATCGATCCGTGTTTCCATTACTGCGTGAAAGAGTAACAAAATAACTGGCCAAGTACGAGTCGGACTCGCGCACGGAGGGTTCCGTACTGTATGGGAGCCCCCCTTAAAATGTTTATTTTATTTTATTATTTATTACTGAAATAAATAAATATTCTGTGAAAATTTCAAGCATCTACCTGTTACCATTATTAATAAAGAGCGAAAAACGGCTAAAAAATCAGCTGGGAACCCCCCTCAATTATTTATTTTATTTTGTTTTTAGTATAGCGGCAACAGAAATACATCATCTGTGAAAATTTCAGCTTTCTATCTATAACGGTTCATGAGATAGAGCCTGGAGACAGCGGAGTCTTAGTAATAGGGTCCCGTTTTTACCCTTTGGGTACGGAACCCTAAAAATAAGCACATTTTGGATTTATAATATTAGTAAGGATTCTTTGAACATTAAATAACACATCGCAAAGAAGTATGTATAGAAAAGTGGTACTTCAACATTCATTGATGAAAAGTTTATATGTGGTCGAGCTAAGTTAATATTGAGTGCTTATTTTGATATCTTAAAAGTCCTTGTTTAACTCAAACATAGACTAGATTACTACAGGAAGAGGGAATCGTTACCAGTTGTTTACGATGACCAAAACGATCCTTTGCGTGTAACTTGCCAGCAATAAACTCTGATTTTGTGGAGGAAGTCGACACTTGTTACTTCCTTGTGGCGCTTAGGATTTTCTCGTCTTAGCTTCAAATTGCAGATTTCTCCCTATAAAATAGCAAGGAATATCAATATCACGAATTGTTAAGTAATTTATAATAGTTCTGGCCTCAAACATTGTTTTCTTCATCTTATTTCATTTAACAATCTTTGCATTCAACGTCGTTTGTTTAGATTTTAGAACTAGAGTCAGTAGTAAAGGTAACCTATTGGGCTATTGTACAAACATTCGCATGACGACCGTAAATTGGACACTGCGTCTCTTGCAGAAATGTCATTTAATATTGTTTGAATATGCGAGTAAGCATGCACCACGTGCATGTACTTTGTACTTGCACCATTAAAAATTGATCATACTATGCTGGGCCGCAGCGGAGTCGCGATAAAGACGGGTGTAATATGAATTTGACGTGTCTTTGTGGTATCACATCTCTTTAACACCTGGACTTATTTTGCACGTCTTTTATTAGAAAACGGATGTGGTCTAGCTCGAGTTATGTTTTTTTTTTTAATTTTACACTTGTATAATGTACCACACCCCGCGGTGTGTTACATATAGGGCTGTTGCGCGGTGTATTTTTTACATATATATGAGACATTAAAATTTTGAATAGGTAAGTACATAGTACTAGGCGCTTGAAGGAAAACGCGCAGGCGCATTTCTGCTCATTTCAATACGACCTGGCGCTCAATTTTTGAACCGATAGAATCGAATAGCATACTTCGCTATCCCGTCGCACTAACACAGATCTTTAATGCTCGCTCCTTGCTCTTACACGGTATCGTGACCATTTACGTATACGTATTGGGTCAAAAATAGATAGGGTCTCTTATCAATAAGCTAACGCTTGTAGATTGCCGCTCCGCCCCGCTGCGTCGGCAGCTACGTGAACGATCCATTAGTTTATCAAAGGCTCACATACATGTTTGTAATGCGTCATGGTCGCAATGCAGCCGCACCCACCCCTCACTAGAATCTAGTGCCTAGTACATGCACTTTGAATTTTGAACTGTCGTTGTCGTATCGTATAATTTCTATGTACAGGGTGTTTTATAACCAGTACAAGTAATAGTCAACCCATACCAATGGCCAGCCGGGCTAGTATGCGCGCCACGAATTATTTCGTTCGTAGTGTCAGAACGAGACAGCGTTATGGCAAAGTATATAACTGTCATTTTTCACACGTCGATATGAGTTAATTTCGTCGCTTTTCGTGGTCGCATGCTTTATAGCCAGGATTGTGTTTTATTCGTTAAGACATATTTCGATTCTATCTGTGTGATCAGCAGTAAAAAAAACATAAAAAATGAACTCTCGACTATACTTAACAGAGAATCTTGTAAAGCTTGGTTTCTTTTTTCCTCTTCTTTAATCTCGACGTCATCTTTGAAAACCTTTCACTCTGTCATAGGTACTTTTTGCTCCACATCTAAAATCATTATTTTGGGCTTGCTTCTGGATCTTCAATCGGGGATAGAATGTTGTAGTGCTAAGCTTTCTACGCACAGTTGATATCTATAGGTACTTAGCACTATCAACGCAAGAGACCTGTGTTAGATGGTGATTTTGCTTACTCGTACTCAAGTATCCATGTACAATCAAGTGGCCTTTATTAGAAAATACCGGAAGGTTTCAAATACACCTGTGTAAAGGCTTTTGATCCTAAAACATCTTGTATGCAGTCGAGACGAAAAAAGATTTCGCTTATTGGCAAACACTCCCTTGACTATGTATTAGAGAAACAGGTCAGCATCACCCAGAACTTAATATCTCTTAAAGCTTTAAATTACAGCGCTGTATCCCAGTTCTCTTTGACCTACGAAGTTTGAAGAGCGTATAACACAAAATTATTCATACTCAAAATAACTCATACAACAATTTTTATTAAATTGCATCCACACAAAATACAGATGCAATTATATTTGTTATCATAACGTGTCTGTCTCATGTCAGGGGAAACGTGAAGAATATACAAAAAAAAAAATTTCATCACTGTCACCCTGAAAAATGGCAAGTTAAGCTCTACCATATATCCAATATCTTTGCGAAACTATGTAGTAAACAGCGAGTTGCAATAATTTGCACGGTGTTGGTATTCCCAGTTTTTGCAGCGCATTACCGAGGTATCAATTACATTATTTGCCCGGCGCATGCCCGACGCACGCACTTGCGTCATGCTCCGCGACTGCGTCACACGCCGATCTAATTGCTTGTTACATGTGCACTATTGCATTTTGTAACATGTAACTATCATTTTATACAGCCACATATTTGTTAGCTATTACTTGTACTGATTGGCATGGGTATTAATTACTTTGTGTTGGATTTAAAAGTTATTGTTTGGTTTTAGTTGAGCAGACTTTTGCTGTCTACCTTTTCTTCAATGTTAATTTTAGTCATTGTTCTTTTCGTACAAAATCGACTATCATCTTCCATTATTTATTCGATGAAAGAGTATGTTATGTCTTTGTGCATTACCAAAATAAATGTTCTGTCGAACTTAGTAGATTCACGAATATCTCTGATACAGATCAATGGTCAATAAACCATAACAACTGGAGCATTTTGCTAATGAGACCGCAAACTTCTTGAGTTTAGCCCCGGCTAGCGCAGCGTTAGATGTCCTACCAATAGATCCACTCATGGTTTGATAAATATCGCTTAGGAATAAGCTGGATACGACTCGCTGACGGACCAGTTTTATTGGGAATCTATAAAAGAGGCTAATTGCCAACACTGGACGTCTTACTGTTGAAACGACGATGATGAGGCTCAAACATTCATCCGTCGTGTTGTGTACACATAGACGTTCGTAACAATTACTTATGTTCACTTAACACAGCTAAAAACAATACCCGCGTTGAGGCGCCGCAGCTGGCTACAAACAGCTGCAACAGGAAAATCCAATGCTATTTTTACAAAATGAAGAAGTAATTATTTACTGCAAAGATATGAGTCATGATTGTTTACCTACCGGGACCGGTTGTCATATGCACAAATTTTCCAAGTATGGTATGCATAAATACATTGAATATTCACTCGGATCGATGAGTAAATCTGATTCTGTTGACGGAGCTGCGTTGACCGTATATGGTCAAATAACTGGATGACTAAACCATTGTGGGTGCAAAACGAGCAACCTACTACTATTCATTCCATATTCGCATTGGTATTATCATTAAAAACATAAATAAGCTAATGCAGCATAGATAGAATTCTGTATAACAAAACATATCTGTACTATACCTATACCATACTTATCAGTGTGCGCGGATATAGGTACTTAAATTTTTTTAGGAGACCAAATAAAAATTGTTTAAGTATTTCATGTGATAATATCGAGTTTTGGATAAGTCTTGTCATAGCAATTGACTCTCTATATATATGCTCATGACCAGGATTGCGCTGGATGTAAGTCGCTTCCAACCGGTCTTATTGGAGATCTATAGAAGAGGCCTATGTCTAGCAATGGACGTCCAATCTAATGATACGCTAGATAGATCTGTGTATGATTTTGAACGATGAGCCTAAATTTTAAACTTAATTAGAGCTTAACAGTTACTAAATCCCTGGTTTCACACAGACGAGCTTCAGCTCTTATACGTGAACTATATCTTTATCCCCCTTAGAATAACAATTGCATGATTTCATTAACGAAAGGAAATGACAATCCCATTTAAGTTTCTTGTAAGCGTCCCACAAAATCCTAAAAAGGCAAGATGTGTGACATATCCACTAGTCCAGTTAAAAATGTAGAGACGATTGATGTAAAGCGTTGCATTCGTAGGTTTCGTCGAGGTGGCCACACGTGGGTGCAATGACGTGTCTCATTCATAATTCACCTGTTCAACGCGGACCTTTATTATTATTGCCTTGGCGCGATTATCGGTAAAACAAGAATGGTGACTAACAGCATAGACCCGCTAGGAATGCTGCATTTACCGAAGGAAATCCGCAATGGCGCCTTGCGCGAACCTACATAGCACGCGCGCTCCTCCGATGCCTATACTTAGCCTCATGTTGCTCAACTATGTCATGACATCATGTTGATTTGCATAGGTGATGTGATCGACAAAGGGTCGACGTTTAAAGGTGCTTTAATGTTATGAAAATAGGTCCGTAGATTGTTCAGATTCTAATGCCGGCCAAAAGGTTGAGGGCTCATAGAATTCTCACAGTCTGGTAAATAATGCATATAGAACGGTTTGACCCATCATTTACATGCAAATCTTCTAATGTATGTGGGTAAATTCGTGTCATTTTAGAATATTTTCAGAATGCATTCGTTCTATTTTACTACATAATGCATTGCTAGGACTACTACTGTACCCTTCATTATCTAAGTACCTACATATTTTAATCGTGGATTTATTTCTTTTGAGAAGTATTAATTAGCTAAGTTCAGAACCCAACATGGGTTAATTTTTACAGTAATTACGAAAACTATAATTAAAAATACAAATAATTAATTTCTATGCAATTACGTAAACAATTGTAACAAAACTTAATTCTTGCGAAGATGAACGAATTCTAATCATGTACTCATAGATGACATTTTATGGGGGCTAAATATGTAGAGGTACTGTCATACTTGGTGTTTATCATGGCAACGTAAATGTAAAGTTACGAATAGATATTGGTACGTACCTCTTTGAAACGCCCAACGATTTCGTAAGTGTAAAGAAACTGTGACAACCGAGTATTTTTATTTATTTCAGTATACACGAAAATAATTGAGTTTGCAATAGTGTGGTCGCGCGGTGTTTTGGCGAGACGTCCTAATTCAGGGACGCCGGCCGGCGGGGTGGCTAGACGACCTTATTTTTGATCCAGAATGCGGCTGTGTTTACATTTTTCTCCTTATTGTGACATTTTTGGCAAGAATCCAGGTCGTGATATAAAACAAACCACGAGTCGTCGCATACTTATAATAATATGTAATTAGTTTTATACATCTAATAGACAATAAAACTTTCAGACTGTCTCGTAACTCGATGTACATTATTGGACTCCGGCTCTAAATCTTTTATTATCACCATTCATTTTAAGAAAGCTACTTCAGAATTTCCTAATAGTTAGGTATAGAGTTTTTCCAGTCAATTTCCTATTTTCCTCTAAGATACAATTATGATCCAGTTTAAGTGCTTCATTTTTGGCAAAGCCTGACTATTGTAATCAGACTAACATTCTAATTTTTATTCGATTTGAACAATGGCAGTGAAACGTGACAAAGCTTGTGAGACACTTATCCCCGACTGTCCGTTTACAGGCGGATGTGAGTAAGCGCGACTGTACACGCATCGGCGCGACAATGCGCTATTCTTGTAAGCTCGTGAATTGTCTTATTCCGAATCAGATCTCGCTCCTTAGCAAGTCGCAGGTTAGGTGGTAAAATTTCTATTTCAACTTTTGCATTTACGATGTTGTTGGTATTTTTTGCAGAATTCTAGGTTTTGTTTCGTCTCTATCCTAGACTTTTACTGTTTTTCGCATTTTCGTTCCTAGATGTTGCGTCCTGTGTGTGTTGTAGGTTCGGTTAATTTCTGATTTAGCATTAACAAATGATAAGGGTTAATCAGAAATTAGCTGACATATGTCAGCGATTCACATTAAATATGTGATGCTTAAGTGAAACTAAATATTTCAATAAATCTTTAAAAACATTTCATGTAACTTCTATAATTATTTAAATAAACCGACTTAAAATAAAAACTTATACTAAAGACAATAAAACTTATTCTAAATTAAAAATAAAACTAATCTAAAAGCCCCGTCTGCAGAGCCGTTGCCGGCGTGGCCAAAATGTTGGTGGAATTGCCTCGCTGAATTTCAATACTAAGTTTTTGGCCAAAGTAGATGCCTGCATTCTGGTCACGCGTCACCTCTACCAGAAGGCTGGCCAGGTCTTATAAAATGTGAGCGTCCGACCCGGTACAAAATGGTACATTCTGTCCAACGACTAAGTTAGATCTAGTCAGCACAGTAGGTAAGTTGCACAGGTCAGACTATAGGAACTCATTTAGCCGTTGTGGTATTTCAACTGATTACTAGAATACTTTCAGTAAAAAGTAATTCAAGAATGTATAACTGTCAGGTCAACCTTATTTACCCATAAGTTAACGTCTCGTCTACCACTTACTACTACTATTGTATACAATACACATCCAGTAAGATCAAATTTGTGTCATTAAGCAGCTCCAATATAAAATTAACTTAGAAATGCCCTTTCAGCGTCCAGACAATTCCGTATCGCATCCATAAGAAAAGCTCAACACGATTTATTTAAACTAAGACTTATGGATTTTTACTGAGATGTTTGTATTGTAACTGTTGTTTTACTGTACTGTTATTTGTATTGAGTTCTCGATATTTCGGCACAGTTGACAGATATAATATAGAGCCTATACGATTTTCCTTCGTTACGAACATAACTTGTGAACATAAATGTTCTGTAGCACTAATAGTGTCAGATTTCTGCCTGCAATTTAGGGGCAAGACTTGAGCAGTACCACCTGCACCTAAAATTTAACTCAGTTCTAAATGATATCTGCTAGCTGATAGTGCGACTTTTGCTCAACTTTATTAATCAGCTAGGAACAACTATAGTCTAGCACACAGAGCTGGATAGCGTCGACACGTGTTAAGTACAGACAATATGAAATTTTGAACGAATGCTTTGTGCATATAGTGCAGTACCGAACCGGAACATGGCAGCGGTTTTTCGATTGTATACGACCTTTTCCAAGAAAAATCCGTCATGTTATCCTTTTTCTGTTCACCAACACCGCACCTATGCGACTGCGTTGAACAGCAAGCCTGCACAGTACCATAGAAGCCCGACGACCGACAGCGACAGTTTGATGGACCACTTACCACGACCGGTCCGTGGGAGCCTTCCACCGGTTCGCATACCACGCTGGCATGTGCTGGCAGGTATTACCATCTTGGTAATCACACGAACTATTATTTTAATTATTAATTAGCATTCAAGTCTTTGTATATAGATAAGTATTACGTTTAGTTTACCTATATAGTCGTTTTGTGACAGGGATACTAGGTATACCTAATACTGTTGTTTTTTTGTGTTTTATAATTTGTTTTGTCGTTGTTTATGTATTGTACCTCATATTTTTGTTGCAAATAAAAATTTCTGTATTTCTGTATATCTCAATTGAAACTATTCGAGAGCTCTTACATGAAAGTCGATACAAACTTGTTCAAGTATCTTTATGTTTATACTCAGTGAAAGCTACGTTCAGTATTCTGTCTATCATTGATACGCGTTGAAATGCTATCCGGGACACCTCTTTATTTTATTGCCTTAGACTTTCTTCTTAATAGATGTCCACGGTCATTCATTTCTAGTAGTTTCTCACATTCATTTATTGCTGTGAGTATTTTCAATAAATTCCGACATTTAATTAACATTACTAGATTCTTGGGAGTCGATCGTTTGATTAGTCATTTTAATGATGCCCATTTACAGTTAGTGATCTGAATGCGGTGTAAATTTCGTTTCGCGATCGGTCCGGTATTCGTCAGTCAACTACATTAGTTCAGCATAATAATTTGAAAATTTGTTTTATGGTTTTGTGAATGATATTGAAATGTGTTAAGAATTTGGCATATTTGAGTTCTATCAAAAATTAAGCTTCCTGGTGAAATGTGGTATGGCTTTTAGTCTAAGTACAGCTTTCTTTAATTTCATGTGACAAGTATGAGATAAGATACGGCAGCTTAACCCGGAGACCACTGGGTTTCTAATCCGAAGTTTCTCGTTCGAATCCCTCATAAATCGTCACTTTATCAAAGTCATGTGCAATATCTGTTGTTAATTGCCAATATCTTCAGACAACGCAAGAAACTATCGCGACGAAAGCATCACGTTTGGCTGTGTTTTACGCTGTTGCAGATTGGTGAAGTCTGCGTTTACTTTCGCCTAGCACTTCTTGTAATGAGAAATGCCTCTGAAACCCAGTAACTGAACGAAATCTTTATGTACTTATAGCTTATATCTTCTATCTAGCTATCGTCAGTTTTCAAACTCAGGTCAAAATAGCTTGTAAGGTTAGTCATCAATCAGTCAAAAGTGCGTTTTTAGTATTGTTTAGTGTGTTGTGTTGTGGAGTTGTTGGAAGCGGGCGAGGCGGCGCTGGCGCCCGGGCTACAGAGAAGCGCAGCATGCGGTCCGCCTGGCTACGATCTATCGCCGTCGCCGGACCAACATTCATTTTTACGACGACCACCTCAACTTGCTTCGCGGAGGAATTCGTCGGCTCTCGTGTAATCTTTTACGCTTTCGAATGTTGATTATTAATTGCTCTCTCATTCAATAGATGTTACATTCCGATCGTTCTTGTCATGCCTTTTGATCGATGTAATATGTATAATTAGGTAGGTTTATGTTACGTTCCTGTAACTGTTTATGGGTTTACAGTAATTTTCCACAGGTTTATAACATTTCATATTGAGAAATGTTTTAGTATCTAGTGTCGCGCTAAGCTAGCTTATGATTTTTAATTTTTAGTATTGATATTCTATAACATCTTTATAATGTGTTTTATTGGTGATAGTTGCATCTAAATGTATATTTAACAACGTCCTACGCAACTAATTATGAATATCATATTTTGCATAAAATATATTGTCTGTATTTGGAGCCGATAAAATCTACGTAAAATTTATTAAATAAGAATTTAAAAGTAGGTAAGTAAGTTCGTATAGGCCGGGTGGCTAGCCCTAGTGTCAGAGTTTTTAGGCCGCCTGAAGGCTTCAAATGTAGGTGCTTAATATAGTTCCACAAAATAAAGGCCGTAGCATTCATTGAACCGAATCGTTAAATTTCATGACACTCGTCATACTCTAGGCATTTAAGTTGTATTTTGACGTGTCGATGTTCTTTGTCTAGTAGGTATAATTCAGCGGTTAATGCAATTAAGGATGACTAAGTTAACTAAGTACCAAACATTCAGACTATTTCAATCGCACGCTGTTATAATTTATGGTCTGCTTCAATGACGTCAGGACAGTCTACGAATGCTAGACTGGTCTGGACCGCCTTACTATGGTGATTAGCAAATAAACGGCTACGGTTTTTATTGGCATATCTATATTTAGTACTTATGAATGTAGTCATATCAGCATCTACATTTCGTCTTAAATTTACGATTTTTGTCGCAGTAATGCCATATAAGTCGATTTAAGGCAGTCTGAGAGCTGAGGCGCGAAAGGTGCCATATAGAGACCATGTAAGTAAAACCCCGATTAAGTATTCGATAGATGGATAAAATGATAAAGAAATCTTTTAAATTTTTGCATGAATTAAATCGATGTCGCGTTGCTGCCTCTTAAGTGTCTCGGCGAGACGGTTAACACGTTGCCGCTGAGGTGTCGCGTTGCTCAATATGCAATTTTAATCAAAGTGGAGCAACGGTCGGTGAAGTCAGCGGGCGATGCAAGAGGCTGCTGCTAGCCTCCCATGCGGAGCCCCGCTGTCTGGCAGCCGAGCCGCCGCCCGCGCCCCCCGCGCCCCCCGCGCCCCTCGCAGCCGCATACGATACCTACCTACGTAGCGCAACCACCTCGTGTTGCCAATACATCTACCACACCACATTTATTGGTTACCTACACTAAATACTCGTTGACAACTCTCTCATTGCCACTAACCAAGGTTGACTAGATACATCATGATATTTAATTGTAAGATATATCATGTTATATTAAATTATAGGTAGTTATGTATGGTTATAATTTCTAAACTTGAGTTGGCTTGTCGTAGTCAACAAAGAACTCTAGCGAAAATCAGAGTCTGCTGTGCATCTAAATATCCTAGGCTTTGGAGATAACCAGTAAATGCTTCCCGTTACAAAAGATGTAGACCATTGTACTCGTACCTACCTATATGTATTGTAATCAATAATTGCCATTATTTCTCATCGCGAAAAATCCACTAAGTAGATTCAACGTGTTGTATTCGACGCAACTAAACGACTTATCCGTTCTGGATTTCCTTGGATCTTCTTTCTTTATAGTTTCTTTGTTATGCAATAGTTACAGCTAGTACTATTTAAGCCAGAGCTTTCCTGAATGAAAAGTTTTAGTTTACATGTCGTGTTTATCTCGCTAAATGTTTCTTTTTTCTTGCGATATAGATGTCTATCTTAATCCTTTCTTCTGTCGATAGCTGGTATATTAATCTTAAAATACACATTCGAATTCATTTCCACACACCAGGC
This sequence comes from Hypomecis atomaria, assembly GCA_964007245.1. Classification (NCBI taxonomy): domain Eukaryota; kingdom Metazoa; phylum Arthropoda; class Insecta; order Lepidoptera; family Geometridae; genus Hypomecis; species Hypomecis atomaria. Next base: position 12,956,785 of record OZ023295.1, read on the forward strand.
TGGCTAGCAGTTTTCGCAATGTTTTGGTTTGATGCTCTCATCCGAAGTAACGCAGAGTGTCCCAAAAAAAATCTTTCGCCATAGACTCAAAGACGAATATGTATTCTAAAAAAAGTGTTATTGTTTGATTGCGCACAGTATCGGAGGCTCTAATTGAACAAGTGTAGTGATGGTGGTGCGACCTCGGCCTATAGCGCGTAGGTCCGATTGCGACAATGCTGCCGCGAGATTGTGCAAGGTGGCCGATGGAAATTCCGGCGTCGCGGTGTCGGCGAGCGCGCGAGCGCGCGGCTTAGAGTCCTGCGCGCGAGGCCGCTGCATGAATGGAGCCGCGGTATGTGGGTCACGGTGTCGTCAATGGGCCGCCGTCGTCGGCAGGGCCCCCGCGGCCGCCTCTCGCGCCTCCATCGCGCTGTGAAAGTTGCAACTACTTTCGCGACAATCGTAGCGCGAAACACGACAATTTACACTCTACTGCAAGACAATTAAGTCAGTTTTTGAGCGTCACATTGCAACGTTCACATCCGCTTCGGCGCTCGTGCGTGCCAGTGCACGCTGCCGCCGCGGAGCCGCCGTAAGCCGAGGCGGCACGGTCGAGTCTCGCGCGGCCGCTCAAATTCGGTATACTCGTGCTTAGGAATTCATTTCCGGGTAGGTCGGAAAGTGAAATGGACGCGTCTGTTATGTAATTGGAATTCGGATATATCCGGAGTCGGCGTTACTCCGTTCACTTAAAAATTCTATAGATATCGGTTAACATAATAGGCTGCGATCACACCGTTTCCGTGACACAATAAATAGAGCGACGGAGCATAAGATGACTTTTTTTACCGTTGTATGAGTTATAACTTAAAATTGTACTTAGCCCGCTGAGTAGCATTAAACCGCCGACCGTTAGCGACGGTATAAACTCAATTTGAATTTACAATTAAGTGTAACCAGTTGGTCATAAATCCTATACATCGTAGCTTTACATCTAGTAAACTTATCAATCGGAGTAATATAGTCTAATTAAACACTTGTCAGCTTATTTCATAAACATATTTTATATCCAAAATATCATCGCATTTGTTAATATGTACAGAAACAGACATCCCTACTTACCTATTGCATTACCTCAGCAAAACGAAAATGGCTTTAGAATCTGTTATCACCAACCATGTTGCAACAATCACATTGGGTTATACGAGTAATCGATACTTTAATTCAATTCTTAATTTTTATTATTCAATTGTTTCAATAACCTAGTCGCAGTAAAAATAAAGAAGCAAATTTTTATAGTTCCTGAGAATCTGACTTGCCATGCAGGTGCATTGTACGTCATAGAGATTTCATTTAAACTCCCTTCTTATTTCGGCGGGAGGCAAAGAGGAAACATTTTCGAATCCCGTTCTTCCTGCTATGTTCCAGATTTCATAATCCATCTGGCGAAACTTGCCGACGACATGGCGATTGCTCCAGTTCGGCTCCTAACCCAACGACATTAAGACGACTCAACCGTTCAGCAAAATAGACCGTTTATCAAAATAGACCGTTCAGAGTTTCCCTTGGAACTTTCCATGATGTTGGCTGTGGGCTTCGTGTTTCCTTTAAGTTTTCGACTCTCATCTTCTACTCGTACTTCGACGGACCCTAAATTTCATGCCTGCTCACTTTTTGCCTCTTGGCTAAGATTAATTCGCTTTCGAGTAGTATGTGTGTCTTTAAAATTTCACTCTGCTTTACCTACACAAACTTTGCTCGAAAAGACTGTCGCGTAGATCAAACGACGCCTAATCATAATCATCAAAATTATGATTTGGCCTGTATCACCACAATGTCACCGTCAGATCAGTGTTTGGAATGTTTTGAAATATTTAACTTTAAAAATTCAGTAATGTAATAAGCTCAACATTAAATGCTTCTGATGTTGTTATGTATTTAACATCGCATAACATATTTTGTACAATAGTTCTGTATTTGACTTAATATCATCTCTCTCCATATTTTTTATAGCTTCACTAGCTGTTTTTCAGTCAAATGATCACTTTCCATAAACTCTTAATTATGGCATCGATTCAATTTGATAGATCGTATGCTATCCAAAGAAAAACTTCACGTACCGGTAAAATATCGTAGTTCTCCGGTTACTTGATTTGTCAACTCAATTGATCGGTATTGGCAAATGGGTTAATGGTAATGTGTTATGGGATGTCTATTACAGTGGTTTAAGTTACTGTAATATCTGGATATATGCTTGCTATATTCCTTTCAAAACGACCATGTTGATCCTCTGGATATACGATACAAGTATTATCGCACTTTACAAATTCTTATGAGAAGAGCACTAGAAAATTTATTTTAACATTCGTTTTTCCACAAAACTTGAAACCACCACCGCATCTTGATACGAGTACCTAAATCTTCGGCGATTAATGTACTCGTATAAAACTCTTCTCTTTTCTGTCAAACTTGTGTCATCATATGAAATTAAACTTCTCCCAAATCTAGTATGAAACTTTACACAGACAGGTACCTACATCATCTAACGATCAGCAGGACTGTCCGCATGATATTCACTTCGTTAACAAACTGTCATTTTCATGTCATACAGAAAAGAGCAGAAATGCAATGTGGACGTTGGCGGCCAAATTGATGGCTTTCTTATCTTAAGTACTGCGTCTGTTTCAGGACATATTGTCGGCGCATGCGCGTGCACTGCCTTCCACGGGCAGCTTTCACCGCGTCAAAGCGCTGCGCCGACGCGCATGTTTATTAACTTAACCATTTTAACAAGAATTCCCGAGGCTTCCGTTTACGTCCACATTAGTACTTTTAGTCGTCGTGTCTTTTATATCCCGTTAAAGTCACGTTGCGCCGAATACCGTGGACTTTCCAGGAGTTCTCGTGCGAAATCCTGCTGTGCGCGGAGACGGTGTGCATTGCATGATTATTGATTACCAAGTTATTAATGTCGAATTAGTGCTTGTTTTTGCATATCCTTACATAGTATAAAATAAAGTCGCTATTTTTGTCTGTATGCTTAAATCTTTAAAACTACGCAACGGATTTTGATGCGGTTTTTTTTAATGGATAGAGTGATTCAAGAGGAAGGTTTATATGTATAATACACCTGTGCGAAGCCGGGGCGGGTCGTCTAGTGTAATTATAATATTTACATACGAATGAAAGTTTGATAGGGTTATTTACGGTTATTAATACAATTAAATCTTGTCCATATAAATCGCAGCCTTCAGAATAAACGTAGCATTGACGATCCTAAACTTTTGCGCGAATCGATAAAAATCATAATAATGATCGTGATACCTACCTCCCTTAGTTAAATGTGAATCAAAGATGGAATAAGGCGGTATACATGTATTACATAGTAGTTCCCGCATAGCTGCATCGCGGGAACGGCGTTGTAACGGAGGTTGCGGAGGCTGCGGACGTACAGTTAGGCGCATTCCTAGAGCGGGCGGACTGCAAGGGGGCCGCCGGCCGCGCGGGGAGCGAGGGCAGATGCCTTCGTGAGGAATGCGCACGCGCACCACCGCGCTAGTTATTGCCACTTATTTGTCACAATGAACATTTAAATTCATGATGATATAAAGCTATGATAAATGGTTTTCAGTCTATGCTGAAAAATAGACGCTGATTCTTTGTAGTTTTGCTAATTTGCTTTTTCAGTTACAAGTCTCAATCAGTAATCGGCAAAGTACGAGTCGGACTCGCGCACGGAGGGTTCCGTACTGTATGGGAGCCCCCCTTAAATATTTATTTAATTTCAATTTATCATTTATTATTGAAGGGATATTCCCTTCAATAATAAACAAAAACTAAATATTCTGTGAAAATTTCAAACATCTACCTGGTACCATTATTAACATAGAGCGAAAAACGTCTAAAATTCAGGTTTGTTGTATTGGAGCCCTCCTTAAATATTTATTTTATTTTGTTTTTAGTATTTGTTGTTATAGCGGCAACCGAAACGCATCAACTGTGAAAATTTCAGCTGCCTAGCTATCATGGTTCATGAGATACAGCCCGGTGACAGACAGACAGACAGACAGACGGACATCGAAGTCTTAGTAATAGGGTCCCGTTTTTCCCTTTCGGTACGGAACCCTAAAAATTAAGATACTTGGTGTGTCGAAGTTAAATACGTGAAAGATAAAGTTTTAACATATGTTGATCGTGGACATTGCAGTTTTCGTACTTATACGTTTTATATCCTGAAACATAAGTGTACCGATGATCTAGGTACACTTGTTCGCCTGAAATTCTGTTTATTAGCGCTTTATTTCTCTGACATAGTTTCTTTGTTCACAGAAACCTGGCCCTGGGAATCGGTATCCAGAACTTTCCCGAAGGTCTCGCTGTCAGCTTACCGCTTCAAGCTGCCGGCTTCTCAGTATGGAGAGCTTTCTGGTAAGTTAATACATAAAAAATATGTCGATTTTATTCCTATTTGAGGTTGGTTTAGTTGGTTATTTTGTGAAATGATAATACTTTTTCACAGTGTCTAATTTTGTGAAAGTATTTGAGCTTCGAACTGACACCGATCATCGAAAAGCGTTAGTAAAGTCACCGCTTAAATTATTTCATTAGTGAAACAAAAATAAGAAAAGTTATTGCGTCAACTTTTCTTAGTAAAAATTAGAAAAGTTATTGCGACAACTTCTTAGTTTCCATGACTTACTAAGCTTTGTTTGTAATTTATAGCCTAGACGTTTTTATCTATGTATCCCATTTATTGACTGAGCGTAGCTGTCCAGATTTTAGGGACCCATGCTACGTCGTGACATATTGTGGGTACCTATGCCGAGTAGATCCATAGGGGAGGCCTATGTCCAGCAGTGGACTTCTTATGGCTGATGGATGGATGGATGCCGAGTATGGGAACGATCCCTTAGTTTGTTAGTTTAGTTTCGGCTACTGAAATTGAGAATATTTTTGCATGTGCGAATTGTGCATTTTTTAGAACAGATTACTCGGAAAAGCTACAAATATATAGTTTCGAGGTCTATTTACTTTAAAGTCAGCTCCGAAACTTAGCCACTAAGTAAGAGGGGTTGCCTAATTCTAATGTAAAATTTCAAACATTTTGTATGCGCGCGCATTTGTTGTTTGATACCGGATCCACTGTTAAATGCCATTTTGCTTGAGACATTGACTCTTTTTAATACACTATCTGTATGATCTATCCGTCAAAGTATCCGTGGAAAGTTGTCGTGTCACGTATAGTAGAGCCCCGGGTATATACTCGTAGAATGCGCGCGGAGTCGTCGTTAGGCCGGATGCCAACGCAGCCAGACTGGCCGACCCCATTCCTCCTCTGGCTAATTCATTTAGCGAGTGCTGCGAGAGCGGACTCGGCGGCCCGCGCCCGCGCCGACATACCCACCATGGCTTCACTTCTAGAATGGTACAAAGAAATAAATAGTCAATATCATATACATCATCATACACATTAACAGATTACTTTTTGATTAATATGTGATGACCGACTGGGAAAAATCGTATTCCGTCCAGTGTTTCCAAATTTGGGATTTCATCATATTTCATCTACTACTTAGGGCGTTCTATTGAAACAGGCATTTAGAGAATTTCATGGTATAATGACTTCATGTCACACAAACGAATTATTGAGGTACAAATTAATGCTGCTGAGTCGCGGGTCCAACCTGGATGAGATTAGCACAAAATCGAGGTGAATGTGGCGTACAAGAAGAAAGACCTATGCTTCAGCAGTGGGCAATGCCAGGCTGAAAATGATAATGATAAAATTAATACTGGAGACATTTTGTTATCCAGGCAATGCGCTGGGATTTTTTCCGATTTCCGCAATTATCCTAACAACACTCAACATAAAAGGAATAGGTAATCAAAAGTTTGAAATTGTTTCACAATCGGCAAACATTTGAATGGGTTCTGATTGCTCAGACTCAGCTTTTAACTAAATACCTCTATGGGTTAGGATGGTGACCACACATTGCTTGGAATAACTTAAAATTAAGCCGGGCTTGTGCTAAATTACGAGTACTTCAGTGGGTAAATTATAAACCGCATATTTTGTCTAGCAGCTTCCAATGGACCTTACATGAAATCTTCGGCGATGAAACAAGTCCTGATATTGTATGAATTTTCCCCGCTTATGCACATTTCCCAGTAGGGTTGCTGAGGATTCCTCTTCCGCTTCCTCATAATGCGAAAGTTCCGCAATATTTTGGGTTCCTCAACCGTTACCGCGTCCTAATAAATAAATAAAAAAAATCCTTTTCCGCTAACGCTTCCTCCTAAAAGTTTATCTAATCGAACCAAAATGAAAAACTAAAATTTTAAGAAACTAAACAATTTATAAAATAAAATTTTGATTGGCATCGCTAGATGACATTAATTACTAGATGCTTGAGGACTGGTGTAATTAAGATGATGCCATTACACGTTTAGATCTACAATTAGTTACTGAGTATTGTCGTCCTACTTGAGACGCCTAAACCACATTCTAAACAGCGAGAGCAAAAGGTTACATCTGCCTAAGTTGGCTGGGTACGTGCACGCATTGTAAACGTTACCAAATAGGTAAAAGTTGTAAATAGTCGCATTCCGCGGTGTTCCGGGAACCGCAGCGCCGGCGCCGGCCCGCCGACTGCGGAGCCACGAAACTAGCGCTCCTCGTGGATGCGACAACTCGCTGAATGTTCGCTACTCTACTGCCTGATCAACCAATCAGCAATCAAACCGAATTCAAATACCTAATTATTTTTCGCAAAAAATGCCAAAACCGCCTTCCATCGTGTACAAAATTCGAATATTTCGCTCGAATTGTTTACATTATTGCTAAATTTTCAAAAACAGCTCAGCGCATTCTTTAAAATTATACACAAAAAAAAAAACAAATTCTGGTCAAATTCAGAATAGATTTAACTTTAACACATAGGCTGCTTCTAACCAGAAAAATCTGTGCTCAGCTAGATGGATGATGATAATATGTTACGGAGATGGTTATAGATCGAACGAGTGACATCGCGAGGCACTTGCTGGTAAATTAAAAATTAGGTCTTTATATTTATATATATTTTGGCATGTGTATAATGTTAATTTGGAAAAGCCACTAGCTCCTGAGACACAGTCTTTGACTAGTTCTAGACTAGGAGCCTATGGTTCAAGTATGTCTGTAAAACTATATCATGTCAAAATCAATGATTTGTTTGTTGTTAAATATGATTCAATTTTCTACTAACCAACTCGTTATCTCTTCTTCTTAGTCATTACGCTCTTGACAGAGCATTGGTGGTCATCACATAGTATTTGTGGTGGTAGAAGCAGATATAATATGCCTCACGATTTCTCGCCATGTCTCTCTATTAGAGGTCAATGTGGTGCACTCAAGCTCTCGTTATCTATCACTGGTCTTTCTAACCTCACTTATGATTCGCTGCCGCATCCCGCTAGTCAGTCTCACGTCACGTACAGGATTACTGGTAGTCGACTTTACATTCAAATCATTTATTCCACTAATAGGCGACAGCGACTTTTCAGAAAAACGGCGCTACACAGAAATAGTACAGACGCGAACGGTTTGCAAATTAGTATTTCTCCAAATAGACATGCGCGGGTGCGCGTCGCGTTATTGCTTTTCAGAAATGATAAGTAAGTTGAATTTCAGCGAATGCCTAACTGGATTGGGTAAGTTATTGGCTTTCTCGCAATAAGTAACTTAGTTCAGTTCAGAGACTACGAATCTGTTCACACTTTCTTTGTCAATTATTGGAAAATCTTCGTGGCTCTATTCAAGTAGTCTATACAAATAAAACTAGATCGACTTGATTTTTAGACTATTTTGTTCGGCTACATGCAGAGTATTACTTATTATGCTCTCGACACTAAATGCTAAACACACCTTAGCTGTTTTATACATTAAATTTTTCACAAAAGGGTAAAACAGCCTGAAATTTGTCATGTTCAACGATGAATCTCCCAAGTTGAGCATCAGATAAATAGCGGAAGCTGTTATTTTATCGTCATAGCTTCGTCGCTATCGTCGTCAGTCGTAGCTTGTCAGTAGAGTATAAAGAATAAAGAAAGCGCCGGGAAGACGAAGACTGACCGTCGTTCGGCACGGTCAGTCTTAGGATGGGTAACCGCGGGTGGCATTTCCACCTGAGCGCTACCGTCGCTCGAATGACACCTTAAATTTTAGGTCCCGGTTGTTTTAACCGCAAAGCTACTGCAGAAGCCTTAATAAGGCTTAAAAACCGATTCCAAGGCTAGCCACACGGCCTATATGAACTTAGTAAAGCGTCCAAAGTACCAACGTGTAAAATATTGTCGTAGTTTCAACATATGGTACGTATTTATCAGTCAAGCTGAGTTCCCTAAGTAGAGTCTCCTTCGTACATCTGCGAACGGCGCGCGGCAGCAGGAATGCGCTCGAGTGGGAATCCTGGCGGAGGAGGGCGGGAATGCGCGAGCGACGACCTCGCACCCTGCGCCCGTCCCCCATGCCTTTCACAAGGGACTACCATCACATTCCTATTTCGAAAAAACTTTGAACCCCGGATACGATAAGACTTGTGCTCGAGCACATGTCACATAGTTAGATCATTGAACCAAATGCCTGTTCCCGGATGGTTTTTTTACTTTTCTTCTCGAACTTCTAAATTTTATTGAATTTTATATCTCTTATTACACGATGTCTTCGCCCTATATTCGCAAAAATTAGGCATTTGCATTTGATTGTGCTCATTCCAATGTAGTGTAGTATGTATGTTCGTTTTTAGTGCTTTATTATTTACTAGACGACCCGCCCCGGCTTCGCACAGGTGTATTATACATATAAACCTTCCTCTTGAATCACTCTATCCATTAAAAAAAACAGCATCAAAATCCGTTGCGTAGTTTTAAAGATTTAAGCATACAGACAAACAAACAGAAATAGCGACTTTATTTTATACTAGCAGCGCCCCGCGGTTTTACCCGCGTCGAGCCTGTTCCCGTGGGAATTTCGGGAATTTTTATACATATAAACCTTCCTCTTGAATCACTCTATCCATTAAAAAACCGCATCAAAATCCGTTGCGTAGTTTTAAAGATTTAAGCATACAGACAAACAAACAAACAAACGAAAATAGCGACTTTATTTTATACTATGTAAGGACTATGTAAGGATATTGAATTTCAGAATCGGACATTTGTAACTGTAATTTTGTACTTGTCTGAAGCCAATAAATAGTCAAACTATTATTAGTTATACATATTAAGTTCGTATAGGCCGAGTGGCTAGCCCTGGTGTCAGAGTTATTAGGCCGCCTGAAGGCCTCTGACATGGCTAAACGGTTAAAACAACCGGGACCTACAATTTAACATGTCATCCGACCCACGGTAGCGCTCAGTTGGTAAATGTCACCCGCGGTCACTCATCCAAATACTGACCGTGTGGAACTTTGCTTAATTTCGGTGATCGCTGACGTTACCTAGTTAACTACGCTACGAGCGCTTAGTTATATTTCAACATCATCATAATTTTCAGCCCGTAACCGCCTACTGCTGAGCAAAGGCCCCATACATACTATCTTAACATCTAAAGCAAATAAAACTTAACCGGCAACTTCTAAGAAATATATGGATCGCTAAATTTAAATCGTTACTCGACTTCAATACAGATATAATGCAAAGTTTATCATGCAATGCATTGGTTTCATTTACATGTACCTACGCTACTGCAGGAAGTAAGCTGAATTAGTCTGAGCAGTAGCTCAAATTCACTACGGCTGCGTTATATTACTACCAAAATAACTAGAAGAGAATTCTATAATAAATCAGAATGCCATGTTCAAAGATCAATACAAAGTAGCGCGGCATTCAAGAGCACCATCGACGTGCGCAGCAGTGGTAGGTCTCGGCTCGCGATGCGGAATGGAAGTAGAGAGGAATGCGGCCCCGCAACAATTCCTTTGGCCTCATCACGTGCCCAGAACAGATAACGTCTTCAAAACTTTATACAGATATCTAAATTAACTGCTGGAGTGTACTTGTAACGTACTGCAATCGTTGTATGGAAATGTATCGATGGAAGTGAAGAGTACATAATATACTCGTAGGCCCAATCATACTGCTTGGTGGTTGTGAATGTAGCTAAAACAGCTATTATGTGAGCTTCAGGTTTGGGTATTGCGCAGCTTTTAGATAACTGCACACTTGCACAGTCGCCACGAAATTTGATTCGGATTTAAGGGTAACAAACGCTTTGTAAATACTTTTTAGGGTTCCGTACCCAAAGGGTAAAAACGGGATCTAGTTTTATATATATTTATGGGGGGCCCATACAATGAACGTGATTTTTTGCTTGATATTAAGAAAGGCAACAGGAAGTTGCTTGAAATATTCACAAAATATTAAGTTAAGTATATAACGGGACAATAGCTTTAAGTTTAATTTTAAATAGTGCCACTTAGTATAATTTCGAAGGACTAGGAATGGAAGTGGCAACATTCCTGGGGTAACGCTTGTGACAAACGCTGCTGATTGATTCTAAGGAGGTTTTAAGTGACACTGACATCGCATGATCGGCCGATGGGCGGGAAAATGCGAGGTGACATGTCAGATGTCAGTTGTGGATGTCAGTGAGTTGTAAATAGAGCTTGTTCGGAAGAGGTTATGGAAAACTGAGATTAGAACGGTTCAAGTCTGGTGATTCTTGATAGAATGGTAGCAGCGTGCGTTACGCTGCGGAACGCCATGTCCTTCGCTTAAAGTTCTCTATAATTGTAATCATACGTAATCTTCTGTGCAATAAACTGATTGTTCGTGACGTCGCCTTTATCTCCTCGCCCGCTAAACCCACGCCACGCCACACTGAAGCATTGTTGGGTCAGTGGTATAAAACATTACCACATTGAAGAAACATAACTGTTGCAGTGCCTTTTTATGGATCCGACATCAGAAGGTGGGATCGAAGGGCTAGATCCTGAGGAGATGCAGGATTACAAGAAAAATCCTTCGACTGCATTAATCATGTCGCCTATGAATCAGAGCAATATTATCAAGCAAATCACAAAAGAAAATGGCGAATGATAACAAAGAAGACTACTATGCTACAATACAATCTACACCGAAAGAAGAAGGAGAACAGAACTTGCTTCGTGTACTGTTAACCAGAACAAATCGCTCCAGCCTGTTTCGAGAAGCGGGTCCAGGGTCCAGGGAAGCTGGGAAGGGTCACCTGCAATAACTACCAATCTGCGAGAAGCTGTCTGACAAAACCCCGGGTGAGCTCGTCCAATTTTAGTTAGAAAGTAGTTCTGCATGTTTTTGACTAAATCTGACTTAGATGTGTTGAGTTTCCTAGTACCGTGCACAATGATTGGACTTAAAGTGAACGTCGCGTCGCCCAGATCACGCATGTTAGATCAGATCGGAAATATTGGACCCTTTTAAGAGAATATAAAGAACCTTACACAATAATGAAGTAGATAAAGTCCTTTCGTACATACTTTACAATAATGCGAACCGTTGTTAAATTTAATGATAGCCTGTTGTCATGGCGACCCTAGATCTATGATTGGCTTTTTCAACATTCGGTCAGTCAACTTTCAGTTTCCTCAAGGAGGTGGCAGTACCATGCAAGAAGTTTATTGTTGACTCAACAAACTTCTTGGTACAATGCTGCCACAGATTTTACTTTCGGATGTAGGTCAAGGAAATATTTTATGTGATTCTTAAATTCTCTGTAATAAGAAAAGCGAGGGTAAGAAAAACTGAACTCATTTAATTTTTGTTGGTGGGTAAAACGAAAACTGCATCTAGGCTGAGTCGAAGGGATGCAGTTGTCCGGTTCTCTGCGGAGATCGAAGGGACGCTGTTATCCGGTCTCATGCCTCGATCTGGTAGTTCGAAAACTGCATCTAGGATGAGTCGAAGGGATGCAGTTGTCCGGTTCTTGCGAAGATCGAAGGGACGCTGTTATCCGGTCTCATGCCTAAATCTGGTATCTGATAAGTGAAGATGGGTTGTACGGATGTTGCGTCTGGGCTGAGTCGAAGGGATGCAGTTGTCCGGTTCTTGCGTAGATCGAAGGGACGCTGTTATCCGGTCTCATACCAGATAGGCTTGAGTGGGAGGGACGCAGGTGTCAGATTCGCGCAGTCACTGGGTGTGGGTGGTGATTGTGATTATGAGAGACACTGTTGTCCGGGCTCAGGTTTGATGTGTGGGGGTCTAGTGTGACTAGAGTCGAAGGGACGCAGTTGTCCGATTCGCGCATTTACTGGGTGGTGAGTTGAGTGCGGTTTGGAGGGACGCTGTTGTCCGGTCTCGGGTATGGGATTTGGTGGTTTTGGCGAATAAAATTCCTAATGAGCGCTGTTTTTCAGACCCTATGCTAAAGTAAAGAAACCTTGTCTAGTTATCTCTTATTTACCTTCATAGTTAGTTATCACTTCGAACACGTCTAAAAGTAACATTATGTCAGGAATGGACGAGCGGTAAACGAATATTCTATACCGACATTTTTGAATAGTCCAATGTTGAACATACGCCTCGCCACGCTAGCCCAGTGCGGGTTGGTGGATAAACAAACATTCACATTGCTCTTTTGTTACAGATACTGATGATAATCGCCCGAGGACGTGCGAATGTCAAGATGGCCGTAACGGGACAATAGCTTTAAGTTTAATTTTAAATAGTGCCACTTAGTATAATTTCGAAGGACTAGGAATGGAAGTGGCAACATTCCTGGGGTAACGCTTGTGACAAACGCTGCTGATTGATTCTAAGGAGGTTTTAAGTGACACTGACATCGCATGATCGGCCGATGGGCGGGAAAATGCGAGGTGACATGTCAGATGTCAGTTGTGGGTGTGGAAGTTGTAAATAGAGCTTGTTCGGAAGAGGTTATGGAAAACTGAGATTAGAACGGTTCAAGTCTGGTGATTCTTGATAGAATGGTAGCAGCGTGCGTTACGCTGCGGAACGCCATGTCCTTCGCTTAAAGTTCTCTATAATTGTAATCATACGTAATCTTCTGTGCAATAAACTGATTGTTCGTGACGTCGCCTTTATCTCCTCGCCCGCTAAACCCACGCCACGCCACACTGAAGCATTGTTGGGTCAGTGGTATAAAACATTACCACATTGAAGAAACATAACTGTTGCAGTGCCTTTTTATGGATCCGACATATATATTCCTTCAAATTCTTGTTTTGAATAAATATTTAGTGTATTTCCGCTCTGTCGTAGTCATATAAGTTAAGGGTACTATTCAAAATCCAAATTAAATCACAAACAAAATTAGTAATTAATCATCAAACTGTATCATGGTTCGACTATGGTTAGGTCAGGTTAGAAAAGCTAGGCTTAGGTATGTTTACAAAATATGAATGAACCTGAAACAAAATTTTTAATTAATCCGTTTAAAATAATAAAAAATAATTAAACCTGTAACAAAAATAGTGATTAGTAATCTCTTTAAAAAATGTAGTAAACCTGAAAATAATATTTAATTAATATGTTAAAATTACAAATATAATTTATTTATAAAAAAATGGTATAAAATAATTGAAAAAATACTTAGTCAATAAATAGCACCCCTATTCTTACTGTACTCTATTCGACACGTGTTTCGCCTCTAAACGAGGCATCTTCAGGACGTGTTGACTCTTCGAGCTCACTCGCAAGAATGACGGCTCGCCGCGCCGGCGCTTCTTATATACTCGTCGTGACGCACCGAAGTAAAGGCGATGTGACGGTAGTTTGATCGTTCAGCAACTCGTTGTGTGTGTTTTGATGTTTCATTATTTCTAAATGCTCCAAAACATTTAAGCGAAAACCTTTTTCACATACATGTAGAATTTCAAAAGTGTTGTTGTTATCCAAATCGTGTCCAGTTTCTAATAAATGTTTCGCAAAATTCGACTTCTCTGGGTGATTGTTTCTAGATGCAGCTAAGTGTTCTTTGTAGCGGGTTTGAAAACTCCTTCCAGTTTGTCCCACATAAACTGCGTTACATGTGTCGCAGGTTAACGTGTATACCCCCGATTTCTTGCTTTTTTCTAAGGAGTCTTTCCCATTGCACATTCGTCTCATGTTGTGATTCGTTCGAAATGCCACATGTACATCATTTCTCCGCAGTATTTTTGCAATTTTTTCTGACGTAGTCCCTAAATATGTCAAACTACCCACATATTTATTTACTCTCACAGGTGGGCAGGAGTATAACATAGATCTTGCTATGTTTCTATTCTTATCTCTGACTAAATTGTTTATCATTTTCTTGCTGTACCCATTTGTCACTGCTATTTGATATATTGTGTTGAGTTCCTTGTTGTAGGCTTCTGGAGATAATGGGACTGTCATTAATCTATGTACATAGCTTCTAAACGCAGCCAATTTGTGCTGCATGGGGTGATTTGAAGACTCTGGGATTGCTATATCTGTGCGTGTGGGTTTGCGATAAATTTGGAAGTCCAGTTTGTTCTCTTTTCTCGTAATAGTTAGGTCTAGAAAATTCAGTGACTTGTTATCCTCCTTTTCTGTCTTGAACCGTATCTTTGGGTGTATATGGTTGATTCTATCCATATATATGTCCAGTTGACGCTGCGTTCCAGTCCAACACAATATAATATCATCCACGTACCTGTAATAAAACAAGATATTAGGATTATTAACCATATGTGTACACTCAAACCTGTCCATGAAGTACTCTGCCATTAATGGGCTCAATGGTGACCCCATTGCAAGACCTTCTTTTTGTGTGTAGTACTGTCCCTCAAACTGGAAGTAGTTCTGTTCCATACATATTCTTGTTAACGTCATTATATCTTCTCTTTCTCCAGGATGTAAATGTCGTTTCTCTAAATGTTCATTCAAAATTTGTAATGATTCTTCACCCGGAACATTTGTAAATAAGCTTTCCACATCCAATGAAATCAGTTTTCTGAATTTCGAACGAATCACAACATGAGACGAATGTGCAATGGGAAAGACTCCTTAGAAAAAAGCAAGAAATCGGGGGTATACAAGTTAACCTGCGACACATGTAACGCAGTTTATGTGGGACAAACTGGAAGGAGTTTTCAAACCCGCTACAAAGAACACTTAGCTGCATCTAGAAACAATCACCCAGAGAAGTCGAATTTTGCGAAACATTTATTAGAAACTGGACACGATTTGGATAACAACAACACTTTTGAAATTCTACATGTATGTGAAAAAGGTTTTCGCTTAAATGTTTTGGAGCATTTAGAAATAATGAAACATCAAAACACACACAACGAGTTGCTGAACGATCAAACTACCGTCACATCGCCTTTACTTCGGTGCGTCACGACGAGTATATAAGAAGCGCCGGCGCGGCGAGCCGTCATTCTTGCGAGTGAGCTCGAAGAGTCAACACGTCCTGAAGATGCCTCGTTTAGAGGCGAAACACGTGTCGAATAGAGTACAGTAAGAATAGGGGTGCTATTTATTGACTAAGTATTTTTTCAATTATTTTATACCATTTTTTTATAAATAAATTATATTTGTAATTTTAACATATTAACTAAATATTATTTTCAGGTTTACTACATTTTTTAAAGAGATTACTAATCACTATTTTTGTTACAGGTTTAATTATTTTTTATTATTTTAAACGGATTAATTAAAAATTTTGTTTCAGGTTCATTCATATTTTGTAAACATACCTAAGCCTAGCTTTTCTAACCTGACCTAACCATAGTCGAACCATGATACAGTTTGATGATTAATTACTAATTTTGTTTGTGATTTAATTTGGATTTTGAATAGTACCCTTAACTTATATGACTACGACAGAGCGGAAATACACTAAATATTTATTCAAAACAAGAATTTGAAGATGAACTTCCGCAAAGTAACGCCTGATTCAATAAACTATATATTCCTTTCAAAAATAAATAATTAAAATAACTTATGGGGGCTTCCATACGTTACAGAACCGTTCGCGCGCGAGTCCGACTCGCACTTGGCCGATTATTTTTATTAATATCCTATGTCCAGAAATGGATAACGAAAGGCCGATGAAATACTTTTTAAATTCAGGATCTGTAGTTTTTGAACAAATATAATTGATCATATTGACTTTGATAGCGTACCGAATATCGGTGTATAATTGAATAAAGTGCATAGTTGTTAAGAGTTACGGACGTTACGGAGTTAAGTTCGGGCGTCTTGTTACTACAAAGGTACCGTAAAATAACGATTTCATGTTGACAGTCGAAAGTTGAATACAGGGTTATCCAGAACTGGTGTACTAAGACGAAAGGAGGTGATTCAGACCATATTTATGAACAACTTTTTCTATGGAGCGAATCCGGATTCCGAGGAAAAAAATCAGCTGTTTCATATAATTTTGTCGATTACGAGTTGCAACTTTGTATGGATTTTTTCCCCCGAATTTTGAGTTGGACCCTAATATTAAACGTTGTTCGTATCCTTTCGGTTTAATACAGGGCAAGCAGATAACCCTATATATTAGTCGTAGAATTTGGATATGGTGTTTGTCAGTGATCACCGATATTAAGCAACGTTCCGCACGGTCAGTATTTGGATGGGTTACCGCGGGTGGCATTTTCCAACTGAGCGCTACCGTGGCTCGGATGACACGTTAAATTGTAGGTCCCGGTTGTTTTAACTGTTTAGCCAAGTCAGAGGCCTTCAGGCGGCCTAAAAACTCTGACACCAGGGCTAGCCACCCGGCCCATACGAACTTACTTACTTAGTCGTTGAATACTACGTGTCGGGGTTGGCCGCTGCAACGAAAATATGGTGAGATGGGGCATATCGGGTGAAGAACAGTGCGAATGCGGTGCTGTAACACAAACTATGGCACACCTCATAGTTTGCCCCCTTTCCCCGAAAAACTGCACCCAAAGAGACCTTAACTTGGCTACCGAGGACGCGGTAGAGGTTGCCAGATTTTGGTCTCAAAAGATTTAATAACATACCATAAGTAAATACATAAATCTAAACATTAAAAAAAAAAAAAAAAAAAAAAAAAAAAAAAAAAAAAAAAAAAAAAATTGCCATTGACACGAAATGATGATGATGATGATGTTGAATGTGTTAGCTTTAGAATTTAGAAGTTAAAAGAAGTTAGAATTCGCTTGGCTAACGGCAAAAACTGTTTTATTAAATGAGTAGTGCTTCAAAGTTAATAACTCATCAAACAGCATTGCTATTGCGATTGATTGCAAAGCGTTCTAATTTAATTCATACTGAGGAAGTTCTAATGTATGTGTTACTGTTTCTCTTCTCGAGGAATGCAAGTAGCCAGGAATGTGACTCAGCAAGAAAGCATCCGATCTAGCTCAGTGCGTCCTTCGTCTATAAAATACCGTTCGACGAGTGGTTCCCGCATACTGTTATCAGCTTACACTAGCTTTGCAAAGCTTTTATTTTTATAGGATAGACTTGCGTTTGACCACATAATGCCTGATGTTAAGTAGAATTGCGGTCTAGGGCGTAGCATGATTACCTTGAAAGAAACATATTTATTCGGGATTTGAAGCCAGTTATGAACTACGAGTATACTGGAAAAAGGTAGAGCGAAGGTCGGCTAGAGCGTTCCATATTCTGGCTGATCGTTTAAAGATTGTTGATTGTGGGATCAAAAAGCTTAGTCCGTAAGCTATGTCCCCTTGTAGACGTGACTTCTAGCTTTCTGAAGTCTGAAAATCCATAACATTTGTCATGATCAGCACTGCGAGTTTATCACATCATCGTCATATTAGGCGTAAGACGTCCATTGATGAATATAGGCCTTCCTTATATATTTCTAATAAGACCGGTTGGCTTTAACCTAGTCTCTCCCTACGGTCTTTATCAAAACGTCTGTTAACCTTGTCGATAGACGTCCTACGCTAAGTTTGTCGGTATACGTAGTCTCTATTAGAGATATAAGCTACTTTCAATAATCAACGTTTTCAAATACGTTTTCCATGTAAAATAAGCCATTTCAATTAAATTGGGTTGAACATTTTCATGCCAAGAACTCGCTCTTTCAAACTTTTTCTAGTGTGATGTGAATGCAGTCATTTTCTTCTATTGTACCTAGTACTAAGAACTAACATTGAACAATAATTTCGTCGTAATTTCGTAGCTTTCGGCATTGAACAAACTTTTCATATCTAAACGCTGTTACCTAAATTTATTCTGTGAAACAGATCGAAAACTATCGAAAACTTGTTCACTACACATGACTACTTAAGTTTGCTCACAAGCTTTCCTCTTTCTGCCTAAATACATTTATGTAGGTTGTCAGAAAATCGTTAACTAATAATTCTGGTCTGTAGTTTTTGAAACTGGGTTAGAAACGGCCGAATAAAGCGTTTTGCATTTAAGCCCTCCGCATGTATAACATCCTTAATTTGCATTAACCCCTTAAACTGTATTGCAGTGTAGGGCGATCTCTCGATAAGCAAGTATGTCGTTTCCTGTTATCATACACGTTCCTGCTGTTTTTTCTTGTTAAACTTGGAACCGTTAATGTTCTTCTTTTAATCCCCAACGAAAAAGAGGGGTGTTGTAAGTTTAAGATATTTGTTTCTGTATGTATGAGTCAAACGAATTCTCTATGCGGTTATTTTTGCTTGAAAACTAATGTAATTGAGATAGTTTTTTTTCATTAGCATCTGTGCTAAAGGTTTCCTGAATTTTTAATTTTGCTCTTGGAATCAAGATCAGAATGACATTAGCACCAATGCCATTGTCTTTTTATCTGCGCGCACGTTCGCTGGCGGCTTCAAGATATGAATTGAGACCGAAAATCAAATTAATCTGCAAGGGATATTTAGTTTGAGGTGCCTTTCTGTAATTTCGTGGACGTAGGTGGTTTTCCAAAATTTTCAATTGTACATTATTTTTCAGCAAAGGTTTGCTCTAATGCTCTCTTTACGAAGAGTTAGTTTTTCAGGATAGGACACAATACATCCATTGGTTAACCTGACCGCCCATTGATAAAATTTCTGTCCGTAGGTAAATATACCTAACTCAAATCGAAAATCTTCCTATAGGTATGCTTGGAAAGCTAAATTGCGCTTGTTAGGCTACAATATCTAATTATGGAGGAATTCGCTATCCGTTTTAGCGGTTACCTAATTAGGAGGCAGTTGTACTAGAACAGGTGTCGCGCTATCTAACCACTTCTTTAGCGTAATTGCGACGTACTGAAACATACTCGAATTATATGACTTTAGGCTATATGCTGGAAGTTCTCGGTCGGTTTGTCTTATCAGCTCGTCTGTCATCGTCATCTCAGCTGGAGAACGTTTACCATTACACATGACCTCTCTCATATAGATGTCCAATTGAGAGCTGCTTGCAGACTTAGCTACGAGTATATAGGTATTGGATCCTAGTTTTTCAGTGGTGTGTCTCCTCAGCAAGATATATGTTTTATCAATTACCAACAGTCAGGACTGTTCTAGAATGTGATTTAAATAATAACCCGTCTTTATCAATAATAATTCTTTAACAAGGAAATACCTTAGTACCTACTTACGAGCCTAAATATTTCGTGGTACAAGACTCGCTCGCGGCGGTTCTCGTACTTTTTTATCTAAGCGCATAAATCCACATTAGTTTTTTGTTCCTCGATATGATATAATCAGATCAAATGGTTGTGATCCATTGTTGTAGACAATACGTCTAGTCGACGACGGTTCTCAGCGCACGTGAGTCACGGTGCCGTAGCACACCTCACGCTTACGCACCATATAGGTGCCTCATTCGTTAGACAACCTATTCAATTAACCTATCTATAATTGGTTTGTTACGTATTTTTCTGGCCATTATGCACTCGACCAGTATCTTGCCGCTGATCTGCAGTCAAATATCGCGGTGTGATTAGGCTTTTACCTTCATGTCGGTATTGACATTTGGTAATTATCTAACGGTGTCGTAATACGAGTATGTGTTATGAAAAGTGTTTACGTTGCAAAAATTCGACCCTAATGTTTGTAATGTTAAAAAATATAAAATGAAGTTGATCTTGTATTCGTATTGGTTTAGTGAAAGGGAGGCGTGAAGTGAGTGAAAGTCCTTCCGAGTGAATGTCCTTCCGGGGCAGGGTATCGGGCGGCTCGGCGCCGGAGGGTGGCGAGACGGCGGAGCGCGGGCAGCGCGCGCGAGCCCGCGTGTCTGCGGCCCCTCGCGCTCGCGGTATTTGCCCAGGTGGCCCTCGCTAACTGGACCCGAGAAAGTCGTCTATTTCGAAATTTTAGCGTTGCGTGAAGTGAGTATGCGATATGTCGCTGCGGTGCCTTGGAGTCTGGTGCGGAGCGCGGCGAGCGGACGGTGCGGCGGCGCGCTGTCTGCGCGTTCTTCCGGACCGCACCCGTCCGACCAGTCGCAGCGCACCGCCCGCTGCCCGCCTCGGGCGATCGGCCTTCGGACTCTAATAATTAAATCGAGAGTCCGCGGCGGAGCGGCCTCCGCCGAAGAAGTGGTCGCGGAAGGCGCAACACCGCGCCGGCAGCCTTGGTGGCGCTGATCTGCGCAATCGAGGCCGGTTTGGCGCGCGCATTTTGCGTCGTGCTCGTGGCCGCACCTATTCTTCTCGAACCTCCTCTCCTCCTTCCTACTCCGCTTGATACGCTTGTATCGATCGATGACGACTTTAAATTTATTTAATTACTCGTACCTGTCCAAACATGTGCAAAAATACATACTGTTTTAAGAATTTACCCATACATACTAGAAACTAGAAACTTGCTTGTAAGATCTAAATAAAGGTCCTTTCACCAAAGCAGTAGGTAATTGATAAAGATATTAAGAGAACATATAAAAATCTTTAGTAAAGGTCAAGTGACTAGTCTGACTGATAAAATTGTGCTAGAACTAACTGTAAAATCAGTAACAGAAAGTACCATGTACTTGTACAATCAAAGAGAATGTAAAGCCACGAGTACGCTATGTATAATATCACGAGTCCAGTTGAGTCCATATGAACGTAATGTAACTGGTAGGCTTTTATTTAAATTCAACGTAGTTATTGAGTGACGGGCATCCTGTTTTATGGCTCGTCGGCAGCTCAACAGTCGGCGATTCTGCGAATCAGTGGATATTGTCGCAAATTGCCGCTTTCGCCACCCGCTGAATAATGCATACGATAACATAACATCACGTCGCGGCCCCGCGCCCGCGCCCCGCCTGCCTCCCTGCGTCGCTCGCCATCGGCATCGTACGAACAAACCCGTTCCCCTCGCATTTCGCCGCTGCGTCGCAGTAACTCATCGTTACTTAACATAAATCTAATGAGTCCACGTCTCCATCGTCATGCCCTTACTGAATCCGGTCGAACTTTCAAATAACCCAACTGCTCTGCCCGGTCGAATGTTTGCAGTGCCGCAAATTTTCCACTTACGAATGGTGGCTAGGCATTCGTGAAGGTTTCCGCTGGCGAAGGAATCCGGCGTTCGGGAGCCGCGGCCGGGTGGCGCCGGCGCGGGCGCGGGCGCGGGTGCGGGTGCAGGGTCGCGGTGGCGGTGGAGCGGGATCGCTCGCCGCTCAGATATAGGCTGGTCGTCGTGTGGGGTGGCGGCTGGCGGCGTTTCCCACAGCCACGGCTCCTCGACCAGTTCGTAGGAATGTGGTCGCGGCACCGGCCCGCACTTTCACCAAAACAATTCGTTAGCGGCCTCTTTCGGCATCGCACCGCACTCCGCACCACCCGCGCTACCACCCCGCCACCCGCACACGTGAAAATTAACAACACACTGATACTTGACTGTGTGATCAGTATTTTGGACTGGAGACCCTTTTAAAGTTCCGCGCCCCCGACATCAACATTCTTTCGAGTGCAAGCTACTTGCATACCTTTCTTTGTATTACGACGATCTCGTTACTGGCTTTGCCAATAACTTTGCTTTTACTTTGGCTTTCGAGAAAATTTTGATGGAATAATACATAGCAGCAATAGATTGATAACAATCAACAAATAATTTGAATACCTACATTATTATCTTTGTATTGTATTGGGTTTTTTTGGAGAGCCTGTCTAGGGAAGTTATTTATACCAAATCCACCAAATGATATAAAATCAGTGAGCAAAGTTTTCGGTAAATTATGACCAAAAACTGGTCAGCTATCACAACACAGGTTGATAAGGACTGTCTTGTAACGATGTGTCATTTTTTCAACTTCTTTGAAATTCCGCCAGGGTGACGCTAAGTATCAGGCAGTTGACATGCGCGTCGCGTCATTCAATTAACATGCATAAAAGCTTTTCAGTAGATAGGTATCGAAAGTTCTATTAAAGCTAATCGCGCACATTCGCGCTGTAGGAGCTTCTTCGCTTCATGGCAATATTAACATTTTATGACTGAGATGAACATATTTTGATACTTTTGTACGATAGCTATTTTACGCAAAGGTAAACTTACCATAAGATCATGTTAACGCCGCAACTTGACGTAGTAAACTGCCTGAAATGATTCATGTAAACAATGTAGATAAATACTATCAGAATTATGAAACCTTTACCTTTATGAACGTAAATAATTATTTTTCGCAAAAAATGGCAAAACCGCCTTCCGTCGTGTACAAAATTCGAATATTTCGTTAGAATTGTTTACATTATTATTAACATTATTATCAAAAACGGCTCAACCGATTTCTGTAAAATTTAGTTGGACTCGCGCACGAAGGGTTCCGTACCGTATGGGAGCCCCATTTCTC
This sequence comes from Hypomecis atomaria, assembly GCA_964007245.1. Taxonomy (NCBI): domain Eukaryota; kingdom Metazoa; phylum Arthropoda; class Insecta; order Lepidoptera; family Geometridae; genus Hypomecis; species Hypomecis atomaria. Next base: position 12,979,462 of record OZ023295.1, read on the forward strand.
TTGCCGTTGTTAATAGCGAGCAAAAAACTCTTAAAAATCACGTTTGTTGTATGGGAGCCCCCCTTAAATATTTATTTTCTTCTGTTTTTAGTATTTGTTGTAGCGGCAACGGAAATACATCATCTGTGAAAATTTCAGTGGCCTAGCTATCACGGTTCATGAGATACAGCCCGGTGACAGACAGACGGAAAGACGGACATCGAAGTCTTAGTAATAGGGTCCCGTTTTTACTCTTTGGCTACGGAACCCGAAGGTCAGTCGTAGAATGTATGAATGCGCTAAATTCGAATTCTGGATGGAAGGATTTAAAATCTCTCTACGTTTCATTTAATGAGTGTAAGACGTAAGTATAAGAGTAATGTTTATAGAGCGGTATTTTATCCTTAGCCACTAATTCACTAAAAACTAATGGGTATTTGTCGGTTGTAAAATACATTTAAGTTGGGCTTAGAGATTTCGGAGAGCTTAATAAAATAAATAAATACATATTAAAGGACATCTTACACACGGTCTCTAACCCCAAACTAAGCAAAGCTTGTGATATGGCTGCCAGAGACTGATATACTACATACACATATTTTAAAATACATACTTAAATAGATACCTAAGTAACACCCAGACACAGAGCAAATACATGTTCATCACATAAATACTTGCCCTGGGTGGGGATCGAACCCACGCCTCTTTGACCAAGTAGTTAGGGTCAATATCCACTGAGCCACCGAGGCAGTCAATAAAAGCTTTAAGTAAGATTGTGTTGTTTCATATAAATATTGTAACTTGTAACAACGAGTATTATCAAAGGCTCTTGAGTTGAGGGAATAAACCCAGACCTGTCTGTTCTCCGCAAAAAAGTGTCCCTTTGCACTGTCGCCTATATTTCGAGATACTCCTTTAGCTGTGACAGACCGCCTTGAACTGCTGGGGCTAACACTTACTCCCACATTAAACTACGGCACGTACCTAGAATCTAGGGCCAAATTGGCTGGTATGAAGCTGGTATTGAAGCTGGGTATCCTGAACAAGGTTAGGCGGTATTTCACACCGGGACAGTTGCTTACTCTGTATCAAGCACAGATCCGGTCGTGTCTGGAATACTGCTGCCATCTTTGGGATGGCTCGGCTAAGTATCAGCTCGAGGCCTTGGAATCGGTGGACCGGCGTGCTGGTCGGCTTATAGGTGATGAAAAGTTAGTTTCAAAAAAACGTCATAGCCTGGAGCATCGCCGTAGGGTTGCGAGTCTGTCCATTTTTTATAGGATTCATTTCAGAGAGTGTGCATCTGAGCTGCACGACCTTATTCTACCATCCCCTTTTACTACAGGACAAGTAGGAAGACGCCACATTACCACCCCTACACTGTCGATTTTCCTTCGATACGTACGAAGCGGTTTGACTCAACATTTCTGTTTCGTATCGCCAGGGAATGGAACAGTCTTCCTGCTTTCCTGTTTCCTAAGAGATATAATCTAAAACTTTTCAAGGTCTGAATGAATAGGTATCTTCTAGATCTGCGTGCTTCATCTTCGACCACAACGTTGCTTACCATCAGGCGAGTTGGTGGTCAAATGCGGAGTTATTTGCGTTAAAAATATACAATTAAACACGTTCACCCTGCGTACCCGATTCCCCCAATCTCCACCACAGAGATTCCAAAGGGATGATGTGGTCGATCGAGATAATCTGAAAGATGCTTTGATTTAATACAGCACAAGTTAGAAAGAGACGTGAAGGATATTTTCGATTCGGTGGGTAGAGGCCAGATTTTGCACCTAGAAACTTCAAATTACCAAAAATCCTTACTAATAGTATAAATCCGAAAGTGTGTTTGTTGGTTTCTTAGTAAGTAAGTAAGTAAGTTCGTATAGGCCGGGTGGCTAGCCCTGGTGTCAGAGTTTTTAGGCCGTTAGTAGGTTTCTTAGTTTGTTCCTCTTTCACGCAGCAATAGAGCAACGAATTGTCTTTATTTTTGGCATGGGCATAGTTTGAAGTTTGACGTACCTAGGCTACTTTTTATCCTAGAAAAGTAAAATGTTCCCATACGATAGCACAAAAATGAAAAAACCACGCCGGCGAAGCCGTGGGCAAAAGCTAGTATTTAATAATTTCGACAGTTGTAGGCCGAAGAGTTGTGGTAAGAAGAGGCCTTAGCTATCCTTACGCGTTTTTTATGTCTGGTGGATTTAATTCTGTACCCAATATTTTTAAGTTCACAAAGATTTAAGTACGTATACGTTTGTTTGCATCAGGTACGGCCAGCTGTCCGGGATGGTGGAGCCAGTGTTCGGCGTGCTGGGAGCAGTGGCGGTGGCCGCCGCGCAGCCTGCTCTACCCTACGCGCTGGCCTTCGCTGCAGGGGCCATGATCTACGTGGTCGCCGATGACATCATCCCGGAGGCGAATGCTTCGTAAGTCTTCTAACTTCTTTACCCAGAGCAAAGCTAAGCCACAATTATGAATAATGTCTGCTGTAGAGCATCTGCTGTTGGACATAGGCAAGGTACAAAGAACGTACGTATTTGGGTGTCCCATACCACAACGTTACACCTGGTTAACTAGTTTAAGGCCGCTAGTTGGCTACTAGTTTTAAAACATTGTACCTGCTATATTTTAATATTTTTATTTCGGTGTGAACAATAAAGTTTTAGTACCTATCTATCTATTTTGCAAGGACGTTTTTATAATTTTCATAAGGTCTTGGTGATTTCTCTCAGTTTCTTTTATACCATGCAGTAGTAAATTATTTTTCCTGTTTTTATTTTCTAAACTCTTGACTTGGTTGTTCAGCATTTCTATTTCAATTTTTAAGGATTTATTTTCTTCAATTATTGGTTTAATTTTATCATCCATTAATTAGTTAGAGACACAAAATGTTTTGTAAGTTGATCGTTAATAAAGGCTATCATTATCATTATCATCATTACCTATCTATCTATACCTACCACCAAAGTTGTAATGTGTATGAAGGACCAAAAATCCCAACCTCTAGATTTTGGAGATATAGTCCAATTAATAAAGTATGTCACCTTGCGGTTCCATAGTGTACGAGTATGTCATGATTAGGGCTTTCAGCATTATTCCATTTTTTGACCGACGAACCAAACCGGAGGAGGTACTCAATTCGACGCGTATATTTTATTTTTTATGTGTAACCACGCATAACTTTTTTCGTAGTAGTCCGATTTCAATAATTCTTTTTTTTTATTGAAAAGAGTATACTTCGAAATTGGTCCTATTAAAATTTTATTGAATTCGGCTGTGCCATTTTTGATAAATCAACAATAAGTGAAAAATGTAACATCGATCCGTGCGAAATATTCGCGAATTCTGTACACGGGTGAAGTCGGTCATGCTATTTTTTACGAAAAATAATTATAAAAATAATAATTTCGTAAATGCTAGCAACTCTAGAACACTTGTTCTAGAATTACCGGTGTAACGTTGAGTTATAAGACATCCTGTATTTGATTGTATATATAGAACATGTTCCATGGTCTAGCGTTTATCTAGATAGACAAACATGCTAAGACAAATAAACCTATAGTTTCTCAAACTGTCCAGACCCAACGTTTCCAGGTTTTAGAATCCACAACGACAATCGTCTACCTTAGTAACCCTCAAAGTGCAAAACTCCAATCTCAATTTTTTAGTTAATATTTATTTAGGTAAGTATGTATATTTGTAATTGTATTGTGTTCCCACCTGGATTCTAAATTCATCATCATCGCGAAATGGCTGGGCGATGGTACGAATATCTCTCATAATTTTCCAAAATAACTTCCTATTGAAAGCGATTACATATTTGTTCCAGCGGTCTTAATCTAGTCTTGTATTAATCTTAGGGTAATTATTGATTTTGTATAGGTAGTCTATTTAGGTGTGTTCGTATGTTGTTCATTGTGCATGATGTACCTAGCTATATGTATTTTTATTCTCATGTAACTTTCTGGCAACTCATTATTCTTTAATTTTAAGTGTTGTGTTTGTTCAATTGTTTGTGTGTTTCATCTCTGGTGTCTACCCAATACATCCCTGCATATTAACCCTCTTCACAACGGGTCTTACTTCCTTAGAACACATAAATTTTAAAAAAAATCGGCCAAGTATGAGTCAGACTCGCGCACGGAGGGTTCCGTACTGTATGGGAGCCCCCTTAAATATTTATTTTATTTTACTTTTATTATTTATTATTGAATTGAATATGAAATTAAATATTCTGTGAAAATTTCAAGCATCTACCTGTTACCATATGTTATTAATATAGAGCGAAAAACGTCTAAAAAATCAGGTTTTGTATGGGAGACCCCCTTAAATATTTAATTTATTATCTTTTTAGTATTTGTTGTTATAGCGGCAACAAAAACATCATCTGTGAAAATTTCAGCTGCCTAGCTATCATGGTTCATGAGATACAGCCCGGTGACAGACAGACAGACAGACGGACATCGAAGTCTTAGTACTAGGGTCCCGTTTTTCCCTTTGGGTACGGAACCCTAAAAAGCAACAGACTATCTTTCTTCTGTCATCCATCAGGCAATCAGACAACATTTATTCCAAGAAAAAAAAAAGTATACATAATTCCATAAATAACATATTTACAACTAAATAATAATATATAGTAGTACTATAAATAAGTAAAACATAAATAACAGTCAATACATCGTAGCTAAGTTGGTGAAGTTCTTAGGGAAGGCCGGAATTAAGACTAGGCATAATTTTTGTAGAAATGTGCCGTACATTGTAAAAGTAAGCTACGTTAATAAGAGTTAAGGCTATGTGTAGCCAAGTCAAGTAGTTACGTACAGACTTACTATGCTTTCATGTTTCCTTCCCAATAAATAATTGTAACCTTACTGTTTCGGGTGGTTCAGTGGGTTAAGAAGCACAACGCCAAAGAAACACCGGAGTAATTTATCCTAAGAATGTTAAGTCAATGTCATTGACCGAATAGAACCAAAATGCCCAAAGCTTACAATAACCAAAGACAACTAACACCATAACGTCAATCAATTCATGACACTTTTAGTCAAGATATTTTTTATAATACATAACCAATAAGAAATCAAAGACTAGGGCTATATAAACCACTTAGGATTATGCAATTCAGATAGACAATTACTTATTGATAAAATCGTGTTAAATACAAACAAAGAACGAACCGGACGGCTGGCCGACGTCTCAGCGCAGATGTCCTATCCCTAATAAACCAGGAATTCAAGCAGTTCACCTTGATATTGACCCAGAAAAGTGTTAAAGACGGGACGAGCTTTTATAATCAGCCCTCGCGATATATTCCTTTGACCAGAAAAACCATTTTATGTCCGATAATGGAATCCTTTATTGCGCATCGCCGGTCTACTCAGATATCTGTTCACATTAGCAATATTTACGCGTAGTCTAATTGTAGTCTTATCCTATACGTAGGTACAGTTTTCTAACGTGTATTTTTTCTCGACCTCGATTTTGAAATCTATCCGCGGGTTCTGTCATGATTAGATGACGAGGGTCAGTCGTTTGAATACAGATTCATGTTCGTATTCGAATGGTTCCCAGCTGGCTCGTTAGTCGTCAATATGTGTCAGCTCGATAGACGGTGAGAGCGAAGGTCGCCGGTTCCTCGGCGCCTTCCCTTGGCGACAGGATCTATTGTCCATCTCGAGTATTGTCCGGGACCGGTACACATTCCCTTCCGCACTCGCAGCCAGTTTGTCGACTTCATTGTCTAATTGTTATGTCTTCCCCCGAATAACGGTAACTACGTATTTCGTGAAAATGTTACCGTTTTATTCTGTATCTCGACCGTTGTAATTTCGCCAGTTGAAATGTTCTGATTTTGTGTATAGATAGTAATCTTGGAATTCTTTATATTAACATTCTTGGTTAATGCTTTCTTAAAACTGAATCCGTTACATTTGCGCGTTCCTCGCGGATTTTGTTTCACCAATTGGGCATGTAATGACCTTTGTGGTAAAAATATTTATCATTGTGGTAAAACAAAACGCTTTCGTAGATTACTGTTACTAGAAATAGCTTTTGAGCGTAGAACCTATTCGTATGTTAAATGCTATTTATGTAGCAAAACATCTAGCTGAGAAAATACGTTATAATAATATATTAGATACTACAAGGAAGTGCAACTAATGTTAAATGTAAACTTATATTGTATATTTTACGAATGTTCCATGTTCGTAAAAGTATTCCAACATACGAGTAGGTACTTACATTTAAATAAAATGTATAATAAACGGCTGCTTACCGTTGGAGCGACGATTTTAAAAATGTACTTATAAAATGTGTTGAGGTGATTTCTGCTACTACAAAACTACGTTTAATTATATAAATTCACCATTTTCAATACAGTCATGGCTGTACCCGTGGGTACAGTTGTTATATTTAGTTCCTTAATTTAAACAACCAGTCCACAGAGGCCTGGTTGTACTTTTTCCTATTTATAGGCTAATCTATTTAGCGGGAACAGGTATTAAACAATTGTACTGTTAAAATATTATTTGGTCCACAAAGAGAGAGGCATAAATACAGCAGTGCTATAAAGAAGACCGTGGTCAAAGAGTAAAGCGCCAGTGTTGTTCAAATCTCAACCGTAGCGTTGTCGTAGCAAAATGTTGGATCGAAACATCGTGGTGGAAAGATTAGTCAAACAATACAAAAGTCAATAGGCATTGGCTGTCCAGAGAACGCCGGACGTTTTAGCGATTTAAATACTAGGGCGACAGAGAATGCCATCGGGGTGGTGACAATTTGGTCAAACAAAATAAGAATAATAGTAGTTTATGCAACTGTCATATAATGAAGGGTATTAAAACACGAGTGTGAGTTTATGAAACGAGCGCAGCGAGTTTCATAATAGTAACGAGTGTTTTAATACCCGTGTTATATGCAGTTGCATACACTACTTTATCTTCACTAATAAAAATAAAATAAAAAACATATTGCGAAACATTAAATTCACGCATACGTGTATTGTCACAGTGAACTTGGCGCCATTAAAATCTAACCAATGAGAGCGCAGCTGCGCGCGCAGGGCCAATCAAGAGCGAGCGCGCGATGTTATAATGAGATTTTACGATATCGATGTGGATATTATAACATCATGTGAAATTGCTTAAATTGAGTGTTTTGTTGTCTGCGCTATAACAGTAGTCATTATAAGTCAAGTATTGGAAACATAAGTAGAATGTTACAACATTAGTGTAGATAAAATATTTTATTTGATCTGTATTGAAAAAATAATCGTCATTCATCGACTCGAGAAGAAGAGGAAGCAAAATTTTGTTTAAAAAATATAACTGCGGATTAGTTTTCTTCGATTCGGATGAACTCTATGCAGCTGTTTCAAATAAAGTTTCACAATGAGAGATAGGGATTGTCTCGCGAAGTTTCGGCAATGCATGCGGCTGCGCGTATTGCTGCGCTACAAATACCCCACCAGAAATAGCGGCGCGCCGTCTGACACCCCGGACGACGCCGCCGTCGCCGCCTCCGCCCTCGGCGCACGCACAGGGTTGTGCCTCACCCTCTACCAATGTTCCAATGCTTCTGATATATCTAAAGTTCATCCATCATCTATCTATCCATCAGCCATAGCACGTCCACTGCTGGATAGGATAGGAAAGGATAGGACTGCTGCCTCCCCTATGGATCTGCTATAAGACCGGTTGTAGAGGCTAAATTTAACCTTTCGACCGCGTTTGTAACCCTATTTTTAACTACTATCTAAATTTAACTACTAGAAGTTACGTTTTAATGATTCAGCTATAGTTATACTGCTTAAAGGCAAATACTACTAAATTAATTATGTTCCTAATTATTTTGTCTATATTAAAGAGAAAAGAATAATCCTTATTTTGTATTATACTGTACAAACTGTTGTCCATTTTTTGTGTTTCTGTATTTTAGTGTAACCATAAACAAATATTCGGGTTTTTGTTTGGGAATAATGCCTATACAGTTAAAAACTGTGACAATCGTAGTCTTAGCCCCAAGACTTTCGAACAGAAAGACGGACGGGACGCAAAGGTTGGCAAGTAAAAAAGTGTAGATTAGTGTGATTCGTAAGGGCCTAAAGGCCTAAACCCACAACAAAGCAGGGTACTAGAAAATTGCAATAGAGGATTATCTGGTTGCACAAATATCTATTACACATCCTCATGGAGTCAAACATTTCTTACATTTCCTGAAAATTATTTTCTTAATTTTTTTATTAAAAAAAAATAAAAAAATAACTTTTACATGATTTTTCTCCTTCGCAAGTAATAAAACTATTTGCGCGTAAATGTTAATAATATGCGAACGTAAAAACTTAAATTAAAAATTTAAAAAACCCCCGACACAATCTTTATCTTTATCTTTCATTTGTCAACCATTTTGGGCACATTTGTAGAATTTTGGTTCTTCCATCCCCACTTTAACCCACCATAACTCTTAAACGGCTCAATCGATTTTTATAAAACATAGCTAAGAACACTCTCGATTAAGTCTCCTTTCATCCAAAAAAAACTAAACTGAAATCGTTTCAGTGGTTCGGGCGCTATGATGCCACAGACAGACAGACAGACAAACAGACACGTCAAACTTATAACACCCCTCTTTTGCGTCGGGGGTTAAAAATAGCATGTAGCGGGAAGCGGGTTTTTAATTTATAATTACGAATGTTAAAACAGGAAAGCACGTAAAAACTAGAGCAGTAAAATAGTGGTAACCCTAAACTTAGACATTTATTGCCTTCTGAACATAGTCTCCTATTAGCTATAAGTACAAATAATAATATAAATAGGACACGTATCATAGAAATTCTCCGCCGTAATTCATTTCGAGAAGAAATAGACTCAATAAATGCGACGTTCCCAGACGGAATGAAGTGTCATAATGTCGCAAAGAAAATGTGTAACACGATGTAATCGGACGGTAATACTGTGTACTTCGGAATATTGGACGTCTCTTACCAGATATTTTTTACTTTTTTAGTGGTAATTCTCTACTGAGAAATTAATTCTTGAAAAAGTCCGTTCTAGTTGATGTTCTAGATGTGATTGTCGCTGCCATTCTTATTGCCCTACTGTGGTTTGTTCCAAATGATTGATACAAGTATTTATACTAGAAATTCGAAGTTTTTCACCAGTTTCTATTATTTTAAATGATGTCTTAGAATACAGATCATTTTGTGCTATAAATTTCGTTCCAACAGACTTAATGTCAACTGAAACAAGTAAAATTTAATCACGTAATTGTTTTACAAGTTAATTAGAGAAAAGGACGTTTTCTTGTCTGGACACGGACAATTAAAATGCACCGTGCATGCCGATAGATACGTATCGAGGTGTGACAAGAAAAAGTAAGCTCGTCATTTCTAATTTAAATGAAATACTCTCTTCTCTTAGTGTTTTACGTGCGGCACGTCTAGACATCTATTTCGGTGTAAGTCTCGCAGACTGGCAAGCAATGCACGTGCACCGTACGTGCAGATATTTAGTTGTGCGGCGAGATGAGCGCAGCGCCGCGCGCCGCCGCCGCGACACGATTCGTGTCGCGGCTATTTGCAGCGAGCGCAGGGCGGGCGGCGCGCGACGATCGCTGAACCTCGAAAGAAGAAAATTCGGCGCGCCGCCGCGCGTGGGATTGTCACCGTCTCGACACTTTCAATAACAATAAATATATAAAATAACGCATTTGTTGCCGGGATAAGGCCGGTGACGGCGCTCTAGTTTGTCTATGCGCTGACGTCACCGTCTGGGAATCCAGCGCGCCGCCGGTCGGCACTCCCTGACCTACCTCCAGACGCCGAGCATCCATGGTGTTCGCATATCGCCAACCCCATTGAGGCTATCCGGTGCTCCGCTCGTCTGCTTTCAATCGCTCGCCTAACAGAACGGTTCGCTGCAACGTTACGAATACAATGCGTCTACGAATTTTGGGACACCGCCAGATAGGTGCTATTTCTTTTAACATTTAGTAACGTTTTTGTGACTACATTTGGCTTGTTTTACAAAAATCCCAGTGGTGCTAGAAGCATAATACGCACCTATTCTTGTGTATATCCCAACAGGCCAAAATTCGTTACAATTATTTCACATCATCTTAAAAGATGATGTGAAATATTTCTCGTACGATACCTAATTTTAATTAGATATTTTGTGTCGGACTGTCTAGTTGTTCCTACAGGATTTGTTATGGTGAAAATATAATTGGGATGGATTTTGCCCCACTCGATCACTGGATCTCGTAGTCTCTCGTGACTCGTAGTCGTCACGGCAGTTCTTATAGTAGAGTTTGTGCAAAAAGAAAAGCGTCGTAGGTGAGGTCGCCCGTGTGCCATTTTACTAATTTTGTTACGTTGACAACACTTGGTACTTTGGCTGCTGTGCTGATTAAAATCTTATTGTTAGTTCGCCGTAACGCCACGACGGTCCCCTTTTAGTAGAAACTCTAGTAATACACATGCCTAGTACGACGTTGTACGTTCCTACTTCTATCTACCAAAACTTAAGAACAAATATTCAAAAATTGCGTGCTGAGCTGTGAATTCTGTCTCTCAAAGAAACAGTTTATAGCGACATACACGCCGAGAACCGTCGCATAAATTCATGTCATCGGTGCCGGCCGAGATTTCCTAATCTCTCTTTAAGTCAAAAATAAAGAATTAAATTCTTTATTAAGCTTCAAGTAAGTGATCGCTTGAAATCTGAAACTGACAATCTTTGCAATGTACATTGCCATGACAGCTACACTGACTTCGGCTTTAACGTCTTCGCCGTTGTCACGTTAACATTATTTCCTAAAAGCGATTTGTTTTCCAATGAGCTTGGCATTCCTGGGTGCTCGCGTGATGTCACCGGTATTTAGGTGCGTGTCGAGTGTCCAACGGGGTTCCCCACCGCACGTGACTCGAATACGGTGCATGCTGAACGCCTGGGCCTCCGCCGCCTCTGCCGACCTCACGAGCCGGATGTCAACTCTATACCTAAGTCTTCTAACTGATCTAAAAGATCAGTGATCAGTCATATGCCTTGTGGAACAAACTTCGGAAAATTATTGTGTCATAACATTTATAATACTAACTAGCTATTTAAAGCTAGCCAGAAAGGCTTGACCGATATCTTAATTTTCCTTTAATTTGTGGACAGTACATTTTTTGTAATATTGCTGCTATTAGGCCTACTGATCGATCCCAAATATTATATACTACATAATAAAAATGATATTGAACTCTGAACTCTGATATTGAACTTGAAATTGTTCGATAGAAATACGCTTGCTCTAGACTAGACTGCAACTCTGCTTAACATCAGACAGGATGTGGAGAAACGCAAACGTATTTTAATGATAAAACATTCAACAACGCACTAATTGCATTTTTACAGTCATAACAATATGCATATCTCAACATACTTATGGGAAGTTTTTCGACTGCGTGAGTGACTTACTTTGAGATAGTCTAATAAGGCCGGCCCGCGCGTGCATTTCATAAAACACCTCGACAATCCAACCGACCGATTGCAACACATTTTGCATAAATTGAAATACCTACTTAATTTAAATTTGTATTTAATATTTCATTAACAACTTTTCCGAGAAGCTCGTCCGCTTTATAAATATTTGAAAAAAACAATCCACCAAACATAATAGATTTCTATCTACACGGTATTAACAGGTAAAATAGCTTTTGCTGGCTGGCGCCCTATATTTACATAATTATGTTAATCAGATACGTGAACTACTGTTTGTAAAATAAATTGCTTTGAGGTTTTTACAGTAGAACAGAGCGAGTAGGTACTCACATTATGCATGTATGTATCTCGGTTAAAACTGTAGCAATTAGACAGACTTCTCATTTGCATTTTGCCGCGTTACATCATCCTTAATTCGAGCCATTCTTTGTCTTTCTGCGTTTTGCATCGAGTTTGCTTAATTTCTCAGAAAATCAAACAGTCTCGATTAGGAAATTAGTATTCTATAATAGCTACAGAAATGTTTGGAATCGAAACGTTACAACATGTCGGTCGTACAATGAACAAAGAATGCTCAGAAGTGAGTTTTCCTATAAATGCGGTGGTGCGTTACTCGCCATGAGTACCTAAGTACGTACTAAGAATCGTTTTAATTTAATGGCCCGTAATTCCAGTAATCGTATTCCGGCCGGTTTCTCAAAAGGAGTGCGTGAGCCGCAAGCACCATCGACGGCCTTTCCGATATCGTAATTTTGCTGCCTAGTTGATATTCAAATATCGTTTACTTGTTATTTCTCAATGGGCAGTTGTATGACGACAGCGTTTATAACGGACCCCGGTACAATATATTATTATGTATGTACATACTATTATGTATATCGCAGCCAAAGTGCGTCAATGAAAACTTAACGTATTACTTTGCTGTCTCATTTATACACGACAAATGTCCGGCGGCGCGCGGCGTCGTGCGTCCAAGCATCTGATTTGAGCGGATTATTAAGGCTCCAGCGGCACATTATACTCCGGCTGCCAAGTGAAAGACTAACATCTTTGACGTACTTTGAATGTAAATATCACCTCGTCTTAGGTTAAAACCGTTTCTTCAATGTCGGATCTAATCGAATTATCCTGTTAAAAAGTGAGTATTAGTAGCAATCATTGCTTTCTAGTACATTTTTCTGTCTTCTCATTTCGATGGCTAAAAATCGTTGCACATTTAATTTTCATTCGTCATATCTGTTTTGGGATGTCACTAAACTGAACTCTTTGTGTGGCTCATATGTCCATCGGCTCATCTCTCTATTCATATAGTCAGTTTTAGCGCCTACTGGGCTCCAGAACACGTAGGTAGAGCTCTGAAACAATTTTATCTTTCACGGAGAAAATTTAAAAAAAAAACCGTTTTAAGACAAGCTGCGCGTCACAATGCGAACCTGACATGTCTGATGACCATAACGTTTTGCCCACAGCGGTAATGGGAAGCTGGCGACTTGGGGCTGCATCGTCGGCTTCGTCGTGATGATGTGCCTCGACGTCGGCCTGGGGTAAGGAGCCGCTGCGCTGCTACCGCGTGCCTTACCGGCCTTTCGGTCTCTTCAGTAACACTGCCTGCCTATTGCCATTTAGGATTTCCTCTCACGAATCTTGGTGTCGATCACAAAACACATGTTATACGCGTCATACTCAAAGCTTAAACACTGTTGTTTCTATCAGTTAGGTAGAAATTGTCACTTCTGAATATTATTGATTTGTCTTTATTAATAGGACGTTTTCAGTTGTTATATATTGCCAACGATTGCAGTCTATTGCAAATGTTCAATTTAATTCTTACTTTGTGGCTTTTGTGATTTTCTAAGGTTATGTTAGCACAGATATTGTATTTTTTATGAATTAACGCATCTGACAGTTTGTTATTTAATTATTGTTAACTGAAAGTTGACTAAAATCTCAAAAATTATATTTATTTCGTAGCATAACTTATGCCATGATGCCACTGATAGTACAATAATTATTAAACATAGTTTTAGAAAGTCGGAAGTTTTGTGAAAACGTCACTAATTTGTAAGCTTTGTTTAAAGGCATTAAGGTATCTAAGTACTGACAGGATGTTTTACTGAAGTGTATCTTCTTTAGACACTGATGACCCCAGGATCTTCCCAACAAATGTCGATATTTTTGTACGAATAAAAGACTACTTAGTATTGAATTATGATAATGTTTTGGGTTCAACGCGCATTAGCACACTGAGGATGATTTTAGCTAGATATTATACATTTTATGTATGTGTACAAAACTTACGTTTATTTGTTGATGTAGTAGTCACTTGTCGTCGAGAAGCACATTAAATCTATATGGTACTTAACTGTGTTGAGCCCAATGTTTATTTGTAAATTTAGTTGTAAAATTTAAGTTATTATGTAGAGTCAAAAATGATTTAAAAGGTTCTAAATGATAAATAATTCCAAAGCGTTTTTACCAATTGGTATTAAATGATATTAGTATAGAATTCTATGAAAATATTTATTTGTTAATAGTGGTATGCAATAGGTATTATAATTATTTGAAATTGGTTGTAAATACAAATCATTGTACATTGTGTATAATACAATTACGATTAGAAAGGGACGGTGTTTTACAAATAGTTCTGCTATTGCAGATTCTCGCAAATATGTCTACATAAACGATATTGGTTTAAAAACAAGCCATTTAGACTATCAAAAAAGACTAAATAAATTGTTTTAAACCTCTGTTTTCTGGTTAAATGAGGTTATTTGCGAAACTATTCAAACTACTATTCGCCAATATTACAGTTCGCGCCGCTTAAGTAATATTATTACGCGGAGTTGTTTTATAGGTGTCACTGGGTGAGGTGAGGTATAAAAATGCGCAAAGCGATCAAGTGCGCTTCCCACTGTTCGCCTTGTTGCAAAAATGCGCACACTGCACTGTCTCAGTTTTAGTTACCTACTTATTTGGCGCAAGCTGTTATACTCGTAATGTAGTTGATTAACGAAGTAATTAATTTAACTAGATGCCTACTCTAGATTATTATAGACTCTGATTTATTTCAATTTTAATGGTAGACATTTTTCGTGAACCATAATAGATTAAATTCACGATATTTTTTTTACTAGATACCCTAGATTATTATAGACCCTGACATATTTCAATTTTAATGTTTGACATGTTTCGTGAACCATAATCATAGTCGTCGTTAATTAATAAAATAACGAAACGTAATTTTACTAATTTTAGAAATGATAACATAAGGCTGAATCAAATTTTTTGGCGGCTGTGACGCTACAACCCAATCCTCGCGCAGCTGTTAGAAGTAAGCTCCAGTTAGGATAAGGTTTTTCGCAGGTTATAGCTAACTTCACTGCCGCCAAGTAGTTTGACTTGGTATATACGACGTCACTAAGAATAGCGTACCTATCGCCATCTCCGGTTTATAGTTTCCTGAATATATTTTAAATCAGATTGAATAAGCCATTATCGTTACTCAATATTCAGTTTGTCAACGAACTACCAATAATGGCTGAGACTTGTTATGCCATAGGTGATAAGCTATAAGTTGCTAAACCAAATAAGTGCATTAGCTATTTATGATTAATTGACGAATTTAAAACTAAAAGTAGCGCAGCTGTGTGATGACATGAATATTTGTATGGACGTTATCAGAATAATGTCATAGTGTCAATTTACCAAAAGTGAATTTAGATTTCAATTGCATTCGAATGTATTTTAAGAGAATATTTTATGGACCTATATCACTATAATTAATGAAAATCATGTCCAGGCTACAGGATTATATTTATGACTTATGCATTTAACAGTGTCATGCATTGACTAGCAGTAGCAATAGCTCAATTGATAGTTTATTTTTATTTAATTAAGGTTGTTTTTACATAATATAAAATGAAGCATATTTAGCATGTATTTTATTTCACTTTACCTGATCTTATCGTCTCTTAAAATGTACAGGTTTGATGAGAACGAATTTATCTTAATCTTGAACTGATTTTGTAGTATAAGGACTAGCATCAATAAGAGATGTTCTAAACGTTAAATAGTTTTCGTCAATAAAAAGTTTACTTTAATGGGGGATGATGAATCTATGTTTTGCCATTACAGTTTTGACTTCAACTGGAGTTATTTTTAATAGCAGTGGGCTTGATAAGTCTGATTTATTTCCGTATTTAGTTTTAATGTGGCGGCCCACTCCAAATTCGCTCGTGATACATAGTTTGGGAAACCCTAACTTACTTATAGAAAAGACATATACAACTTGGACGGCCTTAACTCGTTCGATTCAAATGAGAAAAAGAAGACCAGGACTCCAAGCAGTCATTTTTGATACCCTAATAGTATAAAATAAAAACTACTTTGAGCCTGGGAGAAGAGCTGTGCGTGGCTTTCATGGAAGCAGTCATCAAGGCAACTTGGCGGTAAGATTTTTAAGCTTTAAATGTATTTTAAGTTATTAAGCCTTTTAAAGCGGTCAAAGCTGTGTTTTCCATGAATTTTTCCTAGGAAGAATTCTAAGAGTAATGGTGCTGCTATATTCATCAAGATGGGGAAAATATTGCAAAGATCTGAACTACAATTTATCAAAAATCAAACATGCGAAGTAGAATTTTAAAATTGCAGAAGATATAATATAGGCTCTCTATCAATTTTACTCTATTTTACTTCATAAACATTTTCCAACAATATACGAGTATTTACATAGTAGGTAATTCGTAACTATCATATTCTTAAAATAGGCGGAATCTCGAGGTATTTTAATTGTACAATAGGCCCAAAGGCGCCGTCGTAAATTTAATAGCAACGTAAAAAGTGTTCTCTCTATTGAATGCATATAGTGAAAAAGAAACAGGAAATATATGTTATTGAGGTAATGTAACTTATGCCATAACTACAAAAGATCTAACCTCTATTTAGGGATATATTGATAGCAATTGGTCGCCTTATATGGTAGGCGCGATCGCAATGTAGTTTTAAATTGAATTTTCCTTTGAATTATGTACAGTAGCTTTAGCTTGAAGGCTTCAGTCGATAAGCAAATAGCTTGGCATGTTGAATGTACATACTAATTGGAAATAAGTTGGCTTCGTAGTCTGCCATCAGGAAACTTCAAGAGTGTAAAAATTAGGTATTCTAGCATAAGCAAACTAAACTTGTTAGGCAAATATAAAAAAAATTGATTACCCACTAGATGCGACATTAAATTTAATACTTTTGGTAGAGAGATACTACCTATAGAGATCTAAGTACTTACATGCACATAGTATGAGTTCAAAGATTTATTTTTGTGATACACATTTTCAAAATTTGTCTTCTTTGAACTAAAAGTATTGTGGGAAAGCACAATTTAAAAAAAAAAAAAAACTGTAGTATAAGTTAGTAGTCGTATCTAGTGGGTAGATACGATATTCAATGTAGTAGATAATATAGTAATTAGGTAGCGCCTAAGTATGTACCATTTACATAATATTAGTTACTCTCTAGACACAACATCAAATGTAGTACTTTTGGTAGTGCCTAAGTACATGTAGAGTTGGCAACAGAATTTTACCTCATAACAAAAGTTTTCCTTATCGAGTGTAAATGGAACGGGAGCCGATAAACGGGGCCCGCCTGGGTCGCGGCAGACCTATAGATACGACACGCCAGCTATTACAATAGTTGTAGCTAGCTTGCTCCTTTCGTCATTTCTCTGAAGGAATAGGCATGATGACTAAAAAAATATAATTAGTCCGTCAGATAGACTATCAGAAATATTGGACACGTATTTTTTCTTCTGTTTAATTGTAAACAAAAATTAATGACGATATAGCCTGTTAAAGTTTCGCGTGACTTCACAAGTCACATACAGTAGGTTAGACTTCTGTGAGAGATGTGATGTTACGACCTCCAAAAAATATGTGTCTAATATTTTTGGATAATTAACTCACTTACTAATTAGAACAATGTTTTTTTACACAGCCATCATGCCTAATAATGACACAAAATGGGCGACTCCTTATAGTTCGTACTTCAATATTATTTCTGTTCCAAAATTCAGTAGCAAAGTGGTCAGAGACCGCCATTTTAATAGAAATTTATTGGCAAGATTAAATACGATACACAAATTCTAGACTAATCTACATATATATATGTTGCCTTAAGATACCTATGACACAGTCCAATGACGATACCAATGCTTAATAGTGAATATATTATAAGGAAGTAAGGGACCATTGACTTAGCACCCGAGAAATAAAGCACTGGATGAAAATTCACTCAATTTTAGTAATAAGCACAAGCTTCTTAGACATGGGTTCAAAAAATAAACTAGGTACTTACTATGTTTAGTGACCGCAAAAAATGACCAGAATAGCGAGGAAGTAAGTAATTAATTAATATCGTACAATAAATACCTATGCGCGATAACTAGGTACTTATTTATCGATGAAATAAAATAAGACCTCCCAACAACGACTATTTTTAACGACAATCTATTTATCATTTATGGGTACATTGTTGTGTTAACTGTGCTTTATTGGCTATTTATCACAGTTCCGAGAATCTTGTAATCTCTAACAGGAAACAAATAGAGACCGCCGTGGTGGAGACCGCTCGCTGTTCAGCAGAAGCTGCTACGACCGTTCTCCTCTATTACACAATATCGTACTGGAGAATATTGCTGAAGAATTTCACTGCCCTAATTAATAGTTTATTTATTACTCTACAATGGGATAGAGTCGTCTGCGGATAATGATGATGATAAATTAATAATTAATTCATTAAAAGTTTTGCTACACGAGATTAATATTAAGGCAAGGATATGTAGAGTTCTTTTTCCCGATTCTCGATAAGAACTTGACGCGATAGCGGTAAGTTCTTTTGTTGCATAAATTGAACACAATTTACTTACTCGTTTAAAAGTGTGAGAATAAGTTATTTTTCGCAAAAAAAATAGCACAACTAACTTACGTGTTCAATAATCCATCGTAATTATATTAGCTACTAGACGACCCGCCCCGGCTTCGCACAGGTGTATTATACATATAAACCTTCCTCTTGAATCACTCTATCCATATAAAAAAACCGCATCAAAATCCGTTGCGTAGTTTTAAAGATTTAAGCATACAGACAAACAAACAAACGAAAATAGCGACTTTATTTTATACTATGTAAGGAAATAGCATAGTTCTATTTCTTTTTCACTTTAGGCATTCGATAGAGAGAACGCTTTTTACGTTGCTATTAAATGTACGCTGGCGCCTCTGTAATCGGGCTTAATATCAGAATAGTTCGCTCGACTCGGTGTATAATATTTTCATATTATTGTTGATTTTTCAAAAAGGGCTCAGCCGATTTCGATTTAATAGGACCACCTCGGGAGTCTACCCTTTCGAAATATTTTGTTTTAAATCATTTCACAATTGACGAAAATACTAAAAAAATACATAAGTACAGATGCGAACATAGAAGGTTCCTCCTCCTTTTTGGAAGTCGGTTTTTGACAAAAAGACTACTTCAAAAAAACTACTTAATCAGACATAGCAAGAATTGCTGTCTAAGATAACACTGGTCTATAGTGGTTTTGTTGCCCTGGATGTAAAAGTGGTTTCGAGTAGCTCTGTACCTACCATTCACGAAACAATGGATGGTTTTGAAAGATTGACTCTATTTCTTTTTCATACATTTTTTTTGTAGTCAGTTTAAATGAGAATAACATAACAAGTAGGTATACTTAAAATAAATTTATTATTTTTTATTTAAAGAATATTTATGTTTTCTCACCTATTAATACCTATGTATTAAAGTAGAAGAGAAGAAAAAAAAATATTAATTTTGTTTCAATCTTCAGGAAAACGCATTTTGGTAGCTTCCTTGCTACAATTTTCTTAGGAAGAAATTCTCTTGTAAAGACCAGCCACAATCTGCCCTCATGTGACTTTTAGATCCTGTTCTCCATGTTCCACACTATAATTACCCCAGATTTTCGGAAAATCTATTCACCTGACTGAATGAAACTGATAGGAAATCACATAAAATAAGCAATATACAAGCCAAAAAAAAAAATGGAGTCAATTCAGAATATATTCAGGAACTGTGGCCTTGAAAACATAAAAACCGCAGAGATATCCAGGGCATCAAAAAATATTTTTTTGTAGACCTGTGTCATAGATACCTAATTTAGATTGCTATCGTAAACGTATTTTGAAAAGTATTCGTACATCAATTTTAAATAGTTATTAGAAATTGAGCTCACCTTTAATTGTCAAATGTACATAAAGAGCGTAAGTTTTTAGGCTCTTAATTAAATTTCTTTCACCCATGTCAAAATATAGCAAGTAGCAACATCAAGATCGCAGTCCAAAAATGTGTGATAGGATGGTCTGGCGGCATGCGGCCGGCGGCAGGCGCAGGCGCAGGCTGGGCAACGACCGCGCCCGCGCCCAAACAGCGGAATTCTTGCGCGTACGCACCATCACTGATAAGCGCTCCCGGCGGCATCCGACGCGCGCCCCGGCCGCGGCCGCTGCCGCGCTCACACGCGCGCCTTTTTACTCCCGCTACCCACTTAGACTGATTTTTAATTAGCTGCATTGTATTGTACCTTCTTAATGTATCATCAATATCGATAGAGTTACTCGCTTTTATTTGTCCTAAGACACTTTGTTTGAATCTGAGCGTTTTTTTGTAAATTATCACGTATGTTTACTATAATTACAGGGACAATATATCTATCAATTGCGTTATAATAAAATATATTTTATAGTTACGCCCTGCGTAGTTGTAGAACTTTTGCACTCGACTGTATAACTTGTATTGACATTGTTGTGGCAAATGGGGCAGGGGTGGAGAGATATATAAATTATGACACCCGCATCGGTGTTACTACTAAGTTTGAAATTGAGTTAGCAGTTTTATAGAGCCCCTCTAAATTAGAATTTAATGACTTATTTAACCAAATGGAGCACATAAATTTATTAAAACCGCTGTGTGGTATCGTTCTAGTTTACGGATTGTGGAATGAATCGCACAAAAATATAAACCTCTAAATGACAGGGATAGGTGCGGGGGCCGGGCGCGCGCGCGCCCATACGATGACATGTTATTACGTACAGCGTTAAGTAATGTTATTGTAAAGAGGCGAAGGCGCCGCAATACGAATCGGTCGAGGAGCAGCGGCTCATTTCCATTCATCGGGTGGTGGTGTGAAGTGGCCGGGTGGCGGGTGGCGGGCGCCCGGGGGCGCGCGGCGTGCTGCAGTCAGCCGCGTGCGCCGCAGCCCCGCGCACGCCGCGTTGCATCGCGCGCCCATGCACCACCGCGGCGGGAAGCTCACACGAAACGTGGCTCCGCTCGATCCCGGCGTGCACCCCAAGGCTCGCCCGACAGCCCTTATCTCCGACGCGCAAGGTCCACCGCGCCCGCGCCACTGTTTACTCTCTGCATCGCTCGATGGACTGTAACAGCTTTGTTTACGTGCAGTCACCCGCGTACAAGCACGTAAGTTATGCATGTCACCGTTTGGTCACCGCGTGCGCACATTACACGATGCACTCGTTTCGATGCGCGACGTTTGTTTGTTTACATACTACCCAGCGTCGATGTTTTGCGTCATGTCGCTCGCTATCTCGGAATCGTTTCATGTTTTGATTTCGATCTAATCTATCGATTCTTTCCGAAGGCATCGTCCGTTTCAGTATCGATTAAAACGTTAATCGCTTCATTACCTACAAAATCTAAAACCGTTAATGCAATGATGCACGTGCTATAGAGTGAGTTAATCAAATCTGGTCTTAATGCTTATGTACTGAGAAGCGAATTTGAAACGAGTAGAATCGGTATTCGCGTTCCGCAGCCGGCGTCGGAAGCGCGCAGGGTAGCTGCGCCGGCGCACACACCTGTCTGTTACGCCATATTTGCGATTCTGTTTGGATAATTTGTTGATATAATAGTGTAACATACTCGTATATAGAAAAATAAATTTCAACTCTTGTTTAAAGCTTGAAAAAAAAGTCCGGATTTATTTATCAAACAGGAAACCTTTTAGAACTTCGCTATCATTTAAAACTTATTTTGTGATTTCCTTTTGAAGGATGCAACGCAATTTATACAGATATACTTACTTATATCAAATCTATAAAATATCATAGCTACAAGAATATCACGCCTAGCCTACATTGCCGCCCCCTGCCAAGTCATTTAGAACCATTACTAAAGCAGAGCATTGCTCTTGTCGTTTTAGCAGTACCAGATAATTTCTAAATATATTTTACGCTGAGGCCAAAAAGGCGCTACATTTGATGTCTACGAGTACGTTGCGACACAACTACTAAAGACTACTGAAGTTATTTTGGTAATTTTATTGTTAATTTAATTTCATTTTTGCCACACAAAATTATTTTCTACAATGCCCTGGGATCGGTTAAGCATATTTTGTTTACTTTGAACAGCAGAGCAAAATGAGCTATTGATAAAATATGTATTACTTACACAGTTCTGGTCACTCTGATCTTTAAACACGTTACATCAGTTCATATCCAGGACTGTTGCATTGACATTTTTAACTGCCATACTTTCCAATGTACTACTGAATAGCAATCAATGCTATACCTACCTATATCATTGATTGCCATTCAGTAGTCGTGTATACACTTCTAGTACAATTTATATAAATAATAAATAACGGTCTCACGCGCTCTTTATTATGTAATAACTTTATATAACTTTTTTTATATTTCATTTTTCTTATAAAAGACATCAACGCGCTTTTATTCCAGAAACTTTTACAAACCCATATACCATAAATGTTATGTGAAGGATAATATTTTATCGATCTCTATGTTAATCAATAATTTTTTTCGTGCAATTGTTACGAATACGGAATGAGGAAATCCGTAGAAGAACCAAGTTTACCGATATAGCCCAACGGATTGGCAAATTGAAATGGCAGTGGGCAGGGCACGTAGCACGAAGGACTGATGACCGATGTTGGGTCGAAAAGTTATCAGGTGGAGACCACGTATCGGCAGGCGCAGCATAGGACGTACACCCACAAGGTGCACGAATGACCTCATCAAGACCGCAGGGTTGCGTTGGATGCAAGCCGCTACAAACTAGTCTTATTGTAGATCTATGGGGGAAGTCTATGTCCAGCAGTGGACGACCTATGGCTAAAACGACGACGACGAATTATAACTTCGTTAACTTTTACTTAGAGCGAAACGCTTATCGTGGATTTACGAGAATTTATTTTTCAAGTGGCAAAGAAAACGGAAAAAATGAATTTGGCATACTGCGCGAGACGCTTCGCCTCAAGTTCTGCACCACCCGTTTGTAGGAAAGAGTATAGAATGAATGTAACAAATCACAACAGAGAAACATCAAAAAAAGTCTTCTCATTTTAAATAAGTCCCATTCTCAATTAAATAAGTCATGAAAAAATATTTAAATTCAAAATACATTAGCGTTTGACCACATCCTGCCTGAAGCGTATAGATGCAACCATTCTAGTAAGAAATAGCTCACTTAGAACATTCGAAGTAACACTATTATTTATATCTGGCCAAATTCTGAGGATCAACCATATTGTGCAGGGCAAGCAGAGTTCTGTGTGAAGATTTCCACATTCTCGCTGTTTGAATAAAAATGTGCAACTGAAATGCTTTGTGAGTCCTTGAGGAATTCACACCTTACAGAGATCGGTAGAGCTTTTATGTGTAAAGAATAAAAACCTCGGTTTCTGCATTAAATAAAGTCGCACCAGAGACAAGATCATATTCATGAACCTAGACAATCGTGAAGTTTTGATCTTACAAAAGACATCAACGCGTGCTCATTGTAGATACACATTCAAAGTTGCATAATCGTACTTTTCTTAATCTTTATGTTAAAAATTTAATCTCTACAACCAACTTTTACAGATTTTAGCATTGCTACAGAGTGTTGGTTCTTTTACGAGTAGTTACGAGTAGAAAAGATTAAAAGAAAAGACTTCAACGCGCGCCTTCAGGAATTCTAGACTATAAAAACCCTGCAGTTAATGGTAGGAGATCTTAAGAAGGCATTTTAGGGCTTGCTTTCGCGCGTCAGCTCAATGTTTAGTTTGGGGGATACTTTTAACCCTTTTGCATACTTACCTGAAAAAATCGGACACTGGGCACGTAAGTAGGTGATCATGCTCGTCGGGGCCGGGGAAGAGTGCGAAAGCTTGTAGCCCCGACACACAAGGCGCAGTGGCGGAAACACCCCAGGTTTTTAGTGGGTATTCCACCGACTAGCGGTGGTGACTCCCACATAACCACTGGCCTCCCCAGGTTTGGTGGATTTTCCTGGGTCAAAAAAAAGGTGATCCTCTGCTCAGGGGCTCCGCAATCACACTGTACCCTGTCAGTATCCGGAAATCCTCATTTGGCTAGGTTTATCCTGCAGCGGCTAACCTGAGCCCGGAGTCGGTTTATTGACTTCATACTAAACTTATTAAATTTAATTATTTCTCTATTACAACTGATTTGCGCCGATGGAAATTGCCAAACATGTATTATCATCAAATAATACATTTCATCCATCCATCCGTCAGCCATAAGACGTCCACTGCTGGACATAGGCCTCCCCTATAGATCTCCAATAAGACCGGTTGGTAGCGGCTTGCATCCAGCGCGATCCTGCGGTCTTAATGAGGTCAGTCGTCCACTTTGTGAGTGGACGACCTACGCTGCGCTTGCTGGTACGTGGTCTCCACTCGAGAACTTTTCGACCCCATCGGTCATCAGTCCTTCGCGCTATGTGCCCTGCCCATTGCCACTTCAACTTGCCAATCCGCTGGGCTATGTCGGTAACTTTGGTTCTTCTACGTATTTCCTCATTCCTGATTCGATACCATATCATATAGTTAGAGACCACGTTTCAGTGCCATAAGTCATCACTGGCAACACACACTGGTCGAACACTTTCGACTTGAGGCACTGAGGTATGTCGGACGAGAAGACATGACAAATAATACATTTGTAGTACTATAAATAGAGATTTCAATACATATCGATGAGAGTCTACACTTTTTGAAATTGATGACTGATGACACTCACTTTCTCGTGCCTCATGTGTAATTACAAGATAGATACTAGTTAACTATATAAGGCACCGTACAGATGCTGAGTGCGTCTATTTATAGACGGGTAATGGACCTCATCGATTTTTTGTTGCTTATTCATAGCTAATAACGAGATAGATATGTGACGCAAACAAAGGGCATTGGTTCGCTTCTTATTTTAGCATGCTACTGCTATCGTGAGATATTGCTAGATTTATTCAAAATTTAAGAGCAAGCCTCTTGTCGTTGGAGCAACTTACACGTCTCGTGGTCTTCTGTCAGTGTTTTCTCCTGTATGCTCTACCTTCTCTTTAATTTGATCTAAGAACGCTCTAGACTCGGGTCATTTCCCGTTGCGAAAAAGTCAAATTCTACCACGCCTAAATATGCTGGTTTGGCAGGCGTGTAATACCTACGCCTTCTTAGTCTTCATTAAAATGTTTTTAGTATATGTATTTGCTTGTGAATCTTATGCACTTTATTAACCAAGGCATTTACGATTTAAAAGTCTACTTACAAGATACGAGTATACTTGTACTTTTGAATATGCGATTAACATGTGACGAGTCTTAAGTATAAGTCTTAAGAGATTCAGAAATCTATAGATATAAAAATGAATCGTGGTTGTTAATCTCGCTAAAACTCGAGAACGGCTGAACCGATTTGGCTAATTTTGATCTTGAAATATTTTTGAAAGCAAAGGGAAGCTTGAACAGTGAGAAAATTTATTAAAGTTGCGAGAAAAATAACAACATTAATATCATTTTCCCATACAAAATGTTCCTGCATGTAAAAGTTGTCATTGACATTTGACAGATGGTGAGATGAAGTTCACCGGGGCAGCTACGAGTAGTTCTGTAATAAATCTATAGGCGCCAACTATGTTAATAACTTATTGAACAAGAAGTTTACCAAATATTTAAAGTAAAAATCCCTGTTTCAATAATGCAGAGGTGACTGGCACACTGGCACTACACAAAAACTGGCAAAAAAATATAGAAAGAGCTGTACCAGTTTGCTGAAAATTAGATATCGTAAGCTCATGAAAGATTATTGCGCAGATATTTTACGTAAATTATGCGTCATTTATACAGCACACAATGAGGTGGCGATCGTCTGGTACTTACGTATTAGATGTAGATCATGTAGATCAACGATCTATGCGAGGTTATAAACGTCGAAACAAAAAAAAATCGCGTGACGTCATCGCTAATGCCAAGCTGATGTTCTTTGTCGTCGTAAATCTATACATAAACATTACCGCCTGCCAACGTGGACATACGCATAAAACCATTTACAATTGTTTCTGAATATAAAAACTATGTATTATTTTTTAAGAAATTGTAAAGTTTGCTGTCATGTGAGAGCGCGATTAGGAAGAAGTGGAATCATCGCCACAATTTGTACACCGTACGAACAGCGTACGCAATCTAGATTTAATTACCGACTTCCAAAAAGGAGGAGGTACTATGTTCGTCTGTACGAGTATGTATTTTTTAATTATTTTTTTTTGTGTATGTTCATCGATATTTTCGCCAATTGTGAACCGATTTAAAAAAATCTTTTTCAGTTCTAAAGGGAATGAACTACGGGAGGTAGTGGTCCCATTAAAATTTTATCGAAATCGGCTAAGTCGTTTTTGATAATTTAAATCAACAATAATGTACATGGATGTTACTTCGTGCAAAATATTATCGAATTCTGTACATGGTGGAAGTCGGTGTTGCGATTTTTTGCGAAAAATAATTATTGTCAAGTACGTATCAATTAATTAAAAAACAACACTACTATATACACTCATTCTCGAAAATATACCCTAGGAACTTAAAATTATGGCATCAGTTGGCATAAGTCGCGGCATGACATGATTATTGCCGTGTAACGCTGATGTGGGTATTTCTAATCAATCAAAATGTTACTGTATCTTCAACGAGTTAGAGAGATATTCGCAAACGACAATTAAAGAAAATTTGGCCGCCGCCGGCAGGAGAGCAACATCAAGACTTAACTATGTGTTATAGCACAGCCGCAACTCTACACGCATTTACATTTGGCCTTCAAAGTGCTTAACATTAAAAAATCTGAGCTTTTAACTACTGAAAAATACTGGTATTCCCACAGAAAAGCCTCGAAAGAAAATTACATTTTGAGACAATGTACCCAAGTAGTTTTCACGCCTCCAGTGCTCGTCATTGTACCAACACTTGACGTGCGCGGCTTGTTACCAGTCACGAAATAAGAGACAACAGCAACACGTCAGTGTGAACTGAAAATCAACAACAGTTACTCACCGCAGACTGGTAGGTACATTCACATTGTAATCTTAACTAGGTGTATGAGTACCTAATAACAGGCCTGCCTCACTCCGCAGACGACGTAGGTATTAAAGCATTCCTACGATGCGCTACTATCCACACCTAAAGCTAGGAACCACCCCAACATGGCACATTAGGAGCAGTTTGATTTTTGCTGTGTCCTATTCATTCGCCCAATGTTGTTTGTCCTAAAGTTTTTCTGCATACATATCTTGTCATAAAATTATTTAGTCATAATATTAGATGCGCATTATTTTTCATAGTCATACTTGTATATTGTCAAATCAGAATTCTAGGGCAAAGTCATACACGATGAGCGAAGCGAGGAGGAAGGTTAGGTCACTTGCGACCACAACGCACGAGCCGAGCGAGCGAAGCGAGCGGTGCCGCGGCAGCGGCCGTCGAGTGTCTGAACTCTGAACCAAATCGGCCCCTATTAAGTACCTAGTCTGTGTTTACCATTAGGTCATTTGTTATACGAAACCATGCAAAAACATGGTTTTCGTATGTTATTATTACTTATAAATTTTATGATATATGATACAAGGATTAGGGATAATGACTATATATTAGGAGCAACGAATATTTGGATGTAAATTTATACGATTTTCAATATTACAGCTAAACAAATTATGCTAATCAATAGGGAAACGATTCTTGGGCTAAAAGCATCTATCATATGCAATAGCAATACATTTTGATCCGATCAAATGTGTTGTGTTTAATATAATTGTTTATGTACATATTTAATCCTTATTCAAAGTAGATGTATCTTCTCGAGTACAAGCTTTAACCTTGCATACTATGAAGGCATATTAAAGCTCTATACAGGGTTATTTCTAATGAATCAGCATCCTTTTAGGGGCTTATTCTGTACATCAAAACTAACAACTTTTGTTCTGCGACTTTTGTCAAAACTAAAAAAACTTTTTCATACTTATTTTTGCTAATCTTCGAAATACACGTGTATAATATACGTGCTAATCTTCCTTTCTCAGATATAAGATATGTTAAATTTCAAGTTCTCAAGTATACCTACCGGAAATGCCTCAAATACTTCGTGGCTTGACCACCATTGACAAAGTGGATAATTTTACTAAAGAATCAATGAATGAGATGAATTTGAATAACGTGAAAAGATAAATGTAGACGTTACTCAGAAGGATGGTATTTTACTATGTTTTTGTATGGAAGACGTTGAACCTTGGTTTTCCGAGGAAAGATTTGTGTTTTGAGAAGCTGCGATGGTGATGACCATATATTTTGGATAATATTGTCATTTTAAAAATTAACACGTTACATGAGAAATTCACCAAGCTTACTGCAAAATATATTTATTACATACTTAAATATATTATACCAACGTACAGTACGTGCTACCAAAGATGAGACTTGAGAAATACTTTTACTTACTTACTTATACTTACTTTGGTTGGTAATAAATATACAAATTCTGGATAATTAGTTTGTACACGACTGTACCTGCGCAAGATTTCCCACCACTGACGCTCGTCAAGTCTCATCTTTGGTGGCAGTGCCACCAAAAATAAGGACTTGACGTGGCACGCACTATACCGGCAAGCGCAGCGTAGGACGTCCGCCCACTAAACTTCTTATGGCTGATGGATGGATTACATACTTCAAAAAGTCAATAAAATTGATGTAATAAGTTTTTATAGGTATCAGTTTTCAAATGCCCAGTAATTTTTCATTAATAAGACAAACGTGAAAATTGCAATAACACCAAGATAAATTCATTATTATTATTCAGATATGACGTGTCGCGTGACGTCCGCGATGAAAATCAGTAATACATTCCTTTCGTCACGTTACATATTATAATCATGTACACGGTAAGTAAATACATACATTTTGTTGATTAAACAAATCCGACATACCTCTGGAAGTGAAGAGCCTTACATATCGCAATCTAAAAAAATCTAGACAAAATACGTTTTTTCCAAGTCATTACCAATTCAAATCGATTGTACCATGGTTATACTCGAAATAATTGGGAAACAACGTATTTATCGAAAAAAACGTATTTCCCCTCGGTTTTTCTAAAAATATTTTCCAACATGAGTGGACATACTCGTAAGACATGAGTTCAATGGAATGGTTTGTAAAGACGCTTGTAATCGTGGTACACGCGCGCGTAGAGCGCCTGTTCACTTTAACCGGTGGTTTTAACGGGAAATCATGAATGAATACTTGTTACTATTATGTTCCGTAGATGGGCCGAGTGGTACAGTAATTAAATCATTAGATACCAAGATATAAATAACGCGTAGGTACGTGGAATACTAATGCGTGTGCCGTGCTGGGCTGACACGCCACAGAATATATTAGTGCGTCACGGTTTTACGTGTGACGACTCTTTGTAAAGTCTACCTATTGCTGACCTGGCACCACGCGCTAGATAGCTACACAATCTCTATAATTTTCTTGTCTTCGGGCCTGTATTAAACAGACCCATTGCTGAACATAGGCCCGTTCTCATCACGAAAAGGGTTAGACTGTAACGCATCTCGCTGGTCAGATGAGGGTTGAGAAATTTTCGTTACCTTTGAAAACATATTTAAGACTTTCATTGTTCAAAGCTAGCGCTAATTGCGCTTTACTTCAAAATTATATGCGTGCCTTGCGGATCGAACCCAGGACCTTTGGGAGAGAGGTCTATTGGTCTCCGAGTTGGGCTGCTATAACTTCATCAACTTCATCCTACTAATATTATAAACGTGAAAGTTTGTGAGGATGGATGGATGGATGGATGTTTGTTACTCTTTCACGCAAAAA
The DNA here is from genome assembly GCA_964007245.1 of Hypomecis atomaria. Lineage (NCBI taxonomy): Eukaryota > Metazoa > Arthropoda > Insecta > Lepidoptera > Geometridae > Hypomecis > Hypomecis atomaria. The sequence continues at coordinate 13,009,131 of OZ023295.1, forward strand.
CTACTTAACGGATTGAGATGAAACTTTGCAATTATATAGTTTATATATCAGAATAACACATAGGCTATAAATTATAATGAAATTGCGTAATTTTTCCATATTATAACAATAAGTGTTCAGTAAATAGGAAAAATTCTGCCATCTGCGAGCTGTTATGGCGTGCGCTCCAAGAAATGTCAAAAAAAACTGTCGAATTGAACAAATGTCAAGTCGTTTTTTTTATTTTCCACTTCCTTTATTAAGGGTGATAAAGTAGGGCCTCGAAATATCATGCGGGCGAAGCCGCGGGCAAAAACTACTAGTGTAACTAGTGTAAAAATTGCATTTGTGCAGTTTTGAAAGATTTACAGCATTTTGATAAAGATTATTTAACGATATTGTTTGGTACACTGACATACAATAGGGCCCCGTTTTTACCCTTCTGTGAAAATTTCAGCTGTCTAGATATCACGGTTCATGAGATTCAGCCTGGTGACAGACAGACAGAGGGACATCGGAGTCTTAGTAATAGGGTCCCGTTTTTACCCTTTGGGTACGAAACCTTATAAAATGGTTGTACTTGCTAATGTACAAAAGTTAACTTAAACTTAACTTCTCTGAGAAAAAATCTGGTCTTTCAGTTAATTAATTAATTACCGCGTTTCTTTTTGATAGTATGATTCACTTGACTTCATTTTGCTTGATGTCAAGCAGAGATGCGGTCTAAGATGTAGCATGCTTAAGCGCGGCACTTAGATGATATCAATATCATATTTTTTCAATTCAATTTTATTATGAGTAAAATCATAACAAGATAATGTGAGCATTTAATTTTCATCAAAAATTAAATAGCATACCTCTACTAAATATCTTAGTTAAAATAGAGTACCTACAGGAAATTACATGTAGATTATGGTTTCAGTCATTTACTCGTACTAGAGAATAAAGACTGAAAACCTAAAAAGAATTACATCTCTTTGTTTGGAGAGACATTAAAATTGAAAAAATCAAGTTAACAGGGTCGTAAAACGATGAATTGTTTCATTATTTCGTTAATGTTTGAATTTAATTGCGGCGTTTGAATCAGAGTGATTATTAGCCAATATTCCGATCGGGCAGCGTGCAAGCAATGTGTGCGGGGCGATAGACTGCGCGGGCGCATAGAGCCGGCGCGACGCGCGGTGCCGGCGAGCCCGCGACCGCGGCCGCCAATTCGCAGGCGAATCGAGCAAAAAACCAGTCTGAATATTTTGGCCAGCTCTATTAGTGAGTGCGTCTTCGAGGCGAGAGGCGATAATGAGGAGTGCAATGATGACGTCACGCGGTGCGCGGGGCGGCGGGCGCGGGGCGCGGCGGGGGAGGGCCGCCGAGGACGCGGAGCTGTGCGCTCGTTCATTGTAGTTTTTCGATTATTGTTTAATTAGGGCGAAGCGGCGGCGGAGCGGCGGCCAGGGGAGACAAACGCGCGGCCCGCAACCCTCGCACCACTATGCATTTCATTATTTTAATGCATTTTACTCGATTGTACAATATTTGGTATACTTTATTTATATAAATAAGCATGCAATATAACAAACAGACATAATACCTACTGTGAATATTGTCGTATTTATATCTTAATACATCAATAGACTACAACGTCGAGGTTAAACGAAATAGACGAATCTATTAATCGCATAGCAAAAATTATGTTAAATTATATTAATTCCCAAATTACAATTTAATTTAATTAGTAATTGTGTTTAAGAATCTATATAGTAGTTCCTTTCTGACGTTTCCATTTCCGTTGTAACAGACGGCGCTAGGCTCATTTAATTATTTGAAAATAAAAAATATTATTTAACAATTTCGACAATCTTGTCTCGTCTCGAGTCTCGACCCGGGTTCACGGGACTCGAGACAAGTAAAATTGCGAAACTTCCCGGGACTTCGAGACACGAGACGTGGAAACTGGCACATCTATGACAATAATTCAGTAAGATAAACCTTTCTAAAAAGTGTCATACAGACTTTATTTAGGAGCACAAAGGGCACGATAATCGGAGTTTTGAGAGATATGTAAGTACTTAGATACATTTTTACATCATGAAATGTATCGTAGATTTTCAGCCATAAACAACTAATTTATATGTGTTTAATTTTATGTTTTTTATCCAATTTTAATTGTAATTTTTTTATTATTAAATTTTAAATGCACATCATATACTTACACATTTTTGTTCAGTCTTTTACTGGAAGTGCATAGTAAAAAATAAGTATTTTTCAAGCCAACTTAATTTAAATTTTTGTAGGAGGTACCGAATGTGTAATTTGGGCCAGATACTTTGCTAAACTTAATAAAGAACAAATTTTCTCTTCTAGAAATAATTTTCTTCTAACATTCAACTACCTGTTTGATACTTTAAAGTTTTTCTGTGAAATCCAATCGAGCGCCATTAAATCGATGAATGTAATGTAACGTGTTGCGGTGCAGACGATGAAACGGTTGGCAACGGCTGGGTCGCTATCAGCGGGCGGCGACCGCGCCGGAGGCCCGCGGGGTTGGCGGCGGCGGCGGCGCGCGGGTAAGAGCGCGTAAAAAGGCGAGCGGCGGATCCGCGCGCGCGCCTTTCACGAGGTCGACGGCCGCGGGGCCACCGAAAACGACCCCACGCCGCACTACAGCCCTGCGATTTCCCAAATTTTCCCCCGGAGTGCAACCGCGGCGCCTCCGCTCTGTCACGGCTATATTTAGGACACAGCTCCGACGGCTCCGAGGGAGCCGCGACGTGACCGCGCCAGAGACGAGCGCGACCAGTCCCGTGACCGTCCTCCCGAATGTCTTTCCAGGAACGTTGAGTTCACCGCAAAAATAAGATTGGCTCGTTTGTTCATGCCGAAAGAAAATGTTTTACGACACGCCTACTGCGTGCGATCGCATAAAAGTTACGTTGTTTCGCCGATAAAATCATCTTTGACGACTTCGTTTTTTACGGACCTCACCCTCGTAGCAGTCACATGACATGACTAGATTGTAACGTTTTGTCGGTCATCAAAAGGTGTTGAAAATTAAGACAGTTAGCAGGGAGTCTGAAATGCCGGTAGCGTGTGTTCGACTCGAATATATCGTGTCGGTGAAATCCGCCGTAGTGAAATGTGTGAGTATCCTGAATGCAGAGCGTGTCTTCAGAGCTACATTCCGTCAATAAAATACGGGAGGAATGTTTCTCAGGCATGCATATGGACGTGCGCACTCATCGGTCGTATCCGGGCCAATGCCAGCCAACACTGCCGTACCTAAACTAGAAAAGTATTGTCCTCGATGTTCCGAGCGATAACCGCAAGTCGCGCGGAGGCGATTTGCGACCGTGCGTTGTGGTAGTAGCGTCCGTATTGGGTCGGCGCGCGTCGGTGGAGGTTGCGCGTGAGATATGTGAAGTCGCGGCATGCGGGTCGCGCGGCGTTCTCACGCTTTGAATATTCCTGGTCGGGGCCGCCCGCGCCCCCTCGCCCCCCGCCCTACCAGCGGCCCTTCAATGACGTCCCCTGACTCCCGCTCCGCTCCCACTGCTCTCCCGAGTCCCGACACTAATTGAATGAACCTCATAAGTCTTGTTTACATCCGCGCCGTCTTCTTCGGATGCATTTACAAATGCGAGATAAGTGCTTCATCTATCTAAGTACGACTATAGGTACTAACTTAAATGCCAAGCCATCCGAAGGGGGACTCATACTCGTACCTCTCAATTGCGTGTGTGCGCGCTATAGAGGCTTTTATTTAGTCGGCCACGAACGCTAAACAGAATAGATTTGCTATTAAATTCGCGTCTCGACTGTACCTAGTTAGAAATATTAGTAGATGGGTGTTAATTGTATTATCTACTCGTTTGAAATTCTAAAGCGACATACCTAATCAGTGTGCGCAAAATATCCTATATCTATATATTTGCTTTTTTTGGCAGGACTCGGAGCTCGTAACTCGAGACTAAAACTCGTTCACAGCGCTGATATCGAGTTTAACATTTATTATAATAGATAGAATCGAATACCTACATCGAGGTAAAAAAATATATTAAAATGCAGAGCTCTATTCATTAACAAAGACGGGCAAATGACGGTCTCGTTGAAACATAGAGATGAATGAAGTGTGATACATATGTATTTAGTGTGGTCGCGGCGCGGTGTGGGGGCGGGACGCTTTCCCCGGTCTCGCACAATTAATTATTTTTCGAAGCATAGTACGGTACGTATTGTTGCCGGTTGCCGACGAACACGACGATATTTCTACCGGCGCGGGTATTCGTCATGTATGGCTGCCTGCGAGATGAGTAATTCTCCCACGGTTCTTAGACACATCGTAATACTAATCATCCTTGACTCACATTTTCAAAATCGTACCTTTTGTGTGGGAGTTTGTTTCCGTGAGAACTGAATATTTAAACTATTCAGCTACATGCGGCCGCCTGAAAGACAAATGTGTCGCTTAGCCACTTAGCGGAGGATACATCTACTTAACTACCTAATGTGCATGTTTTGTAAAAACTAATCACACCGGCTAACCGAACAAAAAATTGCCAGAGACATTGTTACTGTGAGAATTTGAAGAATTCAAATGTCAAGTGAAGATCCTTGTCTATGTGTCACTGGGTAAATAAAAATCGTGTGAAAACACTCATTTTCCCAAGATGCATCTCTATCAACATAAACAAACAATTTGATGAGATAAAGAGAGATATCCTTATCTTTTGAGATCTATAACAATCTTGCAAAGACATACCTACGTGTAGAATGTTTTAGAAAGTATTGATGGAAAAGGTTCCGATACAGGATGCCTTCTTACCCAGGCTTCTAAAAACCTAGCGCTAAATGTAGGAAAGGTCGCGTTATTTTGGAATGTCGTACCAGATTATAAATTTTCATTTAATTATAAACATTTTCATGTGAAATGTAGCCAAGACAAGACCAAAGTTCGCACTTTCAAAAAGTTATCAGATCTTATGTAGAGCCAAGCTTCTAACTACACGCCTTATCTCTACAATTCCTTACTCCTTAAACTATACAGCTTAGTCAATATGTACATATAATCAGCCAAGCCGCAGATATTGACTAAGGTGTAGAGTTTACGAAGTAAGGACTTATAGAGTTAAGGCGTGTAGAGTTAGAAGCTTGGCTCTACATAAGATCTGATAACTTTTCGAAAGTGCGAACTTTGGTCTGGTCTTGGCTAAATTTCTCATGAAAATTTTTTTGTTGGATTTCATTTCTTTTTGTAGATTAATTATTATTTATTACGTGATAATCGATTTTTAGATCTCTAGCTTCAAAACTTTTAATATATCATTAACCGTTAGAGCAAAAAAGTGAAATTTCGTATTCAAGATGAGCTAAAGAACTTTAATAAAAAGCTAAATTTCATTTACTTAGGTTAAATAGTTTTTGACTTATGAAGGGGTGTAAAGTGGCTCGAGATGGTTCGTGAAATATTTCACACGGCTGCTGCGTCGCCAGTTCCTTTTTTTTGTCTTGGGTGGACTCGCTGCCGCGTGTCTAGATAGAAGATGAAAAAAAAATATTGGTTTGCTTTATACTCGTAAGTAAATAAGTTCGGACGAGTAGCTAGCAGAGTTTTTAGCCGAAGCCCTCTGATCTGACATGACTAAACGGTTAATACAACCAGGATCTGCAATTTAACTTCCTCCATTTGTCCTCCGAGCCACAGTGGCGCTCAGTTGTAAATGCTACCCGCGGTCACCCATCCGAAGACTGACCGTTGCTTAACTTTGGTGATCGCTGTCAAACATCTAGTCAAACTACGCCTTGAGCACTACATAATAATATATTATTTTGTATATAGTATAGATATGATGGTAGAGTTTGTGCAAATAGATAACCGTCATTATGGTGAACTGACAATACGATTTTAATCAGCAGCCAAGGTACTGACTACTTGGTAGGCCCGAGTCTGCTGATGAAAACCGAATTGGTGTCAATGAAGTATCAAACACTTTTAGTTGTACAATCAGGAATGACAAACCAGTGTTGTCAACTTAACAAAATTAGTAAAATGGCACACGGGCGACCTCACCTACGACGCTTCTCTTTTTGCACGAACTCTATCAAAAGCAGCAAATCGATAGGTCGGTTTCCGCGAATCCTCGCAAGCATCTCGCCGCGCGGCCACCCGAACCCGACACGCTGTGTTCGCCGCACTGCGCCCGCGCAGCTCTCCACTTGCACTATGCACTAATCGATACCGCTTATTATGCACTGCTCAAAGCATTGAGTCGACTCACTGATTCCCTTGCATTCACATCAGAAATTAAACACATGTGGACTAAGTAGTTATGATAGTTATGTACTTTTGCCTTTTTATTTTATTTTCATTTTTACGAGGGGGAAATCTTCGAAAGATACCCTTTGCTTTGGGGTGCAGCCGGGTTATGTGGGATTTTGTATCTCTAACCATTCACGAGCCCAGATGTCTTGTCCAGTAAATTCATTAATTAGTTAATAATAAATTAATTTGACCAAATATAAATTATACTAGCTGACCCGGAGAACTTCGTTTCACTGACGGGCTGATTTGTGAATCTAAATCATCCAGGGCACCACCAAAACGCATATAAAAAAATCATTCAAATCGGTCCAGCCGTTTAGGAGGTGACATAAAGTGGCGGGTGAAAACTATTAATCACTATTCACTACACAGTATAAAACAAAGTCGCTTCCCGCTGTCTGTCCCCATGTATGCTTATATCTTTAAAACTACACAACGGATTTTGATGCGGTTTTTTTAATAGATAGTGTTTCAAGAGGAAGGTTTAAATGTTTAATACACCTGTGCGAAGCCGGGGCAGGTCGCTAGTACTCTAATAATGAATGCCTCTTTTGATTACGAAAGCTATGATTGTGCTATGTTTCTCTACCTTTTCGCGGACGATTGTTTGTCTGAGTTTCACTTGACAACTAACGTTTCGCAGAATTATATTTCGCCGTATAATAATTTCTCAACTTATCGTATAATTTTGTTTTCCAACCTCACAGTAATCAACTGCACGTTTGATCTGCTTTTTATTATGACACTGTGCCTCACCAGAACTAAAAATTAAAAACAGTACTTGAACAGAGAAGAAAGAATCAATAGAATTCTCGAACACAAATCTACATACTCCGAGGAAAAAATATCAATGTGAATTGCTGCTACTTTAAAGGCTATTTTTGAGATTCTTAAATAAAAATTGTATGAATTTTTTTTTAAATCATTATATCATTTTATGAAAAAGAACTGAGAACTGTTACATTGTACTGTACTGTATCAGCCTTTTTAATAGTCCACTGCAGAACGTAGGTCTACCCACGAAGGGTGATTGGGTCATATCCACCACGCTGGCCCAGTGCGAACGAAACCCAACGGCAACCGCCTTACGATGTTTTCCTTCACCGAAAAGCCAATGGTGTGAAATTCCGTACATAAATTCCAAAGAGCTCAATGGTACGGGACCGGGATTTGAACCCATGACCTCACGATTGTAAGGTAGGTGTCACTACCTCTAGACCACCACGGCTTTTACACTGTTACAACTATGAAACGTTATTCCTCTAATAGTTGTCTGGCATAGTGTAAGGTTTGACAAATGTTATATGTCCCAAACGTTTTGTGTCATTATAATAATCAGCTTACCAATAATTTTACTAAATGAAACGTGGTCATCCAAAAATTTGATGTTTGAATTTGATACGCGAAAAGGGAGGATACCACACTACTCGTTGCGTTACTGCTACGTTTTAGTGCCAATTTTATTATACAAACATATTGATATTCTTTGCTACTCCACAGACTTCCGAGGGAAACAGTAATTTCGAATCAAAATAAGTACGGGTGCTTTATTACACTTAATTTAGGGGATATCGCTTTAACAATTACAACAATGTACTGTAATACCGAATAGATCATAATTACAAAATCTTTAAAATTACAACTACCTACATAATTTTAGACTTGTTACACACTAGAGTTACATTAACACGTAATATATTATGTACTACAGAATTTGCAACAGTAACTTTTTGCATTATTTATCTAATCTAATTCTGTCTATCATTTTAAGGAAGCTGAAAAAGGCTTCACCTCTTGAAACAGCGGTTACAGAATGCTGGTAAAAAAATGCACAAAAAACATAGAATCACGCAATATTCAGGCCCAGTCTCTTCTAAAGCGGAGCAGAATTAAGGTGGACGGAACTTAGTACTCGTTATTACTCGTGGATTAGCGAGAACAAAACAGTCGTAGTACAGGAAAAAAGGAATTTAACTTTGCACTAAATTTCCGATCCTATTTTTTTTATAAGGTAGGGTCACTTACACATAAAATCACAAAATGCTGACAGATCCAGGTGGAGCTTCAAGCGCCGTCTTGAAAAAAAGTTTTTGGCAGATATCTTGGAAATTATGCACTTTAGAAGAGAATAAAATTTAGCATCTTTTGTTACCAGTAAATTTTTTTGTAAAACTTACCGTTTACGATTTATGGCCTAATTAATGAAATTTCATTGAATGGGTCATAAATCGTAAACGGTAAGGTTTACAAAAAGTTAACGAAAAACAAAAGATATTTTATTTTCTACAATAATGATCTTAATGACTTTTGTCCTTAAGTGCATAGTTTTTTTTTTTTTTTGTATGTTCGTCATGTCTTCCTCTGACAATAATATAGGTCAGAGTCGTTGTGTAAACAAACATATAAGTGCATAGTTTCCGAGATAAGGGCCACAAACGTCTTGTCAAAATGGCGTTTGAAGCTCCACCTGCATCTGTCAGCCTTTTGTGATTTTATGCTCAGTAAGTACTCATAAACCATATTTAAAAAAATTGGATCGGAAATTTAATGCAAAGTTGGCCCAAAAACGTCTATTTTTCCTGTACTATCGTAAGCGAAGCAGAGTTGTGTTTTGTTCATCGCTTGTTTTTGGGCCCCGAGTTTAGTTTGTAAAAAACACCACTAAACTCACTATACCATGAAAGAGAAATTTGATGAAATTTTCACAACCACTTATATGACTTCTCAAGATTTTTGTGCCATAAATCAATAAATTAGGCTACTATCGAAGTCCGACTAAAAAAAAAGAAACTACTGTAGAATGCTGAGTAACTCTCGAATATGTTATATTTAATCTAGACTAAAGCAAAAATTAATAATACGTGCAAATAATATTTATATGTAATTAATCTGATCATACAAAGTACAAATAAGTATACGACAATGTAAACGTCGTCCTTAAAATTGACTTAAGAATGATTTATTTGAGTGCCATACATTTTTCTCATTAAAAGAATCGTTAATGGAATAAAAATAAACAGAGCAAGATTCGTGTTATTATTATCTCTGTACTCGTATTAATATCGAACTAAACTCGACCTATAAAACTGTTCCTGTGTTCGTATACAATGTTGTCCTAATTTCGAACGAAATGAGTACGCGTAGATATGGCGTCCTAGCGTAGGTAAATGTGTAAGTACAAGGTACTTTTTAAGGGGCTTGGTACAGTTTTTGTTATTAAGTATAAGTAAATTCGTTTATGCCGGGTGGCTAGCCCTAGCGTCAGAGTTTTTTATTACTGTGTACCTGTTTGTTTTTTTACGAAAACATTTGTTTTGAGACTTGTGATACGCCTGAGCTGCAGACAAAAGTTTTCTACGTTTTTAGTATAATTAGGGAATTATTAGGACCATATAAGTAAATGGTTGGTATGAAACGGAGGTCAAATAGATATTAAGACCAAAAAAAATTATGTTTGTACTCAAGAAAAATTCTTATTCTCTGAACCTATTATTCCCATTATTTGTTATATACACACTACACTTATATACACACTACAGATTATTATACATTATTACTCACATATTCATGCTACATTCTAACTATGTATGGCTATGTAAGTAACTACATAATCTACTAAATGTCAAGTAATGGATAAGCTCAATTTGGCTCAACGTATAGGTAAGCATTGCTATTCGGCGTGGTAATAGTGCCAGCATTCTGGGCACGCTGCCAACTGACAGTGGGCTTGAGCATTTGGATTATCTTGAGACCTTCAAGGGTCTGTGGATGACCCAATTTTATGTAGAAGTAGCTTAAGCTTGTAGTATTGTATTTTGTTGTAGTTAATAAAGGCACATGCCCTTTAAAAATAAATCAATGGGTTATCTACAAACTCATGAAGTCAAATGTTCCACTCACTCGCACTCCCGCGCGCACGCAGTATGCGCACCATGTCGCTAGAAATCTGTATTTCCCTACGGTATTTCCACATTTCATATTGAAACGGTGAGGAACTCTCTACCTTTTTTTTATCAGGGGGAAATCTTCGAAAGATGCCCGACTGCTGTGGGGTGCAGTCGGGCTATGTAGGATTGTACCCACTGAAATCCCCTCGGTGGCCAGCCTTTGTGCTTTCTTGGGAGCTCCGGGATCTCCAAAAGTAACGCACCGGTGCTCCCAGCACTTGTGTGACTACTCTCCTGGTACTAGAACCAGGCTTGTGCGGTTGTCTACGACAGCGTTGCCACACATGCTGTCGTCCTCCCTGGGCCCATTTGAGTGGATGGCCACAGCCCCTACTCTGACCATCCACGAGCTCAGAGGTCCCCTTTTAGTAGGCTCTTACTACAGGCAGGGGATACCGATGCCGTATTCTATTGCCCCGGCATCAGGGCAAGGGGCCAGGTATGTCACCATTGTTGCCATCCCGGCACCTCCTTCGCCATGAAGGGTCTGCACTTTCGCGTTCCCGCACTGCGGCTTCCTTCTGCGAAAGTACCTTTTCGCAGAAGTCTGCCGCCGCTTTCCACGCAGACCTGTCGGCCAGCATTGTCGAGACCACGCTTGGCAGAGACAGATCCGGACCTATCCTGTCGATGAGTGCTTGTCTCTGTCCTGTCTGTGAGAAACTCTCTACCTTAAGCTATCAAGTAGAATTTCTTAATATTTTTCCTAAGTCCTCATTTCGGGGCAGACGGCAACCACAGGTGTCTTTTTACCTGGTACTGGTACTAATTGTTTGAAACTCTTAAGATGTATGTAGATACATTGGCAGTGCGTTAGCTCTAGTTCATTTTATTTCGTTTATTTCCACAATACACATAATATCTTTACAGGTTTTTTATTATTTCTCTATAGGCAACATTGGTTTATATTTTACAACTTATACCTACCTACCAAATCATCGATCTCACAAGTTGGTTAAACTCCAGTGATCTATGAATATAACACATGCATTTCCTAACAATTATTGTGACGCATTACGTTAATTGACCTAAATATTGGTGTGTTCACACCGTCATTAGCATAATAATATTTTAAGTGGGTCAGTAAGTAGCAGACATTATTGCTTGCGTCACTGGGTTTTTATACTTTGTCGCGTTATTAATCTATAATTAATAAAATGGTTTGTCCTAATTGACAAGTAATGTACACGGTACATTTTGAAAAAATTTACCCGTGAGTAGACAGACAGACAGACAAAACTCTTTATTCATAACCACAAACAATAATTAAACAATATGTACACAATAAGGACTAAACATGATTATAAATTGGCGGCCTTATCACCCATGGCGATTTCTTCCAGGCAACCATGTAGATAGATAAAATAGGTAGATATTTTTAATTTAAGCGACTGATTAACTAGGAATTTTCTACACGCAGTTTTCTTACGTGTTAAAAAATCCTTCAGTTAGTGTAGAAAGACACTTACCGACCTTGGTATACCGATATGTAATATAGAACACGCCTGCACTACTGGCACAAAATTTAATAGTGTGAGATTTTTTTTACAATATAAATCTATAAAGGCCTTCTCTATACCTAGTGCGCTAGACACTTACAAGTGGACAATATTCTTATACACTGCAAAATGCTAATGCTCATTTGGCTCAATTTTTAAGAATTATAATAATTAATTATTTGTGTCCTTAGTTAATAAAGACACTCGCCCGATTAAAGAAACTATCATCTTGGGACTTAGAAATCATCTTGTGTGTGGATTTTCTGTGAATTTTAATAAAATGTATTTTGATTATTATTTATACACTGCAGATTACAGTTATATACAGTTATAATAGCAATGGTGTTTTTTGCAAGTGGTGAAAATGGGATGGCGGGCTCGGGTGGCGCACGGTGTAAGTGACAACCGCGCGCGGGCGCGGGCAGGTCGCCGCGCCCGCGTCCGCGCAAGCGCCGCCCGACACCACTGTATTTTTAACCGTGGGGCCGCGCCGCTCAAGCTCACCTTTCGATCTATTCCTGGCCGCTATTTTTACACTTTTGTCTATATTACTTTCCTTCCGTCTGCTTATTAGTGGATGATTGAGACGCATCGCAGGGGGCGCCTGTCTCGGAATACCCGCGATATTTCCGGCGCCCCCCACCCCTCACGACCACGTGGCGTCGTGCCTCTTACACACACATGATATTTATGATTCGAGGGTTACTGGGTTCGTATTAGATCGAAATAGCTTGAGAATAACTTTACTTCTATTTATGTAAGTATGGGGAATAGGGGGCCGGATTTATGCGGATAAACTTAAGTAAAATTGATTGAATATGCCTTACCTATTATAAATAATAAAATCCTTCTAGGTAAGTTTCTGAAGGAAACAGGAAACTTAAGTTTTGCTCTAGTAACTTAAGTTTTAACCAAATTTTTTATTCATACACCTACTAAGATACTAGTAAAAGAAATTTTAAACTATTTTATAAGGTTCTGTACCCAAAGGGTGAAAATAGGACCCTATTACTAAGACTCCTCTGTCCGCCCGTCTGTATGTCTTTCACCAGGCTGTATCTTATGAATCGTGATAGATAGATAGTTGAAATTTTCATTGATTGATCTACCACGATACATGCTAAAGTGCGCTGCTTGTTTGCCTAGAATCTAGATCTTTAAATGTGAGACGGGGTGTACCCGCAATCAGCACCATTTCATATTATGACAAAACCCTTAACCTTAAAAATTCACGACTTAAATAATTAAGTTGCGGTCACTTCCCCTTCCTTCGCTCTTCGAAAAAGAAGTTATCTGATTTTACCATATCCATCAAAACTTTGTAATCTCTTACATTTTTAATTACTAAGTGATAATGTTATCTCAAACTAATAGACGTTTCCTGTGTGGCGTGGCACATGGCGGCCACCCCGCCGCATGCGTGCGCCCGCGCAACCCTAGCGACGACATCACGCACATCTGGTGACTCGGAAATGAGATATACCTACTCATCTGTCAGTTTGACAGGCTCTTCGTTTCTCTATAGGTGAGTGCACACAGGCGGGCGGGTTGTCCCGCCTGAAACTCTGACAATTACAGTTTACAATACTTAAAGTCAGAAAATGGCTCTGATTGCTTTGTATAGCCTAACGACTGACAAAACTTGAATATAAATATTTTCAATATAGGTATATGTACGAGTATACATTCGTAAATCCGAAACGAAGAGTCCACAGAGCATTATTAATTGATTAATTTTGATGTGGCATTATCGTTGGCAAATCTTTGCACAATTTGGCGCCGCAGCTTCCCGCGTGAAAAGCGCAAGTGTAAAACCACCTCTCCTTGGTCTCCTTCTCTGAAACAATTAGGGTACACATTTGGCTCAAGTTCATTAGTTTTTTTGCCTCATCAAGGCATAGACGAAAACATGAATGAACGGCCCTAGACATGTCCTTGTGGACTATGAATGATTATCATCTGTGAATGGATTTGTGTCGAGGCTCGAGGTCCTTACCGCCGCCACAGTTTACGTAGCAGATGCTCTATCATTACATCACCATAAAGGGGATATTATTCCGGTATCATCTACATAATTTTCTTATTCTAAAATATCTGTTACTTACCTTACTTTTTGTATACTTAGTTCTATTCTTAAAATAAGAGGTTCCATAAATAGAAGAAGTGATACGAGTATGAGGGGAAGGGTGCGTTGTGCAATGATTTACCGCGAGAATATTAACAACCACGTGTATATTTTTGGAGCAGAAAAATTACTGATTAATATGCGGTGCCGCTTAAAAGCTTTACGATATACATATTACGCCATCAGGTTACATTTTTGTCAAATTTAATTTAATTACGGTAGACAAAATTAAATTAATAATTATTTGTAGGTATCGATAGTGAGTTGACAGGTAATATACCATACTTGTCATATTTGTCAGATTTATCGATCGAAGCAGATCTATCGACAAACTTGACAGCTACAAACAAAATCGTACCAACTGACGATTTCTTCGATAACTGTCCAAGTACATAATGTCCATTATGCAGTGTGCGTCCTTTCATACTTTCAGGCCTGCTAGCATAAACAGTAGTTATACAACGTCGATAAAAAAGACGAAAATCTCTTTTATCCATAAAATTTGTCTGATGCTGACGTTTGGAATCGATAAAAATATGTCTACGACAACTGTCAACAATAAATATGACATTTGGAATCGATAATAGTATGACTAGCATAACTGTCAAAGTCGACCGATAGAAGACCGCTGGCTATCTAGTGGCAGTGCTGGTCAGATAGCATAGTGTGTGGCGGGGGCGCGGGTGCGGGCACAGCGTCCGACTGGTTTCTAACTCAATGTCGCTTGGAATGCAACGCGGGCGGCGGCGGGCGCGGGCGCGGGCGGGAGCGCGGGCGCATCGGCCGCTGTTGTCGCAAGTGGCCGCACTTGTCGGCGCGTTTGACTGCCGGAGATATTCGGCGCGGCCGCGTAACGGGCCGCGGCCTTCCTGGAATTGGTTACCTGTCGCATTCCTACGGCGGTCGTCGCAGGCGCACCGCGTCGCCCGCCCGCACCCGCGCCCGAGCCCGCGCCCGCCCGACGCTTGCATAGCGATACAGCCTCTAACCGTGCTCTTTATGCACTAACTCAATACAATAGGATTTTACATTTTAATGCCGTAACAGGCGCATAGGTTCAGTTTGCAGGGACCAACGGGAAATAATATTAGAGATTCTTTGACAGAATTGCATCTCTCTCCTTTCTTCTTGTTTTGAGACGGCGATTGTGATCTGAACTATTTGAAAATGAATATAGTTTTATTGAATTTTTGGTACATAGGTATATAAAATATGTTTCCACTAAACTAAGTGTGTAGTGATAGATAGCCTCTCTCTTTAAATTGTATTGATACTCGTATTAAATTGTACTTAACTGTATTCCTATTTTATTCTTCAGTACTTTGTAAAGATGTTTAGTAATTATTTGGTAGCTTTTGCATAAATACAGTTGCGGCTCTTCTTTCTACATAGGTAACGTCTGAACTTCTTACTCGTAGTTTCAATTTTAGCATCACAGTTTTACTTAACTATGGTCAACATGTGAACATGTTTAAATATGCTAAAATTCAGCATGAACAACTATGACAGGCATCAATATAAATGTAGACAGTGAAATTCCAGTGAACTTTTTTGACAGTGAAATTTTGTTTGAAATTAATTGTAATATAATCATTGGATTCAGTGAAGTAAAAGTATTTCATTTCAAAAAGATCTAATTCTGTGGTTGTCTAATTTTTGAACTGTTTCACAATTATTCAGACTTCTGAAAAAAAAAGATATTTTTACACCTCTCTAACGCCTTCTTAAAACGCCTAACAGCTAAACGCTACTTGAAGCTAATTTTAGATTTTGAATTGTCATTAGATTCTTCTTGTATCTGGTTATGTCAGAGACTACACTTTGGCGATTCCTTCTAATAATAATATTCATTTAATTTATATACATTAGTTGTAATCGTGAAATAACAATCACCATACCCAACTAAAGTAACACAACGTATCTACTTGTTCACTTGTAACGAATATGCAAAGTAATAGCGCGCAGTTTTAAATTTACGATTCATAAATTGATATGATAACCTCGTCGGTGGGCCTTGTAGACGCACGCAACACATACAAACTCTTGGTTGATCTGTGACACAACATGCTGGAATATACCCAGGTCAACGAAGGGTTCTGGTACAACACCACCCCCAGCTTGCGATACATCGCTCGCTCTATTCTAACAATGTCATAGCCGCCAGAGCATTATACGCAATGCAAATAAACATTCTTGAGACCCGTTCATGGTCTTCATAATGGCAGTTACATACCTACGGGGCGTATCTGTGTATATGCGTTAATGTGTGCGTGTCGTATGCGTGTATGGCCATCGGTACGCCGATGCGGGCGTGTGCGTGGGACGGTGAACTTTACGTGAAAAGTTTTCAGAAATGAACCCGCTGAAACTTGAAGGTAAGCTGTTCTGCTAAGTTGTTTTGTGTTATTTTGTATGTTTTAGTGAGTTGAGATGTGATTGAGTGGGTTTTCGGTGTGAATGGCTGGTGTTGGGCTGGGAGGCGTGTCGCCGGGCTCGGCTCCCTCGCGGCCCCCGGTAGGCAGTCTGCGTGTGCCGATTGGGGAAATTCGCGCACTGCCAAAACCAATCTATTGTTTTAATTGGAACACCAAATATCATTAATGAAATCCGTCACATTTGCCACATTTTGCCCTACTTATTCCGACATGATGCGAAGTATTCTGTATTGTACTCTACTCTGTATTTGTAGCACTTTTAGTAAGCATTACTATGTTTAGTCAGTCACTATATACGCCCACGTTGTGTAAAATTTTATATAGATTAATTAGAAATCATAAATTGGAAAAATATATTATTTTTCTACATAAGATAAATGTGTGCTATTAAGATATCCTAGACGATATTCTAGAGTTTGTACTCTAGAATTGTCAAGGTTAGGTTTAGAATAGTCTAGTAGTAGACATTAAATTAATTAAAAGCAATCTTTATTAAGTACTAAAACATTATACTTCATTCCTATGTTTCCAACAATAAATGGTGTTATTATACTGGTTATATACAATTGTACATGAAATTGAAACTAACGTAGTACTCACCTAATATCAATCAATAGGTATACCTAAATGCATTACCTACAAGATGTCAAAGTAAAAAGTATCACACAAATATGTCCCTACAAAATGTACATAAAATACCTACTTCTCTTATCCACTTTCTTTTGAGGTGTTTATGTTTTATCATTGTTTCGTATAGATATGGATAAATATGTACTGATACCCAGTATATAATGCCCAGCATATCAAGATTGATTCAGTAATTCTAGTAGCTCTACCTATCGTCGAGTAGATATTGTGATAAAGATTTACCTAATCTTTCTAGTAGCGACAATACATAATAATATAGCGCTTTACATAAACGAAAAGTATATATTCAGTGCTATTTACTGTTTTATTTAGTTATTTTTTTATTAGTGTACCTAACACTTAGTTCAGACAAATAATGTTTTATTAGGTCTGCAATTTATATTGACTAATTTAACATTAGAGTTTTGTTATGAAACTGTATTTAATCATATTTCATCTGTGTTAATACGTGTTACAGAGTAAAACTAACATTATAATAGTCAAAATCAATATTGAAAATTTAATATTGAATAAATAGGTTTATTACCAGTGTTATTACCAATCTTACTACCAGTAGTAAGAACGGTAAATGAATTACTGTTGTTACTACTGCAGTTGAAAGTTGTTACAGCAGTAAACATAAGTACAAGTAATGAGTGTGACACCGATTGATGGTGCGTGCTTGTGGATTATGATGAAAATTTCAAGCAGCTACCTATATTTAAAAACGAGTTTAGTTATTTTTTTCCCAATTGTATTGTACCTATTTACTATCTCCTTGAAATCACTAAAATGATGCCGTTTCACTTAGGTACTTTGTTATTTTTTTTTTTTTTTAATTGTGAAGTGAAATAAATAACATTGTTAATTTATTTACCATTCACCCTTTCACAAACAAAAGCACCCTGATAGAACGTATGAGCCTTACTTAATCTTACTGTAGTCTTCATTAACACAATTTTGAATGCTTAAACTACAAACCTACGGGTACCTTATGTTAGCAAATATGTTTCTACTGCTGCTATGAATAAGTATCAAAATTACATGTTTCTTAGAACTCTATCTTATAAATTCTTGCCAGGTTTGATAAGAGTACGACGCCATGGTAGGAGATATAACTTTTTGAAATAAGTAACTAAGTAATTAATTGTTACTTATCTAAAAATAGAAAATAATAGTTCTTTTGTTCGAACATGGGCACTGATAAGTATTATTTAAAAAAAATAACCGCTCTATATCAAAACGCTTAGAATTTGTATTCAACAAGGAAAATGAAGTAAATTGTATTGTTACTCACTATTAATAATTGGATACTGTATGTCGGTCAGCAAAGGCACTCCACGTCAGCACATGCTCATGGAATAGGTATTTAGCATCTATACTTGGTATACTAACTATTAGCGAGTCTATGGCATTACTTGGAACTTCGCTCCACGTGTAAGTGCAAGTACGAGTACGTAAGTCCTTACCTGACGCTGTACTTTGTACTTACCCTGTTACTGTGAATTTATATATTTCCTTTGTCACAGAACTATGATTGCTCTGTCTTGCGAATCGATCAAGGCGTGTCAAAGAGTTTTAAGCTCTATTGACTAAGGAATAAGATGTTGAAGGAGTTATAATGATGGCATATTTGTTGGCGTACAGAGCGTCGTTATCATCGCATGCGGCACACGTGTCTAAAGTCTACTTCCGCCCTTCGTTTCCCTCGGGGACCCAAGGACAGTAATAAAAGTCTTGCTTAATTACCAATGTTATAATTAACCAACAGTTTTATTTGTTCAGAAGGAAGCCACTTCAGTTTGAGCTTTGTTATCTACAACTTAAAGTGGATAAAATTCCAGGGCCAGCGAGTGCGGGCTGCACTGTTCGTGAGATAGTTTATTTTTTATTTTGGATAGTACAGTACTTGTACTGCATCAGCCTTTTTAATAGTCCACTGCAGGACGTAGGCCTACCCACGAAGGGTGATTGGGCCATATCCACCACGCTGGCCCAGTGCGGGTTGGTGGATTCACATACGCCATCGAATTTCTTCTACGGACATATGCAGGTTGCCTCACGATGTTTTCCTTCACCGAAAAGCCAGTGGTGTGAAATTCCGTACATAAATTCCAAAGAACTCATTGGTACGGGACTGGGATTGAACCCACGACCTCACGATTGTAAGGCGGGCGTCACTACCTCTAGACCACCACGGCATACAGTACTTGTACCTACACTTAACTGCTTTAATTAGGACTTTGAATGTTGATAGATAACATCAAATCGAAATGAGTCCTTTATTTGCGAAAACATCCCGGAAATTTCTAAGGGTTTGAAATAATATTAATATAGAGTCAGATTACATGACGTTCTTATAAAAGTTGATAGAACACTGCTTGAGTAATAGTCGATCAGTTAAGCAACAGTGGTGACTGAAAAAGCGCATGAAAACTGTCGGTTTCGCGTTTTGCTAAGTACTTACATATTTTCTATTTCGGACTAATTGCAGACTGATTTGATTTTTACACTTACATAACATGGACATATCCGAACGGTGTACGTTCGCGTTTTTACCCACAATTTCCATACCTATTCCATCCCTGAATCTTAAATCTTACGAATTTCAAACTGTTGGCGCATAATTTATTAAACGCAATGGGTGATATAAGTTCATGTCTTGCTTTGCAAAGAGCAGGAGCTTGAAGAGATGTACTTATGGACTCATGTTCTAAGGTAAACGTTGGTTCCTTTTAACCAACTCTAAAAATGACGAAGTAAATCAGTTGCTCCATCTAGGCACATGGTAGTGCCAAGACAAGCCATACATTTTTCCGAGAGTCGAATTATTATCTGTTTGAATGGTACCTACAGCTATTTTTTTGCGACTCGTCGAAGTTGGCGCTGTAATAAAATTAGCTCATAATATTTGCAAGCCCCTGCATTTTGTAAAGCAAGCTACTACAGATTGTTTGATCTGTAGAAACATTTCACATTCTACAACGGGCTGCTTTTGGCTGAGATGTTGTCGGGTAAATGTTCCCACACCTGCTCTACCACGGGCGCTGTAACGAACAATCGCGAGCCGGCCGGGTCGGTGACCTGCACCCCTTGCCCACCCGCCGTATGATAATTAACTTTATCCTTTTACTACTTACGTTCATATTTACTACTCATTTACTACGCTACTACGCTACGGACTGAACAAAAAACTGAATTGTAGACTTTAATACTGGGAATTCTTACGAAATTGATTAATGTATTTGGCAGCAATCGAATGCTTCTAGGTGATTTCCATTTTTAATGTGGCCTTATGATAAAATACGTCTAGCTAACCTAATGTCGACCTAATTATGACCTTCTTGGCTCAGTTGCGAGGACTTCTGCTTTCGTTGCAGGAGGATGTTCGATTCAGCCGGACAGATATTTGAGTGATGATTTCAAATTACTCTAGGTCTGTGTGTTAGTTGTCCTTTACGAGTATATACCGTGGCACCCATGCTACAGGGAATCCTATATAGTAGGGGCTATGATTATGACGCGTTGAAGCTAAAATAAAGCTGAAATTTAAGTAGAGCATCATTCGAGCGCAAATACATTAATGTCTTCATTAATGGCCCTTAATTCAATACCCACCTACAGTAATAATAGATTTTATTATAATGTAATTCTTAACTTAGAATTAGTAGTAGGTGCCTATTATTAGGTATATCACACTAAAAAATATATCTAAAATATACCTTACACCAGTAGAATTCATCAAGTTAAGGGAAATATAAAATAAAAATATAGACTACTTATAAATTAGCTATCACATAAAGATAGTCTCTATATTGTAAGTACGTACCTTAATGGTGTATACACATTGGTTCCCTCCCTTATTTTATACTACAGCATCATTCATTTGTTAGGGTTCCTTACTACAAGTTATCAACAAAATTCCATTAAAGTTCGGCTTCATGCATGTTGAATTGAATTATTATTTTAATATTAAAGTCTTGTACTACTAATATATTAAGTACTTTGTAGAAGTTTTTAAGATTAATAAACAATTTTGGACACTGGTCTTGAAATGTATGAGACAAGTGTTTTATTTTGTTTTATAGTCTCTACTCGTTGTAAAACCTATACATTAATTAGGTCTATACCTAAGTGGCAATTTTGTATTTAATTGATAATACCTTTATAAAAAAAGACTTATCAAAGATACCTAAATAACTTCAACACATTATAAATTATTATAATATTTGAATCCCAAAATCTGGAAAAGACTAACAGTTTAATTAGTAGGTACCATACCTACCTACCTACAAAATAAAAATAGTGTTTTTTGTGAATATTTGCACAATGAATTAAATAAGTAGGTAGATGACGTTATTATGAAAATCTCTTGTTGAATATTAAAGGTTGTACCTATTTATGTTGATTTTATTATTGGTCATGACTCAGTAGCTAACACATAATACTCACCTACTTACCCACTTGTTTCTAAAACTGAAAAGTTTAATAGTTCTAATTTAATAACCTACACCTACACCCCAAAATTATTATGTAATAGTAGGTACCTATAGGTACTTATACTGAACCCTTACTCCGCGAGTTGAACTCGCATTCAATTGTTATTTTTTCTGAAGCTGCTGTACTTTTAGTAGCGATTAGTTCACACCTCTGATAACCTTTCTAAAATTCCCAGGATTCTAGAGCAATGTAACTACTTACCACATTTCTAAAAATGTGTAAGTAAACGTCTTCAACTTATACAAATAGGTACTTTTTAAATAGACGCTTAGATCTTTTGTGGCTTAAGTACTTACTTATTTAGAATAAAGAGATGCTGAAAATTTTATTGTGTAGATAGAAAACATTTACATTGCATATTTACAATACTTGTGATAGGTAATTGAAAAAAAAACAGGAATCTATGTTAAGTAAAATAGGATGGCTCTATATTTATAAATTGCTCTCAGAAATTCAAGTAAAATTGAACCGATTTATGTGTAAATAACTTATTTGACTAAGATACAGACCAAGATTGACTCTATAACGAATTCTCAAAAAAATATGTTAAAACCCCTTTCATTTCTGTTTCCTATTTTTTTAATGAGACATGTAATTTTTATAATGTAGGTATTTAATAAGCGACAAAAATGACTTTTTGACATTACTGAGTGTAGTTTTTTAATGTCAGAGTTATAGATGTCTTTAGCCGCGCGACCCCTACGAGTCGCATTAATTGATTTAAACATAAAATAACTACTGTTTGCAATTTAAAGTCTATTATTTCGTGGAAAAAATATATAATTATCAATGATTTATGCGTAGAATCGAATAAAACATGCAAATACTATAAACGCCAACGATGCGCCCACACACTATTTGAAAAATTTGTATTGTGCATTATCTGTGCAAAAATTGCAAATCTAAAACATTATTTCACAACGAATATCGATGCGCCGTAATAACTAAAATATGTTTGAGTGATTTATGTAAAAAATAAAGAATGGGTAAGCGTAGGCTCGACGTCACACTAAGTGTAAGGTGGGAAATTTTTGTGCAATTTTCCCGTAGAGATGCGACGCATTTTCTGACTTTTTATTTCACAATCAAAATATTCAGGTTTGCGCCTACTCCCTAAAGGTAATAGTCGTTAGGTTGGGTATTTTTTTTTCACCTTGCTGGTACGTCGGAGGGCGCTCTAGAGCCGCCGCCCGCGCCCGCGCGCCGCCGCCACTTGGGCGGCCCCCGCGCGGACCTCTTTCTAACCACAATTATTGATAAAAATTTAAACTTTAATGCATAAAAGGAATCATTGACTTCTATTTTAATAAATAAAACCGTAAAAATTAAAATAATTTTACTCTACAATGAAAAGAGACCTTCTGAAGGAACACGAACTCCGAAATACCCTAATCACGTGTCGCTGTAATAAATATGTGATTTTTTTCTCGCTAATGTTCTTTTACAAAATTTTTGTTTCAGGATAGTAATAATTATAAAATGAAAATTAAAAAAAAAGTTCTGGAAAAATTATGAAAATTGCCTAAAGACGCAGGAAGGTTGGTTCGGGTGCAAATATTTGTGAATTTTTTTCATAGAGTTCTGTGGTCAGTCGGGGGGTGCCGGGGCCGGGTTCGAGGGCGGGTGGTGTGCGCGGGGGCGATCATACCCTAAACGTGCACAAAATGAGCACGTTTTTCGGAAGAAAACTAGGTTTTTGGGTTCGGTGTAGTGCGCGTGTGTGCGGGCGGCGGCGATTGGCGCGCGCGCGCCGCTGTGTGCGTGCGCGCCCCCGCGCGGCCTCTCGCCGGCCCACCGCGCGCCGTACACACGCGCACACATGCAACACAACCTCACACTGTATTCACTTACTAACACTAATTCAATACATTTCATATAAAATATTGATAATTTATTTTAACATCTGCATTTAATAAAGATATTTTTACATTTTACCTTGGTACCTATTTAAAAATATTTTTTCGAAATCTACTCAATTTTTTTTAAAACGAATTTAAACATCATTTATATTTAAATATATATTTTAATCTAAATATTTTATTCATTTTTTAATTAATATTTTTAGTAAATTTCAAATTAAATTTAGCTTTATTAATTAAAAATTAAACTTTCAGATCAGATTACTGAGAGGTTATTTTTATATAATTTATACAATATTATTATTTTACACATTTTATCTACATAGTTATTATTGTCACAATTTTTCTTAATTTACTTAATATTAAATTTTTGGGTTCCGTGTGGAGATCATGTCATGAAACGTTTGTACTGCTATCATAAAAAAATCTAAATTTTTATGGAGGTTATAGGAATATTTTTGAATGTAAGTGTTTTGTAGTATGTTTATTATTATATTGTAATAGGTATAGTACATATGATAAAATAAATATAAATTTATTAGGCCAAAGATGTTTAATTCTAATAGTAAATTCTAATTCTTTCCTCTTTATCTTCATTATTTATTTCATAACAATTATTGCATCAAGTGTGTAAATAGAACTAATTAAGTTTAATTTAATTTATTAGGAACATTTAACACGTGGATTCGTCTAGGGTCAGAGGACCCTAAACTAATCAAAGTTCTATGTGCAGATAGGGCTTCCTTGTATCATTAAGCTGCTCCTGCTATCCCTCTAAATAAAATTTATCTTACACAATACTTAGTACGCTTACTACTAGCTAAGTACTTATCTACATAACTTAATACAAGAATACAGGATTCAAAGAGTATAATAATGATACATATTATATACAAATCATTGTGAAAAAGTTTAACTATGGTATCAAATCAAGTTCGAAATCGCTAAAATGTATCAGCTGTTCAATACAATAACTTTGATTCTCGACAGATTGTGTGAAATAGCTGACTTTTTTCGCAATTTTTACAGCTAAGTTTGAAATTGATCAGCTTAATGTAAAATAAAAATAGAAGTAGTTGCATGTACTCGTATACTTAGTCAAAATAAATAAGTTCATATGAGTAATTTTAAGTAGGTACCTGTTTTTACCTGCCTTTGATAATTAAGCAGTTTATAGGTGAATTCACATTTTAAATTACTTATCATAAACACACTGATATCTTTCTGATATTAATATATGTATCTATACTTATGCATAGTTGATCAATTGCCTATGTGATGTGTGTCCTAAGCAAAATTGAGTTGCTAACATCACATACCAAACTCTATGTGGTTCACATGCAACATCACATGACTCTATAAAAGTATGTGGCTAGTGATTTGCTTTAGTTTTCAATTGGCCAAGCTCTTGAGTAAAATTTCTTCGAATTTAACCAATCCTGCATTTCAAACCCTTACCTAGCTTTTCAGTGTTCCAGGTTTGAGAATTGCGCTTAAACATTAAAGCTAAAACGAACGGTATTATTTGGCTTTGATCTTCCCTTGTTTACTCCTTGCATCTGCCTATTTCATTTTTAGTTTTGTAACAAACTTACACGCGTAGCTTTAATTTTCATGATTTAATAAAGTGTAAATACTTTATAAGTATGTAAGTATATTTTAAAACCATTATTATGAGATAGTACGGTCCATCAATGAAAATTCTGTGCTTGGTCTTCGAAATAAGCACATGTTTAGTTAATTGTTTTACTACACAATTTTGTATTATTGTATCGAGAACCCTCAGCACGAGAGACCAACTCGCATTTCCTCTGTAGGTATTAATACCGTGAATATTCTACTACCTACTATTAATATTGTTTTATTCATTTTATCTGTACTTTTGATGTATCTATTTCATTATAACCATTATCATCATCATCGATTATTATCCTATAAAGAGAAAAAATTGTTTAATTTAGCTTCTTTCTTGCTACACATCTGCTCTCTCGTTAACTTCAGTTTATTCGATTTTCAACCTTATTATAGCAGGTACATACTTGAAGATATGTATAAAAATTACCCCCGAAAATTAGAAATTGCTCCCCTGGGGTGTACACCTTAACCTTTTACCAGTTATGTAGGTAACCGCCAAATAGTAGTGTAAATGTTGATCGAAGGGCAGTGTTTTCAACAATATTCCAACAATATTTCAAGGAAATATGACATGTAAAATATTTATATCCCAGATAGATGGGTATGCAATCCGGAGTCGGGTTTTGATATGGTATCAAGTTTAGTTTAAGTAGTATAACACTAGGTGGCGCTGACCTGCTATAAATATGCCTCACGGTTTACATCAGGTGAACGTAGGTATTGCTCGTTTCGTCCCTCAGTTGTACATATAAAAATATAACTTTAAATTGTTTTGGAAATATGACTCAATTTGAACTATCCATTCTAAAACAAAATTGTAGGATAAAAGTTATCTGTTAAAAGTTGGTAAGTATTGGATTTGTTTCAGATTTTTGTTGGGGTTCAGTTTTTTTTTGTTGAGCAAATCAATATTGACCGTTTATCCAATTTTTTATATCTTTTTTTTTTACCTTTTCTATCATAGAATAAACTAACTTAGTATTGCAGATAAGCAAATATTAAAAAAAAAATGAAAAAATAAAAATTCCAGGAGTCTGTAACAATGATAAAAAATATTTAAATGCAAAATTAATACAACAAAATACTAAAGATATTTTGTAAGAAACCATTTTATCGCCAACATTGTCATGAAAATCACATAGGTACATATTAGATATTTACTT
The DNA here is from genome assembly GCA_964007245.1 of Hypomecis atomaria. Lineage (NCBI taxonomy): Eukaryota > Metazoa > Arthropoda > Insecta > Lepidoptera > Geometridae > Hypomecis > Hypomecis atomaria. The sequence goes on from OZ023295.1 coordinate 13,035,216, forward strand.
GTAATACTTTTTTAAATAAGTTTTTGGTAGAGTTCCTATGCTGTGAAGTGCTGACTGGACTCATCGTTATCTGTCAGAAAAAAAACTGGTATGGGGACTGAAAATAGAGCCAAAGGACATATCTTAGCATACTTAGTTATCAGCTATCACGATAAAAAATTGTATTTTGCATCAAATATTAATATATTTTGGATCGATACTCGTGCATCGAAGAGTATGTAATTGAAAATATAGATAAAGTGGTATATAATTGAAAATTAGATGCTAAAGAAAATCTTAATGATTAGAATTTTGGTCTAAAGCTCCCTGTAGATATATTAACGACTTACTTAGTACAATAAACGTTAAGCAGACGAAGCATCTGAATCCAAATCTGATAAAAAATACTTACTTGATATTTTGTAGAGATCTTTGGCAGCCAAGCAAAATGATCCTTAAAACCCAAAGCACAGAATTCATTTCCCATCCGCTAAATGTTTTATCATTCCTCGAAACTGTATACAAATCCGTAAACGAAAGTGTTAATAGTGTGGTTGATACGATTGTCACTTTCTTTGATGACTGTGGAAAACAACATTATGGCTGATGACATGCAAAGGCCAACCGAAGTTAAACGCCTAAAACTAACTTTATTACATTCAGATAAGGTCATCTTTCCAATCAAAGATGATATTGTTGTACTTAGATGTCATGGAAGTGACGGCGCAACACCTACTTTCTCCTGAAATACAAATTTTCCAAGCATGTTTGAAATATAGATGAAAGTAAATTTTTTTATATCTTTTCTATACTTATAAGCACTATTTTGACCCTAATTTTTACGGAAAATAAAGCCTTAGTTTTCTGGAATACAAAAGTTTCTTGATGTAACAACAAAAATATAAGTATTACATTACATTCATTTGCTTTTTGTGTGGCTCCATCTATTAACCTTAATTTTAGTACGAGTATGTCTATATATTCATTGGACCTGCTCTCGCTGAGTTCCTGCTCAAACATTGAAATCTAATCGGCATGAGCCGATCCAACTGAGTGAGACGTAGTCTCTTTTACGGTTTTTGGACTCACCTCATACATGGCAAAGGGATAAAACCATCCATAATCTGAGGATTAAAGCATTTTATCGACTACTAATGTCAGCTGTCAATGTCAATCCATAGGTACTTTGTTTCCTCTTCGCGGAGAGAAATAGTTGAAAGTTAATTTGTCTATTTGCCATGATAGGGGTGTAGTTTTTAGTAGAGCAAGAACTAGTAACTATCTTTCTTTAGTTACGCGCTCAGTTGACATTAAAGCAGCCAAACATAGGGATGTAACTGTTAAGTGAGAACTAGTATTTTTCTTTGGTACTGCGCTAAGATAACATGAAGTACCCTTAGTTGTACCTACCTACTTATCAATTAAATATTAAATCCTGTCTTCTTCTTTGGTTCTGCACTCAGTTAACATGAAGCACCCTAATCCACGGTTATCAATTAAACGAAATCCTGACTGAGTTTTTGGGTCTGCGCTCAGTTAACATGAAGCATCCTAATCTATCATTTTCAATTAAACGAAATCCTGACTATTTTTTTTGGGTCTGCGCTCAATTAACATGAAGTATCCTAATCTATCGTTATCAATGAAATGAAATCCTGCCTTCTTCTTTGGTTCTGCGCCCAGTTAACATAAAGCACTCTAATCTATGGCCATCATTAAATGAAATCCTGTCTTTTTTGATTCTGCGCCAAGTTAACAGTTCACATGGAGCACCTTAATCTATGGTTATCGATTAAAAAATAAATTCTGTCTTCTTCTTTGGTTCTGCGTCCAGATTAGATGAAACACCCGAATGGACCTGTTTAGACAGAATTGGACTCTACCTTTAGTTCTGCCTCGAATGAATCTATCCCTGGAGAACTATTCTCTTTATTTGGTTATATACAATTCAATATCATTTATTATCAACTCTTATATGCTCAGTAAATATGAAGTTTCCGACTGTATCTACAGTTAACTAGAGAACTCAGTCTACTAACGAAACGAGAACTAATGTCTCTCTTCGCTTCTTAGCTCTGCTAAGATGAAGTATTCAAATGTAATAATGAGCTAAAACTAGTCTATAGTACTGCGTGGTCAGGTGGGGCTTTTCAGATCTAGAACAGTGTGCATGTGGTGCTGCCGTTCAAACCATGGCACACCTTTTAGCCTGCTCGCTTTTTCCAAAACCATGCACGCAAAAAGACCTGAACCTGGCTACTGAGGACGCGGTAGAGGTCGCCAGATTCTGGTCCCAGAATATCTAAAATTCATAAACCCATGTAAATATTGTATATACTGTCAGAATTATATTTTTTGTAAATGTTGACATTTATAAGTGTACAGTGCTGTACCTATATTTGAGAATAAATGAATTATGTACCTTAATATAATATGTAAAAAAAAAAGTCTAGCCATTGACACGAAATGAATGAATGAATAGTTCTGCGTTCAGATAACATGCATGAAGCTACCGAACTTTTAATTTGTTCAATGAGCATAATTCAATGAGAACTGATCTCTTTCTTTTGTTATCATAAAAAAATCAATCAGTCATTAACGCTCAGTTACCATAAATGATTGAGTATTGAAAGCACACAAATCTACGGGTATCTCTTGAACAAAAACTAGTATTTCTTTTGAGTTCTGCTCTGAGATAATATGGAGTAATCGACTAATATCTATTGACCGAGAACTAACTGATCTCTTTTTGACTATGCTCTCACTTAACATGATACACCGGAATAAAGATATCTGTTGAGCGAGATCTAGTCTCTCTCTTTTTCCCTTCGCTCAGGTAACATGAAGTACACAAATTAAACCTTTGAGCAGGAACTAATCTCTATCTTCAGTTCTGCGCTCAGTTTTCATGAACTACTCTATAGCTAAGTATCCACTAAATTCAGCCTCGGGCTGAACGGTTGCCTCAATCCAAGGCAGCGCAAACGGAGACGCGATCCTCAGCCTGTGGCACGCCTCGCCCTGAACGAGAAGAGGAAGAAATGCTGCCTCAGTCCGCCTCCAGTAGAGGTTGCTCAAATGAATACACACCTTAATGTGTGTGTATCTCTTGTACAAGAACTAGTCTCTTTCCTCTGTTTTACGCTCTGTGGATCCATTCTCTTTGTGTGGATCCGAACGTATATGAACGGATAATATGATGTTTCTTTAATTCGACAACCAGCCAACGTGCGACACCCGAACGTACCATTAAATACATTTCTGCTACGTAGGTATACGATCCGTTATAACTAAACTCAAATAGTTGAGTAGGCCTATAAGAGTTGTTGAAGTAGTAGTAGTAGAGTAGTTGTAGTAGGGTGTCACAATAGTGGGGAGTGACTACTAATTATAAGATCTACCATTTCCATAACAATAGATAACAGCACCGTGTAAGAGGTACCTAAATGAAATCAAAAGTTTCAAACATTTACAGCATGATAAAGACATGATTACAACTTTTCAAAATTAGTTCATGAGGAGAAAGAAACTAGAAGATGACAACGATCACATAGATGTATCTAATATGTATTATGTTTCTTTATCAAGTTTTTTTGTGTTGTGATGGTGTTCTTTGTTTTTCATCCTTCTCGCGTAAATTTTCCAATTTATCGACTAGTAGAACGTAATGCGATGAACATCGCTTCCATTCTTAATATCTGATAATACACATTTAAGTCAACAAAGTAATGAGTTAATAGAGCCTTCATGAAACCGATATCATGATATCATGGGTTCAAATCCCGGTACCAATGAGTTCTTTGGAAATCATGTACGGGATTTCACATGGATTTTCGGTGAAGGAAAACATCGTGACGCAACTTGTGTTCGTCCGTAGAAGAAATTAAAAGGCGTATGTGAATCCAACCCGCCCTGGGCCAGCGGAGTGGATTTGACCCAATCACCCTTCGTGGGTTGGCCTACATTCAGCAGTGGTCTATTAAAAAAAGGCCAGTATAGTACAGTATCTACAGAGCCTTCATAAACTGTTAAAGTACTTGTCTTAATGCACCTGACGAGAGGTTCATAAGTTAGGTATCACTTGTTGGCATCGATAAGCAATGTCTGTGAGAAAACGGTGTCCTTTATTTGTTTATAAAAATTGATAAGATGATAGGCTCTTTCGTGGTTTCGCCCCACAAGCTGTTCAGTCCGCGGGGCGAATCAACGAAGCCTCTTTTTGAATGCCCTCTTTCGCCCCGCTCCAAACAATGCGGGGCGAAAGAGGGCCTTCAAAAAGAGGCTTCGTTGATTCGCCCCGCGATTCACTTTTTTATCTGTACAGTTAAGTAGAAAAGTAGTTAATGGAAAAAAAACAATTGCATTATATCAAGGGCATCATTCTATGAGTCCTATGGGGGTGTATGAACAAAAATGCAATTGTTTATTAATTATTGATTGATGATCGTTATCAAGCTAAAAAATGAGAAATGTCAAACCTTTCCGCGTACAAGGTGAAGAAAAAAAAGGAGTTTTCTTCACCTTGAATATGCTATCTAAATCAATACAATTTTGGCACATTGTTTTCATTCGATGGAAGTTTAGATTCTATAATAAAACTATTATAATGTCAAATTTCATGCAATTCGGTTCTTTGTGGTAGTTATGAGGGTTTGTGACTTGAGAACGGACTGATGGGAAGACGGCCAGACAGACGGAATGTTATTTTTTGGTACTAGGACTAAAAGTTACTTATTTTCTCCAACTTTGGTAATTTTAAGTGAAAAGTTTTAGTAAAATCTACAATTTTATTTTTTACTAGCAATAAAAATAAAATATTGTGTAGCTTCCCAACAGTGAAGTAATTTTTGAAATCGGTTCAGTATTTTCGGAGCCTATTCAATGCAAACAAACAATTAAATCTTTCCTCTTTATGATATTGGTATAGACAGTAACTGTATTCGTAAACATTTTGTAAAACCTATAGTTTCTCTGATAAACAATAACTTAACATTAAAAAATTAAATTGCGTCCTGTGAAAAACGCAACCCTATATGTAATTTTATAAAATGGACCATAAACACAATATTTAAAAAAAAAAACAAAATCAATATCGCTCCACCCGTTCGTAACGTTAAGCTATTGAGGATTTCAACTCAATTTCTCGGTTTTAACTTTTTAATTAACCTGTTTTTTCCGGTCTGGGGTAAATTATACTCCACATTGTATGCGAAAGTATATCAATATAGTACGTTTTTGGTGGTTTGTTTTTTCTTGTTTAGTTTTTTTATAGCGTTGCATATCTGTTGATTACTTGTAGTGGGATTTTTATTTTATCTCATGTAATTTTATGCGTGGCTGTACCATAAGAAATACGTAATACTGATGCGGGAAATTGATCTTTATCAACGCGGACCGAAACGGCCTCTTCTTTTATCGTTCTCGGCGTTTCGCCCCACGGGGCGAAAGAGGGCATTCAAAAAGAAGCTTCGTTGATTCGCCCCGCGGGCCGAATAGCTTGTGGGGCGAAACCACGAAAGAGCCTATTGCAGTAGGTTATGGTGACTTTAATATCTTCTCCTCGTTTTGACTGTAGACTAAAAGAAAAAGTTCAATATGTTTGTATTAATCCAGGCTGTACAATTGTGTGCCAATTGAAGTTCATTCGGATTTGTGTGTGATGCTTTTTACGTGATTTTATGTCGAAACATACAAATTTTCATATTACTTAGTAAAATAGAATCATGGCCTTTATAGCGCTAACATATCATATAGCTATCAATGTATGCACGTTACTTACTTGTGTTAAGTGATCAACTGTAAATGACTCTACCTGAACCGATCTCCTCTTTGGAACCGACGACGTCAAAAGCATTGAAATCAAAATTATTGAGTCACCCTGCCGTGTCTGTCATATGTACCTACTACATATCGTAGTCAGTTTCACGCGTGTAATAATATGAAAATCTCGCCATGATTCATTTGTTACTTACCTATAAAAATATAGGTACCTACACTGTGTAAAGTGTTAAAATGGAAGCTACGATGTAAGTAGGTGAAGCGTCACGAACAGAAAATTCTCGTTTATGAAAGTGAGCTATGTTTAGGTATGACATGTAACCTAGATACCCAATTTGCAAAACTCAATGCCATTGATATAATTTGCGAACAATTCACGTCATGTTCGTTAAAAAAAGTTTATCAAACTAGACGGTCGGCGAGCGCAGAATACATTATGCTCGTATTTAAACCGGATTACAGGTGGTAACACCAATATTTTGCAAATGAAAACGTGTCGATTGCGTTGCGAGACGAGCGCGTGGGTTTTCCTTTGATTTTCTTAGAGAGAGAGCGTCACGCACGACACCTGCGCACACAGCGGCGCGCCGCTTGCGCAGCTGTCACTACGTCATCCCGTAATTCGATTATTGTAATCGATTAATTGCAAAGTGTGTTCCTGGACGGCCCTCCCTCGGCCGCCCTGGAGCCGCGAGCGCGAGCCGCCGCGCTGCGCCGCAGACAGGCCATCCTTGAGCACTCCGCAAATACCATTTACAACCACGTCAATTGCGTTGCACGTCTGTAGCGCCCAAGGTTTTTGATAAATATATGGCAAATTTTGTCTGCTACGACGTAAAGACCTTGTATACTGTTTGAACGCTTGCTAATTGAAGGTTTTTGTTTCAGATCCGGTTTGTTTGCATGCGCTGAAATCCTGAAAGTATTTTGCGGTAAGTGAGTAAACAGTCTATACTTGTATACAAAAGCGATAAGTACATTAACATAATATTATTAGTTGACTAAAACTATTTTGAAGATCTATGTGCCCTTTTTCGAGTATTTTCTAACAAAATTAGTGTGCCAAGAATTTCATAGCTAATCTTTATATTAATAATTACCAATCGCTCGATACCGAGTGCAGCATTGAATCAGGTTAGAGTGTACAAAATGAGTGTAATTATGCGCGCCCGAAATGGGTCGGCGATAAGTGTGATGCGTACTTTAGTCGCGGATATACAAGCGGTGCGCTACTGGTATTGTTCGTTAACCTCGCCAGTCGCCACTAGGTGACAATGTGTGCCTGCTCGTAACCAAGCGACAAAGTCACGACATTGCTTTGGCTCTATCGACTCGATCTCGCTTCAGACCACCCCAGCTTGCTTCTCACTAGTTCACTGGTCATTTTTTATCCATGTGATATAGACATACCTAGACATCACTAAATGGTAGGTACCCTAATTAAAATATTATTATTGATACATTTCGAACTTACTATCTGTAGTGTAATAATCTAGGCAAATTCCGATTTCTTTTCCTCATATCTTTTCCTTATTTTATGAAGTAGTTAAATTGTACAATATAACCACCGCCAACCAAGTAAAAGAGTTAAAAGTTTACCAACTAGTTTCACTTGCAAGCCAAAATATGTCTTAGCCAAAGAGAATAAAGTTTCAAAGGATGTTTGTATATCGGTTTTAATTCAGACCACTGTCTAACATCCGGTTGGAACAATTTTCGTTCCTCGCACAGATACACACAAGTCACCGCCCGCCCTTATCATATTTATTTAAAGAGTAACAACTTCAATTGATAACACTTAAAAAATATTGGATTGAACAGAGATTTCAGTACCCGTATCTTTAGGTAGCGCGTTTGATAATGCTTATGCCATTTACTGGATAGTGTGGCAACTGTCACTATAGTACAGCTCCGAACGATAACCGAAGATATAGTCGTGGAGTTTGAACCAATATCAACATAAGTACACCTAATCCGAAGGATGCACGAGCTATATTCACTTACATTGATGCTCCGATGAACTCGAAATTTCGTGTCCTAGATTCGCGTAAGAAGTTCAATCCAGATATTGTCGCAGCAGCAGGTCGCTGGTGGCTCCACCTTCGACCGCCGCTGATAGCGGAGGTTACATTCTGGCTCTCATTGACACAAATTGATTTATTATCGTCAAAAATGTGACGAAACTTTATGAAAACGTTACTCTATTTATTGTCTTATCGCCCGCATTAACGTCAATTCATCGAAATTTGGTTTACCACATTTGTTTACGTCAGAAATATTTCATAAAAATAATGCGATTGGGTTAGGAGCTTTACGACTACATCTCTATTTGACTAGGCAGCAGATATGACTAGATCGCTTTAAGACTACATCGCAATATGACCATATCGCGTTGGGGTTAAATAGCTGTTCGACCATATATGTTTACGTCCTATTATCAGTTCGACGTAATATCGATATGACGTACAATTGTGTTTAAAAATCGATTCATGTTCCCAGAGTTTTCTAAGTTCTATTTTATTAGATACACAACACGAGTGAATTTAAATTTGTCGCATTTGAACAAAAAACCCTTAAGATTTATTAGTATTCGTATGTATATCCGTCCGTTCGAGTAAATAAACTCTTTACAAACAGTGAAATATTTTCATGATGACCCCTTCTTAAGGAAGATAATCCCACCAAAAACATTTTCTTGTAAAATGTTTTTAAACTGATAACTTTTTGATAGTTCGAGATCTCATGTAGAGCCAAGCTACGAACTCTACATCTTAGTCAAAATATATGGGTTGGCGGTTTCGTTACTACAAGAACTATTTGTATAACAGAGAAGTAACGAACAGTGAATTATCTTCATCTAACGTTCATGTGACGATAGTGAAGATAATGACAGCCAAGCCACAGATGTTGACCAAGATCTAGAGTTCTACTCAACTCTAGAAACTTAATATTGAATAGTTTCTGTAATTAAAAAGTAAAATAAGTTCGTATAAGCCGGGTGGTTAGACTTAGTGTCAGAGTTTTTAAGCCGCCTGAAAGACTCTGATATGGCTAAACGGTTAATGCAATTGGGACCTGCAATAATTAGATAGAAGGGCAGAACGACTCTAATAAGGGTGAATTGTTCAGTATACCCTAAAGCCGCTCTTAAAACATGATATGTAATTTTAGTCACACAATTATATTACGGTCTCATTTCTGATCACGACTCAAAGTTCAATTAGTATCCGCTATTTATATTAAAAGGTAAATACGCATAATAATTATATTTACGTCAGTTTAGATAACGTACGTCAGTTTAGGTACATTATGCTACTGGGATTGTACAAAAGAATTCCCGCATAAATTTACCTACAACAGGGATCAAGATAATTTTTCCTTCTTCTGATCTAATTCTGTACAATTCCATTATTTACAACGAACTCATTTCGATAAGGTAAATAGAAATACAAATTTCGTTTGGTTCAAAATTTCGCTCCTACATAATAATCTTAGAAAATACTAAATACCTAAGTACTTTATGCTGAGATACTTTTGCGTTTAGGATTCATTTATTTTTATGACATAAATAAATAATGATATATGCCTATATCATCAATCTATATCAGTCGCCTAAAAACTAATAAAGGATGCACCTCATCATCAGCCCTAGAACGGCTACTGCTGGAAAAAACTCCTTCTATGCACTGGACTTTATCGATGTCATTGTTTTTGAACCTTGAAACCTAAAATATGGACATCAATATTTGTCCTTAAAATGGTATGAAGTTGAAACGTTTTGAAAAACTTTGTATTTTTTTTGTTCACCAGCTAAGTAGCAGTAGTATACAAGTAACATTTATTGTATATTGAATTGTATAATGTACATCATACAAACACGAGATTGGTTGTAATACTTGTAATGCACATCTTGATGCAAAATTTTTTTTCTAAGTAGAAGATATATGAATCTTTACAGTAATTGTGATAACTACATATATATATTAAAGGCAGCAAAACAAAGTCACATTTTAATAAAAAATATTTGTCCTGGCACCGAACACAAATGTTATAAGAATTAATTTTATTTTTATCAGTTCATTTAAACTGCAAAACATCGCGTCTTGCTGATAGGACGCAAGCGTGTAGACCACCCACACTGATTGTGCATTCTTGTACCAAGCATATCGATTACCAGGAGACATTCTCGACTTTATCTGTCAAAAACTCAAACTGTAATTAAGAGTTTGGTATTAACAAATGTTATGATCATCGTCACAGATTTTATACGTAATTAATAATTTATAAAAAGTGTCCAAAAGTGACGGAAAAAGAAACGTAGGTAGAGCACGCAACAGCGCATTGGGTCGACGATACTTCGAACATCGTGGATCCAACCTGGACAAGATGACTTACAACAGTATGTAGTAGGATGGCGTACGATACAAAGAAAACCCTATAACTAGCAGTGGGTGATCATGGACTGTGGATGGTGATGATGATGATGATGAAAGTTTCATAAAAGTTATTTAAAATAGGAAATGTACACGAGTACCAAGACAAATCTACAAATAGAACAGAACAGTAAATTGAAGACTTTTCCAGGTCACTGCAGAGACGCTACATTCGCTGCACATGCAAGCTTCGTCGAAGGTTTTTGAAAAACAAAATTTTATCATTATCATTGAATCAGACTCATCATAAGTATTTAATTCTGAGTTGATTAGTTCGATAAAAGCTTACAAAGCACTGTATAAAATGCAGCAACTTTAATAAAATAAAAAAATTGCTAAGCAATACCCTAACTAGATACACTATATATACTCGTATGTACTTAAATTAGCAATGATATTCAAGGGAATAAAGCAAAGGCAAATTAAGTATGTACTTACCCATTGCAACATTGCCCCGTGTTCAAACCCTCAAGAAGGTAGACATCAAGAATGTATCCATTTCAGTCATAGGATATATCCACTGCTGAACAAAGACCTCCCATATACCTAGCTCTCCCATAAGACAGCAAGAATAAAACAAATTCGGTAGTTCGGGGCTACATCAGCCGTTAACAGTCACGTAAATACTCGTAGTGAACGGGTATAATAACAGGAACGACTTAAGTCGAGTTATTGAGTACTTAATGTAGGGAAGCGGGCGCCATCGCACATCAAAGCTATCGGCTTCCGGCGCGGGTTATCGGGCGACCTCCGAATTCCCGGCAAGTAAAGTGGAGCGCACCCGCCACCTCCGGGACTTCCGGCCGCCGCCGCGCACCAGCCGTCGCCCTGGATGCCCGGGTTGACCACTCGTTCGTCCACTTATAAATCTCCATCCTTTCCTTTAGAATTACAATTAGAAATTTTATCTGCATCTCCAAGGAACATTAAGATATTAACATACAGAATTATACATAGGTACTAGTTTTTACCCGCGGCTTCGCCCACATGATATTTTGATTTTTGTGCTATCCCGTGGGAGCCCTTTATTTATCCCGGATAAAATGTAAACTATGTCATTTTCCGTCTTTTAAACCCGAGGCCCTACCTTACCACCCATTATAAAGCAGGTGGAAAATAAAAAAAAAACGATCTGACGGTTGTTCGATTCGACAGTTGTTTTTTTTTACATTTCTTGAAGCGCACTCTAGAATAACTCGCAGATAGCAGAATTTTTCCTACTGACTTAACACTTATCGTTATATTATGGAAAATTTACTCAATGTCATTATAATGTATATAGCATATGTGTTATTCTGATATATAAGTTATATTATTGCAAAGTTTCATCTCAATCCGTTCAGTAGTTTTTGCGTGATAGAGTAACAAACATCCATCCATCCATTCATCCTTACAAGCTTTCGCGTTTATAATATTAGTAGGATTTGTTAACAAGGTAGACTTGAGAACCCTGTGTATATTTAATATTATCTTACTTATATCTTTTCTTATTAGACGTTCTGTATTCTGTCGATATCGGTGTATGTTCAAACAGACGGACATTTTCTAGAATATCATTGTACATAATAATCATTAAGACCAATTTAAATAAAAATCGACAAGGGCAATTGATTTTCGAAATCACCTAAAAATATGTGCAACGTCTTACAGATAAAGTATAAAAGCGAATAAATTAATTAATTTCACTTGAATTACTTAGACACACGGCACAAATCGTTAATAAAGTACGAGAAGAGTGACTGCCTGTTAGTATTATTACTGAAACTGTTTTTTTTATTTATATTTTAATAGAAAGTTAACGGTTAATAAATAAGTTAATGAAAAAAAATACGCATCAGGGGCAGTTCTAACATTTTCCTAAAAAATCAACAATAGACATTGACTACGAAACTACTACTATTTCATAGAAAAATGCAATAACTAGTAATGTCGCGACACTGTAGTCTGCTGCTGTACCGTGCAGTCGGCTACAGAATTGTACCTTAAAGCAATTATCCCAACAGTAGGTACGAGTTCAGCCACTAAATAAATACGAACAACATGAATGAACGTTGGATCGCGTCAAGCGCGCACTTCCGGTGACTCGTAATAAGGACACCACGCGATACCGACGATACAATTTCGAAACGGGAGAGTCTAAGTAGGACAACGGATAAGATTACGGTTAACTGTGTAAACAAACCGTTTACATTGATAACTCGTTAGCATTTCTGCGACGGCGCCTGTGACGTCCACGAGGGCTCCGCTCTGGCGCTGCCAGCGCTCGCCGCTGATAACACCGCACCGTGCGCGTGCAGCCCTGCTATTTTACCCGACTGCGCGTGAATGAGGATGTTTTTGGGAAAAGGATGTCTTAGGTACCTACTGATTTAGTCAGTTGTTACAAAAATAGTTCAGCTATAGAGCATTAAATACGAATACAGATCTTTATTGGTGCAATTTTTAAAACATGCAAGTCAAAATTTAAAACATTTAAATGTGACATTTACAATTATTATTGATAATTTCCTAGAAACATTTGGGGTACTAAAGTAAGTACTGTTCGGTAAATACAAATTAATTGTATCGTGTTATCCCTAATGGATAAGCAGCTTCAAATAACCGGATATCCCATAGGTTTTAATAGTTGTTTGTCAATGATTAGATATCTTTCTAAATAGTAATTATTATGTAATCCTATCGTATTGACATGTAAATGAAATAGTTTATGAATAAATTGAATATGAATACGAATATGCACTAACACAATTTCTTTGCAACCTGGATGTTTCATCATAGCACGAATACATACATGATAGCCCGCTGGGACATATGCGTAAATCACAGCTGATCTGTGGCGTAAATGGTTAAGAGACCGAGTAAGAGGAGGAGCTATCATTGAAAATCTATTTTTTTTCCTTCAGAATAGCACATCATGCAACTATAAAAGTCATTTTGAACGATTCAAAAATGGGGCCTCAAGACTCTTTAAAACCCTAGCAAAACAAACATTCTGCAAATATCATTGTGACGTCAATACTCGGAAAATCCTTTGACACAATGAATTATTGTCATTATTTGTTATTCATGTTGCCTACAGCTATCATTTGAATGTAAAATCAACATCTTCCCAGGTTGTTGGAACAGGAAAAACATGAGACGGAATGCAATTTGAATCGATGAATGGCATTGACCTACATTCACGAATTTACGTCAATTTTAGTGCGCATTTATGGACTCGGTCATTACGCAGTAGAATCGGCAGATCAAAGTATCAAAACAATGTCACTTTATACAACTCGCCGGTTTAATCGTACGAGAAGCAATCTAATTAAGACTTAAGGTTCAAGAGCTGAAGGTTAGTATTTCCCTGCTCGGTGCATGAATGCATTGCGAAGAATGCTACAAATTGTATGCAAGCGACGCCATCCAGCCGTAATCCGTTCAGTTTTATCAATGCGTAGGTAAATGTACTTAGTTTGCACAACATAATGAAACACTCGTTTTTAAACTCATCACTACCAATATGACACATACCTATGAATGAATGATAATAATTCTGAATAACGGATATTCACTCACAATGATACATTTGTTTATATGAGTCATTGAGGAATGTCAAAAGTCAATAAGGTCCTGTAAGTAGTAAACGGAAATTATTTCCATACATGTATCATGATTTAACGTGCACAGTGATTCAATGTAGCATTATAATTAGCCAGAAGGTACCTAACTGGCAAGTGACTAATAGGATTCGCTCCTAGCTGGTCAATGGGTCAGCTTGCAGATACCTAATCATTTATATCGTTCAGAGAATCCGCCATCAATATAAATGAGTCACCAAGACATAGCGCAATTTTTCAGTACTTATAGTTAATATGACTAAGTAAATGTTTGTTATATGTTCGCTAGACAAAATGAAATAAATCAAAAGTTTAATGAAAACATAGATCAAAAATAATAAAAACTTAACTCGTCTTCGGCAGTCGGGTGATAAAGCACATAAACATAAAAAAATATTTTCTTACCAGTCAGTCTACAATCGGACAACAACTTAGTCCTACATACCTTTGTAACGAACAATAAGTAAACATCAGACTCCCTAAACTCAAAAGCAACGGTGCCTTACATGAGCCCAACGCCTTTTATGAAAAAAAACAGCAGCAAAAAAGACAATTACAAAATCGTGCAGCCATATCTCAATATCGAAGCAATAAGTTTCCAACTACCTACATACCCACCTATAATATGTTTACTTAACCCACATCGCCTCGCCTAACATCTAAGTGAAATAGGAAATGATAAAATAACTGCTGCCACTTTCGACACGTTCCTATTAAATTCTTATCATGTTTACCACCACGCAATAACTGAATGGAACAGTTTTTTTTTTTTTAATTGTGTCATACTTCTTATCAAATAGAAGAATTCGAGTGGAAGAACATTTTAATGGGGTGATAATGTGTAAGTTTTTTAGAGCATTTCCGTTGAGTAGAAACAGTTCACAGCCGTTTATCGGGCGCCTCTCAACTACACCACACTCGAGCAATAGCCATGCTCAAAGAACTGCCATAAACATGCCTTGCACCCGCGCATGCCTCGTTTATTATATTTGATCATGCTAGGGAAAATGGTTGCAAGGCCGATTTAAATAATGTAAGATCGCTACGTGTGATATAAGTGCGCAGAAACCTGATTTGTCAATTGTCGGTGAAGCTAAATAACTGCTAGGATGGCTATATTGCGACTGCAATCCGCGTTGACCCCTGATATCCTCGATCCACATCGCTCAGTGGCGAAGTACGCAAGAATAGACCCTTGGTTTAATGAAAGAAAGTCCATATTGTGTTGTTGTTAAGGGTGGGAGCCGGTATGAATGGACAGGCTTGTGAATGAGCGGACTATGTCCCACTGATAAGCGCTATCGTCTCCGGGGCCAGCTGACGGGCTGTGTTGACAAACCCTGTGCCACTTTAGTCGTGCCCGGCACCACTTGGGTTTATCAGTCGAGTTATAGCCGCACTTGCGTCAAATTTGGTCTATCATACGCATGTCATTTGTCATACACTATGGATAGGTACTATACACCCCAAAAGATGCAAACCACGCGTGCGCAGTCACCCGAAATGCAGCATGTACTCGTAGCCGCGTAATAGCACATGCGACGAATAATATAAACTGCGTCAGTAAAACAATGTAAAATTGTGCAATAAATATAGCAGAAACCGCATCTGTAGGTATCTGACGACCGGTAATTAGTAACAATAACCAATTGATACATTTTATTGCCTTTTTTGACTTAGGAAAATCCAATTCATGGATCAATTCAGATGTTTTAAAATGATTGCCAGCGATAGCGATCCCATATAGTCCGATGTACTCGGTAAAATGTTTAAAGAAAATTTCGTGGAAATCATAAGTAACTAATAGAAAGCGAATTTCATATCACTACAGTGATCTATAAGTTTAATAAAATCTCGGTTATTTGGTCAATCACCGACAATTTCCTATGTCTTTTAGATATGCAAGAATATAGTCCCTCAATATTTATTTATTTATAGTAGGTACTGCAGGGTATAAGTTTGAGTTACATTGTAGGTTTGTAAAGTCTAAGAAATCAAGATCGCGATCGTCGAAATTGACTATCTCTTATTGAAATTTAGACCCAGATTGTATTTTCTTCAAGTTTAGTTACTTATTTTAGATAGATTCCTTTAATTTGCCTAATTAAAGAAATCTATGTGAAAGCATCAAACAAGGCTATTTATTGATTTTGACAATACCTATACGTAAAAAGAACATATCGTGGCTTGATAATTTCACATATCTCACTAGGCACGTAACTTATAAGACTATTCAAAATCAGGGCCTGGATGATATTGGAAGCGGTGCGCATCCAGCATATTCCTGCAGTGCTATCAAATCTTCGGTCTCTGCCATTGGGGGTCTGTGGGGGTGCGTCACGAGACATTTTTAATGTATTTGTCGTGCGCGCTGCATTTAAAAGGTTTGCAGCCTTTTCAGCCATTAGTCCTAATCATAAGTTTTTACGTTGTGTGCTTTGCTCTCTGCCACTTCAACATACGAGTAGGTACCTATCCGTGCGTCAACAACTTTCGTTCATCTTCCTTTATCTGATACGATCTCCCAGAAGCTTCTCGATAGATATTAGCACCTATTATTCATTTGGTAATGGTTCTTAGTATAAAAACGCTTTGCCCCTACCTAAAAGGTAACAATACTCATTTTGATCTTGCATAACTATGAATATACTTACATATCTATATCTACAATGTACCATGCTATATCAAATAATGACTTCGTTTGGCTTGTCAATTAACTTTTACTTTACATTCTTGGAATTCGTGCGATAAGATAAAACGACATCTGCTTGAAATGTGTCCATAAATACCTACAATCTACATATCTACCTAGAACAGTTAGTTAAATCTTTATTTAATTACAATTAATCCTAATTGATATTAGATATTAGCATAAGCCTAACTAAATTATCTAAGTGCGAACTAAATAAGTTACTTTTATTTATATATATTTATTATTACTTTGATATTTATTACTTTTATGTATAAAATTGACATGTTTCGTCGTAATCTCTTATTGCGAAATACAACCTATCAACAATACAAGTCAAAATAAAATGTCGGAGTAATAATTATAGCGTTCGCAAAAGCGCATTGTTTTTTTAGTTATCAAAATTTCGGTCGTCCGTCGCGCTCCAATTACCGCTCAGGTTTGTATAAAGATTAGAATCTTGTAGCGGAGCCCTGTAGGAGCAGTAATTACACCGCGCACCGGGCGGATTCTCTCGTCGCTAACAAGGCAGCGATGCGCCCGCGCCGGCGCCGGCTGCTGCGTGCACCTGCCGCGCGCACGCGCCCGCCCGCGCCCGCAAGCTGCGCTCTGCCTGCCTTTCAATGTTGCACCGCTCAGCATCGCAACTGCAACTCGAGAGTTATCTTGAGCGTGGCCAAAATCAGAAACTAATTCAATGCTCTCAGGGCATTTAATGTGCTGGCAACATAACGTTTGCGGTACCACCACTTGCGTGCAGTTTTAAGTTGCACGCACTCTACTCATCACTCACGATTTATATATATATGTGTACCTTCATCCCGGTAAAAACATCTGTTTGCCCATAGATAACTCAAAAAAATTCAAATAATCGGCCAATTTACACAAAAATTTCGTATTCTGTTATTCTTGGTTCTTTTACACCGTAAAATGAATGATGGCAATCAATGAATTGAAAATTCAAATAGGTAAAACAAGTTCTCGTACCTAAAGTAATAAAACAATTTCTTCTTTGTGAATATGTATAGTAAGTTTCACAGTAGTGATATGCAGCTAGCAATGCTAAAGGTTAAAGAGGAAAATTTTATACACCTATTTATACCATACTATTATAAACCCACCCATTTACTTTACCATTGCCACCTTTTCCATTTAAATAACTAAACCTGCTAAGTATATTTTGAAACCAATTCTTGAGCTTTTCATATTTTGAGAAAGTTGTGTCAAAGAGCAACTGACGGAACTCCCTCAGTACATACCATATTGATGGTCAGTCATTACGAATTGATACTGTTGATGTACCCAGCTTACCAACCTTAGATTACACTGAATCCCGTCCCATCAAGCTTACACAATCAGATGATAAAATCTAAACGGTTATCGTTACGCTCTAACACGTAAATTCTAACAAATGGTGATGTTTAGATCAGATGTTTGTGCAGACTTGAACCAAGTTACGTTCAACACAGAAAAGCGCAATCAGAAGGAGCCATCAAGCAAACCTGACTTGACTTGCGTAGCTTTCAATGCACAAACGACAAGTATGCCACAAAAACCAGCATTTTGGTTCAAGATGACATCTCATTTGATGTTAGAGAAGCAATTATATCAGAGATCACGCGTTCGCAACTTCTTGGAGGCATCCGCATTCCATCAAAACATGTTCTTAATATCTAGTACTGTTTGAAATCCCGCCATAAGCCATTTGCGCCGGTGTACTTCATTCATTATGGTTCCAGTAAGCGTTGACACTTCATCAATCGCCTGCGCAGCAATCCGCTGCTGATTGCCGCCACTCTGTCCATTCGATCGATGTCTTAATGAGTACTCTCTGTAGCGATTCTGTGATTCATCAAATTGAGGTAATTATGATACCCACTACAGATATGCGGAAATAGCTAGAATTCTGTCGATTCGTTCCGAGAAAAGTGTTTAATTTGCATCTTTTAGTGTCGTATTAAATCAAAGTCCGTGTGAATCAATGTATCTCCATTCATTCATAACTTGATCCTAGATCCGGCATCGCTGAACGGACACTGCTGCTCCAATCAAATCGAAAATGAGACTTGATTGTGTCGTTTTGACGATTTGGATAGCTATCTTCTGAATGTTTTTGACCACTATGTTAGAAAAGAAATGTTTTTGGAGAAAGGACTACGGGCTACAAGTTTTCAACTAGTTTTGTAGTAGGTATCTGTATACTTGCATAACTATACCAATGCTACAAATTGTCAACCTGTGTGGCTTTCATGAGAATTTTGCGCCAAAGGGATCATTAAGCAATCAAATGTAGATAACTTTGGTCTGTTTTCTTGTTGTGTTTTTCGCAAATGCTTACCTGTTCAAACTGCATCTATTGGCCCGCAGGCTACACAAAGCCATAGTTTTCTTTGGTATTGTGAATAGTCTAAAAGTGCTGGTGTGCAATGGACACCTGTTAGAATTGGTTGTATCGGGTGTATGTCGCACGCGCAGGCATGCGTACGTGCGCCCTCCCCGCGCCCCGCATTGCGTACACACCCCCCTGCGGCGCCCTGCCCTTGCGGTGCCCGCTCACCATTTTATCGGAATGCAGGGCCAAAAGTTGATCCATCTCATTTTATCAATAGAAATTATCAGGTCGTTGTGTACTTTTTGCAAACTTTACTTTCAATTTATCAAAAAATTATAGCTTTCACCGAATTCTTGCAATGTTTACATCAGCATCTTCCTAATCGGTGCATGCTGAACGTCCATGCCATCACCATCTACTAGATTATGTCTTAGGTAAATCACGTACAACCAAAGAACAAAAATCTATGAAGAAATAGGGTTATCGCATGTGACACGATCTCAACACGATTTGACAATGAAGTAGCATTGCCCTTCAAATACAGCTTTAGAGTCGAAAGTCGAGCAGCGGCATGTCAGCGTTTAAAAAGAGGAGAACGAAATACATTGCAGGTGCAGTGAGGAGTGTCAGGGCTCGGTGATTGTTTGCGGTGGCGGTGTAGAGCGCAGCGGCTGCGGCGCCGGCAGGCAGCGGAGTTGTTCGCCGGAGAGCGGGCGGCGGCGCAGGCGCAGGGCACGAGGCATGCGAGGAATGCGCGGCCCTCGGCGCCGGTTTACAAATAGAAGGGCCGCTAGCGCGGGCTGCACGTGTGATACATTGCCACGATTAATCTGTTAGCGCTGATGCCTGCGCCGCGCACTACACGCGATCCTATCGCGCGACAATTATCTATTGACGGACCTTACCCTTCGCAAAAAAATAATAGTCATTTCAAATTCCGTGAGTGCTCTCGTGCGAGTGAATGTATACAAACATAAATACAGTGTCAGTGCTACGAGCCCTTCTAGGCTCGAGATGTACGTACACAGACAGCGTCGGATTATCGACGAGGTGTCAGAGAAGTGTCCATTGTCGGAAAAGGAACTGGCCGGGAATGACATCTCGGAGGGTCGTTCGTCGGGCAGAAGAAAGCGATCAGCGGCCCTGCGTTCGCTGACCCCGGCCGGACGTCACGCCTCAGAGAAGACGAGTGCAGCACGCCCCGCGCCCGCGCCCGCGGCCCCCGAGCCTTGAGCTATGCATCCCGGATCATATTAAAACAATTCTTATAAATCAAGCAATGAGGACCCTCCGACTCCGGTGAAGGGGTGAGCGGTTTGGCTGTTCTACTCTCACGGTATTTTATAGGCATTCTCGATAACTCATATGATAGATATCTATTTGAACCATTAGACGTTGCTGGATAGATGTAAGACATTAGTCGCAGTCCTTTCATTAAATAAAGTTAGTTTTTACTTTTGTTTTTTCAATAAAATATGTCCAATGGTTCTTTTTTTGTATTTGTATTTTGAATATTGAGGGTAGTTTTAAATAATTTTGAATGAAATAAGTAGTTGGAACAATTTTTTCACCTAAATCTCATTCAGTGCGTGCTCACTGTACCTAATAATTTAAAGTAGTTTCAATATTATTTCATATATTGTAATTTTATTGTTTACTTAGTTTAACCTATACCTACAAAAGGGTATTATTTAGGTTATTTACCCGTATTTTTTTCTTTTGTAGCTTCACATGTACATATTTTTTGAGGTTTTTATCTAAAGATTTTTTGCTGTTGACAAATATGAAATCTTTTAAACGAACATTAAATATAAATCTTTGCTCAAACATATTTCACAAAACGCGTTTATTATTACTAGATATATACCTACAGAAATCAATTACAAATTATTACGGTACACACAAAAATGCCAAGTCAATGGATACACATTACCACATACATATTTCTTAAATCCATGTAGATCAATAACCTACTACGCCATTCCGTAGGCTGGGCGGCGTAGGCGATTCGGTGATTCCCCGCGTAAAGTTGCCAGTATTCAATTCAATACCTACTAATTCCTCTATGAATATATAGTTTGGATTTTTGTTTTATTATCGGCCTTTTTGAGAAATTTTCTATTTATTGTATATTGATGAATTATTCTAACGTAATAAATAAGTAGGTACCTAATTGATATTAGTTAAATAAGATATTGCAGTTTTTAATCATATTATGCAATAAGTATAATTTGATGGTATTTTTAATCGTACGTAATTTAAGTGTAGTATTATTTACCATGAAAACAAAATTGTGTAGGAAAAGTTGTTGGTAGGTACCTATATAACTACGGGATAGTTACATAAGTAGTCTGCAATTTGTCATAAAACATGTTTGTATATGTTCATAATTATGGAGAATAATCTAGGTACAAGCAATTTGGATGAAATTTTAAAAAAAGGAATACAAATAAATACAAATTTAAAAAAACTGCATTTGTAGTTTACGGACACTAGATAAAATAAAAAATAACTTTGTCACTAGTTTTTTTTTCAATAATAGTAATATAACCACTCATCAAAAAAATGAAAAAAAATTTAAAAGTATATTATAATCATATTTTTCCAGATGAGTATAATACCTAAGTATTTTTATACCTAGAAAAATATTATAATTTACCTATTGATGTAAAACTTAAATAAGCATTTATCTACACTCCTCGTACAATCAACACGGTTAAATTGAAATTTATAAATGTTCTCAAAGAAGTAGGTAAAGCTTTTATCTAGGAGTAAAAATGGGAGACCAAGGCAAGATTAGATAGGCTCGGCCCTGCATTGATATCGGAATGGTATGCCGGCCGACCTATACGTATACGCCCCACTTCGGCGCACGGCTGGGGCCTATCAAACCAACATTTACATTCTATTTGAAAACTTCTTTTATTTTATCTCTCGTGTCCCCTTTTTAACACTTATCGGTATCAGTTTTGTCAATACCTATGGCCACACTTGGGTTTGTCTTCTTTCAATTTGTATTGCTAGTTTCGTTTCTGAATTTCTACTAAATGTTTACCTATACCTATGTATCTATCTACTATTTTTCATATTGACTACCTATTAGTTGCCTGGAAGAAATTGTTTAAAGCGACAAGGCCGCCAATTAGAAGAGACCTATTGTTTTGTTTTTGTCCTTATAATTTGTTTTTTTTTTTTTAATGTAATGTGGTTGTTTAATAAATTGTTGTTGTTTGTTAGTTTTCTGGCTTAAATGCTTGTTGCACTTGGGTTTGTCTTCTTTCATTTAGTAACTAGTTCCGTTTCTGAATTTCTACTAAATGTTTACCTACCTATTTACCTACCATTCTTCATATTGACAGCCTATTAGTTTTCTGGCTCAGATGCTTGTTGCATTATACTACTTCGTTTACTGTCATTTGATGTTTTATTACGCTCGTTTAAGCTGGTGTTGCTAGTTTAGCTTTTAGATTCTGCTAAAAGCTGATGATTTCATCTGATATTTTATCAAGCTTGTTTATTGGATTGGATATTTAGCTAATAATATCTTCGTACATTTGTTGCGTGAAGCATTTAGCGATACCTAGTGTTACTAGTTCAGTTTTTATTAAGATACTGCTAAAAATACCGCAAGGCTACCTTCTCAAAGTGAGTAAGTTCTTACTTACTTACTTACCTTCTCAAAAAAGGTTTTATTTTTAATTTAGAATTTTAGCAGCATAATAATATTATATTCACTGTTTTATTTAATTTAACCTAACCTAAAGTATACAAAAGTGAAAATTAAATTAAGTAAGAATTAAACAAAACTTTGGGTAACAATTTTAATTTTACAATTTTAATTGCCACTTTTTACCTTTATATTTTACCTACCTTTAGGTAACAATTTTATTACCTACTCGTTCAGTTATATACTTTTATATTTAGTGTGTACGATTTCTATAGATAGAGACCAAATCTTCACATAAACAAATTTTAAAAACAAAAATAATTTCACTTTTTAAAATTTTATTTTTTTGAAATTAATAATTTCACTTTTTTTTGTTAAGTTTACTTTATTAAATTATTTTTGTTATTAAAATTTGTTTACTTATGTGAAGATTTGGTCTCAGTTTTCATGAATAGGTAGGTTACATTTTAACCTACATTTGAATTATCTTACTAGGGACACACACAAACACACACATGATTTTGAGTTCTAAGTTCATCTTATTTTTTTCATTCTCATTTTCTGTTCAGTATAAGTAGCACATGTTTACTATTTTCTCCATTTTTATCTTCCTTGTCGTTTTTCCATTCCCCTTTTGTTTCTTGTCTAATTTCAGGTGTTGCTCTAATCATATCCTGAAATATTGCCAAACAACCTATAATTTGTAGATTATTTATTTCATGTTCGAAAGGTGTCTAAGTATTGTATATAGATAGGTGTAAACTTTGATTATAGGTACTTGACGCGCAGTTTAGCGCCCTTTGTCTTCCGCGGTATAGATTTTACTAGGGTTGCAGATATATTTCGTATTACAATGTTGCTTTTTACAATCAAAATGTAACGTGGGTATATGGTTTTTAACTGTCAAATATAGTATTTCAAATACAAAAAAGAATGTAGGAATTAAGTAATTTATGAAATGAAAAAAATGCATACATATATAAGTTATTTCATAATTTAAGTTTCGAAAAATGAGTTTTCACTTTAATAATATAATATAGGATGTTATTGAATGTATTTTAAATTTTATTTAACTATAAACATTTGCATTAGTATGTTAACTTTAATTTCGAAGGTATAAAACCATTAATAAATAATTAATTATAGATACTCAATAAATCCAAAATAGTAATATTAGAGCATAGTGAATGTTTAAAAATATTTTAGATATTTAAATGATACTTTTAATTTGTGAAAATTGAAATATATTACAAACGAGAGGTCGTACTAAAAAATAGGGCAGTTAGGCAGCGCGCGGCCGAGTGACTCACGCGCAACCTTACCGCGGCGAATGGCAACACTGATACGCACTTCCTGCTCACTTTTTATGCATCTACCCTCTCCGTGTTTTAGCGCCTATAGGAAATTACCAAAAAAAGTTACATTTTTTAATTATTTTTATATTTAAAACCTATTTTACCAGACCCTTCTACACGTATTTTTTTCACAATTAACTAACGATTTTAAGTCGTATATCTAGTTAAATAAATCAAATAATTTAACAAAAGTGCTTGATTAAGATTAAGTGTATATCCTTTTATTTTATTTCAAAATAAAAAATTACAATATATTTTTGAAAAAAAAATTATAGCTAAAAAGCGTTTGATGGTATTTTAGTACTAAGTAAATTTTACAAACGCTGTATAAGAGGCAATAATATTAATATTTTTTGTTCTATACTATTTAAAAAGGTTATTTTATGTTAATTGTATGTACTTATCATTAAAAATATTATAATTGCGTGCTTTAAAAATATTGTGAATAAATTTAAACAACTTATCCAAAGATTGGTAAATGTGAAGATGTAGTACTTACTATTTTGGCAAAAAAGTGTCGTTTAATTTTATTTCCCCAAAAATATTATGTTATAAATAATTACATATGTGTGTTATTAGTAAAAAGTATTAATAATAGAAAATAATTTTATAAAAAATTTTTTTGAAAATATTTACAACAGAACAAACTTGTTTTCCCTACATATGTTGGTTTAGCAGTATTATGTATTTACATTTATATCTTTTCTATATTTTTTTCTCATAAAATTCTAAATTATGGACTAATTATATTATTATTCTTTAACTAACAAATTATTGAGTTTGTCAAATTATACTGCGCGTTATTATTTAAACTAAAAATCATCTTACCAAAACTTAAATATAAAATAGAAATATTGTGTTCTTAATTAAATTATTGTAGGTACATTTAGTCATATTTCTTAGTTAACTGGAAGTCCCACATAATATGGAGTACCAATTAATGACAACAAATAATACATTTATAATCAGAATTATTCACTGTGTCCAGAAGTGATTTTTTGTGATTTAATTATTTCTTGTAGAAATGGAATAGAACTTTTTTTTCCATACTTTTAATTAAATGATGGCAAGCAACGGCGTGCCGTTAGCCACTATACAATATACATTTAAATACATAATTAAATAATAAATTTATAGAATGTACATCAAGATTTTACTAAGATAGAAAAGAACACCTCCAGAGAAAATTAATTGAGTTAGGTAAATTAAATTATTCTGAGATTTAATTGAAAATTAAATGAAACCTC
This sequence comes from Hypomecis atomaria, assembly GCA_964007245.1. Lineage (NCBI taxonomy): Eukaryota > Metazoa > Arthropoda > Insecta > Lepidoptera > Geometridae > Hypomecis > Hypomecis atomaria. The sequence continues at coordinate 13,060,298 of OZ023295.1, forward strand.
ATTTATTAATATAATCCAAGTTTATTTTTTCACAAATGGTGCAGTTATCAGTTCCTATATTTTTTTGCAATATTCTGATTCCTTCTAAATGTTTTATTATTAGCAGTTTTTAAGGTAGGTACTTTTTAATAGTTGGCTAACTTATTTATTATAGCATTGATTAGGTGTTCCTTTCGTTTACCTATAAAAATAAAATATCTTCTAATATATGTTTTGTAAATCCTTGAAGTATTTTTTCATATTTAAATTTCCGGTAAGTATCTATTAGACTTTTTCAATGTAAAATAAGTTTTTACAAATAATTTAAACAGTTTGCCTTATTTAGTAAATAAAAAATCCACTACCTATTCGTTTTATGTCATGAAAATAGTGAAAAAGTTACTTTATTCCTGAAGATAGGTTATTTTTAAAATATTGATCCTGCTATAATTTTTATTTTATTTTTCAATTTGATTACAATTTGTGCAGAAATTTAACTATTAACAAAACTGTATCTAACTCAAAATGAGCGCCAATTATAGATGGCGTTACCAAAGCATGCATTGTAGGTACTTATCAAGATAATTGTTAGAACATATCTATAAATGATTTTAGTTTAATTGTTACAATCATTTAATTTAATGACTTCGCAATGGTTCAAATAAACGACTACTTTTTACTATCACTAACTGCTATTTTAAATTAAGTATATAGAAAGAAATATTTTGAAAAATAAAAAACATTGATAAACCAATAAGGTTTGTGTATTTCGGATTTGCGCTCCAATTTCTTGGAACCGAAATAAAATAATATAATAGAATATACCTAATAGTAGAACTAATAGATAGTAGTAGAAAATATAATAATAATTATTATGTATTATTATTATGTTGTATTATTATGTAATATGAAGAGTATTAAAAATAAATATACCTAATCTATTGTTTGAGTCCATTAAGTGAGCTACAATTTATAAACTCAGGTTGTTTCTTTTCTAAGAATTAAAAAAATATATCACTTGTGCTAAAATGTAAAAATGGATGCAAGCTGAATTAGGCGCTATCGTAATGGCTTAGGATAGAAATTCGGTTAACGAAATTTCTTTACTTCTAATGGAGTTAACGTTACTTGGCTTAAAACTCAGGATATGCTTAGTGTTTTGTTCTCTTAATTAATATAGGTATATACATTTGGATTTACACAATAATAGTAGTTTAAAAAAACAAAAAATAATGGTTAGATAGGTACCAACTGCAAGTCAAATTGATTATTGGCATGCGGTATGTAGGTAGAATTATAATTTAACGAAAGTTTAAATGATCTCCAGGATTGAACTACATACTTAATCTGAACTCGATTAGAACAGTTGAAATATATCTTTCTAGCAATATGCGAAGTAAAGATGCGGTTTATAACGATGGCAGTTCAAATAATAACTGTACACCTGAACGATAGCGGTTTACAGATTGGAATGTTACCGATATCTGTTAGAATGGCGTGACGTCGATCAGTTAAAGATCTTTACTCGATTCATATCATAATTGTTGTGTAAAATAGGAATAGTGTGTATATGTGTGCATGGTGGAGCGATGCTCCCGCGCCACGTGGCGAGGGCGCGCCCGGCCGGTGACGGTGCACGTCAGGTTTCTGGAAAAATTGTCAAAGTAGCACATCGGCAACGGCCGCGGCGGCGGCGGCGGCGGCGGCGGCGGCGCGGGCAATTCGCGAGTCTGCGCGCGTGTGTGAAGCTCGTCGCGACGCGATCAGCTCGCGCGCTCGTGTGCGTCGAGTGAAGGTCGAATATTTGTCCCTACTCCTCGGTCTATTGGTGTTCACGAGTCGGCACTGTGATAATGAGGAGCCGTGGTCCCGCTCGCTCTCGGCGCGGCGGGGCGGGCGCCGACAGGGACGGGCGGAGTGTGCGCGTGCGCCGGAGCCTCCGCCGGCGCCGGCGCGGCCTGCCCTCGACAGTCTCCGCCGCGCGGGGAAGCGGTTCGCGCGTGCAGCTCTGTCTCGGCTCCCGCTGCGTTTTGCGACCGCTTTGCGTCGCACGAATATTTTTAGATAACAGCGGCAGTAATTTATTCGCAAGGTAGTGATCGCGCGCACTTTTGCGGATATCGGTATCGAGGCATGCGGGCTCGCGGTGCGTGCGCGGCGGCGTCGGGCGCCGACGGAGACGTCCCGATAGGTAAGCTGCGCACTTCCTGCGCGCGCGCCGCCATGTTCGGTCGTCGCGTCACTTCCGCCGGGGCCGGAACCGGCGCCGGCGAGCGGGCCCGAGCTGGGAGCCCGCGGCGACGGCGGTGCCCGCCGCGCTCAATGGACCCGGCTCTCGATTCATAAAATGTCGGTCGCTCCATTCACGCCGCGGCGCGATGCTCCGACCGTTCACTCGTGACCCTCGCCTCGACGAATATTCATGTCTCCCTCGATAACATCGTAACCTCTGACTTCTTTTTGTATTATCACGTCGTTTAGTGAACGCCGCTAGTCGGGACCGGACTTCGTGCCGAGTGCTGGATACAAGTGTCCGTTCGACAATTACGCGAATCAACTGTGAAATGTGAACAGTGAACGAATCAGTGGATACCCTTTTGTTCCTATCTAATGGAGTGTTACATCTAATGTCGTAAGATTTAGATATAAATTTTGCTTCTTCCATTTCTTGCGCTTCTTATACTTCTTTAGTTAACAATTTATATTTTCCGCAATTCGAATCGCGAATTTTCGCTTATTTGTTTTTTTAGTTCTGAAAATGTGTAGTTAATAAAAATGAGGGTAGTTTCGTAAACACGTATCGTTTCTAGAACAAGTTTTCTGAAGAAGTAGGATGTGGTGGGAGAGTGTGTTTATCAGTAGGCACGGTGTGATAAAGACGTTATGATAATAGTGGTGTGGCGAGGATGCGAACAATGGTGGCTGGCGGCGCGGGCTCGGGCTCGGGCTCGGGACGTACGTCACCAGAGCATGACGTCTGGCGCGCGGCGCGGGCGTCCCGCTCGCGCGCGCCTGGTTAATGCCCTCTCCAGCAGTGGGCTGCCCTACCCTCATTGCGCTTATTTAGATCGTTTACTTCAACCTCACTTAGAGCCGCATTCCGCCTTTATTGATTGTAATTTGTGAAATTAACTTGCTGTTAGTCTATATAGGAACTTTCGACGTTTCAGCTTGAATGGTTCAATAATTTGTAGCGTGTTTTATCACTAGGTAGTACTCATTTACGAATAAAGCATTTATTTCCCTACTTGACATCATAACTACGAGGAATCAAAAACTCAATACAATATGAATTTATGTGAGTAATTGTCAATATGAATTTATGTGAGTAATTGTCAGTGACGTTAATAACAATTATTATCAATAAGAGATGCGGTAAATTTTTAATTGAACAATCGTTAAATGGTGATATAAATTATAAAAGCCTTGATTTCAGAAAACTAATTAGTGACTGAAACTATGTAGGTACCTACCTACTAAAGAACATTTTCATAAATAATTTTAAAAATGTATTTTTATATACCTGTGTTCAAATACGAATATTGGTTGATAATTATTTTTATAAATAATGATATAATGATTAACGATTTAAATAATTGAATTAATACTTAAATTCCTTTATGTCAAGTGAATCTTTATCTTAATTTTTTGGAACCATAATACTATGTACCTACCTAGTATAATTCACTACTTATTATATTTTAGCATAAAGTTAATATGTAGGTACCCACCTAGTATAATTCATGACTTATTATATTTTAGCAGAAAGTTAATATGTATGTACCTACCTAGAATAATTCACGACTTTTAATATTTTAGCAGAAAGTTTTTGTTACAAACGGGCTAATCTTAAATGACACAACAATTATCTAAATGCTAAATTTATTAACAATGTAGTAAGCAATTTTACCTTTAACAAGTCGGTCATTAATAAGTCCGTATTGCATCCACGCGCCTACCGTTGAACAGCATAGCGTGCGTACGAGTCGCGTATAGGTACTGCTAGCGTATGTGCAAGAAGAGTGCACGCATATGCGTATGATGTTTTCCCAGATTGGTGATGGTGCGAATGATGATGAGTCAGGTGTCCGTGACGTCAGCGCCACGTGTGCGCTGACTCATAGCTCTCGGTGACGTAGCGGCGAGAGACTCGCGCCCTTCCACTGTAACCTTTGCTCTCATTTATCAAGAGCTTATTTATATTCCGGCTTGCATTGGGAAGGCCGGTGCGGCTCGGTGCGACGCGCCGCCCACGGCCGCGCGGGGGAGTGCGTGGTGCGCCGCTTCCGCCGCGTGGGCGACATTTCATAAGCACTTCCTCCGGCACTCTTCCTCCCACCGCGACCGCAGGACGGAGGTACCCATCCTACTCCAGGAATGACCGCCGACCATAAACCGACTCATTCAAACATTGACACGATTGCGACACACGTCGCGACCGCGTGTAGGACGAATCCGATTGCGATAAGCGAATGCCACATTACTAAATTGGTCAGTCATTGTAATATCCGTAGTGTGCGCAGCGGCCATTCATGATCCCATCGGCCGCGGCGTTTCCGTCACCGTACAATCGCCATAGTAAAATCTGTGATCGCCGATTTCCGGTGGAGCGTCGCGCGCCGCGCGGGGCCGCACCGGTGCGCGGCGACTCGCGCGCGCTTGGTTCTCAGCCCCACGATACTGGCTTATCGGGGGGTATAAAGGGTCGCTTCGCAAAAAAATGTTCATTATAAAAGATGTAAAGACTACACCGGCCGAAACGAGCCTTCCCAGAATCGGGCCATTCTTATTCGCGCTCCCGCCTTATTCACGGCCTTTTTTTGTACGATTTTGGGATTTTTTTCACGGGTGCGGTTCTCCTGTGAGAGATTCAAGGAAACGGCTTACCGGGTTTTGTATAGAATGGGGCGTTATCTCGGGACGGCGATCGGCGCGGCGCCGGCGGCCGGCGGCCTGGGAACGGCCGCGACCCGTTATGCCGCACCGCATGCCGTCCGCGTCACATGACATCACCACCTCATCGCATCTTCAAACATATCCTGACCCATTTCAACTGCTGATAATAAACATATAAATTAGATTGCCAATAAACACCGATACATCAATCACTTTATATTTTGCATAATTTCAGAATTCTAAAGTTTATTTGATGATAAAATATAATATAGGTATAGAATGACGAAATGGCCGATTGAAATTAAACAAAAGAGAGTGTGGCTACAAATCAAAAAGATTAACAAAGCTTTATTTATTTCTTGTGTGCTTTTTAGCCACAGCTGGCGTTTTGGCAATCCGCCGTCACGCGTAACAAGTGACATTGGTATTAAGTCACATGAAACATCTTTCAACATTTAACTAAATGACAACAATCTCTCATACTTAGTTGCAAAAAACAGGGATGCTTTTATCTCAAAATAAACTACGGTTAGTTTCAGTAGGACCGCGTGACTTGACCCATTACAGAAGTGTCTATATAGTTTTTTTTGTATCTCCTAATTAATTGTTACAAAAGAAAAACGTAATTAAGTAACTGAGCTCAATATTTTTTCACACAAAGGCCTCATGCCGTTTAATTTAAGTGCATTCGGAACGGAGCCAAGTGGAGTTTCCCACAAATTGTCTGAACCGCGGCTGGGAAACAATCCTAATTTTCAATAAGAAATAAATAAAGTTTATTGTTTATAATATTTTATCATTGTTCTAGGTAAGTTCGTGTGTTCAATATGGCTTTGTTGTGTTTTTCAGGCGAGGAAGGGAGGGTACGAGGCCGAGGCTGGCGGCCGCCGCCGCGCCGTCGCCCCGCGACCAACAATGCTAACGAGGTACGTTTCTTATTACAAAAACGCATCTTTGAATAATACTTCAATATCCATTGCACCACTCTGATCACGACAACGACAACAATGCTTTCAAATAAGGAGAAGGTACTTGAAGAGGGCTGAAATATATTCTTTAGCTTATCACACGTTACAGACTGTCGTTCTGTAAAAGTTTCATAAAGCACGCATAATGTGCAGTGAAAATTTTCAGTCAAAAATTGCCTAAATATTCAGGTGGCGCCATCTTTTGAAAGCTTTGCGTATCCTCATTATAGAATAGGTAGGTAAATAGTTCGCCTACATTTTTTGTTCTTCATTCATTTCCCAGACCTAGCTTGCATGAGAATCACCTTAAAAAACTGAAAACATGAAATATATTGTTTATCCCACGGTATAAAGACCGTTATAATATCTATTAGAAGTTACATTTTATTTTAATTCTAATTTGAATAAGTAATTATGTAGGTACCTATGCTACCGTTAAACTCCTCGTACAAGACTTTTTGATACATCAAAATTATGTCATTTGATATGATCAACATTTGATTAACATTTGATATTTCAACAAAAGTGGGGATTTCGCTTTTGTTTTTATGCATAACTTTAGCCTAAGCATTAGCTACTAAACCAAATTAGCCAACCCTTTTAGATTGGCTAATTTTCATTAAAAGTTTCAAAAATTTGCGTATGGTAATAACCCATAGAATGACAACTAGGTAACAACCGGCCTACATTTAAATGTCATTTTGTTCGAGACTCACTCTATACAATATATACAGTCTCATTGTCCATTTCACTCAAACTTATTTAGTTTTGATTGGTCTATGAAAATGATGAAGTGTGTTGCGTATAGCGTTAGGTGTTCAGGGGTCACGGGCCCTTATTGAGGGCAAAGGGAAGTTATAAATCTGTCGGCGCGAACAATGGCGCGATAAGGGGCACCTTGCGCCCGCGCCGATAGCGTCCTCCCGGGCCCCCCCAGCCCACGACACCATCGTCCACAACACTAACACAAATTAGGGCTGTGGCCTAAACAAAACTCATGTTAATTGGTAGTTTTGTACGTAGGTACATTTAGCGCTATTCGTTTTCAACAGAATTCAAAAAAGAAGGTTACAATTCGACTATGTTTTTTGTGAGTGTCACGCGACTATTACGCCAATCATTTATGAATCGATTTTGATAATCTTTATCTTTCTTTGTAGATCATAATTTAAGATTTTTCCAATATTTTTTTTATCGAAATCAACAAAAACTTTAAAATGGTATACCTACATCAATTCGAGCTTAGTGAACAAGCATTGCAATGTAAGTAGGTTTTTCTATTTTTGGCGAAAAATAAATTAAAATATTAGGCTGTAGTTTCTGACCAGTACTTAAATATGAACAGTAGGTTTAACCATAGGCTTAAAACTATCATAAATTAGAACCGCTCGTTCAAACAAAATTACATAAAATGAAAATTTGTTGTTATGTAGGTGTTTTGCGCCATTTGATTTTCCTGTCATTTTTCAGTTTCAAGCCAGTACTTGAAGTATGATATATTATGATCGTTAGATAGGTAGACACTAAACAGTAAGCATTTAACTGAATTTGAATTTCCCTCACACGTATTTCGGACAATTCCAGTTTTACCCACAGTTTCACACGAAAGCACGTGTCTTCATCTGACGCCAAATTGACTGATTTTTTGATTTTGATATAAATCATAGAAAAATCACGAGTCAAAAAATATACTATAGAGACGACATTTTTTTAAAATTTAATGCAAAGAAGCATCTATCAGTCAATTAAATAACTTTTAATTTTTTATCACCTACTGATATTGCATTAATTGAAAATATATTTAAAATAATGGACACTAGAAACTATAGCGTGTATGGTGTACGTTATTATTAGTTTCTAGGTTCTACTGTTTTAAATTCTTAATATTTTAAAGATCTTATCTCTAAAATTCGTAGTGAAAAAAAACAATTCAAAGGTTAATTTTAAATTCCTTATATTGATAACTAATAGGGCAAATAACATTAACAGTAATTGAATAGGCATGGTCCGAATTACACAAACAGCACCAAACGACGCCAATTCTTAAAAGCAACACAAAATCTTCTTTTATCTTACTTTCTTATAAGATATTTTAATTGAGACGAAAACAGAAACGCATTGAATGAAATTTAAATTTAATCTCAATATTCCTAAACTTTTATGTATTACTTATTATTTATAAGTACTCTTATCCTGAGAATTACAGCGGAGTTTTATACAGATATATCGGCTTTTTAAGACCAACATATATTTAAATTTTGTATTACATACATACATAACCCATAACACGATATCTACATTCGAAGACTACATTGTAGAGCATTGTGCTGAGCGGACATGTAATGAGTGTACTCTAAAACTTTTAAAAAATCAATCAAACTTACTAAGTATTCACCTAATAGTACTTACACGTAAAAATATCAATTTATTATTAATATCTACGTACACTCCAATGTACTACTTTACTTCTTAGCCATTCTAGAATAAAATTAGTGTATTGGATCCCCCTTAGCCCATTTTAAGCGTCTACCTGTTGCCGTTATTAATATCGAGGAAAAAACGACAAATAAAATCAGGATTTCTGTATGAGAGCCCCCTTGAATATTTATTTTATTCTGTTTTCTGTATTTGTTGTTATGGTATAGCGGCAACAGAAATACATCACCCGGTGACAGACAGACAGATATACGGACGGACAGCGGAGTTTCAGTAATGGGGACCCGTTTTTACCACTTGGGTACGAAACCCTATAATGTAAATAACTCTTTAAATGTCGTTTTGACAACCCTATAAGCAAGCGGCGCCTCCATGAGAACAACTCTCGTTAACGTATAACCAGCACTCGTAGCCACATTCCTCGGTCTACAAAACATTTCCTTTTAAATATTTCCCTATACTACTGTTATCTGTGAGCACTCGCTTTGTTAGTGAACTTGTTTCTAGGAATATTAGCTTAGAAATAAAATAAAGCTATTCGATATTACAATACAAAAAAAATGTCATGACTTCTGAATGACTGACATGAGTTATGAATATAGAACAAAAGGAAGAAATGTAAAAAGAGACGAAAGAATCGTTCGGCGTTAATGCTGAGTGTAGATAGGCATACGCTCAGCGCTGGTTTGATGAGTTTAACAGTATTAAACCGTTTTTAAAAGTAAGTTTTAATTAGAAATGTGCCAGTAGACAGCAGTTGGCAAAGGCCACTGTTTCCACAATAGATTGAGCGGCAATTTGGCACAGCGTTACAGTTGATAGGTTGGCCGACTCTGCCGAGGTGAGGGGGAGAGAGAGGTCGGCGTGCCGCAAACCTTATCGGTCATTGACCTTCACACCTAAACCGAGCCTCCCATCTCGGCCTTTGCGCGCACTTTACACACAAATTTTCAGGGACCAACAAGCTAATAAATGCTAACGTTTTTAGGGTTCCACATTTATTCAAAAAACTCTTCTATCAAGGGAATTTTTTGCAATCTAATACAGATTCTAATTTTAATGCAACAAATATTGATTGTGCATTTCAAAGTCAGTTAGTTCTCAGGGTTCCAAATGGATACAAAAACCCTTAAAATATATTTGTGATATACAAAATTTGAAGTACCCTTACACTCCAGCTCCGAGTTCAATTTTACACAACTATATTTGTTTATATGTATTATTAAATTCCATAACACAAACCATTACACTATTTTAATTATACCTAAAATTATTAATTTAAATAATAAATCCTCTAACACGTTTTAGGAAATTCATTAGCCCTGACGAATGGTTACTAAAAAATCTGTATTTTTTTCTATCATCAATCAATCAATATATTTTCTATCTATTTATCATTGCAATGAAATTCCTTTTAATGATTTAATGTTATCTGAATTCTAAATGTTTAGTTCAACGAATTTAATTTCGGGTCCATTTCTACGGAACACTGCCGTTTGCATATCTCAAGACACACTCTTAACAACTTAAAAGTTTAATTATTCGCTCACACAACATTATTTTCGATGATCTCAGACTAGGCAGTATTTCTTTCCGCGTACGTATCAGTTTCCAAGTGAAGTCTCGCAGGTACCTGAAACAGACAGTCATGGGCGGGCGAGCTGAAAGATTCGTTTCATACTCGTAGTTCGGTTCGTCGGTGACCCAGATTAATTCTTTGTTTGTAAAAGTAGATTATTAAAATTGGGCGGCGACGGCAGGTAGGCGCCGGCGAGGCCTTGACCCCTATACCGCGGAGGTGGCGCGACACCGCGACGCACAATGGACTATTCCGCGACATCGGACCCGACACCCGACACGCGACCCGCCCCGCGCCCGTCGCACCCCCGCGCCGCTGCGACCCGCGACCCACCGCACATGCATTATCTACTTGTTTATGTCCACCAACTAACATGCAAAAATCTAATTTATGCTCAGCAGACAGATCATCTAGGAAAACGTGCTCCGTCCAAGACCGTATAGACTGTAGCCAAACGCAAACTTCAAAATATGGTATAAGAAAGGTGTTGTTTGGAAATTAGATTTATTGTTCCGAGACATATAGATGAACAATGCTAGAGTTGTAGAGAGAAAAGAGATTCGCTTCATACCCGGACGTTAGCAAGGAGACGGGGTTAGTGTTTGTATAAAAATAGTCGTCTATTTCTGAGTGCGACGCGTACTGTCGCAATGCAAGTCGTTGACTTCGGCGATAATCGAAATAATCGTGACACGGGAAAGTCGGTCATGATAGTATGTAATTAGAGACGTCTGACAAAATTCGGGGGGCGGCGCGGGTCGCGCCCGCGTTGAATAATACATGGTGCCAGTGGCGCCGTCGGCGGCTCTAAAACAATACTCGGAACTAGGTCCGCGGCGCGACGCCCGCGCCTCCCCCGCGCCCAACCCCCCGCCCGCACCTGAAACATCACAGATAACCTGGAAAGCTAGAAACCACATCCTCTGTCTTATTCAAATTTAAATTTCACCTCACATTTTTACGACTTATCTCTAACTGACTAGCGAATTGAAACATAATTATGTAGTACCAATCTTAGAATGTTACCGCTTACACTGAACATTTCTCGGTCTGCCTTGTCATTTGCAAGAATGTCCATTTTGTGCAAATAAATTCGATACATACGCAAACCTCGAGAATGCGATGTGTCTGCAACAAATTATGTATGTATGTGAAAGCGCTTTTTGTCATGTTTGCCGACTATTTGTGGAAATACCTTGTCTAATATAAGCACTTTTGTGTTTGAAACGGTTTATTTTGAACAAAGAAAAGAATAAAAGCGAAAGTGAGCCTTTAGTTTAAAAGTTATGGTCATTTAAAACATGTTTTCGATTTCGTAGCACTTGCGTAGCACCGTCGTAGCACTCTACGAAACTTATACCATGTACTTTATGGACTTATTCTTGAAAAGAAAATTGGTTTTATTTTTATTTATATGCGTGCATACACTTTTTATTCTCCGAATAACCGGAATAAGTAACAATCTTCCTATTATAGGGTTCCGTACCCAAAGGTTAAAAACGGGACCCTATTACTAAGACTCCGGTGTCTGTCTGTCTGTCTGTCACCAGGCTGTATCTCATGAACCGTGATCTAGAACGTTGAAATTTTCACATAAGACTTTTTCTGTTGCCGCTATAATAACAAATACTAAAAACAGAAAAAAACACTATTTAAGGGTCCGGTTCCCATACAACAAACCTGAATTTTAAGCCGTTTTTATTCACCTATTATTATAATGATATTTAGTTTATATTTTTATATTTAATCTTTATATGTAATTTATTGGCATACACAATATTGATGAACTGAAATAAAATAAACAAAAAAATGTCTACATACAGTCTCGCTAAAACTTGAGGATGGCTGAACCGATTTGGCTAATTTTGATCAAGAAAAATTTGTGGAAGTTAAGGGAAGGTTTAAACGGCGAGAAAACATAAAAATGTAGGGAGTATAATATTGAAAACGTGAATTTAATTTTGCCATACAAAACGTTCCTCCATGTAAAAGTTGTCATTGACAGTTGACAGATGGTGAGATGAAGTTCACCGAGTCAACTAGTAAACAAATAAATAATTAATAAAATTAGGCAACGATGGACGTCACTTCAAAGTAGCCTAGTCCATCCTAAAACAACAGTTCGTTCGAATTTGGGAGTTAATTAGAGGATATCAATATGCGGGCCGCGCGTCCCGGACACGTAGGATCGATTAGCCGAGGCGCTCGTGTTGTCAATCTATCTTATGGCACCTCCTCACGCCGACTTGAATGCTAATGCCACCGAGCGGAAACATAAACATATCTGAAATTCTTTAGAGATGTCAAAATTACGTTAGAGTTGTGAGGAAATGCCAGCTTTAATTAGTTAACATCTTAATGCGGCGTACCGTTAATGCGGCGCTAATTATTATGTATAAGCTAATAATGTTACAAATGGCTGCTTTCACTATTTTTTTTTTCTAATCACGGCCGCGTTGCTTGGGGTCGTCAGGGATGAATATCGGTGTCTATACACAGTAATAGTCTAGTGCTTAGATTCTTTAGTCCTAGAAGTATATACGGAGGTAGTAAATATAGTATAATCTAAGCTCGGTAAGCATGCCAAGTGCTTTATCTTAGACACCAACGTCAAGTATGATTTAAAAAGCAACTTTACTTCGTATCAAAAGTAAACCACTTCCTACTTTATTTTCCTTTTGTAGCTTTTAAATATTTAGCGCTTAAGTTATTTTAATATGTAATTTTCGATCACCGAAATTAAGCAACGTTCCGCACGGTCAGTATTTGGATGGGTGACCGCAGGTGGCATTGTCCAACTGAGCGCTACCGTGGCTCGGATGACACGTTAAGTTGTAGGTCCCGGTTGTTTTAACCGTTTAGCCATGTCAGAGACCTTCAGGCGGTCTAAAAACTCTGACACCAGGGCCTTACAAACTTACTTTTTTTACAAAGCTATTCTAAATACCAAGTGTGGAATCTTTCCAAACATTATTATTTTCATCCTTACTGATATTATATGTCTGAAAGTGTGTTTGTTGGTTTGTTGGTTTGTTTATCTTTCATCTAGCAATAGAGGAAAGCAATTTGCATGGAAAAAGTTTAAAGGTTGAAGAGTGTCATAAACTACTTTGTATCCCGGAAAAATAAAAGGTTTCTATGGTTCGCCTCCAGATTGGAGATTACTCGTTCTATAACGTGTATCGCGCAAAAACCAAAATATCACGCGGGCGAAGATGCAGGAAAAAAGCTAGTGTGATATAGTCCGGTCCGATTTTATGATAAAATATTGTTTCGCTATTTGTTTAAAAACACTATTGTTGTGTATGTAGTTCTGCGCTGGTCGCGCGGAATGCTCCGCGAGGGTAAACAGCTACGCCCGCAGAATCACGGACACGTGAAGTGTTCGGTTGCATCGGACACTTGGAATTTATAGCCGATCTTGTTTACTCAATTTACACTTATTTGTTGATCTGTTTTCACGTAATTAGGAACCGAATCGGTGATTTGATAACTTCTACGTCAGCGAGTTCACTCTCCACTGTAGTTTGACGTCACAACACGTCATATGTGAAATGTTGCCTAATACTTTGCTACTTTGAATCCGTCTAGCTATTAGCTCTGCTAACCCTAATTTTACCCAAAATGTAAACCATCTTTTACTTACTATGTGCTTTCATTCGTAAAAGAAAATATTCAAGTTATGTTAATCTCGGTAGTTGCGGGTCCCGATTTGTGATTTTATTACAGTAACGCCGACAGACATAGTTATTATGGTACATTGTAGTAATTGAATACGCAACATTAATGACTTTCTGATGCTACGCAGAGCTAGGGTTACCATCCGACCGCACATCTTATGATAAAGCTGCACTTAATTTATCTATGTCAATCATCGATGCCGCATGATCAAACAAGTACGGCAATTCATCAACACTAAGGAACATTTCACAAAGTCATAAAAAAGACAAAAAGATAATGTCATGGCCGTTCAGGTTATTTTATTCTTTGATACAGTACAGGTAACCCTAGTAGTTACGGAACTCGTTGTATTTCGGTAATTGCCAGAGATGGTATCGCAGCGCACTTATTAATTATGAGGCTCAGAGCCGCGCATTTATTGACCCTATCTCCGGCGGGCCCTTGCGTTTTCTTCGCTGCTTATTCGTTAATGAGCGTGTGCGACACCGGAACGAAACCTGATGAGAACCCCTCGTCTCGTCCGCTCGCCTCCAGATTGAGTTATTACTCGTTCTATAACGTGTTTCGTTCAAGATACCTTTCATTTTATCGCTATTGTTTAAAGTAAGCACAATCTGTAGAGACATAGAAATGCACTGCGACAATATATTTATAAGCCAAAAAAACGCCAAAAGTTAGTGTACGTACTAAAATTACTTAGCAAAATAATTGTCCTCCAGAGATAATAGTCCACACGTGGAGTGAAAGGATTGATTCCAAAATAAGCTTATTACATCAGGCTCCCCGGGTCGGCGGGCGTCGCGTCGTGCCCTGCGGCGGTTATAAATAGGCGGCGGTCCCTTAAGGCGCGGGCGCTCGCTTCCGGGCTGGAAGTGTGCCGCTTCCGCCGGCGGCGGTCGTTGACGCCGCATTGTCGCCGCGCATTCCCCGCCGGAGCGCCGCGCACCCGTCGCCGACGACGTTTTTAAATAGAGGAGCGATTACGAGCGTCTGGCTGCGGCGGCGCGGGCGCCGGGCATATGACCGCGCGAAAGTGCAGCGCCCGCCGCGTCACGGGCTATTTGCGACACCGCGCCGTCGCCGCATGCCCGCGCTCCGCCAGCGCACGCCTCCGCTCGCGAGCCGACACCTACATTAGCACTCCTCAATCTCTTCGATCTCGATGGCCACATCGTGATAACGCACGCTAACCTACATACATTGACACATTTTCGAATCGCTAAATTGGCGTCACGCGTTGAAGTCTTTTGTAAGGAAGACCATCGGCGGACACGGGTAGGTACTCTCTTCCGCGACGGTGGTTCTCTATATCACTAAATTTATTCTAAGACATATTGTGAGTCATACTGACTAACTCGTATTCGTGAATCACGAACGCGCGTAAAAGGTTCACTCTGCGGATGATTAGCTAGAGAGGTCGCCGTTGACGCGACGCTCGCACCTACCATGCGGGAGAAGCAGTCGGAGCGCGGAGTCGCGCAGTCAGCAGCGCCTCGAGTCGCGGCTGAATAAATTCGGAGGGAGGCGCGCTGGAATGCCCGCGGCGGCGGGGCGGTCGCGCGGGGGGCGGCGTGCGACTGGCGCGCGCGCCGCTGTCCCACGGTCGCGCGGCCCCGCGTCCCTCGCCCCTCACACTTTCTTTCGCGCCATAAAGGTCGTTTCAAATATTTCGGAATGCTGTTTGGTGACATTTCACCGGCGCGGGCGGGGGAGAGCATTGCAGCCTCCGGCATTCGACCGAACGCTCAGCTCGCCGTCGGAACCCGCCGCTCGCCGAGCGAACTGCCAGTGCCGATGTACACCCATACACATGAACCGCTTACGTTCTGCACTTTACAATCTCAAGTTCCAATGGAATGTCTACGGTACTTGCCTGCTACTAAAACACTTTATGGATATAGCAATTAGCACGTTACCGTAATCTTCGTGGTTTGCTCGATGAGCTGGTCACGCCAGAGCACTCGTGACGGCGCTCCTACGGGGGAAGTTTCGTGCTACGAAGGGCCCGGCACGTCTTCATCTCCACGAGTCGGATAGCTAAAGCTCATCGTTCTACTTTCCACGCTCATGTGTGAACTGAGTTTCTCCAATTAATAGATTCGTTCCAATAGCAAACAGCGAGTCGGAGAAAGCAACGAGTGTGCGGGTCAACGTCCGGCGGAATTCACACCGCCCGACCGCCGTGATGTTCACGAGCAAATGTGGCGTAACGCTCTAAAATTTCAAAAACCGCGCTCGATTTCCCATTCCGGGAAGGCTCGAGCCGAGCCGCGGTCGGCTCGACCCTCGCCGGCGCTCGTCAAATCGCGCTAAGCTATGAATGGAATGCGGCGCGGAGGTTGCGCAAGCGCCTAGCTTCACGGCGGTCGGCGGAATGCGACGGGGCGCGCAGGCTGCGGGGCGCGCTGCAGCCTGCGCTGCATCTCGCGGCCATTCACGCCGCCCGCCGCCGCCGCCCGCGCCGCGCCGCGAAATAACTCACCGTTACACGGCTGGAATGCGCGCTCTATCTCTAACCTGCTCCGCGCGGCTAATGGTTTATAGCCCGCGCCGCGCACACCAAACCCGCGCCTCACACCTGGCGCACACGGTTCACTTTTCTACACGATCAGTTTCCACTATTTGTAGGTATCTGACGCACTGCAATTTCATAATTTATTATGGAACGTGGATTTCTTTCCTTTTGTCGTAGAGAGTCTACGAACAGTCTACAAGATAGATCTACGAGTCAATACAACTTTATTTTATATTTTGGTAAACAAAACTCACTTACTGAGTCTTACTAATAAGATTTATTACTATACCGAAGCATCATGTTTTCAAATGTAAATATTATATAATTTGGTAAATTGTTTAGGCTCTAAACCAACTCTTAAACTGTTTAGTTTTTAAAAAATCCGTTTAAAAACGTACTTATTACTTGTGGTTTTTACTAAGTAAATACAAATAATTTGAAGTACAGAACCAATCTTCAATAAAATGTAACTAAAATCTACTATCTGATCCAATATTAATATATTTACCATTTTTAGCAACAAATACAACTTTACAAATTGGAGAAACAGCGATGGAGAGTTTATCTATGATGAAAACATATTATTTCATTAGTTTTCCATATCATTTGATATTTCAAATGACTACAAAGCCTACCGATAGTTAGGTATTCAAATGAAAATAATTTTGAAAGCACTGATCTGCCGCTTATTGTGAAGTGTGGAGTAGGTAGCAGGCGCCGACTCCTCGTTTCGTCATCTCGTGTGCTAAATTCCGTTTTAAGTCCATTGTTCGTCGACTGCGCGGGTCGCGGCGACCCTCGCCCGCGTCGCCGTCGCATGACGTAACGATTCTCGTCTTCTCACACTGAACCACTCGATACGACGTTATGCCGCTGACCTAATGTTTATTATTCACACGATCCAATTCTGTCAAAAACGTTATAGTGTAACACTTCCGCTCGCTTCTCGGCGTTATTAGGGCGCCGGCGCCGCCTCGGCATACTGACCGTTTTGTTTGGCTTTCGTATTCATATTGTTTTTGTTGAAACAAAATAAGATTTATAACAGTGAGTAGCAGGCACGATAAAATTGTCGAGACGCCACTTCTTTATCACGGGCACAAATACGACCGGCGATAAAAAAGTAACACTTTTGTGCTATTTCCCATAGTTGTCAACAATTAGAACAGCGTTTGTGGGTGCGGGCGTGTGGGGTGTAGCGAGGAGGAGAGGGGCTGCGACACGTGTGTCCCACATAGTGCGCGCCCATTGAGCGGCCGCGCCGGACGTGACGTCAGCAGCGCGCACCTGCGCCTGCGCCCGTACCCTCCCGCCGTCACCGGCGACCGAGCAAACATTACAACAATCATGTTTGTCAAACTCGAGACCTTGTATGCTAACCTCCTCTAGTGATCGTTACCTACAGACGAATAAAGCTTACAAATATCCTACTAAAAAAAATTAAGAAGATTAATTACTACTTCGAGTAGATAGAAGAAGTAGACGTGCAGATGTAATCGATAAATTGCGGAATCGATGACATCGGCAGCGCCGCCGCGAGCCGCGGGCTCCGAGGCAGGCGCCGAGGCCGCGCCGCACCATTTGTGGCCAGTGAGCGGTACCTCAGTGTACCTCTTACCTAATTAGCTCTCTATAGTGGGTGACTGCCTCCGTGGGTCCGCCTTCATTTGTTACTATATTAGTTGAAATAAGTTCAATAATGAGACTAAGAAACTTGTCCGCCATAAGTCAACACCTAGGGTAAGTGTACACAAAGTCGACAATGTCCCAATGCCCGTTAAAATTAATTAAAAATACTTTTACTAAATTATACCTAAACTTACATCAAAACTTTTTATGGCAACAAATTCTCAGTAATATTAGCTTTAATTTCAAAAGAAACTATTAGTCATATCTGTTATGGCCTAGGCGCAGTGTTTATCTAAAGTGCAGCACTCCGAAATTTTGTGTTTTTTGCAAAGTTTAGCTCCTGAACCTGACGACTGACTTGCCGTGTTCGATTCAATGTTTACTGGATCAGTTGTTCGTTTTTGTAAGCGAAATTATAATGAGATTAAAGCTTGATTAATATTCTAACATTATAACCTATAAAATTGTGCTTTCTTTAATCATAGATTTTTTAATTACGTGTGTCAGGTAATGGTGCGCCGTAACTCCGATTTGTCCCAATGCTCGTCATAATAATTAATAAATTAACGGCTATCGGGACACACTTGATATTCACTTTGAAAGGTGCACCTTATGTCGTTATTTTTTGAAAATTAAACTTTAATGGTGACGACATAAGGTACATTTTTTTTATGGCTCTGTGTCAAAAATATACATAAGATAATTTATAATTTTATAAGCTATTTTTGATCTAGATATGAATAATTATAATGACGTTTACAAAATGCGCGCGCCTATTGTG
The DNA here is from genome assembly GCA_964007245.1 of Hypomecis atomaria. Classification (NCBI taxonomy): domain Eukaryota; kingdom Metazoa; phylum Arthropoda; class Insecta; order Lepidoptera; family Geometridae; genus Hypomecis; species Hypomecis atomaria. The sequence goes on from OZ023295.1 coordinate 13,078,762, forward strand.
TTTTAATGCATTTTGTCGGAATATTTTTGACCTATCATCTATTAAGCTTTTCGTTTGTATTTCGGTACTTGGCGGTTACGTATAAAGCAAGTTTTATGTTAGAATAGGACGCGCAAATCTTTTCTAAGTCTTAGGATTTAGGCCGTAGGTCCGAATATTTGCTGCTGGATACAGATTTCCAATACCAAAACCAGTCGGAAGTAGATTTCATCTAGTGTATTCCTGCGGAAGCAGCTTGAATCTGGTCTGTTCTTACAGTTTTAATCAGAGCACCGTACCTACTTGTAGGTACATTCGTCAGAGCCACCTTGTGATCAACGTTTGTCGTAATAAGATTTTTAGTTTTTTAGTTTAACCCAGAAAAAAGGATGCCCGTAGCTTATACATATCATGATCCGACACTAGGGTTGCCAACTCTAAAATTCGGCAACCAGGACAAGTCGCGTGAAAACCCCGGATTTTAGAGACCAGAACCCGGAGAAATCGACCATACCTGACACACGTGTTTTCTCTAAAAGTTTCTCATGACAATGTTATGTGCATCAGACTAATTTATGATGTTTCTTAATTTATGTGCAATTTATACCTAAGCATTGATTGACAACATTTAAATACATCAGGTTGCTGGAATGAAAATTTACAGATCATCATGGCCGAGAGAAAATACACAACAGAGGCTATGATAAAGGCTATGGAAGCTGTTGCAAAAGGCATAGATAGATAAACTCTTAATTGCACACCAAAATGAAATAAACAAAAATAAGAAACAAAGATACACAATCGGTCAAGTACTTATCGGACTTGCACACGGAGGGTTCCATACTGTATGGGAGCCCCCCTTAAATATTTATTTTATTTTAATTTTATTATTTATTATTGATGGAAATATAAAACTAAATATTCTGTGAAAATTTGAAGCATCTACCTGGTATCATTATCAATATAGAGCGAAAAACGTCTAAAAATTCAGGTTTGTTGTATGGAAGCACCCTTTAGATATTTATTTAATTCTCTTTTTAGTATTTGTTGTTATAGCGGCAACAGAAATACATCATCTGTGAAAATTTCAGCTGCCTAGCTACCATGGTTCATGAGATACAGCCCGGTGACAGACGGACAGAAAGACAGACGGACAGACGACATCGAAGTCTTAGTAATAGGGTCCCGTTTTTCCCTTTGGGTACGGAACTCTAATAAACAGTGTAACAATGGGCGGCCTTATCGCTGATAGCGATCTCTGCCAGACAACCTTAGGATGGAGAAGACAGAAAGCGTATAAATAATGGACGGGGTGCGCATTAGTTAAAAATATAAGTTTGATTGTACATCACAAACATACATACTAATAAAATTGATATAAATACTTAAAATACCTAAAATTAAAGAAAACAATACATTTAAAGAAATTATAAAAGAAACCTATGACTAAATAATAAACTAATACATAATACATTACAATATACTACTTACATAAAACAACATAAATAACAACAACAACAGTTACATAGTTAAAGAATTGACAATTTCTCCTGCAGAAATCGTCAATTCTGGCAGGTTAAAAACCATTACCTGTAATGGTTCTTAACCTGATCTTTAAATACGTTCAGTGATTAAGCTTTTCTGACAGTAACGGGTAAGGCATTCCATAACTGGACTGCATGAAAGGCAAAAGACCGTCCGTAAAAAGTTTCACACCGTGCGGTAGGGGTCTTATGGGAAAGGTTATTCTTGGATCGGAGGGGAAGGAAATTGCATCTTGCCAGAAGGAAAAAGAGTCCTTAAGATAGCATGGAGTAGAAGGATTGAAGAGGATATTATCAAGGAGATTAAGGATATGAGCATTCCGACGAAGACGAATTGGAAGCCACTTGAGCTTAGTACGAAAATGAGAGACGCGGTCATATTTGCGTAACCCAAATATAAACCTAATGCAATAATTTTGGAGACGCTCAAGCTTATCAAGTTGGACTTCAGTGAGATCTAAAAAGCTGGCGTCAGCGTAATCTAAAATAGGAAGAAGAAGAGACTGTACGAGCGCAACTTTGGTAGCAGTAGGCAGGAAGTTTCGGAGCCGTCTAAGAGAGCCACCAGCAGCAAACAACGTGCAGCTGATTGTTTTAATATGAATATCCCAGCATAGCGTACGATCAAACATGACACCGAGGTTTTTCACAGATTTATTATATGGCAAAGTGACTCCATCGAACTCTACGCAAGGAATTTCGGACCAGTCGATTCTTGTAATATTATCTTGTAATATTATAAGAGCTGCCAATTATGATGACTTGTGACTTTGCGGGGTTGATCTTCATGCCAAATGATCTGCTCCACTCTGTTACTTGGTAGAGATCAGAATTTATAGCAGCTATCGCTGAATCTAGATCATCTAGCCGAGCTTGCGAATAAATTTGGAGATCGTCTGCATAAAGATGAGGGGAAGAAGTAAGCCGTTGCGATATAGAATTAATGAAAAAAGCAAAAAGAAGAGGAGATAGCACGCCGCCTTGTGGCACACCACAGTAGTATCACACCAGGAAGAAAAAGTATCTCCAAGGCGAACCCGCTGCCGGCGTCCGTACAGATAACTGTGAAGTCAGTCGATTGCTGATGGAGACATGTTAGAAGAACGCAATAATACTAATAAAATGTCGTAGTCAACGGTGTTGAAAGCATCACTGAAGTCTAACAGGGTTAGAACAGTATGCTTACCGTCATCCATACCCAAGCGTATGTCGTCGGTGATCTTAATGAGCGCAGACACAGTGCTATGCCCAGGACGGAAACCAGATTGGAAAGGATTGTGGAGATCATGTCTATTAAGGTAATTGTTCATCTGTTTGTGGACAAGACGCTCCAGAACTTTGGATAAGAAATAAAGGATAGAGATAGGTCGGGATTCGGAAAGGATTTGGGATTGGATTGTTTTGGTAGTGGTATAATCTGTGCATCTTTCCAGGCTGTAGGAAATATTCCACAAGAGATGGAATTATTAAAAATGGTACACAGGATAGGAACGATGATGTCTAAAATAGGCAAAAGCATGTTCCGGCTCACATTGTCACCGCCAACCGCGTTGGAGGATATCGACATTACAATCCTCCTAACATCACATTCAGTGAGACGATTGAACTCAAAAGGAGGAAAGTCGGGAGGAGTAATGGCAGCAAGATAACGTAGAGTATAGCTTTTATCATCATCCGACATAATGGGAGCAGATGAGAAATATAAATTTAAGGCATTAAGGTCAATATTGTTAGCAGAAGTGTCTGATTGAGAGATTTGCCAATTCCCACAGACTTGAGAAATTTCCAGACTTTAGCTGGATTCCCATCATCAACTGATGCATGAACATAGCGACGCATTGCATCCCTACACACCTTATTGCAGCGATTTCGGGCCTGAACATATTTATCATGGTTGACCTCAGTAGGGCGCGACTTCAGCATACCTCCTTCTTCTGCTGCAAAAGAATTTGACGTACCAAGATCGACTTTGATTGATAAAATTAATGGCAGAAGTTCGGTCGACTGCTCAAAAGGACCGCCTATTGTGTTGACAAAAGAAGAAGAAGAGCATTTGAAAAAAGAAATCCACATTTTTTAATATGATAAAAGTGAAACTGAAATCTAAGGTTTTGTAAAACAAAAGTCATAGGCCATAGTAGCAAAAACTGTTGAATTATTGTGTAGTGTATATTTAATTTATAATGTTTTATAAACTGATTTTGGCGGGAACTTAGAGAAGCATTGCAAAAAAGAATAGACTATCCGCGTAGAATCAAGACTATGTATTCTAAGCACTTATAAATTATATGTGCAATAAAAGCAATATTACCCCTCTCACAATGAGCTTACTCATTGGGTGATAACGTTTCATATTATTGATCACCAGATCTCAGATTTTTTTTGAGTGTCGCTACCATACAGTTTCTTTAGCTGGTGTTAATATATACAATTATGACAATGGTGTTTTAGTAAAAATGTTTATTTATTGTATCACATGTGCCTAACAACCGGATTATTGTTGGATATAGGACAAGGGACTGATCTAACGTATTCCTTACGTAATTTACTCAAAGTAAATTTTGAAATAATTAAATTTTTGTTGATTCAAGATACCTGATTAAATAATAAAACAATATATTGCGTTTTATTATTTTACAAATATCATTTAGAGGACAAAATAATTAGACTCTATTTAATAGCGAATAAGGTTCAAATTCAGTAAAAAAAAATCACGACTTTTGGGTCACTTTGACGATAATTACCTCAAACGTGACGGGCATTGGGACATATGGGTCTTTTTTACTATTTTAATATTTATATCAAACTTACTGTTATTATATTATAATAATAATATATTCCACGTACAGAATGATAAGTGTATGACCTCTCCAAAAATTTTCAGACCTCAAAGTTAATTACCTTCAGCATGACAGAGCTGCAAAGTCACCGAAGTTCAGAAATTCACGAGTATTGGGACGTTTACCCTACAAGAAAACCTCAAGATTGCGAGTAAGTTTAGGTAATTCGGACATGATTGGAAACACCATAAAAGACCATTAGAGTTTTCTCACAGCGTTTTGATTGCCGTTCAAAGTCATTACACAGATTTATAGTTAAATGACCTGGCGATACAGTTTCTTTAAGGTTGAGAGATTTTCAAAGTTTTAACTGGTATTAATAGCTCTTAATTCTAATCATAATGCGAACTAAAATCTTTGTAAGATAATAAAACACCTGGGCTAAACTATAAAACTTCGACAGCACCATCTGCCAGAAGCTAAAAATGACAATGTTCTATCATTAATAGGTGTTTAAAGTTATCATGGCTTTAAGTTTTGTTACCAATACGTGCATTACCTAGATCTACAATCAATAGATAGGTATACTCAGTAGAAGCTTTTATTAGACATCTGCACAATGGCACAGCCGCCAGAAATACAGAAACAAAAAAACTAAATGTAAGTCAATAAGTATTACTGCACGCTGCACGTATTTTTATTTCCTTATAATCCTGAGAAACAGTAACAAGAAAGATTCGCAGGTCGTTGCTATCGGCTCTGTCTAAAATGTTTTCCCACTGAGCATAGACATCTTCACATTACAAAATATTTATGTTCGTCGAACCGAAATTCTATCACATCCTAACAAGATATAATTTTAAACAGGACCATTATTTGTATTGTACCTCACATTTCACTAACTGCATTCCGTTTACCGGTCTTATTATAAATTATTGGCAGCCTGTTTCCTCTTCATTACCAAGTTTAGAATCTCCAAAAAGACGACCTATCATATTTAACTCGTTAAAGTTTTACTAACAAAACGTTTTTGTGAATTCCAGATGGCAAGTGGTAGAGGAAAAAGGCATTGTGTCGGCGCGTGAGTCAGCATGATGTCATGTGCAGCTAATGGGAGCGTCCTGACGTCACTCGCGTCCCGTTCCCGGCTCGGGACACCATCCTGCGGGCATACGGAAGGACAGACAAGCTGTACAAAGCTCACAGAACCTCTAGCTATTATGGTGTAAGACGCTAATGCCACTAAAAATGTCAAAGAATTAGGTAAGAATTATTTGGCATTTTCCAAAAAAAATGCTGTTTTCGTTCCGTTCTAGTCGAGGCCCTGGTACCGTATCTCTTGTAATTTACGTTACGTGCCAAGTTAAGGAATCTAGGTGAAATTGGACGTTGTTGGGAACTCGACCTCCGAAGAGAAGAATAACGAAGCTCGAAGAATCAGATTTACTTTTTATTACGTAGAATAATTATCAAGTACAGTACAAATACTCTTATTATATTTAAACGTTAAGAGCAAAGCACAACTAGCTCCTTCGGCGTCCTCGTTCAGAAAAGTGCCCTCCGCCGCCGACCATGCTGCCTCTTCGATCACCACCCCCTATTCCCTCCAACAAGCTCCTCGATTGGTCCGCGCCTTTTTCAACCACCAATCACAGTCCACTTCCCCTCGCATTTTTTTATTTTTGTGATTGGCCATCAAGCCACTCGCTTAACTTCCGACAGTATTTTTTTGAATTATGTGATTGGCTGTTAAGACGTTAACCAAACGTGGAGCTTGCATTTAAATTCGAAAGCAATTGCCAATATGACAAATTTTCTATAATCAAGTAAATCCGAACAACAATTTATTGTATTTATGTTAAGTCAATGGCGTTCCTTGAGCATTTCACATAGATTCTTTAACGGTCGTAACGTAACTTGAAGACGATACAGAATGAGGCCCGAGTACTTCTAGTAGTACTCTTAATAATCAAGGAATAAATTTTAGGGGACATCTTACACACGGTCTCTGACCCCAGACTAAGCAAATACTTACAGACACCCAGGACGTATAAATACGTAATTTAAAATCCATTTCTAACCGATCTTATTGGAATTTTATAATTCAGGCCCAAATCCCGTCGACAGGGAGGATGACGATGATAAAAAAAAAAATAACTCGCATACTTTTTCGATAGTGGCACCTACTTGGCCTTTGTATATTATTGCTAATTTAATAAAGATACTCATTTTTGTATAATAAATCCAGTGTAAAAATATACTCTAAAAAAATTACATAATATAAACTTATGAATGAGCACGTCTAAAAGTCAATGAAAGCAAAAGTAAAAAAAAGACTGCGCATAACTGAAATTTTATCTCATTTCAAAAGCAGCATTTACCCGACCTATAAATATTAAACCTAAATCCAGTTCGTGGAAATCCCACGCTTCCATTTCATCAGTGGAGCGCTAGTGCCAAATCTCGGGGTCTTTGCCCCCAAGTCCCGATTTTGAGAAGCGTGTTGTGGTAACCCTATTCCCGCATACTTAGACCAATCGAGCGATGACAAATCCATTCATATTCTACATCGCCGCTAACCGTTCTGTTCGACGCTAAATTCTTGCAATTCCTGCGTAATTAACTCTTATGATGACTTGTTTTATTAGGTACTCGTATCTGGCCGTAATATAAGCAATTACTGTACTATGCTCCTCTACTATATAAACTTTATGAACTGCGAAGGTTTAACTGTGATGCTGTATTTTGAAACATAAAAGTGCGCGAAACGAACTTTCTTTAAATAAATTAAGTCCTGTTTATTTGTTTTTTTTTTTTTGTATGTTTAATATCATTAAAAATATTATATAGGTAACTGGAATGACTTGCTTGATGTTTCGTGAAATAGCAATCTGTGCGAATGTTGTAAGTTGTTGTATCCAAAAAAGAAAGGTGGCAAGTACACTATTATAATCGGTTCGAAATAGCACCAATATAAGTAGAGCATCTCAGTAGTCTATGAACTCTAAGGCAACACAATTTCACTAATCTATTAAATAATGTTAAATAAACTAATCACTACTACTAAATACTACACTATTTAACACATTACCACAATGGGACCTGGGATAACCTTATGAAACGCTTGGTATTTCTGGCTAAACGCAATCATCGCAAAATCGCTCTAATATTGGCTAAACGTGAAGACGTTTTTGCAAAAGCCCTTGCTAAAACGTAAGCGCGATGTCGCAGTCGTACGACGATGCTTAGAAATAAGCGCTAAACTGTATCTACTATTGATTGTTCAATTTGTCAGCCCGTCGATTCTATAAGGCCATCCTGTGCTATCGGTCGTTATCATATTGGTATAGGCCAAATCAAAAATCTTGGCGGCTGTGATCTTCGCTACAAGCTGCGGATAACTCATTGCTTTTATGTAGTAGTAGTGTAAGTAGCTTTAGCATATAAAGTACTTAGTATTGTATTTTATTGAAGTTAATAAAGGCACTTTTGCCCGGTAAAAAAAAACTCTGGACTGAAGCTCTCTTAACTGCTGCGAGGATTGGGTTGTCCGCAGCTTGTAGCTAACATCACAGTCGCCAAGTTGTTTTATGTGACCTATTAAACGTTGCAAACATTAAAATATTTAAATTGTAGTTACAAAACGACCCCAAACAGAATCGCAAATACCTTATAGAAAAAAAAACATCTTGTGAAAGAAATTGAGACATAGTAATGGTAGGTAGGTACCTAGTTATAATAGAAACGTAAGTGGCCGTCCAGTTATAAAGAACCCAGTGAAGAAAGATGCCTTCAAAGCAACTCGAGTGACGCCGACCGCACTGAAAACCGAAGAGTGAAGAAATCATCAAAGGAATTACGAAACTGGTTTTCATAATGATTTGACAGATTGTTCTATATTCTGAGATCATTGTGAAAGCTGATTTTGTTCCTAAGTCGTCGGACACGGTTCGAGAGCAAGTCGGCAAGTTGCTGCTGTGGTGGAAACGGTGTGGGCTCAGCCTGGGATGTTGGATATTTTATTTATTAATTCTTAATTATGCGAAATGAACCGTTGAACAATTTATCTACACATGTTATACGATATCAATTCCCAGCGTGGTAATGCTGCCAGTATGCTGCATACCTGATGTGGGCCTGAGTATTTAGAATTTTAGATTATGTTTAGTTCTTCAAGAGGCTGTGGATGATCCAATTAATTTTCGTGTAACGCTTAGGTGTGTTTTGTTGTATGTTGCAATTAATAAAAGCTGAAAAGCTTTTTTTGCAACTTTTTTGGTTAGGCTGCCCAGGAATCGTATAAAACAATCAGTTGATCTGTACTTACGAAAAGTTATTGTCCTTGACAAAATATGTAGAACAGTTGATTTTTTGCAGTTTCAATGTTGGTCTTATAGTGTAAGCTGTTCATAAAGATGGCATTAGGTATAGATAGAAAATGTATGGTAAAGCTTGTTTTGTTTTAGAACCAAAAGCCTAAAATTGTTCATAACTCTTTTGAGAACATCAAAACAGAAAAGTACCTAATATTATTTGTATTATTTCTCTTACATATGTCTTAGAATAATAAAATATCTCACAAAACATTGGTTATATTTTTCATTTAGTTCTATTCAATTAATTGTTGTGACCGTGGTGGTCTAGTGGTTGTAACGCTGGCCTGTCATTCTTGAGGTCATGGGTTCAATCCCGGCCCCGTACCAATGAGTTCGTCGGAACTTATGTACGGAATTTCACACCACTGGCTTTTCGGTGAAGGAAAACATCTGCATACGTCCGTAGAAGAAATTCGATGGCGTGTGTGAATCCACCAACCCGCACTGGGCCAGCGTGGTAGATATGGCCCAATCACCCTTTGTGGTTAGGCCTACGTTCTGCAGTGGACTTTAAAAAAGGCTGGTACAGTACTTAGTTAATTGAATTTTACTAATTTCAAGACAGAAAATTAAAATTTCGTCAAAAACAGGTACCTACGTGAAACGTGCCATTTAAGCGTAGGTATAACTGAGCGCAACGATTACCTAACATTAAAATGCTATAAAGAACATTAAAGTGATTTTTGTACATTGAATATAGAAAGTAACACTAGATTTAGGTATAAACTAAAAATTTTTTTGTTAAGATTCAAACGAGTGTCGACTCTACATGAATGTAGCGGCCTGTCTCTTGACGAGCACTAGCTTATGACTTAACAATCGATGTGGCTCTAGTCTAGGGGCATCTAGGAAATACCTAAGGTCGGAGACAAACTTTATTATCTATTTTGTTTCATGTTAGAATCATGGTACCTCAACAATACTAGACAGCCGTGGTGGTCTAATACTAGACAATCGTGAGGTCGTGGGTTCAAATCCCTTGGAATTAATTCCTTGGAATTTTCACACCACTGGCTTTTCGGTGAAGGAAAACATTGTGAGGCGACCTGCATATGTCCGTGGAAGAAATTCGATGGCGTACGTGAATCCACCACCCGCACTGGGCCAGCGAGGTGGGTGGCCCTTCGGTCTTAATACCCTTCGTGGATTATTAAAAAGGCTGGTACAGTACAGTACAACAATACTAGCAGAGGGAACTCACCACGCGTCCACCAGTCCCGCGGGCAACTCTCAGACACGATCGCTATGTCGGTGGCAAGCTGGCAGCTTCCATCCCCCGTCTCTATTGAAGTTATAGCGTCTACTAATGTAAGTAACCTCTCTAACTCAGCAGAGTTAGTTTGTTCCTAGCAAGGAACAAAAATGTCTCTCATGCCAGAACTTCACTCTGTCGAACCTGAAGTCGAGTAGTTATCAATTTGCGTGAGTGTGAGTGATGTCTGGCTCAGATTGAGCTCGTGGATGTTGGAAAATGCTCGACAGAAGTAGATCGCTAAGAATCTATTGTAGGTGCTAGCTGAGCCCACTCAATGGGCGCGCGCGCACCTCGATACACGGCTTTATATTATTATATCTACAAGGTGTTGCTGTGCAAAGTGCAGGAACTTTCAGGGTGTATATATTCATAATAGTGAACAACGTTAACTTTGGAGTGACAAAGTGCGAAATCGCAAATAAAATGTCAGCTGTTCCATACAATAAGTTAATTGACTTTTGAAGAAATGTGTGGAGCAACTGATATTTTTGCGCAGTTGATCCCATAAATTCCATTATTAAAAGTTGTTCACAATGATGAGCATATTATATACCTCTAAAAGAGCATGTCCCACCACCGCAGATCCATTCCCGTCCTGGCTTTTCATTGACCTAATGTGCTCCGGGAGCCTAGTAAATTTGCTTTCTTCCCCCCATCTCGGAAAGAATATTTTTGCTCTGATATCTGAGTGCACAAGCCGTTTTTATCCGCTGGAGGATTAAGTAAAATTGAATTTAGGACATCGTGTGCAAGTATAAGTTAAGCCCCCCTTTAATATTTATTTTTTTGTTTTTAGTATTTGTTGTTATAGCGGCAACAGAAATACATCATCTGTGAAAATTTCAACGTTCTTGCTATCACGGTTCATGACGGTGACAGACAGACGCACATCGGAGTCTTAGTAATAGGGTCCCGTTGTTACCCTTTAAGAAACTTGAAAACAACTGGAAAACCAAAAATTAGTGATTTTAGCGACGAGGAAGTTTATTTGACGCGAACTAAATTGACTGAAACTGTTAATAATGCGCAAATAAGCTTTCTTCCTCAACAATCACGCGAGAAGTAGGACAGTAGGATTTGAAACAGTATATATTATATGTCGACGACTTTAATCATTTCCTGAAGTGGAATGAAAAGTTACGTGTTGCACTCGAGTGTAAAGATTTTTCACATTGTACCTACCTTTTCTGATTCCGTTGCTAACGCTCACAATTCTAATTTTTGAATTCAATTTTAGAATCCTTCACTTGCTCGGTCATCAAAATTGAGCACACGGTCAAAACAACTTAGCACTCTTGTATAGGTAACAAATAACTATTGTCTTGTTTCCCTAACGTAATATTAGACGCAATCGCACGGGAGCATCATAAATAGGTACTTGAGACACCATGTCCATGGGATCACTACCGATAACATTGCGATGGGTCCCAATGGCAGCTAACATCATTATGGGACGGGTCAAGGAATTTGCCCTGACTACTAATACGTACTCGTACGATCACACTAATCCTACCTACTTACAACAGGTCCTACTTAACAGGATCAACATGATTTTCAGTTTTTTGATTTACCTTTGATATACATATATACATACTTTCGGGAATCAATACTAGCTGTATACAATATATATACAAAAGGCTTACCTTATTGTCGCCACGCCAACTGATAAATTAAACGTAGGTCACGCCAAGCGCAAACTGCATGATGCGTGATTTGGTTGGCCGTCTGGCATATCCGCTCTACGTAGCCTACCCACTGCTACTTTGATTTATAAACTCAGAGGTCTAATGTCGGTAATTTTAATAATCTATATCACGGCCTTTAGGCGGCTTAAAAACTCTGACACCCCGGCTAGCCACCCGGTCTATACTAATTAGTATTACTTACGGATCTTCTTATTTCTGATTCCAGTACCGCGCAGGAAAACTCCTAGACTCCGTAAAAAGAAACCAACATAGCTTAGCTGATTATCAAGTTGGCATGGGGGAAAGGCACATCCAGTCCCGAATAGGAAAACCTACCTAAAAATACCTACGGAAATCCGACGAAGAACCAAGGTTGCAGATGTTGGAAACCGTACAACAAGATTCAATTTGCGCTGCGCAGGGCACATGGCCATGCGTAGTTACGGCACGTGGAGTTAATACCTGAATTACTTCTAATAGCGGACAAGTGTTTCGTAAGCAGACCACCAGCCCGATGGGTCGACAACATTGGTCCGTCGTGGGTCTCCTTTGGTTATCATTTTTGGGGAAAATTACCAAAGGAAAGGATGCCTTTATCCAGGAGAGTTTCAATTCAGGCTACGGACGGAACGGATGGCTGATGGGAAGGAAGCACAAATCGGCAAGCGCAGCGTAAGGCGTCCACGATAATGTTGGCGTTCAACCTTTTCGGTTTTAGGTATACCTATACCACCACCTTATCCATACTTATCTTACTACTAGACGACCCGCCCCGGCTTCGCACAGGTGTATTATACATATAAACCTTCCTCTTGAATCACTCTATCCATTAAAAAAAAACCGCATCAAAATCCATTGCGTAGTTTTAAAGATTTAAGCATACAGACAAACAAAACAGACAAAAATAGCGACTTTATTTTATACTATGTAAGGATGACCGCTAGAACCTGCAGAATGACTTGCATACTCCATGTTCCTGCTTTCAACCGGTCTTAATGGATCCATAGGGGAGGCCTATGTCTCATAGTGGACCTCTTAGAGCTGATTAATGGGTGGATACATAATATTATGTACATACCATACACACATTCTTCTCCCAACGAATAGTTGTTATACAAATACAAATAATATATTATAAAATATAACTAAACATATTACCTCATGCAGAAATAAAGACACAAAGGCAGAAAGGCAGGTTAATTTTAGAATATCCTCTTTTCATAAGAAAGTCAGAAAGAAAGAAGAAGACGTTAAAAAGGGATTTTTTTTTAACGCAAATAAGTCCGCGTTTGACCACCAACTCGCCTGATGGTAAGCGACGTTGCTGTGGCCGAAGATGAAGCACGCTGACCTAGAAGATACCTATTCACTCTGACCTTGAAAAGCTTAAGATTATATCTCTTATGAAACAGGAAAGCAGGAAGACTGTTCCATTCCCAGGCGGTACGAATCAGAAATGTTCATGGTACCTAATGGTAATTCATACAACTTGGCAGCTGCAATGTTTGCTACAATCTGCGGATAATCCAATATCATAAATATAGGATACTATATTCCGATCCGGTCAATATATGTCCGATCCTGACCGAGGTAGCTGTGTGATGATTTGGTCTTCCCTAGCTTGTAGCTAACGAACTTGAAAATATCATGTACAATACTTGTGAAAAATGTAGTTGTATTTCCAAAACACAAGCTTTTCTTATTAAGAGATTTTCGATTTACCTATTAAAAAATCTGCCAAGTACGAGTCGGACTCGCGCATGATGGGTTCCGTACTGTATGGGAGCCCCCCTTAAATATTTATTTTATTTTAATTTGATTATTTATTATTAAAGTAGGCAAGCAGCTTAATTTTTGTGAATATTTCAAGCATCTACATGTTACCATTATTGATATCGAGCGAAAAACGGCTAAAAATTTAGATTTTTTGTATGGGAGCCCCCATTAAATATTATTACTATTCTATTTTTAGTATTTGTTGTTATAGCGGCAACAGAAATAGATCATCTGTGAAAATGTCAGCTTTCTAGCTATAGCGGTTCATGAGATACAGCCTGGTGACGGACAGACAGACAGACAGACGGACAGCGGAGTCTTAGTAATTCCCGTTTTTACCCTTTGGGTACGGAACCCTAAAAATACCTTTTAAGCTGAATTTCGAACAAATTAAATTCTTGCAACTGTTGATGTACCCAATTAAAAAATTGGCAAAGTGCAAGTCGGACTCGCGCACGAAGGGTTCCGTACCGTATGGGAGCCCCATTCATTCTTCTTGCCGTTATTAATAGCAAGCAAAAAACTAAAAACAAAAAAAAAATCATAAAATCAATTGTTGTATGGGAGCCCCCCTTAAACATTTATTTTATTCAGTTTCTAGTATTTGTTGTTATAGCATCATCTGTGAAAAATTCAGCTTCCTAGCTATAACGATGACAGACAGACAGGCAGACGGACATCGAAGTCTTAGTAATAGGGTCCCGTTTATACCCTTTGGGTACGGAACCCTAAAAACGGTTTTTTATTTACATCGATGCTTGTAACAATTAATATTTTATTATGGGTTTTAGATAGATAGATATTCTTTATTGTTAACACAAAGAGCACAAGTAACACAGATAACAAAAACATTATAAGTATAGCGTGTAACAAGAGGCGGCCTTATCGCTAAAAGCGATCTCTGCCAGGCAACCTTTGGATGGAATAGGAATATAGAACAAGTAAAGACGAGGGTGTGCGTTAACAATAATAGTTCGTAGGTACTTATAAAACATACATTTACATACATACTAATAAATACTTACATAAACATAAAGTACATAAAATTAACCTACCATACTTATATAAACATACTTATAATAGCAAAAGAAAAAAAAAAAATATTATAGAACTAGTTAAATAAAAAAATAAATAATAAATAAAGACAACGGCACTATCGTTTATCAACGAGCGGACAATTGCAAGTAATGATTTTTAACCTGTTCTTTGAACACGGCAAGTGATGGAGAAAGTCTGATCGGCACAGGCAAAGCATTCCAAAGTTGAACTGCCTGGAAAGCAAATGACTTCCCATAAAAAGTTTCGCAGCGTGCGGATGGTGTTTTAAGCTTAAGATTTTCTTTGGACCTGAGAGAGAGGGAATGTAAGGTGTGCCAGTAGGAAAAAAGGTCTTTTAGGTAAGAAGGAGTTGAAGGGTTAAAGAGGATGTTGTAGAGGAGATGGAGAATATGTGCATTCCGTCGAAAGCGAATTGGGAGCCACTTGAGCTTTGCGCGAAAATGAGATATACGGTCATACTTACGTAAGCCATATATGAATCTAATACAATAATTTTGGAGCCGCTCAAGTTTATCTAGCTGAGTTTCGGTGAGATCTAAAAAGCAAGCGTCAGCATAATCTAATATGGGGAGGAGAAGAGACTGTGCGAGCGCCACCTTAGTGGCAGTGGGTAAAAAGTTCCGGAGTCGTCTCAACGAGCTACCAGCAGCAAACAGTTTACTACAAATCAACTTTATGTGTACGTCCCAGTTTAAGGACCGATCGAACATAACCCCAAGGTTTCGCACCGACTCACTATAAGGCAATGTTATTCCGTCAAAAACAACACTAGGGAGTTTAGCCCAATCAATTTTTGAGATTGCATACGAACTACCAATAATAATAACTTGAGTTTTTGCCGGGTTGACTTGCAGACCATAGGAATTACTCCACTCTTTAATCCGGCAAAGATCATTATTAATTCTAGCTACCGCAGAGTCCAGATCATCTAGCCTAGCTTGTGTGTAAATTTGAAGATCATCTGCATAAAGGTGGTAGGAAGAACTAAGGCACTGAGATATAGAATTTATGAAAAATGCGAAAAGAAGAGGAGATAGTACGCCGCCTTGTGGTACGCCAGCTGCAGTATTGCACCAGGAGGAATAAACATCTTCAAGGCGAACACGTTGCCGGCGCCCATACAAGTAACTGTGAAGCCAATCGATCGCTGATGGAGATATGTTAGAAGAGCGAAATAATGCCAGTAAAATGTCAAAGTCGACGGTATTGAAGGCATTACTGAAGTCTAACAAAGTTAGAATAGTAAGCCTACCGTCATCCATACCCAAGCGTATGTCGTCAGTGATCTTAATAAGCGCAGACACAGTAATATGCCCAGGACGAAAACCGGATTGGAGAGGATTAAGGAGATTGTGTACGTTGAGGAAATCGTTCAACTGCCTGTGAACGAGACGCTCAAGAACTTTGGACAGGAACGGAAGGATAGAGATTGGACGATATTCTGAAAAGGATCTGGGATTGGATTTCTTGGGCAAAGGTATAATCTGCGCGTCTTTCCATAATGCAGGAAAAATTCCACTAGAGGTGGAGTTATTGAAAATAGCGCATAGGACAGGAAGGATAACGTCCAGAATAGGCAAAAGCATGTTCCGGCTTATATTGTCACCGCCAACCGCGTTGGAGGAGATTGACATTAGACTCCTCTTAACATCACATTCAGTGAAACGATTGAACGTAAAAGGGGAGAAGGGGTTTTAGGGATAGATTGTAAAATCAAAACTTATGTAGGTCACTAAATAAAATATTAAACTTAACACGAAACACACGAAATCCCGAGCCCCTACTTGGGTCCCCCAGACCGCTGCGGACAAGATCACTGGATCGCAGCCGCGCCCGCACCTTGCGTGCAACTGTCTGGGGGACCCTGAAACATGGTCACAATGATCCCTATCAAAATCTAGTTGCCCTACTGGTTGTGATCGTTTAGAAATTGGTGTGCGGTTCAGTAGTGATCAGAGAAGTTTAGTGTTGTAGGAGTTATGACTCCTCCACACCCACTATCCTATAGGAAGCGACCGTAACTGTTCAGGAAAGCTCTAATAGAACCTTTATAGCGGCTGAACGTATACGTAAAGGACGCTATAATTGATTTATCGGAAGAAATAAATATAAGTACGAACCAATATGTACCCCGTTCGCACAACCATAGATTTTCGAGCATTGATCCCGCTCTCATTCGGCAACGTGACCATTTACGTATAGATACGTTCAGTTGTTCGAATGGTTAAATTAGATTTCCTGGATCGAGTAGTAATCATTCCAATGAAACTTCACGTCGAACATTTCGGATACTTGGCAATACTGGATCAACTATTATATCACAACTCAATAGCATTAGCTTTTTTGGCGGGAACGCAAGTAAATCATGTCGCCGTTTGTATTATTTTCTAAAACTAGTGTTTTTACCAGTTTTAATAGTGTTAAAGTTGTGGTGTTTCATTTATTAGCTGAAATACATGCATGAGTGTGGGTAAGTCAATGATGTTAATGTAAAGATTTGCTGACTCAAACAACTGCGTTGCTAGGCATGGCGACACATTAACCGCCCGAAAATCGTTGGTAGGTAGGTAATCAAAGAATCATATCTCTATCCCTGTTACACTAGTTGCTAAAGTGCGGCAAGACCAAAGAATATATAATAATACTACGCAAGACGTTGATAAGACAGAAATGGCAACATTATAAAATTTTGTCGGATAATACCTACATATGGTGCCAGTTCATTAGATTGTAAATTTCCCCAAAATGTTACGATTTCTTCTTAATGTTAGTGATACAAACCGATATTTAAAATATTCAACATTTTAGTAATAACATTTATGAATTTGAGTCATTATGAAGAAAATGAATAAAACCCCCCCACAGTGTCACAATCCGCAAAGAAGGATGCAGCGAACGGACCTGTCGTTTTTTTTTTTTTGCAAGTAGGTAGAAAACCAAACATCATTTCTAAAAATGATATGTGCTTCAAAAATGTAGTGATTTTTTTCTGTTTTCATATCACTAGTTAAAATTAATATTAGACCACCAGAAAAATTACAATGATTTTTTATTGTTTTAACAATAAAGATTTTAGAAAATCATTATTTTATTACTGTTGCTGTCAAAAAAAAGGAAATGTCAAATTCAGTCGATCAGATGATGTATTCAGTATTACCAGATTTCGTTTTCGGTTTTCCGACTTAGCAATTTTTTGGAGGGGTTGATATAATTATTTTCTTTTTCAACAGTTGGTACATGATCCTTCCTTAACTCGTTTTAAGTGTTTCAACTAGTAATTTTAAGAACTGAGGTGTCTTTTTACATATTTTATAGAAACATACATTTTTGTATACTAAAAGATTATCAATTATTTTTATTTACTGATTACTTATATTTTTAGGTTTCACTCACTTTACTACTAACAAAAATCTGCAGTTGAAGTTATCCGAGATATTCCTGATTATTTTGATATTACTCGTAATAATCCTTAAAAGTGCTATTCGAATCTCGGCAGCAGGCTACAGCTACAAACAGCACTTGCATCAGCTGCACGAAGCCGGCTGTGGCTGCACAACTGAGGGGTTAATCCAGGTTTACACGTAAATTGAAACTACAGCTGTTTCGGTATGGCCCTACACATTTTTGTACAGCGCCCCTAGCAGAAACGAGGGAGAACTAACCAAAATCTATGGAGCCACACGCGAACGCGAAAGTTTGAGTAAACTTCGCAAAGCCTGGACTACGAGTAAGGGCTCTGGTTATCTATGTAGTAGTATAAATTTCTGCAAAAAAGATTCCGATTGCGGCTGCGGCAGCACGTGCTACCGAGCCTCAGCTGCGAGTGTTGTTCACCTGTTTAGACAAGTCCGACGTGCTGCCTGTCGCAGCACGTGCAGTCAGCATCGGAAACACTCCCGTCTGCGGATACTGGCAGCGGCTGCGTGTCATGCTTGTGCTACCTGCATTCGCGGTCTGCATCCGTAAGCTGCAGCCGAGGTTCGATTAGCTGTTTAACTTATATTCCTATCTTATAGTTGCGGTTCTTGTACTATTCCGAATGAAATGGATGAATACCGAAATTGATTATCATTCATGTTTTCGTTTACTTTTTATATCGGTCCTAGGCATTGAGCTTTTTTGATGTGATAACGTCTTATAAATCGATCAACTCCAAAACGTAGTCCGATACTACAGATAACCATTTTTTTTAACAAAATGAGATACACTGATAAAAAAATCAATATAAATATCATTGAGGCAAAATTAACTAAAATGATATGACTTCAAATCTTTAAATATCTAGCACCATTTTAGCACTCTATATATTACAAACCTGGCAATCCGTAATCTTTGGCCTATAATTATATACCTAAGTATTCAACATATAGCTTGAAAATTGTTTTCGGTTTTTCTTATTTTAACTTCATTAAAAACGAACTTGTACATATCAGAACAGTTTTAGAAGCGTCATAAATTACTCTGGTGAACATAACATTTTTAGTTGTGCACTTGGGAGAAACTAAGTGTATTCGTATACAACAGGTATTCGTATGTATGAGCTTCCGACATCCTTCTTTGTGCGACTCATTTTAAGATCTAACGTTCTTGATAATTAAAATAATTGTCACTATAATAATAATTACCAACAACGTGTCACATAATGCGTTAATGTACGGCAGGATATTCCGTTACATAATTCAAAAGCATTGTATGAAGAATCTACAAAAGTTTCGAAAGTGACATTCAAGTTTCCACCCCCTAATTTTAGGGGTTAGGGGCTGATTTATTAAAAATCCTGAAATACGTGTTTTTTTATTTCTAACAGGGAGTCTTTACATCAATTTTTAGACTTATAGTACAGTGCGACATAAAAGACTTGAAAATAAATGAGGTCGCCACCATCGATTTGTTAGCACATTTTACATTATTTTTTGCATAATGATACTGTTTTCCTGTTCATAATCCACAAAATAACACAAAACGAGAAAAATGCTAGGATGTTAAAAATGATTAGCAGCTCATATTGTGGTTCCAGCAAAAGTGATAATTTAGTTCCCGAATAATTAATTTCATCTCTTTTGTGTCGCACTGTACATAGTATTATTATAAATTCTTTGCTTATAGCATGAAAATTTGTATATGCCTGATAGTCTACCTTGATGCCAAATATCAAGTTTCTAGGTCATCTGGAAGTGGGTTAGGTTTTTGATCTGTAAGTCAGTGAGTGAATCAGTCAATGAAACCCCGGTTTTTAAACGTTAATATTTCATTAACCGTCAGGGCAAAGTGAATAAAATTTTGTATTGTAGATGAGCTGAAGAACTTTAGTAAATATGCTTCAAACCTATAGGTTAAATAGTTTTCGAGTTATGAAGGGGTCAAAAGTGGCTCGAAATGGTTCGTGTAATATTACACACGTCGCGGCGCCAGTTCCTTTTTTCTTAGACTTGGCTGGACACGCTTCCGCGTGTCTAGATCAAAAAGTAACTATTGATTTGTCAAAATCTCCCATAGTTATAGGGAAACAAAATTATGTTTCACCTGGTAGCACCGACTGTAAAAATTTTCATTTTTAAAATCATAATATTTCAAGTGATAGTTTCAATTAATACGAATAGTGTAAAACGTATTTTCTTGTGGAAAGAAATTCCGGATGCTTTGTGAAGAATTTAGGAGCGAGATTTACAGGTTTTTGCGACGCATTTCCCATAGTTAATTTTTTAAATAATATTTTGGCGTCTGATATATTCCACCATTTTGTTTAACCGCAACTGCGGCCGGTCGGTCGGTCGACGCCTCAGGTCGACGCGCATTGCCGGCCCCGGTCGGCGGTTGGCTGACGCCGTCATAGACAAGAATCTTCAGTTCTCGTGTATAGTACTTCAATGGGGCAAGTAGTATTATGTGGTAAAACATGTCTTTTCGTGTTGTCTTTAAAACTCCATCGAAGCTTCTAGTAAAGTCTCCACTGCTTTACAGAAGAAGAAGAGGCAAAGAGAAGATTACACACATAAAACGAGACGGTAACGGTATGGCCTTAAAGGCTTTAGCCGAACCAAAAATGGGCGAATAAATAAAAAACAATGTCACATTATCAAAATGTCAAATGTCCAATCCAAACTAAATCAGACCAAAACAAACTCGCCAAGCTGTGAGATTGAGGTTATCTTGTATTGTGTTCGAAGTCATGTTCTTTAAAATCCAATTTATTTAAAACCTAGGCCTAGAATACACGTATACCTTCTGCTGGAAACTGTCTTCATATTTTCATACAGTTTTTCATTGATGCATCATGGAAGCCACAGAATTTGACGCCACTTTGGGTGGCACAGAAAAACTTCCACATTCGATAAATAGTTTAAAATTTGCTGCATCCCGAAGCGTAGAAATCGCTGCTATGACTGAAAGTATCCTTCGTCCAAGCAAGACCAAACTTGTATTTCAGTCCTTGCCCGTACACATGCGTCGAAGAGTCATGAGCCACAATTGTAAAAGATTGCCGAGAAAACATCGACAAGCCCATTTAGAACAGTTAAAAAAGAGCGGCTTGCCTCCAAAACAAAAAAGGCCTTCTAGAAAATATAGAAGACGTCCTGCAAATTTGTTGGAAGAATATAATAGACGAAAAAAATCACACATTTGGCTAGAAACTCACATATGGCATGCAAAAAGATTTCATATGACTGAAAGATGGGGACACCGACTACCTCTTGCTCCTTGTGACAAAGCTTTTAGAGCTTGCTATCGCGCCAGCTCTGCACATTGTCTGTTACAAGACATATCTTACTATACACCATTAAAAATAACTGGCTCTTTTGACAGCATCAAAGAGTTATTTCAAAAGATAACTAGTCCATCTTGTGGTCTTAGTGTTGCTGCCAAAGCCTACACAACTGGTAGTAGAGAAGGAGATTTATACTTGTATAAAGTGGATTCCTTTCCTTTCAATTACATAGGTAAAGTTAATTTTTTATGGGAATCTAGCAGAAAAACTCTGTGGCTGTTTGTTCACCCGGCCTACTCCAAACAAGTGGAGTCAGTGTTAACAGATTTATTATCTTCAGTATTAAAGAATGGAAATATTGAAGTGCCAGAGAAAAAGCGGAAAATTGATAACAATCTCTCTACAGAAATACAGATGACTGTGCTGCCAAATGCTTTCAATAGATTCCGTCTTACAGGACCAAATAGCCATGCCATTTTGGCAAAAAGTTTGAAAAGTATAGCAGAGTTAGGAAAGATCCATCATAATGAATGGGTGCAAAAACATGTTCAGTCCAATCAAGAACTATTCTTGAAAGAAAAGGAAGAGTACTGGAAAAGTATCAGCCCTGTAGCATCTTCATCACAGTTACCACCAAGAATGATTGTTGGTTTGATTGTCAGAGACCCTCGCCTGATGAGGCCCTCTCGCCGAGCAAAAGCCAGGCCAGAAATGGATAGCATTATAAACAAAGATAATCTAACTAATATCCCACCAAACACATCTGTTTCTCCACTGTGGGACACTGATCTGCACAAATTAATAAAGAACAAGGTCCTGACTAATGGCCAATTCATTCAGCATGTGACTGAATTTAACCTTGTACCAGGAGAAATCTTCGAAAATGACCCTAAGCTGCAGAGTGTCCCAGTAGTTCTGATTCAAAGGCCAGGATCACAAGACTCCAATTATAAAAAACTTGGTAGGAACTTCTGTAAATATTTCACAATCTTTATATTTAGATCTAGGAATTATTTACTATCTAATCAAATAATTCACTTTTACAGGCTATGGAAGTGGATGGGATATCATATTCCCTTCAGGTTATGGATTACCATTCTGGCTTACATTCGTCATGTTTGGAGCCAGGTCTGGAGGCCTCCGTGAGATTGAGAGCTTAGCTTTTGAAATGGGTGAATGTTTTCTTCCACCTGATTCCGAAGCAGGAATTCAAAATGAAATGAGAATTGAATCTGAACTAAAAGAAAGATATTTCAGACTGCCTCCAAGTAAAAGAGTAAACTATGTGAAATTAGGAATCAACAGTCCCTTTAATTGCCCCTGGCAGTTATTACTAAAGAATTGGACTACTCAGAATGTAAATAACTTCTATGTGTTGAGGGAGTGGAGACTTTTAGAAGAAATCCAGGTAAAGTTTAAAAAACCAATCTCCAAGGGCCACTATATTCTACCAAGAAATCTGTATTATGAATATTTAAGATCAATAACTTATGTTTTTTTAAAGCAATAGTCTCATTTTACAGGAATGCATCAAGCGAAAGAAGCAATTGCCACCACTAAAAAAATCAGATTCATGTTTGGTAGCTATTTATCTACATTTGCCAGTTGGCAGTTTGTGGAGACATGCACTAATTTGTCTGCCTGAGCCTAAAGACTTACCTAATGCTAAAAATCTATTGGAGCCTCACCATGAAGACCCTAATGAAAAACTAAGAAAGGTCAAAAAGCAAGAGCATGTGATAAGCTTAAAAAGAATGAGGAGATGGAGGATTAAACAAAAAAAGAAGAATGCCAAAGTAAGATATGATAATTATGTTAACAATAGGCCCAATTATGAAGGCGCATCGTGATTATTATAGCTAATTAGAATATTTCTGTTTCTTTTTCATTTTAGGCATTCAATAGAGATACCACTTTTATTTGTCACTATATTTTATATTTTATTATTTTATATTGTTAATGTTTAATTTAATCCACACTTCCTTTCTTCAGGTAATGTCTACAGAGAAGAGAAAACTCAAAAAAAAGGGGCCATCAGAGTATGTCAAACTAATGAGGGAATTATGGCTACCTTCGCATATAGAATCAGTGCGTTACATTGGATCCAGAGAAACAATGGGCTATGTATCACAAGGAGCTTTCAGCTTCACAGAGGCGCATTCTTGTGGTGTGGGCTATGTCACCTACAATGCACTAAACACACTGCTACAGACTGGACTGAACCAAGTGCTAGTAAGAAACACATCCTCAAGAAAATATAGGCTCGCCAGGATAGAAATCATTAAAAATGTTTAAACAAAAACAATGTAAAAAAATTAATGTGTTTTATTTCATCGCTCGATAGGTTTACGTCTAATTCCCCATAAAACCTACAATAGGTTTTCTTTACTCTGTAATGAGTATAAAAACATTTTGCTTTGACAATTCAAACAGTTATTCTGTAGGGGATCAAAATTTTTCCCTGCACGTAATAAAGATTACACATTCAATTTATTTACGTCAAAGGCCTGACCCACTCTTTAAAAATTCGCTATACATGCACATTCAAAGGATAATAGAATATCGTTGATGTAAATGCCCTTGTACAAACGTCACTTCTGCCTAGATTAATAATACGATAGCATTCTTCTGATGCAATTAATTTCAAGAGGCAGCTGGAGTGCCAGACTGTCTATTACGAAATTTACACAATACTAATAAACTTTAGTCCTATATTTTTGAACGCTTCCTTGCTATAGCATCTTCCACAGCCTTCAATTGTTTTAACAGTTCCTCTCTCCTGGACACTGCTTTCTTTGCTGGTCCAGAGTCTACCGGTGAATCCGCTGCTCTCTTTTTACCTCCGCCTGATTCTGAAAGAACCATTATCCATAATATTATACACTGCATATGCTGCTGATAGCATGAAAACGTATTACAAAGGCTTATGCATACCTTTGTCACTAGAGGATTCTTTTTTGTTTGCGATTGTCACAGCTGCTGCTAAACCGGCCGCACTTGATTTTGCATTTAACCTGTAAGAGTTTATTTGGTTTAGAAGGTAGTTATCAAACACTTGCGAAAAATGAAATGTTTAGCTATAATTATAACTACCATTTGGATACAGATTAACTCCACAAGGATGTGCAAATGTGCACATGCTTGCTCATGACTCTGCGTATACTTGTACTGCCTTCTAATTCAAGAAGGGAAAAACCATGGTGCTTTAATCTTGACTAGATTTACATTAGCAATACCTACTGCTAATTGCTAGTCAAAATCTATAAAGACACCGCCGTCACAAGGCTATCGAACATTTAAACATGTTTTTATTCGTACATGAAGAGATCCTTGTATCTCGTTATGCTAGACTAGCATAACGAGATGTAGCAGTTTGGCAGAGCAACATACGAAGATCCTGAATCGCTGAGGACGCTCCGTGAGGCTTGCACCGGCAGTCAGCCTTTCTGGAGGACACTAGGCGGCTATACTAGTCGCTGTCGAGTGATCATCACGCAACTAAAGTTCGCAAAGGCTGTTTTGCGAATGTTCGCCCACCAAGTATACTAAGCGCCACACAACTCGGCGGATGGGAAGTTATGCGCAGAACGCTGTGCAAAAGCCGAAATATAGGCATGCGCGGGAGCCAGATAAACGAGACGCCGGGGCACACCCGCCCGACAACCCCATGCCTCCCGCGCGCTCCCTACTCCAGTACGGAGTCGGCATTGCGCAATAATTAGCGAATCACGGCGAAGTGTCATCTGCGGCTAACTTTTCATCCGATTTGTGTGGCGCTTAGTGTATACAGTAATCGAATTATGCACGGACCTGGGCCTCGCGGCCGCGTTGAGCAGGCGGGCGTGGCGAGCGCGGCGCGCGCCCGAGCTGCCCGACGTCGACGACGAGTGCGACTCGCTCTCCGACTCGCTCGACGATGATGATGATTCTGTAACGAGTGTCAATTTCAGCACCACATCTCTTATACAGGGTGTTAGGTATAACAGCGTTATCCGTTTTATAGGTTGTTCAGTAACGCTGTCGTAAAGGACGGTACAAGCCTGGTTTAATCACCAGGCGAGTAGTCGTGTAAAGTGCTGGGAGCACCGGTGTGTTCCTTTGGAGATCCCGGAGCTCCCAAGAAGGCACAAAGGCTGGCCACCGAGAGGGTTTTAGTGGGTACAATTCCACATAACCCTTCTGCACCCCAATGCAGTTAGGGCATCTTTAGAAGATTTCTTCCTCGTAAAAAAAGTCTGTCGCCACGAGTACACGTACACGTCGCACCCTCCATTGCGTGCTCCGCGCCGCGCCGCGAGTTTCGTTAACGTACGTCGCGTCGTAGTGATGTTTTTGTGTTATGAAAATGTCGGTGATCAAGTGACGGAAATGGTTCGACTTTACGCCATCAGTGGATCACTGTTAGCGGAGTACACTTTGATTAACCGTGAGTGGGATGGGCCCGGGAACGGGACAAGGACGGCGCACCTAGTCACGTAGCCACACATTTTGTGTAGTGTCCAGTCCGGGCCATGTACTACGTACATGTACGTCGACCTAACATATTTCGATATATTATATTCTTTACAGCGAATTCTCTATATTTAAAAATGTTCGGTCTCTTGAGCTTCATTATAAAGAGATTACTACATATTTATAGTGTATACTGTGTTTCTTATTCCTAACGTATCGTATGATAGCGATAGGTAAGGTAACCAAGTTGGACAACATACCAGATCCTGACGAGGATGACCTGGAATACTTCTTTCTGTCGCGGCCGTCCCTTGGCGGCTTCGTGCGCCCGTATTGGTCCAGATCATCCTACAAAAAAAACAGCAATGAAACAACAACAACAAAAGAAACAACATACAAAGAATTCTAATCAATTCGTTCGATGCAAATGCTAAAGGTAAATCTTAAGTCTACACATAGAAAGACACATCCGCAGATGGATCTCCACCGGCTGAGCTCACGTCTGTTGCTCGTTCAGGCTGTCTTCATTCTCGACAGATGCACTCGCACGCAAAATAATGGATCTCGAGACCGTAGCTGCCACTGATATTTCTTTATTTAGTACACTTGAGTGTGCTTCTCAATTCGTCCGACATCGTGAGTCTTTGGATAGCCGTGTCAGAGGCCTTCAGGCGCTTTAAAACACTTCAGGCGCTTTAAAACATCTGACACCAGGACTTGCCACCCGGCCTATACGAACTTACTATTTTCTTGGTTGGTTAATTTAATATTTCAATTGTTACCCACGCGATTGTTTCGCAAGATCTTTGCATTTATTAGCAAGAAGTGCACACGTGCACTCGCATTCGCAACTCCGATCATACTGATGCATCGTGAGACTTGTGGACGACTTACACCGGACGCTCGCGCTAAATCCCTTTGTTGCGGGGCACAACAACCGACAACAAACGGATTCGTGGCAGATGCATCTGCTGATATTAAATACCTAACAGACGAGCAAATCACCCCGTCTACACGTCCGTGGACGCATCCGCAGACGACATCTGCTGATGAATCTGTCTACGTGTAGTGGGGGCTTTACACTTCATTGAGATTTGGTTTATACTCGCAATATACGGGTTCATGGCGGTGTGAGTGTGTGTATAGCTGACCTTGTGTCGGTGCGAGGCAGGCGGCGGCGGGTTGACGGCCAGCTGCCGCGAGGCGGCGGGCGAGGGCGCGCGTCGCCGCGGCGCGGGCGGGTTCATGGCGGTGTGAGTGTGTGTATAGCTGACCTTGTGTCGGTGCGAGGCAGGCGGCGGCGGGTTGACGGCCAGCTGCCGCGAGGCGGCGGGCGAGGGCGCGCGTCGCCGCGGCGCGGGCGGGTTCATGGCGGTGTGAGTGTGTGTATAGCTGACCTTGTGTCGGTGCGAGGCGGGCGGCGGCGGGTTGACAGCCAGCTGCCGCGAGGCGGCGGGCGAGGGCGCGCGTCGCCGCGGCGCGGGCGGGTTCATGGCGGTGTGAGTGTGTGTATAGCTGACCTTGTGTCGGTGCGAGGCAGGCGGCGGCGGGTTGACGGCCAGCTGCCGCGAGGCGGCGGGCGAGGGCGCGCGTCGCCGCGGCGCGGGCGGGTTCATGGCGGTGTGAGTGTGTGTATAGCTGACCTTGTGTCGGTGCGAGGCAGGCGGCGGCGGGTTGACGGCCAGCTGCCGCGAGGCGGCGGGCGAGGGCGCGCGTCGCCGCGGCGCGGGCGGGTTCATGGCGGTGTGAGTGTGTGTATAGCTGACCTTGTGTCGGTGCGAGGCAGGCGGCGGCGGGTTGACGGCCAGCTGCCGCGAGGCGGCGGGCGAGGGCGCGCGTCGCCGCGGCGCGGGCGGGTTCATGGCGGTGTGAGTGTGTGTATAGCTGACCTTGTGTCGGTGCGAGGCGGGCGGCGGCGGGTTGACGGCCAGCTGCCGCGAGGCGGCGGGCGAGGGCGCGCGTCGCCGCGGCGCGGGCGGGTTCAAGGCGGTGTGAGTGTGTGTATAGCTGACCTTGTGTCGGTGCGAGGCAGGCGGCGGCGGGTTGACGGCCAGCTGCCGCGAGGCGGCGGGCGAGGGCGCGCGTCGCCGCGGCGCGGGCGGGTTCATGGCGGTGTGAGTGTGTGTATAGCTGACCTTGTGTCGGTGCGAGGCAGGCGGCGGCGGGTTGACGGCCAGCTGCCGCGAGGCGGCGGGCGAGGGCGCGCGTCGCCGCGGCGCGGGCGGGTTCATGGCGGTGTGAGTGTGTGTATAGCTGACCTTGTGTCGGTGCGAGGCAGGCGGCGGCGGGTTGACGGCCAGCTGCCGCGAGGCGGCGGGCGAGGGCGCGCGTCGCCGCGGCGCGGGCGGGTTCATGGCGGTGTGAGTGTGTGTATAGCTGACCTTGTGTCGGTGCGAGGCAGGCGGCGGCGGGTTGACGGCCAGCTGCCGCGAGGCGGCGGGCGAGGGCGCGCGTCGCCGCGGCGCGGGCGGGTTCATGGCGGTGTGAGTGTGTGTATAGCTGACCTTGTGTCGGTGCGAGGCGGGCGGCGGCGGGTTGACAGCCAGCTGCCGCGAGGCGGCGGGCGAGGGCGCGCGTCGCCGCGGCGCGGGCGGGTTCATAGCGGTGGCTCGCGCGCTCGCCAACCGACGCTCGCGCACTATCACCGACGGCGATAACCTGCACACGCGACGGTTACATCAGTTCTAACGCTCTAGGGTTGGGCTACATCACATAATTACACCTTTAATGATAGGTGCTCTTAAAACCGCATAATCCTATTAAGGGTTTTCCAAACAAACGCGGGCAAGGTGCGGGCGTGGCTGCGATCTAGTCATCCGACAACCATAAATATCTTGATTTAAAGAAAAGGGGTTTGGGATTTGCAGATTACTAGATCGCAGCTGCGCCCGCACCTTGCCCGCAACTGTCTGGGCGATCCTTTAAGCTCCAATGTTTAGGTAAGGTACACGCGCGAAAATCAATTTTTCTCGGGTTTTCTTGCAATTTACAGCTAAACTACTACGTGGATTTACGAAAACTAGTTTTGCGAACATAAACCAAAAACTGAACTGAAAATTAGATGATGCTCTTTTGTACATAGACTAACCACTGCTTTGGAATGCATATTTAAAAGTAGAGATAGCTCGCGGGCCCGGCCTATGCCGGGACAGATAATAAACTATTTTGGATTTTAGGTGTGACATTAACACTAGGTAGTGTGTGTATTCTACAACCTATTATGTTTTTTCTTTGTAACATAACAGGAGAAGCCATTGGCTCCTGACATACAGTCTTTGACTAGTTTGGGAGCCTCTGGGACAATGACCTATCTGCACACATTTATTATCATGGCTAATGATTTAATCATGGTCGCGAAACTAGTTTTCGTTAACTCTTGATAAGTAGTTCAGTTGTAAGTGGCAAAAAAACTCAAGAAAAATTAATTTCGCGCGCTGATTATGTCAGTAATGTCAGTTTTCAAAAATTCATTAAAATTATGGAATGTCTTACTTATAACAATGGTCTAGAGTATATAAGTATAAAACTATACATCTTTTCAAAAATGTGTATATTATTATACTGATTGAATGAAATATAAGAAGTGCACACGTGAGTAGATTCGATCTATGCCAGTCATTCACACCCGCCGCGATTGAATGGCACTTATCAAAGAGTCGACCAAGCTCTTCGGATCGGATCCAAAATTCGCGACTAAAATCGAAGCCAAGGTAAAAGAGACATCTAACAAAACATCTAGCACATCTCGGCAAGTGTTCACAGCCGGCACTACAATTATTATAAACATTGACATTGGCAGAGGCTACTATTCTCAGTTCCATCCCGGTCCTTAATCAAAATCAGAACATAATAATTTTTAATTGCAATTTATCAATCTTTCATCGTACAGTGATTACATTGGTGCACCATTTCTTTTCCACACACGCATCATCCGTCTATAAATCGCATATCTACTAGAGACAGATTTGGTGGCATTCCTCAATCTGATTTAATGCTAAAGGGCCACTTTCCAAAATTTCTCTATAACTGTATTTTTCTTCCATCAAAGAATAGCCACATTTATTCGAAATTTAGCAAAAACCTGGTCATTATTTTTTTAATTTGTGACCGCGCAATCAACCTTATTTATGGCCACCGTAAATAATGTCACTCACCAGATCAAGCCAAACGCAAATATGTATCTACTATTGACTAGAAGAGCATTGGTTCCCAAAGTGGGCCTGGTGGACCCCCGAAGGTCCACAGGAGACTTGATGGGGGTCTACATTAGCGTGACTAAAAAATGGGGGTTCACAAATCGTAAGCGGGGGTCACGATAATTTATCTGGTTTCCTTAGTAAAAAAAACTAAAAAGTTGGCTCTACGTCACCTATCAATGTAGGCGGACAATATTAAAAAGCTGAGCGACAGTAACTGGCCGAATCATACAAGTCGCCGGATGTGCAGCTACAACCTGCGCAGTATCCAATTCTGACTGAAGTTCACATAAAGGTGCGCATCGATTGGGTTTCACGCTGGTTGTAGGGTGAGTTAACTTCACATCCGCCGCCGTGTACGATTCGGCCTATAATAAACTTAAACCTGGTCGGAACTCAGCAGCAACGCAAATTCCGTAGTTAGATCTAATCTTCACATTTTTAGTTGACTGGGATTATGGGAGAAATGTACCTAGTTGCAGGAAGTCCACTGGAATCAGCGAACTTTTTAAACGGGTCTATGAGAAAAACAAGTTTGGGAACCTCTGGACTAAAACTAACTAAGAACACATCTAGAACTGAGAGTTGTAAACCGCTGCCATAGACTTACCTTTGTCTAGAAGAAGACGAGGCGCGCCGCTTGCGTCGCGAGCTCGGCGACCTCGAACTTCTGGAGCTGGAATTTGAAGAGCTGCGGGGTGAGAGGGACGCGGGGGGCAGGGGACACGCACACACGCATTCCGACACGCACGTACACACACACACACACGCAGTGAACACCCATGACAAGTCGATACGCATGCAGATACGATGTTAATGGAGAGATGAGAGATCAGAAATACCACGACGTCAAGTGTTATGAAAGCAAACCCATTTCCGGGGGAGGGGGACAAAGCGGGGGGAAATTTCCGATTAGTCGTTGTTTTGCATTTGTATCTCTTGTATTTACATGTTTATTCTTATTCGAATTGTTTGATTTAACATTTAAAAGGTATGAAAATCGCAATTTTGAATCAACTGTATCTGAATGAATCCTATTAATATTATAAACGCGAAAGTTTGCATTTATGGATGTTTGTTCCTCTTTCAAGCAAACACTATTGAACGGATTGAGATGAAACTTTGCAATAGTAATGCTTGTACATCAGAATAACACATAGGCTATAATTTATAAAAAATATTGCGTGAAGCGGAAGTACGCCGGGTCAAACATAAAGCGTGGCTATATTTTCTCAGTGAATGTATGCTAAATAGGAGTTTTTTTTTCTTTAGGGAATAAAAATTGATTTC
The DNA here is from genome assembly GCA_964007245.1 of Hypomecis atomaria. Taxonomy (NCBI): domain Eukaryota; kingdom Metazoa; phylum Arthropoda; class Insecta; order Lepidoptera; family Geometridae; genus Hypomecis; species Hypomecis atomaria. Next base: position 13,109,860 of record OZ023295.1, read on the forward strand.
TTATGGGTGGTTCGAATTAAAAATTATCATGGGTACTCAGTACTTTTACGACAGTGCAGGTGATTTTTCGGATCACATGACATCTTGATTTTGCAACACAATATTGTATTGAGTTTCCCAATATTACATGGTTCAAACAGCACTAATAGAAAAGCATTATGGAATTTACTTAAAAAATAATATGATTTAGGTTGATGTAATTCTATTCGAAAGCCGCTTTGAATCGTGTAATATTGAGTTAAAACTAAATGTGCTGTTATAAGTGCGATCAATACATAGTCGCTGCAATGACAAATACATTAAATTTCCTCTCTTTAACCAACTTTCGTGTTTCCGGATATGTCTAGATTAAAACAAACCTATTTCTGAAATAGTAAATTTAACATTTATAGCTACCAAAACTGCGCAGCAACATAATGTACATGGATACTTATCAACATGACGTAGTAAGACAATACATTCTTGAAAGATTAGCCAGCTGAGAATTTGTAATTTAACCACCACTTTCTACTATAAAAAATGTATGGTAACAAACACCATCACATGGCGCTACTACTTGTTGTTGATGCGGGCCTTTTCCACAATTGAGCCCTCCATGGACCCGTTTTATGTGGGTTGGCACATGGCGCTATATGGACTCGATTACGATATTAGAGCCTCAGACTACATCACTAGCTTTTCATGAAGGAAAACATTGTGAGGAAACCTGCATAAGTCCGTAAAAATCGATATCAAATCGATTGGTCCGGCGTGGTGGACACATCCCAGCGTCCATCGTGGGTAATGGATATGCCTTATATAATATATGATAAAATATGATAAAAATGTTAAATGATAAAAATAAGAAATTTAATATATATAAATAATAATAAACAAAATAAAAAAATAATATACGATAAAAATGATAAAAGCTCAAATGGGAGTGGGCGGGACGCGTGAGTCGTATGCACCCAGACAGATGGGCAAAGGTCTCAACGGAGTGGGTTCCTCTATCCAGTCGACCCCGAGGCCGTCCTCCAACACGATGGCGCGACGAAATCGAGAGGTTTAAAAAAGATTGGACAAAGGTAGCACAGAACAGAAAGGAATGGAAGGAATTGAAGGAGACTTTTGCCCAGCAGTGGGACAGTACAGGTTAAATAAAAAAATATATATTTATATATGAGAAGAGAACTATTAAATGGCCGGCGCAATAAGGTATCAAATGACGCTATGAGAACTCGATTAGCTCCGTAATCGAATCCGTTATCTCTATGTATCCATCCGGAAGTCAAGAATGAAGAAGGCTCGGCGCAGATGGGCCACTGACCACAGTCACCGGCGGCGACCGCGCTACCGCTATACTATGTACTGTAGCGATGGCCGCCATACACGATACATATGCGCCGCGTTTTAACAAAATGTATGAAACATCGTGCGAACTGGTCTTCGCTAGCCACCGGTGGCTGTGGTCGGTGGCCCGTCTGAGCCGAACCTAATAGAGAACGATCTCTACGAGGCCAACACCGCTGCAGTTTCCGTGGCCTCCTACTGGTCGAATAACATGATATTGTTTTTTTTATTGATGTAACTTTATGATCGAATTGTTTTCTCGAAAATAAGAAACCGAATGTAGGTACCTGGAGGACGAATAAGAGTCGTCTGATGAGGGTGGTTTCCTTCTCCTTGCGGGCTCGGTGCGCATCCAGGGGTCGGCCCACTCGTCGCCGCGCGGCTCGCGCTCGCGCTCGCGGCCGCGCTCGCGCTCGGCTCGCAGGTCGCGCGGCGCGGGCCGCTCGGCCTCCGCTCGCTGCACTATCACCTCGCGGGACGACCGCACGCGCCTCTGCACATACGGTACCATATAATAACAACTAAAGTAATAGAAACAGTACTCAAATAGCAAGATATGTACATCACTTTGTCCCATTTTGAATATGAAATTTAAAAGGTGTTAGAATAAGATGCACATACACCCGAACTTACGTAATTTCGAAGGGTTTCACAAACTAGCATTGAGCTATCTCGGGTGTCCAAATTCAAAAAGGTAAGAAGAAGGAAGGTAAAATGATCAGAGATTTGAACCTTCTTACTAGAACTAGGAGGGTTCAAATTTCCGAAAAAGACAAATTTGACATTCCAACTGGTGATTTTGACGTATGCGACAGACATTGCGTTTTTTTTTTGTTTCACTCGCCCTCGCGTATGCCGTATAACAGATATGAATAAGACAGCTGTAACGTAGTTTTTATTTGAGTAAAATTTTGCAATACTTCTATTACTTCTAATTCTTCCGAGTACGGTACAATCCAAATTTAATGATCTAGGCTGGCAAAATTTTGCCGTAATAACTGATTGACGGACTATTCATCAAACAACAGATTATCAAGTTGTAACAGCGTAAATAGAAAGAAAGTAAGACAAAGTATAAGATGGGAAGACCATATCCGGAAAAAGGCAGGGGTTACGTGGAGACGGATGACTCATAATCGGAGAGAATGGCGACCTCTTGGGGAGGCCCTTGTGAAGACGCAAGACAATCTCAATACCGGTAACACATAATTAAAATTTATTTTCCTTACATGCTTTACAAGATTCGTTATATAAAGGCTATAAATAAATAAAAACAGCGGGATACTTTACACGGAATGGTTATCTTACATCACCTTTGACCATTGTGAACAACATCAATTCAAAAATAAAACAACGGTCTCGACGAGGTAATACTTTGCTCCAGAATTTTATTATAAGCATGTTGCATAGAATTTTGTACATAGTACATTGATAAGAGTTGTAGGTACGTGTTTCGCTGCAGGGAAAAGGCTCCCTTATTTTTAACCGACTTCCAAAAAGGGGAGGTTCTATGTTCGTCTGTATATATGTTTTTTTTTTGTGTATGTTCATCGATAATTGCTCCAATTGTGAACCGAATCGAAAAATTATTTTTTAGTTCGAAAGGGTATACTCCCGAGGTAGTCCCATTTAAATATTACAGAAATGAGCTAAATCGTTTTTGAAAAAACCAACAATAATGTAAGCAATTCGTGCGAAATATCCGAATTTTGTACACGATGAACATTGATAATTTCGCCAATTGTGAACCGAATCGAAAAAATCTTTTTTAGTTCGAATGTACTCTCGAGATGGTCCCATTAAAATTTTACAGAAATCGGCTGAGCCGTTTTTGAAAAATCAACAATAATGTAAACAATTCTAGCGAAATATTCAAATTTTGTACACGATGGAAGGCGGTTTTGCTTTTTTTTTTTTTTTGCGATAAATAATTATTTTCCGTAATATCTCTATCTTTTTCAGGACCTACTGAGTCGTCAGGTGTTTTGTAGAGACCAGAAACTGGTTTTGTTAGCTCAGTGCGCACATGGCACCATGGCATGTACTCGTACCATACGAGGAGCTAATGGGCCTTATGTACAGTTGTACAAATGTTACCTTATGGTAGGCCATGTCGTCGGCGGGCGGCGCGCGCTCGTCGTAGTACGGCGGGCGCTCGTACGGTCGCTCGCGCTCGAAGCCGCGCTCGCGCTCGTAGAACCGCTCGCGCTCGTCGCCCGCGCGGAACCCGCGCCCGCGGTACATGGCGCCCGGACCGAACGGGGCGCTGCTAACATAAACATTACAAATTCCTTGCAAAACTTACAATAGGTAGATATAAATTATTATTATTATAGAGTAGTTCTGGCTTTTGCGTAGTTGAAAAATTCGCCAAGTACGAGTCGGACTCGCGCACAGAGGGTTCCGTACTGTATGGGAGCCTCCCTTAAATATTTATTTAATTTATTTTTATTTATTTTTAAAGTGAATATTTATTGAAATATTCTGTGAATATTTCATGCATCTACCTGTCACCGTTAATAATATAGAGCGAAAAACCGCTAAAAAATCATGTTTGTTGTATGGGAGCCCCCCTTAAATATTAATATTTTTCTGTTTTTAGTATTTGTTGTTACAGCGGCAACAGAAATACATCATCTGTGAAAATTTCAGCTTTCTAGCTATAACGGTTCATGAGATACAGCCTGGAGACAAACGGACGGACAGACGGACAGCGGAGTCTTAGTAATAGGGTCCAGTTTTTACCCTTTGGGTACGGAACCCTAAAAATTAATGAAATAGCAGTTTTTTAATGCGGCTTATCGCATTGTAGTGCGTATGAAAACTGCAGTTTTGTACATTTTTTATCAACTTCCAAAAAGGAGGAGGTACCTACTATGTTCGGTGATAGTGTAATTTTTTTCGAAATAGGGTCCCGTTTTTACCCTTTGGGTACGGAACCCTAAAAACTGTATTGCAAAACAAACGTTCGCGCGCTCGTGCAGTTGCATTGTTCACAATATAGTCGATCTTGACTGCTTCAAACTGCGGCTACAAATGGTCCAACCATTTGTACACGGGATGGCTAATAAATATCCGTACGGCGCGGCGGCGGCGTCGTGCCAAAGATACACCTACACATTTCCATAAAGCTCCATACACAACCATGCCTAGACACAATGCCGTGTATAAGAGTCCAAGTAGCTGAATTCAACACTGACAATCAACCGTTGCTTTTCACAAGAAATCGTGTCGTGTACAATATAGGAACAATTAGTCAAACTTACGCTGTGGAAAATAGCGTTAAGCATATAGTTTCTAGGACGACATTTTATAATTAAGTACATCCAGGATGACGTTAGTAAGAGAAAATAAAGATTTAATGATGAATAAATATGGTTACCGAATTGATGTTTTAATGTTTTAGTGTCGCAAATAATTGAATAACCTGCTATTAAATTCTAAACGAGCCACTCGGAGAGTGCACATACGCTATAAGTGCTGAGTAGCTATGTGGTGGGCGTTACTCACCGTGGGTAGTGATGGTCGGGGTCGCGCGGGTGCGGATGCGGGTCGAGCGCGCGCGGCGGGGACGCCCCGACGGCCGCGGCCGCGTACGCCAGCTCCGCGTCCGGGTCGTGCACCACGCCGCCCACCGACAGGTGAAGCTTCTTCTCTTCAAAGTCCATGTCTTGCTCCTTGCGCTTGTTCGCTATTCGAAGCATCTGTTGATGTTTAAGCTTTAATTGAAATTAAATACACACTGAAAAACGCAAAAGGAACCATATTAATTCAATCATTGCTAATATTATAAATCCGATGGGGCTGTAAAGTTCTCGAATGGAGACCACTGACCAGCAAGCGCTGCGTAGGGCGTCCACCGACTAGGTGGACTGACGATATAATAATGATCGCAGGAACGCGCTGCATGCAGGCCGCTTTCAACAGGCCTTATTGTTTCTATAAAGGAGGCCTATGTCCAGCAGTGGACGTCTTACGGCTAATGGATTGATGGATGAATGATTATAAATCCGAAAATATGTTTGTTGGTTTGTTTCTTTGTTACTCTTTCACTTAGCAACAGGAGAGTTGAGTAAAGGTTGGAGAGTGTCATATACTCTAGAAACCTTTTATTGTTTCCTGTGGGATAGCACAAAAACTAAAATATCACGCGGTCGATATTCAGCTGTCCGCAGCCCCCGCTCCCAGGCCGACTCGGGCGGCGCAGCGTCGCGTTATAGTTAACCTTTGTCTGTCACTCAGGGCCTCTGAGGTATAGGAACCTAGGAAGCTAACAACCTAGAAGACGCACCTCTTTAGCTGTCCGCAGCCCCCGCTCCCAGGCCGACTCGGGCGGCGCAGCGTCGCGTTATAGTTAACCTTTGTCTGTCACTCAGGGCCTCTGAGGTATAGGAACCTAGGAAGCTAACAACCTAGAAGACGCACCTCTTTAGCTGTCCGCAGGCCCCGCTCCCAGGCCGACTCGGGCGGCGCGGCGTCGCGCGCGGGCGCGGGGGGGTACGCGCCCGCAGCGGCCGGTACGCCGCGCACCACGTCAAACATATTGTAGTTACCCTTGTCCGTCACGCCGGGGTGTAGGAACCTAACAACCAACATTTTAAAATCATTTCACATGTTTTCAACTGACTTCGATGGAAGATCTGTAAAGACCGATAATAGAGAATCATACAAGTCGGCGGATTCGTTACTTGTTTTTACGTTCAAGCTTGATCATAATTATTTAGTTTATGTTGTATAGCATTGGTAAGGTAAACAAATTAAAATTAAGTTTTTGTTTGTTTGTAACTTATCTGTTTTGTCGTCTCGTCTTTAAATTTAACTTGTACCTAGCTACTTTTATTTAACCATGTTAGAACTTATAGAAGGATGAATGTGCTCGTTAGTTATTATTTTGTGTCTTTTATGTTTTTTAAAATGTTCAGTCAGTTTTGTGGTCTGTCAATAAAAATAAAAAAGTAAGTTAAGTTTAAATAATTGGCCAATGCGAGTCGGACTCGCGCACGACGGGTTCTGCACCCTGTGGAAGCCCCCTTAATATATTTTATTTTAATTTATTAATAAGTTTTGAAAGGAATATTTCATTTAATATTTGAAGCATCTTCCTGTTGCCGTTATTATTATCGAGCATAACCACTGACACGACGAAAATCGACTTGAAATGAGAAGGTTCTCAATTAGATTGCATTTTTTGTTTGTTTGTATGTTACGCAATCATTCCGCTAATTATGAATCGATTTTTATAGTAGACCATCTTCAGAGGTGGTTCCATTTAAATTTTATCGATAATGGTTGAGCAGTTTCTAAAAAACTCTAAAAACAGTATAGGCCGCGTCACACAAGTTGGCGGAACTGAAGTTAGCTACAAGCTGCGCAATATTCAATCAACGCGCGGCTTTGTGTGAGCTTCAGTGAGGATTGGATATTACGCAGCTTGTATTGTACTAGCTTTATTAATAGTCCACTGCAGGACGTAGCGTAGGCCTACCCACGAAGGGTGATTGGGCCATATCCACCACGCTGGCCCAGTGCGGGTTGGTGGATTCACATACGCCATGGAATTTCTTCCTTGGACATATGCAGGTTGCCTCACGATGTTTTCCTTCACCGAAAAGCCAGTGGTGTGAAATTCCGTACATAAATTCCAAGGAATTCATTGGTACGGGAACGGGTTTGAACCCACGACCTCACGATTGTAAGGCGGGTGTCATTACCACTAGACCACCACGGCTTCCAGCGTGCGCAGTTTGTAGCTAACTTCATTTCCGTCAACTTGTGTGACGCGGCCTATATGCAGCGATTAGTGTGAATTATTCCAAAAAATTATCAGCATTAATATTTTTTAGTTATAGAGCCATCCATTCCATCAGCCATAAGAAGTCCACTGCTGGACATAGGCCTCCCCTATGGATCTCCAATAAGACCGGTTGGAAGCGGCTTGCATCCAGCGTGATCCTGCGGTCTTAATGAGGTCATCCGTCCACCTTGTGGGTGGACGTCCTACGCTGCGCTTGCCGATACGTGGTCTCCACTCGAGAACTTTCCGACCCCATCGGTCATCAGTCCTCCGCGCTGTGCCCTGCCCATTGCCATTTCAACTTGCCAATCCGTTGGGCTATGTCGGTAACTTTGGTTCTTCTACGGATCTCCTCATTTCTGATTCGATCTCGCAGAGAGACTCCGAGCATAGCCCTCTCCATAGCTCGTTGGGCTACTTGGAGCTTACTAATAAGGCCCATAGTGAGAGACCACGTTTCTGTGCCATAAGTCATCACTGGCAACACACACTGGTCGAAAACTTTCGACTTGAGGCACTGAGGTATGTCGGACGAGAAGACGCTACGCAATTTTCCGAACGCTGCCCAGCCGAGTTGGATTCGGCGATTGGCCTCTTTCTTGAAGTCGGACCTACCTAACTGGACTACTTGTCCTAGGTAGACGTACGAGTCAACGACTTCAAGAACCGAGTTCCCAACAGAGATCGGGGTGGGTACAACATGGGAATTACACATGACTTTCGTCTTGTCCATGTTCATCTTAAGACCCACCTGTTGAGAAACCCGATTGAGGCCTTCGAGCATCGTGCTGAGCTCTTCCATCGATTTTGCCATGACTACTATATCGTCGGCAAACCGAAGGTGAGTGAGGTATTCGCCATTGACATTGATGCCGAATCCTTTCCATTCCAGGAGCTTGAAGGCGTTCTCCAAAGTAGCCGTAAACAGTTTCGGAGAAATTACGTCTCCCTGTCTTACGCCTCTTTTTAAAGGGATCGCCTTGGAGCTCTCTTCTTGTACTCGGACCGACATAGTGGCGTTATTATACAAGCACTTCAACACTTCGATGTACCGATAGTCAATACGGCATCGTTGGAGAGACTCGAGCACAGCCCAAGTCTCGACCGAATCAAAGGCTTTCTCATAGTCCACAAACGCTAAGCAAAGAGGCAAGTTATACTCTTCGGTCTTCTGTATAACCTGCCGCAGCGTATGAATGTGGTCCATGGTGCTAAAGCCCTTTCGGAAACCGGCTTGTTCGGAAGGCTGGAAGTCATCAAGCCTGCGCTCGAGACGGTTCGTAATGACCCTTGAAAACAGCTTTATAAACAGTTATAGAGCAAATCTGCCAAATTGCCTAAACTGAACATTTTGTCTATTTCACCTATTAATGATTCACCAGTAAGTTACGAGTATGTTTACAATATAGACATGTAATTATCATTACTGACATTTAAATTAAACCCTAATAACTAAACGATGAAAGAATTTTCCAATCTATTAAAATACTATTACCTAATTTAATGTATTTGTCAGTTTGAAATACCATACTATAGTTAAAAGGACAAAAAGAAGGATGTCGGCAACTCATACATACTAATACCTGTTGTAGACGTAATCTCTCTGCATCCTTCTTTAAGACAAAATATCAATGAAACTGTCATCAGCTGAATGACAGATGTTGGACAGGTAGATGGATGACCTCCTTAAGATTGCACTGGACCCAAGCTGCTTTCAACCGGTCTTATTGGACAAATCTATAAAGTAAGTCTCTATTGATCTCCAGTGAAACTGGTCGAAATGAATAGATGTAAACTTCGTATAGGCCCGGTGGCTAGCCTTGGTATTAGAGATTTTAAGCTGCCTAAAGGCCTCCTACATGATTTAATGGTCAAAACAGCCGACACCTACAATTAAAAGTGACATTCGAGCCACGGTAGTGCTCAGTTAGCAATGCTACCCATGGTCACCCATCCAAAGACCGTGCCGATCGTTGCTTTACATCAACAGCTGACAAATACTTAGTGAAACTATGCCATGAGCGCTACATGGATGAAAAAAGTATATCGTCCAGTAAAACATACATAAAAACATTTATTTAAGAGATAACGCAAAACTATATACCGAGCTATTTAATTATTTGCTCTATTTGTTTTGGAAAATTATTTTCCTATTATTTTATTTAGTAAAAGTCACCATTTATAGGAATTTAATATTTTCGGATCTTATCTTTTGACATTGCCTGTAAAATATGGCAGCATGATGGCATCCTTGAACAAAAATGAAATCCCATTGTAATTAAGCAGTCAATACCGTTGTGTTTTTCTGCTAATTTGTTTATCATATTTTAAAGCTTTTTTTGGGCTACTGTACAAAGTTTGGGCAGACTTTGCAAGATATTTTTTAAGTAAAGCATTTATTATCAAACCTGCAGCTGACACCCCAAGTGCAAGCTCCCCTAGAGAAGAACCTGCAGACCGGCCTGGGCTCGCTCTCTTCCGGTCGCCTCTCCGCTTCATCCGACACCTCGCCCTCTTCCAGCGACGAGCCTCGCGACCTCTTGCCGGGCTTCACGTCTTCTGTAACACCATCTATAAACATAAAACGTCAATAATAAGCTAAGGCTGCCGATTTTTATTTATTATCTATTTAATACTCTAATAATACATACATTACAGTAAGTAGTCATTAATCAAAAATACTAAAAAAAATATTTAAAAGGGTTATTGACCGAAGTCAAGAACTCCCCCGTCAAACACAATAACAATTTCTTTATTATACCTACACCAAATTGAAAAAATACATTAAAGAAGCTAGTAGTACATGTACAACGGCGGCCTTATCGCCTTTGGCGATTTCAACTAGGCAACCAGGGTACGTTTTGTGGTAGGCCTGCAGCTAGGTACATTTCTGTAATGGTAATGGTGTAACTGACCTTTACACCATTACCATTACAGAAATGTACCTAGTTACAGAGGGTCATGGAACCAACAAAATTTTTAAAGGGGTCTATGAGAAAAGCAAGTTTGAGAACCTCTGATAGATGATACCAATTTCCACTAAACTTTAAAGAAGGATGTCGATAGCTCATACATACGAATACCTGTTGTGTACGAATACACTCAGTTTCTCCCAAGCTCATTTATAAAAATGTTATCTTCACCAGAGTAATTTATGACGCTTCTAAAACTGTTCTGATATGTACAAGTTTGTTTAAAATGAAGTTAAAATAAGAAAAACCGAAAACAATTTTCAAGCTATAGGTACCTACTTTGATCTATAGAATTATAGACCATAGCAGTGCTACCAACTCCTTTTGGCAAAAATTCGCTATCAGCACGTCAAAAACGCGCCAGAAGCGCTAAATGGTAACTACGACGACTGGTACTACGAAAAAATGAATGATAATGAATTTCGGTATTCATCCACTTCATTAGCAATAGTATATGAACCACAACTTGCTGCTATTCGAACTTCGGCCGCAGCCTGCGGATGCAGGTCGCGATTGCAGGTAACACACATCTGAAATGCAGCCACTGCCTGCTTCCGCAGTCGAGAGTGATTCCGAGGTTGGCTACACGTGCTGCGACAGGCAGCACGTCGGACTTGTCTAAACAGGTGAACAACACTCGCAGCTGAGGCTCGGTAGCACGTGCTGCCGGAGCCGCAATCGGAATCTTTTTTGCAGAAATTCATACTACTACATAGATAACCAGAGCCCTTACTCGTAGTCCAGGCTTTGCGAAGTTTACTCAAACTTTCGCGTTCGCGTGTGGCTCCATAGATTTTGGTTAGTTCTTCCTCGTTTCTGCTAGGGGCGCTGTACAAAAATGTATAGGGCCATACCGAAACAGCTGTAGTTTCAATTTACGTGTAAACCTGGATTAACCCCTCAGTTGTGCTGTGCAGCCACAGCCGGCTTCGCGCAGCTGCTGCAAGTGCTGTTTGTAGCTGTAGCCTGCTGCCGAGATTCGAATAGCACCTTTAAGGATTATTACGAGCAATATCAAAATAATCAGGAATATCTCGGATAATTTCTACTGCAGCTTTTTGTTAGTAGTAAAGTGAGTGAAACCTAAAAATATAAGTATTCTTTCTTTTTGATAATCTTTTAGTATACAAAAATGTATGTTTCTATAAAATATGTAAAAAGACACCTCAGTTCGTAAAATTACTAGTTGAAACACTTAAAACGAGTTAAGGAAGGAGCATGTACCAACTGTTGAAAAAGAAAATAATTATATCAACCCCTCCAAAAAATTGCTAAGTCGGAATACCGAAAACGAAATCTGGCAATACTGAATACATCATCTGATCGACTGAATTTGACATTTCCTTTTTTTTTGACAGCAACAGTAATAAAATAGTGATTTTTTTAAATAATGTGCCCATTTTTGGACAGGCTAAAGCCTTTAAGCTCATACCGCCACTTCTTATGTATGTAATCTATAATGTTAAAACAATAAAAAATCATTGTAATTTTTCTGGTGGTCTAATATTAATTTTAATTAGTGATATGAAAACAGCAAAAAATCACTAAATTTTTGAAGCACATCTCATTATTATAAATGATGTTTTGTTTTCTACCTACTTGCAAAAAAAAAAAAACGAACAGGTCCATTCGCTGCATCCTTCTTTTCTTAGATCCCATAAGTAGAATGAAGCAGGCAGCAGCTCTTTTTCAGTAGCGTCATTGTTACCTCTTAAGACGAATACAGTATACGATATAGTGAAAATCGCGGTTCCAACCTGGACACGATTAGCACAAGATGAAGACAAATGGCAACGCAATAGAGAGGCCTTTACCCAGCAGTGGAATAGAGAAGGCTGCGGATGATGATGATGAATACTTGCCTAATTCTAGTCCCTTGTCATTGTCGCCATTGGCCTGCTCTACAGGCTTGGGCTCCACACATTCTCCTTCCTCAGCTTCGAAGTCTAGTTGTTCTTCACCATCTTCTGTATTACATGTCTTTTCTTGAGGTACCTATAAATATAATGATTTCCTTAACAATATTCTTACAATTACCCAAATTGGTCAAAGGTGACTCTCCGTTTTATTTGATGTTCATTGTGACTAGTTCAAAATATGTTTAACTGAAAGCAACACCATTAAGCATGGCAAAGGGATTAACCTATTTATCCCCTTTTCATGTCAGCTGCTGTCAATATTAATTCATACTTTACTCCACTCCAAGAATGATATATTGACTGAAAAACAATTTGTTCCATTGCCATGCTAGAGGTGTTGTAGGACAATTTTCTTTTTACTATAATTATTTTTCGCATAAAACAGCATGACCGACTTCACCCGTGTACAGAATTCGCGAATATTTCGCACGGATCGATGTTACATTTATCACATTATTGTTGATTTATCAAAAATGGCTCAGCCGATTTCAATAAAATTTTAATGGGACCAATTTCGAAGAATACTTTTTCCAATAAAAAAAGAATTATTGAAATCGGACTACTACAAAAAAAGTAATGCGTGGTTACACATAAAAAAAAATATACGCGTCGAATTGAGTATCTCCTCCGGCTTGATTCATCGGTCAATAAAAAGATTCTTCATTTCTTTTTACTATAAAAAGAAAATTTTCAAACCTTTTCAAATCGAGGTGTCTCTGTCTTCCCACTATCATTTGGTGATGATTTTGGCGAAATCTGTGATGTACCATTAATTTTTGTTTCTACTTTAGGCTCTGGTGAGGTAGCTGGTGTTTTAGGCTGTAAATTGTCAGGTAAATATTAAAATCCTATATGATTAACTAACTTTATTACAGAAATAAACATAATTTACGGACATTGTGTCATTTTATACAAGGTTATCCATAGATGGTGCACTAAGCGAAAAGAAGATGAGTCAGACCATCATTATGAACAAGTTCTACATATGGCTAAAATGACAATAATCAGTTGTTTCATACATTTTGTTCATTCCGAGATGCAATTTTGTATGGACCAGTTGATTCTTTTTCTCGAATGCTGGGTTGGCCCTATAGTAACAGATGTTCATATTGATGGTCTGAATCACCTCCTTTCAGCTACAGTGCAAACAGATAACTCTATATATGTAATGAGAAATAAGTCATGTAATTTACTAGTCATAATGACTATAGATTTAAGAGCATTCATCAGTCTCTCTCAAGCTGATGAGTGCTAGCTAATAAGAACAATAGTTGTTTTGACTAGTAAATTACATAACTTTTTATTTTATGTGATTTTCCACTATACTAAAGTAAAAAATTAACTAATTCATCTATTCAAAAGTAAATGATACAATTACCTTAGCAACTTCCTTCTCTGTGCCGTCTTGACTCATAGAGTCTAGGTCTGAAACATCTGACAGATCTTCATGGCTTATATTCAGATCCTTTCCTTCCGCCTTGTCACTAGCTACAGATTTACTTCGTGATTTATTGTCTTCCTGGTCTGACTCCATCTCTCCTGAGGTAGATTATCATATCATAGTAAGTTTTTTTATCATGTTTTTTATTCAGTAATCATTTACATATATTATTTCAAAGATAGAACAGGACAAAAATGAAAGACAAAATCTCAGTCAACAGCGAAAAACTAGCTAAACAGTAATTATTGTTGGACAGGTGAACAGAAGTATTTTCATAGTTATTACATAGTACGACTATAGTTTCCACCGCATTTGGCGATCTTTCTCAAGTTGAGGCGAATGCTAGCCCGTCTTGCAATGCACTCACTCGCATTCCCGTTACATCAAATATTAAAATGTGTGAAAACCACTTTAGTTTCCATGATAAAAAAGAATATGACCTCATTTAGACTGCAGAATTGCGCTGGATCCAAGCCGCTATGGATCTTATAGATGGAACCAATTTTAGAGTAGCTTACCTTCAGAAATTTCTTCAGTGGCAGGATCTTTACCTCTTTTATTGTAAGAGGAACTCCTGCTTGACTGACTCGACTCTGACCTACTACGTTCCCGGGGCATTGATACCATTTTCTGCTCGGCTTTTGTATGCCTTCTCCATTTCTCTTCTGGTCTCCATTGATTTTGCTTCTCTGGAGATCTTGGCGGAGATCGGGCAGGTGATTTAGCAGGAGATGATGGAGAGGAATTTCTATCAGGGGATGGGCTCGATGATTGGGAATGTCGACTAGGGTTCCTTGCAGGCGGTGAAGACACAGATGCAGGTTGGGATGCCGAATCAGGCGATGCAGGCCGAGACCTGCTCTCAGGAGACCCAGGAGGAGATTTGGCTGAACTTATGAGACTCTGGGGAGTTTTAGGGCCTTCGCCCACAGTAGGTGAAGTGGGTTCATGGCGTTCCGGTGAACCAATATTAGACCCAACATCACTAGGTGACTTTGGTGCATCTGGGGACTTGGGTTCAGGTGGAGAAGCTGGTCTAGAGTTTTCAGGAGAATTTATATCGGAATGTGCTTCGCTCAAGTTATCGGGGGAGGCAGGTTGCTTAGCTGTTGGAGATTGGGATCGACTTTCAGGTGATGGCGACCTTGGACCTTCAGACCTTGGAGATGGGGGTGAACGAGGTGGCGACTTAACATCTTTTTTAGATGTTTCACTTGAAGTTGAGCTTCGTCTACTTCGAGAGCTCGAGCTACTGCTGCTTGATGATGATTGAGCATCTCCACTACCATCTCGTGAGTCTTCTGACTCCATCCCTGTAAAAAAATTACAGGTTTCTATAAAAGCCATGTTAGTATTGTTAGGCCCATCCCAAACAAGCACTCAATGTTTGTTATTCAGCTTACAGCTTCAACCAATAATTTATTTTCATTTTACTGTTAGTATCTTCACTCTCAATTTATTATGAATTTTCATTAAAAGTAGATGTAAAGCAGTAACCTGTGTTACTAATGAATTGTTTATGTTTTTGCCCAGTTTTGACAATCATATTTATACTCACCTGAGGCAGAATCACAGAAAAATATTCAATAGCTAACCTCATATTGCCTTACCATATTATGTTCTATGAGAAATATCCCAAACACAAGATGATACACCTCATAATTAAATAAAAAAACATAAATGACAGGAAAATATTTCCAAGTCAAAGAATACACACACAATTAATATAATTACATATATATTAATAAATAAAGATAAGTAATTAAAAATATAAGCTTTTAACATTTTAATTGACCTTCCATGACCTAAGTCCCATTAACAGTAGGCAATGTGTGATTCCCGGGATACTTTTCTGTAAATCTGTATCAATACTTAGACAGCCTACCTGATGATTTTCAAAGAATGAACACAAATCACATGAATCGAGTTTTGGTATCAGAACTTATGTTAACCATAAAATTCTTTTGTGATAATTAATATCAAAGATTTTCATTCTTATTCGAAATCTTTAATTTTATAGGTAAACTGTAAGACTTTTATTAACTTTTATTCTACGTTTTGAGATGTTTATTGAAGACACATCCAGCCTTACCTTACAGATGACGCCTGGACGCCAGATTCGGTGGCACTTCGTAACACTTTTCATATTGTGAAATTTTCAACTTTTCAATACACAACACAAACTAAACTTGGGTCTGTCACATATACTTGTGAACAACTTTAACTTGAACGATTTACTCTCCAGAACTTAGGTAAAATTAACACTACATACTTCAACATGGCTGTGATACGGGAGGAATCAAGAACATAATAAATAATCACTTTTTAATATTTCCGTAGGGTTAACTTACGCCCTTACCTTAACTGAGATGTTTTAGACGGTAAATTCTTGACGAAATAGTTATTTTTTAGAGAAAAAATCCTGAATTTGCGCCGCAAACGAGTCTCATCGAAGCGAAGTCATCAAAACCATAGACTACACAGGGAGGGACGGGACTAAACAAACTGACACATGCAAGCAATTTGTTTGTTTGGTCGAAACACGCTGTCACTGTCAAAACGAAACAAGCAAAGCAAGCCGCTGAGTTCAGAAACGAACACTTGACGAAGCAAACGCAATCAAGCTTGCTTGAAGAATAAAAAATACTTTCATTATAGCGTAAAAATTACGCGCGACCTGCATGCGAAGGGCTCATAGAGGTCCGCGGCACAGCAGGCCTCATCCATCGGCCTCTGCGATTGGATTTGACCCCCAGGCCGCCGGCTGGCAGTGGTATTTTACATAGGTTCGGTAAGCTGCGCCAGAATGTGGATGGGTTTAATGGAATGGAATGTCAATTTACATCTCCAGTCTCATAGACAAACGATTTTATCTAATTCCAAATCCGTTTCCGTTTTCTAAAAACGCGGTAAAAGTTATTTTGCTTCCTTTGTAATTTTGCAGTGCATGATTGCAATTTTGAATTAAAACTTTTACACTATTTATTTATACCTAGTTAATTAAACCACTAATATAATAAAAAAATGACTGAACAATCTATCGATGGCAATATTTCCGAAAACGATGATGAAGAGAGTTTCTTTCAAGATGTAGATATATTACAAAAACATGGCATCAACGTAGCAGACATAAAAAAATTGAAAGGAGCCGGAATTTGTACCATCAAAGGAATTCAAATGTCCACAAAGAAAAAATTGTGTAATATAAAAGGGTTTTCAGATGCCAAAGTTGATAAAATAAAAGAAGCTTGCCAGAAAGTTGTTACTCTTGAATTCATGACGGCATTAGAAGTTAGCGACCGTCGTAAACAAGTATTTAAAATAAGTACCGGTAGTGTTGAATTGGAGTAAGTTTATCGATCTATTCCATAAATAGTTTATTGTACGATACATTTCTTTACATAATATTTTTAAGTACCTATTCCATACAGCAATTAGCTAGCAAATTAGACCAATTAGCAATATTTAGTAAAAACCATTATGGCTCCCTCCCTACATACCTACCTAGTTAAAGATGAACAAAATTATAGTAGAAACAGAGAGTAGAAATTACTAGCCAGTGTTCGAATAATCTCTTTCGAATAGTCATCGTCATTATGTTTATTTATAGCAAACTGCTGGCCGGAGGAGTAGAGTCAATGGCTATCACGGAAGTGTTTGGCGAATTCCGAACGGGCAAAACGCAACTGTCTCACACCCTGTGCGTGACCACGCAGATACCAAACTCATCGGGTTATCAAGGTGGAAAAGTGATGTTCCTTGACACGGAACATACTTTGTATCCTTTAAATACTTTTTAAATCATTTAGGTACTCTGATATTTTCAAAAAGTACATAGGCGTCGCGTTATTGGCACTTGGCTGTCCCAGAGCGTAATTTATATATAACAATAACAATTTATAAATAACAATTTTATATTTAGATATTACGTTCTGTAGCGTTAGAAGTTTCCTAGTTCAAGTTTAATGAGGAAATCATATATTTATCCTGTAAGCCTCTGCTAGGTATATACCACAGAAGAGTTTTGCTGTTCTGTGGGATATACCACGCTGTTCTGTGGTATATACCTACAAGACAGGTATGAAAGTGCAAGCGACGCTCTTCAACCTCCATAATCCTTATTGTAGTCATTGTTAAATTTATTGTGAAGTTTTTCCATTTACAGGGTGTATTTCTAGATTTTATAAGACAAACAGATTTATTCTAGGAATATCATAATAAACAATTTGATTTCTTTATAAATAAATCAGCCGGCCAGACCGATTACGGCCGATTGCAGATAGATTCAATTTGGAACAAAATGCTGTTTTAGACAACGTCCTCTACGCTCGGGCTTACACATCCGAACACCAGGTAGGTATAATAATATATATTTTTTTTATTAATGTAATTAAAATAATATTATTTGTTAATAATGAATCCAATAATTATTTTTTTAATAAAACTGTTATAAACTGAAATCATACTCGTACAATCAACCTCAAGTCGAAAATAACGAGAGAAAGTAGTAATTTTGCAACTCAATTTCTGCAGGCGCTACATTTTTTTTGTTTTTTTATTTTTATTTTCAAACTATTGAAGTTATTGAATTTTTTATGAGACCAACTGTAGTTGTTGAGCATGGATTTTTTTCTGTCATATTGATGTTGTTGAGAATTGTTCCTCTACCCACATATTATTGTAGTAAAAACACTCGGTTATGGGCCCACAAAAACTGACGAATCAGGCAACATAAGAACAAATATAAGATGAAAAAAAACCTACAGACGAATTGAGTACCTTTTTGGTAGTCGGATAAAAATAATAAGAATTACTACGACTGTAAGCCACCTACCTACCTTATACCTACTACTTATTGTATAATATCGCCTTACTCGTGCGTGATTCACAATGGCATTTTTATCGTATATTTATTTCATTTACGTGCACTGCACTTGACCAAGCGTACCTATACCTACTCGGAATTTTAATTCGATTCCAGATTTGACATTAGCTACTTTCATTTTTGACAGTATGTACTGTCAAAAACTGTCAAAAATGACAATAGCTAATGTCAAATCTGGAATCGAATTAAAATTCCGAGTATAGTGCACAAGCTTGAACAACTTTTACTATGGATTCAACACGGAATTAAAAAAAACAGCTTTTTCATACATTTTGTTGATTCCGAGCTGCGATTTTGTATGGAACAACTGATTTTTTTCTCGAATTCTGGGTTGGCCCCATAGTAAAAATTGTTCCTAATGACGATGACGGTCTGTACTACCTCCTTTCGGCTTAGTACGGCAAGCAGATAACCCTGTACAGTGTACACCTGAAATTATGACGATAAAGGACTAAAACGCCTGTTTGATCTAGGCAGAGCTACTGGATTACGTGGCCGCGAAATTCCACGAAGAAGGGGGAGTGTTCAAGCTCCTCGTCATAGACTCCATAATGGCGTTGTTCAGGGTTGACTTCTCTGGAAGAGGCGAGCTCGCCGATCGCCAGCAGAAATTGGCGCAAGTGCTGTCGCGATTGCAAAAGGTATGTGTTTATAAATCAACTCGCTTTTGCCAGCGACTTCGCCCGCGACGCGATTTTTGATTTTTGTTCTATCTCTTAGCAGCCCTTAGCTTAGTTGGAGAGCGCAAAACATGCAGGCCTTTTCTAAAACTTGAATTTTTGGTATTAGATACCTACCTAGGTACCTGTTTTGCGCTCTCCGACATACATCCGTTATACAGGGTTATTTCTAATCAATTAGCACCTTTCTAGGGACTTATTCTGTACATCAAAACTAACAACTTTTGTTCTGCGAGTTTTATCAGAACTAAAAAAAAACAGCTTTTCCATACATTTTGTCGCGGGTAAACGATATTTTTCTATGAAACAACAAAAATTTTTTTGAGCTTTGACAAAAGTCGCTGAACAAAAGTTATTACTTTTGATGTACAGAATAAGCCCCTAAAAGGATGCTAATTGATTAGAAATAACCCATATTGGTGGTGTACAACAGTACCCCGGGGTCAGTCAGCTTGGTTCCTTATCGTTTGCGCTTGGCTCTGAAATGCTAACGCTACGCAGAACACTAGGTACCTACCCCTCCCCACACCGTGACACGTGAATTTGTTACTGCGTAGCGAGTTAGCGAGTCGCCTCATTTTCCGGTTTTAGGTTTGAATCGTGCTCTACAAAATGTTGTTTGTATTATACATATATACACTCATCGTTACGTACAACTTTTACAATAGAACCAACTGCGAAATTAGAAAAAGAAAATAGCTGTTTGGTAAAAAAAAATTCAAAAATTCATTGACCACGGACAAAATGTATGGAAGATCAATTTTTTACCATTTTCGGGTTGGTCCAGTAGGAATTGTTCATAATTTAGTGTACAAGATTATGTTACGTATAATATACATGTACATACATAAACTTATACATAATTATGTACCTACACCTCTAAATGCGCACTCCGCAAATTGCCAAAGCAACACTAAACATATCTGTTTAGATAGGTAGGGTGGGTATTTATAGGTACCTACTTACCTAATCAATAATCAAAGATCAACTGATTAGCATGGGCACAGCATGGAAGTACTAAGCTACTCGTTTATAGCACTGTCCATTCGTGCCCTCCTAAAAAACTAGCTATGCCAATCATAGAATAAGGATGCCAATGTTAATTAGTGAGATATGTCTCCCGTTCCCTAGCGCTATTTCTTCTTCTCTTGGGCAATATAAGTCACAGACAATAATTTAATACGAGTAAATTAGTAACAGAGGAAAGTAAAGAAGACTGACCCTACCACCATTGCGTGATATACCTATGCCAGGAAGAGAGAGTAACAGTCTGTTACTCTCTGTTACTAACAGATAATTATTAATTTATTATGAGTCTTTTGAAAAAAACATGACGAGGTCAAGATCATCGCGAGACGCTACAATCGGACGCCGAGAGATAAACGCGTATCCGGCTTTTGGTAGAGGATGGGGACAATTGGACGTATTCTCGTACTCGTATTCGACTGATAAGAAACACGCCACTCGCTCTATTCATAATAGAGCGTGTTGCTATTTATAATAGGAAAAATAGAATACTTGATCTGGTTGAACGCGTAAAATACGACTACGTTATTCTACCTCTCTATCTAGGTCCTCTTGTTATCGGATTACTTTTCCCGGACCATGGGACCACCAGAGAGTTGATCGTACACTGTAGTTACCTAAGCCTGTAGGTACTTACAGTAACTACGTTTATTTTATCACTTAATAATAAAATTGTGGATAGTTTATTATAGCCTCACGTTTGCCGACATACCTACTGGAGAGATACGATCTGGGTTTCTAGGTTTTCTTACCTACGTATAAAGATTTAAATACCAATTTATAAAAATAATTATTTTTAGCAAAAATAGCACCAATGACTTCAACTGTGTTTAATTCGAATAGTTTACACAAGTCGATGTGACATCCATGTACATATTATTGTTGATTTATCAAAAATGGCTCCGCCGCGCGCCGATTAAAAAATGGGACCTCTTCGATAGTACGATAGGTGTCATTTCGAAATATAAAAGATTTTTTAAATCGGTTCACGATTTATTTGCGAAAATATCGATGAACAATGAATATACCTACTTACACAAAAAGTACAAAAAGAGGAACATAAATACCTTCTCCTTTTTGGAAGTCGGTAAAAAATAGGTTCATATTGACTTACCTAAAAGTATAGCGTTCTAGTGACGAGTTCGCTGAAACCCTTTCCGTAGCAGGGTCTAAAACAATTCTATCACAGAAATGTATGTTACACCTACATAGGTATTCTACAAAGAAAACTTGATGAAGTAGTTTATCTAATGAAGTAGACTACATTATTTATTGAAAACAATCGATCAATGAGCTTGTAACAATTGAACTTATAGGTACCTACTGCCTTGTGTGAGCAGTAGTTAGTACATTGTGTCTAATGTAATATTGGAAAGCAATTACTTAAAAAATCAATACCTGAGACGTGTAGGCGTGTACGGCTGTACGCGTAGGTTTTCTGAAACCTATTTATTTTTACAAATGCCTAGTTAGGTATTTACTGATAAATAAATAGGTACTTATCTAACATTTTACTCATACCTACTACTACAGCCATTCATTAATTCACAAATTAAAAATGAGCTTATCCATTCACAGATATCCGAGGAATACAACGTAGCAGTATTTATCACAAATCAAATGACTGCAGACCCTGGAGCCACGTTGTCCTTCCAAGCTGATCCAAAGAAGCCTATAGGAGGAAATATACTCGCACACGCTTCTACGACCAGAATATCCCTTAGGAAAGGCAGAGGAGAAAACAGAATCGCTAAAATATACGACTCCCCCGACTTACCGGAGAGTGAAGCTACTTTTTCCATCACTAATGGGGGTGTCGCCGACGCTAAAGATTAAAGAAGTTAATTTGTGTATAGAATAATAATTTTGTAAATTAATTACATTTCCTTCAACAAATTAGTTTGTGTTCTAATTACACATCACTAGAGACCGGATTATATGCATTTGCATAATTTGCATTTGCATATGCATATGAATTTGCATAGGTATGCCTTTACATATGCATTTGCATATTATTTAAGCCAACCTCAGCAATAATAGTAAATTTGACCCAAGATCTAGTTATGATGCATATTATCGGTAAGTACCTATATGTAAATATATTTCTAAGTGTAGTGCACTCTCCCTGCGTTCCGAAATGCGAAGGAGTGTCTATAATAGGTAAGAACATACATACCTACCTATTATTAGTTCAGGGCTTTTAGTTTTGCCTCTTCGATTGTCAACAGGCTGTGCATTGACTTAAACACCCCGTATAACTTGATCCTACGAACTTCCTTGCATAAGTCATTGACCTATATATTGTAAGTGTTCACATCACATGTAATAGATAACTTATTAACCCTCGTTTCATCTCACCACCGCGCATCGGCCAATAGTGGGTAACTGCAGACGCTGGATGCAAAGTCCAATCGTCGACCAAATCGTTCGTATTCGTCATTCAGAGTGGCGTGATTCCGGTGAACCAATTATATTTCTTGTCGTGATTAGATAAACTATTTACAATAGGTACACTCAATAGGTTTTAATTTTTTACGAGACATTAATTACCTACTTACGCAGACAAAAAATACCCCTACACACTTTGACACTAGGTAGGTACTTAGTGTAGGTACTTAGTTACTAACCTACATTAAACATTTTTCAGTACAAATACACGGGCATGCTATTAGGGCTAGTGGAATATCATTGAGAAAGTTTCTCATTTTGTTTTTTTTTTATTTGACTGTTGGCAAAAGTGCCTTTTATTAACAACAATACGATACAATCTACTTTATATGCTAAAACTACCTACACTACTACTACAACAGAAAGCAATTGGATCATCCACAGACCCTTGAAGGTCTAGAGATAATCCAAATGCTCAAGCCCACTGCCAGTTGGCAGCGTGACCAGCATGCTGGCTCCATTGCCACGCTGAATGGCAATGCATATACGTTGAGCCAAATAAACACCAGTATTTTGGTCACGCGTCGCCTCCACCAGACGCTCAGAAAGACTTTTGAAAACAAGAAGTTTATCTTACTTCACAGACTACTATTGATACTCTTACTTCAATCATCAGACAAGGGGAAATTTTATACTTTATGGTAGTAGATACGTAAGTACATTTATGGTAGTAGATATGTAAACAATAGGTGTGTTATAACAAAATAAAAGCTGTAATCGGTAAAGCTATAATTGATAACAACTCAAATATGAAAACGGCGGAATGATCCCGAAATATACATACATAAAATAACATAAATATAGGTATGTATAATTGAATTGAGAACCTCCTTCAATTTGAAGTTGTTTAAAAAAGGAAGAAAATGATATGGTGGCTTACATTTATTTTCACAAACTTATCATTTCCTATTACTTCAGTTAATATTAGGTTGATACGGTACTTAAAAAAAACTTTAAATTACCCATTTATTAATTTTAACAAATAATATAAAGTACCCAGTGGCTTCAAAAGACCTACGTACTCTTAATGATTTTGAAAGGTATAATTATTTTAATTTTGTACGCATCGTTACTTTTGGTAAATATGTAAAGGCAACATTCACAGATTCTAATTACGTCAACGTCAAATCCAAATGTCAAATATTTTAAAATTCGAGTCGATTGAGTTTTGTTTTTCTGTTCGGTCGTGTCGTGTGTGTTGTGAAAGGAAAAATAGCGTTTTTAATTTAATTACAAATCTTTTAGTTAGGGCGTTGGTGTTTTGATAGTAAATAGTGTACAACGTGGTCGTAGTTATGAGTGACAGCAACGGAGATAAAAAACAGATTCGCGTGTGGTGTGATGGCTGGTGAGTAATTTAGAACTTATATTTTCTTAATTATTTCATCGTACATGCCTTTCCGAGTTTTGCGATTTAGTGGTACGATGAGGAACATGTTTAGAAAACTATTGATTGTTGCGATTAATTTCCTCGTAGAAGTTGGTAAATGAAAAACGTAAAACATGAAAAACATCCGGCGCAGCGGCCTCGGTTTCACATGACTGTCGCGTTTCGATGGTTATGCTGACTGATTTCAGGAAAGATAGTGCGTTTAATCGATATTATAAATTACAGCTATGATATGGTGCACTTCGGCCATGCGAATTCTCTAAGGCAGGCAAAGGCTCTGGGTGATGTGTTGATAGTGGGAGTACATACAGATGAAGAGATATCTAAACATAAGGGTCCACCTGTGTTTACACAAGAAGAGCGCTATAAGATGGTTAAGGCCATCAAATGGGTAGACCAAGTTGTAGAAGGAGCCCCTTATGTGACAACACTCGAGACTCTAGACAAGTACCAGTGTGACTTCTGTGTGCATGGAGGTGATTTTTTTATCTGCTAATTACACACATTTTTTAAACAAAGCTTTTAATTGCATTTAAATATATTATTATGTTTGTAAACATCTACATGTCAGCCTGTACTTGCATCCTAGAAATGAAATTATTATAATTCACAAAATATCATAGCTTATTATATATTCTGTTTTTATTAGTCTGAAATCTATCAGGTTTTAATTATTCTAAAAAAATTGTTTCTTGCATCTCTACTGAATATTAAATTAATAGCAAAATTCTTACATTAAAATTCTTATTGGAAATTATCCTTCGAGCTAAATATTTTGAGTAAGGTGTTACTACTCCTAAATAATATGCGCTTTAACCTACCATCTAAATACCTATTACATATAATTTCAAAGGACTGAAATATAGTAGGTACACCAAACTTATTAATACAATGAAGTCATGTTTATTAAATAAATAAATTATTCAATAAGTCCATTGTAAATGAGATTTGAAATTCAGTTACCGAGTTCTAAATGATTATGTATAATATTTTAGCATAATATACGTATTTTGTATAAAACCTCCTAATATAATAATTTAGCTGGAAAATTGATTGTACACTGAGATCAAAATGTTAATGAATTAAAAAAAATAACAATAAAATGCAAAGCTAACATAACAAATTAAAATCTGTATGCGATCATAAATATTTTAACATGTGGGTCTTGGAGTTTAGTAAAAAAATCTCATCTCAACTGGACTGGGTTGTGAATAACATTTTTTCAATAACTGAAAATGATGACTGTGCACTAAATGAGACTGTTGCCTCCAATGTCATCATGATATTCATCTTTAACATTTTACCTTGTAAACATTAGCCCTCTTACCACAAAAGTTTTACGCACACTTTAGACAATGTTTAGCAGTACAAATTGCACAGTTAAACAGGGTTTAAAGCATGTTTAAGTATTTTGTGGTAAGGTGGTATTTGTTTTGTTTCTTGTTTATTAGTTGAATCATCACTATTAGCCATAGGACCGCCACTGATGGACATAAGCCTCACCCTTGGATTTCCAATAAGACTGGTTGGAAGCGGCTTGCATCCTGCAGTATTGATAAGAGCATTGGTCCACTTATCTCATTTTTAGTTAAACTGATTGTTTAAGCTGTTTCAATGTTATAGTTTTTATTTCATTGACTAAAATTCATATTAATATCTGCATAGAAATAATACTGAATACAGTAATACCCCGACTTGCGCTTTCCCGTTTTACGCGGTTTTATTTTTTATCACCGCGTGTATCAGTATGTTCCATTTATGAAAAATTCGAACGTGTTCCGCATGGAATTGTTTCATGTACGCAGTGAACATTGTGTTTATAGCCATTTCGAACGTATTTATATGCGTTTTTAAGTTTTTACATAGCAAAAAAGTGCAACCCCGACTTACGCTAATTCGACTTACGCGGCTATCGCTTGGTCCTATCACATAAGTCCGGGGTATTACTGTATTGTAATTTTACATTTATAAACATCCATTCTTCCAAACATGTAAAAGAATCGTACTACTTGGCAGTTGTGAAGTTAGCTACAAGCACCTCTATCTTGGGCTGCTAACATATAATTATATAGCTACTGTGCAACCACTCTCCCTGTCTTCATAGCTACCAAGTAGTTTGATTCACCCTATAATTGCGTTAATTGAATGCATATTCAATCAATCAATTTTTGATTTGTGGCTTCTGCAAAGGTGTTTCACAATTTCTGAATGCATATTAATAATGTGTGTTGAACTTTCAGATGATATTACAGTGACTGCAGATGGAATTGACACATATCATTTGGTAAAAGAAGCAGATAGATATAGGTAAATATTTATGATACATAGTAATACCACACATATTTCACCAAACAATACATACTAGCTATTTGGTATAATACATATATTTGTGTATTCCTAGATATTTAATATTGATGCTGAAGTGATATCACATCAAACACATTTTTTGAGTGTTTTTTTTTGTGTGAATTTAAGGTATTGGCACTTCACCCTTGAATTATGTATCTTTAAATTTTTGAGATACTGCCCCTTTGAAACACATTTTTACTTGAAACATAAGTAATAAAAGTACATATATATTTAAATATCATACCCGCAACAAAATATAAAAATATTATATACTACGGGACTAATCGCGCACTATAATTACGAGATAAATAAATACCTCATCATCCCGAAGTTTCGACCGAGGTGCATCGATCGTAGTCTACCCGTGACCGATTAGTGCGCGATTAGTCCCGTAGTATATGTATAAATAATAATGTGTTCAAATCGCGAAAGTTTGAAAACAACAAAAATATAATAAGTAATTATTTTTTGCAAAAAATAGCATGACAATCTTCACCCGTGTACAGAATTCAAGAATATTTCGCACGGATCGATGTAGCATTTTTCATATTATTGTTGATTTGTCAAAAATGGCTCAGCCGATTTCAATAATATTTTAATGGGACCAATTTCGAAGAATACTCTTTCCAATAAAAAAAGAATTATTGAAATCGGACTACTATGAAAAAAGTTTTGCGTGGTTATAAATAAAAATAAATATATATGCGTCGAATCGAGTACCTCCTCCAGTTTGGTTCGTCGGTCAAAAATATGTTTGAATCAAACTATTCTACTATGCAATCAGATTAACTTAGATTTTTAATGTTTTTTAATCCAAAATGTTTTTATTGCAGAGAAGTAAAAAGGACAGCTGGCGTGTCAACTACAGACTTAGTCGGACGAATGCTGCTACTCACAAGAGAACATTTTAAGTAATAATTAGTTTTCTCTTATATTAATTTCCTAAGTGAATTATTTCCTTAATTTGCAATTACATTCTAATCTAATGTCTAATGAGTAGCTTAATTATAACTTATTATTGTCTAGGTAGGTTTTGTCTCTTCTTATACCATTAAACAAGTAGTTCTTGTATTAGTTTGTACGAAATTCGGTTTTCCGAAACGGCTCTAACGATTCTGGTAAAATTTGGTATTTGGATAGTGCTTTTCTTGGTAAGTTTATCTGTATAGATAGATGGTACAGTAAAACCCGTTTAATACGATTTCACAGGGACTCAACCAAAAACGCGTATAACGCGGGAAAGCATATTTTGAGGGATAAGAAAAATAAAATAAAAATGTAAGAAATATTGCTATAACAAAATACCTACATATTTAAGTTGGTAGGTATGTATTTTTAAATTAAGTTATACAAGTATTATTAGAATACGTTGTATAATACTATATTTTATTATTCTCATATTTTTAAAGTAATTATTTTGTTTTGATAAACAGATTTTTATGCATTAGTATTATTTACAACATAGTTTCTTACATCGTTGATTGCTGATAATACCTGATCATTTGACAAAATTGGAGATGACTTTTCTTCATTTTCATTTTTGGTACTTAGAATTTCCTATTTTGTTTCTAATTCCCATTCACAATAAGGTCTACCATTGATTGAATTTTGTACTTTGCCATATGAACACCAATAAAGGATATTCAGGAAAATCCTACAGTGCTGCTGGTTTTTCTTCTACGCTACAGTTTTTCTTCCAACATAACTTCAACCCTATTATTTCTGGAACCTGCTTTTTTGATTTTTGCTGCTGGCGTTCTAACGGGATCGTATTAGGCGAAATGTCTCAAGTTGTTGCAAGGGCTGACGTGAAATGGCGTATTATGCGAGAAAGCGTAATAAGCGGGTCCTTTTTGCGAGAGTCGCCTATATTTCGAGATAGGTATTCCTTTAATTAACTGTGATAGATCGCCTTGAACTGCTGAAGCTAACACTTACTCCCACATTGAACTACGGCCCGTACCTATCTAGAATCTAGGGCCAAATTGGCTGGTATGAAGTTAGGTATCCTGAATAAGGTTCTTCACACCGGGACAGTTGCTTACTCTGTATCAAGCACAGATCCGTTCTTGTCTGGAATACTACTGGCACTGCTGCCATCTTGGGATGGCTCGGCTAAGTACATATAAGCTCGAGGCCTTTAATCGGTGGACCGGCGCGTGCTGTTCGGCCTATAGGTGATGAAAAGTTAGTTGCAAAAAACTTCATTGCCTAGAGCATCGCCATAGGGTTGCGAGTGTCCATTTTCTATAGGATTCATTTCGGAGAGTGTGCATCTGAGCTGCAAGACCTTATTCTACCATCCCCTTTTTACTACAGGACAAGTAGAAATGCGCCACATTACCACCCCTACACAGTCAATTTCCCTTTGATACGTACAAAGCGGTTTGACTCAACATTTCTGATTCGTACCGCCAGGGAATGGAACAGTCTTCCTGCTTTCCTGTTTCCTAAGAGATATATAATCTTAAAGCTTTTCAAGATCAGAGTGAATAGGTATCTTCTAGGTCTGCGCGCTTCATCTTCGACCACAACGTCGCTTACCATCAGCGGAGTTGGTGGTAAAGCGCACAGACTTATTCGCGTTAAAAAAAATGATCTACCATATTTTGGAAAAAACGCGCTTTTTTACCTAGTGGTCGCTCTTTCGTCTTTTTTCTTTTATCAATTATTACTACTATTACGTAGGATTATTTATTAATATTTGAAAGGGACGAGCACAGTATGAAACGTGCGTCGTCCCGGCCCATACCATGCACGTCCCGTTCTAATTATAAATCATCCCTTAGAGATAATTCTGAGATTATTACGTCCCTCGGCAAGACAAAAAGTATGCCAATAAAATATGAGATTGAATCATATTTCTTGTTTTTTTTTTTGTGAAATGGGATGACCAAATATGTGACTCGTGTGATGTTATCTACAAGTGGTACCAGATAACTTGGTGATATTTGAAAGACAATTATATCGACGATACTTCCTATGTTTTGTTATTTATCAACATTATCGATTTTTCTTATCGTTCACATAGCTAAACCCACCTGACTGTATAATTTGCATATAGTAGTGAAGTTTTCATTAATTTAGACTAAAATACTAATTGTTTCTCTAGACGGCGGACATAAGATATAATGTACTCATCATTATGACTACTATGGGACCAAGCCCAAAATAGCGAAATAAAAATCAGCTGTTCTTTGATGTTGTTATTGTTGTTCTGAAATAATGTGTTTTTCAAAATTCGGCTAATTTATAGGCTGCGCCACACAAGTTGGCGGATGTGAAGTTAGCTACAAGCTCCGCAATATCCCATCATAACTGATTGGCTATTGATTGATTGACACACGTTGATTGGCTATTGCGCAGCTTGTAGCTAACTTCACATCTGCCAACTTGTGTGACGCGGCCTGTAAATTTTGTATTGAACCGCATTTTTTTTGTAACTTCGGAGTTGATTCCTTATAAAAGCTTGTCATAATGATATTACAAATTTAATTATAATTTGTACCATCCATCGCGTACAGAAAATCTCCATATAGTTTTCAAACAAAACCAGTGTCAGTTCCTTCACATTGTTTACGAGATGAACAGTCGATCAATACAAACAACAGTCACAAAACTACCAACAACTCCACTTAAGAGTCCTGCTTTTCCAGGAGAGGTGACAAAGAGTACTCCGTGGCGCTGGAGCACTCGTCGAACCTGGGCACCGACTCGACCGCGCGGTCCCCCTTCACTGGCTGCTCGCAGTTCCTCCCCACCACACAGAAGATCATTCAGTTCAGCAGCGGACTCTCGCCCAAACCTACTGACAAGGTATGAAGGCTGCTTCGTCGCGCATAATTGTTATTTTTTATAGTTGATCGACTCGTTGTTGAAATAGGGTATTTTACTATGACTGAGAAAATATCTGTAAATGTATTTTTGAGATAGCTTAGGCAAAAAGCAATCGGAAAATGTTTGTTTTAGATCGTAAAATAACAAAATGAATTTTAAAAATCAATTCAAAATATTCCGTTTTTTTTAATCTGTGCATAAAATAGTCGCCGCTTTGCTATGACGTCATACGGCTATGTAAACATTGAATAGTTTGTCCGGTGTAGTATTCCAGGAACAGCACACCAACGATAACTCATTATTAATTATTTATAATAACTCATTTTAAACTTTAATCTCAAACTTACACACAAAAACACCATCGTGAAAAATATTTACGCGCATTGTTAACATAGCCAGTGACGTCATTCACGAACACAGTAAAATAATGACATCCATCGTTTTCGTAAATTACGCGCGAAATGTTGAAACTGTAAAATTAAAATGCATTTTCAAAGCACTTAACGATAGAATTTTATTTTTACATATTTTTTTAGTGGTTTATTAGACCAACAGAATCTGAACTCATATGAAAAACAATTATGTATATAAAGGTTTATACATGTACTGTTTACGATCATGTTTTATACTTTTAAAACTCGCATGAGGCAATATACCTAGGTTGTAGGCGAGTAATAAAAAAATAGAAAACTGCATTGGCAAATACTCAGTTTAACAATGTAGCCGGTTAAAGTCGAGAGAAGTCCACGAGGAACAAAAATGTAAATGTACGCATACTATTTTTATTCTGAAAAATAATAATACACGTATGAATGAAAAATAACACATCGGGCGCGTATACATATATGTTAAAATTCACATAAAAGGATTGTAGAACCGGTTATCATTAAAATATCTTCTTAACATCCTAATGAGGCATAACTCGAACGACCTTGTATTGCTAGTAAATAATGTTATGTATGAATGAGAAGTGTTCACGAAACTTTTTAACAAAGGTATTTTTGCTACACAATTATTCGCCTACCAAAATTCATGTCGTATACCATGTATTCTGTACATTGTACAAGTATAATTGTACATTGTAATCCGTCAGAATGTGGAATACCTAAAGCAACATGTTTTGTTTGAAATTCTATTCTTGAAATAATACAGTAATACTAATTACACTTCAGTAATAATAAATCATGAAGTCATGAAGTTGAAGTGTGTATTCAATTGTTATATATCTAAAGAATACTAAAAATATACAATGTTATTGTTGTAATTTGTTCATTATTATTTGTAATGGTATAATCGTTTTGACCTTTGATTTTTAGTATACAACACCTTGTTGTATTAAAATGTAATAGGTACTTTAACAACGTAAGTTCAAGCGTGAAGATCATACTAGTCTCGAACTGGAAATGTAGTCTTGGTTTGAAATATTCACTAGCATTGCCACACGGTTTCACCTGTCATCTCAAAGAAATTGTTTGAGGTACCTTACAGCGCAGCGTACGGAACAAAAAAAATAGAAGCCATTATTTTTTATTTATTTAATACCTACAAGAGACAGATTATTACTAATATTTTGTAACTGTTAATCGAAACGACATAAATGCTGTAATCTGAAATATTATGAATCTTAATAGGTATGCAGGAGATATTAGCAGTATTTATCATATCAAAATATTTTAGTAAAGTTGATTAAAGTTGAACCAAACAAAAACTTTTTTTACGAAATTATTGAGTGAGTACGACTTCATTGTGGCCCATTTTTTACAACAAATAATAGTCCTTATGCTAAGGGTATAACGCAAAAAAAATCTGAGGTCAGCAGGCCAATCGCGCTAATTATAACAGCTGCGTTCCGTCCGTAATTCAGTTAAAGTTCGGTTGCAATTGTAGTTAAGTTTCGATTCAGCTTTACGGAATTCGGTATTGCGCTAAACTTCAGACACCAACCAAAGTTGGACCGAAGCTGGAACGTAACTCATTATCAATCGTTGTTAGAGATGTCACTTTTAAGATATAGTTACGCTAAATCGAGATCGATTTTATTAAAAATCAACATGGTGCAACACTAGTTTGACAGCTGCTGAGATGAGTTGAGATGACATCTAAGCGCAGTGATCCACTTTAAAGATTTTCTCCCGTTTTTATGGTAAAATTAAGAATATAATACATGGCCCAAGTGGAAGCAAGTCCGGCTTGCTTTATAATGAATAACGGAATAATTACAAAAAATTGCACAATTTTGATATACTAAGCGCCACGCAAATCGGCGGATGGGAAGTTATGCACAGAACGCAGCGGAAAAGCCGAAATATAGGTATGAGCGAGACTCGCGCCGGGGCACACCTGCCCGCCAACCTCATGCCTCCCGCGCACTCCCTACGCATTGTGCACACATGCGCAGTAATTAGCGAATCACAGCGAAGTATGGTCTGCGGCTAACTTCTCATCCGCCGATATGTGTTGTTGTGGCGCTTAAAGTAGGGACAAGATAATAGGTCACTTTTGACATTTCATTTTATGCAAAGAAAAATATACCTTGTACTAAAGGAATAAAACTCCAAGCCGTATTCGAGAACACTTATCGGTCGTCGTCAATATTGTTTTCATGAGTTTTATTCCTTTAGTGTAAGGTATATTTTTCTTTGCATTCATGAACTGAGGAGCTCCGGAACAAAGGCCGATAAATCCACTTTTCGTATTTTTACAGAAAATACAAATGAATGATTTACGTAGAAATGATTATGTTATTTGTTAAACTATTCTAACGTAAATATGGCCTGTAGCGTGGGCTTTCAGATAGGTTATATTAAAAAAATCTAGTGTTAATAGTTTTGCTACAATTTTAGTTTTAAATATGGAATTATCGCGTTTTGGTCCAACCCTAATGTAATTATCGGGATTTGAACGGCTATATTTGTAATTATCGTCTTTTGTGCCGGTAGGTAGGTACTTTTGTAATTACCGACTTTTCCATTTTATATTTTTTTTGGTTTTATGGATGGGTAAAGTTAATAAAATACATGGTTATTTTATTTAATAATTAAAGTGTAGTTTTGTAATCGAAATACTTAGACAAAAACATTGCTTATTGTTTCTATTCTTCTGTCTGTTTTTTTTTTGTCACCATATGTTTCTTCAATATTTTCAACTACCAAAGACACGATCTGCTGGCAGAAAACTGAGGCCGCGAACCGTAAACGTCAGTTGAATTTCTTGAAAATTTACAGGGGATTTATTTACCAGCCAGAATAATAAAGTGTGCACAATATGTGAGTTTTTGTTTTGTCCTCCACACCCGTCACAGAACAATCTGAGTTTAGATATACCAGCCAGGTCCAGCTCGTTGAGATAGTGCAGAAGAGCTGAACCCACCTCAACAGAACCTCGGCCAGACATGTCTTCAGACCACTGAACTTTGGATTTTTCGAATCCAATTTCGGCCACAGTAGCATTTGGTTCTTCCACATCCATGATTTTATTAGAATATTATTATTTGTATCTCAACCGGTGATAAAATCTCCTCACTGAATCAAAAGAACAAAAAACACCCACTCGATTGATAGATGTCATAACTGTCTTTCAAGTGTTATTTCATGATATCTACCCTTCGAAAAGACATTGCTACCGTCTTTTCATTCAAAAAAATAAAACATTTGTCGTAAATGTCGGTAAATGGTCCGAACAGAAAAAAATCATCGAGAATTTGTATAGGATTTGTCGGTATTTGTTCCGAAAATCAAAATTTCTTATAAAATTCGTGTAGGTATTTGTCGGATTTAGGTCCGGCTGCCCATCTTTAGAGCCTTATTTAGTAAGTTTTTAACGAGATCTGCTGCGACCTAGTGATGTATGTTATGTATGAGTACTATGACTAACAGAAAAAAAAATAAAAAAAATTCAGATAAAAAGTGGATTTATCGGCTTTTGTTCCGGAGCTCCTCAACTGTCAAAAGTGACCTATTAAAATGACTCCACGTTAGTATATCCAGTCTCATGTTACGTGCAGCAAAAGCGTGTAAAAGTCATTCTTCGGCTTCGATCAGGTAATATGATTGTTATGTTGGTTGTACTATAGCTTAGATTATAAAATGTGTGAAATTATGAGGCAACCTACATACGTCCGGAAAAGATATTCGATGACTTATGTGAATCCACCAATCCGCACCGGGCCAACGTGGTGGATAGGGCACAAGGGTAGGGGTCCAAGGTAGTTGATTGCTACTAATTCCAATACTTTCTTGTTACCATGAGTTCTGGATGACTATTTTGGCGGACTAAATTTTAGTAATTTTTAGGTAGTTTTGGAATAATTAATCATTAATCTGGGCCCCAGATCGGTTTTTCCCCAGATTCTGGGGAAAAGCTAAAACTTAAGTGGGAACACTTCGCGTCGACGAAAGTAAAACCAAAACAAACACAGAAAGTTACAAAAAAACTTTTTGACCTTTCGAAGTGTTTTCACGTGATAAAATATTGAGTATTTGAAGTGTTTAAGTGGATTTTTTAATGGAATATAGGTTGGTGCTGCGATGAAGTACTTTTTTAAGCCAAGTCTCCGCGTCCGTAAGTATTTCACTTGCTTTGAAGGTGTGATTGTGAACGCATTAAATATCGAAATCTTAAGTTGTAAAATCTTTTAGGAAATGGAAGAGCGCCGCAGATGCACCACTTTACGACAGTTAGAGCTCATGACAGAGTTTCTCTAAGCCCACCGAGATCTTGCTCTAGGACGGGTGAGATCTAAGGAGGCTCGAGCAGTGGCAGCACGATTGTGGCAAGAATGCGCCGGTGTTCTGAATGCGGAAGGACCTGCCAGGACAGGGAAAGAATGGTCTAAGGTATTTACCTACTTCAATTTTTTGAATTTATTCAATTACTTTTGTCGCGAATAGTTTCATTCCAATCGTTTTCATCTCCATTTGGTATAACCTAATTATGTACCTATAAGTATAGTTATTTTGACAGATATCATTTTATTCACTTCTTAGGCCTTCACCAATGATGTCCTCCAAGTCATCACTTAATTTTTTTTCAGGTATGGAATGACCATAAATGTAAGGTCAGAGCAAAATTGGTTAGCATTAATGCAAACCAACAAGCTACTGGTGGTGGACCTAGCAATGCCCCCACTCTGACATTATTAAAGGAACGAGTGGCAAATATTTTGGGCAGGGATATTGGACCACTGCCTAATCTGAGACAAGATCAATTTGCTTCAATTAATTATGTAAGTAGACATAGCCATATAATGCAATTTTTAGCTGAGTAAATGATATTGTGTGTGCATCAAATGTTTTGAACTTTTGTGAATCAATTTCTTAAAGTACTTAATTTTGTCCATGGTTGCTATTCACTATTTCAACTTTTAACTGTTTTAAACGACGTGTCCCAGTGTTCATATTATGTTTCTGTGGAAATAAATGACTATGACTAATAATAATGATATATGGTTTTAAGGATGGCATGGATGTGGTGGTAGAGCAAGTTGAAGGACATCATGACCAGCAAGACTTGGAAACAGTGTAAGTTTGTGAAAAAAATTGAAATAATGTCATGTTTCTTATAACCTCCTTTTGTTCACAAATTCTTTAAAAAAGCTCAATTGATTTAGTAAAAATATTTTTAATACACAACACAAATACTTAACAAACTAAAATATTTTTTTTTGTTACTCTTACAGATTCAATGAGACTGATCTTGAACAGACTCCAGCTTCTCCAATTATTGTATTACCACCACAGGCTATATCCCCTGTACCTAGTTTGACAGGCCAGGCACCCTCGCTGCAAAACTCTCCGAGGCACGCTACAGTACAGAGAGGTTTGTTATAATGACATTTTATAGGCACATAGTTATCCGAGGTTTATTATTTCAAACTAATGTTTTTTTTTTTTCAATCAACAGGAAGAGTCAGACTCGTGAGAGGAAGGTGAAGGACAGAGAACACCTCACGTGTACCTACGACACCTGCACCAACACAATGTAAGATATTATGGTCTTGGTAAAACTGCTAACAATTTCACAATCAATTCATTTTAAAATGTTTTTTTGATAAATCATTTCAGCTTGCAGAAGTGCTTTGGAAGAGTCGAGGTTGATGGTACTTCGAATAGAAGAAACACGAGCAGAAGCTGCTTTAGCCAATAGCCATGAGCAGTTTTGCTCAGTCATTCAGACTGATTGCTGAAAGCATTGACAGGCTCAGCCAAAAGGTAATTTATTTTTATAATACACTAGCTTGATGTGCTGAGAGGTTTCTACTTCTACAGCTATTCTGCAGGAATTGTTAAATTTCGAGGTAACTAGCCTGATGAAACCCTCCACAAAATTTTCATCCAAATTCATTTACATCATATAATGGTGAGAACAAACACACAAATATTATTGTGATGTGATAGTTTAACTGCATCTTATGATGATGATGATGACATGGTTGAGGATAGTCACATGTTCACATCAGAGAATACTCCTTGAGAACAGACTTATGATGTTTGGCTTTTTACTGCATTATAAGTGTACCTATGTAGATAAAACTGGCTATAAAATTCTAGTACTGATGGAACTCACTATTTGTTGTTTCAGTATTGTCAAACACCAAGCCCACAAGGGCACATAGCACCAAGGACTGATGACTGATGGGATTGTAAGATTTTCGAAAAAGTCCACATAGCCGACGTCCACCCACGAGGTGGACAGGTGACTTCATTAAGACTGCAGGATCGGGCTGCATGCAAGCCGCTTCCAACCGCTCTTATTGGAGATCTATAGAGGAGTCCTATGTCCAACAGTGGAAGTCATATGGCTGAAATGATGATGATGATGATGATCATCAGTAAGGTATATTATTGTTATGTATGTTATGCATCAGTATGATAAATCTGAATAAAACAGAAGATATATTACATTATTTACTTAACAGTTTTAAATTTTGCTAATTTTTATAATAATTGTATCTACCTAATTGATAATGTATTACCTAAGTTTTGTTTTATTTTTATTATTATTTTTGAATACTATGCATTGTGATACAATTGTAAATTTGACTTGCCTAGTGTAACATAATATGTAGTTATAAGGCCAATAAATATATCTTATCTTATCTATTTTTTATTCTTCAGTTTTAAATTTCTCAGTTCAATTCTACTAATCATTATCTAGTTTAAAAAGTAAAACAACCAATTTTGTTCATAATTGGGTCAATTGTAATTCTATATAAATTATTCTAAACTCTCGCAATGTCATTTTTTGGGTCAAATGACAATGAGCAATGTTTAGCAATGTCCCAAAAGTGTGACATCGGCTTTTTTGATAATTTTACTCGAGAAAATATGTTACCTTATGAGAAATATACTTATTGTTACTTAAACTAACCCCTAATAGCATGCACAGTTTCACAAAACAGTAGAAATTAAATAACTTTAAAAAAATATTCGATCCTCAAATGGCCCTTGAAATTGTCGTTTCTTAAATGGTGAAAACACAACATTTTTTTTTAATATGACTACATGTGAGTGCAAGAGGGATAGATCTATATTCCGTTTTTTATTCTGATCATAATGACAATTTCATTTATGTGCGTTTAAGACATATTCTAGGGTGAAGTAGTTGTCTTAGACAAAATATGTCATGGAAGATGGATGGTGTGGAGTTGGCGTGTTAGCTCCCTAGACAGTCTGTAACGTTTTACGAACTGCTTCTCACTTAAATTAAAAGCTTCGCGCATATGTAAGTCTAGCCCTTTTATTTTTGTTCCTGGCTCGGGCCCGAGCTTCCGCTACATCCAATTCATGTGACCTTTCCAACAAATCTATGTAAGCATACATTTTGTATCACAGTCACAGATATCTACTATATACTAATCACAATCAAATTCAATCAATTTCACTTCAAAATTACCATAAAATTACAATCAATGTTCTAAATAATCGCACAACGATCCAACTAAAGTTGCTGTTTGTGGACCACTTGTCAACCGTTCGTTTGACAGCGGTTACGTTCCAACTCTAATCGAGTTGCGTTTCAACTTTTGTCAAAATCATTAGTGCGATACGAAAATAGACAAAAAGTCGAGGTTCGGTTAAAGTTCAATTGTGGTTCAGCTGTAATTTTATAGTGCGATTGGCCTGCAGTTCCACGGAAACACGCTCATAAAATCATAACTTCACTTGTTTATAATGTAATGCTATAGCGTGGTGAATTGATGATACAATACGAGTAGTATTGGTATATCTTATCTCATGGTATGATACCGTGGCACTAGCGGTACCCCGTGATTTCTCTTGTTGGCACAATGTCACAGGAAATCCGGTAATTTATTTTAGGGAAAAAAGTACATCCTTTGTTGCTCTATCTCATTTAACATACCCATTAACATTTTTTACAAACAGATAAAGCAACCGTTAAAAAAAATAGTGCGCGACAGTTTCGTAAAAACGAACTGACGAGTCAAAGTTAAAATTTATTTATTCGGTATACACATTACATACACGAATCGTCTACAAACGATAAAAATTCAAATAATTTTGCTGATAGGAATAGTGTATTTCACATAGTG
Source organism: Hypomecis atomaria (assembly GCA_964007245.1). Taxonomy (NCBI): domain Eukaryota; kingdom Metazoa; phylum Arthropoda; class Insecta; order Lepidoptera; family Geometridae; genus Hypomecis; species Hypomecis atomaria. The sequence goes on from OZ023295.1 coordinate 13,148,484, forward strand.
ATGCACCTAGTCTAGGTACATATATAAATCCTCACAACTTTACTCCCAATGTTTTGACTGCCGGATCAAAAAACATTGATTCGTTACTATTATAGTATAATATATTATATTATATATTTATATTATACGTTATATATTATAGTATACTATATATGTTATAGTTTATAGTTTACTACACGTAAAAAGTAAACCATTTTGTTTGAAATAACACTGACCCTTCTCGTCTGAAGTTTGTAAAGTTTGATTGTCATTGCCATAATAAACGTACAAAACCATTATCAACAATCCTTTTATTACGTGGTTTAACATTAAAACTTAGTATTTATTAGCAGGAATCATTATCTTCATCTCATTACGAACTGAAATCGCAAAAAAATAACTTTCATACAAAAATATTACTCATCATAATTATAGCCAAAGGACGTTCACAGCTAGACATAAGTATATCTCCTAAAGATATGCATTATGACCGATCAAAAGCGGATTTTATCCAGCGCGACAAGATCACTTTCGATAAAATGTATGAAACTACCGATTATGATTGTGATTTCAAGGTCGACCCTAAAGTTTATTTTTAAAAATATACTAGAGTACGTAAAATTGTTCAACAGGTCATCCAGTAAAACTATATATAGTGGCGCGATATTCTGTCCATGCAAGAACATAAAATATTATAATTGCGATAAAGGTCAATGATCAATGAACACACGTTCTTAACTCAGACGCCACTTGACGACTAATATACTTACCTATAATATATTAAGATATCTAATCGAATACATTGTGAATTATTGCGCTTAAAATATACTTAGTGTAGTAGTAGCGTCAGACAGCATGTATTTTGTTTTAAACTGGAAATTCCAATACCCTATTCATATCCTTATTCGTTCCATGACAAGTCATGATTGCAGATAATAACCATCACGATATTCTTATCCGCTATATACGTACCGCCGTGGCAGATGCGCCATCATCACCATTTAAAATATATTATAAATTCAATAGTTTTCTGATATAATCAATAATAGAATATTTACATTAAACTTATGAAATTTTGCTGATGTCTAAAATGAAATAATATGACACATGCTTAGATATATTTGTCTTTATATTTGGAGATATCCACCGTAAAATATCAATATGTGACAATATCGGGAAAACTTGTGTAAGATGTCCCCTTTTATTTATTTATTTACTAACGGTAGAATTTTTTTTCGTTTTTTTTTTGTCGAGAAAGAATTGGCAATCATTTTACGATTTTGCATCATACGTGATTGAGTAAATAAAATATGATACCATACTTGAAGTGTCTATGAAATCACGCTTATCTGATGTTTTAATGTATGTGTTACTAAGTAAAATCGCTACATATTCGTTCGGAACTGCGATGCCAAAGACACCTATACAGGGTTATTTCTAATCAATTAGCATCCTTTTATGGGCTTATTCTGTACATTAAAACTAAAGGTACAGTTACACATGCTAGTTAGTAGCATGCTTTTTAGTATGCTCATTAGCATACTTGTTTCGAGCATGCTCTGCACTTGTCTACGTTTGCTAGATATAAGCATGCTAGTTTTAAGTATGCTCCTGAAAGAGCATGCTCAAAGCAAACACTCCGGTACACATGCCATTTTATAGCGTGCTTTCTGTCAGTTCAAACAAAACCATGGTCAATCAAACAGCCATTCGTATGGAGTTGAATAGAATTATTCTTTTGGCGGCGTTGCAATGCGTCCAAAAACTTCTCTCAGATAGAAAGAAAATATGCATAATTTTTTTCAATATAGTTTTTGTATTCGGGTATGCGCGGATTCCATAGGCATTCATTGTTCCGATATAAAATCACAAATTTCAACGATTTTTCATCGCCCCAGCGAGACATTTTTAGCGCGAAATTGTGCACGCGCACCTGCTGCTAACTACTGATCGATACTAGCATGCTCAATAAGCAAACCTGTTCACACACGCTATAAGCACGCCCCCTTCCACCCGCGCTGCTGGTAGCGTGCCCAAAAATCGCACGACCGTCGATTTTTGAGCAAACTCGAAGCTAGCATGCTCATTATTAGCAATGTTTTGACACACGTACCACTAAGTAGCAATTGCTCAAAAGTAGCATGCTTTCGTGCTACTAACTAGCATGTGTAACTGTACCATAACAATTTTTGTTCTGCGACTTTTGTCAGAACTCGAAAAAAAAATCAGCTGTTTGATATTTTTCTATGGAACAACAACTTTTTTTTGAGAATTAATAAAAGTCGTAGAACAAAAGTTGTTACTTTTGATGTACAGAATAAGCCCCTAAAAGGATGCTTATTGATTAGAAATAACCCTGTATAGAAGTTACAATCGTCTGCGTCGAAATTAAACAGGAGGATGCATAAAAATTAGTTAGAATTTGTTTACAATACGCGGAGAAACGCTACAATTTTAGTAACATTAATTTTAACAATTGATAAAAACACCGTGAATTTTTGTAGTGTATCCATCATCTTGATCAAGGTCTACGGTATTTACCGCAATACGTGGAAATAGGCATGATGACTGGGTAAAAAATCATCGTTATAATTAGTCCGTTAGTTAGATTATTAAAAAATATTGGACACCTATTTTTTCTTTAGTCAATCAAACAACAAATGACTGAGATAAACCTTGTCAAATTTTGGGAGTGGGGGCTCGTAACGTCACTAGTGCCACGTAGTCTGTACATTTGTATAGCACTCGTGACGTCACGCGGAACTTTAACGGGCTATATCTTCGTCAATCTTTGATTAATTGATAAAAGAAAAAATACGTGTCTAATATTTTTTTTTATCTATCTGACGGACTAATTATATTTTTTTAGTTATCATGCCTATTCAGTCGCGGAAGATGCTCTGTACAATTTGGCGTCATAATAGATAACAGATATTCAATATTCAATTTCGCTTGATGTGCCCGATTGCAAACTTTATAGAATAAAAACATTACCTTTTTTCTTGGCAGTCAAGAAAAAATAAAGTAAACCAGCATTCTGTGACGTTTTTTCCGCGACGGCAATTCCGCGTATGGCAAAAACCTAAGTTTCGATGAACACTAGCAAGTATAGGCAACCGTCATTACTCCATCTCCCTTTTGTCAAAAATATACCTACATGGGTACCATAGCAATACAATTCGTTATACCTACTGATCTATGCGTATCTAAACGGAGTGAGAGAGGTTATAGTCAAAGTCAAAAGTATTTGTTCGTTGAAATTGTGTTTATTTATGTCTCCGTTTTAAGTCGAAAATTTCGCTTTCGTCTGTCTGGGTGTTGAATTTTCTCTATAGGTCCTATTTTTCAACAAAATCTCGACGTACGAGAATTTTACTCGTAACTTGGCACACAGGCTCTATACATAGTAACGTATTTTAAAAGATTTTTTGTCGTCGACGATTTTCAGTTAGGGGACCTATTTGACCTATTTCCCTCAAGACGGTGGGAAATTTTCTGTCGCGCTATCTATTAGCCGATTTCGATAATATTTGGCAAAAATGTTTAGTATCTAAATCCTAACAAGATTAGCGAGTATGAAATCGGTCAAGTGCGAGTCGAGATATAGGCTTATGAAAATTTAGTTGTCTTCTGTATAGTTTTTAGGGGTCCGTATCCAAAGGGTAAAAACGACCCTATTACTAAGACTTCGCTGTCCGTCCGTCTCCGTCGGTCGAGTCGGAGTCCGTCTGTCTGTCTGTCACCAGGCTGTATCTCATGAATCGTGATAGCTAGAACGTTGAAATTTTCATAGATGACGTATTTCTGTTGCCGCTATAACACATACTAAATATTAAAAACACAAAAAAATAAAATATTAATGCTATCCTACATAATTTGTTTGGAAAGAAACCTTAGAAAATGCCGGCGAGTTTGTTGCCAGTTTCTTGTTTATTATTTTTCTGGCATTGTAAAAAAAATAGAAAAAAAAATTAAGCGATGCTCCCATACAAGGAACGTTATCTTGAAGGGGTGCTTCCATACGGTACTGAACCCTAGTGCGCGAGTCCGACTTGCATTCGTCATTAGTAAAAATTGCTTTCTTGATAAAGAAATTGTGTTTTTGTGAACTAGGTGGTGTACGTAGCGGGAGCGTTCGATCTGTTCCACGTGGGGCACCTGGATTTCCTGTCGCAAGCGCACGCTCAGGGCGACTTCCTCATCGTGGGGCTCCACACCGACCTCGAAGTCAACCGCTACAAGGGCTCCAACTACCCAATTATGAACCTACACGAGCGAGTCCTCTCCGTGCTCGCTTGCAAGGTAACTAATTACAAATTCGTTTATTTGTCCACTTAAGAGGACCGTGAATCGACCAGTGTTTTTGCGTTTTCTGTTGCCACAATTGCCTTAACTGTCACCTGACTTGGGCGTACACTCGGTTCAAACTCTCTCACCTCGAGGTGAACGTACAAGGATCCAACTAACCCACCATGAACCTGAACGAGCGAGTACTCTCCGTGCTCGCTTGTAAGGTAAGGTAGCTTGTACTATCACCTGACTTGGACGTAGTTCGTGGGGGCATTCATTTCCTACTCTAGAAAACTTGAAACTCAATATATTATTATATTTTGCTGAGATGGTCAAAAGTAAGAACCATCTTTCATTCCATTTTTTTTCAAACTTTACGGAGCTGAGTGAAAACAAACACGCGTACATCTCATTCACACACTTCACAAAACTTCCGCATTACATTAATTGCATGCAACATCCGTTGCATTAATCCTAAAATATAAATTAGCGTGATACTTGTTAATTACTCGTATCTAGGTACTATTCCCACCAATACTGGTTTGATAACAAATAATCAGATAACAAGAATTATTAGAAAATAACAAATAGGAAGTATATTATTTATCAATAGATTCTTTGTGAATAAACAATTCAAAAGATTGCCGTGACCGCGCAGGATTTGAACCTGTAAGCCACGTACGCTCTATGCGGATGCGGTCCTTCTGTCGCGATACAGAAAAATGAATGAAACAACAGTTTTTTAATGCGGCTTATCGCACGCACGTGTAATGTACAAAACTCCAGTTTTGTAGTGCGTATGAAAACTGTAGTTTTGTACATTTTTTACCGACTTCCAAAAAGGAGGAGGTACCTAATATGTTCGGTGATAGTGTCATGTTTTTCGAAAAATTCGAAGAAATTATAATGTATCGCATCCGCATTGTGCGTACGTGGCCTTACTGGCTCGCAGTTCGGGTTTCCGTCTCGGCAATTTACCAACAAAGTTGCATTAATGCTCAGGCAAAATTAGTTGGAGTTTTTATCAATATTCAATTTAGCGTGCAGTCAATATAAATAAAATAGTTGCATGTAGACAAGGTTTTTATTGTGAAATAAATTCGCGTAAAGAAGTACTTGCACCACTCCTTGTGTCTTATAGACAAAATACATGTAAAACGTTTACGGTCTGGCTAGCAATTATAGTTGCAAAACTCAAAAGTTATTTGTACACAAATGTGTTGCAGTTAAAATTCATATAGATGTGCAGTGTTAGTTAACTGACATTCAAGAAAAGTAGCAAATTTATCGGTAATGAGCACATACAAGTAATTTTCATCCAGGTTTTTACAATCTGTTCTGTACATTTACTCGAAAATTTACCAGAATTGTTAGCAATTACCATGTTACAGATTAGCATTTTTAATAGTCCACTAGTCCACAGTGCGCGTTGGTGGATTCACATACGCCATTGAACTTCTTCCACGGACATATTATGCAGGTTGCCTCACGATGTTTTCCTTCACCGAAAAGCCAGTGGTGTGAAATTCCGTACATAAATTCCAAAGAACTCATTGGTGCGAGGTTTTGAACCCACGACCTCGCGATCGTAAGACGAGTGTCACTACTACCTCTAGAGTCTAGAGGTAGTAGTGACAGGGGTCACCAAATGGCGGACCGCGGTCTGGATCCGGACCGCGGAGCTATCTTATGCGGACCTTGTGTTATTAATACAAAATATTTTTATTTTATATTAATATAATTAACTTGAGTAGGTGCGTAAATTGATAACAATAATTCGGATGAGGATAAAGACTATCATTGAGGATCAATCAGAATTTGAAAACTGATTCATCGATTTTAAGAAAAATGAGGATATCGTCGACGTCCTCAGTAACATTTTACTCTCTGAATCCTGGTGATGAATGGAGTAATGAAGCTGCAAATATTTTAAGAAGTAAGTAATAAATCTGCTCTCCCGTTTAAAATTAATTGATTTCCAAGAAAATACAGTTTAAAAATATCAAAAACAGGAAGTTTCTTGTAAAGTGTTTTGGATAAAATTTGTTTGTGCTAATAAATACCCAGAATTTAAAATTCTCACTTTGTTTGGGTCAACGTATGTTTGTGAAACAGCATTTTCTAATATGAACGTCACTAAAAATAAATTCCGGAACAGACTCGCCGATGAACCTCTCCAAGGTTTAATGACAATAGCTTGCACACACTTTACTCCAATCTTCGGACGGATAGTCCAAGGAAAAAAATGTCATATTTTACATTAATATTCTAAAAACCCTTGGTAGGTACTTATTTTCATTTAGGTATTTAAAACATTTGTTTATATTTAATCAAGTAGCTGAACCTATGCGTTTTATTTGGCCATTGATATCGTATCTACACATACCTAATATTTAAATAGTGCAGTTTATTTTATTCGCTTCTGGACCGCGACGGTCAGGTTTTTTGGAAAACGGACCCCTAATAAAAGTAATTGGTAGGGGTCACCAATTACTTTTATTAGGGGTCCGTTTTCCAAAAAACCTGACCGTCGCGGTCCGGAAGCGAATAAAATAAACTAGACCATTGACTCTTTTTACAATCTATCTACCGTTATGTCGACTTATTTTAATGTGACTCGGGAATAGTTTCGTCTAGACATTGAGTAATAATGAGTTTAAAGATACCATACGTAGTTAGGGCAACTAGTAAAGATAAAAAGAAATACTTGTCTGTGAAAATGAGTTCATGTATGACTTTAGTTGGCTCTATTAAACTGACTATAGGGACATGAATAACTGTCGATCATCATTATCGCAGACCTTAGAACAAACATCTTAAAATAATTGACCAAGTGCGAGTCGGACGCGCGCACGTAGAGTTCCACACCGTATGGAAGCCAACCTTAATACATTTTATTTTAATTTACTAACTATTTTTGAAAGGAATATACCACTTAATATTTCGTTAGTAGTAGTAGTAATAGTTTGTTAGTTTTGATGTACAGAATAAGCCCCTAAAAGGATGCAAATTGATTAGGAATAACCCTGTATAATTATTCCACGTTCTCCAGTCATTATTACTTCTAAGTAGCATACGTCTGTTAATCAGATTACCTTTGATGCGTCAGTAGCTCAAGTCAGCTGATCCCAGGCACGAATCGCGTAATAAAAATTGCGTAAGCGTTGATTATTACCAGTCGGGCAGAGAGTTGGATTTAATTAAAGAAAATTTTCTGCCCGTAAGTCGCGAAAATTAGTATAACGCACTAATTTACTTACTATTTAAATGGTATCACGACGTATAAACTGTATAATGTTGGATTTTTATTTCCATCTTTTTTCAAAAATAAGTTCCTCTATTAATTTTTTATGAGAACTCCACAACACCCTCGCTACAGACTGCGACGGCTCCAACCCCCTGGTGCCTAAACAAAATTGCAAAATTTCCTTTCTTAATTTTGTTTTCTTCAAAAGTGCCCATTCCTTAGAAAATATGAATTTATTACACGCATTCAAAGTTCCGTTTTCCCTATGCACTTGTCTTGTCTAATCTTTTTATACAAATGTTGAGTCACTAATGTACGTAAAACGTAAGCATTTTATCAAAACTGTATCATGTTATTGGCTTGATTAAGTGAATTATTTTATAGTTTTCTATACGATAATGATCTACGAGCAAAACATGCGATATGCCGATATCTTATACAAAATGATTACAAGGTAATGACCTAGTCTAGACTGTCGCTTACCTACAACCGAGCCCACATATCGGTTTTAATCATAGGGTCTCACTGATGGGTACACCCGGGCTTACTACCCCCCAGAAAATTTGAAAGTTACTACATTTTTAGCTCTTGCTATACTTTTATAATTTGGGCATAATAAGGCATCTGCTGCCCTCCGGAGAAAATAAATGGCTATGTTAATTCTGCCGCGCAATTTCAGAACCATACTGAAGTTATCCCTTGGTTATTTCCAGTATGTACACGAGGTAGTGATCGGCGCGCCTTACAGCGTGACAGCGGACCTCATGGACCATTTTCGAGTGAGCGTGGTGTGCCACGGCCGGACCACCATCGCTACAGACTGCGACGGCTCCGACCCCTACCTGGTGCCTAAACAACGAGGCTGCTTCAAGGTAAATAACACCCAATGACAGCGGATCTAACGGACCATTTCCGACTGAGCGTGGTGTGCCACGGCCGGACCACCATCGCTACAGACTGCGACGGCTCCGACCCCCTGGTGCCTAAACAACGAGGCTGCTTCAAGGTAAATAACAACCAATGACAGCGGACCCTACGCACCATTTCTGAGTGAGCGTGGTGTGCCACGGCCGGACCACCATCGCTACAGACTGCGACGGCTCCGACCCCCTGGTGCCTAAACAACGAGGCTGCTTCAAGGTAAATAACACCCAATGACAGCGGACCCTACGGACCATTTCTGAGTGAGCGTGGTGTGCCACGGCCGGACCACCATCGCTACACGCGACTGCGACGGCTCCGACCCCTACCTGGTGCCTAAACAACGAGGCTGCTTCAAGGTAAATAACACCCAATGACAGCGGATCTAACGGACCATTTCCGACTGAGCGTGGTGTGCCACGGCCGGACCACCATCGCTACAGACTGCGACGGCTCCGACCCCTACCTGGTGCCTAAACAACGAGGCTGCTTCAAGGTAAATAACACCCAATGACAGCGGATCTAACGGACCATTTCCGACTGAGCGTGGTGTGCCACGGCCGGACCACCATCGCTACAGACTGCGACGGCTCCGACCCCTACCTGGTGCCTAAACAACGAGGCTGCTTCAAGGTAAATAACACCTAATGACAGCGGATCTAACGGACCATTTTCGAGTGAGCGTGGTGTGCCACGGCCGGACCACCATCGCTACAGACTGCGACGGCTCCGACCCCCTGGTGCCTAAACAACGAGGCTGCTTTAAGGTATTAAACTTATATGAATCCTCTTTATCCCATGTTTTATAATCGTGCATTGCTTTAAATTTTAAAGTAAGTTCGCACGGATCTCGTGTCAAGAGTTGACATAGATCATAGTAGACATGGTTAAACGGTTAAAACTATCGAACCTATCATTTAAGCCATGGTAGTACTCAGTTGTCAAATTTTAAAGTTTTCGCAGTATTTACAGTAAAGCCGCTGTATTTTATTGATAAAGTGGTAAAGGCTGCTCGTTAGCCGCCTGGCGTCACCGCAACGCCAATCAGTTGCTAACAATAACCCGAGCTCTGCCTCTTGTCGAATAATTTACATAAACGTAGACTTAATTTGGATTATCTCTAGAGTCTAGATTAGACCATCAGTGGTCTGTAGACGATACATTGGCTTTTTACGTAGGAGTAGCACAGTTAATTGTGTACAATGATGTTACTAGAGTAGTATGAAATTGTGGATAATATGTGAGTGGCGCAAGTGCTGCAATCATGACGGCGATTTGCTAAATTTGATGGCGCTCACGCTAGAAGTATAGTTTAAGAGGTATTTCGTTGCAGTTAACTGTTGGTAAATTATTATTGAAGTGAAACTTCTAATGCGACTTCCAACAAGGTTGCGCTAAATGTATAATGCTACCATGGAAGGGGTATGAAAGCATTGTTGCGCGTTGCTTCTTCCGCGCGGAGGGACTCCACTTTTTTTTAATGTGTTTTCTTGTAATAAGTATAGTATTTTGTCAACAGACATTAGACTCGGGCAACAACATGACCACCGACGACATCGTACAACGAATAATCCACCACCGGCTCGAGTTCGAAGCACGCAACACCAAAAAGGAACAAAAGGAAATCGCAGTTCTCAAGTCTTTACAAAAACTTAATTTAAACGGCCAGCAAAATGGCGACGTCAAACATAACGGTGAAATCAAACACAACGGCACCCACAAACAAAACGGAGAATGTGTCGAGGCGACCTAATATTATTTATTCTAGATTCCAATATAAACCAAATAAAGCTATTAGATTTATGCTATCTAAAAATTAGATAATTCCATAATGTTATGCTATGAAATATGCGCTATGTATAGATAATCGATTCGATTTTACTGCAATAGAACTGATGAAAGTTTCGACTGTTCATTGTTCGAGTGCGGGAGTTAGTACTGTGAATCACAGAAGTCATATTGTATAAGGAGGACGAGTATTAAGGGCGTAGCCAGCGCTTTGGCCATGTGGTTAGCAAAGTTTGACAAAACAGTTTAGAAATGGAACTAAGCATTTCTTTCTTGGCTATTACAGTGGTTTAAATACGCCAATTTCTAGAAAATTGAGTTGATAGTAAAAATATTTGTGATGGAAGTACCTACCTATATCTAATGTTTTTTTCTCTAAACCCACCTATGCCATCTTTTGCAGACATCGGAACAGACTTAGTTTTTTTGTTCCTCCTGTAAAAGTTGTGTACTTTCAGATCTCCGAAGTTCACGGCCGATATTGTACTGATTGGAATCCATATCCGGATATACAGGGTCATATAGGTATTAAACGCAAAACCTTTTAAGGGCGGGTCTATTACATCTAGACAAACAACTTTTGTACTACGACTATTGAAAATTCGCAAAAAAAAATTCTCTTCTCCGTACATTTTGCCGCGCGTTATCGAACTTTTTAAATGAGAAAGATTTTTTCTTCGTGATTTTCCAAAAGTCCTAGAACAAAAGTTGTTGTCTAGATGTACTATACCCGCCCTTAAAAGGTTTTGCGTTTAATATCTATGACCCTGTATAGTCTAAAGAGAAAAAAAATGGGATAGGGGATAGGCAGATGCCGAGATAGTAGCGTTTCTAAACTCTTTTTCTATTAAATATTTGGTCCATCAGGCCGAGCCTACTGGGTGAATATAACGAAATTCATGTAACAGCTTGTATACGTTTCGTTGTTTACCCTCTGAAAGAAAAGTAATGGGTCAGGGGTCGCTTCCCCTGCCTGTACTGGCTGCGCCCTTGAACTGGCATTCCTACCGTGAAGGGCACATCGTGACACGGAATAGTGATTCCATAGTAATATTTTCATGAATAATATACAAATACGTTTTAAATTAACTATTAGAGATAAAAATTTGTATAAAGTTGGTTGTTATGTTTCGTTCACAAGTAGATAATTTTAAGCGAGACGGTGTGCCATGTATAACAAATGAATTTCCATACATTACCGCCTATTGTGTTATTTTACACCATATTGAATACGTTACGTGATGTTTTCATCACTAATAACCGTAGTTTGGTGTCGAATCCGCCATTTAAAATATATCGCCACGGTAGGGCCACGAAATTAACGACTCTAATATTTATTTTAGTGCTATTGTTGTAAACAAATTTTATTTTATAAATTGAATAATACCAGTTTTTATTTATTTATTGCATTTACATGGCATTAGGGCTTTTGAGAGACGATGATAGATAATTTACCAGTTTACAATTAGCCTTTTGTTGCTAGATATTATTATATTATTTGTAGATTGTTTTGTTATTTGTTCTTTACGCGTATTTAATATTTTTAGTTATATGCTCTTACAAGCTTTGTTTATGAAACAGTAATACATACATCGTAAGGCTGAAATCAGTAAAATTTTCGTACAATTTGCTACTCAACCTAAAGCGATACAATCGACCTGCGAGCGCCCGCAAAATGTTTCCACATTTTTAGCTACATTCTAAGCCCGATTACAGAGGTGCCAGCGTAAATTAAATAGCAACGTAAAAAGCGTTCTCTCTATCGAATGCCTAAAGTAAAAAAGAAACAGAACTATGCTATTTAGCTAATATAATTACGCTGGCGCCTCTGTTATCGGGCTTTCTGTGATGGATTCAAAATGGCAGCGCACGCAAGCGAAACCGCGTGGTCAGTTCTCAGGCCACGTACGCACTTCCGGTGCCATTATGGTCCGGCTGCCGTAAGGGTTGCTACACACATTTTCAGTTCGGCACTATAGTTATCTATACATCTAGATAAAATTGGAGTGTCTGTTTGTAATATTGAAATTACTGTATACGGTACATACACCAAAATAACATTTTTTGTCTATCTGTTTGTTCCGGCTAATCTCTGAAATGGCTGGACCGATTTTGACGAGACTTTTATTGGCAGGTAGCTGATGTAATAAGGAGTAACTTAGGCTACGTTTATTTTAGAAAAAATCTTTTTATCTCGGGCTAACGCGGGTAACACCGCGGGGCTCAGCTAGTAATACAATATAATACAGTCTATAGTGCGTATAAACTGCGGTTTCGTACTTTTGTATTGCGGCAGCCGGACCGACACCGCATATTGAGTACGTGACCTTAGCCTTAATGTTAGTTTTGCTCTGCTCTCTGGTATCAGATTCTTCTTCATATCATGGAATCGTTAAATCGTATGTTACTAGGTATTGTATTATAAACATCTAAAGAATAATATAATTATTTGCCTTTCAATTTTATTAAATTTAATTATGTACTATAATATGAGATTAATATCCATGTATTTCAATTTTAATTAAAATATTTTAAGCTATTTCCAGTGTTTATTTTGTTTTACATTTGAACTGTGTGGGCAATAACTTTTACAAAAGCAAGTAAGACAGCCAGTTAAATCTACAGTATTGAGATTTTTCGCATCAAGTCAGCAAGGGATGCTACACACATTCGGTTCGGAACGATCGGCAATGCTGGGCGGCAAAGCCGAATATGTGTATGAATGAATCATTCGGTTCGGCAAATGGCGAACGTGCCGAACGGCTTTCGCTAGGCCGGGCCGCCGGCACATAACAACAAAGCCGAACCAGTATAGTAGCTGTTTCTTTCCCGTCGCTCTACTATAGGCCGCGCCACACAAGTTGGCGGATGTGAAGTTAGCTACAAGCTGTGTGAGGAACCCGCAATATCCAATCATTCTGACTGAACGCAGAACATAGTAGCAAACCGCAGTTAATTGTATCGAAAAGCAGTTGGTCCACGAGGAACTCCTTCAATATAACTTGCATCTAGCACGACTCCTTCCTTCCACTCGACACCACCAAAACGACACCGTCGGTGGTGTCGTATGGAATCACTAGTCCATACGACTCCACCGACTAATAGTGAGGTTACCTACATACAAAATTGTTGATATGAAAACTCCAATTAAGTTCAAGCAGTTTCATTAATCAGGTATGTCATTTGATAAAGTAACTAACATAACTACTTACTTCACTGAAATAAAAAAATAATATTTCATAAACTCTGTTTTATTAATTATCGTTTAACGATAGATAACTTGAAATAATAACTTTGGGGTCGGATCAATGTATGTGATGTTGTCTGATATTTATTTTAATGAACTGGGAGCTGTTAGTCAAAAACACGCGTTTCTGGACATCACTAGGGTGGTGTCGTATGGACTAGAGATTCCATACGACACCACGGATGGTGTCGTTTTGGTGGTGTCGAGTGGAAGGAAGGGCACGACTGCGGTTCTTATAGAGGTATAATTGGATCGGACCCCATCTAACTATTGTATCTGTATTTTAGTTGTGCCTTTGGGAACGATTTTAAAATAATATTCCTGATGGCTTAACTAGTTGTGCGAAAGCAGTTATTCCACGAGGAACTCCTTTGTATCACGGATACTACTGTACCTACATAGCGAGTGGTGAATCGTGTGAACTGCTTAATTGTCGCCGTTGTCGCTGGCCACCGGTGGCTGTGGTCGGTGGCCTGTTTGCGGCGAGCCTAAGGTGAACAACCTTATGGTTTGATGTTCTATCAGTTAAATGCTGCGTTTGCCGGTGTAACATAGTCTCCATTACGACGGCTTCACGACCCTATCGGCCATCAGCTCTGCATACTCTGTGCCCTACCCACTGCTACTTCAACCGCTAGGCTGTCTGTAACTTGTTCTACGGATCTTTTATCTTTACCTGATTGCCTCCTATTCTATTCTTCACCTCTCATCTCTGATGTAGTTGGTAAGTACCTAACTACTGGGCGAGAACCTAAGTAAATCGGAGTAAATTGAAAAAATGTTTAGTGAAACCAAAACATTGATAGCTAGAATTAGATATTGGAGTCAAGGTTCAGATCGCGGGTCATAATTATCCTTTTTCGGAACAACCTACATTAACCGTGTTACCTACATAATTCGAATAGTTCGCAGTGTTCGCACGAATCGATGCGTCATCCATCCATGTAGTAATTTAACATTTTTTTTGATTTTTAAAAAAAAGGGCTCTGCCGTTTTTGAACCTTTTGACCTCTGAAGCATGATCTACCAAACAAAAAAGAATCATCAAAATCGGTCCATAATTGGCGGAATAATCGTGTACCTATAGGCCGAATCATACAAGTCGGCGGATGTGAAGTTAGCTACAAGCTGCGTAATATCCAATCCTGACTGAAGCTCTCATAAAGCTTCGCGTTGATTGGGATCCGCGCAGCTTGTAGCTAACTTCTCATCCGCCGACTTGGATGATTTGGTCTATAACATACATAGTACAAAAAACACATTCAGTCGAATTGGGAATCTCCTTTTTTAAAGTCGGTTAAAAAGTCTGTAAGTGGATGATCTTGAGCACTAATGTAACTTTTACAATAAATTATAATTTATTATTTTAATAATAAATTAATTTCAAATATACACACATTATATAATACTTTGGTTAGTTTACGCCATCTACTGCATATTATTGATATCAATTGCACAAGAAATTAAATGTTATTCAAATTAGTATTGCTATTTCCTAATAGATGGCGTAAAAAAAATTATTTGTTGTTTTCTACTTCACAATAGATGGCGCTTTATAATGGCTGCTCCACACTTTTAAGGCCCCCACTGATCGTCGCACCAATTTGATGACATCCAAACGGCTTGTTACCAATAATTTTATTAGTGTCTGTTAGTTAAGTTTTGATTTCATGCTTTATGGCGTGGCCACATTATCGCCCTACGGCGAAGTTTTCGTCACTGGGGGCTCATTCATCTAATTCAAACGGTAGTAATTGGTTGTTCACGATTTGAACTACTACCTGAAGCTGGGCACACACGCTGCGATGATCGCATCTATTCATCAGATCAGTCCAGCGAGGTCCTAATATAGTTGCATTGCCAGTAGGTAGTTATTGAGGAATCAAAATGACACCCCTATTTTAATCGAAAAATATTGATTTAACAAAAAAAAAATTGGCATCAAAGTTGTAGAAAATCAAATTTTAAACAACTTTTGTTCCTATAACTTCTGCTGAAAAATTGAAATAACACAAGTTATTGAAGAAATGAAATGGTACAACCAACAATTTAAAAAAATATCGATCCTACAAAAAGTTGATGGGAATCAAAGTTGTAGAAAATCAAATTTTAAACAACTTTTGTTCCCATCAACTTTTTGTAGGGTCGATATTTTTTTAAATAGTTAGTTGTACCATTTTGTTTCTTCAATAACTTGTGTTATTTCAATTTTTCAGCAGAAATTATCGGAATAAAAGTTGTTTAAAATTTGATTTTCTACAACTTTGATTCCCATAAACTTTTTGCAGGATCGATAATTTTTTAAATAGTTGGTTGTACCATTTCATTTCTTCAATAACTTGTATTATTTCAATTTTACAGCAGAAGTTATGGGAACAAAAGTTGTTTAAAATTTGATTTTCTACAACTTTGATTCCCATCAACTTTTTGAAGGATCGATATTTTTTTAAATAGTTGGTTGTACCATTTTGTTTCTTCAATAACTTGTGTTATTTCAATTTTTCAGCAGAAGTTATAGGAACAAAAGTTGTTTGAAATTTGATTTTCTACAACTTTAGTTCCCATTAACTTTTTGTAAGATGGATATTTTTTTCAAATAGCCGGTTGTGCCATTTCATTTCTTCAATAACTTGTGTTATTTCAATTTTCCAGCAGAAGTTATGGGAACAAAAGTTGTTTGAAATTTGATTTTCTACAACTTTAGTTCCCATTAACTTTTTGTAGGATCGATATTTTTTTCAAATAGCCGGTTGTGCCATTTCATTTCTTCAATAACTTGTATTATTTCAATTTTCCAGCAGAAGTTATGGGAACAAAAAATGGTTAAAATTTGATTTTCTACAACTTTAGTTCCCATTAACTTTTTGTAGGATCGATATTTTTTTCAAATAGCCGGTTGTGCCATTTCATTTCTTCAATAACTTGTGTTATTTCAATTTTTCAGCAGAAGTTATAGGAACAAAAGTTGTTTAAAATTTGATTTTCTACAACTTTGATGCCAATAATTTTTTTGTTAAATCAATTTTTTCGATTAAAATAGGGGTGTCATTTTGATTCCTCAATAACTACCTACCGGCAATGTAACTATATTAGGACCTCGCTGGACTGATCTGATGAATAGATGCGATCATCGCAGCGTATGTGCCCAGCTTCTGGTAGTAGTGCAAATCGTGAACAACCAATTACTACCGTTTGAATTAGATGAATGAGCCCCAGTGACGATAACTTCGCCGTAGGGCGAATGTGTGGCCGGCCCATTACACAATCAATTTTAAGATATAGGTAACTAGGGTCGTCGTAATGTACATAAAGATAAATCCACAGATGTTGTAGTTTTTTTTTTCTTGCTTTGTGGCTTCTGCGAAGGTGTTTCACCAGAGGTACTTACTGCCATCATACGTAGAGAATTTGTACGGTGTCTGATATGTTAGGTACCTATACTGTTTTCAAGTTAATCAGACAAGTTGCCAAACTATTTATACGACAAAGCACTCGAAATGTGCTAAAACAAAGACAAGTCACCATTTCTAACATCTAGATGACATCCATTCGGAGTGTTGTCTGAGTCTGTGGGGGCCTTTACAGTAACAGAACAATGGCAACTGCAGATCAACCCTGTTTTTTTTATAATGGCAACATGGTAAAAATTTCAAAATGGCAGCAAAAGTCAAGTGTGCTAATGAGAAGATTATTTATTTCTATGTTTGTGAGATAATAAATCGTAGTGACGTGGTGTAACGGACTTTTTAAGCCACAGAACTGAATTTTCACGTGAGTGATAAAGGGAATAAAATCACATAAGTGAAAGATAAATTTATAGAACTAAGGTAAGTTTGACGTAGCCGCCCACAGTTTGTATTGTTTTATTTCAGTCTGCTTTGTTTTACTCATAATTTTCTATTCCTATACACATAACTTCTAATTACATGATATTAAGACAAGAAAATCGACGTAAATTTTATTGCAAAGCATGTCTCACAGCTGATTTACAGTCCGAGATAGGAGTGATATCATTTTGCAAATAGTCGGACTGTCACGGATTTTGTTCGGTAATCAGACACTACGCATTAGTAAGTTATTATTAACTCATCGATCTGTCGTTTAGCAGCGGTTCTCAAGGGTCAATCACGTCGGCAAACATATCTTAAAGATACCCTCTTTTCCAACCTGTTGAGTGGACTGCCTTATTTCTCTTGCCGATTACGCCGGGTGTTTCTTTTAAGAGTGGTTTGAAGATTTCATGACTGGGTTCCTAGGGGTAATGCACAGGATTAGTATTTAAACTTGCTTTTACATTTGTTGTAGAAGTCCTAATTGTTGGGGAGTCGAAAGTTTGCACATAATGTTTGGGTACCTACGATTGGGCCATAGGCTGTTTTTTTTCCATTCATCATACTTTTACATTTATATATAAACCTATTGTTTATTTGTTCCAACATCAAATTAAATGTATGGTCGGTACTAACATACAATGGGCCCTACCAATAATGTAGTAGAATGTTGCTAAAGTACCATTAGAATATTTGAACCTCCCACTAGTCTCATAGGAGCCTGCATTGCAGGGTACAAATTATCTAATAAGAATATTGAAGGAATGTTCACAGAATGTGAAATGGCAATTCATACTTTAACATTCTCCGCCTTACCACAAAAGATTTAAACACCCTTTAAACTAAGTTTAACCATGCAATTTGTACTGTTAAACATTGTCTAAAGCGTGCGTGAAATGTTTGTGGTAAGACAGACTAATTTTAATACTTATTATACAATGTATGTGGGCACCATTAAATTCATGTTTCAAAGTATTCTAACTAACAATATGATATTAAAACAAGATTTTCAAATAATGATTGATGTCACATGCATAGAAAAACTAGTGGCTGTAGTCGATATTGATAATTGTTATCTATGTGAATAGCTTTAAAGTCTGTCTTTTCAAATATCAAAACATTTTTCAAACATTCATTATTATTTTTAGAGGTGAGAATACATAAACAAACAAAGTGTGCTCTGATTTTCATAATATTTACACAAAAGGATATCAGCTGATTTATTCAGCTGATAAAAGTTGTCCACAGCGACACAACCAATGACTTCCTTGTAGGTTAAAGGAAATAACACATTAATATTTGAAATAATCATATTGATTATGTGTTAAAATCATACCTAAATAACTCTAACATTTATACATTGTTTGTATTTTTGACGCATGAAACAGAGGAGGTACTCAAAGCGACACATATATACATTTTATTTTAATGTATGAACATGCATAACTTTTACAGATGAGTCTGATTTTGATAATTCTTTTTTTACTGGAAAGGGTATACCCCGAAATTGGCCACATAAATTTTATTTAAATTGCTTAGTTAGTTTTAGAAAAATCAACATTAATATTTTAAAAATGGCATACATCAATTTGAGAAAACTAATCAAATTTTGTAAGGAGATAACATTGCATTGTTGAAGTCTATTGTGCTATTTTTGGCAAAAATGATTCTGCTAAAAATTGAACTTATTGTTATTGATAGGTAATAAAAGTGTAGGTGAATAAACTTATTATTTATTCGAGAAAAATAAGTTATTTACAAAGTATGCACTGTTAGCTAGTTTGTTGATATAAAACAGGATTGTGATAGTGTGAACTGGTTCAGAACAATAAGGTAATAGGTATTTAGGTAAATTAGATAGATATGCACACCTACTATACAATAGACAATACTACATACAACTAGTATACAGTATAAAGACTAGATTAATTAATCAATATTAAGGCCCATATACCATCAAAGTAGAGCAGTGCGGAGATGTGCAAACTTGGGCAGTGTTGTAGACCATATTTACTTAAGCTTATTACAGAAATTACATATATTTGTCTAGCACAGAACAAAACAAAAATCTGTGATTGCTTACAATTCTGTTTGGGTCATTCCAGTTGTCCCGGTAGTGCTACTAGTAGAACTTACAGGAACAACCCTTCTGTTTTGGTTTTCAGCTAATATAGCATTTATGGAGTGAACTTATGAACTACAATGCTCTGTGTTTATTGCAGCACATTTTCTGCAATTCTTCTGCTGAAAAATTCTGCAGAAGAATTGCTTTCTTCCTGCTCCAATTTAGTGAAGTTTAGGTTTACAATAAATTAATGCAAGTACAAGTCTTATGACTAATTAGTAACCCTGGAAGTCATGGCAGTCTACTTTCTAATTTCTAAAGGTTCTAGTCTCAAAGCCTTCAAACAATGAACAAAAAGTTTTTGTAGTGACCATGCTTGTGTGAAAAGTATTAATGTTCTCAAATCGTGTTTGTGAATTCTTAATGCTTGCATCTGATCACTGTGCTGGATGCATACCGCTTCCAACTGGTATATCGAACTTCTATACCCCTTCTAGCAGTGCGCATCATATGGCTAAAATAATGAAGCAATTTTGATCAAAAAGACAGACTTAGGTCTGACCCCATTGCATTTCTAGCATCAGGTTCCATAATCTTAGATCATCTTAGATTCTAGCTTCTGTCCCCTCTAGATCTACAGACCATCCCATTAAAGTTAGATTATGTACCTTGTATTCTATGGTCAGTTCTAACTATCCAACCATTATGTATAAAGGTGCATTTTTGTTCTTTGATAAAGTTAAAGACAATTTTGATTCCTGTTCAAAATGTCCATACTGTTTTTCTGTAAGCTTTAGCTAAGTAAACATCTATCATTCTTTTCAATTAGTGTTATTGTTCAGTTTGCCTTGCTCAGTGCTAAAGACAACATACAAGACTAATAAAGGAGTTCTGGGCCATTAATGGTGAGAGCAATTTGCTGCTTCATATAAGCTATGTTTTTATGTGTTCAATACAACTACACTCTTTCCTAGGAAATTTCTGTTACGAAAATCATTAACTACTTAGCTCAGTATTTATTGGTATCATTCATCTGCTCTCAATGTGATACCATTTTTATCTTACTTACTCTACTCATTCAGTGACACATGTTTCTTGAGTATTATGACTAAACTTTGCAATGTTCCTTAATATGTACTTAATCTTGTATTTTTTCAAGTGAGACACTTTTAACACATCTATTCCTGGTTCAGAACATCTTTCTATGCTTAGGTATTACGAATTGGAGTTTCAAAGGCTATTATAATTTTGTTTATAGTCTACGAAGTTGCTGCAGTTGTAGCCAATCTGATGTAAGTTTAGCTACTTGTTGCCCAGGAGTGTTCCAACGCATGTTTATCAGATCTTTATCTCTATTTGCCTGAATTGGCAACTGTAGTAAAGTTACGTATGTGTCCGTCTTCAATTATGTGAATTACTTTATGCATGTGGAGTAGACAGTCTCCAGGTTGGTTTAGATGGTTGTAAGTTGAAATGGAAAATGATCTTATACACGAGCTGTGATAACACGAAAGTCTCAGTGTTTGTCAACTGCTTACGTGACTGGCGTAGTGTGCGTTGCGGAGGATCGGTCGAGGCCGCAGGCTCCGGCGCGGGCGCATCGCAGGAGAGCCTGGATGCGCGGGCGCCGCTTGCGCGGGCAGTGCGAGCCGTGAGTCACAGCCGCCCAAAATAGCTCGGGATTGGGCGCCGCCTACCGGCCGGGGCGGGCGGCTAGATGGCTCATGGCTCAGTGGCAGCCGCGACGCCGCCGCCTCTGGAGGAGTGGTGTTGAAGCGCGCGCGGCCCGCACTGTCGGTCGGGTGGTGGCTCCGGCGCGGAATGCGCCGCCATGCCGGTACGACACCGCGAACTCGGCGACGAGATCGCACCCCCGGAGCCGAAACGCTGCAGACACTGCGACGGTACGATAACACCTTACTATTGATCGCCGCCGCCGCGGCCGGTGCCGGCGCGCGGCGCGGGCAGCGCGCGCGACCCTCAACTTCACCAACACTAACAAACAACCGCTAATCTCCTCTGGATCGGCGATAATCCTGCCCGATCCTGCTGGATCAGGGTTGCTGCGAGCTGTTGGTGAACTGGGTCGACACTATGTGATACTAACTCCACAGCTTGATGATGATGTTTACTCTAATCTAGAGGCTTCAACCTGATTAAGCCGTTGCGCCGACTGTTCATTTGTCGATCTTTTGAGATAGCTACCGTTTTTCAAAATATCTAAAACGCTGTTCCTTTCTTATACACCTGGAATATTTCATGATTCACATTAATTACGAGTTTTTGCTATGCCTGGTAAGAATGCTTATTTGGGGTTTTCCTAAAACGTATTATTCATATTCCTTAGACTAATAATTTAATTGACTTGGAATTTAGCTCCTCTATTTATTCTGGAGAGTGTAGTGTCTTGGCAATATAATTACCTATATTGCAATGGTGTTTATTTTCCGCTTAAATTATTAGTGTTTTTTTTCTGTATTCTTATTTTTGACCTTTTAAATGTATTTTGCCACATTTCGTTTTCCAATATTACATGATAACTTGTTTGATAAATGGTTTATGTTCATCTCTATCAAACTTATTATGTTAAAATCTATCGTAATCTAATCTAAACTGTTGTTAACTAACTTTTACGGCAAAATAATTTAGCCACGTCTGTCGTACTGAATATTGTAAGTACAAATTGACTATTTTATTAGAGTTCCTAAATTAAGTCAATGTTATTCAAGCATTTAAAATATTTGATGAATAGGATTTAGGTGGTAAAAGATTTTCAAAGAAAATTCTCCTAGAACTTCTACGAGATTTCTTTTTCATTTACTACACTTTTAATTACTGTTGTACATGTACTTTTAGGATTTGGATCCTCCTCGAGTAATCATGTAAACTATTTACCAAAATCTTACAATATTTTAACTGATCCCATTCTTTGATGAGTATATCTGAGATCCTGACATGTTTAGGAAAATGCGGTCGGTGATAGAATAAATTATCTTTAGCCCTGCCTTAGTCACTCATATGTGTGCCACAATGGCGGGAATGGAAAGTGCATATAAATAGTTAGTCTCCAGCGTGCACTGGGCCAAATTCTTCGCCTTATGCAACCGTGTGCTCGTAAACAAACACGCAGACAACGCACTTTCGTGTTAACAGCTCATAACTGTCTTCGATATGCATAATTTTGCGGCGTATTGATTCGACATCGCAGCCACGCAATTACATGCGTTTGACTTTTAGTTGTGGTCGCGTTTGCGAGGAAGCTGTCCGCTTTTCGACAGGTGGAAATGTGGCAAAGGCTTTATGAGTCGTGTGGCGTATATTCCCAAGGGGTTTATTTGGGCTGTGGCTTTGTAACAGTTGACGTCAGCAGTCGTAACCATTAAAAGCTTAATTAATGATTGTTGTTCGGTGCCTGTATCTACTTTCTTTGGAGGGACGGTGCTAGGGCGGGACTACTGTTAGCAAGTCTCGCTTTGAGTTAGTCTTCAGTTCTTGGTTATCTGGGTTTTTTGGTCGCTATTTGTCTTCTATAACAAGTGAGGCTTATAATTCTCCTTAAGGCTTTCGGCGTCGAGGCACCTGTCCCAGGATATCCCCTCCCCGCTCCACTTAGATACCACCTAGTACCTTTCATACATACAAACATTAGTTCAATTTGTACTTTGCATGTGTCATGCTGTATTAATTAACCGCTGTTGTAATTTAAATAATAATCGGCGAAGTGTAAGTCGGAGTCGCGCACGAAGGGTTTCGTACCGTATGGGAGCCCCCCTTAATATTTTATTTTTATTATATTTCAAGCGTGTTTCTGTTACTGTTATGAATATCGAGCGAAAAATGGCTAAAATCTCCAAATTTCAAGTATATTGTAAATTTAACAATGGGCCCCAAACTCAGCTAGGTCAGTCTCTTGGGAGCCCTTAATTACAAATAAAATTAGTCTGATCGATTTCGTGCTTTAATAGGGGACTTCAAATTATAAGAATAAAATAAAATACGAATCAAAATAATGCCAAATTACTTAAATTTCAAATTTAATTTGTATGGGGAGCCTTTAGATTTTTATTTTACTTTTAGTATTTGTTGTCATAGCTGCAACAAAAATACATCATCTGTGAAATTTTCAGCTTTCTAGCTATCACTGTTCGTAAGATACAGCCTGGTGACAGACAGACGGACAGCGGAGTCTTAGTAATAGGAGTCGTTTTTACACTTGGTACGGAACCCTAAATACAAACGTCGGAAATGGCGAAAGTATAACAATTTCCTGTTTGAAGTGGAAACCTAAAGAGGTAAAACATAGTTTATACTTGATTGGCGAAAATATGAGTCAAATCATTGATTTAATTGAATATAATATCAATGGTGTGATAACAGCGTCGTTTGGTGATTTATTTTTCCTGCATATGATATGCTCAATTAAGTAATTTACTTTGAGTGATTGTTGAAGCAGGAAAACGAATATTTGGATAAAATATTTTTAATCAATAACCATTTTTTTACTTTAAGTTTGCTTTATGTTTTCGCGCTTAGAAAAGGGGGAAAGTTCTCATGCCTTTTTTTATTTTTTTGTCTGCGCGCGATATTTTGGGTGAATAGGTACGTACTACGTACCGATTTGGGTTTTCCATTTTCTATGTACATTGGTACAGAATACCGAAATAGTCCAAATTTCATTAACGTAGTTTCAGTAGTTTAGAAACATCAATTGGTATAATTTAGTTGGGTTTCATATTATACCATATTTGTTGACGATTGTCACATTTCTATGGAAAAGTCCCGTCCGTGTCTCCGTGACATATGCGCTTCCATATACATTTTGTATGAAACGATATTTCTAAAATTTCCCGTTCCGTCCCGTCCGTGAAAAAACCCGTTACGTATGCAGCGGCCTTTACTCTTTGCGGTTTAGGCCCATGTGACTTTTTACTACAGCGATTTCTACAGGTGATTTGAAAAAAGTGGAGTATGTACTGAAGTTCGTTTAACAACTGCCAAATTACCAGTAAATAATGTTGAGCAAGTTAGACATTTGACAGCGGCTTACTTGATTTTATATAACGGTGTGGTTAGAGATAGTAAACGAAACTTTCTAAACTAAAAACTACGTCTGTTTCCATATAAATTCCTGGGCATTTCAAATTCAACATGTAATTAAATCTTTTCTTAACAGCAATCAAGTAGTATCTTCACTCTCTTATTCTTATTCGATGTAGGGGCGATACGTCTGCAATACCGTCCCGCATGTTGTCCGTATGGGGTGTTTTGTGCACTTCCCGCTCCACACGAGCCAGTCCAGCTCCTAAAAGTAGCGGAGCATGGCTCCAGGCGGCCGTCATAACTGCTCCGGTGGCTTGGATGGTGAATAAGATGATGGCGATGTCGATGACAAAGCTGATGAAAATGCTTTTGCAGAAGCGTCATGCAATCCGTTAGCTATACTAGTGTCTTCTGTGGCTTTGCAATGCCGCAGAACATGCTCTACAGTTTCGTTTTCTTGCAAACAGCCACGTCGAAGTGGGCTGCCAGTGGCTCCCAGTTTGTACAAGTGACTATTTAAATTGCAGTGACTAAGTTATGAGGCCTACCATAAGTCGGAGATCTTGTCGCTGCAACTTCAATAGGTTCTTCACTCACATTCTTTTAATCCTGATGAATGGATAAGAAATGCCTTCAGACTTGTACCCTGTTTGGGTGTGGCCAATCGTGACTGATATGACAGGTGCATCCTCCACTATTCGTAGAAAAAAGAAAAATATATCTGTCACTCTCGTATCATTTTCAATCAGAAGTACAGTGACAGATATAAACTCGATTGCTCAGGAACGCTCCCAGATTCTAACACTATCTGGAATGTGTGACAGATCGTTACTAATATGACAGGTGTATCTTCACCATTCTAAATTCTAAATAAATATATCTGTCACTCTTAGTTTCTCTCTTTCAAATTTAATCACATGAATAGTATTGTAGATAGCTTCGATTGCTATGGAATGCCCTGAAATTTAAAGCCCGTGGGGAAGGTGTGACCTATCATGTCTACTACTGTGACAGGTGTCTCCTCACTAGAAATAAAGTCACTATCTTAATTTTTCTCTTTTAAACTTTAATCGAGAAATATTAGTGACGCAGATAACATCGATTTTCAGGAATGCCCTCAGATTGGAAACTGTTGAAAGGTGTGACCGACCGTGGCTGTTATGACAGGTGTATCGTTACGGGCGTGACGCTCAGGCGCCGGCCACCTCAAGTCCTAAGTCGTCTCCTCATAATTATATCTTTTTAAATTTTAAGTTAAAAAATATTGAAGAATGTGACGCAGATAAATCATAAATCAGTAGGTACTCAAGAAAACACTAAGATTAAAACCCCAAGGGTGGGTGATCATGACAGTTTTGATACGTGTATCCTGACTATTCACAATAATGTTTCTCTCTATTATACTTTGATTAGAGAAATATTGAGTCAGGAATGCCCTCAGATTGGAAACCGTCTGGAAGGTGTGACCAATCGTGGCTGTTATGACAGGTGTATCGTCACGGGCGTGACGCTCAGACGCGGGCCACCTCAGGCCAGTCTGGTCAGCCGGATTAATTAGCACTGAGACGGCCCCAATGAAATCATCGATCATCATTACAGCTCCAGCCAAGATACACAACGCACTCACCTATAACTGTGTTTTCATAATTAATCTTTGTACATTTCGACCGGCGCTATTAGACAACTAATTGTGGAGGGACGTTAATCTGGTTTTATCTCTTTATAGCGGTCTACAATGTATTTTTGATGTTGACAGATCATTATTACTTGTGTTATTATAGTGTCCTAAATAAAAATGATGTGTCTGTCAAGAGATACAAAGGTTACTTAAAAATGTCAATTTGTTAAAAAATGAAGAGCTATCAAAACTAGTACTTATCTCTTAAAAAATATTTTGTCGCTACATGATTTAGTGGGTAACAAGTAAACATTTATGTGCTTACACACTCATTTTTTTTCTTATTTTTATTTGACTTTGATCGTCGAAGAGTAAGTACTCGTACACTATGTGCTAATAAGCACAATTACTTTGGTATCGCAATAAATACTACATTGTGCATAGCACTTTGCCAGAGATCTAACATACAAAGTGCTGATACATAAACATTACAATATCGTACGAGATGATTTTCCATTTAAAATTCTACCACATTCTATGAACAGTAGGAACATTGTGGCCGACGACACGTTACGTTATAGGTATGCTAGTAGTTTCGCGGACTAGGGCAGTTACGTTACGCGAGTGGCGCCCACACGTGCGCCAGCGCATTTCGCCCGCCCGCCCAAGCGTATGCGGCCCGCCAAACGGCCACTACAAACTTTCTACGCCAATAAATCTACTTAATTCCTTCACCTCGATCGATCAACTGATACTATATTAAATATTGTTGCTTTGATTCAATAGTCTTGCGATATGAGTATCATTTGGATTTATCGCTATTGAATTTTTGCGCTTGAGTATTGACGTCACTCGTGCAGTCGTTTGTCACGTCATTAACATGGCATGACTTCATATTCTCTAAAATAAAATGGTGAATTTCCATCCAAGAAATGCGTCTATTTGTACACCGGGCGTCGGCGTTACGGTGCCGCCAGTGTTGTAGGTCGCACCGCACATAACAACGGAATGTTTTGTTTGGAGGAGTCGCAAACAAACTCGTAATTATTACCGAGAAGTATAACTCGCTCACAATGTGTTGTTGAATCGACATCGTCTTTGAGGAAAGTCTCAATTTCTATCACATGACTTCTCTGTACGCTACGGATATTTGGTTTCTGTTGCTCGAATTCTTTATGTCCCAGTTTTCAGTTGACTCTTATAGGTGGTATAAACACATTATTTTTATAATCTTTTTTTAACTGGTCATAATTCTTTTTGGGTAAATTCTTTTTGAAAAGGGCGATTTTGACTTGGACGAAATGTTAACATCGTGCTTGATTTACCCGTCATTTTGACTCCTTCAGATTTAAAAAGTTTTGATTAGTTTGTTGTCCTCTTTTTAGTTTCACATAATCAATAACTTGATAAAATCTAGTAAAAAATAATTTAAGTACGCACATTAATAAGTGTATGTAATTACGGTTTATCTTTGTTAAATATGTAAATCAATAAGCTGATTAAATATACTTAAGTAAAAAACTGTTGCTCCTTTAATTTACAGCACATTACAGGTCTTGATCTACCAATGTAGCTAGCTAAGTTTTAGATTTGTAATAAGTTTCCCTGCATACGGCTCTACTTATAAAATAAATGCCATGTTTGTCATTCTAAACGATTCGATCAGATAATTTCTCACAAGCTGGAATAATAAACATTACGTGTGTGATCCGGCTGTAAATCGAGGCTGTTGTTTTTAACGCTGTTTTGTTTGATAGTGTCGTTACGGTTCTCAGAGACAGTGGCTATTCGACAGTTTATGGGTGGCAGTTAAATATACCCGACTCGGTTTGTCGTCACAAATAGAATTTTGGCACTGACTGGATGTGGTTGTGTAATTCACGTATAAACCACTTGTTGAATTCGAACTATCTGCTCACATTATACCATAGCTATAAGTATCCTCTTGTAATTGGCTATGACGTTATTTATTAACATTCCTCCGATTTATCGATCGAATATGACATCCTTCAGTAGGTCCGGTGCCAACTCTCGTATATTTCGGGAAAAGGCAGTAGGGACACACGTCTCGTCTAATTTCTCTCGACCTACTTAACGGTTTCCGGATAAGTGATATTCACAGTGGCTGCAGTAGACGACTAATTAGAAAAATATATGTCTACGTGAAAAGCGTCTGAATTTTAACGCGTGTGTCCATTTTACTCGCGTTCTTTCATCTTTTCTATTTATGCCCCGAGAAAGGCCAACATTCACCACACGCATTTTATTCTAAGAAAGATGTTCAGCAAAAAAATAACGTGTCCCAAATCGATTGTCTCCATCGTCACCCCGGGGATATTTTCCATAGCATATGCGTATTGACATGGTGGGTGGGTAATTAGCGGACCCGTCCTCGTTCTAATTCCCCACCTTGACCTCGTTGTGTTGCTTTACGAGCGACTCTACAATTTTAATACAGTTTTTCTTTGTACAAATCTCATAAAAAGCAGTTGGAAGTTACACTAGTAATGATTTGAATAATCGCCGATCACTTGTGAACTGACGTGCATTTAACGCGCAGATAAATAACGCTCGGTTGATTATACAGTTGCGTCGTGAAGAATAATGGTACGTTTTGTTCTTGATTGTGGCGTTTCGATGAGTCGAATGTATGAGTCCAGCGTGCGGCTGCTGCCAAATGCACCAATATGGCATGAACTTATAAGCGAGATATGAGGCGCGTTGGCTCCCAGCGCAGGGTTATGATTAACGTTGTGTGTCGCGATGTCGTCGAACACTTTTACTGCTAGCAAATACTTCGGGCCCACATGGACCATATTACCATTATCTCCAGACAGTATCTTGGACCGGTTTCAATTGGACGTAGCCAACGCACTTTCAGTTTCTTTATCTGCTCCATTATCAGTCTGCGCTACGGTTGTTTTCACACATCAATAAGCGACTTCCTGGCGTTCCTGCGCATTGATTCACGGTGCTTTATTTGTTTACATCAAACTGTCCAAGGCGAACTTGGATATCTCCAACAGCTATGTTGCAATAGGTGTTGCGTGAAAAACTAGAAGTTCAATTTTGAATGTCCCGTTGTAAACAAAAACAGACGGGACGATTTATTTTATTTTTTTGTTTTCGGTCGCAGTCCTAAAATATGAACTGTGTTAATTTACAAGAACTCTGAGACGTCCATTAACTATGCCTTGTGGACATGTTACGGCCGCATTTCAAAATAGTCCAAGTGGAATCTCCGGCGATGTTTCTAAATCATACATTTTCCATTCTCGAAAAGATGTGTCGGATATACTTCATTAACTGTTTTGTTTATTTAATAGATAATGTTTTAATTTGGTTTAATTAATATGATGTGTTAAAAAAAAAACGATTTTAAAAGTAAACTATTTCAAGATTTGTCTTATGTTATTAAGAAATGCAGTCGAAAGTTCGGTGTATCCCTAATATATCTCCCTGCATTTTATATCTTCTTTTACTAATTAACAAGAATTCTAGAAGAGCTCTTGCGTCCGAGGGCGTCAGGGGATTTCATAAGACAAATATGTTAAATTAATGTGTTGCCCTGGCATCCAACATTCCCAAATATATTCTAAAATAAAGACTGCCTCAGACGATACGACATTGGGTCCGCCACTAATAGGATTAGTTTATCCGGTGCGTCTCGTGTCGCGTACGTATCAAGTCATAAATTTTCTAGTATTTATAATTTAACAGTTTTATTATTTTTTTTGAGTTTTATGTTCGTCAACCGTGATGATGTTCTCTTTATTTTTAGAAGTTTTCTTACCATAAAGTTATTTTACTCGAAAGAGGTCGCGCAAACTGAAACATATCGCGAATTTTGAAGTTTTAGCGCACGTTCCCGGAGCTCCGGTACTCAATTACTCGTCAATGGGATACGCAGGTGTGTCAGTCGAGTTCTTCTTTCAGTACTCGAATAAATTTTTGTTTGACGTAATACGGCAAAGTAGTTCGCAACTACCAGCTTATCCGTTTTGACGTCAATGTTTATAAAATGCAAAAGAAGACGCATGTATCCCGATCGTTCGCTTCATTCGGTGATTCATTGCATAAGAATCCGTTTTTTACAATTTTCCTTCCAATTTCGTGTTGAAACGCTCGTTTTGGCAAACGCGTAATTTCGTTCGTTACGCTGCCGATGCTAGTGCCCATAAGTCATTCAGCGGAATAATTTGCGTAGAAATAGATACTGCGAATTGTTGCCAATCTGCTCACCGATGACAGCGGACATGCTAGATAGTCTTCGAGCCGGTACATTCTAATCACATCGGCCGTAAACTGCCACTGTATTGAAACGTCAATAAATTACAGCTTTCATTGGCTCGTTTGTCAGCTATCTTGATAAAACCCATTTAATTCAATTTTCGAATATTATTCGAAAAATGAATTAAATGGATTAAATCCCGTTAATTAAAATTGAACGGGAGCGCAAGTGGTATTTTGTGATATATGCGGTGCAGCTGCGGGGTGTCCAGCCGATTTTACACATCACGTTAATTCCGTACAAATGAGTCAGGGGCGAAGAGCGGCCAAATTACGTAACATTACGCCCATTCATGGCGCATCACCGGGGCCGCCGCCAAGCGTGAAAGTACCCGCACCCACGACGTAACCTGACTTATGGGCTTATGCATTTCATTTTATGGAATGATATGAATTGTGTCAGAGCTGAGCACACGTGTCGGCAGGAAATGCCTGGTTTGTTTAGCTTGCGGATTTATTTCTGTCTGCGCACCGTGTCATCTGGGGGCGTCATCCTCTGCAGCCCCGAACGGAGCGCTTGGCGCTTGTCGATGCAGATTTCGCAACCGCTTGCAGTGCGGTCATAACCCGATGATGGAAATAGGGGCCATAAGCGGCTTCATCAGACAAGTCATTCATCTGACAGGCACCTGATGCCTCAGAAAATTCCAGTCAAATGGATAAAAATATTTTCGAAACTATATACATCTAGGTTAGGTTATTGCCCGGGCCTCCCTAATATAATATACTATATCTACCGAGGAAATTATATGTTCATGTAAAAATAATGATCCACACCTGTCACAGTCTCTCGTCCAAGATCAACAGTGAATATAGCGCAACTATGAGCTACAACAATGTAATAAAACTGTTTAATGCGCGTCCTCGAGCCGGACAGTAAAAAGTAGGAAGTTTTTCAGTCCATAACTATTTAATTGGTTCCAATTTCTTGATAATTTTAAAATTCATAATTTTTAATAGTTTAGAGAGAGTGTGTAGAGCGTATAGTGTGGGTAGTTACAAGGTAGTTACAATGAATAAACAGGCGGACTAAAAGCCAAGTTGGGTTTCGATATGCCCACTAGTTAGGGCGGCGATCGCGTTCCTTGGTACACAGCCAGATTGTACGATCCTTTTGGCTTGTAGATAGGCTGGTCATAGCCCGACGGCGAAAATAATGTCAGTTCAGAGATTAACGAACTTCAGACGCCTGACCTATAAAACTGCTGCAGGTAAATTCACACGGTGCACGCACCGCTGACTGCTGTTTCGATGATAGACCGACTAAGTCGCTGTCTTAGGACATTGTTATCGTCTGTTGTCGCGTCTGGCACATATAGATGCTGGTATTTATTGTCTGATTCATGGCACTCTGGGTCTCCATGAATCAACTTTTATTTTCACCGTATCACCATTCATATTCGTTCGACATGTTTCCGTTGTTGAGTTTGGCTATTTTAGCGAGCTGGCTAGTAACAACGTCGTGATAATGTTTTCTTTAGGGTTCTTTTATGTAGCCGTTCGGCGCGTGGGAAGCAGGCGGTGCTGTCAAACTTGTTTACGAACTTTGTCTATTTGCGTGCCACCAATTACTGTTTTTTGACAAACGCATTCAGGCGCCAGCAAAACGGTATCTTTTTGCCAAAAGCTAATTTGCCTCATTGTTTGAATCCGAAATTTACATTCGAAATTGACCATTTCCTAGATCAACTCTTTTTGATCTCGGAAATAAAAAGAAGCATAATTTACCGTTGGAATATGTATTATTGAACACGAAAGTACGACTGCTTGAAAGAATCTTAAGGCTTAAATAAAAATGTAAATTAGAGAGCTTTTAAAATTATTATCAACGTAGCAACACTAATTATTTGATAAATACTTTGCTACGTATATTTTGACGTTGGCATTAGCGTTATGTATAGCGTGTTTTTCTCGCGATGTTTTTAATTGAAATTTCACTCATCTACAGTGGCGTAGTTCACAGAACTTGGTAATTAATCTCGCTATTCCCAAAACTGATGTTTTATTACATTGCGTCGTATAAACAGTTTCGTAACGTTCACAATATGTTTATCAGTATAAAATATATTGCCAAGTTTTCTTATTTCACAGTTTTCAACGTAGTCGGTTCAGTGTTTGTTTACATAATATAAACATGTTCTTGTGCGATTGTATTTGCTTCTACCAACTTGGTACATTGGTCTCGCTTCTATACTAATTGTTTATTTTATATTTTCAGGTAATTAACCTTCACATTCCCCAATTCTGAACGCCTAAATGTTTGGCAAATCCACAAAGTTTCGGTGAGTCGGCCCGGGCTCCGGGGACAAACATTAGGTACTCGTAATTAGCTGCGCTCGAGATACTAAAATTATTTTTGTTTATGGCATTCGTAAAACTAAAACCAAATGAAATAATACCTTTATTTATCACTTGCTTAGATAGATATAAACAGGACTGAAGCCTAGAAACCCAAAACTAAGCTGTTACTGCCAGAAATTCCATTTCAAATAATTCCAAAGATGCGAAGGCGTTAAAATATAGCCGTATTAACGGAACATTTTTCAGGAGAAAACTTCGAAGCGCAAGATAAATGTAAGGTGCATCCTGCATATGCTACTTTGTAATTTTACAAATCCCACAGTTATTTCTTTTATCGCTCGTCGAATTACATCCTCGGAGCTGTTCAGAATGTAGAACATTTTGCTTTATATATCTGGTCGCTAAGCGCATTCACTTCACCCACGCTTGCACGCAAGCCAAATTCTCATTTTTACTCAGTTGATCATTTCTCACAGTGCATTTTATCTACTTTTGAGATCCGTCAAGACGTGCTTCTTGCATTATTCATAACATACATGTTTATGGATAATCTACGGTGCTTTAGCTTTTGGGTCATGGTCTCTAGACTCTAGAGTTCTAGACGTTTCCATTTGTACGCCTGTTGAGGGATATCTCTAATAGTTTTGATTATTAAATACTTCGTTTAACTGCTTGTGGAATCTTGTTTAATCTGGAATCATTGAAAACGTCCGATGAGTATCACCGTCTTTAGATAACACTGTTAATTTTATAGCTATCATTATCGTAAGGTTTATGTGTATGTCTTGTGTATTGTATCAGCGTTAAACGGTAACTTAGATTAAGTGAAGCTCTAGCATCTTCCAAATTAAGTAGGTAGTACATTGAACTTTATACAGAGACTTCCAATTTGTATTCTAGAGTTCCGCAGAGTGAGTTTAAGTTTAGAGCCTGTGAAGGCAGCGTTGCATGGGACTGCGCTTTTTATTAACGGTTTTACTTTACGCAGGTTATTACTCTTCACGTTAAAGTAAATTGAAATTCTGACTTTAGTATTAAATTAACTTTTTGTTTTCACAGAGATTTTTATCTATGTAGATGGTTTTATGGTTTAACCGCCCAAGTGTTTGACCACGGCTCTCCTGATATTAATGTTACTGACGGTACGAATAATCGGAGGTGGTAAGCACGCATAGCCTGGATATAGACTATACGTGCCTGAAATTATGAATTTTATTTGTTGTTTTTTTTTAGAAAGTCGCTATCTACTTTTGATATGTTGAACTCTGATACAAAACATCCTATTATCATACTGCGACGACATGACAGCTTCTTTCACCAGTAGCTGAGTTGCATGTAATTAGTTAACTATGTAATCTAGTTGTGAGATTGATTTAACACTGATAATGTAATTAACTTCTTGGCATGAAACAAAGTTTACTTTTGACTAAATCATTACACTTATGTATTAATCTCCCTATCAGAAGGTCCTTCGAAGATCATAAAACACACAGATATATTGAACGTGGTAATGATATTACGAAATCACGTGCTGGCGACTGCTATCAATTTATTTGAAGTGAATCAGGTGTCTACGGATTTTTTGTCATAAATAATAACAAGCACCCACCCAACATACACATTTAACGATGTAGTTTATTTTTTGTAACCGAGCGGGCGGCATATTTCGTGGCGGCTTGTTTTTCGCGTAGCAGAAATAGACTAGTCCTCTACTTTGCTAAATAATAAGAAAAATCTCGGGATTGGCCGTGTACGAAATGACCATCCTCATCAATCAGCTGCTTGGAGCGAGTCCAAGATTTTTTCCACGTTTAGTTTCGTAGTTTAGTTCGATAATTCGACTGGTGCCTTGTCGCGCCGCAAGGAGCTTTGCAACTAGCGACCGATCTCCATTATGAACTTAGTATTTTGATTATGTTGGTACATTACACAACACCGTTTTATTATTGTCACGTGAAAAAGTTAATGGTTCCATGGTTTCGTAGACGATGCCAAATTTTTCTTCAGACTTCGGTTTTGCATCATTGTTTATTGCCTTGAAACCAGTGTCGCTTTTTGTTTAGACGCTGATTCATTCAGTACTTATTTTGATGGTTATGATGATCGTTTGACAGTCTTAGATTCTTTCTGTACTCTTCTATATCGTTAATGGAAGCTGTCCGTAGGATTGTTATAGTTTCGCCCTCGCGCGATGTAAACGAGCCAATGAATAGCAGGTATTTTGAAAATGTCGAGCTATTTTTGATATTGTTGACAGACGATAATGGTATTTCTGTACTTTCGATGTGAAAAGTTCTCAGAGACAGTTCGAATGAAGTGTTCACGACACCTTTACGCAATTCCTGTCTCACGCTTTAACGCTTGCCAAGGGGCTACGTCATGCGAGCTTCACCCTAACGGCCAAAGAAAACTGCTCTTCCAGACATTTGACATTTAAAGCTATATTTGTATGCTAAAAGTTCACGCGTACGACGGGATCACAAATAAGCAACGATACAGGTGACATTATACTGCTACTGTGCTGACCTATTTAACGTCTTTATAGCAATTTACTTTTCATCAAATTGCGTCCACATTTGAAGTAGTCTCGTTTATGACGGTGTATGAATTCACCTTTCAGGTTCTCGCTTTAGGTCAATGCTTATAATCTAGGCTAGGCAGTTAGAGGTGCAACGTATGCTGACAATTACTTCACCAATCTGTTTTTCTATTACCGTAGTGCTGAAAATGTCATTTCCACAGGCTGATGGGACAATCTTGGGGCTAATGGCTTCATATGTATTATAAAAAAGTAGACAGTTGTGACAAGACCCAAGCCTGGTGTTTTTGGACGATTTCTTCCATGTCCGACGAGGCGGGCCGTTGAACTTTTGCTCCTTATTTAGATTATAGAAGTGGAGACGACGACCGACGCAATCGGGCCGCCTGGTCTGCTCCGCAAAATAGGTACGAATGATCGCTTCCGCAATCTAATGCGAATCTATGGTTTATGCTTGATATCATTTTTTTAATTACTTTTAAATCTGCTAAAAACTTAATTTGGTAGACATTGTGGGCTACTTTGTTTGTTATATGTTATAATCCAGTTGAATTTGATGCGCATCCAAAACCTAATGTTCGCAGTTTCAGAATATATACCAATTGAGTAATTTGTCTACACGGTACAATACAAAGTACAAATAAACTTTGTTATGGCTTATTTGAAAATTAAAATTCCCTACAAGAAATTTTCAAAAAAGAAACTAAAAATGCATATTAAAAGGTAGACTGAAAATGGCACAGCAGGTTGCAAAAGTCGCAAACAACAGTCGAGCAAAGGCAGTCCTCGTCGTTTAGTTTAGATGCAGTTCAGAAATAGACCACGGAAGCGTCCGACCGACCCGTTTGGTATTTGTTCAACGTTGACCTAAAACAGTGCTCGCTTTGCTCGTTTGTTATTCGCGTGGCCGACTTGCCCGCCCCGGCCATTTCGTCCGACAACGGCATCCGCCTATTACAAGATGCTGAAACGTCAGCGGCTTCATCTACCTCATTTATATCTATGCAGAAAAGTATACGTTGGTTATTGTCATTCCAAGTCGCGTACGGCAAGATCGGCAAGCTGGTAAACAACATGTTTCATGTATAGAATAATTTCCATCAATTGTGGCGTGTTCTCGTCACGCGGCACATTGCCAGAGCGTGCACAGCGTATCACACGTGGAACATGACGGATGAATGGGCTCGTCACGTGAAGACATCACCGCCACCGGTTCAGACGCCACAGATTTTTTTCTAAGTTTCCCGTGTCTCGCATCGCACGGAAATTGCTAAACCGTCAACGTAA
The DNA here is from genome assembly GCA_964007245.1 of Hypomecis atomaria. Taxonomy (NCBI): domain Eukaryota; kingdom Metazoa; phylum Arthropoda; class Insecta; order Lepidoptera; family Geometridae; genus Hypomecis; species Hypomecis atomaria. Next base: position 13,184,926 of record OZ023295.1, read on the forward strand.
TTAATCAGCTTGTAAATGATGTAGGTACAGTCATCAGTTCAGATTTAAAAGTTTACTGAAAAAATTGTAAATACTAAAAAACGTTATTTATTATAGATAGTGCCACTTATTCAGAACCGGTGAAAGTTTACGGCGAAGTTGTTTAACTTCATTATCTAATAAAACGATCAGTGAATACATACAGTGTCTGTAATCTTTGCAAAGTCAGCGAGATAACGAATTTTGCTCACAAAAGTATGCTTCAAGGCAGTATCACATCGCTTATACTTTTCACCCGCAATCTTTTTGCAAGCTTAATAAAATAAATTAGAAGCATAAAAGCTTCGCTACTGTTTCAATATTTGATACATTAGATGCAACATTGTTTTAGTTTTTTCACGCTTCATAGTAGGAATCATAAATCAAAAAATTGTGTTTCAGTCCAGACAGTGAAATCCAATGAATGACTTGTTTGTTTGGCAGTAATATTTGTCGAGAAAGAAACGTTGCATTTGTCAGTTCTCGGCACCTAATATCGCATATTACATCTAAGAACACTCGTGACTTTCAAATGTTCCGTCGCTTGGCCGGAAATATCGGAAATCATGCTATAAAGTTGTCAGTCTGCACGGAGCTTTTATAAGAATAAAATAATCAAAATAGTCTCGGTGGGTAGAGTCTTAAACTATTTGTTTGTCTTATTTTTAAAATTTCTCATGATATAAAAACATCCAATTAAAATGCATGTGTAATGAATCACCGTGATTTAGATTAGACAAATGACTATTAATTTGGCACTTTGTTTCATAGCATACTGTATGAGGCACCGACGCTGCCAAGGAAAGTTTATTTCCCACTGTCTCCATGAGACAATTCAACAAATGTTTCGATTAATTGTCTAGTGAGAGTTGTGTTCTTTTGCCAATCCCTATAAATCTAGATTAATAAAATAATCGGTGGACGAGCACACTTGTCTAAGGTTGTATAACAACCGCCCACAGATTACCACTATAGATCCACATTCAGGAGCACTGTAAGCTTACTACGCATCATTCCAAGTTTTCGTATGAAAATTCGCGCCCATTTAAGTTTTTTCGGCTGAAATACCTATTGTTAACTTTTTGTCTCAATACTCACACAACCTGCCGCGTTTCTCACACATTGGAGCCCGTATGCACGACTGCAATACGCAAAAAAACGCATTTGATTTACGTACTGTTTCACTTGTCACTTAGGTACCTACCAAAATAGCTTTCTTATTCTTCAACTTCGAATTAATTTATTTATTCACAAAACTAATAATGGCGGTAATCGGCGGTATCTATAATCGATATATCCGTGTAACCGGCGAACGCGGATCGTCAAGGTTAGTATGTAAACTTCAGTGTTATGATTTTACTCGTGCTGAAATTGCTGTAGACAAATATAAACCTACATAGATTTTTTAAAATAAATATGTTTGCGAATACTTAAAACTAATTCTAATTTTATTACCTCTATTTGTAACCGACGAGAGGACTTATTGACATAAGATGACCATATTATGTCAATATGTTATAATACAGAAAAAAAAGGACGACCAAAAAAAGCGTGGATGAATTGTGTGAAAGATGATATGCGAGAGAAAGGACTTCATGATGAGATGACGTATGATAGAGTGAAGTGGCGAAAAGAGACGTGCTGTGCCGACCCCACCTAGTGGGATAAGGGCAGGATGATGATGATGATGTTATAATACAGAAAGTAGATATTTTTACAGCCAACGAAAGGTAGACAATTTGTTTATTAAGTGCTACTTAAATTCTAGGAAAACTAGGCTTATGTTATGTCATTGGAATTTTTCTCTTATAATTTAACCCTCGAAAGCTTTCACGATAATTGTGACGCTATAAAGATTTACTTTGTAGGAAATTTATAAAGGTTAGAACATACTAAAGTGTACAACAAATCTGTTTATGTACAAAATTTTCTTTTCTAACGCGGAAGATGTAGATAAAGACGTAGATAATCTGAAGTCATTAATTTAAATCAGTATTTATAGCGTTTAATGGGCTTGCTAATAGGTGTTAGAATTCTTCAGTATTCCGTGATTAGACATAGTCACGTTTTTCAAAATAATAAGAATTTCAAACCGGTCACGTTTTTTTTAAATAAAAAGAATTTCAAACCACTAGTGGACGGAATTAAATTTGCTCTATAATTTATGTGCAAAGATTTGCGTCAGCGGAGAAACATTTTTAGATATTTTAGCTGCCATTTCGTCTCACTTTTTTTTCAAGTATGGAAATTAATGTTGGGCTTTTACCGTCCTCTGAGTCTGGAGAGAAATTGAACGAAATAAACGTAAAATCGGGATGAAAACAAATTAATCAGCCTGTTACTGTGCTAACAATACTACTTACCTCATAACAATACCCGGGTTGCTCAATTCTAATCGAATGTTTTAGGGTTCCATAGAAAAAGGGTAAAATGGGTCTCCTATCCTGTCTGTTCTATTTTCAAATTACATTCATGTCATCACTTTGTCTTATAAATATAGCTGAAAATCACAGACAAACACATACATTGCCCATATTGATGAAGCGGAGGGAATAAGTTAAAAAAAAAAAAATTGGACATCTTACACACGGTCTCTGACCCCAAACTAAGCAAAGTTTCCGTACCGTATGGGAGCCTCTCGGAAAAAAAACTTACGTTTGCTGTATGGGAGCCCCGTTTAAATATTTATGTTATTCTGTTTTTAGGATTTGTTGTTATAGCGGCAATCGAAATACATCATCTGTAAAAATTTCAACTCTCTAGCTATTACGGTTCATGAGATACGGCCTGGGGACAGACAGACGGACAGCGGGGTCTTAGTAATAGGGTCCCGATTTCACCCTTTGGGTATGGAACCCTAAAAATGATGAGTACTTTAAATTATAAAATTCAGATGGATAAAGAAACACAAAATCATTATAGGCCGCGCCACATAAGTAGGCGGATGTGAAGTTAGCTACTTACAAGCTGCGCAATATCCAATCCTGACTGAAGCTCACGTAAAGCCGCACGTTGATTGGCTAGTGCGCAGTTTGTATCTAACTTCACATCCGCCAACTTGTGTGGCGCGTATACGATAAGGAAAATCGGGATGAGATACTAAATATCTCATAACGCTTTTTTATCTATACGGAACCCACGTACTTGGCCTTTATTTCTTTTATTTTGGCAATCGTTTCTGGATGAAAAGCACCGTAGATATACATAAATTTTGTGAAGTTTTTTAATGGTTTGTGTGCGAGGAAATGTTTATATCTCTTGGGAGTGTAAATGTCTCCTATAATACTCGTTGCGTAACGTCCATCTTTTCTGTGGGTTTCCACTTTTACATCTTCAGGTTTATTTTAATGCGAATTTAAATTTCTGGCATTCTCATACACGAGAGCTTACTTAAAATTTTATAGCTGTATTATTTTTTATCGTAGAGTATAATTGTCTTTGCGCGAGTTGTATTTGTTTTTGAAGCTTTGTTAGCTGAACAGATGTGTCTCTTCATTTGTTATAGGTTCATATATTTTCTAATTTTAGTCTTTGTCGATATGAGTACATAGCTAGTTTAACAGTATTTGTGATTGACCAAATTTGTCCGATGTTAAGGCCGATCCGGTAAAAGCTCCCTATCTATAAAAATATGTCTGAACATTTTAAATCCTAGTGAATAGCATTAACACTTTTGTATTTAAAAACAGTAAAATTTGTCTATACCAATATTATAAGGAGGAAAGATTTGATTGTTTCTTTGCATCGAATAGGCTCCGCAACTACTGAACCGATTTGAAAAATTCTTTCACTGTTGGAAAGCTACAGTATCCCCGGTCAACATAGGCTATATTATATTTTCAAAAAAAATATGGATCCTTAATATTTGTCTTTTTAAGCCAATCGTACCCTGGCGAAGCTGGGACGGCCAGCTAGTTTAAAATATAATTGTTTGTCTCGTACTGAGACATAGTTTGGGTTAGATAGTAAGTACGATAATTCTAATAAATTTTATTCAGCTAGTTTGTTTTCTATGACGTTCTATACCGTGCTTTTTGCTCCATTCAATAAATGATCTCAATTCATAATTCCATAAGTTCTGCGTGGTATACATAACATACCCTACTCGCTTCCACTTCAACTTGCTAATCCACTGGACTATGTCGATAGTTTTAGTTTGCCTACGTCTCGTAGAGAAACGCCGAGCATAGCCCTCTTCGTAGCTATACATACTCGTAGAAAGCGATAAACATCCATTATTATGTTATCAATAAAACGTGACAGTAAAAGCTGTGTTATAAGTGAAAAAGCTCTGACATGCGCGATAGATTGGATGTACGCGTTGACGTTGTTTTGTTGTCAGCGCGTGCTTGTGCTACGTAATGTTTTTTGAAGTGAAAACCTCCTTGGCGGCGTTGTGCACTTTTACCCTTAGGTAAAAAATGATAAACTGCGTCAGGACATGTAAATGATCGAAAGTCGTAAGACGGAAAGAGAGTATCCTCTCTTTCTACCGCGCAGCGAAAATGTATGCCTGCTCTTGCTGTTTCGTTTCACGAGTGTGCGTGTGTGATATTGTATTTTACCACATAAATGAATAGTACTTTTATACTGATAAGCAATTCGTGCGAAATTATTCCCTAACCATTCCAAAATATTCGAAAATGCACAACGTTAATGTTCAAGTTTTCACTTCTGCCGGCACTCCCGGAGTGCAACCCGTTGTTTTTTTAAAAAAAATTATTAGTTGGTGTTTGACCACATTCGGTGATGTTAAGCAGAATGCGGTCTAGGATGTAGTATGCTTACCTATAAGATACCTATTTACTCCAGATTTGTAGACATCTTGCTGTACCTTAGTGGAAAGACAGACTCAAGTAAAGCGTTCCACGTTCTGCCTGTACGAGGCGTGTGGCTATCACTGCGTGTATTGCGTTGGTCAGAAGTGGTAATTCGGCTTGTTTCCACAGTTCAACAGGTGCATTTCGGCATAGTCCCAGTCCGGGTATGTAGCTCTAACTGTACCCCGACGATAAACAGACGGCCGCTGTTGCCGACTAGCTGAAAACATCCTTTTACGTCATCGACCCGCTATGGCTACCTTGAAACGTTTCTATAACGTAGTACGTATGGCTACGTATTTGGTCAAAAAAATTGAATTGGTTCCAAATTCAGATTCGTTTCACTCAAGGCTGTTGGTCAAGTAGCTGAACTATGCCTAGATTTCTCAGCCGTATGACATATTACATGCCAGGTGTATATTTATATGACGAATAAAGTTTCATGGTTTCATCCACTTTCTTGCGGTAACCGTTTCTTTAACCCGCCATTTGTGACGTCAATTTGACTTAAATCGTTTGTGAACCCGGTGTCACGCACCGGGTTCTTCCATTACAATTTTTTTTTTATTTAATTCATTTATCCTATTTAAAATGGGGATAATATAAATTGCATATCAAATAAATAATCGCCTATCAATACATACTCATCATTTATATTCTTTTTTACATCAAATAACTTACTTCACTACAAATAAACTAAATGTTTAACAAAACTCAAACTGCAGATAATTCGAAATTTTACATCAATATGTAAATTAGTGAAGAAATTAGATTAGGTGTGATACAGAAAATAGGTTAGGTTATGTTAGAACATGACAAAACAACGCACGAGCCGAGCGAGCGAAGCGAGCGTGCCGCGGCAGCGGCCGGCGAAGTGCCAGAAGCGAATCGCCTTTAACAGGTATAATGTGCATTAAGATTATTAGCTGTGCATTGATGAAAAAGCTTTTGCTTTAGGAAAAATCGCTGTACGCTGCGAAAATAAATTGTAGTGTGTTTAGTGATATTTTGAGTTGAATATTATGCTGTGCAATCAGTAATTTTGATGGGAATTTGGAATCTTATTGCATAGAAAAAGGATATTTTTTGATTTGCGTTTAAATACTACCCTTTAAAATGATTACGTCATAAAAACACATATTTTTATTATCATTTAACATAGATATTATAAAGTTAATTGTTATTTATTAGGTCTTATAGAAAAAAAAACTGAAATGCCTAAAATTTGCCATTTTTTGAGATATTTCATTAAATCATTCTAAAAAAACAATGTTATTTTCGAGTTTTTTTTTAACTTTATCAGAGATATGATGAAGTATTATCAAAATAATTAATCGTATTATTCAAATACCAGTGTTCTGGGTTCAAACTATTGTAGAAGAGCAGTCATGACAGACACAACATGATGTGACGAGCGCAGCGGCAGTGCGTAACTGTGTAGTGCAAAATTCTTACATGAGATTACACTCAGTCATTATTTGCGAGTGAAATAGTAAAAACTTCTAAAATCTTTCGTATTGTATATTATATTAACATTAACAGTCATTTGCGTGTTACCAAGTTGTACTCGTATAAGAAATATTATCCAAATCTTTGTGGCTGTTACCGAGTCGAACTAGAACAAACATACCGACACACACACCTACAATACAAACTTTCTCATTTATTTTATCGGCATTCATTCAGACAAACTAAAGTCATAACAGTGTACAGAAGAATGTTTACCTTTCGTATCTGTATTATTTTATCATTTGAGTTTCAAGGATTGAACCAAGCAACGGATTTGCTTTATACCAGTACAACTGGTTTTAAAACGAGTGCAAATAATGAGTCTTTATTTACAACACAGTATTTTAAGTTTTATCGTTGGCCAATGTTCCCAGAAGACGATATCTGGTGTTTAAAGGACCACAATGTACGTTTGAGAGACAGGAACCTAAATAATACAAATAGAAACCATTAATTCACAATTTATTGATTAAATACTAAAAATGGAACGATTACAACCAAAATTAGAGATTATTTTTCAAGTTCAACAAAGACAATAATCTGACATCTCTTTTTTTTTAATTTTCTTCACAATCAGCTCACGTTTCTACTTACGCAATATTTTGGCGATAATGAAGCCCTTGTCTTGTCATCAGCTCATATAATTATTATTTTCACACATAAGTTTTAGCTAAAATAAATTAGCTAGAAACTTTTTATTGAAATATAAGTTATTTACAACTGCGAAGTTGTCAAAGTTTAATTTATTTTTATATGAGTACTTTAAATTGTTTTATGATTGCACGTCGACAGAAACGACATAGCAAGTATCACTAGCGCCACGGCTAAACTTTGAATTAGTCTATAATTTAAATATTTGGCGCTAAATTTCAAACGACCACACGGCCATTCTGCTCAATCGCGACCCTGCGATTATAACTTTACAGGATACGTGAAAATAACATGTCAAATGCATCGACAAGGATCATCATCACCTTAACTAACAATTATAAAACAAATAAATTAAGTCTAAACAAAGAAAGGGCGTAAAATTATTACACCTTACAATGTTACAAACATAGACAGTACTGGAAAGTTCTACAATATGGATATAAATAATGGAATTTTCCATGATTGTTCTATTTGTTTTTCATAATTTTTAATTAATTAATAAATTAACAATATCTTAGATATTTTTACCCTCTTTATAATTTATAATATTTACATGTCATGTTCGGTACCTACGGAATTTATTCGTAAATTAAACGTTACGCCAAAATTGCATTGTGCGAGACACTTTAATTTAAAAGACAGTATATTTTGGAAGAGATTCTGAATAACATTTATTTTTATTTTAATATTTTACGACCACATGGTCATTTGAATCTAAATTTGTTATTCAATAAACAATGTAGGAAATAATGTAGCAGTACTGTCTTAACCAATTAATACTTTTTTTTTTTAAAGTGTATGCAACAAAATTATTACGGTTTAGCTTAATTGAATAATTTAAGAAAAACACAAACATCAGGAAATGTGTCAAAATCACAATATAACAGCCCTAAAGGTTATTAATTAATAAGATTGCGCCCTAATTATATTGATTAATAAGATTACTTCTATTCACAAATGGGGTAATAGTAATAACATTGTCAGTAAATAATCACTACCCGCTAAGCAAGCAAAAGTTGCAATAACATTACTGAAAGTAACATCAACGAGCTTGTAACTCACAAACACAAGGCCGCAAAGTTCATGCAATCTAAAGCGAGCTTGAAACGAAGCCCTAACGGCCACGCTGTAGATAAACCATGTAACTTGCCCAGAGCTGATTTCCAAAACTTTGCATAACTTTAAAACGTGAAGTTGCAGTAACATTACACATGAAATATATCTGAAAGTTGTAAAGTTAACTTTCGGCAAGTATAACGTTTAACATTTCTACAACTTTAAATTTGAAAGATAACAGTAACTTGTCTCATCTATCTTGCTAAAAGGTTACAAATGAAACTTGCATGTGGCTTGCATTTATTTAGTTGTCGCAAAAGTACAGGCAATACCAGATAGTGAAGTTAGTAAAATTTTATTGCTCCAAAGTTTTATTTGTAACGTTCCAATCGCAATGTTGCAACAATGTTAATTACTCAAATTTAGGTATTTTTGGGAGGCTATATCCCTGCAAAGTTGAAATATAAAGTTTCATGCGAAATATAACAGTAACATAATAAAATAACTTATAATAAGTTTCAACATAACAATAAGATTTATGTAACTGACATGTTCCTGCAACATGTCTAAAATTTACAAATGTGACATTTACAAACTTACTACAACTTATTGCAAGTTTCATGCTTAGTGGGTGCCATGACGTAAAATTATATTTATAAACATTTTAAAATCACAGTTATTATTTTCACTGTGAAACATTTTGATTGAGTGTAATAAAAGTAGATAATGCAATGTTAACTTCACAGTGCAAACAATAGATTAATAGGTTTGTTTTGTTATGAAGAGAATAATTAAATTAGGAATTTAAGATGCATGGAGATGTAATAGAAAGTCAAACAATGTACGGTACAACAAACAGAAGTAACACTGCCAGTTCCGTTGTCTTGACGTAAGTTTAAGTAAAAAAAAGTAAAGGTAAAACACGGCATGCAACAACGCGGATAGATATATTTTTAAATCAGAAAGAATACAGGAAGTGAACCACCACTTCAAGCTTACACCATTCCGGTTTCTCGCTCATCAAATCTGTAGAGAGGATGAAGAAAAAGGTACCACCAACCAAGTCAAACATCACTCCAAGCTTACACCATTCCGGTGTCTCGCTCATCAAATCAGTAGAGAGGATGAAGGGAAAGGTACCACCGATCAAGTCAACCACCACTCCAAGCTTACACCATTCCGGTGTCTCGCTCATCAAATCAGTAAAGAGGATGAAGGAAAAGGTATTACCTACTGACCCCAGGCTCATCACAATCACATGACATATTGCCCAGGAAGGCCAAAGCTCAACCATTCCGATATCTCACTTTGGCGAATCAGTAGAAAGGAAGAAGGAAAGAGGACAAGGATATGGAAATAGTAGAATCACGTAAAAACCATACATATATCAGTGCAAGCATTGCGAAAATACGTTAAATCTTACCGGAAAGACAACAGATATGGCATGTCTATCTTATTCAGCCGGCTGTTCTCGAAATAATAAAGATTATAACACTAAATTATCAATAAATAATAATCAATAAATGATCTATATGCTTAGCTTAACCATGGTTGCAAAAAAGACATCAGTTTCAAAAACAATCTACGTGGAGACTCGATTAACCGGACTAACTAGTGTAGTTGAGCATTCGGATATTCAAAAATCCGGATAATGGAGTTTCCACTGTATATACTGTTCACATAAAAATCAAGGTTTACCTAGAATTTTTACTTACTAGATTCCATATACCATAACATCAAAATAGTGGCAATATCAATAGGCAAAAATAACACTTGACGCATTAACTTACAGGAAAAGTAAAGTTACATTCACATTATTTGCATTACTGAAATGAAACATCATCTTATCTAAGAATCGAATATCTGTACTAAACAGACTATTTCTGCATTTTAATTTAGTATAACTGACTTGGTTACAAATAAAAAAAAAATAAGCGACATCAAATATTTCATATTAATCCAACCAAGGCACTAAAACAATCAGAATGTAAAACTGCTCGACCATCCCTGATCCGCTATGAAGTCATTTTAAAATCATTATCAATGAAAGCTTCTGTAAATTTTTATTTATATTGTTTAGTTATGTTACAAGGCCAATACTTAAATCATTCTTATTCAAAACTTCCAATGACTTTCTATAGGTACTTTTATACTTATCTGTAGATTAAAAATAACCCGACACAAATGACAGTCAAGAAATGGTTATTAGGTACATTCAAAAGCAATTATTTTAGAACGGCGTATCTACAGAACTAAACGCATCAAAATAATAATAATAAAAACAAAAACAAAATTAATATGTCGCCTTTACAGGAAGGTGACAGATTGCCAACAAATGAACTTCGTAATTAAGTCAAAATTTATAAAATTCAGTAAGTGATGACATAAAAAAAAAGGATTTATTGGATGAGGCGAGCGAATACAAATATTGATAGAAATTCCGATTTGGTGTCCTTAACTTTCCAATTCAGGAATCAGTGTCTCATGTTAACCATAGCGAAGTTTAAAGCAGATCTAACTCAAATGCCAACTTTAACGTTATAATAAGAGATAATAAAGGCAATAAGGGATCTTTGTTGTTGTCGTTCAATAAATATTGCTTAAAATTGTGCGAAGTTATAAGAAAGAGCGATTTGAATGTAAAGAAGCAAATGTAAGTAATGTCAATAAAAATAACTTCAATTAGGTAAACAGAAAAACAAAACTCTGAAAGTGAACTTATTTCAGGTCCACACTTATACAATAACTTTAGTTCTACTTTGGCGATCAGCCCTGTTAACCGTTCCACATTGTTCTATTTCTGAAAAGCAAGGCTATGACAGGAATGAATTACTAATTTCAGGCACTAATTACTAATATTTTGACAAAATTACGAATTAACCAAGTTCTTTCTTCTTTTTTTTTTTACAATAAATGATATCAAATATTTTATCAATTGGTTCTATGAATTATATTTAACCAATTATATTTCTTAAAGTTTAATAATTTTCTTTTTAATTTAATACATGAGTGAGACACCCGTTATACAAAGAATTAAAATGTGTATTAAAAAAAGTTCTTAGTTTCCATAGTAAAATTCTATAAGAAATCATGAATTTAATTTACACATTCTTACATTGTTAAAGCTTGAGAAAAGCCACTGGCTGAAAATTACATATGTGAAATTAGTTCACAGCCAGTGGATTTATTAGTTATCTTGTAACTTATTTGTGTCAAAAATCTAATTTTGTCTCTAAGCCTAATAATGAAATGATGTTCAGTACAGTTTACACTATCACACCTTTAAAATATCAAGACAGCTTTGATAAAATCAGTTTTTCTAAAGATCTAAGGTGAAAACCATGCTACTTTATGTGAAGTTGGCTAAACAGAACACTTTGGTTTCCATTTTATATTTCTTTATTATGAGCATCAAAGATGCAGTGATTAGTATTTGATCTTACAATATTGTATTACATTGTTTATATTCAATTATATATCATAAGGACTATTTTTTTTTAAATGTCTCAGCATTAAGATCTCAATTTATGAAAATGATAATAGTAGACTGATATTAGACGTCTTTGAATATTTTCCTCTATAGCAGTAAAGACAGATAGTTCAGCCATGATAGGTTGGCCATATTTTAGCGAAGGTATTTTATTTCAACATATTAATTATCAGTTCTTCTATTGCAACAACCAACCTAACAGTAAAATTGTAATATTATTCTAGATTAAAAATAATTTTGGAAGATAGCCAGCTGTCACTAATAAATACTTTAGTACCTCCAACACTTATTCTGGCATTATTGCAACAATCAAAAATAAACATGAACAAAATAAATTATTTACCTATTACTCATTCTTATCATATAAAATCCACTGTTAGATTTCAGCTCTCTGTTCTTGAGGAAAGCGTAGATGATCATGTTGCACGGGGAATTGAAGACAGTATGTAGCCGTTAGCATGAGGCATATGCCTCGAAGCCGAAGCACTCTTATCTCTCATTGCTCCAGTGCAGCATCTTTCCGAGCCACTGGATCAGCCTCAGCTTAGAACTGCATTTTTCATTCTCTGCCAGAAAAACAACTTGCATTAGCTCTATAACAATATCACTACGTATTATAAAGCAGTCTCTATCTCTGTGTGCCTTTGTTTTCTCTTAAATGACCTAAACTATACAACAGATTGCAATGCAGTTTTCCGCTCTATTGTATAAAACATTTCTTTCAAAAGGTTTATACCTATAATTCATTCATAGCTGGGTGAAGCCGGACCAAGTAGCTAGTTAATTATAACTCTAAATTAGCCGAATAGGAAACTAGGTCTTCAAGGTTTAATTGTGACTTGTACGTCTGTTTGTGAGTGTTATACAAATCGATCAGATAATGCTTTTGAAGGAAAATAAAGAGATAAATATCACAATTGTCATAATGTAATGACTACGGGAGTAAACCGTATGGATCATGCTCCATGTCAGCTGAAGACCAGCACTCGGCAGAAAACTCTGTAACAGACTATTGCAATTCTCATACTTTACCTACATCAAAAACACTTCCTAGATGCAACAGGAGAGTGTAGTCCTTTGAAAGTACTTACAGGCAGTCACAATGGCATGTAATATTTAGGTAGCTACCGTTTCTATATCACAAACCAAAGAAGAACAATGTTGAGGTTAGAAGTAAAATATTGCGATCTCGTCACTCTGCGTTGCCAATATATTGAACAAAACACCATCACCTGGTTTGTTTCCTTGCGAAAAGTTTAAATCTTCAAGACTTTCTCAGATTTTCCTCAGTTTCTTCACGTGTTCGCAAGTTGCAGTACGCAGAAGATCACACAGCCCTTCAAAGGTCATGATGGACATCCCACCACCGCTGCTTTGAGAGACAGGAACCTAAATAATACAAATAGAAACCATTAATTCACAATTTATTGATTAAATACTAAAAATGGAACGATTACAACCAAAATTAGAGATTATTTTTCAAGTTCAACAAAGACAATAATCTGACATCTCTTTTTTTTTAATTTTCTTCACAATCAGCTCACGTTTCTACTTACGCAATATTTTGGCGATAATGAAGCCCTTGTCTTGTCATCAGCTCATATAATTATTATTTTCACACATAAGTTTTAGCTAAAATAAATTAGCTAGAAACTTTTTATTGAAATATAAGTTATTTACAACTGCGAAGTTGTCAAAGTTTAATTTATTTTTATATGAGTACTTTAAATTGTTTTATGATTGCACGTCGACAGAAACGACATAGCAAGTATCACTAGCGCCACGGCTAAACTTTGAATTAGTCTATAATTTAAATATTTGGCGCTAAATTTCAAACGACCACATACGCTTGTTTACGGTTTTATGAGCATCTAATAAACCTATTTAAATTGTATGGAATGTATTATGAACGGACGAACGTTAATAAACGATTGATGGGGGAAAATTGCTATTGAATTCTGAACATATTGAAAACAAAATTAAACGCCATAACTTAAATCAATACACATACACAGATCAGTTAAAAATGTTGTTCATCTGTTAATGCGTCTCTGCTTTATCGACATCGGAGTTACGTTCTTTTATCTCAATTCAAAAGTTCAATCGCCGAGTTTGACTGGACTGTTAGTAAGTCCGCAGATGTTCGTTGCTCGATTAAATCATAGCAGATTAACACAGGTAAAGTGGGCTCGCAAATACATCGTGCATCATCGTGGAACAGCGAGCGGTGTTGTCCGTCAGCGAGTGTTGGGGGAACTTCATTCAACGTCTTACGAAAGTCAATTGAAAATCTGAATTTAGCCTAGTTGAGCTTCGGCAAGCCATACTCGTATGAGTTGTGTAAGTCGCTCTTGTTTTATTTGAGTTTATTTTTCTTACCTATTCTAAATAGGCATGCGTTTGAAAACATCCTACTTGGTAGATGTGTGCACTCTTACCTGTGTAATTACTATTTATTTTATTGGACCTAGTCCACGATATCTTAAAAAAATACAGTTCCTACAAAATGTAAAGAAACGTTTCATGTATTCTTTTAAACTGTAAAGATGTCGGAGCTTTTCGGTGTTCTTTGTCTAATCTTTCCATTAAAGAAAGGGGTGGTACAACTAAGAATCAAGTTTCGTTTTCTATAGGTACATATAAATTGTCAATCCTCAAGTCATCAAGAGCATTAGTCACCAAGTATGTTTGTTCAATTAGGAATGTTTATTGTACGTTACCACCCAACCTCCTGAACCTGAACGCGGTGAAACATGCTCACCTTCAGCCCTTTTTAACTTGAACTAAATCTGTTTGGTACAAATATTTCATTGCCCGCGGTAAGTTGAGGGATTGATACCGCTGCGAGAAATATTTATGTAATACGCCTTGTTCGTTGTTTCGCGTAAACATAATACATCTGATTGTTGATTTTTGTTGAAATGTGTTCCGTTGCCTATCCATTTTAACCCTAACAATGAGTCACGATTTAGAGTTTAGTCTTTCCTTCGGATATTCCGGCGTAGCTGTTCTTAGGTAACAACAAGATAGACATAATAAAACTCCATTAGCGAGCAGGAAAATATCGGAACTGTAAATCTTTGAAGAATCTCTGTAAAGACACCCTTATGAGTCCTTGGAGCTCTGTGAGATCGTGATGATTACGCACGGTGTCTGGATCTTAATTTGCTTTAATCCTGGTCGCATTTCATTTTAACTATACTTCTAATGTAGAACCAGCCAGTTTTTTATTTTACGTTGATTAAGTAGGTATTTGAATTCACATTAAAAGTAGAGACTGAGTTTAAACAATAAACTTACAACGGTTACGGTTAGCCTTCTATCTCACGGTGCGGAATGTTAAGTGGTGTTCGCCACTTTCCTTGTTTTTGTAAATTCGTGGTAGGCTTAACACAAGAAGGGCGGGCCTGCGTAAGTGAGTGTGATGGACGACAGAACGGGGTCAGCCGCGGCTCGACACACCACTTTGTCGCCGCCAGCTCGCGCCCATGCGGCCCACAAATCATATTTAGCCTAGCACTATGGAGAATTGTGACTATTGCTGTTTGTCTTGGAATAGACGCGTTAATGAAAGCGGGCATCTGATACACGACACGTCTGTCTGGGGCTGACCTAAATTTTTAGACCGGAGCAGATTTGCCAAGTTGATTGTCACCTGTTTTTTCTTCTGAAGTGTGGATCAAAAACTTTCCGAAATATAAAATCGTTTCTGAGAATTGAGTCGTCATCCTTTCGTTTCAAAGTATTTCCACGCAAACGTTTCGTTTGGTCATCATTTGCGTTTTGTGCAAAAATTAAACCGGTCTTCGCACTGATTGCGGTTGGAGCTGTTTTTTACGTTTCGGTCTGCGCGGCTCGTAAAGCTTTAACTCGCACGGAACATAATCATAGAGCGCTATCTAATGGAATCTAATTAAAAGCAGTACATTAAAGCGTGCGACGTCATCTATAGTTGATAAACAAAGCGGCGTGGGTGAGAGAGACAGGTGGCTGCGCCCACGCGGGCCCAGGGCCGTGTGCACACCTGACGTCACCTCCACAGCCTCCACCGACGGGCCCTTGCGGAACCTGTCCGTGTCGCCGGCGCACAAAGACCGTTTCGTAGGTTGCGGTTACGACTTCCTGTACGTTGTAATATCCTTCACTAACGTCGCAGAATTAAAATTTAGGCCATTAGGCAAACATTTTTACTTGCTTTAACTTTTTGAAAGTATTCCAGACAAAACGTGGGACGTGCAGTGGAAACAAGCGCCTGCGCATCCGTTGACATGTTGATTGACGTGTTTCGCTACGCTAGTCGCATCACGCGTGTGACCAAGTTAATGTGTGTAGTTTTATTTTATTTTGTCGTAATTCTCCACTTGAACAGCTTGTAGAACGACTTCAAAGGAGCAACCCTGACCCACAAACGTTGTACGAATCAAAGTTTTAAATCATAAACCGAAAGAAAATAGATCGTCGCACAGCTAATTTAGAAAAAGAAACGAAAGTAAAATTGCTCTTCCTGCGAGTTATATCGAAATTATTATATTGAAATGGATAGGATGCGCATGAAGTACCGGAAATCGTAAACAATGTCGTTCTAAAGTTATTTTATTTTACGGTTATAAAACTGTTCTAGAAATGAGGACCTAATGACCGATTGACTAAGTAACCGAGTGGTGTCGTGTGGTACCGAATTATGATACAGCTGAGCGTGTGGGCGGCGATGACACGAGACCGATCCGACTGCGCTGACTACCGCGCGGTAATAATAGAAAAACACCTAATAAATATGCACCTACCTGTTATTTACGTCCGCCTTTAAAATAGCGACAAGAATTTTCGAGGAATTTCCATCTGACTTTTACTAAATTCAATCAGTCGTGATTAATTTTCCGTCCTATAACGCGTTTTAAGACTATCAATATGAAAGAACGAATTCGTCAGTAGCTACATATATTAACTAAAAAAATTTGAGGCGAAAACCGTAAGTGCCGAAAAATCTCGATCGAATTGACGTCCAATGAAGATTTGCGATTCTCGTATCGATCATGAAAGACAGATGAGTGATTTTTCCGTAATCTTGAAATAGGCATGATATTCTCTGCAAAGAATAAGTGCTGTTATTGCAAAGTTTAATTGATATTTTTGTACATCTGCCGCGATAATTCTACGCGTGCATAATTCTTTGTGATTCATCGCACGAGCACGTGCTTCACTTTGTTTACATTATTCGGTAACATCATTGAGTAATGCTAAACAGGTTTGGATTTAACATTTAACTCTCTGGTTACTTTTACCCCTTTAGCTTGCAAAATATTTTTGTTAAACTTTAACTGTATGGGGAAATCAGGCTGACATATAAAGCTACTTTGTACGCAGTAGAGCATGGAATTGTATAGTTTGTCCTGAAAGTTTTTAAAAGTTAACAACTGATAATGATGTCGGTGATAGGTTTGAGATCGGCTTTTCCACGTTCAATTCCCGGTCAGGTCAAAAGATTGTTTAATGAATTTGAATATATGTTCCGGGTTAGTTTTCAAAACTTTAATACGAACTGGCTTGTGATTAAACTAGTATTATTATATATTCTTTGATTAAACTAACGTTGGCATATTTCTTGATTATTTCTATAAAGCTTATAAAATCCCAGTAAGTATATTTGGTTATCCCTGAATCTGTATCGCTTAACTGAGACTCAGATTTTATTTATTTCTTATTCTTGTTTATGCCCGGATTGATAAAGTGTTCTCTTTTGGTGGATGATGCCTCTGAATATTGGCGGCTTCCAAATCGGTAAACATCGTTGGGAAATATCATAAACAATATCGCCCCATATTTCACTGGCATACACATTTTTAGCTCGCTTTCTTGTGTGAATCGAAGTGATAAACATGCGTGATTTCTGAAAGGAGCCATTTCCTAAACATGTACGTAAATTCGTTCGAGTGTTTCTGCTAACAAAAATGCATGCTTGTTTTATTTGAGCTGCCGGCTAAACCTAGCGGCAACCTTGTTCTCTCGTGTGCTATTTATTACCATCGATATGCAGTTCCTATAGCAATATACCGATTCTCGTATTTTAAAGTCTGCATTTGTTTACCTTACTTTTAGTTTTATAATGTGAGTGAGTCACGGACAGATGTTTTATTTTCGGCTCGTATTTTCTTTTCCTCGTATATCCAGCTTTATGGAAGCTCCGAACGTTACATAATACTTCCATCATTCCTCGCCTATGGAAATTGTTAAAACGTTGCTCTAAATTTCGCATACATATAGAAATCCTTTCGATTTATGATTTCAAAGTTAGAACCGTTTTTCATGCTCTGTTAACTGAAAATAAACGCAAATTTATTTGCTCTTGGAATAATAGATTGACGTCCATTGCTTTGGGTATTGTTGTTGGAACAAACAGAATATAAACCTTTTTACAATCCCGGTTAGAAATAAGAAAAGACATACTTCAGTTCAGTTTAATGGAGCTAATGGTTTTGTTGATATCGGGCTTTCGACCGAAATTGTAGACGGACAACTGAGACTGAATGTTGGTTTGAATGAGTAGATAATTAATAATGACTTGACTGTCCTTGTTTGTCACATTGCAGCATATACCTTCATAGCTAACAAAAATCTGCTTCTCGGTCTATAATCTGGGTAAAGGGCTCCTATTTTCAGTCTTTTACCTTTTAACAGTTTTAAAATAACTAGAACAAAATTAGGAAATCGCTCGTTCCTGATGATCGTAAAACGGGCCTGCATAATAGAGTTCTCACGTACTGCACAATTAATCAAAGCGCTGCGTTCCGCGGGCTTTACATTTAATGTACTCACGCACGTAAACCTAAACACGTTCAAGGCCACAAAACAATCAGGGCGAAGTGAATGATCACACCGTGCTTGATCACGCTGCCTCGCCTAAGCCATAACATCGAACATCGGCTCAACTGTAATGTAAACTCAGTACAGGAAGTTCCACAGTCCGCAAATACTGGTTTAACGTTTAAGACATTTATTTTCTTAAAGAATTACTTAAAATTTACTTATCAGAGAAAATACATGCTAGGTTAGTGATAGATTAAATAGCAAGTTTAGAAACACAATTTATTTTTATATAGGCTGAACAATTTTTTTTTACAAAAATACGGAACATCACAAAATTCCTATCTATTACACCGTCCTGTAGGGTGATTAGCCATGATACAAGCACGCTACGTGTTGTGTCTTTTTAAAATATTACTACTTAAGGTGGTTGCTTGCGGTTAGCTAGGCACATCAGTGCCAATAGATGGCGCTGATGGTCTAATTTGACGTATTTTATTTTTTATAAATGAAAATGTACATATTATTTCATGGTAATATATTTGCCGGTAATAATGAATTATTTGCTATTTTCTCAGCTATATTTCAGTTGTGTTTTCGTTTTTTAAAGTACTGAATTTGTACCGGGCAATATTGAGGGCCGCGGTAGACTACTCACTCACACAAAGACAAGGCTCTTGTTGTGTTCGAACGTGGTTCCAACTATGCGCTAATTTCGACGCACTTTCCATTGCATAGTTTGGACCAGTGGTTAGGATTCCCGGTATTTGAAACCGCGATACCGAGTTCAAATCTTGTTGGGCATGTTTCTTTTTGCGATGTTTTTTGTCTTCTAAATAAAAATCAAATACTGTTACGTAGTAAGCGCATAATTTGATAACGACAGGACCGACTTGTAATTTTTTTCTCCATGATATCGTTTCATTTGCGCACGAATTCGTTTGCGATTTTTCTTGGGACCAGAGTATTGGTGGTTTTTAGGGTTCCGTACCCAAAGTGAAAAACGGGACCCTATTACTAAGACTTCGATGTCTGTCTGTCTGTCTGTCTGTCCGTCTGTCACCGGGCTGTATCTCATAAACCATGATAGCTAGGCAGCTGAATTTTTTACAGATGATGTACCTATTTCTGTTGCCGCTATAACAACAAATACTAAAAACAAAATAAAATAAATATTTTCCCAGGCTCCCATACAACAAACCTGATTTTTTAGACGTTTTTCGATCTATATTAACAATGGTAACAGGTACATGCTTGAAATTTTCACAGAATATTTAGTTTTATATTCACTTCAATAATAAATAATCAAATTAAAATAAAATAAATATTTAAGGGGGGCTCCCATACAGTACGGAACCCTCCGTGCGAGAGTCCGACTCGTACTTGGCCGATTATTGTTTTTTTTTTTGCGAAGTACGTGGTGCCATGGTTTATTTTGGGCGACTGATTGCATGTATAAAACACCGATAAAATCTTTATAGAATGGCACTCTGATATAGGTATCATACAAACATAACACTGAAAACAAGAATTCAAGAAAAACCGAATACGCAATCAGTGTTGCCAATGCCATGAGTTGAAATTATCCATGAAAATTATCGTATTTTCAAATAATGTTTTCCTTCTATCTTCCAAGCTTTCATTCCATAAAATCTAAGTAGGAGTATATTACCATTAAAAAAATACCAAATCAGTCCAGATGTTCCCAAATGATGCGCTTACCAACGAACATTACTTGACGATTGACGTTTGTAAAAAAAATGATAAATTGTATGTTGTAGGTATAATTTAATAATATTTACATAATAGTATTATAATTATTTATTGTTTGTAATTTATTTTCCCTATAATTTATCCAAATTATAATACTGGCAATACATTGTCTAATATTTTTCGTTTTGAGCTGAGCGAATTATGAGAAGACCGAAGACAGAAGAGCGGCAACAGCGCGTGACCCGCTATCATGCTCCTTGCGCCTATGCCACGAGCTGGCAACGTCGCGCGTCGTCGCCGTACAATTACTATTATGTATTCTGTGCCGCTACTAAACAACTATAAATTGTAATGTAGGCACCGTACGACACTATCTGTGTTCACTCACACATTGACAAAATTGAACTAAAATTCGATGTTATTTCTACTATTAATCTACTGTTTTCATCAACTAAAGATGAAATGCCGCAAATAAAGACCAATTTAAAAGCCAACTATAGTCATTTCAGTGTAAAATTATACTCTCATCGCCCATGAATAGTCAAATAGATTAGTATGAAAATCGAACCACCTTAACGCTGTTGACAGTCTTATTTGATACAAAAAGCATTATTCAAAACAAAATTCAGGAAAGTATAAAAATACTTAAGTACGTTACGTTATTTCGTTAGAGATTCAAGACCTCAGCATCTAGGTTCATTTTAATAAAAAGAATCAGTACAGAAATGCATAGCCAGCATGGTGAGTGACCCAACTGAACGGATCTTTCCTACTGTCTTTTCACACGTGTTGCTCAATATCCTAAACAGCTGTCCACGCCTTTTATTGTTATTTGTACGCACTTCCGATTTGAGTCGGTCTCTAGTCCTACGCTTGCTGTCGATGCGTAGTTAATCGTTTATCTTTTTTATAGTAGAGTATAAATTTCGAAACCAGTGAAGTATCTATTAAAGATAAATAGTAAGCTAGAAATATAAATAACCGCATAGCATAACGGTTCATTTTCGTGGAATCATGTTTTTTGCGCATTATGCCTCGATTATAAAATTCGTTTCGCGCCTTTTTTCGTCTAACTGATTAGGGCCTATACATTCCCGATAAGGAGTCCATTATGATTAATAGTGATGGCCAAGTTGGTAGTGACATAAGAAAGCAGGGTGGTAGAGCCTTGTCGACGTCGTAATACCTATTGTTCCTACTGTAAGTGAGACGATACAAGTTTGTGTTTTATTGATGGGGAGGACGCTAGTGGTCGTGTGACCGTGGATGATTTATTTAGGATCAGTTGGCTACTGTTAACAAAACGTGCGAAAGCTATTTACAAAAAGGCATTTAGAAGTCATGCTATATTGATGTCCCTTGGCCGCTTCAATCAACGTTTGTCCCATCTCCTATAGTCCTACCTCCTACATTGTATTGCAATAATGTTGCGCCGGCGTCTTGACTCGTATATGCCCTCGGGCGACTCGACGTGTCGTCTCCTGCAGCGTCTTGACCTTGCGTAAGTTCGTGGTGTAAAGTGCGGTTTGTCGGTGTTCCAGAAAGCAGTTCGCCTTGCGGTGGCGGCGGCGACTCGTCGGGCTCGTCAGGTCGGGCGTCGTGGCGCGTGACGCTCGACCACGACCTGGTGGAGACGCTGAGCGCCATCTACCCGGAGTGGTTCAAGCCGCAGCACCGGCGCGAGCGCAGCCGGCCCGCCTCGCCCGCCTCGCCGCCTCGCACGCCGCACACGCCGCCTTCAGACGACACCTTCAGGTATACATAGATCCCCGACACCAAGCACTGTGATGGAACCATTGACGTTTATAAAAGGACATGCTATCTATAAACTATGATCTACTTGCTGATGAGCTCAATGTGGCTGCCGTTACTAGGGAAGGATATGAATAGTCTATTATGTCTATGGGTGTTCTACCACCACTCGGACTATACGAACTTTAACGTCAAATTCCATAGATCCCAAAAATTGTGGGCGCCACTTTGTATCTCTAAACGCTATAGGTGAAACCCTCCACGATTTTTAGCAGGTATACCGACCAGTCCTAGTCGGTATGGCGGTATCCCTAAAGGATTTTCCCTGGGAAAAAAACTATAGATATAAAATGCTTTATGGCACACCAACAAACAATAATAAAAAAGATACAAAAACTGTAACAACGGGTGGCTTATCGCTAACAGCGATCTCGGCCAGGCAACATTAGGATGGAGAGAATAGATATAGTGTATAGGTCTAACTTCAAGTACAAAAGTCGAATCAAACTTTATGGCACCAATGATGTTACCAACAAGCTGCGCAAACCCCTACTCCTCACCTCCGCTGACATAATTATGTATCTGATACTGCCATACTGCGCAACTAGTCCGTGGTTCATATCTGGCATTAAGTTTGAATCTTATTATAAACAACATTTATTTTCTTCGTCATTATTACACCATATTTTTTATCACTACTGGGCAAAGGCCTCCACTATCTCCCTCGGTAGTCCTCATCTATCTCGCTCTCAAATAAAATTAATGAGTAGGTAATAGGTATTTCGTACAAATAGCTCTTCACTACTATGTGGCAGGGGTATCATGGAGCATACACAAAGATAGAGACTACTAACAGTTAACACCCAAACCAAATATTTGAATTCTTCACCTAAATATCTACTCGTCCGGGAATTGAGACCGGGATCCCCAGCATCGAAGGCAAAGCAAAAATACTACTAACTACGCTACGAAGTTATTGATTTGTAGATTTATTTAGGTTCAGATCAAATGTTATAGTTAACGAATTAAGCTTATCTAAGACGTGAGGAACGGGACTTACATTGTCGTCTCGTATTGATAGCCAACTGGGTCGTATACATAGCCAATTAGTAAGCTTAGTCAATACAAAGTCTCGCTCGCCTACTGCTAAGCCATAAAACACTCGTTTGATCATTGCATCGCAATGTATTAATTACACCGTACCGAACCGAAGGCATTTCAATCAGTCTACCTACACAGGTTAAAGGGTTATTGTGCCAACATTTGAAAATGATTATGTGATCGTGGACATGTCTTATAAAACAAATCATGCCAATAAGGTTAATGCCCCCGACACCGCATAGAACCAATTTGATTTCATATAATTTTCCTTATACGGATTGCTGAACTTAAGCTGCCGATGAGGGAATTTTAAAATGGATAAACACTTTATTCATGACATCATTATGAACTTATGAAGCATAAGATTGTTGTCAAGCAATTAATTAACCGGCTTTTTGGAGGATGAATACATAGTAAGGAAAGTAAAGAAATTGAATACCGGTTAAGATTTTTTTTTACGAGGAGTAAATCTTCGCAAGATACCCGACTTTCCTCCTTCGGCTCCTCCCGGGCTCGTTTGAGTGGATGGCAAATGGTTATCCAACCACCTATGAGCCCTGAAGTTTCCTTTTAGTAGGCTCTTACTAAGAACGAATGAATCGGATTTATTCGACAAAATCCATAATATGAACTACATAATTAATTTTATTATTTACAAAACATAAAGATCGGGATACCAATTTTGACTGGTTATCAGATCGAATTCGTACTTTTATTGATATATTTGTGCAAACAGGTAGTATGGACAAAATTAAGTAGACAAACCTACCCAGGTATATTCTCTACATTGAAAACTATTAGTTGTAATAATAAAATACCGGCGCGGCTATCAAAAGAGTGAAGGTAAAAAAAACATTAATTTCTTAAAAAAAATTCGAATTAAAAATAGTCATGAACATTTTTGATATTGAAGCTATCTGATAATCAGGCCTATTTGTATGTAAATAAAATATTATAAAAAGTATGTCTTATCTGGTTATCTGCTGAGCGATGGTTATTCTTCCACGTCTCTCCCCCTACGATGATATCCATTCGAATTTATGTCAGTGGCACCTTCAAGGTTGACGAAATAACCAGCTACCCTCGGTGTGTTATGTAATAGAGAGAAGGAATTGTTAGCAGTAGTATGACATGTTTCCCCGTGTCCACAGTTCTGGTGCGGAGGAGATGGCCGGCCGCCAGGCTGGCAGCAGCGGCGGCAGCGAGCCGTCGAGCTCGCCGCGCGTCTCCCCGCCCAAGGTCATCGTCGACGACAGTCCGTTGCAGCCCGCCATGGGCAAGCACAAAGAATGTGAGTACCCTGTGTTATCATTCCAACCATTGACCTGTAAACCATATGTGATAATCGTTTACTTCAGCCCGCTGCAGACCACCATGAGCAAGCACAATAAATGTGAGTACTAATCGCCATCATTCCGACCATTCATATTGTAGGCCTCTTTCTGTTGAAATCCCCGCAAGGTCATTGTCTATGGCAGCCCGCTACAGCCCGCCATGGGCAAGCACAAGGGATGTGAGTACCCATCGTCATCATTTCAATCATTGGTCCTTCGCGCCGGATTTTATAGGTCTTCTTGATTCTCTGCCTAAGGTATAAACGTCTACAACAGCAGACTACGCTACGCGCACAATATTTACAATACACTATATTATCCTAGCAGTGAGACGTTCACTGCTGAATATACTCCTCACTAATATGATCTCCGCCTATTCTAATCTGCGACGACAAGCTTACCATCCGATAACTAACGATTAAATGGTTGAGATAGAAACAGGTAAATGTACACTTTATGTAGGTACAGTCATTACACACAAAAAAGGAAAACTAAATACATGACATGTACACACCAATATAACGAGGAAAGGAAAACTATTGTGACTGATGAATTCTAGTCCATATGATCGATAATATTATTCATAATGGGTATGTCCATTCCGCTAGAACGTCTGTCAAACAATGCTAGTGCGATGAGACGGACAGTGGCCCGAGTTCTTTACGTCTGGATTTCGCATTAGTATGCGACGCCGTGTCCGCTCTTCCGGCGATGTTTGTGTCGGCCGCGTCGTCGCGTCGCGAATAAACAACACTTGTTGCAGTGTTCATATTACCAGATTCTAAAGAAAACTGACATGACACTTCTGACAAAAGGTATACCCATATTTGTTTGGTGAAAATTGTAATAGGAAGAAGGAAAATGTGTTAATGTAGTGCATAATAAGCATATCAAGGACGTTGAAGGTCCCGGTTCGTGCGTTGCGCTCGATCAGGGCGCCCAGTAACCCACAATATTCGGCCCACTGGTAGTGAATGTTTGGTCTGTATTACGGTCGCGGCATAACACTAGTTTCCTTGTGCAGTGTTTATTTATGTTGGCGGCGCGCCAGCGTTGTCCGCTCATCGCTCGGGCCGCGTCTACTCGCAAACAAGAATAAAGCAGCCCGCGCCTACGCCGTCTTTTATCGATATTATTCCTCGGATATCGATCGACGCATCGATCGCGGCGGCGCGCCGCTACGCTACGTCAATGTCCGTCACCTGGCGTCATAACACTATTCATCAACGCGACATACCGGCTATTCAATCACCACTCATTGTTGGATGCAAAAGGCAGTCCCGAAACCGCGCCGATATAGGAACCGTACCTCATGGAATGGTTATTTATAACTTGTAAGAGGAAAAATGCACTGAGGAAACTTTATTCTAAATGCCTAACGCTCATCACAATAACAAATTGTATCATTTTGTTTTCAGCTTTAAAAGTGAAGCTGATGATGCGACGCCCCATCAACCAGCTCGTAGCGCAAGGAATCATGCCTCGTAAGTGTTCAAATCTTATTATTATAGTACTGCTTAGTAAAAAAATTGCAATAAGTGTCAATGTAATATATGTTTATCTGTGTGTGTTACTGGGGTGACGTTCGTCTCTCAACCGGTCGCGTGGGTGAAAGAATGTTATTTACGATCTAAATGCCATGACTAATGAGAAATTTTAACTAAACAATACAAAAGACACATTCTTTTTTTACGAGACATTTCGTATAACACAGTAGACTCGTCTATCTTTTTAGTAAGCTTATTTTTATTTCGTTTGCAGCATCTAAGACGCCGCCTGCATATTTCGAACAATGCAAGCAATTAGAGCGGGCGAAGACCGGAGACTTGCTGAAGGCGAAAATTCAGAGGCGACCGGACCGCCAGGAGCTGGAACGGAGACATATCTTGGAACAGGTGTGTACAGCTTAGCCTTCTTTGTTAAGCTTTTAAATTTATTAAACCCCAGTTTTGGTCATTTGGGTATAATTTCTTTGTTAACTTCTCATTTGTCTCGATATTCGGATTATCACACTACACACAGTGGAATTCGCAACCGTAAAACGTCCTTACAGGTATAGCCTTTTAAAGTATCTGTGTTCGAAGGCGAGACCTGAAAGAAGCTGAAGATTTTAAACAATATTTCATCTGTTTGTATCCCAGGAGAGCCATGTGGACCCGAGCCTGGCGGAGAAGCAGCGCATGCTGAAGAAGGCGCGGCTGGCCGACCAGCTCAACGACCAGCTGTCGCACCGGCCCGGCCCGCTCGAGCTCATCAAGAAGAACATCCTGCACACCGAGGAGACCATCGAGACCGCCGTCAAGTCGGGGTCGCTCGCCTTCAAGGCCACCAGCGAGGGCGCGTCCGGGCGGCCCCCGCACCCCTCCTCCTACTGCGGCCCGCCCGAGGAGCTCTCGCCCTCGCCCTCTCCGCCCTCCACGCTGTCACCCGTGAGCGTGCCCTCGCCCTCGCCCGCGCAGCACGCCGCGCCCGGCAAGGACAAGCCGCGCAAGAAGAGCTGCAAGAAGCAGCAGGCGCCCAAGGCGCGCTTCAAGTTCCACGAGTACAAGGGCCCGCCCAGCGCACGCGCCGCCTCCACGCCGCCCGGCTCCGTCGAGACGCCGTACGAGCTGCTGCTGCAGCAACAGCAGCTGCTGCTGCAGCTCATGGTGCCCGCCTCGCCCGCCACCTCGGACTCCTCGGACGCGTACGGCGCGCCGCCGCCCGCGCTCCCCGCGCCCGCCACACCCGCCGCGCCCTCCGCGCGCCTCGAGGACATGAAGGTGTCCGACCTGCGCGCCGAGTGCAAGCGCCAGAACCTGCGCGTCTCCGGCACCAAGACGCAGCTCATCGACCGCCTGCGCCAGGAGGAGCGGCCCAAGTCGCCCGCCTCCGTCGCCTCGGTCGCCTCGTGCGGCTCGCCCGAGTCGCGCGCCGACCCCGACCCGCCCGAGGACATCGTGCGCTCGCAGCAGCGCCAGATCGAGGAGCTCGAGCGCAAGCTGGAGGCCTCGCGCAACCAGCTCGAGGCCGTGCGCCGCGAGGCGGCCGGCGCCAGCGACCAGAGCCGCCGCCTGCTGCACGCGCACCTCTGCGTGTCGCAGCTGCGCGCGCAGCTCGACGCGCTGCAGCAGCACGCGCCGCCGCGGCCGCAGTACGTGCTGGCCGCGCCCGCGCCCGACGCGCCGCCCGACCGCCTCGTGCGCCTCTTCACCGTGGCCTCGCCCGCGCCCGCGCCCCGCGACCCGCCCGCCAACCCCGCCTACATCCTCAACGGCGTCAAGGTGGTACCCATCGCGATCCTGCCCTCGGCGCCGCACTACGAGCCGGAGCGCGCGCCCCCGCCCCCGCCGCCGCCACCTCCGCCGCCGCCCCCGCCGCCCATGCCGGAGGCGGCGACGCGCGACTCCTCCGAGGAGAGCCAGATCATGGACGACGTGCTCGAGATCCTGGTGGAGAACGGCGAGCTGCCGCCGTCGGCGGTGCAGGGCGCCGCGGTCGATGAGGAGGCGTTCTCGCCGGCCGCCGTGCTGGGCGAGGGCGGTGCGGTGTGCGCGGGCGGCTCGCGTGCGCGCGACTCGCTGGCCGCCGCCGAGCTGCAGCGCGAGCTGGACGACATCCAGAACGAGATCATGAGCCACGCGGACCTGCAGGCGGGCTGCGCGCACGCCGGCCTGGCCGCCGACCTCGACATGGACCTGCTGCCGGACGGCGAGTTCCACGCGGAGTTCGCGCACGACGCGAGCGCGCCCGACGGCGACGACTTCTTCGAGCGCTTCCTGGCCGGCCACGAGCGGGAGCGACAGCGGGACGAGGCGCGCTCGCCGCTCGCCATGGACGTGGCGGACGAGGACCGGCCGCCGATGACGCCGCTCGCCAACGGCGACATCCTCGACCACGAGCGGCACGGGTTCGACTACATCGACGACCTGTCGCTGCCGTCGTTCCAGAGCGAGGAGACGCGGCACGGCGGCGGCGGGTTCGAGCCGCGCTCGCCGCCCGAGCTCGTGATGCACGTGGACGACGGCTACGACCCGATGGAGACGGACCTGTTCCCGAACATGTTCGGGCGCGGGCACGTGCCGCAGTGCGACCCGCTGCTGGGCGGCGTGCTGGCGCGCCCGCCGCCGCGCCCCGCGCTCAAGCACTACTCCTGGGACAAGATCGAGTTCGACGCCACCTGACCCGCGCCCGCGCCCGCGCCCGCGCCCCGCGCCCTGCGCTCGCTCGCTCTGCCGACGTGCTGACATTCATCTAGTGATACGTAACTGAACACGGAGTGTTCCACGGACTACATGTTTTAAATTGTAACGTAACTTTGTACTTAATTTTCGGTACGGAATTTGTGTCGCTAGTTTATAATTTGATAGTGTAATCGATTCGCGTCTCGTCGCTGTCGACGACGCACCCGGCTCGAGTGTCGAGCTCGTATCGTTTACTATGTATAGATATTATCTACTTATGTATATATTGCAAGTTTTAATACTCAACATAGTTGTGGATTTCTGCATTCCGCCCGATGACTAAAACTTAGGGGAAAATTTATATCGTAGGAAAAGTTGTTTTTGTATGACACGATAGAGTAACGCGCGTGCGCGGATGACGTCGAAGATACAATATTGTAACGGTCGTGTCAATTATAACTTTGCGTACCGTCGTCTCAGACGCGAGAATAGCCTTTCCCAAATCAATAAGTGACATTCCAGTCTTGTTGAAGTGCACATTGGGGCACAGAGCCCTCGCCTCGCGTTATACGGACCTGGGAGAGATGACCAAGGTAATGGATCGAGTTAGTGGCGAGAGCGAGGCGCCCATTCACAAGCCATCGTCATGGGTGGGACCAGCTTGGGAACAATGTTAGATACGGTTCGTGTAGGTAACTTAGGGAGCCGGCTCCTACCGCTCGAACAATTATGCAAACAATTTAGTAATTTAATTCACTTGTTTAACTGAACACTCGACTTTATTGTAGACTACTTGGAACTTAGCGACGGGCTCTATGAGATTGTAGTGTATACTATGTATACGACTACTGTTATTGTTTTATTTGAAGTTAAAATTTTCCTATAAGAATAATGATAAACGACATAACATTCTTGAAAATGTATCATTCCATTGTATTGTCTAAAGTGTAGGATAGGTGCACCATTATCAATAAGCTGAATTTATTATTTATACTCCCTAGTGCCTGTAGAGTGGATAATTTATTTATGAATGCGATTCAATTCTAGTCTGTTTGCATAATTGTTTGAATGTGTATTTATAAATTTATTTATTTTTACTCTTCCATTTGTACTTACAATCTTGTTTGTTTGATATATTTTATTAATTATGTGTGAGTGTTTTTCACTAATGTATTAGTATAGTATTACCATATCATGTGTTATTTATATTTAGGTCACTGTTGCGTCGACAGAGAAAGCTAATAGAGCGAGATTTTGTGAAATCAAGTTGTATTGCCATTATTTGCATTTACGTTTTATTTAATATTTTGAATACTTGTTGCTACAACGAATATTACGGCTTCACTGCCCTGCATGTGCCAATACAGACTTTATTTATTGAAACTACTTATGGGAGAGTGCATAATTATTTATAACAGTAAATCAAAATTATAAATTATATTATGTTTTCTCTGACGATTGTCTAAGGATGTTGGAGGTTACTCGTATTGAAGGCGTATGTGATAGTACTATAAAATCCGCAGAGTAAGGACAGAGGAAAGGTAGAACTATAAATAAAATTGAATTAAATTTTTACACAATATATGTGTGTGATATTTTTGAAGCATCATGTGCCTTCCACTCTGTCTTTAATATGCGATAAATCATACATTTTAAAGTATGATCACATAAGGATTGGTGCTATTATTTAACATAAGATGTATAGTAAAAAATCTAACAAAGAAATTAATATTTTTAATTGGAAATGCGTGGCTATAATGTAAAACACTACTTAATGAAAATAAACATTTTTATGTAACAACCTTGTCGCCATCTTTAAACAGCCACACGAATATATACATACATTCAAAATAAAACAGGGCTGATTAGGAAAATATACTTGCTTTTTAATTTAAGTAATTATTCCATTAAATTTTATTAAACCTTTAGATATAAATATTTATTTAAAAAAAAATCTATTTGCTCATTATTCGAAATTGTACTTGTATTTACTGATTTTTCAACGCCACTAGAGAGTTTTCTTGAGACTGGACAGCTTTTTTTATGAGTCTATGAGCACGTAAACAGCAATTGTGGAATTGTATGATTATGAATGGTTTGCTGTTCGTTTTCATATTTGTTCACGAGTTCACCAGGCTATAGACCGAATCAAACTGTTTGGCGGCTGTGATGTTACCGCATCATCTTATACCAGCTCCTGATAACCCAATCCTCGCGCAGCTGCTATGTGCTTCAGCCAGGATTAGGTTATCCGCAGCTTGCGCTAACATCACAGCCGCCGAGAACTTGATTCGGGTTGTACTAAAATAATCGCTACATGTTGCGTTATGTAGATGTCAAACTTGGATGTACCCTTATTGATAATTAGGGTTCAAGTAGCTTGGTTGCTGTAAACTAGGTACAATTCAGCTAATCTCATGTATAACAGGCCTATATGGTGTTAGCTTTGTAATTAATTACTCCTCCAGAGTTAGCATGTTAATATTTAACAAGATATTAAGTGAGATTATAATGTTTTCATATAGAATATTATACTTATCTGCATATTTGTTATGTTACTGTTGTATATTATTTTAGAAGAGTTCTAATATTTGTTTCTTAATTAAGTTATAGAATCTGAAGTTAAATATTTGTATGCTGGATTGTACGTTAACTTTAATAAATGTGCTCTCTGAAAATGAGTACTTGTATTGGCTTCTGACACTTAGACCTGCATTTTAGTTTTTTATTCATTAGTTACGTAAAACAGTGTGTCCTACCTTAGGCACTGTATGTTATAATTAGCTAAAGTTTCAGTCAATGTTGATGGCTGTAAGCCCGTGGTCTGTTGCAGAGCCAAGTATTCAATAAACAGTATGGATGTGATATATAGGAGTCGTATATAGTATAACTGGATAGTTTTTTTTTTACCTTGCCCTGTAATTGAAGCCTTGTAAATATTTACCAAGCCTTTATTTAGCTTAAGAAAAGAATGTTGAATAAAAAGTTTTTGACAAAGTCTTGTTTCATTGAACGTCGCCACGCCAGAGCGTCATCAGATGTAGCCCGGGAGGTGAGCGCAAAAAATACAACCTTTCTAAAATGCTCAACTGGCACTTGCTTAGGATTTTTAGTTTTATTTTGTGGGAGTAAACCTATATTTTCTTTGGGGCAATAAGGAATATGCAGATATTAAATGCGTTCGTTTTATTATTATACAAAGTTTATCACTAAAGGATTATGCTACTTAGAATATTTTTGTAATTAAAAGCCTTTTTCATGTTGAAAATAATTTTCAAAAAGTCCACAAAAATACCGAGAATTTTATACAGCTTCAAGTATATGCGTTTCCTCCAGAGAACTTAAACTAAACTAATGAGATACTGACAATACTTCCTCTATGTACTGACAGCTCTGCAGAACGAAATTAGAAAGGCGATCTAATTTAAAAGGAGATATTGCAAAAATATATAGAAATTGGGCCACCAAAGGGTACAGTATTTCATAATTTGCTTCGTTTCTTTCGGATAATTATTTTCCCGTTATTTTTTACAATAACAGTGTCCATTAAAAGTAATTTCATGTATTCGGATTGAAAATTACATTGACATTGTTTAAAAATAAGGCAGCCATACTCTTCTTCTTTTATATTTTGGTGTCGCATGGTTTATGCATTTGCTAGTGTTACCTATGAGTATTGAACCATTTTTTTGTATTTTATCAAAATAGTTACAGTCTAAGTCACGTCATAAGTAGTCCGAAAAAGTCGCGGTCAAGTTAGACCTCAGTAAAGCATCGGCAAACTAATTTTCACTGATAGAAACCCATTTCACAAAATAATAAAATGCGGCGACATGATTTTTCCCCGTTCCCGCCAAAAACCACCCGGCCATACTGGACTTGAAACATTTATAAAATGTCACAAATAACAAAAATAGGCTAAAGGCCTGTTTAAAACCGATTTCTATATTATCCTGGATTCTTATAACAACGAAAAGAACATGTTTCATTGCAATTCGTTGGATGATTTTTTATTGTTAACTATTACAGGATTTAAACACCTCGTAGTCAAAATATTTTATTCAGCATTCTCCGATCTTAGAAATATATGGGTACAAACATTGTTTTATTCTTCGCTCCATTTTCACATCATTGATCCTCCTTAGTTTCTTTCCCGCCAAAAAGTAAGTATTCATCCTTCATTCTCCTTTTTTTTTAATATATAGATCTAACTTGTCCCGTGAGTTTGAATACTAAAGAGGTTTCTTTCTATGTGCTACGTGATCTTCATACACCATTATAAGAATACAGCAATGTGAATGCGGGGCAAGTTATTTCGAAATAATTCACAGTTGTTTAGATCCATTTACATATACAGAAATATGATATAATATAATACTTTTAAGAGAATGTAAACAACATTACACTCATCACACTATTAATGATGGTTTTATAAAATAAATATAACGACAAAATGTTCTTGATTATTTACGATAAACAGGAAAATAAAAACAAACCTCTTACACGTTGCCTCTTGCCTTCGACTTTCTCGGTGACCCGCGACTTCACCAAGTAACAACTTAATCCTCCTCAGGGCCAGCGCAGTGGATTTGACTCGTAGGCCTAGCCTATGTTCAGCAGTAGGCATACTTTTAAAAATTACAGATACATGAAAGTTAGATTCATACATATACCGTGTGTCTCTCAGAGATCTAATAATACTGAAACCACTTATATGTAGTACCTACCTACGTTATTATGAACAACTGAAGATTGCTGTTGGTCCCATAATAAAAAAATCAACGAAATAAATGAAGCAAAAGAAACGTATAAAGTCTTGATCGAAGTATAAAGTACCTATAAACGTATCAATTTGATGTATCATTAACGTCTGAGAAGTTTTGCTAACAAAACTAAACTCTGCAGTGCATTTTTTACATGTAGGCTATTAATTCTATGTAGGTTATATAAAAAAGGTTATATGTGACCAAAATGGCAGTAATTCTATAACTGAGCAAAAATCAAATTGGAAAATGTGAAATTACTCATAAATTAAGCATTTAATGCGGTTGTTTTACTCTGCGCATTTATTTATCATAGTTTATCGGATTTTTTGAGCTACTGTACCTAGTCTTAGCCCTTTTTGCAATATCACCTTTTCAATGAAAACTGCTGTCGCCAGTTTAGTATGACCAATACAAAAAACTGCACATTAACTGCAATTTTCCTTAGCCTAGGAGATGTTAATTATGCTATAAAATATAGCACCATATGCTTTCTCTCACATCACAAAAATATGAAAAGACCATAAAATTATCGCAGTTGTGATTTTGATGCCGTGTTCAAGTTAATTTACGCTTTAATAAATTAATGATGGCTAAATGGCACCATGCGCTAAGCCAAAAATGGGCTCATCTCAGATTTTATGGTATCACAGTTCTGTTTGACAACTTTTTGCTAGTGATGGCGAAGTGAATTGTACAGTTTTATTTTATCGATAATGTTAATTTACATTGTAAAGTTTATGGAATATGTGATTGTATATTTACTATTTATAATCTGTAATTTGATTGTGCAGTTTTGTTACATTTTTTTTTTGGTTTTGGAGCAAACACTGAAAAATCATGTCATCGCGCCGTTATTTTTTTTTTTTATAAATTTTCTATTATTGGTAATAAGTGAAAAATACTGGTTGTTCGTTTATTATGAGCTAAATTACGTGCAATAGTATAGATTGTAGACAAAATAATGTGTCGTTATGGTGTTATTCCATAGTTCATAGGCCTTTTAGTAAATTCACCACTGCTATACTGAAGTATGACTTAGACGTGCAGTTAAAAAGTCAGCTTTTTACCTACTATGTTCGTCTGTATGTATTTTTTTTAGGTTAGTTCATTGGTATTTTCGCCAATTGTCGACTGACTTAATTTTGTTTTTTTTTTCTAAAGGGTTCCTCCAGTGCTAGTTTTTCTTTCCTGTGCGTTTCGTAAATCAGTAGGTATTAGAGTCTACAGCAGTTGCGTTTTCCGTCCTCCATCAGTCGGGTTGGGCCTCTTACGAGACCCTGACCCGCTGACAGCGAGGTCGCACCGCAAGCGTTCTTCGTGACGTCACCCATGTGACCCAAGCACTCCGCCAGTCTAGGCGTGAGAGCGGGGTCGCGTAGCTGCCGCCACCCACGAGCAGGAAGTCTGCACCCGCTGCTCTCCTCCCAGCTGCCCGCTGTCCAGCCTGGACGGCCACCCAGCGGGAGGCCGCGTCGGACAACCCAGCCACCTACTTCGGTGATTTGCCTACTCTCGTGCACCTGTGTGGCGATCGTACTAGCTGGGAGCCCCTGGCTGGTGCTGGATCACCAAGGAGTGTGGGAGCAGGCACATCAGGTGAGTGAGGCTCCTTTATTTCCCCCAAGTACTGCAGGACCAAGCGCCCCTAAGATCGTAAACGCTCATCCCAACACTCGGCCAACCTGCGGGGCAATTCTGTCAACCGATCTCGTCACCGAAGTGATACGCTCCCGAACCCCTCTCGCTTTTCTGACAGTTTTGATAGCTCAAAGCTGTCAAAAAAACGAGAGAAGCTCAAGAACGCGTCACCTCAGCAACGAGATCGGTTAATAGAATTGCCCAGCTGCACACAAGGTACTAGACCCCAAACGGAAAAGTCCGAGAAATACCCGCCTATCAAGGTCTATTATCTGCCGAACTGGACCATGCACCTCGCAGAGCTGCGCCGGAGGCTAGGCCATATACCTACCAAACTCCAGGCCAATGAATAAAGGCCTCATTTTTAGGGCAAAAACGCCAGAGGAGTTTAGGAAAATTCAAAGATACCTAGAGGAGGCTAAGAAAACGGACCCGGCTGTAGACTGGGTCTTCAAGAGCCCAGAATCTGAAAAGCCACTAAAGGTGGCCTTATGGGGCCTCCCCCAAGGGACTGAGTCTGAATTGATCGTGGAAGCCCTTAAGGAGAAAGGCTTCCCAGCTATCTTCGCGAGAGATCTTCTTTCCACGCTTAGGGTGAACCAAAAATGTCTATACCACATCCAGCTGGAGCACCTGGGGAAAAACCAGCGGGAAAGCCTCTACGCAACACAAGATCTACTAAACATGCCCAGGATAGTGATCGAGGCATGGAAGGGGACTTCAACGATGTTCCAGTGTCACCGCTGCCTGCAGTTTGGCTGCTCTTTGGCCAACTGCCACAGGACCCAAAAGTTTGTGGGGTGTGCTGGGCCACACTTTGACAGCGAGTGCCCCATCCCGCTGGAGGCTGCACCAACCTGCTCTAACTACGCTGGTAAACACACAGCGAACAGCCGCACAAGCCCAGTTTTAGAAAAGAGGCGAAGAAGCGCAACATAAGACTGCCAGGAAATCCTCGCCCACCACCAGCAGATGCCAACCAAGCGGCCCAGCGGTTGAGAGAGGAGTCTCCAGACTAGCTTAGAGGCCAAGGAAAGACCCAGGGAGCCGGCCCAAAAGCAAGAATAGCAACGCAGGAGGCCCCACCCCTACCAGCACCAGCGATGGCTGCGCCCCTTCAGCCAACCATGTACCCACACCCAGGATGGGGGTGGCCGGCCTTGCCCATCGGAAGAAGCCCTATGGCATCGCCTACGACCCTGCATCCGCGAGGAAGTAGAGGCAGAAGCAGACCGAGGAGAGAAAGAGCCCCACAGCTGCAACCAGTGTCCTTGACACAACTGCCGGCGTTCCAGGTAATACCGGCATTCACTCCATTCGCCGATGAAGCCCCAGCACACCAACCTCAGCAACGTACCGTACCTCAACCTCAACCCTTACCGCAGAGGGTCCAGAGGAAGAGGAGTCGTAGCGGTAAGAAGGCAGAGATTGCAAGTACCGCAACCCGCTTCAGAGAAAGGCAAACGATGGAAATCTAAAGATTGACCCCCGGCACCAACCCAGAAGGGGAAACGCCAGGGTAAGAAGCAAAGATTTCGGTCAGCGCCGCCAGCAACAGTGAAGGCATCTAGAATACCGGCTGCCTTGGACGCAGCGGTGCACTTCGAGCCCATCGAGAGCCAGCACCAACACCGCAGAGACTATACCCAAGGTTGAGAGCACGACCACAGCCTATTCAACCCACACAGCAACCGCAGATGCTGGGCAGCGGTGGGCCAATAGGGCCAATTATACCCCAATTGAGACCCAGAATACCGGGTGTACCGCCCATCCAACCATAATGGTGGGGCCCGCCATCTCCCCATCCAGTTTCCAACTGGACCACCCCCAGGGTACCCCTGCGTCGTTGGACAGCAACAGCATAGAGCACCACCAAACCTGAATTCGGCACGAGGACCTCATGGCTACAAACCTGGGGGCCCTGGTGGAGTTAGTGGCCTCCATCGCCGCAGGGGAAGAGCCCCGTACGGAAGCGATGCGCGTAATGGCCTGACTACACAGAGCGTGTTATGGATAGTGGCCTTACGCGTTAATCTAAAAAAAATATAAATTAAATTACATAATTCCTTTAAATGGAGATTGTTATTAAAGAAAATAGTTGGAAAAATTTATCCAAAACAAAAAAAAAAAATATTAGGAGGGCTCCCATACGGTACGGAAACCTTCACCCGTGAGCCCGATATCACTAAAAATTCTTGGAACACGTCACTGTTATGTAGGCGATAATTTCGCTACCGATAGTCCTTGAAAATCAGCAATCAATCTTTTAGTTACACTGTCCATAGTGCTATCGAAAATCAGCAATTCCATCGATAGTAGGTATCAGAAGTTAAGTTTCGATATCACTATCGATAGTATTTAGATTTTCAAGGCCACTTTAGCATTACGAATATTACGATACTATCGATAGACTTTCACCATCGCAACAACACTGCTTCACATCACTAACCTATAGTTTCAGTTCAGAAATCAGAACAGAACAACTTGTTCTCTTATTGGTTTGTGAACAGAACCAACCAAACAGAACTTCGTCATTTTCTTTGGACTTCGTGAAATCGCGAGATTATCAGGCTCTTTTTGATCATTAAAATGCTGTGAATCTCCGTTTCAATTCATTCAACGTGATTTCATTAGAATAAACTTTTTTTGCTAAGGACAGTGTTAACTACAATAATTCCGATTACATCGTTTTAGTTATGATATTAGCTGAATCAGTGTTGTTTGCTCTAGCATTGATCGATAGCGGCGCAATATTATTTCTTTTAGTGTATTATATCATTACTTTGTCTGATTTGGAATGCGATTA
Organism: Hypomecis atomaria; assembly: GCA_964007245.1. Lineage (NCBI taxonomy): Eukaryota > Metazoa > Arthropoda > Insecta > Lepidoptera > Geometridae > Hypomecis > Hypomecis atomaria. Next base: position 13,222,544 of record OZ023295.1, read on the forward strand.
CTTAAATGCACAGGAGTGTTGTGCAAAATTGAATTATTGGTTGCTTCCGAAATACATCGCTCATTCGTTCATCACATTCCTGCTGGTTCTGCATGGACAAGTTCTTATGTTTGTGCTGAATGTGCCGATGTTTGCATGGTTGACCTTTGAATATTTCACCATACCAAGAGGTAACTTGGGCGCCTACGACCCCGCTGAAATCCTAAACCGTGGCCAGTTAAAAAAGCACCTTAGGGATGTAATGATCTATGTTGGATATTATCTAATATTCTTCTTCATTTACTTGTACTGCTTTATACTATCTCTACTAAAAGGCAATCCTATACCACCGCAAACCGATGAGTATGTGACGTCAATGTACTGAATAAAAAGCACAAACATGTCGTCAAGTAGTGAAAATGATGCAATAAATGACCAGCAATCAGGAAGTGATGATGATCAAGCTTCGAACTCATCAAACTCGTCAGATAATGATGGAGGCATTGCATCTCGACTGAGACCAAAGAAAAAGTCTACACCAACACAAACAAATACATGTGTGAAATTAATGTTGCCAGAGCACCTGGCAGCATACTTGGAAGAAAGAGACCTAGGTCGAGATGTTAAGTCTATTGAGTGTAGTGCAGAAATGGTAGAAAATATCTTTGGAAATTACCTCATAGTTAAGAACATCTTGAGTCATTTGAAATGGCAGGAGAAGCTGATAAGCAAAGACGTTTGCCCTCTTTGGAATAGTGCTATAAACAGGCTTCAGGTAGAGCAGATAGAGCCTGTGGATTTTTCAATCAATGCAAGTTTTCGATCGGGAGTTGAACGTATTGAAATGTTGAAGTCATCTGAGTTTCACACTGAACCAATGGCGGTATTTATTTTTTGCACCGCTATGGCGTATCATATGTGCTCGATTAGTTGTCAAGGCATCACAGCCGGCCCTTGCACACCACCCTGTGAGGATGAACACAGTAGTAAGTTATCAAAAGTTTGTAAGAAACATTTGAAATACTTACCTACAAAGAAAACTGTACTAGGTACTTATTCGTTTCAAAGGCCTCTCATAAATATCAGGACAGTAAAAAAGATCCCAAGTAAATTCTAAACACTGTTTCTCAATAGCATTCTAAAATCTACATCAATTCTTTTTTAGATGTGTTGAAAAATTGAGGGTAGAATTATCAAAAAATATATAGGGCTACAAGTAGCGGCACCTAAGTCTAGCCCTGAGGGTACTGTGGAGGGGATGGCTGCGCATGTTCACTGTCATTCTAAACTTATGTGCAGCCACCCCCTCCACACTTCGCTAAGCGCTAGACTTATATGCCGCGACCTGTACCCTGTTTATCGTAGTAAGAGCTACACTACAGCTACAGAGACACCTGCTAGGTTTTGGTTTCAGACAGCCAACTGAACCAACCTCAAGCGTTCAGTAAAATACATAGCTTTCCTTATTATCTTAGCCAGTGTATTTGATGTTTATAAATAATTTCTCTTTTAGTTTTAGATTTCATTCACCGAGAGACAATTGCACCAAGAGATTGCATGTACTCAGTGAAAGCAAGTAGCACAACATACATGCCATTGCCACACTCCCTTACTGTGGGAAACACCATTAAAAAAGCAATGCAAGGAGCTGACGCGGGTTTTTATGGAATGTTCATCCCTAAGATACCAGATGTAGAGTTTAAAATGATAAATATCAGTTGTTCAAGTGGTCTCCAACAAAACTTGTTGCCGGAGATAAAGTCTTTAGCTGAGAATTACACTGTTAAAGGAGCAGTTGTCTGCTTAACTGAAAACTACTTATTGTATGTGAATGAGAATAATGCAGAATGCTTAGCCTTCCTTAATACCCTGTAAGTATGTTTAATGTATTGAATTACCACCTGCCAGGCTAGCACCACAACATGATTGCATTGATGTGTCAAAATGATATTATGAAGTTATAGTGAAGTATGTATACATCTTTTCACAAATTGACAAAAAACATGTTGTGGTGCGTATACTAGGCTTTCTGGATTTACTACTAATTGTATATTAGTAGTAGATCACAGAGATCCCAGAGGGATAATGTAGTGTAGTATAATAATCTGAAAGAGATGCATTGATTTAATATGGAACAACTTAAAAAGAGACAACAAGGGTCTCGATTCGGGAGCTGTTGCCAGAGGAATGTTAAATTTTAATATGTATGTACAATATTTGACAATTTTGAAACTCTAGGCCATACATTTTTTTAGTGAGAATTGCCTATACTGTTGCCATTTATATACACATAAGTGGTGTTAGGGTTCCGTACCCAAAGGGTAAAAATGGGACCCTATTACCGATCCGTTGTCCGTCTGTCCGTTCGTCTGTCACCAGGCTGTATCTCATGAACCGTGATAGCTAGATAGCTGAAATTTTCACAGATGATGTATTTCTGATGCCGCTATAACAACAAATACTAAAAATAAAATAAATATTTAAAGGGGGCTCCCATACAACAAACGTGATTTTTAGGAGTTTTTAACTAGCTATTAATAATGACAAGAAGAATGGGGCTAAGGGGGCTCCAACACGGTACGGAACCCTTTATGCGCGAGTCCGACTCGCACTTGGCCGATTTTTATTATTATTTTGTGTGATGACTTTTGATCATCTGGTGTGGCCGGGCCACAGCTGGTCCTTTTTTTGATAATAGCGAAATATATTTATGAAATTGGAGCAGTGGTTTTATAAATTGAACTTGATATGCACGATTTTATGTATTTTTAAATGTTCTGTTGTTCTAAATCTAAATGTTATGCATATGCCTTATTGACGAAGCTAATTATGTATTGCAAACATGACAGAGCTGAAGTAGTTACTTTTGTACACTCCCATGATATCACTTACCACCCATTTAAAATAGTTTGCAAGAATGAATGTGAAAAATAAGGCTTGTTTATGAAAAATTATTTAAAGACTTATTAACATTTTCCAGGCAGCCTGATACACCATTTGCTTTCGGAGGCTGTATTGTTGAAGACACAACTTCTGAGGTCCAGGAAATAGTGGACATAATCGAAAATATCAATAACAACAAGGAATTTATCAGCGGCAAAATCATGTCAGTTGGGCTGTTTCTGAGACCTAAAACTGGTAACTCAACAGACAAGGAACCAAAATACAACTTTGAAGCCTATTCCTTTGTTTTGGAATCAGCAGAATGGTCCAAGGAAAAGATATCACAGGCTATTCAAGAGGTATGTACTTAAAAAATTCAAATAGTTTAGAAAATATTGATATCCTTAAGGATCCACTCACATTTTCCGGGATAGCAGTTGCTTATGTAGTAATTTGTATTATTGTCTAGGTACGTACTAAATTTCATAATAATTCATTTACCCGTTTTATCTTAACTTTAAAACTGATTAATTTTGGCTATCCCTAAGGAACCGTATATATTTTTCGGGATAATAATAGTTCCTGTATTGAAACATGTTGTGTGCTTCTTCCATACCAGATTTCAACTCTTTTTACGCGTTTAGGCATATTCTTAACGAAACGGTTGCCAACCGATCTGGCGCCGCCGGCCGGTGCCAGCTGGGCTTGTTTACGAGCACCGTTTGTGTGCTGAGCCACGTGCACGCACCATCGCTATTGCCGGCGTCGTTAACAGACTCCCATAGTGTTCCATAAAATAAATGACGACCGAACGTACGCACGGTTTTAAACCGTGCGTAGCCCCGGCGAAAAATCGTCTCTTTAACAAGGGGCCTAAATGGGAACTCAACATAGAATAGTGAGGTTGTGGGTATAAATCCCGATCCCATACCCAGTACTGAGTTCACACTACATTTTTGGTCAAAGATACCTTTTGTGGAAACCTGCTTATTATTTTTAGAGTCTTCTCTAATCAATGACATACTCGTAAATATGAATCTAGTGTGAGGTCCATGTTAGGGCTCAATTGGTTCAACAGTTGACTGTCTCAGTAGACCAGTGGTTAGTGACCCTGACTCCTGGGCCAAAAAGGCGTGGGTCTGGTTCCCACTCAGGGCAAGCATTTATGTGATGTACATATTTATGTATTTGTATTTAAAAAATACTTTTTAGTAACATGTCAGCTCTGGCACAAGCTATGCTTAGTTTGGCTTTCCTGTATCCTGTACCAGCCTTTTTAATAGTCCACTGCAGAACGTAGAGGCCTACCCGCGAAGGGTGATTGGGCCATATCCACCACGCTGGCCCAGTGCGGGTTGGTGGATTCACATACGCCATCGAATTTCTTCTACGGACGTATGCAGGTTGCCTCACGATGTTTTCCTTCACCGAAAAGCCAGTGGTGTTAAATTCCGTACATAAATTACAAAGAACTCATTGGTACGGGGCCGGGATTGAACCCACGACCTCACGATTGTAAGGCGGGTGTCATTACCGCTAGACCACCACGGCTCAGTTTGGCTTTAATATTTTGCTATTAAAGGCTGACGAACATGTAATAATTTCATTCGATATTGCTCCCAAAGAAATTTACTTCACTTCGTTGTTTTCAAAGTTTAGTTTAGTTTAGGTTTGAACACATTAATTATTATGAACTACCTGTGACCACGATCGATGCAACTCAGTCTAAAGGTCGGGATGATGAGTTATTTATTTATCTTGTGATTTCAGTGCGCGATTAGTCCTTTAGTATAATAATCACTTCATATCTTTTGAGAGTAACTCCAAATACTCAACATTGTATGTATCAGTTTTCAGAAAGGGTCCCGCGTTTCGAGCACAGCATGGCATTCAAGTTCTCCTGCATGGGGCGACAGCACAGGCACGAGCCCGAGCAGCACTACTTCCGTCTGTTCTTCCCGAACACCCGGCTCATAGGGTGCTTCGGGAACGGAGAACTCGGAGTCAACCACCCACATCGGGAACCGCGCACCGACAAGACCAAAAACACGGCGAAACGCTCGAGGTATCTAGCTTACGAGAAAGTCCATTCCTACTCTACCGTCTTCTTTTACATCGGCTGGGGGAAGATCGTCGAAGAGGCTGAACGCGATGACTGAGGATGTTTGATGCTAAACAGTGTCATAGTTTTGGTCCAAAAAAAGACAGTTTTAATATAGTATACCGTGTTAGAAAATATACTAAAGTTGATGTTTTGGAAGAAGGGTCTACACGTCTGATCTTTACAGACTATGATAACTCTTTTCATGACGTTGCCAGAAAATAATTTCGAAGGCAAGTACGTAACTTTGAATACTCTGGAATTCATTACGCTTTATGTTCATAGCTTTTCTGTACTCTTTGATTCTCTGTGCCGAGGGTGTTACGGAACCCATAAAAAATCATCATCAAATCACCTCAGCAGGTAATCGAAGTTTCCGTAACTATCTACAACTTTCAAGGTTATATATGAGACTAGGAACGTGCTGAAAGCCAACTACTTCCAAGAAAATTTGTAGGAAAGGCCATTGTCCAGCAGAAGTTCCTATTGATGACTCGTCTTAAGGTGTCTGCTCACTAGAGCCTACCATACCTGACCGTAATAGGAATGTGTCATACAAAAATTTCTTGTATTGAAAAAGTATGATAAGCCTATACTGGTTCCTTCACCGACCAGCGCCCTCACGTGTCATGCACGGAGCGTGTCACCATCAGCGTTTGTTGACGTAGGCACGTTGTTGGTACCTATCTACGTTGTTGTTGGCAGACACCTCGAATCAAAGAGTGTCTTACACGTTAAACTAATGCAGCCAGTACCTAGGTAGGTTACTCACTACTATTTTTAATCTCACCCAAGCTACATTGACCACAGACATGTTTTTTTTTGTTTTAAACATACATATCGACAATATTGGTCGATACCTATCAAATAGCGCTATCGCCTCTTATTGGCATAAATAAATATTTTAGGTTAACACAACTATTAAGAATTTACCAAATTATTACAAATAAATAATTTCTTATCGATAATATTTAGTGCACGAGTGTAAAGGGCGAAACCCACCGCGCGGTATGCTGTGCGCGCGTCGCGTTTTAGCTGCGTGCGACTAACGCTATACATGAATTAACGTCGTTAGTAGCTAGACTAGTGTCCGTGGGTTGCAGTGGACACAATTATATACATTTTTTTGGTTAAGCGAAATTTGACGCCCGTGCGCAGCCTCTTCATACGCCGCGTTAGGTTTCCACCTTTAGGGTGCTTGCTAACGAGACGTTCGCCGGGGCCACGCACGATTTTAAATCGTGCGAACGCCCGGTCGTCTGTTATTGAAGTGAAACTTCTAATACGACTTCCAACAAGGTTGCGTTAAACGTTTAACGCCATCATGGAGGGGTATGAAAGCACTGTTGCGTCGAAGTTTCACTTCTTCCGCGCGGAGGGCTTCCACTTGCATTTTTTTACATGGAACACTGGATGTAAATGTCTTTATTAACGATGACGGCGCGAGCATGTGGTCTTGCGCCCTTAAGAGTTCCTTTATCTTTTTGATATAATTTATAAACATTTAGGAATTTCTGATTAGTTTTTTTGAAATTGCATTAGCTAGATTATGAGCCAAAAGGACATTCAGTACAGCCTAAAATGATTTAAATATACCATAGTGTTAATTGTACTGAGTTTTAACTTAAATATGGAAAGTAGGAAAAACCATTTTATTTTTCTACTAGCGACCCGCCCCGGCTTCGCACAGGTGTATTGTATAAATAAACCTCCCTCTTGAATCACTCTATCTAATAAAAAAAACGCATCAAAAACTGTTGCGTAGTTTTAAAAATATAAGCACACATGGGGACAGACAGCGGGATGCGACTTAGTTTTATACTATGTAGTGATTACACCAACCATATTTGGTTAATTTTATTATCTCAGGTGTTTAATTATCTTAATTTTAAAGTTTTAATCAATTATTACTATAGGTACCTACTTTTCATTAAAACTATAGGTAAATTAATGATCACAAAAACAGATAGGATGTTTTCGAAGAACATTTCTGGATAATGGTTTTAAATTGTCGACAATTTTACTAAGTGTTCGTTATAATTATTGTCATAGATATCTAAGACCAATGTTGATTGTTAAGAATAATGTTTTGAATCATGTTAAGGGCTTTGTAGCCGCCAAATTATATCTCGCTCGCGCAATTTAACATTGTAGAAGGAAAATAATCATAAATCAATTTACAAAAAAAATGCATAAGATTCTAATCACAATACTTTTTCTGTTAAATTTAAGAGTACAAGGTATTTCAATTAGACGGGGTAAATAGAAAAAAAAAAACAACCGTTTTCTTAACCTTTTCTCTTATAATATAAAAATATAAAATGTCTTATAGTATAAAAATGTCAAAACTGCCTCTTATTTACATGTACATCATAAATTGTATGTTGTGTTTTTTTAAACACAACATACAACAATACAATTTTAGAAAATCATGATTTCTATGTGCCCAAACTTCCAAATGTGCGAACGAGATAGCTAGCTGTGGCACGACTATAAAGCCGTTAAGCTAAAAAAAACTATGTCGTCAATGTACCTTGCATTTTTTGATATACTCTTATTTGTCACAATTTAGGTAAATATTTTATAATACTGCGTGACGAATCACGCGTGTTAGTAGAGATCGAATATTCAGTTGCATTTAACTTCAAGGGTTAAGCAAGTATATTATAATACGATTTTATATTTAGCGACACTGTCGCTGGGTAACTTTTTGTGTAATTTAATTTGTGCTTACAATCATTGGTAATTTTATATAACGCAGTTGCAGGCTTCCCTAAGTTACATTAAGTTATTATCAATCTTCAAAAGTAGCTGAACTTCGTGGACAAAAACAGCGTTTAGATTTTCATAAAAAAAAACGTTTGACCTTTATTCATTTTATCATACTTTTTTTTAAAGCTAAATAGGCATGACGACTAAGTAAAAAAAAATATTACAAATTATAATTAGTCCGTCTAGTTAGATTACAAAAAAATATAAAATATGTACATAATATTTTTATTTTGCCAATCAAACAAAAAATAGCAAAAAATCGTGTCAAAGTTCGGGAGTGGGGCCCGAATTTAAGGCTAGCGCATACCACAGCCACGGTAGGCCGCACCGCATTGCAAAATTGCGCCAAAGCACATAGTGTGCGATAGTTCGTATAAAATGTACAAAAGTGATGTAGGAGGATTTTTGTTATGCGTTGCGGTGCGGTGCGGCCCGCCCCAATGTGCGTGAGCCTTTACAGTAAATTGTCAACCTAAGCCAAAGCTTAACGCCAAAGGAACTTTAACGGGTTATCAGTTATTGTTCTGAGATATCTTCATCATTCTTTGTTTGATTGAGAAAGGAAAAAATGCTTGTCTATGAAGCCCAATTTTAAAGGCCCCATCGTAATTTTAGTGGCAATTTATAATATTCCTGTTTCTTTTTCACTATATGCATTTGATAGAGAGAACAATATTTTACGTTTCTACTAAAATTACGACGGCGCCTTTAAAATTGGGCCTTAATATGTTTTTATAATCTAATCTCTCGGACTATTTATACTTTTTTAGTCGTCTAGCATATTCTCGCGAAAGTTGTTAATAAAAAAAACATTGTTATAAAAAAAAAGAAACAAAAATCGAAAATTGCTCAAATTCGAATATTTCTGCATTCAAAAAATAAAGATTCAAAAGTGCATTCGCTTCTTTTTAAAAACTTCAGTTTTAATATCGTCGGGTCTTATAAGGCAACTCATTTTTGTTGTATTTTTTTTTATTTAATAAATTATTGATAGTAATGTGGTGTTAAGTAAGAACAGGATTGTACATTGTGCACCTTGTTACCTACCTAAGATAATGTCTATTATAATTATACGTAAGGATAATTTGTACAATAAATGTGATAAAACAGAAAATACTTTTTTTTTCAAAATTGATCCTCTGTAAGTGTTCTAACTAGTGAAAAGCCGAATCAAATTTCTTGGCGGGTGTGATATTACCTACAAGTGCCCACGACCCAATCCTTACTGAAGCACACTGAACAGCTGTATTGTATAATTGTATCTAACTTCACATCCGCAAGAAATTTGATTCCGAATGAAATATTTCCGAGTAGAACTTCCATAAACCTGTCCATACAAAAAAACAATAAGCTAATACTAATACCTCTAATAATAGTATCAATCAATCATTTATTTCACAAAAATTAAATTACATCAAATAGGTTCAAAGATCTTTATTGTGTATCACAAGAAACAAGAAACATTTTGTCTCACTTATGTGATAATCTTAAATACTACATTACAGTAACATGCACATATAGGTCAGTGGGCTATTTAACTTCTGTATGAGCAATTAACAATTTTAACGTAAATAAACCAGAAAAAGTAAATCAAAAACGTCAATACAATATACAAACAAAAGGCACGATTAAAATAGTTAAGTAGGTCGTTTAGACGATTTATGGGTACACACATATTATTCAGCGAAATTTTTAGCCAACTAAAAACATTTCTCTCTTTGTATAATGTAGGTATGTACTTAAATAAATTATTCCATTACACAATACATTAATCTACAAAATGAAATCAACAAAAATAAATACACTAAAACGGAAACTAATAATTAAAATATATTACGTAAATATGTAGTTCCTAAAGAAAGGGCAGTTGCAATAAACTACTTACGTTTATCCATACACTAACAACACTATGAAAATTTGTCAAAAATATGTGATTTCAATTTCTTTTTAAATACCATAGCAGACTTCACTTCTCTAATACTATTCGGAAGTTTGTTATAATATTGCACTCCTTTGTATAATATCAAATGTTGGTACCTACATAAACATTTTTATCTTCAACCCGGTCACAATATCTGTGCACCTGACTTCGTGACGTCATATCGAATTATCGGGACGTATATACATTACCGGACGTCTAGTATACCGTCCGGACGTAAATTATTATCGGGACGTGTATCGGCAACGAAGATGCTAACCGTACTGTCGCACTGGGGAGTGCGCGGAGAGGTGACAGGGGAAGCGGGAGAGGCGACGCATTCCAGCGAGGTGCACAGATATTCTGACCGGGTTGTAGATTCTAAATTAGAGTATTATAAAAGCGGTAGGTTACAGCGTCTCGTAAGCAGCTGTACTAGCAAACCCTGTGTTATTATAGCTGCTAAGATTCCTGTCTCCGGTGACACACTATAATTTACATTTATTTAATTTATACAACTTGGATAAGCTGGCAACCCTCTTGCCGTAAACAGTACCTATTTACTAACTTCTCCAAATTATTGTTTTCTTGTTTCCAATTACTCCGAAAGTGTTTTACAATTACAGTTTTCTATCTGAAGCAACATCACAGGCGTTATCAAAGATAAGTTGTCATTATTTATTGCACAAATCACAAAAATTGAGTTTGATTTTTCTACCTCCTAATCGGATGTTTTTTCCTGCCTCGGCGCATTTACCCTCGAAAAAGAGATTTACAATTGTCAAACTCAAATTGACAGCGTGATTTTGATTCTGACAACTACCGAGTGTTGCTATCGTAAAAATTCTACCATATTTTGAGGAAAATTAAAAATGGGTTTCTGCGTTATATGTACTAGGCAGATTCAGCCCTCTGATTTGAAATCGTGCTCCAAGTGCAGCAAAAGCTACCATTTTGCCTGCCTGGGAATAGATCCAGAAACTTTCAACAAAGAGTCGAAAAATTACAAATCATCTTGGAAGTGCCCGAATTGCAAAGCCGATAAGCGTGTTGATACTTCCAATATTATCCCGCGATCTATATCTTCTAGCTCAGGTGCTGACTCGCCAATTACTAATAATATTGAAGAGCTAAAGAAATACATTGATAAAAAGCTTGAAGACTCGCTGTCTCGTCTGTTCAGTGATATCAGGCGTGAATTTTCAACTGAGAACTCTAACACGCGTGGTAGCATTCAAGAGTTAACCGAGAGCGTAAAGTTTATGTCCGCTAAATACGAAAAACTCCAAGAAGAACTGGATTCTAAGTCAGAAACTATAGCTAACCAGCAAAGTGAAATCCTAAACCTGCACGCGGAAGTTACTGGCCTGAAAACACGACTAAATCAATTTGAGCAACAGTCTCGAAACTGTAACTTGGAAATTCAGTGTGTGCCAGAGCACAAGACCGAGAACCTGAAAACTATTGTCCAACAATTACTTGACGCGGTCAGCTGCGAGCTACCAAATCATAGCTTGGTTAATTATCATCGAGTCGCAAAAATTAACTCAGACTCAAATCGGCCTCGCTCTATTGTGGTGAAGTTCTCGAGTCCTCTGGCCCGCGACTCGGCCCTTGCCGCAGTCAAAACATTCAACAGAACTCACCTGGATAGCAAGCTTAATTCGTCTCATTTGGGCATTGGTGGCGACAAGAAACCAGTGTATGTCTGTGAGCATCTATCTCCGGAAAACAAACAGCTACATGCTGCAGCTCGCAAAGTGGCTAGAGATAAGAAGATCAAGTTTGTTTGGGTGCGTGGAGGAAAAATCTTTCTGAGGAAGGATATTAACTCGAAAAGTTTCGTAGTAAAAGATTTAGCCTTTTTAAATTCTCTTTCTTAACTCAATCTTAAATTTTAATGTTTCCATTGGCTAAAACTAATTGTAAGTGTAATCTAAATTTATTATATCAAAATGTTAGAGGTCTCCGGACCAAAACATCAACTATTTTGAATAATGTGCTTAAGTTAGATTTGGATGTTTTTCTATTAACCGAGACTTGGCTAAACGACTCTGTCTATGACCATGAAATCTTTGATAGCCGGTATACTATATTTAGACGTGATCGCAGTAGTACAAGTTCAACGAAAAATGAGGGTGGTGGGGTTTTAGTAGCTGTCAACAAGAAACTTAATCCTGTACGTAAAATCAAATGGGAATCGAAATTTGAGGACTTATGGGTTATAATAAAGTTTGGAAAGGGAAAATCAGCGGTTGAGTTATGCATTTGTACCTTATATCTCCCCTCTCCCGCCAAATATGATCCTTTGGACCAGTTGTTGTCAAATATAACAGATGTTCTTCAAAACAAATTGTCTAAGAATGCTATTTTCTTATTAGTTGGGGATTTTAATCGTCCTGATATTACGTGGGTACATGACCCAGATGCCAGTAACAATACACTGCTTCCTGGAACCTCAATAGACAGCTTAGATAGTATACTCATTGATACGCTTTCCTTTAATGACCTTCATCAAATCTGTTCCGTATCTAACAAGATGGGAAGAATATTAGATCTAGTCATCACAAACTCGCCCAGCTTTGTTACAGTCTGCAACGGTACTGTTCCACTGGTTACACCCGACATTTTCCATCCTGTGCTTAATATATCTATTAAAATCAATGCGCCCAAACTTCCTAAGACGAAAAAATTTTTTGTGCACCAAAATAACGTCGGATTTTCAGATGTTTGCAGACGATCTCAAAATATATAGAACGATCCGGTCTGACGAAGATATGATACGTTTGCAAAGTGATATAAGTCTTATTGACGAGTGGTGTGTATGCAATAAAATGGTCTTGAATCCAGCCAAATGCTTTTACTTAAACTTTTCTCGAAAAAAGTCACCGACACAAGCTTCCTACCATATTGGAAACTCTCCACTCACAGAGGTATGTGTTATGCGTGATCTGGGGGTGATTGTTGACGCTAAGCTGGATTTCAGGGAACACATTGACTGTTTGATCAAGAAGGCATCACGACTTGGAGGGTTCGTATCCAGACAAGCGAAGTTCTTTAGAGACCCCATAGTTTCGATTATTCTATTTAATTGTTATGTTCGTAGTCTTTTAGAATACTGTAGTCCCGTGTGGAGCCCATCCTACCAGGTGCATATAGATCGCATCGAAAGGGTACAGAAGAGATTTCTCTACCATCTCTCTTTTGCAAGCAATCTTTGCCGACAATTGGAGTCTTACGAGTCCAGACTTTCTCACTTTAAACTCATTTCACTTGTAGATAGAAGAAAGATTGCCGATATGGTATTCTTACATAAATTAGTTACTGGTTTAATAGACAGTTCTCACTTGCTTCATAAAATAAATTTATCTGTTCCGCGACCATCTAGCCGTCTCGTGAATAGAAAAACATTCACGTTACCACATGCTCGGACCAACTATGGTCAACACAACATTCATCGTTATATCGTTTGTGCTCTTCTTATAATAGTATTAGTAATAGTATAGATTTATTTAAGGATTCTGTCTCTTCCTTTAAGAGACACTTAATTTTAGCCTTAAATTTAAATTAATTTTTGAATATTTTTAAGTTTGATTTTGTTTAGTTTTATTAGTTTTAGTTATGTATTAGGTAATGTACTTTCTTTTAAGCATGCTGTGTTCACAACTAGAAGGATATATACTTTGTGTAAGCGATAATTTTAAGTCATATTTTAGCATAAGTTTTAGCATATATCCAGTTTTGTGAACTTATAATAAAAAAAAAAACAACATTAAAGATTAATATGTAGGTATTATACATTAAAGTTTGTAAATATATATTATGATAAAAACAAAACGATTTTAGAATATGTTGGCATTATTCTTGCGAGATTTAAATGAAAAATAAATATACATATATTATGAATATAGTAATATGTCTAAATGCTATCCGATTTGAGTGTTTTTTTTCATGTAATCAGCACTTCAATAGCTAGGTTTATATACCTACACGGCTTAGTTTTTACAGTTTTTGAAATGACCTTAAAGTTATAAGCCTCTAAAAAGTCATATTTTAACGCAAAACTCTAGCTGAAAGTATACAGAAACTAAAAACTTTTCTGAAAAAAATAAGATACACGGAAGTGCAATATTTCTTACTCAAGCGATTGGCACCAAAACATAACATTTTGTCACAATTTAAAGGGGTGAAAAGAGTTTTCTCCCGGAACGTAAATTTATCAAAAAATTACTGAAAATTTTCTCGATGTTCTACAGAAAACGCGAAAACACTGGTCGATTCACGGTCTTCTTATGTGGACAAATAAACGAATTTGTATTTATAGTTAATAACCTTGCAAGCGAGCACGGAAAGGACCCGCTCGTGTAAGTTTATTTCTTCTTTATTTGCACAATGTAGTGTACATAACAACTATTAAACTAATTGTAGTACAAAAAATAGACCCCGTTAGGGCGCTGCACGTAGGACGTAAGTATGTATGTTTGTTTCTATGCTACCCTACCGAATTGTTATGTTAGCTGAAGCGGCTGTACCGATTTAATGTGCAATGTATCGTAAATCATTGAATTATTTTTTATCATCGGGAAAATAGAGCTATTTTTTCCGAATTGAATTGAATTAATACCGAATTGTTATGTTAGCCGAAGAGGCTGTACCGATTTAATGCGCAATGTATCGTAAATCATTGAATTATTTTTTATCATCGGGAAAACAGAGCTATTTTTTCCGAATTGAATTGAATTAATACCGAATTGTTATGTTAGCTGAAGCGGCTATACCGATTTAATGTGCAATGTATCGTAAATCATTGAATTATTTTTTATCATCGGGAAAACAGAGCTATTTTTTCCGAATTGAATTGAATTAATACCGAATTGTTATGTTAGCCGAAGAGGCTGTACCGATTTAATGCGCAATGTATCGTAAATCATTGAATTATTTTTTATCATCGGGAAAACAGAGCTATTTTTTCCGAATTGAATTGAATTAATACCGAATTGTTATGTTAGCTGAAGCGGCTATACCGATTTAATGTGCAATGTATCGTAAATCATTGAATTATTTTTTATCATCGGGAAAACAGATCTATTTTTTCCGAATTGAATTGAATTAATACCGAATTGTTATGTTAGCCGAAGCGGCTGTAAGGTAAACGTACCAATGTACGGACGTTTTTGAACTTCGCTGACTTTGCAGTAATACTACGCTGATACTAACAGACTTACAACAACAAAGTGAATATGACCATATAGGGCATTTATCTGAGTTTTATAATAATTAAATTTTATCTAATTTGTTTGAGCTGTAATGGGAATTAATACCCAAAATATAAAAAAATACCCAAATGTACCAAACCGCGGACGATTTGTCCTAATGCGCGGAATGTCGTCCCAATTCCTGGACGCTATACGAAATTGAACTCTATTTGTTTTACATTAGAGTTTAAATAGCCCTTCTACCGTATTATTATTTGTATGAACTTTAAAATCGACCCAAATCTATTACAAATCGTCCTAATTCACGGACGCTATGCGAATTAGAACTCTATTTGCAACATTATAATTTAAATTGCCTTTACATTGTATTATTTCTTACTATTATTAAAGAATATTTTAGTTAAAGCCATTCAAGGTGTCTTAAATCAAAGAAACAATGGTTTACATGCAATAAATTATATTTCAAACAAAACAATAATCTGAAAAAAAAATGCTGAAACGTTAGGTAGTTAGCACAATAGCATTGGTATAGGAACCGTATTTAGTCCGTGGCAAGATAATCGGCTTAAATGATCCCCAAAGTAATAATAATAATATAAATTTATTCCAGAATAAAATTCCATATTTACAACAGTATTACTAAACAATTACAAAATAATTAAATACAATGTAAATTTGATTTAAATAATGTCAGTCTGTATTTATTATTATCTTCCAATGTGAAGCTTGTTCCATCTTATAGGAATGGGTCCATTTACTTGCATCATCGTGGCGAGCACTGAATTCTCTGAGCGGTGGAATCTCTCGCGTGTGTTCGCTGATCTTTGTCGCATCAGAGCTGCGAAACCGGGCAGTCTTCTTTCTGTGAACATTCCGGAAGCACTGCAGAACCTTGGCAGTTTCAGTAATATACGCAAGGCATTATAATACTGTACCCTAAGTGCATTATACTCTGCCTTTTTCTACGTTCTTTTTATAATTATATCCCACAGGTCCGTATAAGGCACCTTAGGTGACACATTTGTGTAACGATGATTTCACGGTAGTTAAATTGGATACCAGTCTCTAAGGCAACCTCAGTAGTATATTTACCTTTAGAGCACGGCGTACCTGGATAACGTAGAAGTGGCGCAACATCTGGCGGTCGAAGAATTAATGCTTTCAGTACAAGAAAAAAACAAGAAACTAAAGTAGGGTGTGACTCAAATGCCCACTGTGTTGTCTGAGAATGTCCCAATACAAATGAGAGGAGAAACAACGTACTTGACTCCATCTTCAGGCATTATTCAAATCTACTGAACCATGGCTCTGAGTTTATTTTCGTAACGTCTTGGGAATCAATTATCGACATCATACTTGCTACGAGTAATATCTCTAAAACAATCAATGAGTGGCGCGTGGTAACTGATGAATACTCTGATTCCGAAGCATGAACTTGAAGCATACCGATATAGCAACTTTTAGAAATAAACTCAAAATACCTAGCTATAAAGAGGAACCTTTACAACAGCTAGAAAACAACTCGAGAGCTAGTCAGCTCATGCTTTTCTCTCTCAAGTCTATGACTACTCTATAATAGAGAACGATGTATCTGACGATATATTGCTATCTTGGAACATATACGCGGATAGTGCAAAAAACAAGCTTGGACTAAGACACTCCCTTGCCCTGAGTACAACAACATAAACTTTGCAAGCGGAAGCCATGGGCCTTTTGCTAGCCGCAAAAAAACTTAAACTTTTATATGAACTGCGGGGCAATTCTGTTAGCCGATCTCTTTACTGAAGTGATACGTTCTTGAACCTCTCTTGTTTTTCTGACAGTTGCGACAGCTCAAAACTGTCAGTAAAACGAGACAGGTTCTTTAACGTGTCACCTTAGTAACAAGATCGGTTGACAGAATTGCCCCGCTGAGCTTCTAACAGCTACTGGAAACAGTGAGGCCAAAGAAGTGATCATGTTCACAGTAGACAGTGCTGCTACTATCTATGAACTCAGAAGACCTATAACAAGGTCAAAATTAATCGCTGCGCGTCATGCAACATTCCAAACTCTATCAAATAAACAGTGCGATGGAAAAAGAGTCACAGATCATGTTCAGGCAACAACATAGCAGACACGCTTTCCAAAAAGAGAAGATTCAGTTGTAACTTAGAAAATCAAATTGTTTTACTATATTATAATCTTAATCATATAATCTTAATCCCAATTTTTTAGTACTATAGTTGATTATTGTATCGATATAATAATCAACTTTTACAAAAAAAATGGCTCAATCAAGAGACATATTTTTACTCTGATACTAGGACTAGCCATGGCCCATACGAACGTCCTTATTTACTTTTTACTACCTATTTATGATAAATTAAATGTTTATTATTTTCTATGAAAAACCAAAAGTTTAGTATTTCATAAAAATAAAAACATAATTTCAAAATCTGAGAACAATAAATCTTACTTAAGATAATCTTTTAAACACTCACTCACTATTTAATCTTTTTTTGCGATCTATCACTGATGACTGGAAGACGATCATGGCGGAGTGTTTGTGCTACTGTGAAAGGTGTGATGAATGAGTGAATGAATAGATGACGTGACGTTGTTGTTTTCTTCTTCAAATATTTTTTATGACATTTTTTATTAATAACTAGTATTTTTGAACGTATAGTTGAGCTGTTCTCTTGTTGTGTTTTAATTATTATTATTGTAAACTAAATTTGACATTGATGTAATATTATTAGTGTTAAGTGATTTTTATTTGTGTGTGTTAAGTGATTTGTAATTTATTATCATTGTTAACTAATTTGACATTGACGTAAGTAATATTGTTTATCATTAGTGTAATTGGTTTTTGTTACCGTGCTAATTTGATATAAATAAATAATAAAATAATAACTAAATAAATAAAAAACACAATGTAAAATTGTTTAAAATATATGTTGTAAATCGATCAAAAACAATTGTTTTTGTCATGCACAAAAAACAGTTTAAACAATACTTAAGCAAATTGGACACGACTATTGTTTGAACCAGTCCAAAATAATTCTTAATTCCTTTGAATGAGACGCAACCGAATTATAATAATTGCTTTTTCACGGTTTTGAAAAC
Organism: Hypomecis atomaria; assembly: GCA_964007245.1. Classification (NCBI taxonomy): domain Eukaryota; kingdom Metazoa; phylum Arthropoda; class Insecta; order Lepidoptera; family Geometridae; genus Hypomecis; species Hypomecis atomaria. The sequence continues at coordinate 13,240,521 of OZ023295.1, forward strand.
GACGTTCTTACATGCAAGGAAAAATGAGACTTATTTCAAGGCAAAAAGGTCGAGATCCAACCTTTGGTACAACGGGTTCTAGAGAACTGATGTGTGTCCCACTTCTCGGACAAAAAATGTGATTATTGTCCGTGCATTGGGACAAGTACGGGTTTTGTGAGTACCATTAGGCGGATACGCAAATATTATAAATAATCAACAAGATTACGTCTAGATTATATGTTATAATATTAGGTAATTTATCTAAGTATCGTAATAAAATAGCACACTTACCGTATCACATTACACAACTAAGAAATGATCTGAAGTTTATGACAGGGTAGACACCAAATTCAGCTACTGAATTAACAGATTAACGAAAATTTTACGACACCGCACTTTTGAGATCATTTGGTTTGGACACCATTACACTACGTATACAGTTTTTCTTGTATAATACTTTGAAATATAACCAAGAATTTATTGTCATTCATAAGATTAAGTTAAACTTTCGTGGAAAATTACAAAAATTAAAAAACCGAGTAACGTCCGCGTTCTGGGACTCGTCCGCAATTACGTGCGTTTACCTTACCGATTTAATGCGCAATGTATCGTAAATCATTGTATTATCGGTCTAATTTATTTTGTTCTAATTTCGTGTCGCTAAGGTTTCTGCTTGCAGCGTATTTACGTCGTCGCATAAATAAATATGGAAATGTATTGAGAGAATTACCTTACCGATTTAATGCGCAATGTATCGTAAATCATTGTATTATCGGTCTAATTTATTTTGTTCTAATTTCGTGTCGCTAAGGTTTCTGCTTGCAGCGTATTTACGTCGTCGCATAAATAAATATGGAAATGTATTGAGAGAATCGCTCTCAACAGGGTTTCCACATAGCCTAGCCTTAAATGGCATCTGATTCTTCGCATGCAAATGGCTTAGATCAGATGAGATTCCCACTTTCTCCGCTCCGACGGTTATAGGTACGAATGCGACGCCTAACGAGCGTTCAGTCATTGACGACTGGATAATTTAAACGCCACTCTCTAAACTAGATTAGACCTACCTTTGCTTGACAGCTCGTTAACTGACGTAGACAGAACTTTAACATAACATTCAAGTTTTAATACATTGCTATTAGCACAGAGCTGTATCTCTGTGGCTATTAGTGTAGCTAGGTGTAGCAAATATCTACAGAGCCACAGTCCCTAAGTGAAAGTAGTAAAAAATGTCCGAACGCCGTCATACATACCGACTTAGATATTTACATAAAATAATTCACAATAACCCGTTTTCTCGATTCTTGAAGTTATGTCTCGTAATTACCTAGTGCTTGTAATCGAGCACTTTGGCATCGCGCGGCGTTGTAGTCAGCTTGCAAACGCCTTACGACTAATTAAAAAGCCTGCCCACTACGTATCTTGGGCATAGTTTTGGCTCGGACACTTTTTTTGCACGATTGTGACTCTATAGATATTTGCTCGAAGAGAAGTAGAAGTCAGAGGCAACGATATCTCTATAGGACGGCGCGGTTTGGTCAAGTCGATGGTATGGTAGCGTTATAAGTATGATAGGTACTAGCTCTGTGAAATTTTGATTTTAGGAATATCCCATAAGAACCTTTCGTTTTTCCGGGATAAAAATAATCCTATGTCACTCTCCGACCTTTGAATTATATACATGCCAAAAATCAAGTCCATTCGATGCTCTGTTGCTGCGTGAAAGAGTAATAAACCAAACATACGTACTTTCGGATTTATAAAGTTAGTAAGGAAGTAAGGTTATGGCTTTATGAGGTTTTTTTACATCAGAAAATGTAGACATCGTATCACAGACATAATAAGTGTGCTTGCCCTTATCGGGCGGAAGGGTTTTTTGTTGGTCAGTCAAATCTTAGGTACCTACATTGTTTAAACCCCAAAATATGAATACTAATAGATAGGGCGATACAGAAGATTGGTAGGTAAATTGGTCACGGGTTCCCAAAAATTCTGACTTTACCTAGTTTGGGGCACATTTAGTACACTTCACACTTCATATTGGCACAGGGTCATCTGCTTGCCCTGTACAAAGCCGGAAGGTGAGTAAATACCTTAATTATCAACTACTTTTACTGTTTTATCAACCCGGAAACGATTACAAAAAATTGCTATTTCATACATTTTGAAGATTCTAAGCTGCGATTTTGTACGGGACAGAAAGTTGTTTTTTTCTCGAATCCCGGATTGGCCCCATAGTAAAAGTGGTTCATAATGTTGTTCTTAATCGCCCCTTTTCGGATTACTACAGGGCCAGCAGATAATCCTGTATATTGTTGTATCAAGTAAATAGAATAAATAAATTAATAATTTAATTTCTAGTTAAATAAATAAAATAGAATTAGAGGTTGAGGAGTTTGAGGATCATAAAAGTATACCTAATTAGTAATAGGTATTATTTTATTAGCATGAGAGAGCAGCAGATATGTCCACTGTTATTTCGCATAAATTCGACTAAAGCGTTAGATAAGCGTGGCCGCCTTTCCACTGACTTCAAAACTTTGTAAAATAAATGAATAAATTAATAAAATGGGCTCAGTGTTGACTATCAGTATCAAATTAGCGAGATATAAGGCTCTAGGCGGTCTCGCAGTGTAACGAGAAAATAATAAGGAAATTGTCTTGTTAGCGCGATAATTTACGAATGTGAAAAGTGTTTTATAATGAAGGCTTACAGGCATAGAATAAATATGTGTTAGTAATTCGTAACATTCCAATCTTTTGTAGTCTTAATGTGTAAATCAACGAATTCACTTTTTTCAATTGTTTTAAGTATTATCATGACCCTAGTAGGAAGGTACTAAGCATTAAGTGCTAACGTTCATATCAGAGATAAGTGCTTTCGTTATAGACTGATTGATTGGCTAGTCCATTACTGTATACCTACTAGGTATCTATCCCCGGCAACTTGCAAGTAGTACCTACTTTCCAACTGACCAGACATTTAAATACAAACAAATAGTTATTATTATAATTATTTTATTTTAAGATAAAATTGCATGAAAAACATCTCTACTGCCTACTTAATTTAACTAATACTTACTGTAATAATCTTAATCAATATGTGTTGTACATTTTTTGTTTCAATTAAAAATAAATTTATGATTATTTATTTAAACAATTTTTCATAAATATTAAACTTTAAGTGCGTAGGTATACCTACGTAAGAGTTTTCTTTTCGACCTAAGTTTTATTGGCAGTGTATTCGTCTGTTGCCAGAATATAGTAAAGAACAGTATCAAACCATTTCGGGATTTTCAGGTTCAAGATGTTTGGATATGGTTACAAAAATTGGCTCTCTAGATAGGATATGCTTATAAGTAAACTACATATTCGCCAGAAATGAGACAAGGGTATTGTTGCCGTTTGCTTAGAATAACGTAAGGTTTAGTTAGAGATACTGACAGTGTAAGGTCTAGAGACAGGAGATAAGTACTTATAACAAATTGTAATTGAATTTTGACGTATGTATATTGGTCATCTTGTTTAGGTATTATTTCGACAGAGCAAAGAGTCCCGTTATTGAGGACACCAATATTTTTTTTATAAATAAATATCGTTGTTATTAATGTAGGTACTTAATTGAGTTCCGTATCATTCGTTTAGTCATTAATTAAATATGCACGAGTCCGTACGCCCCGGCAAGGTACAGAATTATTTTATTTCACTTGATGCAGTTTACCGCTCGTTTCTTCCTTCATCACAGTTAAATTACGGAATGAAAAATGGCAATCAGTATAAACAGTAAATAGTTTTTCAAGCGATCTGAATCACAAAACTGTTACAGAGAACGGTTCGTCTGAACAATACAGACAGATTGGTGGCGATGGTGTGCCTGTTAATTTGTTTTTATGGATCACTTCTCTGCAATCGCGTGTCGACCCGCACGCAATGCGTTTGCAAAAACTTTGCACGTCGCGTCGCCGCCGCACTCGAGCTGATGTCAAATCTCATTTCTATTTTATTTATTTTACTCTACTGTACTTTATCGGGCTCTTGATAGTGCTTAGTCCTGCTGAACTTAGACCTCTCATGGTCAAAAATCGATAAACTGCCCTTATTTGGGCTGTGGGCAAACGACAAAAAAACCAACCTTAGGTATGCTTATCTACGCGCCACGCTCGATGGTCCAGTCAAACCTTAGCTATCGGAGATTTAGAGATTGATAAGTAACGTAATATGCGTATTATGTAGGACTTAGTGATAGGCAAATAAATATTAATTAGACCATTTCAGTCAAGTACCAATAAGTTATCTTAATCGAGTATGACAATATCTCTATTATCCATCTAAACAAACAGACCTAAATATAGATTACACTCGTAAAGCTAGATAAAGTAAGCACTCGTGAAGGCAGCTACATGCAGATACCTATATAACACCTATATAACAAATACATAATAATATGTCATAATAAACAAATACATAATAATATGTCATAATAAATTAGATTCCTGTATTTTCACGGTTCGCTATCACTGCCTACACATTTTATTATAAAGCAAAGTCGCTTTTATTATGTGTCTGTCTGTGTATCACCTTAGATCTTCCTAACTACACAACAGATTGCAATGCGGTTTTCACTATCTTTGGGAATATTTCTTCCGGAAGATTTATAGCTGTAATTCGTACTCGTACGTAGCCAGCCGGGCTAGTATGCGCGCCACGAATTATTTCGTTCGTAGTGTCAGAACGAAACAGCGTTATGGCAAAGTATATTAACTGTCTTTTTTACACACGTCGAAATGAGTTCTTTTCGTGGTCGCATGCTTATAGCCTGGAAGCGTTAGAGCAAAGTAAAATTATAATCGGACAAGTGCGACTCGGGCTCGCGCACGAAGGGTTCCGTACCATATGGAAACCCCCCATAATATATTTTATTTTAATTTATTAATTATTTTTGAAAGGAATATACCACTTGATATCAAGTATCTTCCTGTTGCCGTTATAAACATCAAGCAAAAATCACGTTCCTTGTTTGAGAGCCCTCTTAAATATTTATTTTATTTTAATTGACTTTTAAAGTGCAAATTAACTAAATATTCTGTGAACATTTCAAGCATCTACCTGTAACCGTTACTAATATCGAGCGAAAAAAGTCTAAAAATTTAGGTTTGTTGTATGTAAGCCCCCCTTATATATTTGTTTTCTATTTATAGTATTTGTTGTTATAGCTGTAACAGAAGTATCAGTGAAAATTTCAACGTTCTAGTTATAACGGTTCATGAGATACAGCCTGGTGACAGACAGACGGACAGCGGAGTCTCAGTAATAGGATCCCGTTTTTACCCTTTGAATACTTTTGTGCATATTCCCAATAAATTGCTTGTCTCTCTAATATTCTACCTACCAATCTCAATTTCGATTCGATTACGTAATTCTGAAACCAAAAAATTCAGTCCTCTCATCCCAGAGAGATCGGTCGAGTGTCAAGCGACTCTCTCCGGGGAGTGAACTGCGAACAGACGGGCCCGAGTTGGTTTCCAAGCCAAGCGTCAGTACTCCTCTGCATGGCAGCGAGGCCGCACGCTCCCGCCCGAGCGCACATTCCGAACACACGCACGCGGTAGAAAGTCGCGCTACTAATCCAATATCTTTAAAAGACCTAACAACATATTTCATTAACGTGTTTTGTGACTGGAAATAATTAACAATTAATTAATATTTGCACCAGGAAAAAGCTGATTTACGATTCAAATGAAATTTTCTGAAATTCAAGCACGTAGTGCATCAGATATATTATTTCTGACAGAGATATATGATCTTTATTGCCGTTGTGGAATTAAATTAAGGTATTAAAATTAGATGTTAATCATAAATACTGAATTTTTACAACGACGTCGTGAGTATTTTTTTTATAATTAAATAGGGCACGTAGATGCTTCACGCCACGCATATTTCAAAACATAATAAATCGCGTCTGTTACACGCATCACATTACGCAGAAAAATTAATGGACTTACCATTTATTTCCATCAAGTATAATAGTACGGATTTACATAATGGTATCACATTTCGACGGGTCCGTTTTTATTTAGTGAAAGCTCTGTGCGCTTCGTAAATTACCACTGTAATACAATTTCGCCAAATAGTTTTATGAAACGTGAATGAGTCTGCGAAACAAAACACGCGCACGCTATTGTTATTAAGTTCTGACAGCTATTAATGCTAATGTAGCGTAGAGTTGCGCCGGCGCATCTCGCGTTCACTTTCTCCGCGTAAATGTAACCACTGCCGAAATAAATGAACATAAGGTTAATTAATTAACGACCTGGCATCTTCATGGGCCTTTGTGTGCAGTTTTTATGTCATATTAACTGCTAAGAGGTTGATGAATGGGGCCAAGTATGAGGTAGTCAAGCTCATACATCTTTGGGATGCTTAACAAAATGTTTGGCTGAACAATTGAGAGAATGCAGTTGAAAAATTGTGCTCAAGTTTCAAAGGTCATTGAAAGCTAAATAATAGTTTTGCCTGAACGTTATAAATGATTTTTACCAAGTATTTAGAAATAACATTACCATTATTAATTGTCTGTATGATTAACTAGACAATTTACCGAAAACAAAAAACAGCGCCTTGATCAAATCGTTTTGTTTTTCTAGGCAAACATTACAAACCTATTCGAAATAACAATCATACTTCGTGAATGGACTATAATTTGAGTGGACTGATGTGGACCAAGTGAATCTGTGGACAGTACAGCACGTCCAGATTGAGTGAAAGTTTACTGTGGGACTAAAAGTGGAAAGACAAAGAAGATACGTTTACGACAATGGATCACCTGTTCCGCCAACGTCGGATAAGCGTGCCTAAGCGGTAAGCAAGCATATTTTACTTCCCTAATTGTTCAGTTTACACTACTAATAAGAGGACTGTGAGGTGAGGTGACCATTATTTTCGCGTTTTCTGTAGAACACAAAAGAATTTTCAGTACATTTTTGATAAAATTTACGTTCCGGGAGATCTAGAGTTTTGTTTTTGGTATCAATTCGCTTGAATAAGAAATATTGTGCGTCCGTACGTCTTATTTTTAACCCCTGACGCAAAAGAGGGGTGTTATAAGTTTGACGTGTCTGTTTGTCTGTGTGTCTGTCTGTCTGTCTGTCTGTCTGTCTGTCTGTCTGTGGCATCATAGCGCCCGAACCACTGAACCGATTTCAGTTTAGTTTTTTTTGGATAAAAGGAGACTTAATCGAGAGTGTTCTTAGCTATGTTTTATAAAAATCGATTGAGCCGTTTAAGAGTTATGGTGGGTTAAAGTGGGGATGGAAGAACCAAAATTCTACAAATGTGCCCAAAATGGTTGTCAATGTGTCGGGGGTTTTTTAAATTTATATTATTTCTATTTTTTTTTAGAAAAGTTTTTCTATACTTTTCAGCCAAAGTTTTGCGTAAAATATGACTTTTAGAGTCTTATATCTTTAAAGTCATTTAAAAAACTAAGACGTACAAACCTAGCTATTGTAGTGCTGATTATATGAAAAAAGAACACTCAATTCGGATAATATTTAAAGGTAGATAACAGCTTATTGTTTTTGTATGGACAAGTTGCACCTCACACTCGTCTTAAAATCTCTACACAGTATAAAACAAAGTCGGTTCCCGATGTCTGTACTCTTAGATCTTTTTAACTACGTAATGTCGTAAGCCTAATACAGGGTGTTTGTCTAGACAATAGACATCATTTAAAATATCATAGTACTTATAATCACGGCCATTTCATCAATAGATAGAGTGCATCAAGAGGAGGAAGGTTTATATGTATAAAACATGGATATTATAGTAGGAAAAGTCTAAGAATTTCATAATGGTATCCGGTGCGAGACGATAACGACGATCCGGTCGTTACTGTGATAATGGAATAATAAATAATTTTAATAATCTTATGACCATCCATGAGTTAAATGACAATTCTTCAGGTTTTTCCCCTAATTGCCGTGCGATTATTACATTATTTATTCCTAGTTTTTACCCGCGGCTTCACCCGCGTAATATTTTGATTTTTTTGCTTTATTATGAACCTTTTAAGTTTCGGGATTAAAAGTAGCCTATGTCACTTTCCATGTTTCAAAAATTATGTCCACACCAAAAATCAAGTCATTCCGTTTTGCTCTGTTGCTGAGTGAAAGAGGAACAAACCAATAAACCAACAAATGCACTTTCGGATTAATAATATCTATATCATATATATCTTATTAAAGTTTCTGACATAAATTAGTTCTGGACTTCTTGAGTTCTAGTAAAGTATTTAGCTGTATGTACTTGAAGACTATGACCACGGATTTAGCTTTGATTAGGTACGATCAATCAATTTGAGTCTGGCGATAAAACTATCTACTGAGTTGCAAGATATCGAAATATTTACGTATGTATAGTAAGGACGAGTAGTTATTACCAATTACGTTAGACCTTATTAGTTTAGAACAAATAATGCCCAGCATTGACTTAAAAGTTTCAAACATATCACTCATCTTTTTTCTATAGCTTTCCTATTTATATTGATATTATTTTTCGCGTTTTTCGTTTCTGCACTGATCGTTTTGTTAGAGATATTTATTCGTCCTGTCCACACTTTGTAACTCTACTGGAAGATTTCCGTAGAAGAGTAGTTTTGTAAATGATTTTATCAGATTTTGTCTCAACAATAGTAAGAAATGCGCAAATGAGACAGCGGCGACGTTTCACGCCGGAATGTGTTTGTAATCAAGATAGGAGATTTAACTCCAGGACAAGTAGAAAGACGCCTGCCAACCATTATAACTGTGAATTTTTTAAATAGGTAGTTATGTACTTGCAGCGTACACAACCGCCTCTAGTACTCTAGGTAATATGTTCCCACGTAATTTAATACTATAGATAAGCGGTCGGTTCCCAGTAACAAAACCGAGCAGTGGTCTTATCAGTAGAGCTGACTCTGACGTCTGCGAATAAGACCACCTAGATGCCTAAGTTAGCTTGTAAGATATCTCAATGTATTTTGATTCATTAAATATAGTGCCTTTGCATCGGCAACACGTTTGTTTAATTTCTAGTTTTTAAAAACATCCTCACGCGCTCCAGGAAGTTAACTGGCGCAGCCGGTAGGATAGTCGGCTGCTGTCAGCGCGAAAAGTTCGCTCTTAAATTCGGTGAATTTCCCCCGCGTTGTGCAGCATTAAGTAAACGGTGTTAATACTGAATTCAGTGATATCCGTTCCGGCTATCCACACGAACCAAACAAATTAGTTATCTACGGGCGCAGAAGATGCAGGTCGGTTGGTGAGTAAGCCTTTTTCGCCATCCTTGACCTTCCACCCCATCTTCCTCGATTATTGTAAATTTAGACCTTGGTTATCGGTCAGATTTGCTTGTGTTAATAGTAATTTTGGAAAATTTGGTCTTAAATCGATTGAATTGTGTTAATTAAGGATATTTAGTAATAGTATCGGGAAATTTAGTCTTAAATCAATTAAATTGTGTTAATTAAGAATAATTAAAATTAAGTAATAGGATTGGTATTAACTCTACCCAGACTTTAATTTAGGAGTGAATAATTTTAGTATAGTTGTGTTAAATTAAAATTAATTAAAATGGCTCAAGAACATAGAGTTGGCGCTCTTGCGCAAACGGAAATTCCAAAGGAAATGCTAGGTTTAATTCCTGTCTTCAATGGGGAAACTAAATTACTAAATTTGTTCATGAGAAAGTGTGAATATGTCCTCCGACAACTACAGGGCACGCCCACACGAAACGAATTTCTTATGCAATGCATCACGAGCAAGTTAACCGGGAAGGCCGCCGCCGTTATTAGTGAGCGAAGCGACTTCACTACTTACAACGAGTTAAAAGAGGTCCTAGTGCAACATTTTGGTGACCCTCGAAGTGAGGAGTGCGTTGCTATAGAGTTAGAAACCCTAAAAATGAAAAATCACGAATCATATTTGGACTTCTGCAGCAGAATACAAGATGTTAAGGCCATTCTAATATCCAAAGTTTTTCAGTCAAATTCAGAAGAAATGAGAGTCGCGAAGAAGATCATCTATGATCATACCGCATTAAACGTCTTCCTTTATAATTTGCCCGAGCAAATGGTTCGGTTGGTTAGGTTGAAAAACCCAACCTCACTGGAAGACGCTCTAAAAATTGTACTGGAAGAAGTAAACTTCCAGGAACAATATAACATGAAGTCAAAATTGCTTAGATCCCAGTTTTCAATGCCTAGTAGCCAGAATACTATGAGACCCGCGATTCCCGCGCCTCAATTCCAGTTCGGTATACCTGGGAACCAAAATTTAAATCGACCACCGGTTCCAAGGTTCGGACAGCCTCAATTTGGCTACCGCCCGCAGCTAGGCTCCGCGCCCCAATTTGGCTACCGCCCTCAGCTAGGCTCCGCGCCTCAGTTCGGTTATCGCCCGCAATTAGGCCAACAATCAACACCGCAGCAAGGGTTCAGACCCCAGTTAGGGACGACCCCTCAGCTAGGTTATAGGCCACCCCAATTCGGGTATAAACCACCCCAATTCGGGTACAAGCCACCCCAATTTGGGTATAAGCCTCCTCAATTTGGCTACAAGCCACCCTATCAACCACCTCAACAAATTAACCCGCCGCACTTGCAATCTGGCGACGTATCCATGAGGACCGCCCGTCCCACTGGATTCAAGCTCAACGAGATAACCGGTCACGACGACGAACAAAATTATTACCATGACGATACTTATCCCTACGACCACGAAAACGTCATGTACGGACAATATGAATGTGACCCTACAAACGACTTTGAATACGACGTATACAACAACGACTTGACATACGAGACCCCACTGACAGATTCAGCTCAGGAACAGCTGGCTGAAAATTTTACAGCACAGGCCTCCATAGAGGACAAGAAGTGATAGAGCTAAACTGTGACCCTACACTAAAATTATCCCTTTCATACAAAATTATCGGAATCCCTCTCAAATCGAGCGCTCCGATAATTTTTCGCTTAGGGAGGGAGGAGTTATGTACTTGCAGCGTACACAACCGCCTCTAGTACTCTAGGTAATATGTTCCCACGTAATTTAATACTATAGATAAGCGGTCGGTTCCCAGTAACAAAACCGAGCAGTGGTCTTATCAGTAGAGCTGACTCTGACGTCTGCGAATAAGACCACCTAGATGCCTAAGTTAGCTTGTAAGATATCTCAATGTATTTTGATTCATTAAATATAGTGCCTTTGCATCGGCAACACGTTTGTTTAATTTCTAGTTTTTAAAAACATCCTCACGCGCTCCAGGAAGTTAACTAGGTACATGGAAATGTGTTGGATCTATGTTTCTGATCCGAAAGAAACAGACTATATAACAGGATTGTTTCTCGAGAATTATTTTAAATTTTAACGATATTGTAAATGTTGCGGGTCGAACTTGGACACTATTGACACAGGTTTGAGGCAAGTGGCATTGGAAGACGCCTATTACCCAACAGTGGGATAGAGAAGATCTCTGAAGCTTTTTGACTTGATTTTAGATTCTATATATGTACGTATCTAGTACTTTTGACAACGACGTTTCATACTAGGTATTTATTAAGATCGTTTTTATCATTTAAATGCGAACATGTTCGACGTTCATGTTGAAGAAATTCCTGTAAATACCAATTGCAGTTTTATGTACTTATACCAAGTCTTCCTGAGCAGAATCACGAGAGGCGTTTTATTGCCCAATCAACCAAGGCTTTCCTGGATACCCTATTAGAAATTATATATAAACCGTTTACGATCTTGTGGATCGTCAGATCATAAAGTAATTTAGGCGAAGGGTATATTCTAGGATATCATTTCGATCATTGTTAATATGACAAACTTTTCTGTGAAATTGGGCTTTTTCATCATTTTGTCAAAGTTAGATTTTTTGGATGAAGCGACTGATATCTGTTGCACTATCAGGGTTGGTACCATAGTAAAAATTGGCCGTGATTATAAGTACTGTGATATTTTAAATGATGTCTATTGTCTAGACAAACACCCTGTATTAGGCTTACGACACACTTAAACAGTGGCCGGTGGTCGCGAACCTACCAATTTTCCGTATTTCTACCAATCAAATCTACCGGCCTATTGAAACCAAGTAGTTTTTAACGATTTATGAGAATACAAGTAGTCTCCCACTTTTCTACCAAATTTCCAAAAAAGAAAAGTTGTATTTTGCGACAAATTTTCCCGATTTTCTTACCTAATTCTAAGTTTTCAGCAAGTCGAGACGACAACGAGGTTATGACTATTAGTCTCTGTTGGCTACATAATATAGTTTGAAACCTTAAAATCTTCTCATACCGATTTTTGGAACCAATCTTTCGATATCTCTTGGCAGTTCTACCGATTTCGAATTTTTTCGTTCGCGACCACTGTCAATAGTGCCTCTTACCCTCATACTACCTGCAGCACCACTGGCGGCTGCCTACGGTTTAAAACATAAATGCCTGAGCATTGAATATTAATATTTATATAAGAAGAGTTCTACATGCCAGTTGCAGCTAGTTGTTCTTCCATACAGAGCTACGAGTATATTGTTATTGCGGCTTCTATTCAAAATACGCTTTGTTCATGAATGCTGGTCTCGTTCGACTGATTTACGGCCCCTTGCAAGGGAGAGTTAGGAGTACGAATGCGGATGCGAAACATGCTAAATTTAATGCTGGATTTCATATTAGACGCCAACAGGTTTCTGTGATTTGTGCTTACTGAACGGTAACTGGTCTTTATAGCCATTATTCTATGTTTATAGCATTCACATTATATTAATACGTGCCAATTAACTTCTACAAAAGTTGGCATTATTTAGTGAAAAGTCAACGTTAATTTTATTTAATTATGTCGTATCTCAACAATTCAAGATTATGTGAAGGGTTCCTATACAATGCTTGTTTTTCTCGCATCACAAAATTTTCAAGATTTTTATCACAGAATAGTAGAAGAGAATTAATGAAAGTCTTTTTAGCAGACTCTATGAACAAAGAAGGCTGATTACAAAACTTGCTACTTATCAATTCAAACAAGAATGTAATAATTAATTTGTCGGCGATACACATCGCCTCAGCAAACGAACGCATTTAAAAGCTCCTCGTGCCTCAACAATACTCCACAGACATGACTCCTGGGTAGAAAGTACGTTGGTGATTCAGCAAGCGCAGGTTAATCTATCTTTAGTCTATTTAGTATTAATGTACGCCAGACATGCACCAAGTGGGAGGTCTTTGTCCTGGAGAATTAATTACCAATAAGATTCAAAATTGATTATGGGGTATGTTGTTGTGCAGAACAGAGATGATTTTGATATGTGTATTGCAGTGACCAATGTTTAGGTACGTTTTCAAACACAGAGCACACGGATACGTTTAAGTTATTGTTATAAGTTGCGTAAAAATATACTTTTCGTATTTGTTTTAATAGTACCTACTGCAAAAATAAGTGACTAGTGTTTAATTATTGAGATCAAGATACATGAATGCAGATACACCTTATTTTTACCGACTTCCAAAAAGGAGGAGGTACTATGCTCGTCTGTATGTATTGTTTTGTGTATGTTCATCGATATTTTCGCCAATTGGGAATTCCGAGGTGGTCCCATTTAAAATTAATGACAATTGGCTAAACCGTTTTTGATAAATCAACAAAAATGTACACACATCGATTGATGTCACAGCGATTCGTGCAAATTATTTGAATTCTGAACACGGTGAAAGTCGGTGTTGCGATTTTTTGCGAAAAATAATTATCTTCATGTTATAATAAATTTGTTCTTGTATTAATTTTAGGAGTCTATCATGACGTCATTTTAATTATGACCATAACCCCATGAATCGTAATATTTTGATTAGAATGTAATTTGGGTATTTCTCGCGTATAATGCTAAAGTAAGGCCATACTTTCGACCACAATTTCAACCGCATTTGGCGAGCTTTTTTTCTAAATTAAAACTGACGCGCAGACTCTTCTCGTTTTTCACTACAAAGTGTGAAAACCACGTTAATCTCCATAACCAAGCTGTAACATTTTCCCTATTCAGACGAAACTACCTAAACAAGTTCGGATTTAAGCAAGATTTTTCAATCAAGTTCATCGATTAGATGTAAACAGCGATTTCCTCGGGGTGAACGACATGCCGTCAGACGCTGCACGTTTTTGCAGATATCGCGATTGTTAGCTGACAATAGCGTCAACTCAGATCCGTGCCACCTGCTCGTATTTGAGTCATGGTTGTGGAACGCTTTCTTTATGACTAGCTTCTTGGCAGTATTCCACTTTTGGTCATGTTTTCCGTGTCATGTTCAAACGGAAACAATACTGATGTATTGTGACGGTATACCTATAGGTGATGAGTTTGAAAATGGTTTTCTATGGAAAACAACAAAGGTTTTATTACATTTTGCAATGATGCAACGAGATTTCTTCGTTATGAAATACTAGCTTTTATCACTCTCGTGCTTTTAATCTATAACAATGCGCAGGTTCCATTGCTCGTGAAATAGTAATAAACTAAGCAACTACAACATTTATAACTTTAGTAAATATATAAAACAGGTACGGTACCGACGGTACGTGTAGGTTTCTATAAACACCTTTCCTATTTCGTAGCAATAATAATTCGGTATTCAGCGCGATTGGTTCACACGTCTTAGCATAGGTTCATGTTCCGAAAAAGAGCTGAAACGCCGTGAGAAAACTACGACAATATGGTGTCTATATTATGATGTTTTAGTACCATGCCGGTTAACCACCACCACTGCCTTTAATATGAATATGTGTAAAGTAGGTTGGACTCCGGTATTCTTTGAGAAAGTCAGTTTTTAGACTAGTGTGTTTACCTTATTCCACCATCTTTAGTTTAGGTACATTTAATTGGATGTCATTACTTTTTATGTGATTGTGTGATGAGACAAACTACGCGTTCGCCTGATGTTAAACGTTGTCTATAATTATTATTATTATTTATTATTTATTTACAGTAAAATATAGCTTTACAGATTATTTAGCATCCAATATGCTACATTTTATACTTTACCTAAAAAAAAAAAACAATTGCATATAAGTCTTATGAATAAACCTTAACCTTAATCTTATTATATTAGCTATCACATATTAGTTCTACCTAATATGCCTATTAGAACTTAAATTATCTACTACATTTTTTGGCCGTAAGCAGAGCAGAATCTTTCTATGTCTATATATATAATGCCTGTGATATATTTGCATCACCCAGAATTTCAAACTACAGGTACCAGTCAATATCAGTGCAAATCCCTATGCGGCACAGTACTGTACTCGTAAGAAAAAAAAATATTGCACTATATTTTTATTATGATTTCACTTTTAATGTGGTCTAGTTCAAACTTACTACAAGTTTTAATCATAAACCAGCCTCACATGAAATTATTTATATTTGACTACTTACATAGTTTTAAACCATACTGATTTCTTTGGGTAATTTTTTTTAATAGGTGATATTGGAGAGCTCCTTAATACCTCAACTTTTGTTATTAATCACAAGACACAAATGCATACTGAATTTAAGTTCAAAGTCTTTAATATATTTCCACGTCGTAAAATATAAGATTTTATGAGAAAGTTAAACAAAGCTCATTTGCATCCCGTCCCATTCTAACATTTTATTTCTGAACATCTAGTTAGCATTTAGCATTTCGCATTCACTCAACTATTTTATTACACTCTCAGTAGGTTTATAAGGTAGATTATAATAGCTTCAATGCTCTTACGTTTCTGACGAATAATTACTGTTATTAGCTTTCGAGGAAAGAATCTTTTTATCTCTGAGCACTTTACACATGTTCCTCATATTTCTTTTCTCGGTTAATTCCTCTTTGACGTTACGTTGATTGTTTGTTAAATTGTGGAATTAAGTCAGAGTTGCATGATCGGAAGTTGGTTTTATTAGACTTGTTATAATAAACAGCCGTACGGCAATTACTGAGTACTTATTTATTGTTACAAGCACTTAGCCGGAAAATTACTAATGATAAGTTGCCTTAGACCCAATAGTTCACCAACGCTTGATTAAGTTAAACGTACGATTTAAACATTGATTTAACTCGGGTCTTAGACCCTAGTTCACCAACAGATGTTAATTTATCAACCGTTAGTTAAATCTTAAACAGTTTTTTAACGAAATTTTGCTGTTCAGCAAGCAAAAACTGTTGGTTAAATACAGTAATCACACGTTTAACTTAAACAAGCGTTGGTGAACTCGGTGCTTAACTGTTTAATTAGGAGTTCTCGTCGAAAGCGTATAATCGAGAAATCGCATCAATTGAGTAAATTGAACGCGGCTAGAACTGTCTTTAGAAACTGCTTTCATGCTCTAGTTCTAGTCTAGTATTTAATATTTGAGTTGCATCTCCTTTTACCAGTCTATCAGACTCACAATAGAGACGTGCAGCACCTACATCATGCTCCGCCGTTCCGCTCTCTGCTCTATACTCGGCAAAAATATACTGTCATCTTCAAACAGCTGTTCACAAAATCGACTGCAACTTTCTCCGAAACCATTATGTCATGTTACGACGAAAAATTCGATAGTAAATTATGTATCTGCGACGAGTTCAGCGGAATGATTGATAGCTATTAACTCATGTGACTCGATTACGTAACTTCCACGAGTTCCACATTCGATTATTCGCTTGGTGTCGTCGCTGATGCTCCTCTCTATTCTAACTGGTCGATTTGGTATGGTAGACCTGATTTTGTGAATTGGTAGGTAACTGTTTCAGGTTGAATTAAGATTCTGGCGAGTGTCATTATCTCGGACGTAATGGTCGAGGTCTAGGCCGCCATGTCCGCGGCGGCGGACAGTTATCGCCACGCTTCACTTCCTACCCTCACCTCAGTAACGGGTGCACTGGCTCCTATCAATAATTACGCTGATGCTTGATGCGGTTAAACTTCAGACAGATTATTCATTCATTAACATTTCCGCGCACTTTACATCCCCCACACACGATACCTAAACGTATTCCAGTAGCGATTTTCTCACAGAACAAAAATGCAGTTTGTCTTAACGCGTTTTTTTATCACGCAATACATCATTTTCAAGTAAATTGATGAAAAAAGCCTGCATTGTGTTCTTTGTATTGCATCGCGTAACAAGGATAATTCCTTTGTATTAGGTTCAGCAATGCGAAACTTAAAAGTCCATTCATGTCATTATAACAACGCTCGTATCTCGTATGGCATACCTACATGCAGTTAACCAACTTAGTAGACCTGCAACAATGGAATCGCTCGGATGGATAGGAAATCGCTTAGTACGCTTCCAATACTCAACCCAGAAAGTAAGCTGATCTCATTTTGACACGTCGGAATTTTAAATTTGAATTCTTTGTAATGGCAGCTTTTGTTGGGAACATAGGTGCAGTGCGTCCGAAAATTGAGTAACGAACAGTTAGATAATTTCGTTCTCGGGGTCAGTACATGAATCGTGTTTTTGTTACTGAGAGTTACCGTTCGATATCCGAATGCTATCTGGTTATGATGTCTGTTTAAGTGTAATTTGACTTCACATCTGCGTATAACTCGGTTAATGGGTCAACGAGTTTACCACTTCCGTTCGGGGAATACTTAGGAGTTAAAGTAAATGACTCAATAGACTTGCTACCGTTGCAACCGTAGAGCTATGACTGGAGACGGAGATAATTTCACTTGGGATAATTTTATTTTTCGCTAAAAACGGCACAACTAACTGCAATCGTGTACAGAATTCGAATAGTTCGCACGAATGAATGTATCAACCATGTAGTAATTTTTATTCAGCCGATTTCGATAAAATTTAAAAGAAACCATTTCTGAAGTATGATCTTCCAAACAAAAAATAATCATCTAAATCAGTTCATAATAATTGGCGGAGTAATCAAATGATTAAAAAAAAAACAAACGTACAAAACACAAACTTTTAATTGAATCGACAACCTCCTTTTTTGAAGTCGGTTATATAATTTACTTACTATTTTTAGTTTGTACGAGTATGTTGATAGTAATAAATTTTTATGTGAGTGTGTGAATCTTAACACCTTACCAAAGCATGACAACCGCAACCAGTAAAAAGGTGTATACTGGAATCTATAGCACCTCTAGTCGTTAGTTTCCCGATGCATTTATGCAACGCTATTGGGTTGGTACTAAAAGTCTACTCCCCCGGTCTTTAAGAAGTAAAGTAACAAGTCTATGGTTGCAAATCATAGCTGCCAAAGCTTATCATTTTTATAAAGTCGTTACGACACTGCCGAAAAAGTAGCATTAAAGGCGTGAGAAAGTAAAATACTGTTCGGGCGCATAAAATTCTGAGATGAAAAATTCTGATATAGGCTGATTGTATTGGTAAAGTGTGGCAGCAGGACACGGCAGTGTCACGCGCAAGAAAGTTTTGATTTTTATTGCGTTTACCCGCTAGTAACTGTATACCTACGTGAACTTCTGCATAAGTGAGAGTGTTGACCGTTTTTTGCCTATGTAGGTTAACACTTAGTACCTACCTATATCCTTCTTTAAAATCCAAGCTTGTAAACGTAATTGGTGTGAAAGAAATTTAATTGTAACTTGATTTTTATTCGACGGATCGACTTCCGTTTGTTAACTGTTGATATTAAAAATGACGCGATATTTAAGCTACTGAGTGAAGCTTAAACAATTAATTTGTAACTTCAAATAAATAGTATGCTTGTAGCTTTAAGGTATCCCAATTATAGCTAATTAGGGAAGCGAATGCTCTGGTAGAGCATTCCACAGCATAGCGGTTCGCATACCGCTAGTGGTGTCAAGTATTGGTTGGGTTTTTGGAACTTTAATGTTAAAATATATCGACACAACAATTACCGTAAACCAGACAGTTACATTGAACACTCAATTAAAGAGATAAACGCAGCAATTTCGGAAACTGACTTGTTGTTATTTCAACAGTTTGACGCCGCTTAACTTAAATTGTCACCCAGTAACTAAATTGTAAAACTTGTTAACGTTTAAATAGCTGTCGCGTCAAAAGCATTTATAATTTCTTTAGTAAGTATGTTTAGTAGTCACTCAAAGTACCTATTCATTAATTTTATGCAGCCAAGTACGAGTCTACAGCAAACTGAATACAATCTTTTACATTCCATAAATATTACATTTTTAGTTAAATAATCGGCCAAGTACGAGTCGGACTCGCGCACGGAGGGTTCCGTACTGTATGGGAGCCCCCCTTAAATATTTATTTTATTTTAATTTTATTATTTATTTTTGAAGTGAATGTAAAACTAAATATTCTGTGAAAATTTCAAGCATCTACCTGTTATCATTATTAAAATAGAGCGAAAAACGTCTAAAAAATCAGGTTTGTTGTATGGGAGCCCCCCTTAAATATTTATTTTGTTTTCTTTTTAGTATTTGTTGTTATAGCGGCAACAGAAATACATCATCTGTGAAAATTTCAGCTGCCTAGCTATCATGGTTCATGAGATACAGCACGGTGACAGACAGACAGACAGACGGACATCGAAGTCTTAGTAATAGGGTCCCGTTTTTACCCTTTGGGTACGGAACCCTAAAAAGGCGGCAACGCATGCACTTGACCACAAGAAAATATTACAAAAGGTCATAAATATGTATTACACAAAGTGTGCGTATGTGCAGCGTGCAGTAAGATGTGAAAACGTTCTCGGGCACAAATTCTAACTTTCCCATTACAGTGATCTCCCTGACTAAAAAGTTAATACTAGCATTTTTACAAACACTTACTTAGTTACTTCTCAACACTCAAGTTACCGAGTTTCACGCCTATCGACTTAAGTTAATGTGAATAATAAAATCGCACTGACTTGAAGAAAGTAGCACACGCTGTACGTTTATTTTTAGCTACAAAATTCTAGGTCAGGAATAGTTTCCCGTGAAAGATCACGATTCTGTAACAGATCTATTGATATGGAAAATTAGTTTTTTTTGGCTATTCGCCGACTGGTCAGCGTCAAAAGAGTGTCTTTGTAAAGAGTAATAATACGGTTTTTAAAAGTAAATTGTGCTGATGCGCTGGTTAGAGGCCGTTATGATTGTTCAAGTATCAAAAGATAATAAGTACCATATTGAAAGCTGAAGGAACAAGGATCATATAACGATATCAGAAAAATCTGAGTAAAAAGCGAATGCGCCGTGAGAATGCGGATGTGGAGATGCTATTAGCTGCACATCTTAGAACATGGGTTTCTTTTCTGGAAAGTGACAGCTTAGGTACTTTTATTGCCAATTTTATAGAGAATAAAAGAATGATATGAAATTTTATTACTTGTTCATTATAACGGTCACATTTTTTCCACTGTTAAAACACTTCAAAACTACTTTATTCACTGTTTGAGTGTTTTGAGTTTTGATTAGAGTTTGATACCATCTTGGATGGGATCAGTGATAGGATGCCGAGAGATTATTTATCAAAAAGATTTAGAATTCTGCAAAAGTGCACTAAGTTTCTGGCACTAAGTATCGCCGAATCTAACTCGGTTGGGCAGCCTTCGGAAAACTGCGTGACGCCTTTTCATCTGATATACCTCAGTGCCTCAAGACGAAAGTTTTCAATAGTTGTGTGTTGCCAGTGATGACATATGGAACTGAAACGTGGTCTTTTACTGTGGGCCTTATGAATAAGCTCAGGATAGCCCAACGTGCTATGGCGAGGGCTATGCTCGGCGTCTCTCTGCGAGATCGAATCAGAAATGAGGAGATCCGCAGACGAACCAAAGTTACCGACATAGCCCAGCGGATTAGCAAATTAAAGTGGCAATGGGAGGGTACATAGTTCGGAGAACGGATGGCCGATGGGGCAGTAAAGTTCTCGAATGGAGACCATGGACCAGCAAGCGCAGCGTAGGACGTCCACCGACTAGGTGGACTGACGATATAATAAAGATCGCAGGAACGCGCTGGATGCAGGCCGCTTCCAACCGGCCTTATTGGAAATCCATTGGGGAGGCCTATGTCCATCAGTGGACGTCTTACGGCTGATGGATGGATGGATGGATGGCACTAAGTTTCTGGGACATAGGTAGTTCATATTCGTAACAACTGTAGAACGCTCACTGGAAGATATGGACCTTCCCTTATAGATTTCCAATAAGACCGGTTGGTAGCGTCTTACATTCAGTACGTACTTGCTGTCATAATGACGTCCGGTATAATTGACGTAGGCTAAAAAAATACAAAACTAATGCATTCTGATGGTTGGAGCGTAGCACAGTTGATACTGGAAGGATAACTCAGGTTAGCGAAACTTAGCAAATACTCGTTAATATAACAATCTAGAATTCCAGAGAGGTAGTTAAGAGGCAGAGATGTGGAAAGATATGGACAAGTAAACCTTGCTTCAGAGTGCCTACTGACTGATATGGTGATTGGAAGTCTGTACCGTTCTACTCCTTTCGCTTTTGTCGAATCAATGATGCTTGTTGAGGAATAAATATGTAATTAGAGACACCTTTGTGTGTATGCACAAATTAGCCCTATAATGTTTGCTTTATTTCAAAAATAATGTGCAAAAAAACACGCGATCTCATAACAGTGACACACATCTAGGATACCGACATAACCGTGCAACACAATGGCATTCAGTATAAACCGCAGCCGACCGTCACGACGCCTCTGTTTACTTACATTAATCTCTATATCTTCACGTTTAAAGTTTAAATTACTACTTTAAAAATTGCAATCAACCACCGATGAGTAAGACTTTATTTTGCGTGACAAAATCTTATGCCTAGTTTATAAGTGTTAGTCTTAGCATCGTTAAACTAAGTAAGTTTAATTAATTACTATCATTATACTACAACAAGGTTAATTTGAATAGATATTTAGCTTTATGGTTAAGAAGGTAAGGGTGGAAATCGCTTGTAAGTTAATTAGAACGTCTCATGCAGTGGAATATTAGTACAATATTTTAATGAAGCTATAAACGTACAAAAGAGTTACGCATTTGCAATTAGGTTCATATAAATTTTTCGCTCTTGTTTTCTCTAACAATTATGATATAAAACCAAATGCATGTATTTAAATAATAAAAATAGTAAAATTGAGTTCTAAAAGTAAGTTTATTACCAAAATAAAAAAAAAAATATACGTTGCACTGAAACAAATTCACAAACGATGAAATAATTTAAATATGTACATGAAATGAATGCTACACGAAATATTCAGAAAGATAAACGTTTATAACATCAGCTCGTTAAATTAATAGTTTTATTGCTTAGAAGCAAAAAAAATCGACGATAGGTGAAAATTGAAGCTAGACTAGGCTAGAGAAAATAGTGATAAATGTTTATTGAGCTTTCCTAACCCAAAAGGTTTTTAGGAATGTCTGGAACGCTAGAAGAAAGCTATTTGCAATATAAAACAACCTCTAGTTATCAGACGAGTATTATAAAGTCTTTACTTTGTTGATAGCAATTAGTGTTAAATATATTTATGTGACCTTGTTTTTTGTACATTTTGTTTTGTTTTATTGTATACCTTCTCATTGTTGAGAACTAGGTACATCCTTTTATCACGAGATTAATCTCTAAATCTTAAAAACTGCAGATTTTTCGCTGAAACTGTGCATTTTGTCGAAGTTCTATATTGTTTTGTTACGAAATAGCAGTTTTTTAGGGTTGGTCGCATAATAAAATTTTTTCATAACTATGAGTATATATGTATATAAACTTCTATAAATCTGACTGGGCTGCAAAACGATATTTAATGTGAAAAATGCAAAGTAATGAAACTAACTGTTACAAACAAAGTATAAATAATAAATATCGGCCAAGTGCGCACATAGGGTTCCGTATGCCGTTCCATATGGGAGCATCCCTCAATATAATTTATTTTAATTTAAATGTTTATTTTTGATACAAATATACATCGAAATATTCTGTGAATATTTCAAGCGTCTACCTGTTATCGCTATTAATATCGACTAAAAAAATCACGTCTCTTGTATTTTAAATATTAAAGGCTTTACTGTGGAATAATTAAATAAAATAAATATTAGGGGACATCTTACACACAGTCTCTGACACCAAAGTAATCAAAGCTTTAAGCAAATTAGCGGTTGATAGACAATGAAACCTTGACTAAGTTACAGTAAGACACAGTAGTTAGTTGTCATACTGTAAAGTCTAGAGCACCGACGTAAGGTTACGTGTCTATCAGTTTTCTATCGTATATACTTCGGAGAGTGCGCCCAGGAATTACACAGCTTGGTCCCACCCGCCCCTTTCTTAATTCTATCGTACGGCAAGACAGATGCGAATAAGGCGCCTTCTTTTTATAGTGGACATTTCGCAAGTCAGAACTAAGCGTTTCAAATCCACATTCCTCATACAAACAGCCAGAATGTGGAACACGTTACGTGGAACACGTTGTCTGTCTTTCCACTAAAGTACAACATAGACGTGTTTTTAAATCTCGAGTTAATAGGTATCTTCTAGGTAAGCAAGCTACAACCTAGACCGCATATCTGTTTAACATCAGGCAGTATGTAGTCAAATGCAAATCTATAATAAATACATAAAAAAAGTTCAAGTGGAGTCCGTCCGCGCGGAAGAAGTCAAAATTCGACGCAATTCAGTACTTTCATACCCTTAGCGTTAAACGTTTAACGCAACCTTGTCGGAAGTCGCATTAGAAGTTTCACTTCAAAACGAATTGCTTTTGCTTTGTAAGTGTAGCAAAAATGCAAAACAACGGTTTGTGTAAAGTATATTGCTACAGCGAGCGCGTTGATGTCTTTTGTATGGCGCCACGCAGCGTTGAGGCGTAGCGATGTCGTAGCGAACTTGTATACAGATTGTTCCATTGCAAGGTGCTGAGGCTTCGGAGGACTAATCATTATGTACCTACAACGTTACTATGGGACCAACCCTGTTATCGCGAAAAGATACTAGCTATATTTTTTTGTTGAGAGTAGTTGAACTGATATAATAGATGATTTTTATTCACGACAATTGACCGCATAACCAGAATTGTTTGTAATGACGAGTTTATTTACTTATGAAAATCCTTGTATTTGAAATTAACATATTATTTATATGATTATTCGGAAAGGGTGTAATAAGTCGAAAGGGGTCATAATTTTGAACAACTTATTAATATGAGCACAACTCGGAATTCGAGAAAGAACACTGTTTACATTTTGTCGATGTCTTTTTACAATTTTGTATGGTACAGCTGATTTTTTTCTCGAACTCCGCGTTGGCTATGGAGCCTTTTACTCTTAATTTAGTATGGAGTAAGATTTATAATGATGCTTTGAATTACCCCCTTTCATTTAGTACATATTGTCTAAATAACCTTGTGTGTAGCACTGTGCTGAGACTGTGACTCCGCCGGATCAGATTGCATTGAATTCAAATGTGGTTGCGTTGAGGGCCTGATGTTGTGATAGCGTTTCCGTCCGTAACTGTATTGGCACCTTTACCTTACAATTGTGTTTGTTTTACACAATAATGTTTAAATCTGCCTTGCAATATTACCATTTTTTATACTTTAGGAATTGTTTTGTTGGTTGTGTAGTACATTTTTAGCGTATCTAACAGAATATACAAATTAAATAGCGATAATTTACTTATTTGATTTTTGTTTTGTAAAATATGATATGATGAAAATGTTAAGCAAATTACGAGTACTACATGAATTGCCAGACACTTTTTTTAACGGGCAAAAGTGCCTTTATTAACTACAACAAAACTACACTACTATTATACAAAAAGCATTGGATCATCCTCAGACCTTTGAAGGTCTAAAGATAATCCAAATGCTCAAGCCCACTGCCAGTTGGCAGCGTGCCCAGCATGCTGGCTGCATTGCCACGCTGAATGGCAATGCTTATGCGTTGCCATTCAGACACTTGCCAGACACTTTAATTTACTGAACATAAAACATAAACATGACATAAATAAAAACAATATACGAGTACAGATATGTTAAATATTATCTTGGCGAATAAGCAGTAGCCATTTTGTTCCATATTTGTCACTGCAACTGTATACTTAATCCTCGTTTAATCAATAAATAATTCATATATTTTGTCGTTGTTTTTTTTAAGTCATATTTTTCGCCATTACTTTTTTATTATATAGGGTGACTGGTAGGTCACTCAAAATACTCTAGGATATAGTTGTGCTCGTCATTACAAAAAGTTCGTAAAACCTCGACATAATATATGGGACAACTTATTTTATTTTTCGTGGTGTCTGGGGTTAGATCCATTGTGAAAATTAGTCATAATGATGGGCACAACTTCATCCTAGAGTATTTTGAGCTCTCGACTAGTCTGCCTGCATACGAGTAAGACAAATTTAATGTATTCCATCTTATTCAGTAAGAGTGGTAGTGGCGAGATTCTGGGAAAAGGCCTTTTTTCTTTTGTACCATATCTATCCATCCTAAGGTTGCCTGGAAGAAATCACTTTCAGTGATAAGGCCGCCGGTTGCTTCACATGTTGTAGCATCTATTTTTCTGTTTTATGTGTGTGTTAATGTGAATCAATAAAGAGTTTATCTATCTATCTATAAATATAATCATTTGCAATTTTACACGTGCACACAATTGGATCATTGACACGAAGTAGAAGTATCTAGGTGTATGTTTTACAACTCGTGTAGGTATCTCGTTTTTACAAGAGTGGTTGCAGCTCGGCAGCGCGTGCGCATCAGCTTTCCACAATTATAACGACATTAATGACCGATTTACGCGCGCTACTGACTTATTTTACTGGATAATGTAATGGTTAATTATTAAATAAATTATTAAATAACGATAATGATAACTGTGACAACTGGCACTATTGCTTATCAAAAACACGCCTTTTGTTTTTGAAATTATTATTCTCTTGTCAATGCGTAGCCTAATAGAGGCTTAATAGGTTAATCTCTAACAAGTCAGGCATTTGACAGCTACTTTCATACTTGTATTAAGACTAATAAAGTTTTTCATTTTCGTGTAACTTTCAACCTTAAAATTAATTTTTTTTGACTCTACTTGTTTCATATATAGGACATATCAAGGAGTCTTTTTAGCTTTTTAGGGTTCCGTACCCAAAGGGTAAAAACGGGACTCTATTACTAAGACTCCGCTGTTCGTCTGTCCGTCTGTCTGTCTGTCTCCAAGCTGTATCTCATGAACTCGTAATAGGTAGAAAGCTGAAATTTTCACAGACGATGCATTAGCTGCAACAGGCTATAACAACAAATACTAAAAATATACATACATATATAGGCTGGTAAACACATTACCACTCATTTGCGCCGCGCAGTCGGGTAAAAATAAAATTAATATTTAAGGGGGGCTCCCATACAACAAACCTGATTTTTTGCCGTTTTTCGCTCGATATTAATAGTGGTAACAGGTAGATGCTTGATATATTTACAGAATATTTAGTTGTACTGTACTGTACTGTACCAGCCTTTTTAATAGTCCACTGCAGGACGTAGGCCTACCAACGAAGGGTGACTAGGCCGTTATCCACCACGCTGGCCCAGTGCGGGTTGGTGGATTCACATACGACATCGAATTTCTTCTACGGACGTATGCAGGTTGCCTCACGATGTTTTCCTTCACCGAAAAGCCAGTGGTGTGAAATTCCGTACATAAATTCCAAGGAATTCATTGGTACGGGACCGGGATTTGAACCCACGACCTCACGATTGTAAGGCGGGTGTCATTACCACTAGACCACCACGGCTTCTCTAGACCACCACGGCTTCTAGTTATTATATTTAGTTGTATATTCACTTAAATAATAAATGATTAAATTAAAATAAAATTAATATTTAAGGGAGGCTCCCATACAGTACGGCACCCTTCGTGCGCGAGTCCGACTCGTACTTGGCCGATTTTTTACTATTTAAAAGTTCTTTGTTCTGCTGTATACTCGTAAGCTGTCCTCTACTTATGATGCGAGCTTGTATAACATATGAATGTCACTCGAGCTCCACAGCCTACCTGAACCTGAACGTTAATTTCATTTCATGTAGGTTTGCGTTTGACTACACATTGCACGATGTTAAGCAGATATGCGGTCTAGGATGTAACACGCCTACCTAGAAGATACCAGTTTACTCGGGATTATAATCTCTTGTTCTAATTTAAGAGTAAAATAACTACGAAGTTGTAGAGAGACTATCAGCACCTTCTCCCATAATGTAAATGAGTAACTGTTACCTAGTTAGTATTCCTATAAAGCCCTATAAGGGGTTAAATTATTTCATACCGAGTAATTAGAACTATGTACCTAGTAATTGCCAAGCAACAAAACCAATTCAACTTCCTGTACTTGTACTGCATATTATGCTATAGCAGTACAAGTGCAGGCACTGCTATAGCAGTAAAGTACAGGAACTTTATACTGTTCGGTAAGGATTACTTCAGACCGGGAGGTATATAAGTGTCGCAAAAACGTTTGAGGTAATCAAGTTCCCCAGATCAGCGCTGCGAGATCTAGACACGCGGCAGCGAGTCCAGCCAAAGTGTTTAAAGAAAACTGGCGACGCAGCGGCCGTGTGTAATATTACACGAACCATTTGGAGCTACTTTTGACCCCCTCACAACTCGAAAACTATTTAGCCATGTAGTCTAAAATAAAATTTGGCACATTTGTTAAAGTCAAGTCAAATCACGAGCTTGAATTACATAAGTAAATCCCTATATAATGTTGTAGGTATGTTCTTGTAGCTGAAATTTTAGGAAAATCCTAAAATTTCAGCTACAAGAACAGAGACAAGAACAAGAACATACAGAGCACTTGGCCCCCGCGTAGATCTCAATTCTTTTGGTGGCGACACTTTGGCTCCCATTTCACATTTATGTTTTTGATGAGATGTATCTTACAAAAATATAAGATGTTAAAAACTTTCTTAGAGTTTAAAATTTATATGGAATTGATTGCAATCCACCGGCTCTGAACTAGTTAAAAAAGTGTTTCTGTCTCCGATATGGAACATTGCTTTGTAAGGTTTGAAAAACTTTATTAATGAAGATGACTTTTGATGTACAAAACAATGCGGTACAAAGAAATTCTCAATGGCATCCCGTTGTGCAGCAAATGTGATAACACACTGGTAACACGTTTGACTGTGGGATAGGAAGTGATTGTCTTTTTCTTGTTACATGCATTTATTCTAGCTTGTTGATTCAAATTCCAACATTTTGATTGTTTTACTACGTTTTTATATTTTTCATATGCAGCATGTCGTACTGAAATGTTTGATTAATTACGAATGTAATTTTGGCTGCTCAGTATTTTTCCGAGTTACGTATGTACATAATTAAGTATATTATAGTATCCCCAAACCAAACACCCTGTAATGGTAATGTAAGTTCAAAGTCAAGTAGTAAAACAATGCTGTGCTCATAAATTTAACTTTCCATTTAAATTATGTACATTGTGCTTAGTTAACCGCCATCAGAGTACTGATTTAACACAATGAGCTGATATGTAAGTTAATTTTATACGGCCCCAAGGTACAAATCATTCAAGTTCATGCTTTGTCTCGCTTACATCACCCTCTCGCTCACATTTATATTTTTTTCGACATTAAATGACTGTATAGATTACCTTTATAGTACCTAACTAGTCTTTAATTTCCCTGTTAAATCCTTAATAAACCGAAATCCGAAAAAAAAACAAAATATCCTAAATCCGTAAAACCTTTAATTTAAGTGCAGTGCCGAACGCATCTACACAAGAAGAGTGACAGAGTCATATCCATCAACCCACATTGGGCCAGTGTGGTGGCCCAGTGTTGATGGATTCACAAACGCCATTGATTTTTTCTATAATGCTGATTACGTTTTTGGTACGTTTTCTTTCACTGAAAGGATAGAAGTGCGATAATCCGTACAGAACTCATTGGTACTGGACCGCGATTTGAACCCACGATATCATGATTGCAAAGCGAGTGTTACTACGACAAAATAGCTTCTTGTGGACATTAAGCTAAGGCTAAGCTTTACAACAATACTTATATCGGACTCCGAATACTGAACCGGAAGTCACTGAAATTACAGCACAGGCGTGGGCCTAGTGTTAATTTCAGGGTTCCTTAAACAATGTAAATGTATGATAAATCTACCTAGGTATATAAGTATTAACATTAACGTTATGCATTTACTAACACCCTGTATATTTACTGTTTAGTTTCTATTTCGTTTATTCCCACTTAGATATTAGTTTTAGCACTTATTATTAACTAGCAACCCGCCCCGGCTTCGCACTGGTGTATTATACATATAAACCTTCCTCTTGAAACAGTCTATCCATTAAAAAACCGCATCAAAATCCGTTGCGTAGTTTTAAAGATATAAGCATACATGGGGACAGACAGCGGGAAGCGACTTTGTTTTATACTATGTTGTAGTGATTAAAAGTATGGTCAGCGTGTGTGGGAATAAGAGTGTCGCGACAAACTTAACATAGTTTTGCGGCACCCAATTAATTATTAAGAAATTAACATTGTGAATGTAAAAAAAAAACAAAAAAAAAAATACCTTAGGTAAAAAAGTATATAAAAAGAAGTGTTTACATTGTAGAGCAAAGTATTGCCTTGATCTCTACAATATCTCAACCTTAATAAGTTATTTTGTATGTAAACAGAAACACTGCTTATGTTATTTTAAATTCATGAATACCATTTTATGTAAGTATTCGAAAACTTTAAAGTAGGGATAACTAATATAATAACTTTAGGAATGGCTCGGCTAAGTATCAGCTCGAGGCCTTGGAATCGGTGGACCGGCGTGCTGTTCGGCTTATAGGTGATGGAAAGTTAGTGTCAAAAAAACTTCATAGCCTGGAGCATCGCCGTAGAGTTGCGAGTCTGTCCATTTTTTATAGGATTCATTTCGGAGAGTGTGCATCTGAGCTGCACGACCTTATCCTACCATCCCCTTTTTACTACAGGACAAGTAGGAGGACGCCGCATTACCACCCCTACATTGTCGATTTTCCTTCGATACGTACGAAGCGGTTTGACTCAACATTTCTGATTCGTACCGCCAGGGAATGGAACAGTCTTCCTGTTTTCCTGTTTCCTAAGAGATATAATCTAAAACTTTTCAAGGTCAGAGTGAATAGGTATCTTCTAGGTCTGCGTGCCTCATCTTCGACCACAACGTCGCTTACCATCAGGCGAGTCGGTGGTCAAACGCGGACTTATATTCGTTTAAAAAAAAAAATTGACGAGCAATAGAGAGAAGTTCGAAACTGACTATTAATTATAATAACTCATCAAACTTACAGCGTACGCTTTCTATTGCGTACCTACATACCTTTACTTACGAAAATACACCAATGTTTATTCGTTTTGTGAGTCACATAATCATCGGATTTTTAATTTGAACTTACCTTTATTATTATTCTGTGCCTATACAAGAAGCTCCGCCAGGTGACTGACCTCAAGATAGATATTTCGAAGTTATTTGCTGTTGTATTTGCAAAATCTTAATTATTAATTATATGTACGGATATTTTAAATAATACTGACGATTATACAATGTACTAATTATATTATTTATTGTCTAACAAGATCATTGCTCTCGTTGTTTCCCACATAAATAAAACTTAACAAATTAATAAATAGGCAGATAAAATAAATAGAATTCAGTTTGGCCATTTTTTTGACTGTTCAGTTTTGTTCCACGACATAACTTTGAACTAACATTTCCTAGATGTTAACTTCATACAGTCTTATGTCCTTAATCTAAGCAAAACCGATTAAAGAACATGGATGTTAAAAATCGGCAATCCCGAGTTAATCCACATGACGGATGGTATGCCAGCGGTTATGCGGTATTAGATGGGTATGAGAGACACTGGTCTGACACATGAATTTTTTGCTCTTGTCCATTATCTGTCAGTTTATACCAATAGGTAAAGTTTTGAAGGCTCCATTTGTATTGGCGTCCGTTTTGCGCGTTAAGCCGTTCGTGGACAAGGCGACGTTGTAATGCTAAGGTCTTTCTCACAAGATGTTATCTTGTACAAACGTTTCACGCCTTAGCTGCGAATTAAACTGCACTATTGTAAGTATTCGCTTTACAAATTAGCTTTGTTCCGCTCGTGACACGACGTTAGCGCTGCAATTATCGATGTCATCGAATCATGAATCAGCGGTTTGCCTGTTTTGACGGCACTTGACACTGACATGACGGGTGGTTTAACGCGTCGCGACGCGTGAAGATAGCCATATTTATGTTGCATACTAGCGATAAACTAACACATGTAGTTTCATGTATGAACGGCTGTAAACCACGCGTCATGTCACTGTCAAGGATCGACAAAAACAGCAAATGGCTGATTAATGTTTTGGATGATACCGATAATTGTAGCACTAACCTGTCATTATTGAACTCGTCTATTCGCACTGCATTAGTAGTAAATATGTAATTGATTTCCAATCGTTTCATTTGAGAATTGTATTAAGGTATAAAACTAGGTGTGTAAAATACGAGGCGTGTCAGCATTGCTAGATTAGCAGAATTACTTAAACTAACTTGCAATAGAAAAATAAAAACTAAAATAAAACACACTGACGATTGGTTCTGAAGGAAAGGAAAATAAACGTTACATTCATATTCGTAAATGAACACAACAGTATACGTCATTTGTTATGGTTGAGCCCTACGTTTAGGAAGATGAAAATACGTATTTGCACATAGTAGAGGTCTTTTCAGTAAAAATAAAAGTATCGTATTTACTACCCGAGATAAACAGTCAAGCTAGGTTATCCACATTTGTGTAGGCATTTGAAAGTGACAAATAGGATTGCATTATTGATTTTTATAGAGATATTATTTATACGTTAAGTACTGATTTTATTAATCTTGGCAGTTATTTTTCACAAAGAGCTCGAAAGTTTAATTTATTATTTGCTGTATACTTGGTGCGTGTTTTATTATGGAAAAAAAGTATAGGTGTAATGTATTTCATTTAATTTTTTAGATAGGCTGCGATTCTGCACCGACAATAAATTCATTTGAATTGATTGTTACACCAAAAATAGGACATTCGAGAATTTTAATTACTCTTTAGGCCTTTAGTGTGTTCAGTAATTGGTAATTCGTTTTTTTCCACTCTACTTACAAGTTCTTTGTAGTACAAATCTGTAGCTACTTATTTTTATGTAGCAGCTCTCATTGCTTCAAGTGAGTTTAGATTAGATTTCTATCTCATTCAAGCGCGTTTTAAGTTAGCGTCAAGTCGTTTATTAAACTATCATTAATAATTCCAGATTGATTGATGGACAAGCTTTCGAACACATAATTATAATAAAGTATTAATTCATAATAATGCCATTAGTTTTGATTACATTTGCTGAAGTAACTGCAACGTTGTTTTTAATGTTAAAAAGTGTAGGTACGAGTACCTACATTTTTTTAAGGATGTGGCTTTTTAAAAGTAATCTATATACAACGACGTGATAATCCATACTTCTAATTTTTTTTTAATCTTATTTATTTGTGGAGTTTTGTCGATTTTCGACCATTCCACTCCCATTTAACTTCTAAATTTAAATCCATAATTTGAACCCATTTTTCAAGCATCACAAAAAAACTTTTTTTAACAAAGACATATAAAGATCAATAAAAAAGCAAAACAATTTGCAACTTTGGGTTTGCAAAACCGGTAAAGCCGTTGTGGCGATAGGAGGTCACATCCATACGCATACAGCTAAACCTAGAACGTTATCCTCCTTTCCTGTGCAGTCAAGTAAAAAAACCACTTGGCTATTAAAATAGATTGAATAGGTCATTCTTCTTGCGGTTTAAAAAACAGACTGTAACAAACGTGCGCAGGCGGACGAGTGCCAGAAAAAAAGTACAAACAACATGTTGATTAATTTGAGCAGTTGTACGTGTAATTGAGTGTGGAGAGATATAAAGATATCAGTGATAAGATCTACTTCTGATGGGATTCCGATGAGCTAACAATTTGTTTATGTCGGGCACAAACGGACCGCGAAAGGGCAAAAAATAGGCGTTAAAATTAAATGTCATTCGTCACGGAATCAAAGTTTGTTAGCAGTAATTTAAACTTGGTACTCTAGGTACGTGGCTTGGAGATAAGATAGTTGTATTATTTTGTAGTTTCTAAGACTTCAAACTTCAACAAAGCGAACTAGGGTGAGACTGGGCCGAGCATTGCACTCCGCGTCTTGCAGAAAAGCCATATATTTGCTTAGAGAAGAACAAAAGATAGCTTCGGGTAGCTTATGACGGTTTTGTTTCTTACTAAGCAAATATGGCTTTTATGCAGTAGACTCGTGTACAATAACACCCCGGTTAGCTCTGCTTCAATCCGTTTTGATAGAGTGTGGGTTGTTATAATATTAGGAGACAATACGAATAGGTAAGTAAAAAGAGGCATCTCCCCGACTCTATCCGGTTACAATGTTTAACAGTACAAATTGCACGGTTAAACAGTGTTTAAAGTGTGTTTAAATCTTTTGTGGTAAGGCGGTACGATTCCGAAACGAAATAGGTATCGACTATCATGGTCTCCTACTACACAATAGTCAGAGTATAATTATGTTTACTATTTTGAAGCCGTGGTGGTCTAGTGGTAATGACACCCGCCGTACAATCGTGAGGTCGTGGGTTCAAACCCGGTCCCGTACCAATGAATTCCTTTGAATTTATGTACGGAGTTTCACACCACTGGCTTTTCGGTGAAGGAAAACATCGTGAGGCAACCTGCATATGTCCAAGGAAGAAATTCCATGGCGTATGTGATTCCACCAACCCGCACTGGGCCAGCGTGGTGGATATGGCCCAATCACCCTCCATGGGTAGGCCTGCGTCGTGCAGTGGACTAGTAAAAAAGGCTGGTACAGTACAGTACTATTTTGAATGAGAAATTAATAGCTGTTGCTCTAGACTTTGAAGGAAAAAAAGTGTTCCGTTTTTGTTACACTTGTCTGACAACCGTTAGAATTAGAACCTGTATTGTTAAACAAAGTATTTCAGCAGTTTTTGTAAAAAATGTTTTTTCCTCTTTTTTTGAGGAGGAATTGTAACCATAATCTTTTCAATGAGTTAAGTTAGATTTACTTGTAGGCATGACGTACTGTCGCCGCTTGGTGTGGCTTCAAAGTTCATTAGACTTCAGGTGAAGGAAAACATCAAAGTGGTAGAGTATTTTGGCCAGTGTCGTAACTATAAAAGCCTAAGTCACTTCACTAACCCGGTGCAAATGTTAACAACTGCATTTTCTACTTCCGAGCATAACCTAAAACTTAGTCCTGGACCTTGGTATTTTTTCCGCGTTTACAAGTAGGTATCTCATTTTTGATTGCGCCTTGTTGTAGTGGTAAAGTTGTATCTCATTTTTGGTTTAACTGTCCTGTTCCTATATTACGATGCTATTGATGCCATCTAGTTTTTTGAGTATTAGGTACCTACATAGTTAAAACTAAGTAAGTGCGTCTCGAGACACGCGTATGACTGGCTTCCGTGGATGGTGACGATGATTATGATGATGATGAAAACCAATTTTTACGATGTAATTAGACGGTTGACTACCAGAAAAACGTAATTGAGTGAAAAAGAGTAAATTTACTATGGTACCTTAAAAATCATAAAAATAACTTGATTTATAGAACTGGAAAATTTTAGTCCTATTTTCTACTAAGGAAAGGAGTTCCTTCAGGTCTGTCAGGCTAGACAGAACTCTACCTTTTGTCAACTAAGATAAGATATAATTTAGTGTGAATGTAAAACCGGGAGAGGGTTTATTATTATACTTCTACACTACACATTTAGTCATTACCTTTGAAATTAATTATGCATTTATCGCAATCGGCTCTGCCAACAATTTTTAAATAGCATGGCGTTTTATTTTCTGAAATCATAGCATGCATTGAAGACGCTACTGTAATTATTAGAAACATCATACGCTTAAAAACATGCAACTGCTATCATAATAACCGGTTAGGAATGTAATAAATAGAAATTAATAGTAAATGTCCATTAATTCTACGCGTAATGTGAGGTTCCGTCTGAATTGCAGAGACCTTAATTTAACATGTGATTACAGTTGCAGCGGTTGCTTAGTTTTATTACGCCCTTAGAAACTAGAGCTGGGCGGGAAGCTTCGTGATATAATTATTAAGTGTCCTATTTCGTTCCAGGGTTGCATTGTATCCACTTAGTTTTTTTTATACTGTACTAGATTTTGCCCACGGCTTCGCCCGCATGATATTTCGAGGCACTACCTTACCACCCTTAGTAAAGGAGGTGGAAATAAAAAAACAAAAAAAATCGATTTGCATTTGTTCGATTCGACAGTTCTTTTTTGACATTTCTTGGAGCGCACGCTAGAATAGCTAACTAGCTCGCTAGAATACTTAACACTTATTGTTATAATATGGAAAATTTATACAATATCATTATAATTTATAGCCTATGTGTTATTCTGATATATAAGCTATATAATTGCAAAGTATCATCTCAATTTGTTCAGTAGTTTTTGCGTGAAAGAGTAACAAACATCCGTCCATCCATCCATCCTTACAAACTTTCACGTTTATAATATTAGTAAGATGAATCCGTTTGAATATGAATTGTGTGAATTAAGGGGTGTGTAGACTTTGAAATGAAACTCAAGAGGTTTAGCAGTTTTTCTTGTAACAAAAAGTTTTCGTTAAACTGAGTCGATACGAGTGAAGACATTTTTGTTGTTTGGTTGTTTGGCCCCCTCTTAAATATTTTTTTCTTCTGTTTTTAGCAACATAAATACAGCAACTGTTAAAATTTTTATCTTTCTAGCTATAAAGGTTCATGAGATACAGCCTGGTGACAGACAGAGAGACGGACAGCGGAGTCTTAGTAATAGGGTCCTTTTTTTACCCTGTGGGTACGGAACCCTAATAAAGCAACTTTTACTCAACTGTGATAGTTATTAAAGCACTAATGTATAAATATTTCAATCAACTTTGCTTAACAAATCATTTTTTTGCGAGCGGCGCAGACGGGTCTTATTTTTGGGCGGACCTCTTTTTTAGCCCGCATTTTGGCTTTCGTGTAGGTACAGTTTTAAGTTCAATTATGGGTTTATTGTAACGGGATAGTCTAGTTATCGAAGGATCATTGTACAAATAAATTACAGTTTTTTTTTCAGCCGGAAACACCATAATTGTTATCATTGAGGTCGGTGCCTGCCTGCAAATATGTGGTTTGTTACCGCACGGCGTGAATACACAATAGTAATTGGGTATAAATTATATAGGTACCTTTCCGAATGAGGTTCTAAGCTTTTTGTCTACCTACTTATATTAGTTATTGAAATTAGGGAGAAGCAAAAGAGACATGATTAAAATGTATCGAGATTAGGTCTCGTAACGTACCTGAAAAGGACCGTTTTAGGGGCTTAGCCGAACCAAGGGAAGAATGCGACTGTGGCGCCACTCAGCAGACCATGGAGCATCTACTACAATGCCCACAGTGTCCTAACACCTGCACACAAGAAGATCTCTACGAGGCCAACACCGCCGCAGTATCCGTGGCCTCCTACTGGTCGAACAGCATATAGCTTAATATAAATTTTATGATCGAATCGCTGACTCGAAAAGAAGAAGAAGAACGTACCTAAATATTTGTTTTGTAAAGTGCTTTCTCTATTAATTTATTTAGTAATAGCGATATCAAACAATAAATGAATAATTTAATCTCGGCCTACAGTTTAGGTAAAACACACACACGCAAACACTTTTTTGTATCGTATTATTATGACAAACTATAGTGGCCAGCCATGCAAATAAAAAATAAATTAAAAAATATTTTTGCAAGTAAAATACATATTAAATACTGATACTTTTGCAATTAAGGTTTTAATATTTGACGGACTTTAATTTTAAAGCAAGCATGGTACAAAGTCTAAGCCTGCAGTGAAATATCTTCTTTGTCATAACTATGTCATGGCAAGTAAATCAATAAAAATACATAGATGTTCTATTCTAGGCATTTGGTTAATTCATGTATGTAGGTTAGAAATTTTATTTTTATTATATTGTCTAGACTCTAGACTAAAGAACCTCGTTTTCAGCTCATTTTTATTTATTATTCTATTCGGATACATACCATATTCATACATTTAAATCAATGAATATCCGAAAAAAATATGCTCTTAGAATGCTATTGTTCTTCTTTGTGTCGATCCTTATTTTAAATTTAACGTAATAAGTTTACATAATTACTAACTTTAATCATTGCACATTAATGCCCGGAAATGCTCAAAGCTTTTTTCCATATAATTCTTCTAATATCTTACCAACTGTTTATGTAACGGTTTGTGTCCTTTATATGCTTCTTAGGTAAGCTAGTATGTGGATGTAACTCATAGATAGTAGGAACTTTTCCTGGCAGGTGTGGCTTATTGCTTTACCTATTACATAAATAACCAGTTATTTTATATTCTGAATCAAGAGGATTTATACAAATAACTTTTTTATTCTATTTTGCTTTTATGTCTAGTATATATAGTCTAGTACGGATTAGTAAACCCTGTCTGAATAAACCTGTGCTTACTGCAATTATAAATTGTTTCATAGATTTATGTTTTCTTTACCCGTAAGTCTCACATTATTCATCTTCAACGAATAGCCATGCACTTGTTTGGTCTAGCCATTGCCCCATAAATGGACATGGTATTGTACTTGTTTAAAGATCAGTCATAATATGTCTTCGCTCTTTTTCAACAAAGCATGTACGCCAGCTGTCAGTGAACAGGTGGTTACATAGGAATGTTGTTTTGTAGGTAAAATCACAGTAAAATACATATTTGATGCTTAGCGTTCTTCGTTTTTATGTTTTTTTTCGTTTGACAAGGGGCAGACGTGAATAGCATAGATAAATAGAAGTCTATACCCAGCAGTAGGTTATCACAGGTTAATAATGGCGAAGCACTTGGACGTAGACAAAATTAAATAGATTAGAATGCTCTAGCTCTGGAAACTATCAAATTCTCTTAGCAGCTAATATTCTTTGGTAATCTATCCATCTATTCATTAGTCATAGGACGTTTACTGTTGGACATGGGCCCCCCGTCTGGATCTCCAATAAGACCGGATGAAAGCGGTTTGCATCTAGCGTGATGCTGCGGTTTTAACGAGATCGTCAGTCCACCTTTTGGGTAGAAGTCCTACGCTGCGCTTAAGTAGGTAGTAAGCCAAATACATCTCACTATTGTTTTTTTTTTACTAAATGTAAATTCATTATGTTCACAGCCTATGGTTCACGGTTGAGTTTAAAGCAGCTGTTAAGTTTATTGTAATGAGAATTGCAGCTATAAACATAAAAACAAAGACATGCTTCCGACTGAGCTTAGAATTATTTTGTTGTTTGTTTTGTCAATTTGCACACTAAGCGGAGTTAGGTATTTACTGACAGTCGTATAACACTAGAGATATAATAATAGATAGCAGCTCGAAACTTGCTTACTATGCAATGTAATTACATGCTACGCTCACTTCATCATGAGATAGCGAATTAATTTTAAAATCATCCTCTTACCAGGAACATTACACAATAACTTTCCAAGTTATTTATCAAGCTCAGCACTTATGCGATCATAATCAAAAGTGACATCGTTTCAATGCACTGGCCGTCCATATGATGTCATATTGTGTTTACTTGCTCGCTTGAGAAGCTGTTGAAAGTAAAAGTGGTTAGATTGGGCGCTCGGTTCTTCAATAGAAATCATAAAAGCGGTTATGTGTCCCACGGACGCAAGAAAGTGAGAGGACGAGCACGGTTAAGAGGAAGAAAATCATTTTATAATTGTAAAATTATTCAGTATTTTATTGTACTACTATCACTTAGTGATTGTACAATGGACTATGTAAATTAATCTAGAGCTTGCTCTAGGTACTCTATTCAATTTTTCACCCAAACGCGCTTGTATATACCTACTACATATATGGAGCTTGAAAATGAAACATGGTAATTTTTTTTCTGCATTTCCTTGCTATTTAACCAAACTATACTTTCAGTAAAACATACAAGATGTATTTTTACAAATGATATTTATTAGTACATATATAGAACGACCGGCATTAGCTACTTTTCAAATATAAATATTGATTGAAATCTTTATTTTATAACAGTTTTAAGAATACACGATAGTACAATATTTAGAAATATGTAGATTGAGTCATACAACAAATACCTTAACGAAGTTAACGATACTTTTAAATCTTATTAAACTTTTTAAATGACTTTCGTCAATTAAACTTGTAATATGACAAAAAATATACGTTTGTGTAGGTATAATAAAATACTTAATGTGTTACAATGCACTTTCCAGTCGTATAAAAAATCACATGATCGCCAGATCACCACGCAGCTTACAGAAGAGGTGAAGGTGAAGATAACCCGACTGATATTATCTAGATCAGGTTAGAAAGCTGATTATATAATGGACTGGAGTAAAATAAATTAATGCGGTCTGTTATGGGGGCTGTACATATCTAGGCGTTGAAAAGCCGCACCCGCGGCTATCGAAATATCCTATTTATATCCGCATGTTATTGTAATATGTAAATTTGTGCGTGGGATTATGATCTTAGCGAAAGCTGTCTTTATGTAACAATTGGCAATAAATTTAGGCTTCCTTATACGGCTTGTTTTACTATAACAATCGAGAAATATTTTCGAAAGACTAACACTGCCGAAGGAAGGACTTGTAGAGTTAAAGCGTGTAGAGTTAGAAGCTTGGCTCTACATGAGATCTGAAAACTTTTTGATAGTGCGAACTGTGGTCTTGTCTTGGCTACATTCACATGAAAATGTTTTTGTTGGATAATTATATTAGCACATTTGTGAGTGTAATATGAACGCGTGTGAGCGGTTGTCGTACTTGACAGCAGTGTATATTATTACGGAACCACTATATACATATATTACGATAGGAATAATCTATTGTCGACAGACGATTTCTAATACATGGATGTTTCTTAAGAATAAAGGCAGTTATGATTTTGACTTATAAAAAGATTGGAGTTCCATTTCCATACCCTTGTAGTTATTGGCTTATTTTATTTTGTTTCATTGGGCATATCTTTATTACTAAGATCTTTGATGCCATTGCAATGTGGTTACTTGTTAACCGATAAGCTGAGGCTGAATAAGGAAAACGAAAGCTGAACATAATATGTGTATGTGTGAACAGCAAGGAAAGTTAGTGACTTTAGAGTTTAAAAATAATACTAATAAGATGTTTCCAAGCATAACAAGAGATTGTGAAAAAGTTTTAGTATGTCTAGTCCTCTATTTGTGTACTAGTTACACCAAAGTGAGAGCATTTACAAAATACCCATGACAAAGACTTTTACTTTATGATAATAGGCGCAGATGACTCACCTTGGTCAAATGATTGTTGATGATTTAGTTGTAAGCTCGGCACTGTGGGTGTATTGTATTACTGTCTTGATGTCAGAGTATTGATCGACTAAGACAGTTTTAATCTCAGGTTGTATCTAATCGACTAAACTAGATGAAGATTGTAACTACATACATATGTATCGTAATATCTGACCTTTGAAATGAACTATAAAATTTTCTGAAAATGTAAAGTGTTTCTGGAAAAGAAAAAGAAAATCAAATACCTACGCTTCGTTTAGTGTGAGTAGATCAGATTAATACTTAGTGACTACTTACTACTTAGCAAAAAAAAAACTTATTTGTCAACTGTGATCGTCAATATATCTATCTGCTTCAAGCGTCAGAGTTAACATAGCAAACATAGCAATGTATGGTAAAGTAGTATGTATGGTCATTAGGTCTTTGATTGTTCTGTAATATATTGTTCTCTATGCATGAAAAGATATTAAGGTAGTAATTTTGCGCCAACACCTATAGCACCGTTATAATAATTTTTCGCTAAAAAATCGCAACACCGACTTCCACCGTGTACAGAATTCGAATGGTTTGCACAAATTATTGTTGATTTACCAAAAACGGCTCAGCCGATTTCAATAAAATTTAAATGGTACTGCCTCGGAAGGGATTATTCCAGTCTGTCCCCGTATACACTTTCGAAAAAAAAATTACATCGTTTTGCAATTGGCAAAAATATCGATGAACATACACAAAATAAACATACAGATGAAAATTTTACCTCCTCTTTTTTTGGAAGTCGGTAAATGATAAAGTGTATGTCTCAGAGTGGCGCGCTATTGGAAAACCCAACAGCAAGCGATTTTGAGTAGGTAGATGCACTTTATTTTTAAAGGTGAGATATCCCAAATTATCATTTTACTCATCATTATTTATGACCAACTTTTGTTAGGTATGGGATGTAGGAAAACTAACCTTTCCGTTATATTTCCCGCATTAAATACTTTTTAATGAGCCCATCCATAGCTGACAGAAAATTTAAATCAAATAACTCCACTCCTACTTTTTTAACACTGGCTGAAAATTTAAATCAAATAATTCCACTCATACTTTTTTCAAACTGGCTAAAAATTAAATCAAATAATTTTACTTATACTTTTTTTTTAATTTAGTAGGTCAAACTAACCTTTGGGACTTCGTCTCAGTTATAAACTCAAT
This sequence comes from Hypomecis atomaria, assembly GCA_964007245.1. Lineage (NCBI taxonomy): Eukaryota > Metazoa > Arthropoda > Insecta > Lepidoptera > Geometridae > Hypomecis > Hypomecis atomaria. Next base: position 13,282,122 of record OZ023295.1, read on the forward strand.
TGGTCTCAGTTGGGATTTAGTTTTCACGGTGAAAAGAATGTAGTGGTGCCTATGTAATACGAGTATGTTTATTAGGAGATCGACACTAGGAATCTAAAGAAGATGGTGAGGAACCCCGACTTTTCGGCATTCTTAATATTTTTTTTGTTAATGGGCACGCACTGTTGTAAATTGTTTTAAATGGTTGATCTCAAGCACATGTATAATTGTAAATACATCTAAAGAAACGAAATTTTTCATGTAAATAGATATTATTATTATTACATTTAAGTAATGCTCTTCATCTATGGTAATGCTTATGGTACCCATCTAAGTCTTAGGATGGCTACCATATTGCATAATATTGCATGTCCGCTAGGACAAACTGTTGATACCAATAATCTACTTGTAACATCTTTGTACTGACACAGTTTAAAGCAATAAAAATTTACTTTACTTTACTTTACGCGTTTGGCTTTTGCCCTACCGCGAAAAAAAAACAATAAAAATCAAAATTGCACAATACTCGTACATATAGAGGACAAACTTCAAACGAATTTAAGGCTAAGCTTATTTTTGTATGACAAATTACTAAAAGCCAGATGTACTTTGTAATTAATGCAAGTGGAGTCCCTCCGCGCGGAAGAAGTGAAACTGCGACGCAACAGTGCTTTCATACTTCCTCCATGGTAGCGTTAAACGTTTAACGCAACCTTGTGGGAAGTTGCATTAGAAGTTTCACTTGAAAAATAGATGAGATACCCTTACACAACACAGTCTTTCTTCACATTCTTGTGCTTATTTTGCCAGTGATACCATGCAGTTAGTTTCTGTGTCCGAAGGCGGATACGTGATTAATGGCGGGTAATTAGCTCGGCCGAGATGCAGGTCGATGTACAAAGCTGTCTCTCTACTCAATTGATTCTCTAAATACCTATTTGGAGCGAGAAAATGAAAAGCGAACCTACAAACATTATTTATGTCTTGCGTGTACTCTGTGATAAAATTTAGGATAGTTTCGTAGAGATATTTTACTATATTGTAAAAAAATAATCGGCCAAGTACGAGTCGGATTCGCGCACGGAGGGTTCCGTACTGTATGGTAGCCCGCCTTAAATATTTATTTTATTATATTTATTATTGAAGTGAATATACAACTAAATATTCTGTGAAAATTTAAAGCATCTACCTGTTACCATTATAAATATAGAGCGACACACGGCAAAAAAATCAGGTTTCTTGTATGGGAGCCTTCATTAATTACTTAATTTATTCTGTCATTAGTATTTGTTGTTATAGCGGCAATAGAAACACATCATCTGTGAAAATTTCAGCTTTCTAGCTATAACAGTTCATGAGATACAGCCTGGAGACAGACAGCCGGACAAACGGACAGCGGAGTCTTAGTAATAGGGTCCCGTTTTTACCCTTTGGGTACGGAACCCTAAAAACAACGGGTTGCACTACGGGAGTGCCGGCAGAAGTGAAAATTTGAACATATACAATACTATCATTTATGTGGTAAAAACAATATCACACACGCACACATGCGCAAAGGAGCAGGCATACATTTTCGCCGCGCGTTAGGGGGGATATTATTTCCTCTCCTACGCCGCGCCGGCGGTCTACTCTCCCTCCGTCTTACGAATTTTCGATCAGGTCACGTGTCCTGACGTGGGTTTAACATTTTTTACCCATCCCAAAAAGTGCACAACGCCGCTAAAGAAGTTTTCACTTTAAAAATATATAATTATGTAGTTGTGCTAATATCGGTGTAAAGTTCGCAGTCAATTCTAGTAGCCAGTAGGTACTTGGCGAATTTTGCTTCGCAATGACGTATCAAGAAGCAACGTCATAATTTTGATTAAATGATGAGATAAAAAAGTCTACGACCAGTTTACTAAGTGGAAATCTATTAAAATGACGAGAAGCTACTTGAAAATAAATGTTAGAATTGTTCTTGCTCGTAAATGCAATATGATTTCGTGGATAAATGTGATTTTAATGAGAAGTGCATTAAATTAACTATGTTGGTTTCTTGACTGATCGTAGGATTGAGTTGAATGTCTGCCGCTTCCAATCGGTTTTATAGGAGATCTATTGGGAAGGTCTGTGTCCAGCAGTGGACGTATGGCTCATGGATGGAACTAATTCGATATTTGTTGTAGGTAAGATATTTATTTTCGGGTAAGCAACTTTGATGTGATGGTGAAAACACATTTACTGAAAGTTTTCTCGATAACTTTTCTCGACAAAACAAGGTCTCCATACACACTCTCAGAATTGAACTTCAATAAACTTAGAGCGCTATATAGAGCAAGATACCTGAAGTATGAACAGTAAAGTTAACTACCCGCATATGAAAGCGTGATGTTAATCCACGATTTCTCGTGACACTGTACGTCTGCTCTCACATAGGCACCAAGTAGTTATTGTCCAATAAAAAGCTAAAAGCCGTTAGATGTACATTTGACCTTACACTAGTTAACGCTTTCATTTGCCCATTACTGACTGCCGGTGGAGTTACTGGGCCGGTTAATTCGATCAACACAATGGTTTGAGATCGGCCCTTACAGTGAAAGATTTAAAGCTCATTATACTCTGACTAAAAGGCCTCATTACTGGATGCTTTATTTTTTAATCTTATTTTGCTTTACAATGAAAAACTTTCGTAAAAGTTTCTGAAGGAAAATTAGGAACGTGAAAATATTTTATTTGTTTTCCTTATTAGAATACCTGATGAATAGGCAAGCCATATTCATTGGATCTTATTTTTTTAACTAGGTATACAAAAAGAGTAGCTTTTTATACAATTGTATTTGTTTAATTTATTCTAAAATAACAGCATGAGTAAAAGGAGATGTGCGCAGCTAGTAGCTAACTTCACATATGCCATTGAGTTTGATTCAGCCTGTACGATACGATATATTATCATACAATTAGCACACAATATATTGTGTGCTAATAACAGTTACGACAAATCTGTATGAAGAAACAGTACCATAAAGTTTTAACGACAAAATCACCAATATAACAAAACACACTTTCTTGCTCATAAATCATAAAATATATTGAACAGTCACCATAGGATGGCACATGAAGTGAAAGCACAGGCACCATAGTAAGTACTTAAAAGCTAAGTAAATAATATCTTCTATGTCATCTTAACGACAAACATTTTCCGTTTTATTAATATGCAAGTCAGCTGTGATTATATTAAATAGCTATTAGGGACAATGTGCATACACGATGGCTGCGTTGATATCAGAAAGCGCAGCATGGAAAGCCGGCGGGTTGCCGCTCGCAACCCGTTAGCTGCACCTAACTTTCCAAGTGCATCATGCTGGCTGGAGGCCCAGACTCTACTAAAGTGGAGCTAAGTGTAGCTAGGCAGACAGTTGTAGTCTATAAGCCCGTTGCAGAAAAGGTTAAAAGTGTTTAAACAAAACACAATCGTCAGCGGAGTGTAGATGACTGTATTCGTTTTGACTTCACTATGTACCTAAATGTGAGTGCTCGGCAGTTCACTGATTCTTTTTTTGAAGCCATTCAGCCCATTTTCAACCCCTGTAACTATGTTATTGGTAAAGTTTAGAAGCTGAATTTAACGGACTGATCTTACATCCGATTTCAATCTTTGAAATCAATCAATTCATTATTATTTGAAATGCATTATCTTTTTTTCTGCAAAAGAACGGCGAGACTTAAACTTTTGTACATTTTATGTTTATACGGGATATGGTGTTTTTACATTGACATTCCCACTACAGCGCTCTACCTGAAGACCTAGACATAGTCACAGTCCATTAACGTAAATTAAACACACATTTTCTCTCCGCTCCACTTTAGTGACATAAGCCTTAAGGCTTGTCTCGATCTATCAAGTGCTTTCTACATCTGGAAACTTACAGGAGACAGCCGATGCGAATTTAGAGTGTTGTTGTGTGCCCTAAGGCCATAACAGTCCCTTTCGCAAAGCTACGTGCACCATAACTGAAATAATGTCTAGGGCTGAACCTACGCAGTAATATTCAATTCAGTTAAAGTTATCTGGAAACATATTCACCAAAAAATATCCAAAATATAATAGATTACATTTCATGACCACGTGATGCTAGTCAAAAGATCACAAATATTCATATGCTATTTTTTTTCTATATATTGCTAATTGATCCAATCAAATATAATAATACGAGTAGTTACACACAGTTACAGAGTAATCGTTCTACTCTTACTCTACTGCAAAATAACTCCCTAGCCTAGTTTAGGCTTCCCATTCCTCGAGCTAGACAATTTGTACTGCCACAATTTCTTACATTTTAACAAAAAAATATTTGATATTTCTTAAATGTTATTTTTCGTACCGATAGGTAGGTGTAAACTGTCTGAATCATGGACATTGAATAAGCTATTATAAGAAAAACTCCATATCCTTGAAATCATTGGTTTATTGTTTCACTTCGTACTTCCTTTAAACGTCACTTATAAACCATATATCACTTATATATAACTTATATGAATTTGGGCAGAGTAACAGTGTAAACACTGGAGGTGCACATCGCACCGCTTCACCGAACAGACTGCCGACTTTCTTTCGCTCCTCTACGGCCATGCTTTTTCCCCTTCCAATTTTAAGTCGGGTAGTCCTTCAACCGACTAGGTAGTCAAATCAAAGTCTCCAAATCAAAATAAATAATCGATTAATATCAGAGTCAAATTAAATACTTATTTTTAAAAAACAAATACCATTAAAATACTTAAAACCTAACACTCGTCCGTCCTGACCCCGTGCATGTCCTCATGCACGTTGCCAGGAGAACCTAACACATGGCCAGTCAAAAGCGAAAGAAAGATGCAACTGATGAAAACAAAACCATGACAATGAGTTTAGTCTACTTTAAATGGTGAAAAACATCAAACTTTTATACAGAAACTGTCAAATCATATTGAAAAACTTACATCCATACAGTGTTTTTAGTTACTTTTACATTGCAAATCGAATATCTTTGAAAATAATTTATAGGTAAAATCAATTATGTTGCTGCGTTTTCCATTCCTTTATCGCGGCAAACATTTCTTTTTCTTACTCGCCGTATTTAAATTTCATTCATTTGTTAGAAATCGATTTGCAATACAAAGTAATTCCATTCTTATTATATAGATTTTATAATTAATCGAACGATGTAACAGTGAAAATATAACATTTTAATACAAGTTATATTTGAAAAACTTATATTTTATCAATACACTGTATTTGGTTACTTTTACATTGCGAATCAATCAAATTATTTATAAATAAATCAATTGTGTTGCTCCGTATTCCGTTCCTTTATCGCAACAAACATATATATATTTTTCTTACTAGCCGTATTCCAATTCCATTCATATGGCTGAAATCAATTCGCAATGCAAAGCAATTTCGTTCTTATAAAATATAGATCTTTAAGTATGTATTTTTAAATGTTTTTAGTAAAATTGCTTTCGCTAATTTCATCACTTTTGTATCACTCTTTTTATCACGTTTTGTATCACTTTTTGGTACGCCAGCTGCCACAGGCGCCAGCTGTCACAGGCGCCCAGTTGCTACAGGCACTCAGCTGCTACATCTTGTTGGAGGTGCCCAGCTTGTTGTAGGCGCCCAGCTTGTTGGAGGCACCCATCTTGTTGGAGGCGCCCAGCTTGTTGGAGGCGCCCAGCTTGTTGGAGGCACCCATCTTGTTCTAGGCGCCCAGCTTGTTGGAGGCGCTCCGCTGCTCGAGGCGCCCAGCTGCTCCAGGCACCACTCAGCTGCTCCAGGCACCATCCAGCTGCTCCAAGCACCAAGCTTGATTCAGGCGTCCAGCTTGCTCCAGGCGCCAACTGCTCCAGATGCCCAACCGCGTCGTGTCCCTTAGTCACACGCTATCGCCTGGCGGCACTGTATTGTTTCAGCCGCGCCCAAAACCGTTTTACCCGTTCCAGCTGCCCGCACAGAAGAACTATATCGCCCGGCCGCGCCGTGTCACCCAGCCGCTATTGTCGCTGATAACATGTTTTTTTTTTTAAATGTTGAGTCTGTTATACTTGAATAAAATTATTATTTATTTATCCATTGCTGCGTAAGCCATTCCGTTTCCGCAGACCCATTTTTGTTTTTTTTTTATAAACTGTATGCCCATTCCATTCATACGGTAGAAAACTATTCATATTGCAAGCCTATTCCATTCTTGAATTACGAATATGAAACTATATGTGTGATACGAGCCTGTTCCATTCTCGTATCAGGAATATCTGTGAACAAAATTAACATACCATTAAAACTGCATTTTGTTCCATGAGATACTGTAATGCCATTACAACATGAAATTCAAAATGATATTCAAATTATGACGCTAATCATAGTTGTAAATTACAACCGAAATGCAAACCAGTTCTATTTTTGCATTTCATATAATTAAGTCACTGCTCTAAATTTTCTTCGATTACCTATTTACTCAATTAATGCGCTTTATAAATTCACTGCAACATTATAAAGTGCCAACTTTAGTATGGATTACTGTTAGGTACTCAATTTTACGTTGCAAAACATGAAGATATCTATCCAGTCACTGTGGAAGTTTAAATCTTTGTGTAGCTACCATAATTTACACATTGATTAGGTGTGTATGTTTTGAAGAACAAAGACTATTTATTTTGTTGCACTGACACAGTAAGCAGCATAAATTTGCTTTCCTTTAATATTATGTGAAGTTCACATTAATATTCAAATCATGGCAACATCAATAATTACCATGAAAATAATTTACACGATGTTATTATATACAGACAAAACAATGTTTTGCAAATTCATCGATTTTATTTGATGAATTAAATTTTGTTTATTCAACTGAAAACATTATCACAAATTTTTCGTGAATCCATTGACACCGACTAGTATAAGAATGTCTAGTTATTTCTTGTAACTTTTTTGTTACTTATATTCTATAAATATTTCATAAAATACTGGCAATATTCCAATAATGTTACTGGAATATTTGAAACTGCCATATCTAAAATATTGGTATCTTTATCTTAAAGATAAGTTATTATGTGTAGGCTGTGAAGCAATTCTCACAGAATACTCATCTGTAGCCTGAAGTATCGACGTGCAGTCAATTCAAGTATTGCATCCCTTCCTTTTTTTAATTTAGAGGACTATTACTTATTTGAACATTCGAATCATCACATTAATGGTTCATTTAACTGTTTAATTTAATTTAAATCTCCATTGTATTCCCCTGAATCAAATATTTACCTTTTTTTTTTAAATATTAAACCTGCAGAGACACTTTAGGTAGGTAAAGTTATCTTTCAAGCAAGTGCAAGTGCTATATTTATTAATTGTATCACTCATCAAATAACAACGCCATGAGGGACAACGTCGTACTGAACATTATGATCAATACTAATCAATAGGGTGACACTGCTCCAACGTTATTACAACAATTTCACCCAGTTTAGATACGTTTAGTTATAGTTATAAACATGATTAATTTCTTTTATAAATTTTGTACTTATTTTCATAACTAAACGGTGTTTTTTTTAAATCTGATCCATATTATATAGCTTCTATACACATAATATGAATATATTGATATTTTATATTAAAAAAAATTGCCTTGAACCAAATGAGACGACCCGATAATCATAGTTTGCGATTTTCCATGCCAATCAAACAAAACTAGTCAAAATCTGTACGAACAAGTGTGAATGCTAGTATATTCTTGCAATGTTTGGAATCAAACTCATTAAATATGAATTGTGACCCTTAAATGTATTGTATCAATTTAATATAATGTTTTTCCATAATCAAGTGAGAAAATAACAGTAACGAATATGAACAAAGTTAAACATTACTGTGATAATGTCAGTTGTCGAATGTTTATTTCATAAAACTTGCATAGCCTTCCTAACGTAGGTACGCATTGAATTTCCCTTTTTTTTTTTCACGGCATAGGTGTGTATCATTCATTAATTTAGACTTGTAATCATTGCTATTATGCAATAAATAAAATTACCTATCATAACTCGCGGCAAAGTTGCTGAAGCATTTGCTGCCTATGATCTTTTCTATCTTGTGAACCCTGTAATATTTGTATTTTCCAATTTATAGCTATATGAGCTTTTAGCAAAACAATCTTGTCCAATTATAGTTATGTATCTGGTGTACATGGACCTTAAATCGACTCACTAGTGTCAAAGAATATATAATAATACTACGTATAGAACGGCCACTCGTTACCCCCCACCCGTTTGAGTCTTCCTCACTTTCACCCCGCGCTACGTACCGCATCGTGTACTCTGCGCGCGGGCTGCACTGGCCGGTGGATTTTCTAATAAAAACTACCTAGACTGTGACAATAGGGAACACTTGTACTGTGTATGGTTGAATATCAATGATATGTAACAAAACAAGAAATTTTAATGTTTCCCTAAGGATAAATAATAGGAACTTATTTTACATTATTTGGTAACTTCCTCTTGATATTATCTTACAAAAGAAGTAGATCGGTTACTTTTTGTTAAAATGCTTCCAAATTAAGTAATTGTTATATATTTTTTAGCACTAGATTAATATTCATTTTTGCAAATTAAGTACGCAACTGTCTCACTCACGCGGCATGTCGTCACGTTGTGGTGATCGCTGACAGCCATAGACGTTCCGCACACAAATGCGCGTGTAGCGACCGTGCGTAAGTGTGTTGTCTGTGAGTAAGTACTGTGTAGGTGTGCGTAAGACAGCAGATTTTGTATGAAAAATCGCGGAGTGTCCGGGCTGTGCTAGTGTATATAATGTTACTTTATGTTTACTTTCACAAATGTAGGTAGGTGATCAAATTTTTTTCAGTTTGACAACATTATTCAAGGCTTCACACTCATTAGGTACCCCAGAAGCCACAAATCAAGAATTGATTGATTGATTAGGTACCCGTTTATTTTGACGAAGATTTAGGTTTTCCTCTTATCTTATAAACTGATCCCCGATACTTATTAGAATTTCACAACTAGGTATAGTTAGAAGTGTTCCCTTTGACTACTACTCATGGTATATGTCACGTCATGATTTACATTGAATATGGTGCTATCTATAAAATATAATTTCATTACATATTTTTCCCAACATAATGTATTTTGTCGTTATTGTAATAAAATACACTAATTTATCCCAATGCTAATGATTCTGCTTACAGTTATTTGTTTTATGTTTCTGTTTATTTCAAACTTTTTAAACCACTAAATCATTCATTACTATTATTTTTCGAATTTGAATTATCCGAGTAGGTAGCAATGAATATCAGTTAACACATTTTGGCATACTGTTGTGAATGAAAGCTCTTTTTTTTGCTGTTGTCAAACACACATTTCTTTTCTCAATGATTTCTCAAGAAAACTCACCCTGTTTTGGAGTTTAATTAAACAAAGGCCAAAATGAATAAGCCATAATTATGCGAAGTCATTTTATAAGTCTGCTGAGGTTGTATAACACTGGACTGTGGATACCAAGATGATTGCAAAATCAAGTATTTGCAACTTGTTTATTTGCAGTGAGTAAACTCAATTAACGGTAAAATAGATTCAAGTGTGTCCGATCGAAGTTTTGGTCTTAACCATTAGAATGTTGAGGTAAACAAAACTGAATGCAAGTCCACTTTTTTCATTGTAATTAAACGGTTCCATGAATAAAAATTTACATTATCAAAGCCTTATGACGTCCACTGCAATTAGTCAACGTATAGAGCCATATTTGGTAGCTTTATCTCTTCCACGGGTCTTGTCTTTTCTAATTCGATTTTGATATAATCAATATTTATATATTATTTTAATCACTTTTCGTCTCAAAGCCCGTCGTTCAGCATAGGACTATTAAAAAGCTGTAAAGTACACTCCAACTACAATAAATTATCAATAGCAATAATTATTTATCTGATAAAGATATGATTATGTATAAGCGTTATTTCCCCATTCTTTCATCAATATCAATAAATAGTAAAACATACACACATTTTCAATTTTAAGTTATCAAGTCTACTAAAATTACAATGGAATATGTATCTTTAATACGTAAATTACTATTTTTATTACGAATTTGTAGGTAACTAGAAATAATTATTTTCTCTCATATACCACTGTGAGCAATATCGGTTACGATTGTATGCAATCATACGCTATTTGTCAATGTAGGTACCCATATAAATTGTATGAAATGAAATTATTCAAATAAAATCTTAGATCTATAATTAGAAAATTGGAACGCATATATTCATCTTATACTGTCAATCTAAATTACGCGAAATCTCAAAGGGGACAAAGAATCAATATTAATTGGCAAATATGAACACTCTGAAGACGTCTGTTGAACAACTACAATTATGAGACGATTTTTCCTTACCCGATGTTCCATTTCGGAAATAAAAGGTTGAATTAGTTCCAGCACAGTAAGGTAGTTGTATTATTATTTAATCTATCAATTTTGCACTAAAATTCACAGATTCAAAAATATAATTTAATCTTAGTTGATTTTGTCACATATCTAATACTTGCAGGTAGATTGGAACTTTAACGTTCTTTGTTTTTTTTTTGTTTAATTATAATGATAATTACCCATGAATCAAATTTGTACAAACATAAAATACTGCAATAGATTACTGCGTACATTTTTTTACAGGTGATAGATCTTGTTATTTTAAAAACTTGTTCCGACTGAGTATTTATAAATTACATTTACATTTATTTAACCATCTGCAAAAATTGCAAGAGCCAGCTAAAGGGTCCAAGATGTATTTTTGAAGGTGCACTTAACATTTTAAAGTACCCGCTACTTAATACTGTAATTGTATGAATTTATTTCTGACAGTTATGTCAAATACGCTATTATATAATGCTATTATGCCTTCACTTTTATTAAGCGCCGATAGACAAAGGTATGGGACCTTTGCCTACAGCCAGCTGTCGATGATTATGTAGTTTGTTAGGCATAAAAGAGCTCTTGACTTCGTAGATATCATAAAGGAACAAACTCACAGTTAGCTCTGCAGACGGAGTATACTCAGGCTCGGGTACTCCGCGTTGACCATGATCCGCATGTGGCACGTAGGTCTTGGCACTTCTGATTATAAGAAAAACTCCATATCCTTGAAATCATTGGTTTATTGTTTCACTTCGTACTTCCTTTAAACGTCACTTATAAACCATATATCACTTATATATAACTTATATGAATTTGGGCAGAGTAACAGTGTAAACACTGGAGGTGCACATCGCACCGCTTCACCGAACAGACTGCCGACTTTCTTTCGCTCCTCTACGGCCATGCTTTTTCCCCTTCCAATTTTAAGTCGGGTAGTCCTTCAACCGACTAGGTAGTCAAATCAAAGTCTCCAAATCAAAATAAATAATCGATTAATATCAGAGTCAAATTAAATACTTATTTTTAAAAAACAAATACCATTAAAATACTTAAAACCTAACACTATTTTACCGAATGGAATCATTCCCGCTTGTCTCACGGCTACTCTACTAATCGTGAAATAATGTGGCTTCGTGAAAGTAAATCTAGATCTGGATCTACATTATTGACCAATTTCATACCCGTTTCACCCGCGGCTATTCAAATTTTTCACATTAAGTTAGTATTTATCGATTTAGACTTGGACCTGAAGGAGAATAGTGTGTCAATCTAATTAAGACGGCATTTCACTCAAATATCTATAAAATGGTGATGAAAAGGATGCCATTTGTCTATGAAGTTGATTTTAAATTTCGTCGTCATCGTTTCTGCTATAGAACGTTCACTGCTGGACATATACTTCCTCTATAGATATCCAATAAAACCGGTTGGTATCGACCTGCATCCAGCGCAATCCTGCGGTCTTAATAAGGTAATTTCTCCATCTTGCAGGTGGATGTCCTACGCTACGCTTGCCGGTACGTAGTCTCCACTTGAAAATTTTTCAATCACCACAATTCTATTTCAACTTGCCAATCACGTGGTTATTTCGATAACATTGGTTCTTCTTTTACTTTTATGGCTTGAAGAAATTGACAAATAGGTTGTAGCCGGTAAAATATTAGTTCCAAATATAATATGAATAGAATATTTTTCTAGTGCTATAACTGAGAGTTGAAACATTTTTGAAAATGCTTTTAATAACTGACAAAATGGTTTTAAAAGACCAAACGCAAAGATACTTCTTCAGCAAGACTCTACAAGAGTTCTAACACTATAAAATTGTTCCTACTTATGTCATTGTTGTTTACGGTGCAGACGTTGTGAAATCGCAACCTTGAACAACTTCGTGCGTGACATTCCAGCATCTCGACAAAATGAGCTTTTTGCTCGGCAACGTCGCGCGCAAAAAATGTACATCAATATGGCGAATTGGTGTCTTTAGCTCAAACACACTTTACGTACCTACTTGGAAATAAGTAGGCAGATAGTTACACTATTACGTCGTAGATAGAAATTCGCTGAAGCGTAGCCGGGGTCCCGTGGTGTCTCTAATTTGGGACGCTGCTTTTTGTCCATTAGTTTTACTAAAACTGTTTAGTTTTTACCCGAAACCGTCTTAAAACTGTACTTTTCACTCTAAAGTTTTAAACAGTATATTTTTATTAGATATATCTACGGAAGAAATGTTTGCCTATATTTATTCAAAGCACCATTGTAAAATAGCGGCTACGTCCGTTGTTTCATTAATTTTTTGCTTGGTGATTCCTTGAAAAGCGTTTTGTAAAGAAAATATTAGCCCTTTTCTTTTTCTTGACTTCAATTCTCACGATGTCAAGTATGAGAAACTTATATTGTTTTGTGTAGTAGGAATTATTTACACATCGCACTTATTTATAAAACGTAATCATGTGATTAAATCTAAATAAATAAATAATAAATAGAGTTATTTTTATATCATAGAGCTTTTTTCTATTACTACAACTTGGCGATCAAAAGGAAGTAGTTAATACCAGTTTCCTCGATTAAAGTGTCATCAACGTTTGCAGAAATACAAAACTAGCTACAATATAGTACTAATATCAAGCTCATTTCATCAATAACAGTGGCCAAATCAAAACTGAGAGCGCTAGTTAGTTCCACGTACATATTAAGCCCGATTACAGAGGCGCCAGCGTAAATTTAATAGCAACGTAAAAAGCGTTCTCTCTATCGAATGCCTAAAGTGAAAAAGAAACAGAACTATGCTATTTAGCTAATATAATTACGATGGCGCCTCTGTAATCGGGCTTATTGAAATACTTTCAAAGTACTCGACTCTGAAACGAAATAATACTAGTTAAATGTTCACTTAAATAAAATAATAATACAAATAACAATTCTCTTACCAAGTAGAGATATCAGAGGTTTAAACTTTTTAAAACAAAGTGTTTTAATCTTAGTCTATTATGTAACAGTTGATTCTTATTCCTCTATATAATTTATCATCGCTTAATAGGCTTTAGGAACATAATATACATATTTAAAACAAAGTAGTTTAATCCATTATTAATATTTAAATTTGTAAGACCAGCGTGCAAAACTTTCAATGGCATCCCTTTTTTATGTTGATCTTTTATTATTTTTTAGTCTCTTGTACTATAGTAAAACTGACTTGATAACTCTTAAGCCCTTAATGGAAAGTAAATGACGCGTGGCATATATATGGAAGGATAGAATTACGCAACAATAAGTCGTCGATTACGCGCCGTACGTGCATTAATAAACTCGATTTTATGATTTATTCATCCATTACTATAAATCTACTCCAACGTTTCTCAAATGCAGTGTAAGAAGAAAGACAAAAGTACAAACGCAAGCATTGATGGTGAGAATAGTGAGAGGGATAAAAGCAGCTGACCGTCGCGAGTCGGTCGCTCAACATGTTGTGAAACAGATTTGTTTAATGCTTTGACTTTCAGCTAGAAAGTTCTTAGAGCCTTAGATTTAAATTTGTTTTTAGTGGGTATACAATCAAAATTAATGACTCACTAAAAATTAAAACTACTTATTTAGAAAAAGCTTTTAAATTATTAGTTTTCTAGGGCCACGGGACCACGGGGAATTTTAATTACCCATGGACCCGTTAACGGGTCAACCAAAATGGAACACGGGCAACGACTCAGTTTCGCGCTTGTTGTACATATTTGATCATTTCTGCTGGTTAGTTAGAAACATTGAAGTATGAAGCGACCGTTTAATTTTCTGTCAGAGGTGCGTTTATTGTTCAGAGGGGCCATGGTCTGAAACCAAAAAGTTTGAGAAATGATGGTCCAAGTACTGGAGTAATGCATCTCTCGCAGTGAGATTGATGTTCGAGTATACACACACTACAGGTAATATACATATGTTACACGCTGACTGCTTACTTTTTAATATCCGGCGTGATATAATTTTTACATAACATTTAAGTGCTAGTTTAGATATAGTTTGAAAGACAACATTGTTTGTTTATTTTCCGGTTAAATGATTCCAAGTTTTTTACAGTAGACTTATGTTTATGCATCATTAAAAACGAGCGTAACCAATACACTTAGTGGATTATTCAACTTCCGAAGTAAGTAGTAGCTACTTAATTTGTCTGTGCATCATTTAGGTTTAATTTCCTTAGGGTTATTAGAACTGAGCACGCAGACTAAAGCACTAATAGATTAGACGCAAGCTAGGTTTGATTATTCGTGTAATATTTTTTGGTTTGGTTGCCTATAGTTGATAGTGTTTCGTGCCGACAATTCTTGTTTTACTTACTAAGTCTAAGTAATCGGTCTTTCTATTCGTTCAACATTGGAAAGGTAAAATGTTCTGAATCGTGCATAAAGAGCTGTGAGTAGGTTTTTGTTATGAATTTATATAATTGTACTGGTTTTAATCGTTTTTTTTTGTAATAATTATAAATATTCTATCTTAGTGCCATATCGGTTTTTTATAAGTTTCCGTCATTGTTTGTATTTTAAAAACGTCAACTAACACAAAGCTAATATTTTATTATAAAAACACTTTGATTAAAACCGAAATGAATAGTAGATTATGTATCAAGAGAACCAAGTGGTGTCTTACGTCGCGGGCGACATATTGGACCCTGAGTGCAGCAAGGGACTCTATAGTTAACTCCCGAGTGCAGCGAGGGGGCTTTATTTTCCGAGCGAGGCGAGGGCTGCTGAAGCGAAGCTGATTGAAGCGAGGTGTTCAAGTCGCCCAAGACGAAGACAGACTTGTTCTAGTTGTGCATACTCTACTTTTCATACCTCCAAAGAGAAAATAAAACCCCGGGAACATGAATAATACTTACGTCATAAACTTACTAAGTGTGGGTACTCACTAGGCAACTCGATATTGATCACAATAAAATAAAACAAATTAGAATGTACCTACGAATTTTCATAGAATCGCACACAAATCCGTAATAAAACAGAGAATGTAAACACTACGTGAAAAACATAAGACCAGCAGGGGCTGCTCGATTGTCATGGCCTAACACGAGCATTGCAAAGAGGTTTCATTCCATAAAAACGAACTGAAATTGGCACCAAAGAGGTTTTATTCAATTTTATAGAATTAAATCTCCTTTCAATGCCCGTTGCCGTGCAATGTGAAAAGGTTTTATTCGATTTTACAAAACAAAACCTCTTTACGATGTCTTTAAATGTTCTAAGTTAGGAAATTTTCATACGAATTAGACGTTCCAAATTTATATCACTTTACTCCCTAGGGAGTTTTATACAACATTATTAACCTGCCATAGCCCTCGAGATTGTGTTAAGATAAGACTGGTTTTACGTTGAGATTGTACGACAAATAATGAGTCATTTTCGAGCAGGTGGTATGAAAATAATATTACTTACGTACAATATACACTTGGTTAACTAGATACACGTTCTAAATACATCTAATATAACATTCAATGCGTGAGTCTAAATTGTATACCTTGTGCCTACTAACCCAACTTTAAAATTTATGTCAATCCATAGTAGGTACTCGTATGTAGCCACTAAATATTATATGATAGAAATATTGTCAGTTGATACAGACGCCGCTAATAAAACAAATGTGCTGGTGGGCCGCTAATATGATAAGTAAACATATAAATAACAACCTTAAGCACATATTTTACGACTATATCGACAACATCGCGGCAATAAAAATTCAAATTGTAAATAAAACTGCGCCCATAAAGAGGGTCACTCACCGGGTGCATTTGCGTGTATCTAATGTAACATAGCAAAATTCTATTTTTAGCATTATATCACTAGTAGTTCTCCGAACAGTAGATCTCGCAACACATCTCTTTAACTGAGTCTTCATAATTCTTCTCGACTCGCTCTTGGCCGATTTGGTTCATAGGTACTCACAAATCTTGTTAGGATTTAGATACTAAACAATTTTGCTAAATATTATTGAAATCGACTGATAAATAGCGCGACAGCAAATTTCCCGCGTAATTAAGGGAAAGACCCATTCTAAAAACGCCGACGGCGAAAAAAAAATATGTATAGCAAAAGCAGTGGACAAAACTTTTAAATTCGAATTTACAATTCGAGTAATCTTTTACATGTATTGTTTCATTGTTACATTACACATAGCTGCTCTCAGTGAATGACCACCTTAAGGTTTATAGCATGTAGGTCAGTTCTACGTTACGAGTAATTCTTTGTACTTTTGAAATAGAGTCACGGATGGTGCTCCGTAAGTCGCAATTTACTCTTTGGATCACGCACCCTGCGCCGTGGGACCACTTTCTATTTTATTTCCTCGTATCTACTTATAAGGAATATATATCTGGTTAAGTAGCAGGATATGCTCATACGGTTACGGAATTTTGCGCATAGTTTTTAAGGAAAAATATATTTACTTCTTAGTTATTTGAATGAGTATGTACATATAAAGTAGCTTACAATTACGATAGCTGTCGTAATTGTAAGCAAATTTTTAATTTTACAACTAACATAAAGGGTTTTTAACGATTTGCAAAAATGCAGTTGCATATATAAAACACATTTTAAATTAATTTTTAGTTATTGGGATGGTATGTGTGCTCTTAATATAATTTACTTAGTTTATCGTTAAAAAATACTAAAATTTCAGAAAAAAGTAGTTTTTCTGATATTTATTATTTTCCAATAAAGATATCAATAAATTGTTATAAATTATATCTTTTAAAATACAATCTTTTGTGATCCTGGATATTATCATGTAGCAGCAGAGTGCTTGAAATTGCCAAGACAAGTAAAACGAACCCAAACACTGTTTAATACAGGAGTTCCTATGTCCACCTTCTGACTCCATCATCAGTTCAGCTCCATGGTACCATATTATTGCATTGTAACGCGATATAAATATGTGTGCAAATTTTCAGCTTAATCATAGATCGGGATGTTGGTCAAATTTAACTTGCAAGATTCTAAAAGTAAGTTAAATAAAAGCTTGTAAAAATCATGTGACGTGTTGTCCTTGCTTGAGTTTGCCTGTCTCCTATATTTAATTAATAAAGCACGCTATTTTTGGAAACATTTTAGATGCAAGATTAAATTGTTAAGACAGTTAAGTTCTTCACAGACTAAAGTTTATTACCATAACTAAACAATAGGTAACTTGCCGCTAAAATTCACCATTTCATCGTGGTCGTCGAAATGTAAAGCTTCTCGTATATGCAATTATGTGAGATTGCCCATTAATATTTAAATTATTTGGCCCAAATATGCAACTAGTAGGTGTGCAGCAGAGATGAGTCTATAATTATTTACATATACGTGGAAAGTAGAACCAAATAAGTACCTACTTAAATATTTATGTGGACAACGTAACGGGAATACGACAGTTGCAAATGGTAATTTTGTCCGAAATTAATTTGTACTTTTAATGAAACGAGTATACCTTGTGATGTGACCTAGATAAGTTATTAATTTCTCTGAATTCTTTTAGAAGTTAACTGTCCAAAAATAAAAGGTTTCAATGTAACTAAATAAACATGTTTTGGTAATTGTTATGCGACTAATTACATATTGCCCAACCACGGAAACTGCTGCGTCGCTGACCCCGTTCTAGATTCAACACGAGGATGCACCGAGGCACGAGCTACAGCATCAGCGCTTTGTGACGTTCGACCGAGGCGACCTGCGTCTGCCTCCTAGTTAGGTGAAGCAGTTCCGACTACACATCAGTTAGGCTCACTAGTATAAATTAACTATAGTTTTAATTGTAATTTCATTTATTTTAATTAAATCTTTATAAGGACATTTGGTTTTTTTTGAAATCCTCCGACTGCAGCTACATATTTGGCGCAGTCGGTAGGATCCTAGAGTCAGTGCGCGGCGGTTTAGTGCGGTAAACTTCATATTTTCCGGCTCGATTTCCGCTACTCGCTGACAGGCTGTCTAGCCCTCATCTGGGATCCAGAACCTACAAGCCGCAGCCCGGGGGACAAGTATCCAGCCTTCGATACGCAGAGAAGACCAAATGCATATGTAAGTGCGCAAAACTTTCTTTTTGTGTTGCTTCCTGGACTCCACCTCGTCCTACCCTACCTTTAAGTACCCTTAAATTTTCAAAATTTTTCCACCCTAGGAATCAGGGTGACCGGGGGGCTGAATCTCGTCAGTCTCACCGTTTTAGTACGTTAGATAGTATTAGAGAAGTAGATTTAGATACAAGTAATTTAGAGATGTCTGATAGGCCAGACTTAATCTTTAAGGCCCTGCGGCCAGTTCCCGATTTTGACGGAAACCCAAACGTTCTCACACGTTTCATTAAGATATGTGACCAGCTAGTAGAGACTTATATGAGCGCTACCCCCGATGGTCAGTTAGGCAACTTGTGCCTACTTAATGGCATTTTAAATAAAATAACGGGGCCAGCAGCCACCATCATCAACTCAAATGGCGTTCCTGATAATTGGTTAGGCATCCGTGAGTCCCTTATAAATAATTTTGCCGATCAAAGGGATGAAACAGCCCTTTATAATGACCTCTCCTTAGCCACACAAGGACAGCGCTCGCCTCAGGAGTTTTATGACTATTGTCAGTCACTATGCAGCACAATTATGACCTATATAACTTTACATGAATCCTTACAAACGACTATAGAATCCAAACGCGCACTGTATAAAAAACTGGCTATGCAAGCCTTTGTGCGAGGTCTACAGGAACCTTTAGGTTCGAGAATTAGATGTATGAGACCGCCAACTATCGAAAAGGCATTGCAGTATGTTCAGGAAGAAATGAATATATTATATCTACAACAGCGCAATAATGAAGTCCAACCAAGGGTGAATAGTTTTAAAATTCAACCCTCGTTTACACCCCCTCAGCCTAGGATGCATTTCCAGCAACCAGCAATAGCATCTTCTAGCCAGAGGCCTATGCCCATGCCCATGCCTATACAGGTACCACCGCAACCGTCTAATTTTAGACTTAGTAATAATAATAACCCTGGTAACCAACCCCCTATTCGAATGCCGACACGCACCCAACAAATGTTCGGCGCACCGCCACCAAATTACAACGCGCGTAGTAATATGTTTAGAATGCAACCAAGGTTTCATCCACGAGGTTTTCAACCCCAAGCATTTTCATCCCCTAAACCAATGAGCGGAGTACAGCATTATTCGCCCAAATTTCTACCCCCTACTCCGCCTAGACTAAATGGACACGACTGGACTAAGCACGGCAACCCTCCACCGACTAATTATTTTAAAAGCCGCGAAATGAATTTTAATGAATGCGGTAATCACGAATACGCATACTTTTATGACCCTAGTGATTACGGATACGAGCTTCATGAGTATCCTTCATACGATCAGGACCCATACGGCTACGCGGATTGTGAAAATTATAGTCCACAAATTACCGAAATCCAGGACACTTCCGACGTGGCTCAGGAACCACAATCCTGGTTCCATGAGGAAAATTTTCATAAGAATCCCATCTTAGACAGGCCAAAATAGAAGTTAACTTACAGACACAAAGACAGCTACCATACATTCAGATAGAAAATCCACGATTAAAACTTTTAATCGATACCGGCGCGAACCAGTCATTCCTTAGCCCAGACGCTGTAAGTAAATCTTATCCTTACGTACCTCTAGATTACGACCCTTTTGAGGTTACGAATGTTCATGCCGTTAGCCAGAACGATTTCTCTGTCACGGTACCCTGTTTTCCGGAGATAAACGACAATGACCCGATCAAACTTTTCGTATACAAATTCCATAATCATTTTGACGGACTGATCGGTCTTGATTTGCTTACCAAGTGGGAAGCAAAAATTGATCTTAAACAACTGTGCCTAATAACAAAGACAGCAGTAACACCGATTTTACTTCATGACTCGCGCAATGTTAACCTGTACGAGGACATAATACCGGCACAGAGTACAAAGCTAATTCGGTTACCGATTGACGCGCCTGATGGTGAGGTTTACATCCCGGAGCAAATACTCTGTAACTGCGTCATTCATGAATGCGTGACCAGCGTAGTACAAAACAGAGGTATCCTGGAAGTGGAAAATCCCCATAATAATGACGTAGTATTTTCCATTGACAGACCAGCTCACGCCGAATTGTTTAATATCGAGTGCACACGCCCTAAGCAAGTCCCTGCGCGTACCAAAGACGTACTATCGCGACTTCGCACCGACCATCTTAACGAAGAAGAAAAGGCTAACCTGACAGCTCTTTGCTCAAAGTATGCGGACGTGTTTTATATTGAAGGTGAAAACCTGACCTTCACTAACAAAATTAAACATCGCATTCGCACCACCGATGAAATCCCGGTGTATACAAAGAGTTATCGTTACCCTTTTGTTCACCGACAAAATGTTGGCGCAAGGTATCATACAGCCTTCTGAGTCTGCATGGAGCTCGCCCATCTGGATTGTTCCCAAAAAGATGGACGCGTCAGGCAAACAGAAGTGGCGTCTAGTGGTGGATTTCCGCAAAGTGAATCAAAAAACCATAGACGACAAATATCCGATTCCCAACATATCTGATGTTCTGGATAAGTTAGGAAAATGCCAATATTTCACCACCCTCGACCTCGCGAGTGGCTTTTACCAGGTTGAAATGGATCCAGCTGACATCCAGAAGACCGCCTTTAATGTGGAACACGGTCACTTTGAATTTCTAAGGATGCCCATGGGTCTGAAAAATTCACCTTCCACTTTTCAAAGAGTGATGGACAATATCCTCAGGGGACTGCAGAACCAGGTCTGCCTGGTCTACTTAGATGACATCATCGTCTTCAGTACCTCCCTACAGGAGCACATAACAAACCTGGAGAAAGTGTTCCAAAGACTACGAGAATCCAACTTCAAAATACAAATGGATAAGTCTGAATTTTTGAAGTTAGAGACAGCCTACTTGGGACACATTATAAGCCGCGATGGTGTAAAACCAAATCCGGATAAAATAACTGCGATAAAAAAATATCCAATCCCCAAAACGCCTAAAGAAATAAAACAATTTCTTGGACTTGTGGGATATTATCGCAAATTCATCCCGGATTTCGCACGCATCACAAAGCCATTGACGCAGTGCTTAAAGAAGGGTAAGAAAATTACTTTTACCCCTGAATACGTCAATAGTTTTGAGAAGTGCAAAACTCTTTTAACCAATGACCCCATACTGAGGTATCCCGATTTTGACAAGGAGTTTCTCCTGACAACTGACGCTTCAAATGTCGCCATCGGAGCTATCCTCTCCCAGGGTCCAATAGGATCGGATAAACCGATTTCTTACGCATCACGTACTCTAAACGATAGCGAACTGAACTACAGTACTATCGAGAAAGAGCTCTTAGCCATAGTGTGGGCTACTAAGTATTTTAGACCCTACCTATTTGGAAGGAAATTTAAAATACTTACAGACCATAAGCCACTTGAGTGGATAATGAGTCTGAAAGAACCTAACTCACGCCTCACTCGCTGGCGGCTAAAGCTCAGCGAATACGACTACACCGTTCAGTACAAAAAGGGTAGAGCGAACACCAATGCTGATGCTCTATCGCGCGTAGAGATTCACACAAACGAGCAAGCAGCTCTGATTGACGAGATCGACGAACTTAATTCTATTATGGGAAATCCTTCTGATTCCGTGATTGTCCAACCTAACTCCGAAACCGTAACAGTACCCGATATTGGATCAGGTACTGTGACTGTACACACTAGCGCTGAAGACCCTATACTCGAGGTCCCCATTAGTGACGAGCCTCTTAATAAATTCCATCGACAAATAGTCTTCACCATAGTCAATGACATAAAAAAACGACCTGTGGTCTCCAAACCTTTTGACACGCACACTCGCGTTTCCTTACAGGTCGCTGAAGACAATCTCGAGCAGGATGTTGTAAACGCTATTAAAGAATACGTTACCCCGAAAATTAAAACAGGAATTTTAATTAACCCCCCATTAGGATTATATTCTATTATTCCCATAATTCAAAGAAGCTTTAAAAGTTCAACTATGAATCTCGTACTGACAAAAGTCGAGCTTGAAAATGTCAAGCCTTATCTCAAACAACAAGAGATTATTAAGCATTACCACGAAGGTAAAACGAACCATAGGGGAATCAATGAATGCTACCTTTCACTGTCGAAAAAATATTTCTGGCCTAAAATGAAGGATCAGATATCCAAATTCATCAATGAATGCACAGTTTGTGGTCAGGGAAAATACGATCGTAATCCCATAAAACAGCGTTTTAATGTAGTACCACCACCTACAAAGCCCATGGAAATAGTTCATATGGACTTATTCACCGTAGATAGTGAAAAATACGTCACATTCATGGATGCGTTTTCAAAGTACGGACAAGCCTATCATCTTCGAGATGGCACAGCTATAAGCATTTTACAAGCCTTGCTTAAGTACTGTACACACCATGGCTTACCATTTACCATAGTAAGTGACAACGGAACGGAGTTTTCCAACCAACTGTTCTCTGAATTCCTAAGAACCCATAACATCCAACATCACAAGGTTCTTCCACATTCACCAAATGACAATGGAATCATAGAACGTTTTCACTCAACCCTACTAGAACACCTAAGACTCCTCAAATTGCAACGCAAAGATGAGCCGGTGGTAAACCTGATACCGTGTATGCCCTCATTGCCTATAATAGCTCAGTACACAGCTTTACCAAATGTCGTCCTTATGACATTATAACAGGACACTTCGATCCAAGAGATCCAGTAGGAATAGACATGACACAGCACTTACTACAGCAATATACCCAAAACCACAGAGACCAAATGAAGTTAGTATATGACGTCATTAATGATTCGGCCTTGCACAATCGAACTGCATTAATCGAAAATAGGAATAAGGATAGAGAACCCGAGACTCAGTACGAACCACAGCAACAGATTTTCGTTAAGAACCCGCTTGCTAGCCGACAGAAGTTAGCGCCTAGGTACACTAAAGACACGGTTCTCGCGAACTTGCCTATCCACATTTATACGTCACGAAAAAAAGGTCCTGTAGCAAAAGCTCGCCTTAAGCGAGTGCCTAACAGTGCTAAATTGTTACAGAATACTGACGGCGATGGTGATGGTGATGGCGCATCTAACTCGCGCACAGGAGATAAGACTTGAGAGTCTTAACGACGGTCCTGGCATCCTCCCCTACAAACTAGGACAAACTCGGCTTATAACGCACTATCATAGCTTTCTGCAATATATCAAACTAGATGACCTAGAGAGTAAAGCTCTCGAAATTAAGTCCCAATTAATGAGCTTCGAACAAAAACTCAGCAACGATACATTCTCTCTATATGAACTCCAAGTTAATTATGTGTCACAAAAAATCGACAAAGTTTTAGAACACCTGAGAAGTTTTGAACCTAACCGGATAAAGAGAGGTCTAATCGACGGTTTAGGTTCGGTAATCAAAAGCCTCACTGGCAATTTGGATTATCAGGACGCAATTCGATTTGATAATGCTATCAAAAATATAGGAGACCACGAACATAAAATTGCTGCCGAGTTAAATACCCACATTAGCTTGAATAAAGAGTGGATGGCTCAGCACAACTTAGTCATCGAGCAGTTAGTGCAAAACCAAGAACTCATCAACTCTACTTTAGAGCTGATAATCGATAGTAACGCGTATAAAGACAATAGTCTCTTAAAATATGCTCGTTTTGGCCAGCTATTGACTATTATAACAGAAAATGTAGACGATTTAGCTAAGGAAATAATTAGGTTAGAAAATATTTTAGCTTTTGTGCGTACATCGAGTACACACCATTCAATGGTAGACGTAAATACTTTAAGAAAAATGGTAGATAAGGTTAGATTAATTTACGGGGAAAATAGGGTAGTAACCTTAGATTTACGTGATTATTATAGTATTATTAAGCCCGGTTCATACTTTGCCGGAAGACAGGTAGTCATAGTTTTTCAGATTCCTATAGTCACTTCTAGTTCATATGACTTATACAAACTCTCGGTCGCCCCTAACAAACGTAACCAAGTCCTGATCCCACCCTCCCCATACCTAGCAACCAATAAGGAGGCATATGCGTACATGGAGGCTGAATGCCCGAAGGTAGACAAGCAGTACCTCTGCGTGAAAGAAAACGTCGCCCAAATCCACAAACAACAGGACTGTGTACGGGACCTTATCTCTCATCATTCGCTAGAACACTGCAACTTCACCACCGTCGACTTGGAAACTGAAGCCATCGAGCAACTGAGCAACGGGGACTACATTGCAACCTTCCCTCACAACACCAGAGCCCATCTACAATGCGGACGAGAAGAATTTAAACAACTTCAGGGAAGCTACCTTGTAACGTTGCCGACGAATTGCACTCTATCAACGCCCATGTTCATTATAACTAACCAAAATGAAGAAATATCCGGCAAACCGCTATTGATCA
Source organism: Hypomecis atomaria (assembly GCA_964007245.1). Lineage (NCBI taxonomy): Eukaryota > Metazoa > Arthropoda > Insecta > Lepidoptera > Geometridae > Hypomecis > Hypomecis atomaria. The sequence goes on from OZ023295.1 coordinate 13,306,980, forward strand.
CAGATATTACCTACAACTTTACGGACAATACTCCAACATCGAGGATGCTCCTGAAATCTATTAACCTGGAAAAACTACACAACGCCTATAATCAAGTCATGATGCAGCCGGAGATGAAATTGAATACGGATACAACGTACACCGTATACCACACCACCATCCCTCTCTACATATTACTGTGTGGCGCCTGCGTACTCATCGTAGTCCATTTCTACCGACGCTACTCCCACAAGCGTTACGAACCCCCCAAAAAACAAGAAGAGGAAAAGCAAGCCACCCCCAAGTATGAAGAGGTTGAGCAAAAGACTTTTCCAGCAACATTTTCACTAAACGTTGGAAAATAGTTGCTGGTCTGCGGGTGGAGGAATTACATATTGCCCAACCACGGAAACTGCTGCGTCGCTGACCCCGTTCTAGATTCAACACGAGGATGCACCGAGGCACGAGCTACAGCATCAGCGCTTTGTGACGTTCGACCGAGGCGACCTGCGTCTGCCTCCTAGTTAGGTGAAGCAGTTCCGACTACACATCAGTTAGGCTCACTAGTATAAATTAACTATAGTTTTAATTGTAATTTCATTTATTTTAGTTAAATCTTTATAAGGACATTTGGTTTTTTTTGAAATCCTCCGACTGCAGCTACATATTTGACTCTTCTATTGTTGATTGCTTTCGTGTTTTATTTTTTATTTTATGTAAATGATACTTGTACTAGCAAAATAGCTTAGCCATTTTTCGTATAACCTATGTTTAATTATTTGAAGTAGGTCGGTAGAATCTTATTTACTTTCTAAATATTTTATGATAGTTAATTATTACTACTTATAAGTATATTTTTTTTCATTTTATTCATTTTGGCAAATAGTCAACTCTTAGCTAAAATAAACGATGAATCCTGCTACTTCAATATCGACCTTGTTAGACTCGTTTAATTCTGCTCAATTAATATATCTTTTCAAGTTGTGTTTTATCAATCAATCCGACGTATATGCAAGTCGCATAGATGCATGCAACCGATAAACGACACCGTACAAGGATGCACTTATCTTAATAAGAAATGTAGAAACATAATAAAATAAGTGACTTTTTTATAACTTATTTTTACTTATTTTAATTTTGGCTCCGGTCTGAATTTCTGGCGTAGAGCCAACGACAGTTTTTAAGAACTAATATGTAAGGCACCAAGAAAATTTTCATGTGGTGCCGTAATATCTCGTTACAGCGCTTCGTTTCGGTTTGTTGGCAATTTCGGACTGTTACACAACATATTTCGCATAAAGCCCTTACAACAGTGAATATAATTCGATTTTCTACAGGTACTAAGTCAACAGTAGCTTCCTTATCACATATTGTATATAAGATTGCCTCACGCTATCAGTAACGGCTATATTTCAAGAATCGTCACACTTCAAAGGTTGATATAGCCCCTAATTTGGCATTTAGAGGTCTAGTTACACAACACTATTTGTAGAATGTGACATTTCTATTCGTTTCCGTTACATTATAACTTGTTTTATACGCTCAGATTTTTCACACGCTCGCTTCCTTATTGAGTGTTATCATACTTCTCTCTCAACAATTAGCGAGATATCTGTTGAGTCATGGGGCTAAAGATGAATATTTAAGTAAATTAACAGTTTATCATCCGTTCGTGTTTACGATGGCAAACTTGGTAACTTGGTTCATGCTAACCGCTTAGTCGGTCTTGGAGATGTACAAGAGGCCTTGGTTCCTTGTTATTTACCTACGCTATGAGATGATTTACTTTAAGTTTTACCACCTCATATGACATTATGAATATAAATATGAATTTGTAAAGTTTAGTCTTAGGATTAATTTGCTGAGTTTGATTAGGAAAAGTACCTACCACACCTGTATAGTTTCAAAATATTAATAATTAAAGGCTCGAAACCAAGTTGAGATGGACTACCTACTCATTCATCTTACCTAATTAAATTATCCTATATCTGAAGTCATGATGTTGATTATTAGTTTCCTTTCTAGTAATAGCAAAAGTTTAGTGCTAGTAAGAGAAGTGGTCATTGAAGTGAAAGGATAATCTAAAAGGTGCTTTTAGCTTTAATTTTCTCTCAAGGGAAAGGGAAAAGAGAAAATCTACAATAACGCAGCGTACAGTTAGAAAGGGCTTTTGTAAGCAAGTACAAAAAGTACAAGGAGGTAGGCATACTGCAAAAACTGCATTTAGTTATGGAACAAAACACTACAAACAAAACAACGTCGCGTTTGTCAGTAACGGTTGACAAGAGAATGAAATGCTCTTAGGAACTTGCAGTTGTATTTCATTAGCCTGGTTTTTCTTTTACCAGACGTATCGTTCCATTTAATCTTCTCCAATTAGACCTTACATAAGAACACCTCTAGTCCTCTGTACTAATAGGCTTTGACTCTTGTTTATAAGTAATACCTACTCGGCCTTTGAAGCAAAGAAAGATTCAGCGCAAAATTGTCACTTCCCTGTGTCCTATGTGTACTTGTATCTTGGTGTACCTACAACGTTATCATATTTGATCTTCTTTATTTTTGTGAATGTTCCGTAGCACTACCGACACAGGGGAGCCCAGTGGAAGCCCCTATGAGTGTGAAGTGTTATTTATTTACTTCATCATAATCATAATTGGTACTTTGGTTCAGCCCACTGCAGGGTCTCGTAAGTAAGGTTACTAAATTTAACGATAGTAAAAGATAAAGTATTCTTTTTAATTGTTACAGAACAAGCGAGCTGGTTGCGCTAGTGGCGGTTTCTTGCACTTTGTTCCTATTTCTGCACACGCGAGAACTAAGCACGAAATTGCGACGAATGCAGAGACACGAGGACGAGACGGGACCCAACCACCTCATTGACAGTGAGTTATTTCATTTTCACACCACTCTCAGGGAGTTAACTCTAGAGTTCCTTGCTACGCTCAGGAGCCTGATTCTCTATAGACAAAAAGTAACGTAACGCGGTAAGTATTTTTTTATTTGCGTGAATTTCGTTTGGAGAACGGTTTGATAATTAATGTAAAATTACGTTAAAATAAATTATAAACCCAGTTTAAGTTATGTTATTTGAAAAATAAACATTTTTCACAGGAATTTCTTAAAAACATGGAGCACGCTAGAGCGCGTTACGTGCTTGTTTTCATAGAGAATCACCCACCAGGGTTCAATATTTCGCCCATGACACATGACACGACTTCGTTCTCTATGTGCATAATCTACTATTATAATCACAAATACCAAATATGAAATAATTATAATCCATATCAAATACAGAACAGTACATTAATTTACAGAGATAATAATGAAAAAATCATTAACTTTATTAAGTAAAGTTCCAAAAAGTTCCCAAACTAAGAACTGCCTATATTTTAGGCCCTCTCTCGCTAGTTAGCAGCACTAGTTTTAATGCTAAGAGTTATACAAACAAGCTTATCTTTTTAATAACAAATTAGGTAGATGATGATAATAATATTATTGCTACAATAAAAATACTTAAACATTGGTTGACGCAGTTTTTCATAGATCGTGCACAGCTCGCAGTCTGTACCTACAGATCTATGGAAAACTGTTTCAGCTATGCGAGCTAACCCCGAACTAACTTAGCTCTTTTTAATCTGCAACTCGCATAAGGCTTTTTGCCTCTTCCTTTAAGGATCTACACAAAAAGCCTACAAAGGGAAAATATCTGAAGGGGTATGAAACGGTTATGCAAGCGTATTAAAGCTGTACTCTGTTATTACTCGTATAAGGAGCCCGGCAGGTTTAATAGTGTTCGCTGAGGGGGAAATACACAAAACATCTTACATGTCAGTGTTGTCAGAGCTTCTTATCACTCTCATCTAAAAAGAATTGAATGGTCTTAATGTGTCATGAGTATGTTCTATTTAATTTTGTACTATTTAAAGTAATATCAAAATATTTTCGAAACAAATAAATAAAATAGCTTTACAAGCTTCTTATGTTCAGAAAGTGTTCTTAAAATAAGAAGACAAGAATAAATTATCCTAATTTTGTTATTAAAGTAAATGTAAACATTTGTATTCCGGATGGACTCGTAAATTTTTTATAACTTAAAGCTTGTCGCTAATCTTATTGAAGCTCGCTGATAAAAGCTTGTAAAATAACTTGTTTCGCAAAAACGTTATGTAGACCAAGTATGATTGGATTATCGAGTTTAGGTACATTGTGTCTTAAAGGGTAGGTAACACTTAAGTTTTATCAAAATATAAACCTTCTATTAAGAAATGTTTTTTTTTAAAAGAACGTTATTTTTCTATGGAATAACATTATTTTTGAGATTTGAGAAAAGTCGAGAAATTGATGAGGAATAACCCTGTACATGATATTAGTAAAGAATAAAGATAATTACCAAGGAAAAAAAGACAAGAAGAAAAAAAACACTGCCACGTACGCACTATGCAGATAGATGCGGTTGCCTTCTGGCTGCCGCAACACAGAAAAAATTATGAAATCGGAGTTTTCATACTCACTGCAATGCGATCAACCATCTGGTTATTATAGTGCATATGGAAACTGCGGTGTCATACATTTTTCAATGTTGCAGCCGGACCACGAGGCCGCAACCGAATCCGCATAGTGCGTACGTGGTAACTCTTCTTAATAAGGTCTCATATGTTTGAGCGCAGAGCAAAAAAAGCTCAAATATTCTCTGGCGATAACGACGCCGCCGCACCGACGCTCAGCTTTGCCAGCTAACGAGCCCCAGACTGGAACGTGATTTATTTAACAACGCGAGTAATGTCAATTGTGTCCTATTTCACAGCTCCACAGCCAGCATAAATATAAGTAATGCCGTTTTCATAATGAAGTGGGCTCCATAAATATTGTAGCTTCCGCTGGCGTTAGACATCACCGTTAAGGTCTCCACTGACGAAACGTCCATCCAAATGGACGTCGGTGGCATCCCAATGGATGTCATCAATGTCGCCAATTTAGTGACTTTGTCGCTAGTAATGACGACATTTCTTTAAGTCTTAGCATCTAAATAAAAGTTTAGGCCTCAAAATTAGTTTATCGACTAATCTGATCAAAATGTTTTATTTTTCTGTTACATTGCATTTTTGGTTATTTACATGTTCAAACAATGGTTGAGTAAAATATCGACCTAACTTGACTTCAGTAAATTGGCAACGCTGACACATCTTAATCTGTGTTAACACTCAGGTTTTTTTAATATTTAAAGCAAAACGTGCGATAACTAGTCATATGTACATATTTTATAAATACGACATCCATCCGAACGTATCGTCAGTGGGGACCTTTAGCCATCACCATTACTCTGATGAGACTACGAGTAGGCACAAGTCGTAGCGCCTTCGTACGTACTCATGTCTTAATCTACAGAGATCAAATGTAATGGATATTAGCCGTTTAATGAACGGTTCGCACTTTACGTAATATCATATTATTATTACGTAGTGATTTATAAATGCCCATTACGTACCCACTAGTTAGTTACCTTTGCCCGTGGCACCGCTAACGAGTTCTTTGACTTGGACTGATTTGTCTAAACTGCCTAAACAGTTTTATTAGCACGTTATAATTGCTATATTTAACAAGAGAAATGAAGATCGTTACAAAGTTAACAGTCTATTAAGTCCGACTAAACTAAACTAAGTCCGACAAGAACTATACAACTAAATTGTAGAGTAAAATAAGTACGCTGAGTAGAGATTCCGTTTATGAATTAATCTACATATTTTCATTGAAATGTTTTTATTATTGAGTTTGCGATATTTTAGACAGTGTTATTATATCTTGATTTCGAACAAACGTCCAAATTTATGTTACAGGTACCTATGTATAAGTTAGATGTAACACGAAATGTGCACTACGTAGAAGCACTATACTAAAACCTAATACAGTACTAGAATTTACTAGTAAAATATCAATTGTGTATAAAGGTACTTGGTTAACATAATAGGCATTACCAGTGCAAAGCTCCAAGTATGGTGGCATCGCTAGGACCCAAGCCAGCCATCGAGAACTTTTTTCATTATTTAAAAAAGCTAGACTAAACGTAATATCTTTATAATATACCTAATAGAAACTATCCAGTAGAGCGTAAAATCAGAAACAACAAAAAGTGTACTTAATGTTTGGATAAGTTTAATTAATAAAAACATCGGCTTTCTGTCTGAAGCCATGTTATTATGGTTATAATAACTTCACAATCACCTACCATCACACTATACTCTTCAGTACTGTGTCAAATTAAATGTTTGGAACATTTTGTATTACTCTTCACGAGCTAACCAGATTTTGATAGAGTTACAAAGTTCTTGTAAAGAAAGGTATTAAGTTCATCTACGTGATTCGGCGACTTCATATAATTGAGTAGAAACTAAAAATCGACCGCACGTCTTCGACCTTTTTTTTGGCAAGACATTAAGATGGAAGGAGCTCATTCGAGCTACCGGTTAATAACTTGATAATGACATCTTATGAAGTGCAGCCGGGATAAAAAAGAAGTAAAACAGAATAATGACCCTACTTGAATTACCTTCGGTATTCCGGTTCGAGAGCGGGTACGTTAGGGAAATTTGTCCAGGAAATTGTTGTATTCTCTTGGGTTTTGTATCCAGCCTGATGAATATTCTCTCGCTTGTTCGTGTGTTACAGTCACTAACTAAAACAAAACATTTTTAATAAGATTAGAATAGTTGCGATGTGAATGAAATATATGACAATTAAGTGGTATCCCAATGTTTAGGGCTCTACAAAAACCGTTCCAATCCAAAACCTATAGCACGGGAGCAGCTTGTACGTGACCACTTTTTAAAATCTATTGTATCACGCTACACTTATCTATTCAATTTAAGTAAGAATATAAATTAATCAATCCTAAAAATAGCAAGCAATAACCATCAAAACGCAATGACTCAAGACAAAAGTGGAGTAACTCGAAAATTGTCGTTTAAAGTTGCGTGACGGTTCTTCATTACTACGCTGCCCATTGTCTGTGCGTGCATCTCTGGCTACGGGACTCCAAACTTTCACTCGATAAGAAAAAAAGAAATAATTTGATGGCGTCTCAGTTCCACGTTTTACTGTGATACCGTTCACTGCCTGCCGCCTTTTATTTTTGTACTCGTCCCTGTGGTTTTAGGTAGCGTTTAGATTAAACGATAAGAAACAGTTTTATGTTTTCTTAGATTAAAGGGAGTGTCAGATTTAGGATAAGAACCATATTTTAAATTTCAATGTTCTTGATATCTCATAAGTTAAATTGCTTAAGTTCATCATCCAAGTCTGAACCGAACCGAAATCCGTAGATGCAATATTCGTAAATGAAATGAAAGATAAATTAAACATTGTTAGGTATAGTAACAAAGTAGGTATACTACGTTAATTATTGCAGATCTCGCGAAATGGACTATGTCGTCTCAGTTTAGTGGGTTCCTAATTTCAGAAAATTACAACAGTATAGACCGATTCATTTTTTTTTTGGCGGCTAAGGAGTTAGAGCTACAAGCTGCGCAGCATCCAATCCTGACTGAAGCTCACATAACAGCTGCGCGAGGATTTGGATTTGTGCACATTGTAACTAACTTCACAGCCTCCAAGAAGTTGAATTCATCTTATACGCGTAAGTGAGTGACAATGTATCGCCGCGAGCTGAGTCTCATGCTAAATCACGTCGATACTTCCAGGGGACTAGCTATGCTTAGGCCATTTGCGATCCTCACGCGCAAGCTCACTCGATATCGCAACCTAAAACGTTATCTCACAAAAATACAACTTCATCTATCCTCTGGGTTTTTATTGGCGATAGGTAATTCGCACGATGGCTATCTCGTCGTCCAAACGGCGAGCATCCGTCGCGATGGCACGGTGAGTAATCGATTACCTACATCTCACGGGTTTGAGCCTGACGTCGTCGTTCCGTATCGATGACTTATTCGGAACAATTAAGCGAATTGCATTTTATTGCAATCATAACTTTCTTCCAACCGTTAAATAAGTTTTGTGGTTCCGTTTCTCGAAAATAAAAAAGAGATAATATAATTGAGTTGGTTGTTTTTAATTACAGTTTTTGGTTACTAATACAAAAACATGAATGCAGATTGTAGCTTTCGAAAATTCGGAAAAAATAGACTAAATCAAAAAAAAGTTAAGGCGACAGGCGCTCTTTAAAACTACTAGGCTGATTTCAAAAAAACTTTCTGTGGTGGAAGTGTACATACCTATTTCTTGCGAGTAATATGGGTACTTTCTGGGCAAAGCCGGGACAGGCATCTAGTAATATAATAACTATTTTAAACTTATTGTATATCATCATTAACATAAAGATGTGGATAGAACCCGTTAAAAGCATAACATAGATATTAGGTTCCTGTGGTTTTCTTTTACATGCAATCGGTTAAATAAGTATAATGTGCATCACAGTTTGCGGTGTAGTGCGCGGGAGTTCGCGCGTCGCCGCTTGCGTGGTCAATCTGTGAAATCTCGTTTTCACCACCATGGCAACCACATAAACGTTTTACAATTCCAGTGGAAACAGAATCTCTAGGTATTTTTTTTAACCTATACTGTCCCACTCCTGGGCAAAGGTCTCTCCCATTTCCTTCCAGGAGTCGCGATCCATCGCAACTTCTTGCCAACCCCTCTCGAAAAATATATAATAAATAATAATATAACTAGGTAAAATATGAAATTAAAATTACTTGTCCCAAATGTAAATGCAGTTTTTATTCATTTATAAGTAGAAAGTAGTAATAGAGAAATTCATGAATTCTCGATTCATATTTTCAAAAATTCCTATTGGAGATCGAGATCGAAATAGGGGAGGCATATGTCCAGTAGTGGACGTTATATGGCTGATGAATATCCTTTAGCCATATGACGTCCACTGTTCATAGGCCCCTATGGATCTCCAAACAGAATTTTTGGATGGATGGATTTTGACTTCCAGATCGGAACTTTTTCACTTGAGAACTTTTCGTCCCTATCATCAGTCCTGCGTGCCATATATCTGCCTATTATTGATTCAAGTTACTATAATAGATCCAACCGTTTATTTTCTTTTTAACAGCACCAATAAAACGTAACTGCGTCATGATACGCAAACGTTCACTTTTAAATGCGAGGTTTTAAAAATATGACAACTGCCTAAGTTTGCTCCTTGATCCCGTTTAATAATCATCTTTGACAAATTGAGTCCATAAGTGCAGTAGTTTTATTTTTATAAATTACATAAAATAACAAACGTTTTAAAAAATTTACGTTCTATGACTATGGTGGCGCGCTGCGATTGGTGATATTGGTGCTGTCAAAAAGAAAATAAACGGTTGGATCTATTATAATCAGCTTCTTCATCATCATCATCCGCAGCTTTCTCAATTCCACTGCTGCGTAGGCCTCTCTCTTACGGTGCCACTTGTCTCGGTCCAGTGCTAATCGTATCCAGGTTCAAGCCCATATCGTCGATTCCAACTATATCTTATAAGCTTCTTATTATAAAAACAATCATTAAAAAATGCTAACGTGTGGGTGTGATACAAGTACGAGTGCTTTTACATGCACCTTTTTCGCATTAATGTCTGGAGCGGGCTAATGCTTTAATTATTCCGTGTCGTGAAAGCTCGGATATTCCGCCTGAAATATATCAGTCCTTAACGTCCCGTTAACGCAGGTTTGTGCTCATGTTTATTTAATTAATGTTTGGTTACAGTAGAGACACGTTAAAATATATCTTCTTAAATAGGTACAATTTTCAAAGAAGAGACATTAAATAATCGGCAAAGTACGAGTCGGACTCGCGCACAGAGGGTTCCGTATTATATGGGAGGCCCTTTAAATATTTATTTTATTTTGATATTAGTATTTATTATTAAAGTCAATTTACAACTAAATATTCTGTGAAAATTTCAAACATCTACCTGTTATCATTATAAATATCGAGCGTAAACCGGCTAAAAAATCAAGTTTGTTGTATGGGATCCCCCTTTAACCGTTAATTTTATTCTGTTTTTAGTATTTGTTGTTATAGCGGCAACAGAAATACATCATCTCTTAAAATTTCAGCTTTCTAGCTATAACGGTTTATGAGATACAGCCTGGTGACGGACAGCGGAGTCTTAGTAATAGGGTCCCGTTTTTACCCTTTGGGTACGGAACCCTTAAAAAGCGCGGCTATCTATTGCAAATATTTTTAATCGCTACCAATTCCATTAACTAGAAAAAAAAATTAAAAAATTCTTTCATTCAGAAATTATCGGAAAAATTTCTTATAACAATATCTCGCTGTATTTGAAATACTTAATATAGGTACTTTTTAGAGTTTAAAGACTGCTCAACAAACAAAAGTTGATATAATTAATTTGTAGTCGCTTAACTTATTTGAGCAAGACTTCTGCAACAGGCTAGATTGTCCCGCCCGCCCCATGATTTTAATTGTGAATTTAACCAGGAAAGTTCATCTAGCGGCTTGATGTCCTACGCTGCACTTGCTGATTCTAAAATTTTAGTTTCACGACCATAAAGCCCGCTCTAGATATGCTATGTGCCCTGTCAGTGCAACTGGCCAATCCATTGTACTATCTATGACAGTAATTTTGGTTCGCCACATACGTACCAACAGATACCAATAGGAAAATGGGATCTACTCAAGAGTAGGTGTAGGTATCTGGGTGAGGTTAATGTTTTGGTCTTGTTTGCACGCGGGGAGGCTGGTGGCGACCGCAGGACGGCGCGGGCGCAGCGCAGGGCACGACCCGGCGTCGCCACTTCCTTATTGGGCGCTCCAGATTGAGACTATTACATAAATTACCAATTGCAGCCGTTAATAATAGCAGCTTTCGAAATGTGTACCTACTTACGAAGAAGAATTTATTACACATACGGAATGGGCCGGATTGCATCAGATTATTTGTGTTTTCACATAAGAGTAGCAAATGATCGCTAGCTTAGCATAAGGTTCACTAATTTGATAGTTTTTCATATAATTTGTAACAAACTAGATTGTACAGGAGACGCAATAGGCTTAAAAACAAAACATACATCCACATTATTATAGAAGATATTTACATATTCATTTATCAATATTATTCTACGAAACTGAATATAACTATTCAAAATTTCCTGTGTCCAGTCGCAAGTACACTACTAATTGTACGCTCAACAGTCAAACACCCGTCACAACTAAAACCACCACTTTTTTGCACCAATCGCTTATATTTTAAAAAGCACTTGTCATAATATACACTACAGATCGTATCTATTGTGAGTTTTTGTTTACCACACGCTACAAAAACTACTAGATAATCGTTCGCTAAACTGTCAGAGTATCAAATTATTTCATACCCGACAGTTATCGCATATAAGCGCTGTAATTACTGTATCAGTCTGTATCTGATTGATAGGTTGACTTCGGTGAGAACTCATTACACTTACTCCCAGTTCTCTATTAGTGAGATTTTTGTTAATAACATATTTTTTTATGTACTTTTAAATAATATGATCAAATTCATATTTTTTCATTTATGTCCAGTGACTTTGGTTTTTTTTTCTGAAACAAGTTTTTTTTTAAAAACAAGCTTTTTCTAAACAAGTGCTCGCCAAGTCGAATCAAACGAGCCGAAACTCGATGAGGTTGTGTCGTTTCATTGCGAAGTGCCTTTGCCCACCTTCCAGCTCCTTCATCAGATTAGCACCATGTCATCATAATATTGCATTGTCACGCGATTTACACATGCATGCAAAATTTCAGCTCAATCGGTAACCGGAAAGTGGATCTCAAATTTAACTTGCAAGATTTGATTACAGACCGACAGACAGACAACGGGACAGGTGAAACAAAATAAAAGCTTGTAAAAATAGTTATCTTTACGGCAACTCAGTGTAGCGTACTCTGCGTAGTCATACTACAGTGCCAGTGTAGCCGCAACACTTTTTTTATAGCGACACTTGAGTTTTTTAATCAAGAGTCAAATATTATTATCATTTAAACATAAAAATCCTATGTAGACGCTGGTTGAGGCATTAGGTTATTAGAAACGTTACGATTTTATTTCAAAATTTATTAAAAATATCGAATTCCGTTATTATTCTTCTTATGAAACACATTTGAGCATAGAGTTAAAAAAAAAACACTAACCGCTTTACCACATAAGATTTAAACACACTGTTTAACCGTACAATTTGTACTGCTAAACTTTGTCTAAAGCGTGCGTAAAACTTTTGTGGTAAGACATATTTCATTTTAAGTTTAGGTGGTGCGTTGTTTTTTTTAGTAAGTTAAAAAATAGCATGATACGTTTTAAACTAAAGCTGAAGGGCACTCACAAAAAGCAGACTTACATTACCTACTCCTAAGCGAATTTTATTTATTTTTCGTAGTGCTGATATAATTATTATTGTCAAAACAAATGACCCAGCTCAGCTTTCCCTAAACGTACTGGCAGTGGCACCTACTGCGCTAAAAAGTAGGTATACATTATTCAGTGAGAAAACTCGTGTGTAAGCGGTGTTCTAGTTCTTGCGATGGTTAGCTACTCTATGATCAGTTGCATAACTTGGGTCATTACGGTAATTCCGCGTTATGAACTGTGAAAGGTTTGTTTACTCTGAGAACCAACAACGTGTTATTGAATAAATGGTCAAGTGCGCGTCGAACGACCAAACAGAGAGTTCATTTATTGCTTCATTTGGTAACACTAAATAAAATTATATAACAGCTAGCAAAATCTTGAATAGATTGGGGATGTTTGTTTCAAGTTCTACTTACGCTTAAATAATATTGCAGTAAAATGTGTAACATAATTTTAATACATGTAATTAAATATGCCAATTGAATGTTTATGTACAGTATATAATTATAGTTGTTTAATCAGCGCAAAAACAAAAACGTTGATCGTCTAAGTAGCGAGATACTTTTAGGGGACATTGATGAGTTCGGAATTACATTAGTTTAGCACAAAAAATATTGACAATCCATTAATGCATTTTCGGCGCCTAATAGAACTTGAAGTTGGCGACTTAGGGTTTCAATCAAAGTTACAACCGTTTCAACTATCTCTATACACATTTCATGAAAGTTTTTGCCCATCACTTGAAAAATCATACAGCGCAACGACACAGTTCATCACGGATTTGATTACGGAACCCTAATAAACACTGGTTTAAGCTTTATCATAGTTATGTAATCAGCAGATGTAACATGCTTATAAGAAAGATGATAATTCGTTTTGCTGGGTAAAATTGAATAATAAGTAGTACCTATTTGTTTGATTATAAAGTGTTTATGCAAAAAAAATCCTTTGGCACTACTGATGATATGTAAAGGACACGTCTTTAATGTAACCGGAAATATTATATCTGTATTCATGGATGTATTATTTAAAATCCTTGCTGTAATTTAAAACTTTTACGTCAGCTATTTGCTATGAATAGTTGAAACCGTCTAAAAATCTTCAGCTATCAAAATAACTTTTGATCGAAATTCTGTTATAATTTTGATCGCTAACTTCAATTTCTAGAAGTGCCGAGAATGAATGAATGTATTGTCAATATTTTTGTCTGCTTTCGAAAAAAAGTAATTTCGAACTTATCACTAAAAGCATTAAAAAAAGGTGAAAAAAGCACATTTGTCATGAAAACCTAAATTTAAGTATACAATATCCATTTTTAAACAGCTCTAATTAAGAATGTAAATAAATAAACATAGCCTTACTTTGTGCTGTATGTTATGCTTTGATAAATAGTCTAATTATATGCTCGTGCGCTATAAAAGCCTACACCGATTGCGGTTTACAGTTTAAAGGCTGCCTTTTCCATCCTAATAGCTATCATTTTGGTAACTGTGTCTACCATTACTATTATAATAGGGTTCTGCCTTGGTAATAAAGCCACTTAAGTATATTTACTTTGATAAAATTAATAATGCGATGTTTGACAGAACTGCAGGTGAGTTGCCAGATTAATTACCTAGTTATTACCGTGGTGACATATTTGACCGTTTATTTTCCATAAATTGTTACTTCTAGCCTAGGGCGAGAGAATGTTCACCTTAGAATCTCGATTTCAAATCCCTGTCCCGGACCATTGGTTTATTTGATATATATGGTTATTCCTAATCAATTAGCATCCTTTTAGGGGCTTATTCGGTACATCAAAACTAAAAACTTTTGTTTGACGACATTTGTCAAAACTAAAAAAATATTGTTGTTCCATTGTAAAAAATTTGGTTCACCCGCGACAAAATGTATAGAACAGCTTATTTTTTTCTTTGAATTTTGTCAAAAGTCGCAGAACAGTTGTCAGTTTTGATGTACAGAATAAGCCCCTAAAAGGATTCATTAATAACCCTGTATATTGTACAGAGTTTCACACTACTGGTTTTTCAGTGAAGGAATCCAATATCAATTGCATAAGTCTGTGGAAAAAATCTGAAGGCGTATACCTACATGTGAATCGTCCAACCAGCACTGGGCTCTTCCTTCGTGGGTAATCCTATATTCAGCAGTGGTTTATTTAGTAAAGCTGGTATAGGTCGAATCATAAAATTTGGCGGCTGTGTTGTTAGCTGCAAGTTGCGGATAGCCCAATCCTGACTGAAGCTCACTTAACAATTGCGCGAGGATTGGGTTACCCGTAGTTTGGAGCTAACATCACAGCCGCCAAGTTGTATGATTCGACCTACACAGGCAGTTCCCAGATACGTAGTAGGACTCACAGGCGCTGCCGCAGACTAGGTGACGCTTGCTGCGAAATGTATCTCATAAAAATAGTAGTGTAGCGGTCACTGTAGTCTGCTGCTGTAGCGCGCAGTTGGATACCGAATAACATATTAATGGTTATATCAAGTCAAATCAAATCGACGCAGGGAGTCCATGTTTGATTACGGTAGCTGTGTCCATTGTAGAGTCAGATGGAGTCCCGTTAACTGCGTGTTACGCGCTCTATAAACACAATTTATGGCCATTTGTGCATTGTAAAACAATTTTTCGCCCTTTGTACGCGTTTTATTTGTAATTGATTAAGATATCTGTTAGACATAATTCATAACTCTACTGGAATTTGTGATCGCTAAGTGTAACAACCTACGTATTACGTAGTATTGAACTTGACTTTGCTAAATACAATTCACAAATTAAAATCGAATACAAATTTTATCGTAGTAGAAACATAATTATTTACTATGATCATCATGATATCAGAAATAGGACACTGCCGGCATAATAGGCTTCCTTTTTATACCGATTCCAATAAAACCGACTCAGAATTTAGATTTTCAGATTTCAGTTGCTGAATATAGGCACATGTGACTGCCTCGGTGGCTCAGTGGTTAGTGACCCTGACTTCTGGATCAAAGAGGCGTGGGTTCGATCCCCACCCAGGACAAGCATTTTATGTTATGAACATAGATGTTTGCTCTGTGTCTGGTTGTTATTTAGATACTATCTATATAAGTATGTATTTCAAATATGTAGTATATCAGTCTCTGGCAGCCATATCACAAGCTATGCTTAGTTTGGGGTCAAATACCGTGCGTAAGATATCCCATTTATTTACTTATTTTTATTTATTGTTCAAGATTGTTAGAAGTAGCTTGCATCCAAATTGTGTCTATTTTATAACTATTGGGGGTTGGTGTTTCTTATCTGTCCTAGTCAAATCTTTACTTATTGACCCGTCCAGTTGTTTCGAATACAAATTTTTTTCGTATTCGTTTAAGACAGCTTAAACTTTAACTCGTATGTAAATTAAGTAAAATGTTAATTGTCAGTGATTTTGCGTAATTGATACTAAACTCACATACCGTATGTAAGTGCTCGTCATTTGCAACTCAGTCGTTATATACCCAACTTGATGCTGCAAAAGATAAAGAATAACCTGTCACCTGATCTTGGCAATAAATATTCTAAATAATTATTATCTTACGCTTGACATGACATTTGTCTAGATCATACAGATAAAAATGTTAATGAGGAGTGTGTGTTTGTTAGCTGTAATATATTACGACAGGAGTATGCGCCGCGATATGAATATGACATAATTTATTGAGACGTGAGGGTCAGTTCACACTAAGATGTAACCCGGCGCCTTGAAAATATCAGCAAGTTTGGATTGCGCACCGCGAAAGTGCTTTCCTCCGTTGCACTTTATTTTAAACTAACAATTTTCGACATAAAATAAAAAAATATATATTAGTAGTAAAGCTACTGATTTCACTTTTAAACATAAGGGACATAAATTAAAAGCGCTCCGCAGTTTAACGTAGCCTATTAGGATTTTCTCACAAAACTAAACCAAGTGGACGTAGAGAATTACATGCTTTCTTGAAGATCAAGTATAATTTTACAAAATTTTAAATGGAAATATGGTTCTGATGCGATTAAAATAAAAAAATGAAATTACCATGAATAAATATTAAATTAAAATCACTTGACGTTAGACGTCGGCACTGTATTACAATACGGCATAAGCCCTTCCATTCATTCATCATCTCAACCATTCGTTCATTATTTATTATCACAAAAAAACGCTTAATCGAAAACTTGAAAGCTTGCTAATCGACCCCCATAAAGTCAATTGATCTCCAGATGCATATAAAGAGCACCGAGCCCTCAAAAAACATAAGAACACAAACATTGACACAATTCGACTGTCATTGTTATAAGTTTATCATTATCTGCTCTGTGAGAATTTAATTACTATATTTTTAATACTTACACTGCACTAGTTCCCATTTCACTACTCATGAATAGAAAAATTAGTAACAGTTTTCCTAAAGTACCTAGTTATTACCTGTCATGGGCTTGCGCGATAGCGTCATGCTCGTTTCGTCACTCTGTACTATTCTGTACCGGTCTACTGATGAAAATAGGTCTACCCACATAAGGACAGGTCTTATTAAACATGTTGTCTATTGCGTGTTGGTGGATTCACATTTGCTATTGACTATTTTCTGCGGGCATATGTATGCACTATGCGGTTTTTATCCCTTAATTTGTATAAAACAATACATTTTCCCACAAGCATAGCTCTTGAGTAGGTAGGCAGACAGGGAGATAGGTAGGTCTCAGGTATTTGTAGCACTGTCATAACTACCTTTACCTAGTCACTGTGTAAGTTTGCTCACCAAAGTACTTACTCCATCTGGTTGATATAGAAAGGCGAGAAATGGAGCGATCGCTTTCTAGTCAAACATCATCTGATATCGGTGAACGAGTGCCTCTCGAGCCTAGTAATTTATGATTAGTGAAGCCGTCTGTAGGGCACGTTGTGATAGAAAACTAATAAGTACGTAGCCATTAAGTGATGCAAGGTTATTTTGTGTCATTATGTAGTAAGTGGGTAAAAGTAATTATAGTCATAAGTGTGTATAGAATGCATTCTGATAATATGATTTTCATCGGAAGGTAATATAAATACATTGACTAAAACATTGGAGATTTATTTTAAGATCATTTTTGCTTTTACGATCTATAAAAATACTGCGTGAAAAAATTGACTTTAGAAAAAACCGATAAAACATAAACAATTAGTCAGGAAGCCCACGATAGGATTTCTATGTTAACATACATGGAATGGAAAATAAACATTACATTAACATAACTCTACCGTATAATTATGAGCCTATAATATCAAAATATCTTAAATCAACTTCACCATACAACTATTAGATAACAACACAGTCATATCTATTACAACAGTACGGTACTTATAACAGTGCATCTATGACCCTTTATTTTAGTATTATCCACACATAATTAAGAAACTTGTGAAAGTAGCAATTACTACATAAATAAACACTTATTGATGAATGATGAGCTGATCGCAGCGCAAACTACAAAGGGAAAACAAGATTGTAATGAACTAGGCCCTATTAAGTAAACACTTACAGAGAGTAGGTACCTTCATCAAGCACGCCGTAAGTGCCTAGCTAGTTATACAGAATTGTCTTGAAACGATGGACACAATTTAGTTACCGCGGTTGAGCGCGCCAATATGACAATTTTTACAATGGGATCAAACCTGGAGCCGCAAAAAAAACAACATTTTTATACATTTGGGCGAAAGTCAATGAAAATTTTGTTTGATACATATGATTTATCGTAATTTCTAAGTTAGTACTATAGTGACACTTCGATAATGATAATTACATATTATTTCCTAGAATACGTCTGTATTGTTGTTCGTTGAAGAAATACCCGCTGTAGATACGTTCATAAAATATCTACTCGCAGTAACAAGCGATATGTGCGGTACTGCGGATCGTAAATTAGATTTCACACCGAGAAAGTTTAGAGTTAATATATAGTACAATCAACCCACAAATCATGCTTTAGAAGATATAAGCGAATGGAGGAGCAAATCACTAGTATATGATGCCATCTCGCGTAACATTATATTTGCTGCGAAGTATGTACTTACCTAATGCGCTTATAAATAAGATAGGTATGTTTGGTAAGTTGATACAAAATTTAAAGGGGTGGCAAATGATAAAATTTATCCAAATTAAATTATCTAATTATTATATTTTTCGGTTTGAAAATTGGACTAAAATTCGGGTCGCCATCTATACCAATATTAAAAAGAGGAAAGATTTGATTGTTTGTTTGCAACTAATAGGGTCCGAAACTACTGAACCGATTTGAAAAATTCTTTCACTGTTGAAAATCTACAGTATCCCCAAAGAACATAGGCTATATTAGGTATATTTAAAAAAATAGGGATCCTTACTATTTGTCTTCTTGAGCCAATCGTAACCAGGCGAAGCCGGCAGCTAGTATTTCATACTTTAAGTGTGGTGACGTTATAATGCTTTTGAGTTTTTATTATGCAGCATCGTAGCCGTATTTAGACATTATTTAGAGAATCTCGTTATTCAAATTAGGTACTTACATACCTACATAATATTTTACGCTATATCTTTACCGAGGATTTTAACTTTATTCTCGCGATATTAAAAGCAGCGGACATCCTGAATCTGATAAAGTTATAGTGATGAAGAAGTTATGACAGTCTAAGCGTAATGATGATGAATGAAGGTATTAAAATTAAAAGCGTAGCAGTACTTACATCCTTATATAACATATATAGGACCTTATCATGACTTGCCAGCCTTGCTTTAATTATACCCGTAGCAAACTAACACGCCTGATGTTATCCCGGTTGATTTAATTGGCCAAAGTTCAGCAACCTCCCAAAGCCCCGGGGTGCATGCCCCGGCTAGCCCGGAGTCCAGGAAGCGGACACGATCGTGACTCCTTTATCGACCCCGAGCCAAGCTCAAATTGTCTTGTCGAGTAAACGCTTTATAAGGTCAACGTTTAAATACCAACACAGGTCTCGCGAGATGAGGCATGTTCTCGTCTTTCGTCTAGCGGGGACCTTCACTATCACTACATAGTATAAAACAAAGTCGCTTCCCGCTGTCTGTCCCAATGTATGCTTATATCTTAAAAACTACTCAACGTATTTTGATGCGGTTTTTTAATAGATAGAGTAATTCAAGAGGAAGGTTTACATGTATGATACACTTGTGCAAAGCCGGGGAGGGTCGCTAGTTTCAAATATCCTGCTTAAACTCACAACGATGCGTATTTATTACGACACATGATTTAGTCTCGGAGACTAGTCGCCATGAAGTCTACCTCTAGAGGTATATCACATACATTTACCGGTATCGAAATGTGCGAGTCTCCGTATAAATATAAGTGTGTGTGAAATACTCCGTGTGCAACTAGTTCGTGTGTGCGTAACGTTTATCCGTATCGCAATGAGATACGACAACTACACAAGTATTATCTACTCTCAGATCACAATAAATCACTTATTCATACGCACGTACGTATGCATTCTACAATATTTCGTAAACTTGCATTTTTCAATGTATGATTTTTCGCTTCATCGCCTCTATCTCTATGACCAATACCATATCCGTACAATAGAGATTGACTGCAGAAACCCTCTCGATTGACTTCTGTTCCATTTAAGTCGAAATTTATCAAATGAAGTTGTTTCGAGAATGGAAATTATATTCGTACGAGCTGTCTCGAGCGTTCTGTGTCGCTACCGTGTAAAGATGAAGAGATTTATTGGATACTTTTGAATTTGTTATGTGTGAACGTTGAAGACAATTTACATAATTAGTATTATACAACGTGAGTTTCTTCAGTTGTTTCTTCAGTTGTTCAATAATCTTGTTTGATATTCGTTATTTCGTATAAGTAATAAGTCGTAAATGTACCTACCTACTAAGTACTTTATTATTGTGTGCTACGGGACTAATCACGCACTGAAATTACGAGATAAATAAATACCTCATCATCCCGACGTTTCGACCGAGTTGCATCGATCGTGGTCACGGGTAGACCGAGTACTAAGTACTTTAAGAAAATACAATCATTTGCGTTGTTTATATCATTTATTTGGTTGAATTACATAATCAACAAAACTTTCAGACAAATCGGAATTTTACCATTGAAAGTTCAGGCAACCGAAAATTGACATATAGCCGCTTGTCAGACGACTTTAGGTATTGAATATCAGCACTGTCATTGTTTGAGACCAGAAACAGGTATTACAACGCTGTGCTGCCAAGCAGGCAGTAGAAATCGTGCCAATTCGATGAGGCGATAAATCCTGCTGAAACATTCTGTGTAACGTTCGGCCGTGAACCGCAAGCTCGGCGGAGTCACGCTTCTAATGTCATTACCATGGAACCGTGCCCAGGGATGCATTCAGGCTGATTGCAAATGTTTGTGTTGCCACAGCTATAAACGCTGACGCTACAACAAGAAGATAAATAGATTAGTTCTACGATAAAATAAATTAAAATAAGTCACATTCTAGTCACATCATTTGGCAACAAATAATGTGACTAGAATGTGTGATGGCTGAAACGACGTGATTTTTCATACAGATCTTACACATTTCGTTGCTAAATATAAAGTATGTACGTTCTTCTAAAACCCGAATATATATTGGTACTCGTACAAAGTTTGAAACCTGTATGTAGGTATTTACATAATATTGTACACACTTAATAAGAGAAGCTTTTAACAAAGCTTTAAATAAAGTATCTATAGGCATTTTAGGCTTGTAGTATTATTTTTCTCGACTTATCCCCGACCACTTATTATAATTTCAATGTAGATTACAACACAGGCAGAGCGGAATGCTCCGCGTAGCGCAACGCGCGTAGCAGAGGCCTTAAAGCCTTCAGTGCCTTCTCGATGCTATGGCCCCCGGTCTTGAACCTAAATCCGGCTCTGGTGAGCACATCATCGTCTCGTTGGTACGTGATGCTCGCACGGGTCCCGGAAGTTACGCGCCATCTCCACGGATACGAGTTTACGCACGTCGCACCTATCAGCCGAAGACAGGTTACTTCGCATTTGCGTGTAGAGATGTGGGAAAAATTAAGACTTCACTTGTAGGCTTGAGTTAGTAGCCAAGTTCTCAGTAACTTGTAAGTCAGGTTCTACAGACTGTGGCTTTGCTAAGTGCAGGGACTTTTACAACTTGATTTACTCATCATTATGAAAAACTTTCACCGTGGAATGTTTCTTGATAAATAAAAAATCTGCTCTGCCGTAATTTTGACGTAAGTTGATGAAGTTTTTGCATTTAACACTTGTTTTATTTTCGATTCTAGATTTTATTGTTTATTTATTTGAATAATTGACTTCAATGTAGAGTCGATTAGTACTCGTACTATTGTGTTAAAAATAATCGTAAGTATTAGTAAAAATATCGAACTTCAATCCAAGTAAATCTTTAAACTGGTAAATCTAGCGGGTATGGTTTATAACTCTTAATACTAACAATGGAGCACGACGACGCCCTAGTCAGGGCCTTGTACCTCGTTAACCGGCCTGTATCGGTTAACCTATCTAGCCGGGGGGTTACGAGGCCTGCTGACATTATGTTGCTCTTCCGCCTACAGTTATCTAATATGCCTATTATATTGGTACAGTAGTCACCTCAATATATTATGTTAAGCTATCGGTTTTGCAAATATGAAAAAAAGTTATTTTGTTTTGTTTACAGTTCCTATTATAATGGAGCACGACTGACTTCTCGTCAGGGCCTTGTACCTCGTTAACAGCCTTGTTTCGGTTAACCTATCTAACCGGGTACAAAGCCTGCTGGTATTATGTTGGTTGGTGTCCCTTTTTCGTCTATTCCGCAAATTATTTATTTGTACTGTATTTACATGTTAAGGTATTGGTTTTGCAAATATGTGAAATAACGAAGTACGTATTGAGTTAAATTATTATCGAGCTAAAAGTGGTTTTGCAAACACACACTTTGGGTGTGTTTTATAGCCCCTGTTATCAATAATGGACGACTATTAGGACCTTGTACCTCGTTAACCGACTTGTATCGGTTAACCTATCTTACCGGAGTTTACGAGGCCTGCTGATACTAGGTCCCTTTTCCGGTTATTTAGAGCTGTCCTAACAGCACATTATCTTTTCAGTAACTGCCTTTTAAGGTATCGGTTATAGGAATTTGGGTACCAAATTATTAAAAGTGGACTAACTAAACAAATAGAACTGTGTATTATTGTTTATACGTAATGGTATGATTTAAGCCCCTTAGAAAGAGAGAGAGAGAGAGAGAGATTCTGTGTATCTGTCTGGCAGTGTAACTCCCAAATGAACAAACCGATTCTGATACGGCTTTTTTGCTTGTAAACTGATTAAATTTTTTGATTGTTTGAAAGCCACGGAACTATTTTACTAATGCGAACCTTACCTTAACCCTTAACAATAGAATATATCAGAGCTATCAAACAGGGTCTTGTACCTCGTTAACCGCACTTGTATCGGTTAACCTGTCTACTTAAATCGGTTTCCGGCCACGGCTCTTATTTCCGAGCATTCAACATGTATTTCATGATTGTCTCATGAAATAAAATGAGAATGACTAAAACAATATTTACTGAAAAATACCACTATGATCATTGATCTTAAATAAAATCGAGAATTCGAAATGCGCAGTAAACTTTAACAATCAGCCAAGTGCGAGTCGGAGTCGCGCACGATGTGTTTCGTACCGTATGGAAGCCAAAATATATTTTTTTTAAATTTTTTTTTAAAGGAATGTACTACTTAATATTCTGTGAATATCTCATGCATCTTCTGTTATTAATAACGATCAAAAAAATAGTTACGAATTTAAAAGATTTTGTTTGAAATTGACGTTAAGTACAGGCTTGTATAGGGCTTTAAGTGTTACGAGTATTTAAATTAAAAGAGTAAGTGTGACTATGTTTGTTCATGATTGATTTACCGTGCATATAGGTGTGGGAATACTCTTACATTTCAATACGAAGAAAAAATATCTATCAATGTACATCTATAAAAAAGCACTTCCCTACCGTGTAAAAGTATACAGTAGTAATACAGTAAAAGAAAAATGTTTATGGTAGGTACTCGTTTTCGATTTCTGCCGCCACATAAATGCTTGTTTTGCTCCCGGAATGTATTTTTATCCCGAAATTAAATTATTATCTGTGAGATTGTTATTGCTATTATAATTATCTATCAATTATACATGTACGAGATAAACTCTTAGGCAATAATAATAGTCAAAGTTAGTACCTCTTTTTATTATTTCCATTACAAGCAGGACGACATTATAACAGATAGTGCGCCTCTCTAAGGCTTTATGTCTTCTTACATCATAAAGTCATGTAATTTTGAATAACCAACCGAACTAGTTTTGCCTGTGTTTTCCCATGACAACTTGAAACGTTTTATGGTTATGAAAGTATAAAATAAATAATATTTGCATATGAGTTTTCCGGTTCAGATAATATCATTTGAAGGTTTAAGATTCCAGTTTCAATTTTTCTAATTTCCTGCAAAGTTAAGAAAAATATTTTTACTAAAACGCAAAAGTTTTGCCTAAGTAGCTAACTATTGTATTTAATTAATTAATTAGTAATAAAAGTTCTTTATTTTAAGTATTAATTGTCATAAAGTGAGCATTGCTCAGAATCCAAGATATAAGTGGGAGAAATAAGACAGTAAGTACCTTAGGTAGATACTTAAATGTACACGAATAATATTTTAGAATCTACCTATCACAAGAACTGTGATTAAGTACTTAATTAAATTCAATGGGCATAAAAACCTTAACAATTAAAACTATTGTGCGTAAACTGTTTTTTTTTTTGCTTACACGTTGTTAAAATTCTAACAATACACGGTATGTATGTATTTTGAGAAACAGAGCAATCTTCCTAGTTAGCCGACCATCCATTTTGTCGTACTAGAGAACATTAAAATGTCGTTACTTAAATTACACTTTTTATAAGCTTGTTTGAAGTAAAATATTTCCTTATTGTGCTGTAAAATACAATTATTTGTAGTAACTATGTAGGTAAGTTAAGACGTTTCCTTTTTAAAGGTCTTACGAAGTACCTAAGTAAGTACTTATATTTCTGACAGTTGCTACTTACTATAGTAATTATTATAGTTATTATAGCTAGAATTTTAACGGATGAATATTGTACGTAGTAATATAATCTAATATTTTTCGTCTTTAAAATTAAAGCAATAGGCTAATTGAAGTACCTATTCTTTGAGTATAAATGTTATTTAAAACCTACAAAACTAGATTAAAACTATAATGTAACAGAATTTCGTTTTTGCTTTTTGAGACCGAGATCTCAAGAAGTTATTAAAGTATTAATGTGTAACTTTGTAAATATATGCCTAATAACTTAAGTACTCAAATTATTTAGAATCCTTATCATACTATCTACATTCAAGTGTTTTCTTTATAGTCCGTTGGAATACCAACGTAAGTAGCAACAGGAGTAAAAACTTTAGTCACAATGACTTTGGACATAACTATATAATATTAACACAGAATAAATGATAGTTGTGCCGTACATAAAATTATGGCATGGTCCAGTTCACTGACCCATTAAGCATTTTATTCGTTTTTTGCTCTCTCTATTAATGCGAAAAGTAGCATTAACTTCGCATTGAGCATAATTTATGTGTCGAATCAATAAATTTAAAGAGCAAATACGTAAGTAGGATAGAAGTAAAAAGCTGAAGTGCTTATTAAGGAGTCATATGCAAGCGGGTTGTTACTGAGCAAAAAATGCATAGATTGCTCGTACGTTTCTTCCTTTGAGGGCGACCATACTTATCATCATAAAACATTCCTAATTCATAGTCATAGCATAGACTAACGTAGCTTAGTTTATGGTCATAGTCATTAATTTATAATAATATTACATGTCATAAAACAGATAATCAAAGTAAACGAAAATAGTAATATTTAATACAGCAATAAATACAAAATGTTATGACACATGTGTTTAATAGCAAAATTATATAATTTTAATAACTTACTTGGTCAAAACTGTAGAATACCGTTTCAACAAGCCACCCCTTTAGTTTTTTACCTCCAAGTACAACTGTATGTCAATAAGAGAAGATCTATGAATACCTACCATATTCTCTCTGTTTTAAGATGGACAGTTCTGAGATATGAAAAGTAATCGAGATCGTGGTAGACCCCCTCATTCCAACATAAAGTTGATGGAGCCTGGGGCATCAGGCCCTCTACTGACAGATTCATCTAAGATAATTGTACAATATGCTCGGGGCTGCAGAGAATTTCTAGCTTTGTCTTTTTGTGCTTTGTTAAAGTGCGTGTATTTAAAATGATATGAAAGGATGCGGTTGGTTACGAGTTCAACCAATCTAAGCCTTAGATTGGTTGAACTCGTAATTTAAGTATCGGGCATCTAAGATGTGAGAAAAGATAGAATAGATAGCTCATGGAGATCTAGAGTGAGGTTTTCTCTTTAACCGACGCGAGACATTTATATGAAGCAAATCGTCATACATCGCAAATGCAGTTTACAAAACACACATTGCAGAATGGAGTGTTGTGTGAGCGCATAATAATATGAAATAAATGCAACGGTGCTACATCAGTGCACATGTATTCGTTTTTCGGGTATTTTTTTCAAAGTTGTTTGTGGTGGTATATACCTGTGAACAACACGAACACACCGTCTACACGACTCGGCGGATACGGGAGTTTGCGTATTTACGTATTTCATTTCGATCGTTGGAATACGCAAATACAAACCACTTCAGATCGCTGTGTTTTGACAAATGAGACAAATACGCAAAAACGAATAGCGATGTCAAAACCCAGTGAGTTCCGTGCGTGATTAGGTCTTCAAACTCAAATCATTTATTGCAACATATGAAGTTTACATGCGGTTCTTATAATAGTTAACATGTTTTGTATAGTTATACATATGACCCTATAAGGGCATGGTAATTTTATGATTTATATTGGAACGATTTATTATTATATTTTCTAGATTATCGTTAAAAAATCTTAGCTTAGTCTTAGTTATATCGAGACATGGTCCATCTCGCGACACCTGTGAAACATTTTTATCCCTTGGCATGAAGAATCTGTAAGCGTAGCAGAGCGAATTGCACAAATACGAGCGTTTCGCTAGGAACTTTATGGTCACGGTGTAAAGTAGTAAACCCATTTCATCAGAAGCTCTCGAGACTTAAAGCTATTCCAAGTTGGATAGGTAATATATAGTTTACCATAAAATGCCAATGCGAAGTTACACGGCATCGGATCGTAAGTTAGTTCAGCATTGGGAGAGTCTCTTTCTGTATAAATAATGCTCTCTTGAGATAGGAACAAGTACAACTCGACTTGCCCTGAAGCAGTGTAGCAAGTTCGCAATGTAATGATTTTGGCTTTGAATATCATAAATACCTATCTCAACTCGTTGACTTTAAAAGTTCTATAGACTGTTGCTTTGCAAAGTACAGGGACTTTCAAGCTAAGGGTGACTTTCAGGGACTCTTATTATGGGACCAAATGGATGCAGTTCCAAGAGACAGAGGTGAATGGCACAAACAAAGGTGGCCTATACTTAGCAATGGGCTAGCTGACATGGTTTGATGATGTTGATGATAGGGCCAGAAACTGTGGAATAAAAAATCGGTCAAGTACGAGTCGAACTCGCGCATGAAGGGTTCCGTACCGTATGGGGCTGGCAAACAAATCACGTTTGTTGTTAGGGAGCCCCCTTAAATATTTATTTCATTCTGTTTTTTAGTATTTGTTGTTATAGCGGCAACAGAAAAACATTTTCTGTTAAAATTTCAACTCTCTAGCTATCACGGATCATGAAATACAGCCTGGTGGCATGAGGACGGACAGCGGAGTCTTAGTCTTGGTCCCGTTTTTACCCTTTGGGTACGGAACCCTAAAAAGCAACTGTTCCGTATACTTACTTATCTAGAGAGATTCTATGAACTTTTATATGGATCAGCCGACTGTTTTTTCGCGATTTCGGGGTTGATCCCATAGTAAAAGTGGTTCATAATGATGTTATTAAATAGAGCTAAAACTATCTCGATTACATCAGATTTGATATACATAGGTATGAAGCATGAAAATCGGTCCATTTGCTTGGGAGCTCACACAGACACCCCCCGCCCTCTATTTCTTTTAGGGTCAGGAGTTAAAAACAAACGTATTCTTTAATTTTAACCGTCGTATAAATCAAGATCTCAGTGCTCCAGTTAATAAATATTTTCTAGTAAAACCGAAGATGAATGGCTTTAATAAAGTACGGGGAGATATCGAGGGGCGAGACGCGACGCCGACGTAGTATTATTTGTCAAGCTTGATTTACTACCGCCGGGTTTTCAGAAATTATTACAATTATGGTAACTAAGAGGCAGTCGTGAAGATAAGACTAATATTTACGATTTCATCTATTTATTCAATGTCGCAGTAATTTACTACTTGTAATTGATTTTATTATATACATAAATAAAATTAATAGAACCTAGAAGGCTGTATCCTGACTATAGTTTAAAACTGGAAAAAGGCAATGAAAAATAGGAGGGGAAGAGGGCATCCCTTTGTATTACAATGGGAAAGAATTAATATATTATATATTAATAGAATTAATAATTGAATTATTTATACAAAGAGTTGAAGTATTCTGTTAATTAATTATCAAATAAAATATGATCGTGAGCATAGCGCGTAATAGCGGTAAAATTATACGGGTAATGCTGCAACGCCAAATCATCAGTTTTGTACTTCCTGTTGCTGAAATTGATCTATAAAAGTGAAAGAAAAAGTTTTACTGTCCATATTTGATTTCATGGAATTCTTCTGGCTAGAAATTAGTTAATTTAATTCTGCTATTTGAATCAATCAACTTATTATAGGTTTTAGTACCCACACGTAAGTATAGGTCTTAAGAAAGCAATTTTATTTGATGATAAATTCAAGTAGTTTCATAAATTAATGTACATAGATATGGTATTGTACATAGTACTCGTATAGAGTTATACAATAAATATAAATTTGTATTAGAAAAACTTACTTTATAATAATTTGACTTGGCCAAAAAAATGATTGCTGTTCAGTACAATCATCAACTGATGCTATTTAGCGCACTTCTAGGTAAAAGCCGTAATGGTCTAGTGATAATGATACCCGCCTTACAATCGTGAGGTTGTAGGTTCAATCCCGGTTTCATACAAATTAATTCTTTGGAATTTATGTACGCAATTTACACACCACAAAACATCGTGAGGCAACCTGTATACGTCCGTAGAAGAAATTCGATGGCGTATGTGAATCCACCAACCCGCACTGAGCTAGCGTGGTGGATATGGCCTAATCAACCTTCGTGGGTAGGCCTACGTCCTGCAGTGTACTATTAAAAAAAGGCTTATACATTACAGTACATTCGGCATTGGCCGCACATTTAGTAAAAAAAATTTAAAGGCATCACACGACTATATCGATTTCT
This sequence comes from Hypomecis atomaria, assembly GCA_964007245.1. Taxonomy (NCBI): domain Eukaryota; kingdom Metazoa; phylum Arthropoda; class Insecta; order Lepidoptera; family Geometridae; genus Hypomecis; species Hypomecis atomaria. The sequence continues at coordinate 13,335,808 of OZ023295.1, forward strand.
TAACTTCTGTTTGCGATTCCTTGACAGTTTTAAAAAATACCTATAGTTACATATTATTCCTTATGTGTTTTATTAGATAAATTATGTTATTAAGGTAATAGTTGATAGACTCGTATTTTAAGTCAATTTAAGTGTTACAGGTTTCTTTAAAGTATCGATTGTATTTAGCCTCTAGTTTTATCTTATTATATTAATGGACGGCGCGGAGGTGAATGTAATTATGTACCTACCTAGACAAACCTACTGTGGTTTTTTGTAATATTTTAATTTAGTTGTGTCATGTATTGGAAATAAATAAATAAATACCTACATTTTCACGATGAAAACAACTACAAAGTGTGACTATCCCCATAATGGGTCGGTACTGCAATTAAGAAACCGCAGCCGGGCTTCAATGAGAGAACATAAAAACTCGGCTCTAACATCCTGCGACGACGGCAATTACACAAGCCGCTGGCAGAACGAGTAGTTTTTCCGGGAAACTTCATGATACGGCAAACGAGACGATAACAACTATTTTTTGCTCAAGTGACAAATCATTAAGGTATTTGTAAGCATTAAGGTCATTAAAAGCATCAGATATTTGTTATCATTGAGTACGATGGACCCTTGTATCATTTTGTTGTAAAGTAAGTTCGTATAGGCCGGGTGGCAAGCCCTGGTGTCAGAGTTTTTAGTTTATTTTGTTGTAGAAACTCTATGAAAATTATGGATATATAATGCCTGGAAAAAGTAAAAGCGTAGAAACAAGTGTCTATACAATAGCACTATGCCTCTAATTTAAGCGATTTCACAACAACTTTGTATTAATATGCACTTTTTATATTGTGAAATCAATCAAGCAACAGTGTAATGAAGAAACTAAGATATAAGGAAAAAAATATAGAAACGTGAGAAGAAATCGAAGTATCCGTTTAAACACAATACACAACTAAGTATATACTTATCTACTTACTTACTTTAATCTATCTTATTTGAAAAAAATCTTTTATCGCAAACAGCTAGAAACAGTATCATCTAGACTTACACTCTGTAGAAAGTAAATAACATTCTACGTTACATTCATTTTTCATTAAAGCTTAATGAAGATTCCACAAATAATGAAGCAAAGAGCCTTTTTTCGAGATTCAAAAATAAACCTAGAGAAAGAATCCAAACATTGGCTGCTTTGGATTTCATTACCGTCTGTCAACAAACAAACAGTAATTTCAACTTCCCGACTTTAATTAAATTTGAACAGGATCCTGGCGACTCGCGGCCGTCTTGTGTGGTCTAATTGCTTACAAATCACAAACAATTTCAATTTTGTACACAAATCACGGCAATAAATACCTACTATTACATAGAATCATAGCAGATAATCTCTGTTTATCTAAATCTAACTTGTAATTACGAGCTCTTAAGCTTTAGTTTTATGCTCGTATTTTTATCTTAAAGCTTTTCTTCGTTATAAAAATGTTGTTAAGAGTGAGTCAGGCTTGCACTCTGGGTTACCACAATAGAATAGAATGATTTTATTACCCTTATATAAAAAAAATATGTATATTGCAATGGGCAAGTCACAGGTATACGATTCCACTCAATTCAAAGAAAGCTAGTAATAAAACAATGACATTGAAAAAAAATTAAAGAATATCGCTTAAAAAAAAAATTCGCGACATCGTGCGTTGCGCAAAAATTTTTTTGAGCTATTGGCATTGCCATGAATTCTAATTTATCGTAAAAGAATGATTAAATTTACTGCACATAAATATACCACCTGATTAGTAAAAAGCCATTAATTTTCTAGAATGAATTTCATTCCTGAAATGAATCTCATGGTGCATTAGGATTACATTCAATTTGTGTAATATTGTTTGCTACGTAGGCTTTTAACAGGGTTTCTCAAACTATGGAATTTCAAATGTTTAGAATTTTAATTTTTTGGCCTTTTGAAGAGAGTTTTAGTTGGGCTCTCAAAAATATAAATTTAAAAATCAAATCGCTATAAAAATATACCAATTAAATGAGAAAACCTAACTTACGACACTTAAAAATTACTAAAATAATCTAAAATAATCAATTCAAATAGGCTACAACAAGATTATGAAACCTGCCCCGAAAGTAGTAGCCTAGTAGATTTACTTCCGAAAGTTAGCCCTATTTTTTCTACACAGTGATGGTGAATCCCAATCTACAAATAAACTTATCCAATCTTAGCCAATCGTCTTTGGGAACCTCTAGTTTATAGAGTTCATGAAGGATAGAAATAAGCGGTGAATGTACCACAAAACAAAAATTCATACCTAATCAGTGTTTGGACCAATAGCCAATTTAGAATATTCTCAGTGCTTTAGAATTGTCCGTGGAGTTAACTGATCCACTGATCAAATATTGCCACTCTTTTATTTCAGAAAAATCTTTCTAAAACTAAAGAGATTAATTATCAGAAACAAAAACCAACAATGGTTGTACAAATACGCACAAACGAGTATTGGTTGAATTTATTCGACGAATCTTATTGACAAAAAAGTATTGTGTAAATGTACCTAAATCTCAATTCAAGCTTGCACCTACTATTCCATTAGTGGCGAGATCATTAATCGACGATCTGATTAAAAGTGTGCTGATCCATCAGACGCTCTACATTTCACGATTTACGCGTGCGTCAAACCTTTTAGACGTATATTATCGTACATGATACGAGTATAATTACAGATTGAACTATAGAAATATAGAAACTCAATTGCACGAAGCGGTTCATAACGTGATGAAGAACGCAACTGATTGCAGTGATTTGCAAATCAGAAGTTTTTGCGTTGATCGAGTTACATATAATTTTGTAGTCAATGAAACTTGGGAATGGTAATGCTAATTACCTTTTATGAGCTGATTTAGTGTGTGCTAGTTATTTATTGGTTTTATATGGCCATTATTTTATTCGCGGTAATTTTATGTAATTGTCTATCCTAACAGCAAATTACTATTATTTAACGTCGATTTATCTTTTCAAGCGTAGTTAGGAGTTAGAAGGTGAGAAGTACTTACGGTGATTGTTATTTCGGTGTTTTAGGTTAAGGTACATTTTTGGATCTATCTTTGCACATTTGATTTAGTTTTTTTTTTTTTTTTTTTATCCACCATGCTGGCCCAGTGTGGGTTGGTGGATTCACATACGCCATCGATTTTCTTGCAAGTTGCCTCACAATTTTTTCCTTCACCGAAAAGCCTGTAGCAGTTGTGTGAAATTCTGTACAAACATTCCAAAGAACCCATTGGTTAGGACCGGAATTTGAACCCGACTCAGACTGTAAGGCGGGAGGGAGTCGTTGTCATTAGACCACTCCGGCTCCTAATTATTTGATAGCTTTTAAAATCCTAATATTTTGATATTTCAACAGTAGTAATATAATTATAGTGATGCTTAATCCTTATTTATCACAATTTTACGACACTTGTAGCCAACTCATTTTATTTTACTAAATAGGAAAATATTAAGAATGTGAAATTAAATAAGTTCCTAGACAAAATTCTTAATAACACGTCTATCATCAACACAACAAAGTTAATAAGTTATAATAGAAAAACAAAACGCAAAGAAACGTTGACTTATTTAGGACAAGACAAGTCATTCCTAAGAAAAAAATAACCCGTTAATTACGGTCGAGCATTAGCTCTTCGGTTCTAGTTAAATCGTGACCTCACGACATAGGCACCCTCCGCCGGATGCACTCGCGGTCTCTCATCTATCCGCTACACTTAATACATTATTATTCTTTCATATTCATATTCTATAACCATGTAACAGGTTGATAGCTCGTGCGATGTATTAATCCACTAGAACGATTTAGCAGACTTGTAGAGTATCTGAGAATGTTTAAGATTTCTCATCGGATGGAGTGTCAAAATGAGCTGTTTATACCAGATACTCGTAGCTTGGTAACTGATAGACATATTAGCTAATATCCAAAAGTTGAAAACTTGTGGATTAATTCTACTACTCGTACTAGTGTTATTTGTATGGTTACGTTACACAAGGTATTTGAAAAGGAAACTGTTTATTTCGAAGTCTATAATCGTTAATCGTGATTTTAATACAGTGTTATCTATGTATCTATCGTTAGCGTAATTAATAGCACATTAATTAATTGGGTAATCACCACGTTACGTCGTGCGCCCGGCGCGCGGCACGTCGGGTGGTAAACTCCTATCGTCTTTTTTTTCTGCACGCGCGTTCAACTAGTTTTATTATCTGTGCCCACATATCAAAGCTGCCGTCTTATTTATTTTCCCATTCGCCGTTATTATTCGGAATGAAGATATAGTTTTTGCGGTTCAAACAGTTTATTAGTATAGTTCACGGTCTAATGGTAATCAAATGGCTTTTATTCGGCTTCTTATTGCTATTTGCCGTTAGATAATGGTGTCTTAAAATATGAACAAAGTAAATAATGATGGGCATTGGGCACAGGCTATTTAACTTTCTACTTTATGTCTATGATTATGATAGTTTATGGTTTTGGTTTCTAACTGTTTTGCAAGGTTCCGTACTAAAATAATGAATCCTTAATAATTCGAGTCCTTCCGTTCAAATGTCACACATGTAACTTAATTATTACATCATAAAATCATTTCAAAATTGAATAATAAGTTTTAGTGAGATTATTATGTATCAACTTTAGAATTTCTAACACTAATACGGATAAACCTAACCTACATAAAGTGAAATATCGAAAAGTTAGGTACAATGTAATAAATTATCTTTGAGAAAACCTTATGGAGTTTATACTTACTTATTCTAGTTGTTTACGAAACCTTTCACGGACATTTTGAGAAGTTAAATACTTACTTTCTGCTATGTAGTATAAATCTCATTATTTTTTACAAAAGAAAGAAAATAACGATGCTTTTAAGCTAAGATAACAACGGAAAAAATCTAAGAAATGCTGTAGCGGCCAAGTCGTGAATAACAAAGCCATATCTCTTTGTCAACTTAGCAAAGTTATACGATTGCAACAAGTGTAGCGGTTTATAGCTATCTTCTTGTAAATCGGAATGTTATTTAGGCACTAATCTATTCTCATGATCTTGACTTTCGAGTTACATATTTTCTCGTTTCAACTAAAACAAAGTTGATCTGTGACGTGACTAACCTTACTAATTTTATAAATTTATGTTTGTTCATTTCTTTGCTACTTTGAAGGGCTCGATTTATTTTTGTGTGGTAATAGTACAAGGTCTGAGAGCAACATATACTACATTTTATCCCGAAAAATTTAAAAATTTCCTATGAGATAGTACAATAACTAAAGAACAACGCGGGCGAAGCCAAGTGCAAAAACTAGTTACAATACAAAATTACTTATACGTTGTAAGATTACAATGGTTATTGTCACGTAAAGGCCGACTTAACAGGTAGCACGTGATTTGATAATGCTGATATTATCTGAGCAATTGTTATTTTATCTTGGCTTTTATAGGCATGATCTGATTTTGATCTTACAGGCGTCTCGTAGAATGAAGTCTATCAGCCGTTATCAAATCATTGTGCCAGGGATGTAAATTTATAGATTGTTTTAACAGAAATTGGGATGACACTTATTATATTCTGCACGTTCTTTATGATAAAGATTAAAAAACAATATTCAGGATAATTGCTGTTCCGCTTGTTCTGCTGATAATTTGCTTCAGAATAAAAGCTGTTTGTACTCCATACAAAGTATAAATTAGTAGGAATATGACTACAATACAATTTACAGCTAGTTGTTTACCTATATTTGCCTATTGACCTCTTTCTTTTTTTAATTAAGGTGTAGTTTCCGACAAATAGTTGTCCTACTATTTGTCATAAAGTAGTTTGGTAACTTTAGCAAGTTTTCAGCTAAGGGAGGATCTTAAACAGGATATTTTAGTATTACCTATCCCGTAAATGTTGTACAAACTCGTAGATATAGAAAAAAAAAAGTAAATAAAAAAAAACCTATCCCGATCACACTTATTTTAAAACATTTCTAATGTACCGAATAGTGACATAGATCATCGTCTATTTTTAACCCCCGACGCAAAAGAGGGGTGTTATAAGTTTGACGTGTCTGTTTGTGTGTCTGTCTGTCTGTGGCATCATAGCGCCCGAACCACTGAACTGATTTCAGTTTAGTTTTTTTTTGGATGAAAGGAGACTTAATCGAGAGTGTTCTTAGCCATGTTTTATAAAAATCGATTGAGCCGTTTAAGAGTTATGGTGGGTTAAAGTGGGGATGGAAGAACCAAAATTTTACAAATGTGCCCAAAATGGTTGTCAATGTGTCGGGGGTTTTTTAAAATTTTAATTTATATTAGTTATTATGTACGAGTATTCAGGAACCTTTACGAGATATCACAAATCATGCTGTGTAAAGGCTTAATCGAGATGGCATCAGGTAGCTTCATTCACGTCTCCGCGTTTGACGCTGTGAATGATTGCGCAGAAGCAACGTGTTTTTTATGGATTTAAATACAAAAGGTCATTAAGGTAACGTTGCGTATCGAACGGGATCATCAACAGTTGGTTCCGGAGAAAGCAGCCGGAATTCACACCGATATCTCGCGTTTCTCGCGTAATGTCCGCACTCGACAATACTGCACCATCGCACTGCAAATGTGAATGCATTAGCCCAGATTTCACGCACGATCTTCACACGGTTAACATTATCTCAGTTCAATTAGAGTAATTGTTTATATATCCTTTTAATACATTTTTGCTTTTACATTGAGAACCACGAGCTGTGACCAACAGAAGTTTTTTCCCTCGGGTTTTAGACGCGCCAATCAAATCTATTTATTTATCTGTTGCTATTGATAAAACAATGTTTACACAAGCATCGATATCTTGAACCTAACAATATTGATTGGAATGGAAACCAACACCTCGAAAAATTGCGAAAAAATTAGCTCTTCCATATGTTTTGTTGAAAATCGGCGACAATGGAACAGCTGATTTTTTATCGCAACTTCGGAGTTGCATCCATAGCAAAACAATGACATACGAGTATAATGATGACAACAATGATATTCTAGAATAACTCTTTCGTCTAGATTTAAATCTTATATTTTACAATGATTTTACCGCTTTAATTGAGAATCTCCTTCTAATTGAATATCAGTTAACATCTGAATTTTGCATAAGATCTGATTGAAAATGTAGAGACAAAAACTATTTAGTTAATCCATTCCTACTTACTTATCTACTGAACGTTTGTTGTACCGTTGTACATTTCACCCGTGTATTTTGGCAAAAGCGTCGTGCAGAGAGTTTTATCATGCGATAATCTTAATTGTTCGAATTAATCTTAATTAGCAGTCTTTTTGCTTTTTGAACAACCTTTTTGAAATCAAGAGCCAACTCACTCTTTTCTTTGTTTGCTCCCCAGCTTTCATAATATCTGTAATTAAACGTTCTAATTTAACTAATTGTTATATAAGTTTACGCTTTTATCACTTCATCTTCCCACTTCATCTCATAATTTATTTATTTCAATTGTATTATTAAATCATTAATTCAATTCAATTCTTGTTTAGTGGCTTCTGCGAAGGTAAATCACAATTTCGCCAATGTCTTGTGTGGAAAATCATAAATATAGGCTCCATTGTCATTGTAAAAGTTAAAAGGAAATAAAAAAAATGCTGATGGAAGAATAAAAAAAAATGGTGATGTAGGACCTGGTCGATTTTTTCCAAATCTAAGTACCTACTATAGTATTGCGGTCAGTTTTGTTTCATTTCTGTTTGATTGTTATCCGATTCAGATCTGCGTGAGATTGACAAACGCGAGGTAATTGCGCATTATATTTAAATATGACATTTATAGACTTTCTTTCACGCAATAGCCTGACCTATAGAACAATTAATTAAATAAAAACTTAACTTCATTTACTATTGGGACTAACACTTAAACGTCGAAAAATAAATCACTGTTCCAAACAATTATTCTAAGGTGAATTGACTTTTTGAATGGCACACCGTGTTTTTTTTCGTAATTTTGGGATTAGTCTCACAGTACACGTTGTTCATAATGACTTGCCTAATGCATATTGTCAGTCTTACTGCGACTTTAATAAACAGGTTGCATAAATTATAGAATTAAATTCAAAATTGATCCAAGAACCGATAGTTAGACTATGCGACTTTGTTCAATATAAACAATCTAGTGCACGATGACCCGAAAAGATGGAAGCTATGAACAGTTATGTGGTGTAAAGTACAATAACTGCGTATTATCGATTCGTAAAAGACAATTTATATGAGAGGTCGTGCGGAGTAAATGTGAAGACGCAAATCGCCATTAGGAAATAGGATCCCAGTGAAGATTTCGAGGCTATAAAGCATGCGACCACGAAAAGCGACGAAAAGAACTCATTTCGACGCGTGAAAAACTGACAGTTATAAACTTTGCCATAACGCTGTCTAGTTCTGACACTACGAACGAAATAATTCGTGGCGCGCATACTAGCCCGGCCGATATGTGAGTTTTTAATCGATATCTAAAGAGGCCGAAGTTCTACCATAAAGGAGGAGGTTCTATGTTCGTCTTTATGTTTTTTTTTTGTGTATGTTCATCGATAATTTCGCCAATTTAGAACCGATTTAAAAACATTTTTCTGTTCGGTAAACCATACGAGTATTTTAGAGGTGGTCCCATCTACATTTTACCGAAATCGGCTGAGCCATTTTTGAAAAATCAACAATTATAACATAACAATTACTATAACACATCGATTCGTGCAAACTATTCGAATTCTATACACGGTTGAAGTCGGTTGTGCCATTTTTGGCGAACAATAATTGTGGTTATTATCATTTTCTTAGTAATGTTACAATACCTTTTTGGAGGCTTAAGTCTACAGGACATATTACCTACTCTAGGATATTATTATATTAGTCTTTTGCTATGGGACCAACACTCATATCGCGAAAATCTGCTTATACAAAAGTACAATGATATCCTAGAATATGTCCTTTGTCTAGAGACGTCGTCGTAAATCGAGATGAAGAAAAATTTACTTGGATAAAAATTATAGTTTTGAACTTTTGACTAATAGCGTACCATAAGTCCAGGATAAACAACCGCCTGGAACCGCTACGTCATAAACTCGAGTCTGCGCCATCATCTACACAGGCAGGGTAATCAAGGCATAGCGATTAAGTACAATAATCTAACTTACAGTCTACTTACGCTAGCCTACAATAAAATTAAATAATGAGTCGTCGAGACTCAGCTCACCCAGCGACTATCGCATAATTGCTTTGCCACTGATTTGATCTCCCCTGTAGGGATAGGGTTTCCGTATGACGCGACGGCCAGAGGCAGTTGAAGCAGTCGCAAAAAATGGAATCGAAAAAATGAATTAGGAAAGACCTAGTTTAAGATATGTTTTGATATTACCCAATGTGGATTGTACTTATAGCCTATTTTATTTTATGCGTATCGGGTAGAACTTAAGATAACCACCGCTATGTAAATAGGCTATTGTATATAAAAAAAAAAAAAAATTTTTTTTGGGGACATCTTACACACGGCCTCTGACCCCAAACTAAGCATAGCTTGTGATGTGGCTGCCAGAGACTGATATACTACATATACTTATTTTTAAATACATACTTATATAAATAGTAACTAAATAACACCCAGACACAGAGCAAACACTTATGTTCATCACATAAATATTTGCCCTGGGTGGGGATCGAACCCACGCCTCTCTGACCCAGAAGTTAGGATCACTAACCACTGAGCCACCGAGGCAGTCAAATATAAATATATATATATGATTAATAAATACCAAAAATACCATTCTTTAGCTACACAGCTTAGCTTAGCTAAGTAAATAATCGGCCAAGTACGAGCCAGACTCGCGCACGGAGGGTCCCGTACTGATGGAAGCCCCCTTTAATATATTTTATTTTAATTTTATTATTTAACTAAATATTCTGTGAATATTTAACTAAATATTCTGTGACTATTTCAAGTGTTACCATTATTAACATCGAGCGAAAAACGGCTAAAAAAACAGGTTTATTGTTTTGGAGCCCACCTTAAATATTTCTTTATTTCTGTTTTTAGTATTTGATGTTATAGTGGCAACAAAAATACGTCATCTGTGAAAAGTTTAACTTTCTAGCTATCACGGTTTATGAGATACGGCCTGGTGATACAGACAGACAGACGAACAGCGGAGTCTTAGTTATAGGATCCCGTTTTCACTCCTTGGGAACAGAACCCTAAAAAACACGGTAAAGTTATACGCGTGCCTATTCGCGTCGCTCAAACCGCATTTCCGTCAAATGCCGTAGAGTCTGTAGACCACAGATATCTTGGTGTACACAACGTGGACGTATGATTTCAACGCATACCTACGGCTTCTGCAACGCGGACAGATACGCGTCACCTTGATAGCTACGTTTGATGTGAACACAGCCTTTACTACTGGAGGGATTGATTAGCTTAGCCACGCCGAATCTGATGAATCTGATCTACTTAATGCACCTATATTTGGTAACGTGCTATACGCTACCTTTGCTCTATCCTGAGTTCACATTCCCAAGCGCCCTTCCCGCGAGTCCATAACTGTACCTCCGAATAGTGAACAAGCCTTATTAGCCCAACTTCAACGCGAGATTACACGACGATGGACATAAAAGATAGCCCATTATACTTGGCTAAGGCCCTTAGACGATAGATAGCAAATAGTCGTAAACCGTGAGGATATTGTGCTGGCGCTACGCTTTTGGCAAGAAGCGACAACCATAAACTATGTGTGAGTGTAAGTAAAATTATCTTATTTTGGTTTGGCGCTAGTTAAATATTCAAAATTAAATTTTAAATGGGATTTTGTTTTAGTATCATCTCGTCACTTAATAAATGTTTATTAGATAGATAGACAAATACATGATAATTTTGCTTTGATATACTCGTAGGTTCGATCATTGCCAAAAGTACTCAACTATTTTAAAGCTTTTTTGGGCTACTGTACAAGTGTACATAGTCTGAGCCCACTTTGCAAGATCTTCTTTACTGTCGATTTGAAAGGTAGGAATTCCTTTTTTTACGAGCCGGAAATCTTCGAAGGAGACCCGACTGCTTTGGGGTGCCGGGTTATGTGGGATTGTACCCACTAAAACTCCCTCGGTGGCCATCATTTGTAAAACGCTCTTTGTAAACTCCGGGATCTCCAGGGGAACGCACTGGTGCTCCCCGCACTTTATTTAACGATTCGAGCCTACCTAGGCTTGACGGTCCTCTACGACAACGGTGCCACAAACGTTGGTGTCCTCCCCGGGCCCGTTTTAGTGAATGGCAAGTGCTCCGTCTCTAAGCATTCACGAGCCTACAAGGTCCTCTTTTAGTAGGCTCTTACTATAGGCAGGGGATACCGATGCCGTATTCTACTGCCCCGGCATCAGGGCCAAATGAATTTCTACCTAACCTGAAGTTATCAAAAGCTAACAGGACAAACGTGTAGCTCTACCATTATGTTTTACAGTAAAACGGATTTACGTAGCTAGATATTGTGATTTATGTTATTAATTGGCATCACCCTTCAGTTTTACCCGTTATCGTACAGTTAACATTAAATTTTATCCTGAAAATGTACGTATCAAAATTCACCCGACTAATGACAAATTTATCGTGATTTATTTAGAAGTTAAAAACGTTGAGTGTAAACGATTATATGTAAGTGCTGAACGAAATGCATACTATGAGAATTATACGACTTTGTTTATTATACCAATCATAAAACATAGTGTTTCGATAGCCTATTATGTCCGGGCCCGCGAATCATCCTCTCTATTTATCATGCAGAGTTTTGAATTGTTTGTTAAATCTTAATAATTTCAAAGGAAGGTATTTTTTTGTTTTTTTTTTTCTGCGTCGTGTAACATTGGAAACACTGATTCGACTCGAGCCTAAAATGAAGACGAGACTTAGAAATGTTTATTGTTGTGTGGTTTCTTGTCTATTTTTTCTGCAAGCTTATAAAGCTGTAAGTTTCAATTCCCTTCACCATAACTTTCCTTCGAAGCTAAATAATAATTTCACATCATAATTTAATATTTAGCTTAAAACTACTCGAATAGTTACTGATACTTAATAGAAATATATATATATGTATAGCTTATTTAACCTACTGCATAGTGCATACGCTTCCTATCTGTTTTGATCAAGAATTTCTTTCCCATTTTGAATCATCTCTTTCAGGTGTATAAAACATAAGTTACGTAACTTATCTCAATATCTCATTTAACTACCTGTTTCATAATTATAAGCAAATATCTCACAATGTTTCACATGTTGAAGTGGCTAACTGGCAATTTTAATGGTCGATTAGTTCTAGAGTCAACAGCCTTTGACCATAGTTTTTATGGAAGCAGCGCATTTTTCAAAGCAAATTACAACATGCATCAAAATGTAGAAAAAATCTCTTTCATGAAGTTTAATAGAAAAATAGGTATTTTATGCCGTAGACTTTTATTTTAGGGTTCCGTACCCAAAGGGTAAAAACGGGACCCTATTACTCCGCTGTCCGTCTGTCCGTCTGTCTGTCTCCAGGCTGTATCTCATGAACCGTCATAGCTATAAAGCTGAAATTTTCACAGATGATGTATTTTTATTGCCGCTATAACAACAAATACTAAAAATAGAATAAAAATCATATTTAAGGGGGGCTCCCATACAACAAACCTGATTTTTTAGCCGTTTTTCGCTCGATATTAATAATGGTAACAGTTAACAGGTGGATGCTTTTAACTGCATACTTACATTAATAATAAATAACTAAATTAAAATAAAATAAATATTTAAGGGGGGCTCCCATACAGTACGGAACCCTTCGTGCGCGAGTCCGACTCGTACTTGGCAGATTATATTTTTTTTGTGCTCTTACTCTTTGCTTGCATTATTTCAGAATATTACGCTTATTACTAGTATGAATAAATTTTCTATGATAATTAATTTTCGCAAAACAACGCAACAGCGATTGCCCCCGCGTACAGAATCTGAATATTTTGCACGATTCGATGTGACATCTATGTACATTATTGATGATCTATCAAAAACGGCTCAGCCGATTTTGATAAAATTTTAATGGGACTAGCTCGGAAGTACTTTTTTTCGCAAGTACCACCTCCTTTTTGGAAGTCGGTAATAAATAAAAAAAACTTACAAGGATATTAGGAAAGAATGTTTCGCATGTTTTTATTTTCAAAGAAAATTTAAGTCGACAAAAGAAACGCGCGGAAGTATTCTTTGATCTTTGTATTTTTCTTTCATTTTTATTTTGGCAACTTCTTTCGTTCAGATACACAAAAAGTATTTTAATCTTATCGGAAACTTTTCATGGCAACTGAAAAATGAAAAATACCATTGTCGAAAATCTTCGTCAACTTTAATTGTTGCAAAAGCAGAAAAAAGTAAGATTCCGTGATAGTTACTACTTTCACTTCATTTACACATAATCATTATTTTAATTATTAATATTTACAATTGTATAATATATTACTATAGGCAACTAGGCACGTTACAGTGCTTCATTGCTATAAGCTGGAAAGCAGGAACTTGAACTTAGAAAATCATCACCATCGTATTAGCCTTAGGATGTCCACTACTGCACATAGGTCTCTCCTCTAGGTTTCCAATAAGATTAGTAGGAAGCGGCTCGAATCCAGCGTGTTCAAATCTTGTCAGTGATCGTGACTTGACTTGGGGTTAATCTAGTCCTCATTCTGAGGATAGGTACCAGCTTCGAGGTTACCCTCCTTACTGGGGCTGGACGCTGCAAACAACTACCTGCAGGTTAACTGCGAGTCCCCTCCCCGTCCGCGAGGACGCGTGACACCTCTCACTATTTTTTTTACCTCAGGGAAAATCCTTTATGGATACCATCCTGCCCCGGGGGAGGCAAGGTGGTTATGTGGGAGTCCCGTGGCTGGTCGGTGTACCCACTTAAAACCCTGGGGTGTTTCTCACCTCTCAACACCCTCAACCCCGCCATTCTGGCAAATTTGCGTTGGCCGTCTTGGCGTTGTGGATGTCTCGGAATCTTAGTCTTTTAGTGATTGTCCTTCGCTCGTTGTTCATTCAAAAGATTAGCTTAACTTAGCGGAATACAAATTTAGCAATTGCCCTTTGTGATGAACTCAGCTAAAATGTAGTTTCGTTTTGTTTCAGGAACCGAGCGAACGGAACACGGCTATGCGTCTGCTTTAGAACACAAAGAAGCTCTCGACGCTCTACGGAGAAACACGGGAGTGGTGAGTAAATCATTCCAACTTTGTTTTATGGCCCGGACTCTGGACAGGGAGATAGCTGTGACACTATAAGCTTTCATAGATGTTCCGTTTTGTTTGACAGGGCCGGATCTATCATATGGCTTTTTGGACTTCAGCCCAGGGCCCCGTGTATTCCAGGGTCAGGTCAAAGTCAAAAATAGACAATAATGCAAAAAAATCTCTAATTTTACTAAATTAAACAGATCGTAAGTTTTAAGCCCTGCGAATCCTACGAATTTAATATTTTAGGGGCTTATAAATCATATATTTTATTGTCTTATTTTCTTCCTATACTTTGAGTAATTAGGTAGGCCCCAAATTTGTATAAGCCCAGGGCCCCCTAAATTCACGGTCCGGCCCTGTTCGAGCCGAATCAGATCGTGTCGATTGTGTGAGGTGATCGTTCCAACGTTATCTATCATTTTTAGTACTGGCTGGAGGCCGTCGGGTCCTGCCGTTTGTTGTTGTTGTTTCTCATATTTGGTACAAATTTAATGAAATAGCAAAAAACTTATGTGCCATAAATATTACTCAAAACAATAGCTTTTTGTAAGTAACAGCAGATTTTTTGTTCAGTTCCAGGATCTGTGCATAACGATCACGAAATGTACCTATTTAATTCTTTTAAATGGCAAGGATGCATACATTTTACACAGCGGCTTAAACACATCAAAGTCGACGATCAATGTGCTATTGATATAATTGTTCAAACTATTCCCTGGCGTTATCACTTTTGACATTCCCAGGAGCGAAATAAACCTCAACGCACATTGGAAGCGGAGCCAGAAGAGTCCCCTGAAGAGGCAGAACAGACCTACCTGGATGAACTGCTAGTGCCGGAACCATGGGAGCTGAACAATACCGCCCGGGCTGGGATCGACATACTGTTCTTCAACAGGGTGCCCAAGGTCGGCAGTCAGACCTTCATGGAGCTGCTGCGGCGGCTCGCTATCAGGAACCAGTTTGGTAAGATATTTTTTTCACTTGTGAATGGTCAGTCACTTCAAGATGGGTGATCTTTATTAAGTCTTTCCGAAAAGAAACATCAAAAGAAAGACATATTATTAACGTAACGATGCACAATTAAATGTTCTATTCATTTAAGTATAACAGTAACCAAAAACTAAGAAAAAGGTATAAATATGACTGTGTTGTCGCCCTTACAAACAATTTCCTAAATTGAAACACAAAATAATATCAATCGCTTTCTATGTTACCGTATGTCTTTACCCACCATGCTATTTAACATCATAACATTATATGAGGGTAATAGCCGTATTTAACCTACCATAGAGTAATGGCATTTTATTATAACAAAACGCTACAAAATAGCACAACCGCAAATTGTGGTTGGCACGGCACATACGCCATTTTATACGGCACCGACCTCTGTCATTATTTAAACCTCAATTATCATTAAAACATATTAAATTCCTGAAATTATGTCCCACGCTACCATAAAGCATGTGTAGATTATCTCTAAGCGAATTAATTAAATAAGTAGTAGGACGTGTTACGGTACCGCATAGTTCTGTGTACCGCAATTTTACGGAAAAATCCCGTAACGTTTTTTTGCCTGCGCGGGGACATAAATTACTTAGGTCAGATTTGCAAACAAGGTAACTAATTGTGGTTCTCTTGAACTGACAAACGGCTACGTTTAAGCCAAAGAAGGGAAAGGAAATGCTTTTTGCTTATCGCCGCGTTTAAAGCAAGATAGAATCGCTAAATAACAACAACGTGTAAAGAGCTTCAACTATGATGTACCTATCAGGTTGGATTTTTTAAACAGTATTTTGTTATTAGTATGAGACCAGCAATTGTATCAAATATCAAAGTGCATCTTTCTGTCATTTTTTGTCCCACTGTTACACATGCCTCACTAGTACTTCGTTATATGTACGAGTATAATATCAAGTTTTATGTGTCATCATCGCTACTTTTGGATAAATGCGAATATGTTCTTCAATATCAGACATTGTAGGGGAATGTCTCCACCAACTAGGTGTTGCACAAAGTCACTTTATCAGAATGTCCATATTATGCTGATGGCCAATTGAGTCGATAAAGCAATATCGAGTGACTCCATAGGCTTGTCTGCCTTGTCTTGGGCCTTGGGTCTTGTCTTTGGATATGCCTGATGGTGCTGTCCCTGCTACGTATACTCGTAATTAACTAATATTATAACTACCACATTATTATGGTCACGGTTGCCCAGGCTAATTCAGTGGGTAAATGAAATGTAAAGTCCCGTCTTAGTAGGGTTGTCACCTCTAAACTTTGCCGACTAGGACAAGTCGCGTGAAAACCTCGGAGTTTAGAGTGCAGAACCCGGACATGTCAACAGATTTTTGTATTTGATTTTTTAACCGTGGAAATTGCGTACCCGCACGGTGAATTTAGCGAGTGGAAACCCGACAATAAATGAAACCCCGCCAGACTCTCCCCGGACGCCCTCTAAACTAGGACAAATTCGGGGAAACCCTGACGGGTAGCAACCCTACTTCTAAGTAAAATTAGTCCTTCATAAGTACTGTACTGTATCTGTATCAGCCTTTTTTTTAATAGTCCACTGCAGGACGTAGGCCTCCCCACGAAGGGTGATTGGGTCATATCCACCACGCTGGCCCAGGCCCAAATTTTTTCAACGTACATATGATGCAGGTAGCCTCACGATGTTTTCCTTCACCGAAAAGCCAGTGTTATGAAATTCCGTACATACTCGTAAATTTCAAAGAACTTAATGATACGGGACCGGGATTTGAACCCACGATCTCATGATTGTAATGCATGCAACCTCTAGACCACTACGGCTTCATAAGTACTATTAATGAATAGCGAGCGGTGAATATAGTCACCGAGGCAAACCGAAAGGTTTTTTTGGTGCTTTTGTGTTTACATGTAGAGTATGAGATGTATTATATACTTATACTAGTAATGTAAATGTCCTTTTTTTCTAAATAAAAAAAAATTGGTATTGTAGTGTATATAGTAGTAGTAGATGCCCCTGCGCAACAGCGGTTCTATATACGGGGCCTATAAGGATGTAATCTTGTGCCTAACACGGCCATTATTTACAGCTTAATTCACTCATTATAGTATAAATAAGTTATTAAGATCCAAATTGCATCAGATAATTTCTAAATAAGTAACAAT
The DNA here is from genome assembly GCA_964007245.1 of Hypomecis atomaria. Classification (NCBI taxonomy): domain Eukaryota; kingdom Metazoa; phylum Arthropoda; class Insecta; order Lepidoptera; family Geometridae; genus Hypomecis; species Hypomecis atomaria. The sequence goes on from OZ023295.1 coordinate 13,353,244, forward strand.
TCATATTTATGGGTGCGTATAATTCTGGCCATACGTTAGACGCATTCAGCAAGCGTGCAGCGTGCAAGAAGTTACGACAACTGTGAAGTAGGTAATAAATATATGAACATTTATTTGTAGGCATGTCTAATTGTCTACTTACGCAAGTATCCTAAACGCGTGCAGATCGTGTCCATGCAAGTCAATCCGCGTTACCACTTCTTAGTTGCAAAATACTTTTTAGTGATGTAGGTACGTGCGTAGCGCATAACTTGTGCTCAGGCATTTCAGAAGAGTGCTTCCACTCTGCCCCACCAAAGCGCCCCACTGGTGGGTCAGAATCCACTTCTTCATTTTTTGAGTGGAATCTGCCCCACTCGTCTCATCTTGGTGGGGCAGATTCCACTCACTTTTTAGCCCAGTGGAATCTGCCCCACCAGGGGTGTCGCGCGATTTTAAATTAAATTGGTGGTGCCATGAAGTGCAAATTTTACTGCAAAATTTTAGTCATTATAGCGCCCCCACCTAAAGATTAGATAAGTGAAGACATTAAATGCAAAACTTTAAGAAGATTGTAAACTAAAAGCACAATTATCTGAAGTCAAAAATTAGGGATTGTATGTAGTTTTAGTACTTATGTCGCAAATATTCTATTAAAGATTTCTTCTCAGTCAGTCAATTTCTAAAGTCGTAATTATCTACCTATTACTTTGCTTAACGATTACTCGTTATCAATTAAGGGAGTGATTTTTATAAATTATCCAATCATGTCAAAACTTGGTTATTGTTTTTAAAAATTGAAACAGATAGCGCGCAGCATAAAGCCCGTTCAAGTAAGTATTAATCATCACAAGACAGTCTACACAGGTTTCGCAAGATGGGTCATGTCGTCCCGAGTTAGCAAAAACTCTGATTAAAATTACAACCATGCACAACTGCAATGTTAACTAATGAGACAATTATTACAGACAGAGTATTACAAGTTAGTAGTTGATATTGTCAATGTCAACCTGATTTTCTAAGAAACAAAGCGGCCGTGTTACTCCAGGATGTAAAAAAAGACATCCTTTCAAGGTATCTACCAAGCGTTCCTGCAACATATGACAAACATTTGGCTGACTTACATCTGAAAACAAACAGTGACAATGTCGTCAGTAAAATGCCACCATTTTGTAAAATAAAGTCTGGCCTATATAAATACCGGAATAAGGCATTCAACGTGAAGAAACTTTATCACACAGATTTTGCAGACATCGAAATACCTGAAAATTTCCAGTCATTCTTACTTGGTGTGTATATTGACGAAGATAATATTATTTTAATATTTTGTTCTGACGATGCAAAAAAAGAAATGAAAAAGAGTAAAATATTTTTTGGAGATGGTACTTTTAAAAGTTGTCCAGATCCGTTTACTCAATTGTATACAATTCACGGAGATCTGAGTAATACTGATCAGACAAAAAATGTAGTACCATTAATATACGCTTTTATGACAAAAAAAACATGCGAAGCTTACACTGCTCTTTTTTCTGTAGTAAAGTCGCAAATTTCGGAATGGGAACCTGAAATTTTCCACTCTGATTTTGAAAAAGCCGCAATGACTGCTTTTAGAACGGTATTTGCTACAGCAGCCATAAAAGGTTGCTATTTTCATTACAGCAAAGCTGTCTGGAAAAAGGGTAAGGATTTAGGATTAACAAAATACAGATACCAAAGGAAACAAGTGGCGCTATGTGCAGTATTACCATTACTGCCGAAGGAAAAAATTATAGAAGGATGGTTCTATATTGCATCGCAGAGCCCTGACGATAAAAGAAGTATTAAATTTAGGCAATATATGTTAAGGAATTGGTTAAAAGAAGACTTTTTGGAAGTGTGGTGCGTTTATAAAGAAAAATACCGCACAAATAATGCTTTAGAAATTTGGCATTCTAAGTTGAATAGAAAAAATACGAAGAAATGCCCTAGCCTCTTAAAGCTGTTAAATGTGCTGCAAGAAGATTTTACTCTCAATAAAATAAAATCAATGCAAAAACAACCTCCCAAGCAACGTTTGCAATCTCTAGGAAACGACAAAATGATTCTCAATGCTCAAACAGAACTTTTGAATAAAAAAATTACGATCGGACATTTTTTGGACAAATTACGATAAATACTTTTAGTCGACATATTACGTTAATTTAAACTATTACTACTGACTGATTATTTTTATATGTATTATAAGGTTATCTGCTTATTTTGTACTAAGCCGAAAGAGCGTGATTAAGACCATCATGAACACCTATATTTATTATCCCTAAAAAAAAAAAATAACACCTTTCGGCCGCGTTACAACATTTAGTAAGAAACCAACTCGAAATTCAACAAAAAATCTCCTGTTCCTCACCAACTTGCAGCTCGGGATCGAAAAACTGTATGAAACAGCTATTTTTTCCCCTCGATCTGAATGATCTTTTTTCTGCTTAGTACTCCAGATATCCTTGTACAGTGATTTTGTAATTAAAAATAAAAATAAACAAAAAAGTTACATTGTACATATTTCGAAAATCTTAACTTTTTAATGTTGATTTTTGTTAAAATATGAGTAAAACTCAAGGACAAGGGATAAGGGAGTACAAAATCACTTTTGAAGTATTATTATGTAGTTTTCTCTTAATGTTCTAAACAGTTATTTTATTTTTAATTTTATGTTACTTTGAGCGAATTTACATATTTTTGATGTAAGTATTTTGTAATGTGATTTGTTAGTAAAAATTAAGACTTACATATGTTATAATGAACGATTTAACTGTGATTTATTATTATTGAGAGCGCAAAAATTGCTCTTCACCCGATTCCGTTTTAAATTACATAATTATATTTTCGAAAATTTTATCTTTTTGATTTTTTGTACATTTTTATAAATCTGTGATTTTATTTAGTGATAATTATGGAAATCTGTGATTTTATTATTATTTTATGTTTCTATACGTAGACTAAATGAATACAACAAGTCGTGAGAATTAGGTAGTGCAATTAACTTGTAACAATTTTTGTGCATTTTATTACTTACCTACCATAATTAATAGTAGGTAACAATGTTGATTAATGTTGATTTAATAACCAAAACATATGTTCTAGAAACAGTAAAACACTAAATTTTAAACTATTGATTTCGAAGCAAATGGCCGTAAAGTAAAAAATTGTTAATTTTTATAAGTACAGATTTTTAATAAATCATTTCTAGTAAATCATTCTGTGGTTTATTATTTTACGATGGTCTCTCTTCACCTACTACATATCTAGATAATTATATTCTTAAATACGAGCTGTAATTTTTCGACTTGAGATGATTAGGCTTATATTTACAATTTTAATGTCTTCGCTTATCTAATCTTTAGGTGGGGGCGCTATAATGACTAAAATTTTGCAGTAAAATTTGCACTTCATGGCACCACCAATTTAATTTAAAATCGCGCGACACCCCTGGTGGGGCAGATTCCACTGGGCTAAAAAGTGAGTGGAATCTGCCCCACCAAGATGAGACGAGTGGGGCAGATTCCACTCAAAAAAATGAAGAAGTGGAATCTGCCCCACCAGTGGGGCGCTTTGGTGGGGCAGAGTGGAAGCACTCTTTCAGAAGCATCACGAAATACATTCCGTTCAACTCGTCAACCTGTCGCAAACATGCATTCATCATCTCTACAGTCTCTACAGTGATGTATATTTATACAGCTCGGGTGATATCTCAAAACGTCAGTGCGGGCGCGGAGTATCAGCGCGATGATAAGTATGCACTAAACTGGTGCACACCACAGTTTAGTGCATACCTGTGGTGTGCAACCTTCCCTCATACCTTATACATAATATGTACATTTGTACAATACTAATTAAAAAATAGGCTATTTGATTGTAGTGATCCTTACAGATAATAGCCAGAAAAAGACATATTTCACTTTATTTAAACTAAAATATGTATAATTTTCGCAAATTGCACCAAATAAAATACTTTTTTTTTTGATATTTTATTTGTGATGTGCGGTGCATAAGGTGGGCGGCAACTCTAGTGACGTCACATGCTAGTAAGCGAGAATTTCTGTTGTTTGTGTAATTTGTGTTTTGTTTTCGTAGTAATATTATTTTATCTGTAAGTTACTTCTTAAGTAACTTTTGTCAATTTCAGGATGCGTATTTACTAGTATTAACAAATGTGTGACGTCAAACGTGTCATGTGACCAGCGTTATTACAGAATGTCGTTTTTGGCGGGATCTTGAAAATCTATTCTTTAACACTGATTTTAATTGTTAATACAGTAGATTTCTCGAAAAATAAATGTAGTGTGCTTTTTGTGTACTTAAGAATAATTTAAAACGATTTCCAAAAAGTAGTCAAATAGCCTATTATATACCTATAGATACGATTAACATTATTATAATCATCTAATCGTGAGATGCCGCTCCTGATTTTATATGCCCTTTTAATATTCTAAAATGCAGGCTCATATTGCTAATTGCTTTGCTACAATCCTCATATATCAAGTTGATCATCCACTTTACCTACACTACAATTGCTAGCTTACGCTGTGTTATATTATAGGTACTTTAAAACCTTTTTGACCCGTTAGCCGTTTTGATTCAGTCGGGTTGGTCGTTTTATTGTGCCTCCTTGACTTACTAAACAGGATTATCTGGTTACCCTGTACTATAAGCCAAAAGAAGGGGATGATTAATAACATAATTATGAACAAATTTTACTATGGGGCCAATCCAAAATTTGTAAAAAAAAAGCAGCTGTTCCATACAGAATTGCAGCTAAGAACCGACAAAACGTAAGAGACAACTGATTTTTTTCTCGAATTTCAGGTTGACCTCATAGTAAAAGTTGTTCATAATGATGGTTTGAATCACCGCCTTTCGGCATAGTACATCAGTTCTGGATAACCCTGTATAGGCATAAATCTCGTCGACATCATTCCTGATTCGATCTAATGAATAGAAAATCCCGAGAAAGAAATCCACAGTCAAAAATACAGTAGGTATAATGGTAAATGTTTTTTTGTTTGGATCAGGGTTCCACCGAGACGCAGTGCAGCGGGTGGAGACGATCCGTCTGGCGCCGGCCGACCAGCAGGTGCTGGCGGGGCTGGTCACCGCGCACGCGCCACCGGCCTCCTACATCAAACACGTCTGCTACACTAACTTCACAAGGTACTTTCATGAAAAAGACGAGCTGTCGCCGGCCAATCAGCAGATGCTGCTATTAATGCACGCCACGGAACATACATTGTTCCGTGGCGTAGAGAGCCTGTTACCAATAAAATTGCCACGGCCAAAAAGTTAAACTATCCCTTTTCATCATATTTTCATTATCATCATTTCATTATGACATTATCCATAGGATGTTTACTGCAGGATATAAGCCTGCCCTATTGATCCCCAATAAGGCCAGTTGAACGCGGCTTGCATTTAGCGGTCATCTGTCCACCTTGTCAGTGGAGTCCTACACTACGCTTGCCGGTACGAAATTTCTTCTCAAGAAATTTTCGACCCCATCGGTCATCAGTGCTCGATGTTATGTGCAGCCAAATCATTACCACTTGCTAGTCCACTCGGCTTCTTCAGTAACAATTTCTTTTACAGATCTAATTTCTTGTACGATGTTGCAAAGAGAGTCCTAGCATTGCCCTCTCCATATACTAATTGGGCTACTTTGGGGCTTACTAATAAGGCTTATAGTGAGTCTATGTCGTACAACGTTTCATTGCCGTCATATTTAATTATTAAACTAATTAAACTTTAACACGCCTTCTGTTTAAAACAGTCACAATATGTAGAACAGGTGAAAATTTATCGCCCAGCATTGTACTATATCTGAAATGAAGCCACACAACATTTTGATTGTAATTGTTCTACGTCTGTTGATACCTGCAAGCAGTAGATCATCATAGCTTACAAATCGTGCTAGTGCCAGTCCAACTGTTAATTCGGGCCAATCTCAAATTGAGCCTTTCTTAAACATTGGACCAAATGAGAATTAGATCGAAAGCGCATAAACGACCTTTGATCAGAGAAAGCTCGTCACTTTATATCAAGAAAATAGGTATTTATTTGGACATAAGCGGACCCGCGGCTTTGCCCGCGTGGAATTTTACTTTTTGTGCTATCCCATGGGAACATTTTATTTTTTCGGGATAAAACGTTTACGTCACTTTCCGCCTTTGAAACCATGTCCACGCCAAAAATTAAGTCCATCCGTTGCTCCGTTGCTGCGTGAAAGAGGATCAAACCAATAAACCAAAAAACACTTTCGGATTTATAACATTAGTGAGGATTTTACGCAAAAAAATACTACTTGAGATTATGGTTTAGTATACAGGGTTAGTGGTAATCAATTAGCATTCTTTTAGCATTCTTTTTTAGCATTAGGGGCTTATTCTGTACATCAAAACTACAAACTTTTTACAACGACTTTTATCAATTCTTAAAAAAAAATGCTGTTCCATAGAAAAATAACGTTCACCCTCGACAAAATGTATGGAACAGATGTTCTTTTTTTGTTTTGTCCAAAGTCGCAGAATAAAAGTTGTTAGTATTGATGTACAGAATAAGCCCCTAAAATGATGCTAATTGATTACTACTAACCCTGTATAGGTACTTATTTTATGACGGTCGTCAAAAAAGAAACACTGCAAAATTCAAAGGTTGATCACAAACAAAAATCTATCGACATAAGAGGTATAGGACAGTAAAACGATTAGGGATGATAAAATATTTAGGGGTGGTATAACGTTTCCAATTTTGTGCTATAAATAGTTAGGAGTAACTTTGCAGTAGGTATATAAATACTCTAGTAACGTCAATCTTGCAAGGTCAATAAACCAGTTGGTTCTAAAGTCGGTCTTTTTCAGTGTAAAGTTTATCTCCATCGGCAAATGTTCAAATAGCATTAAATCGATTGTAATATAAATAACAGTTTTCAATAATCGTTTCAGTAAATCATCCATGTTATTCGCAATCCACATTTTCGCTCCTAGTGTTTGGTGTTTCCTTTACACCGATCATTAATTTGATCATTATCTTTCATCGGCGCTCATCAATTAAAACTAGGTTTCATTAATAACATACATATCTATTTAGAGTTGAGATTAAAGAAACCGACCGGCAAGATGCGAGTGCAATTTGTCTACTCGCACCATTTTATTGTTCCTATTTGTTTTAACCTACTTATCTTTGGAAAGGTGATATGGTTTCCGATGAGCATCAATCAAAATACCTACTATTAGGGTTGCTTCAACCTTTTTATCCGAGTATCTACGCGATATTGCCTCGGGTAGATTGGATGGTAAGTGAACAGCCTTAAATTAGGTAACCAGGTAAATTTTCTTTTCGTATTCCGATGTTACGCTATAATTCACTGTGCTCAAATACAATACTTAGAAGGTTAAAACAATAGTATAATAAATAGTTTAAGTAATTCTTCAATCCTGCTAATTTTTGCTTATGCTACGTTATTTATTAATTAATTATTTTTCCAAAAGTAACGTAGTGAATAAAAGTCGAATTATCTCTTTACATATTTATAAGCTTCAAATTATCCCATCAGTTAATTTAGAAAGAGAGAATTGACACAGCAGCTATTAGGTCTAATTTATTGGGTGTAACCCGAAAACAGCTCTTAATGAAGAATACGTGACTTGGCAACCCTGCGATTGTCGGCAGAGTTCACAGACTAATGAAGAGTTACTACCACGTATCGACCTTACGTGATTAATTTTAACACATTAACCGTAAGGCGCTACACATATCCCTTGTTAGACGTAATTACACCGGCTTGCCCGCACACCTGTAAAAACTGTGTTAATTACACCATTGTCTAGTCAGATACACTCAGATTGTAAGCCGATAATTATGGGAGCATAAATACGTTTTGGATTACAAATAAATTATTATTTTACGTTCTATTGTTTACATAAACATTTGAAGATTACAGATATTGCAACGGCAAAAAGGGAAACGGAAAATGTTATTGTACTGTGGTTGCTCCAATATTGTAACAATGTTTCGTTCTGTGAGAAATTACCGGTATCTTAAGATCATAAGTTCAGTTTTACGATTGGGTACCTTTAAGTTGTTTTTTTTTTTGTTGCTAGCTACACTAGCCTAGTTCGAGTCTATTTTGTAAGCAGTAAGTTTTATAAGTTCGGGAAAAAGTTTGTTTGATGATTTTAAATCTATTGATTGATCTGATGTACTTAGGTTTGGTAGATATCATTAGCTTATCTCGTGAGTTTATTTCATGGCATTTTGATCTAAGTAGGGTATGAAAGCGATATGATAAATTTTCACTTGTTTTGAACATTCGAACGTTTAGGAAAAATATGATACCAATCTGTCAATTTAACTCAATTGTGAATGAATTTATATTCAAATAGAAGCAATTTGTAGTTAGGTTTTTAGTAAAAACTATCAAATAATACTGTATTTGTAAATTGGTTTTATATGTATTAAACATATTATGCGAATATTATTTTTCACTGCACCTACTTTTCCCGAGCCACCGCAACCGAATGTTACATACAAAATTCTTCCAGCTACTCGTTTCTAATTCAGTCAACATATTGACGGCTAATAGGTAAGTTAATAATTAAGAGTTACTTCCCTGCTATTTTTCAGATTCGGTTACCCGTCTCCAATATACGTGAACGTGGTCCGCGACCCGGTAGAGCGCGTGATCTCGTGGTACTACTACGTGCGAGCGCCGTGGTACTACGTGGAGCGGAAACGAGCCTTCCCCGACCTGCCGCTGCCCGACCCTGCCTGGCTGAAGAAGGTACTTGTCATTTCTGCCATGAAAGATTTGTTTCAGCGGAGGACGTCCACTGCTGGACCAAACCTCCCTCCCTCACATAGAGATCTCTAATAAGACCGGTTGGAAACGACCTGCATCCAGTGTGATTCCAGGAGTCTTGATGAAGTCGCCAGCCCACTTTGTGGGTGGATAGGCTGCGCTTAAAATATTAAGCGAAGTAAAGTGAAGTAAATTTGTGTACCTGCAGTGGAATGTTACTCGCTGATTTAGAACAAAGAGATTGGACTATTGGGTATACATGTGCGAGTACCCTGGTAGTCGTATGATACTTCGTTGATACCCGTATCAAGCAAATATGTACTTACTTAGGTAGGTACTTCTTCTTACTATAATAAAACCAATACAACTTCTACCTTTTCAAACAAAAAATAATTTTCTTTCGGGTTGATAAATAAGAGTCGTATTACGGAATACTCGTATTGACGTACGACTACCTAACACACATATAAAAAAGACTAGCGTTTTTAGAAGTCTTTTGAAATGTTTCCAATAGCCGTATTGATCTTCGCTGGCACAGGCTTACGAAGTCTGTGAATTGACGATAAGAATTTAAATTGTGCCTTTGTGAAAAGACTGAAACTATAACCGAAGTTGCGAATGTAGAATGCTTTGAAAGAGATGTTTATCTCATAGTAGCTCGCTTTTTCTAAATATTATTACGGAACTTTCCAATAAGATAATAATAACACATAGATCACTTGCCGAGTTTAGCCACAAGCATGGATAGGTATATGAGTAATAAGCTATGGCCAAGAGTAATTATCGGCATCAGAAGGCAATCTGTTTCTGAGTAGTTTTTGTGCGTAAGTTGTTCAGTTATAATTGCCAAAAGAAAAGCTAAATATAGCCTTCAACAATTTTATTTTGAGTTTGTTTATCAAAAGACAAGATGGATGGTCAAGGAAGTCATGGGTCAGCTATCAGCCGTCAATTTATAATGAAAAGTACACAATGATCACGTGCTGAACTGAGGAAAAAAACTTTAAAAGCATTGCGTGACGATGCTATTATTGCATAGGATTTATTTACTGACAACTATTACTTATCGCTGCATCTCTTACATCAATGTAATTGGAAAATCTTTGCGTTCATTGTGATCGTTATAAAATAGCGTGATTGAATGCAGTGCAGCGAGTTTTTGTCGCGTTTTAATCCGAGCTACTACCTTCAGTAATATTTGGCTATATTTAGTCATTTCCTGTTGCAGAATAGCTTAAAATTTGGCTCTTTTTAAAGTTCGAGAAAACAATTAAGAAACCGGTGGAATAAACCACAAATGATTTCCAATTGACCTAAATTAAAAAAATCCCACAATTTTGCAAATAACTTGAACGGTCACGGCCGATCGAAACGGACCGGATTGTGTCGATCGATTCCCACCGACTTTGTTTCGGCAGCTCGATTTCGGAAACCGAGTGTGACGCGTTCCGTTATAGCGCCATGCCATGCTTCCATGGCTCTACTAACTACCAGCTAAACTTGGTTAAACTGTTCCATATCTGGGCAACTATCAGCTGATCTGTGGCTCCATGGTAAATCCTACACGGTCAGGGGTTCAGATTAGCAAGTCACGAACCACGATTGTGATTCTGACGCGCCACGATCCAAGTTAGCGATCACGATCTTCGACAGATAATAAGACGAGAATGGAGGCAGATTAGATCCCCGATTGATGTGGTTAAACAGCTTTTGTGGAGCAGCTACTTTTTGTACTTGACCTTTGCACGCCTCGTAATCTGTGCAGCGAGCTTTCTGAGTGCGTCTTATTTGGGGTCTTTTGATGATTAAACCAATTGAAGATAAACTTAACAAACCTTTTAAAACTGGACGCATCTTACCAATGCACGTGCATCACAAGTGATGTACAAGTATAGAAGGGATTAAATGCCATAAGTGTATATAGTATATAGGTACCACGCTCCATAATTGCAGTTATGCAAACTTCACATCAACATAATATCTTCATAAGAGTACGAAAAACTCCCAAAAATTCTTCTTGTGATGTTTCCTTTCGCCGTTATGGCGAGTTTACAGTAGTCTATAAAATGAAAGCCTGGACATTTGTAATGCTGAGATCTCGAGGCAGCTTCTCTGTTTTCTCCGGTGAAATGCATATTTTTAATAAATACATGAGTTTAGCTTTCAACGATGAAGAAAGATAGGTATACATTATACCAAAATACTATAGTATAAACTTACCTACATATGTAATTGTTGGGCTCCATTCCATAGGTACTCATATGCAAGTTTAATTTGATCTTGTCCATTATCATAAATGTAATTAACAATGTTAGACATCGAGCTAACAATTTAAGCACCACAGACTATTGTATCTATAAATAATATACTCGTAGTATAAGCTAAGTTATAGATCCGACATCGGCTTATTAAGTAAATTAATGATAGGTTGCGCAGAGCTGCCATAGATTTTCCTGGTTAACGTTCTATTGTTCTATCAGGGTAACCGCTAATTAGGTGATTAACTGTTAACTAGCGAGTTAGGAGATTTAACTAAATACATAGTAAGCCCGATTACAGAGGCGTCAACGTAATTATATTAGCTAAATAGCATAGTTCTGTTTCTTTTTCACTTTAGGCATTCGATAGAGAGAACGCTTTTTACGTTGCTATTAAATTTACGCTGGCGCCTCTGTAATTGGGCTTATTAGATGTTTTATAATATAACTAGAGGGCGACTGAGCTTCAATCGGCAGACGAAATCCACGTTATGTCGGAAACATTTACCGCAGATAAACTTTACAATAAAAAGCTATATCACTATCACTACATAGTATACTTAAAACAAAGTCGTTTCCCGCTGTCTGTCCCCATGTATGCTTATATCTTTAAAACTACGCAACGGATTTTGATGCGGTTTTTGTTATTAGATAGAGTGATTCAAGAGGAAGGTTTATATGTATAATAGGTACACCTGTGCGAAGCCGGGGCGGGTCGCTAGTCTACCTATAAATACCATATTTCATGAATTTTATTTGATATTATAAGAGCCGTTTCCAAGATTCGAATGTTATACAAACAAACAAATAAATAATATTATTAATAAAAAAACAAATACATACAATAATTTGACTGAAAGAAAGAACGTTTATTTCGTAATATACATGAACACTTACAGCTTACCAAATACGAGTATCGTGTATCTAATCCTGCAAATCGACGGATGTGAAGTTTGCTACAGGCTGCGCGAAACCCAATCAACGCGCAGCTTTATGTGAGCTTCGGTCTGGATTGGATATTGCGCAGCCGATAGCCAACTTCACATCCGCCAACTTGTATGATTCGGTCTATACTAAGCAGAAAGCAGGAGCTCCGAAAATACAATCACGGACGTGATTGTGATGAGTAATGCTTATGAAGTGGTCTGGCATCTTCCCAATACTCTACAAACTGTACGTATAGCAATAAGGACTTATAATATGTAGATATAGGTACCTACACTCCCCTACAGGCTCGCCGACGCCCCGCCTTATGAATCTAGTTACTTTTGCACACAAAAAATAAATTAGTTTTATGGCAACAAAAACGTTGACATTATAATTAGTTTGAGGCAAAAACCCACCCTGTTTAACGACGTTTAGTGGCCGGCAGTCGATAGACATTCCTCGTATGGAGAACTTGCAGCTCGTAATGGGCTACTAATAGATAAATTGCGTGACGATGCGATGAGTTGATTGAACTGATTAAATAAACCGTCCATCTGCCTGCTGCGCGGCAAATCGAAGCTCTCGATGGGTACTGGTGTGATTAACCCGGCTGGTTTGTCAACATACCGCAGTTGTATCATAGCCTAGAGACTAAGTAGTATGTGCTATGATGATATGACATTCTTTCATGGGCGTATGATATTCGTAGGTACTTACTAACATTCTTTTCATCACGCTATCACGCTATTACAGTCGAGCCGAAGTAGTCGTATAAGTTTGCCAAGGATTTTTTTATTTCGTATAGGTTTGCGGTGCATACTGCCTGATGTTAAGGAGATATGCGGTCTAGGATGTAGAACGCTTACCTAGAAGGTACCTATTCACTCGAGTTTGAAGACACCCATGTAGTACTTTAACGGAAAGACAGAATCAGGTAAAGTGTTCCACATTCTGGCTGTTCTTATGAGGAATGAGGGGTTATGTAAATTACCTATGTTCAATCTAATCTGAAATAATATTAAATCGGTACCTTCTGCAAATTAATACCTAATTGAATCGACAAACCGTTATAAAATGATAGACAGTTTCGTTTGCTACGATAAGCGATCGATTCCTTTCTTCCAAATATCTTAGAGCTTCCGGTTGATATTCTCCCACCAATTAACTGTGGTAATGCGAGCAAACCGCTTCCAACTGATGCTATTGGAATTTTATAAGGGAGGTCTACATTGGCGTAGCAGCGTAGGTAGAAATTTTTATCTCGGGAGGATTTGTTTGTTCATCGATAATTTCGTCAATTGTGAACAAATTGTGTAAAAATATTTTTTGGTTCGAAAAGGTATACTTTCGAGGTGGTCTCATTTAAATTTTACAGAAATCGGCTGAGCCGTTTTTGTCAAACATTTCGAGCGAAATATTCGAATTTTGTACACGCTGGAAGGCGTTTTTGCCATTTTTGCGAAAAATAATTATTTTAATAGTTCACTGTAGGAAGTAGGCCTACCCACAAAGGGTGATTGGGCCATATCCACCACGCTAGCCCAGTACGGGCTGGCGGAATTAGATACGCCATCGAATTTCTTCTACGGACATATGCAGGTTTCTTCACGATGTTTTCCTTCACGGAAAAGCCTGTGGTTTGAAATAATAGCTTTTCTCTTTAATAGCTGCTTACATTTTGTTTTACTGAGGCAGTTTTGCCTACTAAACACTGTAATACAATGTAGTCCACTGTAATACAATGTAGCAGTACCAAAAATACTTTTATTGACCTGACTTATTGATTGGACTGCTCCCTTCAAGCGGCCTAAAACCTGACATTTTTACTTAGTTTTTTTTTTACTTAGTTATTTTATTTAGTTTCACCTGTCCCGTTGTCTGTCTTTCGGTCTGTAATCAAATCTTGCAAATTAAATTTGATACACTTCCCGGTTACCGATTGAACTGAAATTTTGCATACATGTGTAAATCGCGTGAAAATACAATATTATGATGACATGGTGCTGATCTGTTGATGGAGCTGGAAGGTGGCCAAAGGAACTTCGCAATGAAACGACCCAACCTCATCGAGCTTGGGCTCATTTGAATCGTCTTGGCAAGTAGTTAGTATTTCAATGGTAACCAGGGTCTGATGATGGAGCTAGAAGGTGGCCATAGGAACACTATAATGAAACGACGCAACCCCATCGAGATTTGGCTCGTTTGATTCGTTTAAAAAAAAGGTTTTTTTTTAATACAATACTTGTTAGTTCTATCTGCCCAATCAATTTCAACTTACTCTTTAATAGTATCTTAAATAATATTCCAGGATTTCGAGACGTGCGTGCTGAGCGGTGACCGCGAGTGCCGCTACATCGAGGGCGAGACGCACGAGGGCATCGGCGACCACCGCCGCCAGACGCTCTTCTTCTGCGGACACGAACCCAACTGCACGTAAGGACACATTCATTCAAACTATTCTAGTCAACGTCATCATAATCATATCAGCCCTTGAAAACTTTTCTTGAGAAAGTAACTCTTATTTTAACCCATCTTGGACACTATGTCTAGTCCGCATGAGTTACGTATATTATACTGGAACGCGGACGGCGTTCACAAAAAACAACAAGAGCTTGCAGAACTTGCGGTGAGTAAATTAAAAACTGACATAATAGCCCTCTCTGAGACAAAACTAACTAACCGACTTACTTTCAACCTTCCCGGCTACATTTGCTATCGACAGGACAAGCATCGTAATGGCTTCGGCCAAGGTGTAGCCCTCCTAGTCCGATCAGACCTAGTACACAACTTGTTACAGACCCCAGACACGCAAAATCTAGAATGTATCGGTATTTCATTAACCCTTGCAAATGATAATCTTAAACTATTCTCGGTTTACCAGTCTCCCAATCTCCCATTGATGACTGGTGACTTGGATAGTATTATTTCGGCCGGCTCCAAAGTATTAGCCATGGGTGACTTGAACTCAAAACACACCCTGTGGTCACCTGGCCGCAGCAATGCTCACGGTATTAAATTATATCACCATATGCTCAGCAGTGAATATGTCATTCATGCCCCTTCCGACGTAACACTTGTCCATTATTGCGCGGACTTTAGTTCATCTATCCCCGATATACTTTTAAATAAAAACGTTTATCCCCCCTGCGAGATAGCCACTATTCCAGCTCTTTCTTCAAACCATCTTCCCGTTTACGTTAAATTCCTCAGCAAACCAGTCCGTATCCCAATCCAGAAATTTAATTATGGTAAGGCAAATTGGGTCAATTACCGTAATCTATTAAATAGCAACGTATCATTAACTTCCAATGCATACTTAACTGAAAATGAAATTAACTCTGTCATCACTGATTTTCAGCGTATTCTGCTAGAGACGCGAGACACCTGTGTCCCGTTGACTACTTTTAAACCATGGTGTGCTTTTTCTTTACCCCGTCAAATTAAACGGATGATTACTGAGAAAAATCGCTTACGTAGAATTGCTACAAATGAACCCAATACCATTTTACGCAAATCACTAAATAACAAAATCAATTTTTTGAAAACCCAAATCAAACATGCTTTAAAGGAGTACAACGACAAAATATGGCTCAAGAAATTATCCAAAGTTGATAACCCTTGCAATGATATCTGGCGTCTAGTAAAAAGCTTGCGACCTACCTCATCTACCATTCCGGCTCTAAAGTCGAACAATGGCACTCTAACAACTAGCCCTGAAGAACAATGTAATGCTTTAGCTGATGCATTTCTCAACAACATGTTATTAACGCATAATTGGATTAGCGATGAATCTTCAGCTGTTGAAAAGTCTGTAGCTCTATTAAATGATCAAATCGTTCCCTGTGAGCCCTCCATGCTAGTTCGCCCAATCGAAGTTAAAAAAATTATTTCAAGTTTAAAACCTCGGAAAGCTCCGGGGCCCGATGATATCTCAAATTTAATGATCAAAAACCTTCCCCAAAAATGTATTGTTTTATTGACAAAAATTTTTAATGCGTGCTTAATACTGAGTTATTTTCCATCCCCCTGGAAAGTGGCAAAAGTAATAGCGATTCCAAAACCAGGTAAAGATCCATCAGATCCTACATCCTATCGCCCTATCAGTCTCCTGCCATGTCTAGGTAAGCTGTTTGAAAAAATTATTTACAAGCGACTGATGCGTACTTCTGATAACTTCATAATAAACGAACAATTTGGTTTTCGAGAGGGCCACTCTACAGTCCAGCAACTAGCCCGGGTTGCCGAAACTGTGTCTCACAACCTCAACATGAAACAGTCTACAGGAATGTTTCTTTTAGACATCGAGAAGGCATTTGACACCGTTTGGCACAAAGCGCTTCTACACAAGCAAATATCACATGGTCGCCCAATCCAGTTAGTCAAGCTGAATAGTTCCTACCTATCGAACCGTAGCTTCAATGTTCACATTAATAAATACTCATCTCTCTCAAAACCTGTCCCTGCAGGAGTCCCCCAAGGATCCATCCTAGGGCCCGTCATGTTTTTGGACTATATAAATGACATACCTGTCCAACCACGTACAAAAATAGCCTGCTTTGCCGATGACACAGCTTCCTTAACCTCTTCTGATGACGTTGATCTTGCTGTCAGACGCCTTCAGCTTTCTCTTGATCTACTCCAGGTGTACTTTAATAAATGGAAACTGAAGGTCAATGAATCCAAAACAGAAGCAATAATGTTTACCAGAAAACGCTCTCTTCCCTCGCGAACCTTAAAAATTGGTAGTCACTGCATTCCCTGGAGCCGCTCAGTTAAATATCTAGGTACAGTTCTTGACACGAAACTTAACTGGACAGAAAACATATCCAATCTTTGCGTTAAAGGGGCTAAGGCCCTAAATGCATTAAGCCCAGTTTTAAACAGACGCTCCTGTCTTAGTAGTGACACAAAGCTACGGATTTATCGCACCTTGGTCCGACCCTGTATCACTTACGCTTGTCCTGTGTGGAGCAGCACCTGTCGTACTAACATGAAAAAACTTCAAGTTATTCAAAATAAAGCCTTGAAGTATGCCTTCAAAACCCCTTTTAGAACAAACCTTACTAAATTACATCGCAAAATAGCCCTCCCAATAATTGACGAGTACGTGTACCACTTATCAGAAAAATTTTATTTATTCAGCAATCCAACAAATAAAAACCCTTTAGTTAAAAACTTATGCAAAACACGTGGTAAAAATCTCAGCTTTATCGATAAATATAATCGGTACAAGTTACCCCATCACCTATTCCTAGCGCGCGAAGAATAGACCGTGTTGCACGCGCGAGTGTGTGCGGTCAGCAGCGGGCGCCGGCGCGCGCGCCACTCTCGCCCGTATTACCGGCCGGTTTCGGGCGGGTGTGGCGCGCGCGGCACGCAGTGGCCCGCGCGCGCTCGTGTGTGTGACCAAGCTATGACAGAGCTCTTGTTGTTAGGTGTGAACTGCCGAGCGTTCTTTTAAAATGCGTTGCCGTGCCTACCTCCTTTGGTTGAATATTTTTCATCAAGATAATAAATGTATTGCTTTACTAAAGCATATGTAACTTAATTATATGATGTTAAACAATATACATATTTCACATGTTCAATCCCTAGAATAATATACTCACTTCAAAAATTTTATATGAGCCTACGAGCTCGAACAAAATATGTCTTATGTAAATTATTTTAATGGTACTACCAGGACGCATGTAAACTGGTATTGTGCTTATGTATTTGTTATTTTTATGATTAATAAAGACTTTTAAAAATTAAAATTAAAAGTCAACGTCATCATAATCATATCAGCCCTAGGAAGTTCACGGTTGGTCATTGGCCTCCGTAATATACAGGGTTATTTCTAATCAATTAGCATCATGTCAGGGGCTTATTCTGTACCTACATCAAAACTAACAACATTTGTTTTGCGAATTTTGTCATAACTCAACAAAAAAATGTTGTTCCACAGAAAAATGTCGTTTACCTGCGACAAAATGTAAGGAACAGCTGATTTCTTTTTTTTTTGAGTTCTGACAAAAGTCGCAGAACAAAAGTTGTTAGTTTTGATGTACAGAATAAACCTCTAAAAGATGCTAATTGATTAGAAATAACCCTGTATTTATGTATTTCCCATAGGATTGATTGTATGCTGCTTGCATGCAGCTCAATCCCGCGATTTGAATTAGATCATCTGTTCAGGTAAACGTCCTATGAAATCAAGCCTGAAAAAAATTAAAACTAAAAAAAAATTGCTTTACTACATTTTGTCGAAAGTCAATAAACTTATTAAAACTGCAGATTTTTTCGGTTATTTATTTTTCATGTTACGGATTGATGCCATAGTGTAAGTCGTGATGATGCATACAAGTATGCTAGAATATATCCGTCGTCAACAAACGAAGCCCGTAAAAACAATTGTGACACCCAAAAAAATATGCTCAAAATTAATGAAACTTCGTATGATTCAAACCCAAAGCCTATGCTATCTGATTGCTCAGATTTTCATTGATATACGAGTAGCCTGATCATCATATTATGGTTTAGATTAAAGCTAATTGCTATTGTGTTTTTGATAGGCAAATTACTAGTTAGCGCCATTTTGAAATGTTTTGTTTTTGCTTCTACACGTACTTGATTTACTTTATCTAGCCTTAAATGCAACTGCGATAATATGGACAGCTAGCGAGTTAGCTACTATCCAACTAGCAGCGGCAGTGGCAAATTGCAAACTCCACTGCCTGGACGTCCACCCACAAGGTGGACAGATGACCTCATTAAGATCGCTGGATCACGCTGGATACAAGTACAACCTAAGGATATCCAAGTAAATTGGTCGGAAACGACTAATCTACTTGATTATGTTATAAAATATTCTGCAGTCGATGTCTGCTGATAGCTGATGGATGGACGAACGGATGGATTTACAAACTTGAACTTTCCTTTTTCTTTGATAACTGCTCTGTTTTACAGATATAGCAAATATAGCTAAATATAGGTAACCGTAGCATTACTTCCATGTTCTAGGCCATTCAACAGCGCAGAGGCGCTACAGCGCGCCAAGCGCGTGGTGGAGGAGCAGTACGCGGTGGTGGGCGTCTTAGAGGATATGAACGCGACGCTCGCCGCGCTCGAGCGGTACGTGCCGCGGTTCTTCAACGGCGCTGCTAGTCTCTACTGGGGTAAGTTCATCAACATTACGCGGTGGTGGGCGTCTTGGAGGATATGAACGAGAAGTTTGCCGCGATCGAGCGGTATGTTCCGCGGTTCTTCTCCAGCACCGCTGCTAGTCTCTACTGGGGTAAGGTCATCAGCATATCAGTACGCGATAGTCGCGCGCTCATAGCGTAGTTTTGACTAAGTGATTGCTAACCAACCACCAAGAGACGCACCGCAATTGTAGTAGTTATTCAACTTTAGGCGGTTTAAAACTTTAGGCACCAGGCCCACTACTACTTGGATATACTAACTTATCTGTGATATACCTAATATATGAAATCTCTCTTTTTGTCATGAAACACACCCAAATTTCCCGCCACACATCATTGACATGAATCATATTGCATTACATAATGACAACAGATCTTATGATGTTTTTGTAAATCGTTAGCAAGTTGTCGCTGTGCCACACTGCCACTTTATCTTGACAGATATCTTAAGTACATTTACATATCTGGTAGATAGCATTTTACCTCTTCGAACGTTTTCACATTAAGTACCCTTTTTCCTCCTATTTCCAGATGAACTGAGCACCTTCAACCGAATCAACCGCAACGCGTTCAAGCCGCCAGTGTCCGAGGCCGTGAAGCAGATAGTCCGAGCGAACTTCACGCGCGAGATCGAGTTCTACGAGTTCTGCCGCCAGCGGCTGCACCTGCAGCTCCGAGCGCTGCGCGACCCCGCCGTCACGATACCGCCGCCGCCGCTCCGCAGCGCAAGGCGACGACGCGCTCAACGCAGCCTCGGTAGACTGTAGTCATATTACTTACGTGGTTGAGAGTAAGAACTTTGCTAAGACATGACATGACATGACTTGTGTTGTCTCGCGTTAGAACTAAACATGATGTGGTCAAATGTATTTACAAAGTGGCTAAAACTAATAAATCTAAGACAGACATGAATTGTTTTGTATAGTTGCGCATATGGACTTTGCTTAGACAGCCACACCACATATCTCGTCTCCCGTCAGAGCTTTGCTAAGACAGACATGTCTTGTGTAGTCTTGCTTAAGAACTACACCAGAGCTTTGTAATATTTATTGGTTTCGTGACTGAGTAAGAAATTTGCTAAGACAGACATGGCTTGTGTAGTCACGCGTACTTTGTAAAATGTATCCACAATGTCGCTGAAAGTAAGAATTATTGTGTTGCTAAGAGATATTTTTCGTAGTCTCGCGTAACAGCTTTGTAAAATGTACCTAAGTATTTGTTATGTAGCTGAGAGTAGAAACTTTGCCAAGACTACGTCTTGGATAGTCTCGTGTAAGAACTTTGTAAAAACAGAAAATTCATCCTTGTGTTGTTGCTGTTATGACCGCATAGGAACATTTTGCAGTTTACAGTGTAAGTCTCAGAAGAGCGTAGCTCTGTAACTAAGAAGGTCGGTTTATGAAAACGGTTAGGTACATGTATTATGTACTTGTGTGTTAAAATTAAGGTAAAAAATTTATAGAGACAGAAACATTTCTTTATTTTGTGGAGTTTGTTTTATTTTATAAATACATATTAAGTAATTATTATTACAATATCATCGATGTTTTTAATTTATTATTATAATGGCAAGCAATTTAGTAAAGTGATAAAGACACAAAAACATGTTAGATTCCACGCATTTAGCTCGCACGACAAATTAAAATGTTGGTTAATCAGTTAGGTACAATTTTTATTTTTTGGTTCCTGTCCATAGTTGAAAAACAATTTATAAATGAAGAAGTAAGATCATGTAGCTAAGCGTAACAAAATTGAAAGCTATTTCGAACTACAGTGAATATATCCAAAGTAAAACGATGTTAAATGAGAAGAAAAAAAAAATACAAGGACTTTTTCGTAGAGTTCGTACAATATAACTTGTATAAAAAGTATTGTAAATAATTTTCCTATCTACGTAATACTTACTTATATACTTTGTTATGAAGCATACTATCTAGGTATTTAGATTTTAGGTTTGTAGAGTGATAATTAAATGACTTTTTGCTTGTGACAATTAATTTAAGCCTTGAACGACGGTTTGAACTTTATGAACTGTGCGTCTTAGGGAATCCTTTGAATTAAAATTTACCTACTTTTAATATAGTTTTTACATAAATAATTTTGTAGTGAATGAATAATATCGATGTAGATATATTGGAGTGTAAATATGATAAGTTGGACTAAAGACTAACTTGCTAATTTTATTTAAGTACTTAAGAAGATATCAATGTACCTAAATGTTAACATTCCATCCCTACCTACTCATAATAAAATACTTAAACATAATGGTATAAAACCATCAGCATAAAATGTACTCCTCTGGTTCAGTCAGCAAGGAGACTGCCCTTTGAGTATTAGGTTCCGGGTCCGTAATCCGTTACCGGACGAGTGGATGACGATTATTGACGATTTGATTAAAATAAACTATGTAAATGATAAATTTCCTTGAAACCGACCGTTTGACCGAAGGATCGCTGAGGACCTGGGTTCATATTCGGCCCCGTACCAATAAGTAGGTACTTTGAAACTCAGTCGTAAACTGTATGTACACATTTTCACACCAGTAGCTTTTCGTTGATAAAAAAACATCGCGTGGAAACCTACCTCCATACATTCGTGGATGAAATTCCATGGATTTGTTCCAACTTGCAATGGGCCAGCGTGGTTGATATATCCTAATCGCCCATCGTGGGTAGGCCTATCTTCCCCAGTGGACTATTAAAAGACATAAACTATTGAAAGTGTCAATGATGAATTTAAATAGGTATCTACTCGGATAGCTGTTAGTAGATTTTTTGTACAGTCAGTTATAAAATTAAGAAAGCGGTGCAGGACGTTGAGTTTTATAATATTATGCTTCTATTCCAATCATTTTTAATAAGTAGGTATTGTACCTATTTCTTAGTGAGTAATTAGAATTAAGTAAAGTTTACCTATAATAAGTAAATTATTTGTTAATTATTGTTGATTAATTGTCATATTGTGATAATTTATCGCTATAAAGCGGTAAAGATACCTAGATGAAAATATTAATAAATTACACTTATTAATAATAAGCTTTTAACTTATTACCCAATCACCTTGACGATGTTTAATTTTTTGGTTCATATTTATTATTATTATACAAATGGTTCTACAAGGCAGAAAATATTCATTTTATATATGTACATATTAATGTATCGCCTAACTCGGTAGCTGAATTATAAAGATTTCTGTAGACAACGGGCACTATTTAGGATATCATTTTATAAAATATTATTTTTAAAGAAACTTTCAAACGTGCACATTCACATCAACAATATTTATGATTTTACATTGTTTATGATCTATTTATGCAATGATTTTGACATGAAATGTCCAAGGCCCACACAAGCCGGTAGAGACACCTACTAAGTATATGGCAACATTGTACTCATCATTATGAAAATTTGGTCATAATGAAAGTGGGCTTCTTCCTAATGATCCTTTTGGATCTATACGGACCCCTATGTTTTAGTAAGTTCGTATAGAACGGGTGAATAGCCCTGGTGTCAGAAGGTTTAACCGCCTGGCCTCTGACATGGCAAAATGGTTGAAACAATCGGGGACCCACAATTTAATGTGTCATCCGAGCCACGGTTGCGCGGTATATTTTAGTGATCTTACAGTAGTGCATTAAATTATAAATAGATTACGAGTATTTATTTTTCATCTACTCACTTTTTAATCTTATTCAAAATAAATATGTACTACGAGTATAATCGATGCAATTATTTCATTAAATAACTACAAGTAGGTACCATTTTTTTTATGGATTGATAAAACTGTGAGTAGATATGATTCATGTAGTATTTTAGTGGATTTATCGATTTCAGTCAGGTAATTAATGTCAGCAGTTATCTCGATCTCTGACTTAACTTGACCTGTACAATTTGTACTCTGCCCATTATTTTTTGATAATGGTTTTAATGGTTCTATTTTATTACTTACAAGTAGCTATTTCAACTAATGATTCAAGAGATAATTATATTTAATAATAAATCAAAGGCCTCCGAGATGGTCAAGCGGTTTGGTGGCCAAAAATTGATATAAGCCTTTTTTTCTGTGGTGGTCTAGTAATAGTGACACCCACCTTATAATCGTGAGGACGTGGGTTTAAATCCCAGTCCCGTACCAATGAGTTCATTGGAATTTACGTACGGAATTTCACACCACTGGCTTTTCGGTGAGGAAAACATCGTGGAGCAACCTGCATACGTCCGTAGAAGAAATTCTATGACGTTTATTGTGAATCCACCATAGAATAGAATAGAATAGAAAACACTTTATTGCACACAGTAAAAATAAGACAACAGTAATACATGAAAAACTTATTAGTGTAGCTCAAGGCGGCCTTATCGCTGGAAGCGATCTCTTCCAGGCAACCCATGCACGGAACGGAATGATCTTAAAATATATCACGGGAGTACAATAATGTGATTGATACTCAAAAGAAATAAAGCTATATTAAAAACATAAATAATAATACTACATACTATACCTAACACACAATTATACTACTACTATAATATAAACATACATAATAATATACATATAATCATATACGCAATGATCATAACGAAAGAAAACAATGATACAGCAAATTACTTATTTAGAGAGATAATGAATTTTTACAAGTCGTTTGAAAGTCTCCAGTGAACGTGCATGCTTAATATCAAGGGGCAATTCGTTCCAGAGCTTCACAGCCCTTACAGCAAACGATGAACTGTAGAACGAGGTTCTGTGGGAAGGAATATCCAGAGTCAAATTATCTGCAGATCTCAAGGTGCGCGTGTGGAGTGAATCCCGAAACTTGAAAAGACTAGAAAGGTAAAAGGGAGAAGAAGGATAGAAAAGAGAGCTGTACAGCAGCGACAGAATATGAGCATCCCGGCGACGACGGATAGGGAGCCACTCGAGCTTAGTGCGAAATTCAGAAACATGGTCATACTTACGCAAGCCAAATATGAACCGGATGCTATAATTTTGGAGGCGCTCGAGTTTATCCAGTAGCTCTTCAGTTAGGTCAAGATAACATACATCAGCGTAATCAGGATGGGAAGTAAGAGTGACTGAGCAAGCGCAACCCTAGTAGCAACGGGCAGAAAATTTCGTAATCGACGCAACGAGCCTCCGGAGGCAAACATCCTACGGCTAGTCTCAGCGAGCTGCGGAATCCAAGATAAATGCCGGTCAAAGGTTATTCCGAGATTTTTTTTTTTATTTTTTTGGAGTCACGATCCCTTACAGTTTCACTGTAAGGGATCGTGACTCCATCAAATACAACCTGTGGTAATGTAGTCCACTCGATTTGGCTGATGGTTCGAGAACTACCCATAATAATGACTTGCGTCTTCGACGGGTTTACTCTGAGGCCATACGACCTGCTCCATTGAGATATACTTACGACGCAAATCACCATTGATAGTATCTATAGCTTCGGCTAACCATTCCAGCGGCGCATGACAGTAGAGTTGCAGATCATCCGCATAGAGGTGGTAGGAAGAAGTAAGGTTGTGAGAGATAGAATTAATAAAGATAGCGAAAAGAAGAGGAGATAAGACGCCACCTTGAGGCACACCGGCAGACGTATTGCACCACGAAGAAAGAAGGTCTTTAAGACGAATCCTCTGCCGACGGCCAAACAGGTAACTGCGAAACCAGTCAACTGCCGTTGGAGATATGTTAAGAGAGCGAAGTATAGCAAGAAGGATTTCAAAGTCAACAGAATTAAAAGCATTGCTAAAGTCCAGCAGCGACAACACGGTCAAATGGCCATTCTCCATCCCTAGACGTATGTCGTCAGTGATTTTGACCAGCGCCGTGACCGTGCTGTGCCCCGAACGAAATCCAGACTGATAAGGATTAAGCAGCCCATTAGTCGTAAGGAACAAATTCAACTGATTATGAACGAGCCGCTCAAGAACCTTTGACAGAAATGGAAGGATAGATATGGGACGATATTCAGAGTAGGATGAATGAATGAATGAATGAATGAACACTTTATTGTTAACACAAAATACAGAAAAAAAAAATACACAGAAAGGAAAAATAAAGTAACTTAAAACTAGTGCAACAAAGGGCGGCCTTATTGCTTACAGCAATCTCTTCCAGGCAACCCTTACATCTAGAGAGGAAATAATAATAATAGAAGAAACGGGGTGAGTAGTAGAGGAGAAAGGAACAAAAAAAAAAACATTTAATTAGTAAATTCGTAACAAGTTAAAATTCGAATAAATATATTTAGTACCTACATCCTAATACATAAATAAAAATAATAAAAGATAGACTAATACATACAATTTGATAAAAATAAAAATGTATAGCAATAAATAACAACAAAATATAACAACAGATCTACTGCGATGGCACCTGTGACAGATAAAGCTTTTTAACGCTTTTCTTGAAAACAGCCAGAGATGGGGCTTTGCGTATTGGAACAGGCAAAGCATTCCACAATTGGACAGCCTGAAAAGCAAACGACTTGCCATAGAACGTTTCAGAGCGCGCAGAGGGAGACATGAGAGTGAGGTTATCTTGAGACCTAAGAGGAATAGAATGAGAAGAGTGCCAATAGCAAAAGCAATCTTTTAAGTAGCGTGGGGAGGTAGGATTAAATAAGATATTATAGAGTAAAGAAAGAATGTGAGCATTCCGTCGAAGGCGAATAGGCAACCACTTGAGCTTATTGCGAAACTGAGAAACGTGGTCATATTTGCGTAAGCCGTATATGAATCTTATGCAATAGTTTTGAAGCCGCTCAAGTTTATCTAACTGTTCCTCGGTAAGATTGAGAAAGCAGGCGTCAGCGTAGTCAAGGATGGGAAGGAGAAGTGATTGTGCGAGCGCAACTTTAGTAGCAGTAGGTAAAAAATTCCGAAGCCGTCTTAAGGAACCGCCAGACGCAAAAAGCTTGCAACTGATGGTTTTCAAGTGTACGTCCCAACTTAAAGTGCGGTCAAACATGACACCAAGATTTTTTACAGAGTCGCTGTAGGGTATGACAGTTCCATTAAATATAACATTTGGAAGATTAGCCCAATCGATTCTGGATACCATATAAGAACTGCCAATTATTATTGCTTGGGACTTAGCAGGGTTGACTTGCAAGCCAAATGATTTGCTCCATTCGATAATTTTGTGCAGATCAGTATTAACAGTGGAAATTGCAGTGTTCAAATTATCGAGTGGAGCTTGAGAATAAATTTGGAGATCATCTGCATAGAGGTGGTAGGAAGAAGTTAGACACTTGGAGATAGAGTTAATGAAGATTGCAAAAAGAAGAGGAGATAAAACGCCGCCTTGCGGTACACCAGCTGTGGTATTACACCAAGAAGAGACAGTGTCTTCGAGGCTAATACGTTGCCGGCGACCATACAAGTAACTGTGAAGCCAGTCGATCGCCGACGGAGATATGTTAGAGGAACGTAGCAGGGCTAGTAGAATGTCGTGGTCGACGGTATTGAAAGCATTACTGAAGTCTAACAGAGTTAGAACAGTAAGCTTACCGCCATCCATACCCAAGCGGATATCGTCAGTGATTTTAATAAGAGCAGACACAGTGCTATGCCCAGGACGGAAACCAGATTGGAGGGGATTGAGGAGATCATTTTTGATAAGGAAATATTTATTAAGGATGCAGGATTGGCTTTCTTAGGTAATGGGATTACTTGAGCTTCTTTCCAAGAGGAGGGGAAAACACTGTTGGAAATGGAAAAATTGAAAATATGACAGAGGATTGGGAGTAGTTGGTCTAGGATAGGAATAATCATGTTACGACTGATGGAGTCAAAACCAACAGCGTTCGAGGAAATTGAGAGAATGCTCTTCTTAACATCACAAGCGGCAAATAGACGGAAAGAAAAAGTAGGAAAGTCTGGAGTCATAACATTAGACAGATAATTAAGTGTGCTAGCCTTTAAAGCAGCATCCATGTTCGGAGCAGCAGAGAAATGCTGATTAAGCTTATCAATGTTTAGAGTATTAGGGATAGTTTCTTGACGTGACTTTCCGACTCCAAGAGACCTGAGAAACCTCCACACTTTAGCTGGGTCCTTGTCCTGAACCGATTCTGAGATATGGCGTCGCTGAGCATCTCTACACACCACATTGCAGCGATTCCGCAACTTGACATAGCGCTGTCTGTTGTCATCATTAGGATGAGTTTTAAATTTCGTATGCGCTACCGCTTTTTTGTGCTTAAGGGCTTTGATTTCATCCGTAATCCATGGAGCTGGAGCATGCTTAATTTTTATAGTCCGAAACGGAGCATGAATGTCATACAGCTGAGTGAGTAAAGTGGTGTTAGGTTTTTGTAGGCGTTAAGCGAAGAGTCGTCGATAGTTTTCGAATCTCTCAGTGAAAATCCGTTAATGAAATGAAATTTTCAAAATACCTAATAGATACCGTGATGCATTGGTAGTTTGGTAGAGATAGCTCCTTAGCGTGCTTAGTTTTGAATGAATGTTCTAAATAACAAAAATGCTTTGTATACTGCACATTAATTTATTATTATGTAGTTACAATAGTTATTCAATAAAATCAGGAGTCAACAATATGAGTAGGTAACACTAATATGATATAGGACAGCAGCGATTTCGCGATCAGTAGTAAAATTAATATGGCCACATTTCAAGAATTCAGGTACATACAAAATAGAAAACGGCCTAATAAATTACATTAAAATATTGCTTACAAGATAAAAATAATTTAATTTCGTAATTTCTAATAGTCTCATGGGATAAAATCTCAAAACCAAACGATTCACTAATTTATCAGTTCTGTGTGTCATGACTTCGTGATTATACAAAAATATAAAACGTACATAATATATTATTTATATTCAATTCATAACGATTATATAATTCAATTTTAATATAAAATAGTTTAGTAATATTCATTCTTTATATTTATTTTCTCAATCAAGTCTAAGGCTTTCTCGTAAAGTCTGGTCAGACATTCATTAAAATATCTACTTTAACAATTGAAGAAACTCTATAAATCTAACAAGATGATATTGAGTCATCGCGAATACTATGTAATAACTATTAATCTATCAGTAAATTATTATATATCTACAGTTCCATTTCATAACGTACCTAGGTAAATGACGCGATATAAACTCTAAACCTAACTATAAATAAGTGATGTTTCCGTTCTTACTTTTAACATAACGACTATTACATAAACGCTAATAGTGTCTGTAAAAGTTGTATTAAAATATTAATATCATTCAGAACTCGCATCTCTCAATATTTACAAGAAGGTTCGACCGGGCCACAGGCCGCAGGCCGCCGCCGTGTGGCCGCACACCACACAATCACAATTTATAGTCCTGCAGGACGAGATACCGAACATAGTAGGTAGGTACATACAAAATTAAAATTCGATTTAAAATTATATCAAGTCGATATTGCAAATGGCACTCTGAGAAAGAGCTTTCGGCTCGTTTCATTTATCCTACACCTAAGCTAATAGTTTATATCACAAGACGCTCGACAACCGTAAAGCCTCAATGATTCGGGACGCTGGCGCCACTCGTGCTCGTACTCATCTCTCGCTGTCCCCCGATCGCGGTCGGCGCGGGCAGGAATGTGAGTGTAGCGCCCGTCGGCGCGGGTGTCCGCACCGCGCGCCGCGGCGCCCGCCGCCGCGCCGCCTTCTCGGCCGCGACCGCTCTTCGATCCAAAACCAACGCTTGCGCATCTCAGCCGCATCAGTAGAACGAGGGGTGCCAGTCTACGGTCGGATGTAGCGGCCCGTTCGACGCCGGCGACGAGACCGTCGTCATCGCGCCCAGCGCCAGGCAGTCGAAGCAATAGTTCGCTCCGCTGTTGTTATCCCAGAACTGCTGGCCTTTGCATTGAAAGCGTACAGCGATCTCGAGCCTTTGACCGGAAGATATCGCCGGCGCGTACAGCACGAACTGGAACCTGTCGCAGAATCCGTCGCACGAACCCGGCACGTAGTTGGCCTGCAGGTCCGTATATGTCTTCCACTTGTTCATCGTGTATCGCACGTGCACTGTTTTATGGAAGTCTAGATTGCGCACGCGCACCGACCCGCACACCGTGACGTGCACGCCGTCGCAAACTCGAGCGCTCTCCAGGCAGCAGTTGAAAGTCTCGAGCTTGCTGGTGAGGTCGGTCGGCAACTGGAACAGCGGCACCAACGTGAGTGCGCCGAGCCTCGGCGCCGCGCGGGCGGGCGGGGAGCTCGCCACGTCGCAGCCTGTGAGATCATCGTAGGCTGATTTTGGAATAACAGGAATTTCATCCATAAACGTTTTAACATCAGCAAGATCTAACCCTAGCACGTCCGCAAAGCGCACGATCTTCTTTCGCCCCGGGGTACCCGGTGGTGTTTTTCCAGTTTTCAATGAAGAACAACGACGAACTCTTTGTGGGAAATCGTCTTCTCCTTCGTTGTGCTCTTTTTCTTCTATTACGGACGTTAAAGCTGTGGATTCTACATCTGTCGCGGCAGGTTCTTCTGTAACATTCAGATTACTTTTAGTCTCGACGAGAATATCATTAGTTATTACTGGCTCTGGTTCGTCTTGTTTAGTTTCTGAGGATTCACATGGGACTTGTTCTTGGACTGCTACTTCATTTTCTTCCTCCAAAATAGTTTCAACATCTAAAAGTGATAGATTTTCTGCGCTGGGCGTTATTTCTTTTTCGAGACTATTTTCAATTTGGAAGGTTTCATCGTTGACATCCGAGGGATCGCTCTTTGCCGATTCAAATTCTGAATCGCTATCCCCAGTGGACAGGCAACTCGCTAAAGGAAGACACAAACGTTCATTATCAATTACCGGGGACGGCCTCGCTATGCAGTCTATTTCATCTTGGCTATTTTGTCGCGCACAACCTTCAAACGTCATAGCCGAATAAAGTCTTTTATCCGCGTGGCCATTTTCTCTCGGCGTCGGTTGTATTTTTACCGGTGAGTCCGTGTAAAAGGCTGTAGAAAACCTGAAGCCATTTTTCGTTTTGTCCGGATGCTGAAGGAGGAGTTTGGCCTGCTCTTTGGGGTCCGTTTCCGAATCGACATCGTAGAAAGGGGGTTCCTGATCGTCCGTGGGCGAACGTTCCGAGAAAGGGTGGTCGCATTCGTCGACGGGACTGGAAGGGCTCTCGCACTCGAGTTCAAAATCGTAGAAAGTGTCGAGATCACGTTGGTTGGTGGAGGGGGTGGATCGGTGCGCATGCGTGGGCGGGGCGCCGTCGCGCGTCAGCCAGCTGCTCTCGGAGTCGTCGTGCGCGGTGCCGAGGTTGCGCAGGCGGCTGTGCAGGTCGCGCGCGAACGCCGCCGCGCGCCCGCGGCACGACATGGGCAGCAGCGACGTGAGCCCACACTGCGGCCCGCCGCGCTCACCGTTCATCTGCGTCTGAAACGGAACACAAAATTCCATTACTTATTGCTTTTTTTGATCAGCTAACTAAGAGTATTGGTGGGGATTCGACAAAAATTGGACTCGCATGAATCCTGAGCAGATTGAAAGTAGTATCAATAGAAGATTATTAATAGTGGTCTTTGTGTTGTATCATAGACACGTATGATATTATACAATAGATTTTCTGTTTTGCAAGCAGAATTGCTTGCACGTTAAAACTGAGTTTAATTTTCATTATAAATACATAGTTGCAATGCTCAAAGTCAAGAGTGAACGACCTCGATAAGATAACTAAAATA
The DNA here is from genome assembly GCA_964007245.1 of Hypomecis atomaria. Taxonomy (NCBI): domain Eukaryota; kingdom Metazoa; phylum Arthropoda; class Insecta; order Lepidoptera; family Geometridae; genus Hypomecis; species Hypomecis atomaria. The sequence continues at coordinate 13,384,113 of OZ023295.1, forward strand.
TGTGCTCGTTTCTCTGCTATGATCACAATATCATACCACTATTCAAGATAATAATACAACAAATATCCATTTAATACCACCACTCAAAACTAAGTAGATAATAATTACCTACCCGATAAATAAACAATTGTTTAAATAGAAAAATATTGTAGGATAAAACAGTTCATTACTTAATGAAATTTATTATAAACAGCAACAGTTATCTCGTGTTAATAACACTGCTTTGTCATTGATTAAACCAGCTAACCAGCGGAATGGAGTTTGTGACACAAAAGTGTAAGAAACAGAACAATAATCACCTTCAAAATATTTAAAAAATCTATAACGTCACATGACTGACGACGAAAACTTGGCACAGAACCTATGAACCTACGCACACCTCAGCCATGAATGCAATCCAAAAATATTCACAATTATTAAGACTTTTAGTTTTTATTTGCATTGAAAAAACGCCGCGGTTTTTTTCTAAGCGCCGCCTGTCGCTGGCGGGAGACACCTCGCGGTGACGCGAATCGTTGAAGGTCGGAGTCTGACCCATTTCGAAGGTAACGACACTTGCACAAACTAGGTCGCCTGGATTCAACCTCGATGTACATAAAAAAACACTATTTGATCTAGAAACGTCCAGTACGTTCTCAAAGAAGCAATTTTGTGCGTCAAAATGAAGATGAAAATCGAAACAGAAACTATAACTTCTTCACTAGCACCCGTATTCCGAGCCCAGCCTTTTATCTACGTCATTTGTTTGCAAGACGATGCAACAGAGAGAAATAATGTGTAGGTAGATACAAATGTCGAGCCAATTCTCGCGCTTAGAATACTGAGGTTGGACTAAATAATCACACTCACATCGCGATATTCTCGATTTGTTTACACACGCGAATTTAGCACAATGCATTTAAACTGCAGACCAGCCGGCAGTATTTCAGCGCCGCCCGCATACCGGCAGAGGTCAGATATTTCAAGACAGACGTCTTCTTATGTTGATATTTGGTGAGCCAATGAGAATACTAATGCGTTTACGAGCTCCAAAATTGATCTATATTAGTTGAGTACCAACAAGACGAAACGAAATTTTAAATGCACGTGATGAAACGTCTGATGTGGGTAAAACAAAGATGGAAAACGTAAGACAGTTTCTTTATCCTGTTGTTCTCCTTTCCGCGTCTGCCGTAATAACTAGTGTGACGAATTCGCGACGTACATTTGCCATTACATAAACACTGAGCGAACGCCAAAAACGTCATCGGAATAGAGGCGAGTCCAGAAGCATCCAACCATTTAGATGATTTTGTCTTGATTGATATAATACATCAATCAAGACCAGCAACAGACAACGAAAATTAAACGCTAAGTTATATACGAACGTCGCACACTTCTCATTTTTGTGCAGCCTCTACCAGAGCCGAGATGTACGGACCTGGGCAAAACCTTGTATACTCCACTGGAGAAATGCCATAGACTCTGCTCGATTACGATTGTGCTATAATTCTCACCCAGCAACAGCATTGACCTTTTTTTTAATGGTTCACTGCTAAATTTTTAAAAGCCAACACACTAAACAAATATTTACATTCATGCAGCAACTTTCTGTCCAACTCAACAAATTTCCTTTTCGCTCTGCTTTAGTGGAGTTTGGACCTCATCATCTGACTCTTAGTAAACTGTAGCAATAGTTGCGAAACCTATTAGGACTACACGGCGACGCCTGGGTCCGATCAGCCCGTGTGATCTGAAGGTCTTGCACGATAAATATAGTTCAGTCCTACATCCTACCTACATTATCCAATCAGTAGGAGCTGCGGTCACCGCTCCGGCTGCGACTTATTCTCCATAAATAATTCGAATCCGCTCCTCATGTGTTATTACGAAACAATTTGCTGCACCAACAACATCCGCTAAAAACGTCTTTGCTCGGTCTTATTTTATGCGATCATAATCTTCTTCAAAAATCAGACTCAGACACATGAGTTGTATGATTTAGGTGTAGCGTCAAATGGAAGTGGGTTGGATTGGATTCAAGAGAATAGGGAAGATGAGATATTGCACTGTTTCATACAATAAGCGTTACGAGACGTATCTTTTTTCACTCGTTATTAATTTTTAGGGTTCCGTACCCAAAGGGTAAAAACGGGACCCTATTACTAAGACTTCGATATCCGTCTGTCCGTCTGTCTGTCACCGGGCTGTATCTCATGAACCATGATAGCTAGGCAATTTTCACGCATGATGTATTTCTGTTGCCGCTATAACAAAAATACTAAAAACAGAATAAAATAAATATTTAAGGGGGGCTCCCATACAACAAACGTTATTTTTAGGAGTTTTTTGCTCGCTATTAATAACGGCAAGAGGAATGGGGCTCATATACGGTACGGAACCCTTCGTGCGCGTGTCTGACTCGCACTTGGCCGATTTTTTATTAAGATCAGATATCATTTTTTTTCTACCATATCAGTTATCAATTTTGTAGAATTTATCTGTATTTTTCAAATGATTTGGAAAAATGTGTCAATTTTCAAATGTTTATACAATACCAAATCCTTTTCCATGAGGGTTAAAAAATGAACTGATTACTGCAAAAGAAATGCAATTCTACTGCACTTCATTTTAATCGGCGTTCTTTTCTTTTGGAGCTAAAGCCGTAATAATTGTTTACAGTGAGTGAGAGTTTTGGTATGTACCCTTATCACGCTCATTATCAGGACGACAAACGCATTATTTATAATTGCATTTTAATCGCTGACACTGATATGTCAAATACATGAGTTATTGGTGAAATGTGTTCAATAACAGAGTATGTTTTCATTACATCACAAGAAATGCAGTTTATAAACATTCTGCGATGTCTTTCACAACTGATTAAAGACCAAGGTGACACGGTGAAAATAGAGAAAGTACTCATCACTCATTATGATAATTATCCAACCAAAACAGACATTCTGTAATTAATAACAATATTATTTACTTAATCGGGGAATGTACGTACTCCGTACCTCCCAAGTAACATAAGCTTCTATAACCAGGGCTTTTTATCACCAAACAGTAATATAGTAGACCTATAGTGGTAACCGTTATCACTGCTTGTACTATAAAGGTTTTCAACAGAGCGGTTTGTTTCTATAAGATAAAAGAGCATTTAAGTTCTATAAATTAGCTCTTAAAACGTCTACAGGACCATACAAAAGAATACTTAAAGTGTTGCTCTATAATGGGTGTAAAATATGCGATTATAGTGCTATTTAATACTGTAGACAACCTGAAGGACACTTTTATGTATCTATTTGGCACTAATAATGCGTTAAAGTTACTTTTATAGTACTAGTACTGTAGAAGTGTCAAAAACTCTATTACAAGACAAATTTGCACTGTAGAAGTACCTTGTACAACAATTTCGTAACGTTTTAGCGTTTTAAAAGCTCCCTAAATATGTCTATGGTGCTAGTTCTGTAAAACCCATGAACATTTTTCTATAGTACTAAATAGTACCAAAAGGACTCCTGGCGCATCTTTTAAATAACTTATATTTTAAATTGTTCTATAAGTGAGTTTGTGTTACTGCTACACAACTAAAACATACTATAAATGCACTAAAATCTACAATTAATAAACTAATTAGATCTATACTAGCTTTTTGGTATCTTTTAAATGACAAGTACTTCATAACTGGACTTTATATTTAGATAACAAAACTAATAGCCCGGGAGGTAAGTGCAATAAATATAGCTAGGTACTTTCTAAAGCTGAATTTTCGGTATGTTACGAGTATGATGGTGTACAAGAATACCCGAGAGTCAGTCAGCTAGAATACTTAGCGTTTGATGAGGATACCCGTTAGAATTATTAAAATAAAAAATAAGTATCTTGCAACTACTTCTAATAGGTTGGTGTACCTACGGGTAGAAAAATAATTTAAAAAAGTTTAATTACCAAAGATTACCTGAAACTTTTAAAGCCTGCTTGACTTGACAGACCTTATTACTTACAATCTCTGTCAGTCAGGACTTAAAGCAGCGCCGCTTTAAATAAAGCCTAACTGACAGGCTCAGTTACATGTTTTTTTTTTATTAATACATACAGTTTTTCCCTCCAACCGCTAAACGTCCCAGCTGACTGACTCCGTGGTATTTTAGTACACCACCTTGATAGCGTAATACCAAAAATTCAGCTTTTAGGAAGTAGTTGCATTTTTTCCGCTTACCTCCCGGGCTATAATTTGTGTTAGCTGAAAAAATGGCTGACGTTTTTTGTCATGGTAGCTCATTAACAGCACGGCTGGAGCTAATACGCACTATAGCAGCCATAGTCGGAAGAAGTTCTTATTTTAATAATTAAAATTTAATTAAAACAAGAAAATTATGAGGGCGCATTTTCAAATTTGAAATCAGTATAATGACTTTAGCGACACCATTATTTTCGCAAGTGCAAGTTACTGCAGATTTATAGTCCATGTATTGTAGTTATGTCCTTTTAATTACGTGTCACGTTTATCAACAATGGCTGTAGTGACATAAAACATAAACTTACCGATTTTTGTTTTCATGAAGAAAACTCACAAATTGCAAGCAATTGTAATAAAAAAGATCATTGGAATCGTTTTCGGTGCACAATAACACTTTAAATAGGTTTTTGGTTACTTTTATAGAGCAAATTTATGTCAAAAACGTTGCAAGTAGAGCTATTTTAGTACTAAAAAGCGTTTCTTATCATTTTTACATCTCAACTACAGAGCTGATTTATCACCGTGACAGCCTTTATGTAATGATTATAGAATAAATCAGTGATAATACTGGGGCCTATTCGGGGTTCTGTAAACGTTTACAAGACTATTATAGTGCCAATCATGAACACTAATTAGCACGCTCCAAAACGTTCTCAGGTCTTTTATAGTACCAGATTTTGTTACTTGGGCTATAAAATACCTAATATGTAGGTAAATCCGTGCGATTCAGGGTAGTAGGGTAGCGTAAATCATAGAGACCTATTACGATATGAAACTCGATCTTTTAATCGATTATTTAAGTAATTGAATTACAATATTTAAGATGAACTTATAAAATTAATAATGAGTTTTCAAAAACAGAAATCTTATTGGTGTGTAAGAAATGAATATTTTTTTCTTTAACAAAATCATTCAAACTTGAATGGTAACAATAAATATGTAACAACAATTTGTTACATATTTAAAATATTCATTTCTTACATATTATAGGTACTCTTTGCCTTATGTTAAAAACAAGAAACTTGAAAATAAGTGCAAGACCTAAAATTTGTGATTCTAGCGACGAGGAAGTTTATTTGACGCCAACAGAATGGACTGAAACTGTTAATAATGCGCAAATGAGCTTTCTCCCTCAACAATCACAAGAGAAGTAGGTATTTAAAACGGTACGTACGAACGTAAGTAGACGACTTTATTATTTCCTCGCTGAGGTGGGAAGAAAAGTTACTCGTACGTGTTGCACTCGAGTGCAAAGATTTTTGACCTTATGCTCTTTTAATTCCCTCGCTAACGCTCAGGATTCTAATTTTAGAATCCTTCGCTTGCTCGGTCATCAAAATTGAGCACGCGGTTAAAAAGCAACTTTGCACTCTTGTATAACAAATAACTATTTTCATGTATCAGATTACTACAACTGATTTTGTTTTCAAGACTAATTGTGCTACACTATCGAAAAAAACAAATCGTGGGATAGCCGGTAAAAAACAAAACTTTAATGTTTTCAAATTAATCAGTTTTATGACTAGGTATTATAAAACGTAGTATTGTTAATGCTAAATAAATAAAAGGTGACCCCGTTGACAACACTTATCACACAATCAGCCGATGTGACGTATAGCAGATAACATTAATAGGCAACAACAAGCTTAGTAAGCATCAAAATACAAGTAGGTATTTTTCTACTACATAATATCTCACTTTATGACAAAATGAGGACTAACTGGAAAAACCAAATATTTATAGTTTGATGTATACCGAAACTAGGCTCTCGAAAGAGTACCTAATCAAGGTAGCATAGTTTTTTGTAAGGCAAACATAGTGAAGGCTAATTTTATAAGTCAACTATTCCTACCTCCGGGAGATCTTGCTTGTATGTAAAATGTATCAGTACCTATATTTTAAATGGTACAGGGTGCTGCTGTGCAAAGAGCTTTCAGGGGTAAATTAGCACAGCTGGTCCACACATTTTGTCAGTGAACATTTTATAAGGAACAGCTGATTTCTTTTTTAAGAATTTGCAGGCGATCACATAGTAAAATATATATGTAGCAATGTACCTGTGGCGTAGTGTCAGTATTAATAAACCTTTCGTAAACATCGTATATGTCACAGACCATAGAACGGGTAGTTATAATCATCATTCAAAAAACTTGGTGTTCTCTCTGAGGTGAAACGGTATTTCACACTTGAGCAACTGCTTAGTCTTTTTAAAGCACAAGTCAGGTCTTGCATGGAATACTACTCTCACCTTGGGCATGGCTCAGCTCAAATACCAGCTGGAGGCTCTAGAGTACATTGAAAGGCGAGCCAAGAGGCTGATAGGCAACGAAACCTTGACTAAGTCGAAGCTGCAAAGTCTCGAGCATCGACGTAGCATGGCGTGTCTATCAGCCTTCTATCGGATACACTACGGTGAGTGCGCCCAGGAGTTGCACAATCTAGTCCCACCTCCCCCTTTCTTTTATCGTACGGCTAGCAGACGCGACCAAAGAGCCACCCTTTTATGGTGAACATCCCGCGCGTTAGAACCAAGCGTTTCGAGTCCACATTCCTCATACGAACTGCCAGAATGTGGAACGTTTAGCCCGAGTGTGTCTTCTCGCTAAAATACTTCAAATCCCGAGTAAATAGGTATCTTCTAGGTAAGCGTGTTACACCCTAGACCGCATATATGCTAAACTGTTTTTACCATGGGGCCATATCAAAAATTGTGACTCAACAAACACTTTGCAGAGCATAACCTTGTATGAATATAATTATCATAATAAATAAATATATTGTCATAAATTATTTAACAGAAGTTTACAGAGCTAGTTTTGTTTATACCTAAGAAAAGCTAACATTAGTGCTACCAACACAAGAATTAGAGGCGGTTACGTCACAAGGAGCTCAATGAAGGAGCCGATAAGACGGTCATTGAACCGTTAGATAACGCAAAATTGCTTGCTGATATTACTAAGTAGTACCGTATCAATATTGCCAATGAGCTATGAGTGGAAACGTTTATCATGGATGTATCATATTTGCCATGATCTAGTTGTATTTTCTATGGCATGCAAAATACGTTTGAAAAAGTAAATGTAACGTAACTAAAAACTGGTAAATTTCTCCTCTTTCATAAAAGTCGGATGAAAAATAGAAATAATGGCGCCAGTAGTACTGATGTATAAATATTGAAATGTTACAATGATACAATGATTTTATTAGTCTGTGAAACTAGGTAATAAGTGTACATACACAGGTGTTAGAATAAAATTATTGTAGTGCACTAGCCTCCACCTTCATTGGTATACAGACATTTTGAATTAATCGAAGTAGAAGCTATAAAATCATAACAAGGTGTGTTGTGTTATCCTAAGTTAATTAAATAACTTTATAAGTTAAGTTTATTGCGAAGTCTTAATATTTTTCGGTCCTGTATCACCATAGAGTAGGTAAGTACCTATTTTCACATTTATATGTGGGTTTTGACTTTCGGTAAAGCACAATTACAAGGTTAAACTTATATACAGGGTTATCTGCTTACCCTGTACTCAATAATTACTACAAATACTCAACTCAAATATCGAGAAAAAATTTCAGCTGTTCATTTAAAATTGCAACTCTGAATCAACAAATGTTTCATACATAAACAATTGATATTTTATTTTTTAACTTTGAGTTGGTCCCATAGTAATAGTTGCTCGTAATGATGGTCTTACCTAATCACTCCTTTTCGGCTTAATACACCAGATTTAGCTAACCCTGTATGCACCTAAAACTCTCTTCTCCATTTTATAATCTTTCTTGGTTATGACATGCTGACTTTGTTTATGTAAGTATAATAACCTTCTCTCTCTTATGTGATAATAACTATTCATCAAAATTGGATGAGTAGTGTAGGCTCTACGGAAAACACGTAAACACAACCTTATATTATGTCGAAAAAAAACATCTTGTTAACTTAAATGGTTAGAAAAGAAAACTATTAGTCACAATCCAAATTGATATCTGAAATTGTCTTTATTACGAGTTTCGTCTGAAGGAATTTTGTATTTCTAATACAATCTTCTAACCTTATACGAGAAAACAAAGTCTAGACTTTTTTTATTACTCACTTTCATTGTTCTAGTAGTAAAGCAATAGCAAAAGTTTTAAATGCTGAGTCATAAAGTTCAATCATATACCTACGAGTACGTTGAACCTACTGCGTTAAATGCTGTTGACCCTTTCAAATTTTTACTAAGTATTCGAAATCTATAGGATTATATAGACAGGGTACGCTAAGCCAAAAGGGGGTGATTCAAGACCATCATTATGAATTTTACACTTTTACTTTGGGGTCAAACCAGAATTTGAGAAAAAAAGCAGCTTTAATACCTTACAAAATTACAATTCGGAATGTATATTTAAATAATTAGTTCGGAAAATTGTGTAATGTCGTCTCGTCCGACATACCTCAGTGCCTCAAGACGAAAGTGTTCGACCAGTGTATATGTTACTAGTGATGACTTATGTCACTAAAACGTGGTCTCTTACTATGAGCCTTATTCATAAGCCTCAAGTAGCCCAACGAGCTATGGAGAGGGCTATTCTCGAAGTTTCTCATCGAAGATGGAGATCGAATCAGAAATGAGGATATCCGTTAAAGAACCAAAGTTACCAACATAGCCCAACGGATTAGGAAGTTGAAGTGGCAGTGGGCAGGGCACATAGCGCGTAGGACTGATGACCGATGGGGTCGAAAAGTTCTCGAGTGGAAACCGTTTACCCACACGGTGGACGGATCGATGACGCTGGATGAAAGCGACCAACCGATCTTATTTATCCATAGGGGAGGCCAGTCCATTAATGCCTATGTGATAGTATACTGATATTAATGTAAATTAGCTAATTATGTATCTTGTAACAAAAATTAAATTGAAGAAAGTAACCTTGACATAAGGAAAATATGTTATAAACATCTTTATCAATGTTTTCCTAGAAGCAGATACACACACTTGATACTATTATTTATCAGTTATTTAACAGGTACTTGCTTTCCTACTTTCATAAGCTTAAAATGATAATAAAAGTGGCAATGTCGAGCTATTAAATAATACCTCAGAAATCGACTTACATATTTTTACTAAATAAGATTATACCCCTATCATATATACGAGTACATAGCCAAGCGAAATACCTATATAAGAGTTTGTCAAAACAGGAGTCAAAGAACCAATAATCAAGGCTATTTAAAATTCGTAGCTTCCACGTGTTTAGGTTGATGACTGTTATATATATGCGATTATACTCGTATGTATACGCGAGGCTGTTTCACCAAAATTTGTTAGCATGGACACGATGTTCTCAGAGGACGAATAGCGGTCATCTGTATGTTTATGCCGTCTCGACGAGGTGCTTACATCGCAGTGTTGTGCATTGTGCGAACACGTTCCACCTCTCAATGTAAGTACACAATTACTGTCAGTTAAAGTAAGATGTCGTCTTACATTGTTATAAACGCTAGCCGTCAGTCGCTTGCAAAAACAAATTGAGAGAAGCCTCGTGCGTAAGCAAAACTGTTTCTGAATTGGGAATCATTTGAACACCTGAAAGATTGCGCTCGTGAGAGCATTCTTTGTCACCGACACACCACTCCAGAATCAGCACGTGTTAACATTCTGGCACCCAACCAACACAATCAGGTGATTTCCAATACAGAGAAGCAATGATGCTCAGGGTTGCGTTTAATTGTCGAATGATCGGCCGACGACACTAGTTGACATTGTAGGAGTTTGATGTGGTTTAATGTCTTCGATATTGATCTTACTAAATTCAGCTAGATCATTTTACAGCAAACCATCTGCATCGAATTAAATACCCATATCAACTGCCTTTGTCAAAGGAGAGTCATTGATTCCCAATGCATACCTACGTCATATGAAGAACAATGAGTAATAAACCTTTAAGAGACGGTAAATGATGCAAATATTTTGTTGGAGATTCCGAATGAGCTATTTCAGTCGTGACTTTCACTTTGTGTTCTAAAATAATCCGTTTAGACACATCCAGACGTAGTTAGGTATAAATAAAATGTGATCACGCGCTTGGCACCAGCGCCTTGACTCCTAGTTCTGGAGCTTCCCACTCAGGACGCCCGCCGTTGCGGTTATCATGTAAACAAAAGTTACGTGCAAATCTTATCTATGGCATGCGACTGAATTAGCGTGCCGCGCCGTTGTTATCACGACATGTAGACTTTTGTATCAATAACGTGGTACTTTCATGTCAGTACCGGGTGCGATGCAGGCAAATCGCAAATGTAACAATTAATTTATCTTGTTTATTTATTCGTTTATCTCATTGATCGAGAAAGATAGAAGATCAATATTTTTCTTTTTCTTTTGGCTCATATGTTAATCTGGGCCGGACATGGACGCCGTGATTACTGCAAGCTAGGAAGTAGCAGTTTCTATAGCTTGTATTAATAGTATATAATAATCATTTTATACTATTAATACAAGACGCGATAAAACATCCTACACATATTGCTTACTTTCCAGCTGACTGATAAATTAAAGCCATGATGAATTTGCATTTGATGCCTTTTTTTCTCGAATAGTCTGATATATCTGCATACTATACAATATATTTTATCATATCTTTTACCTGCATTATCAATATTGCACTATGTTTATTCCACGAAATTTACGAATTTGTATCGTCGTCCATGAAGTACAGTAGTACAAGTACAGTAGTAGTACAGTATTGTTCGACTTTCATTTACCGAATGTCCCATTACTATGTCTTCGTACCTTGAACAGAAAAGTAATTTATGTGTGTGTTCTATAAGTTGATTGATATTTGTGTCATGTTTCCACATTGCCAACGTACAGTAGTAGTCGATTGTCAGAGGCCGACCGGTTCCGTAGAAAACTCAGTGCGCTTTCACTACGCGACATTCGGTGCCGCCTGAGTTTCCCACTAGGAATCTCGATAACAGAATACCCATATCGTGACCAACTACATCGTTAACTCGATCAACTATGTCAATCGCGATATTCTTAATTGTATATAAACAAGATACTGCTTTTAAATCGGATGTTTTACGATCAATAGAAATGTTTTTAACTTTCTTTATTCAATTAATTCAAGCAGCCCTGTTTGAATATTGGAACGAACATAATTGAAAATCATTGAGCAATAACAAGCAGTACAGACCAATAAATCGTATTTTAGGTATCGGTCGGTGTACTTGTACCAATCTACCGTACCGATGTTGGGTATTTCAATATTTGATCGGTTTGAGTGTTCGACGCGCGATTGTGAATGCATACAGAGAGAGCTCTTTGGGCCCCTTTCTGTTTATAAATAAACAGTTATATAAAGTTTCACACTCATGAACATGCGAGTACACTTATCAATGCTTATGTATTGAAAATATTTATTGTCGCATACTGCAATTTTAATAAACCGTTTTATCGCCACTTTTCCTTTAGATTTCATCTTCATTTCTTACATTTCATGTGTTCATCAATAAATAAAGTTTCTATTGTTCGTCACGATGCTGCATTCAATGCCCAGATGATAAGCTTTCTGTAGAGTTCAATTGATTTACTATTAAACGCCTAGTCTAGATATAATTACCATATTACGATGTAATACCTAATATTTATATCTAGGCAAATAATTAAAATATTTCCCGGATCAGTAAAATCTAACATTCAATGTGGATATTGAACGTCATAGTTATTTAAATATTGCATAAACTCTGAACATTAAATCCTGTTTTATAGTTTTGACTTCCGAACGAATTTGCGTCAAATAAGATTTGCCAGCATTCCAGCTGCCATGTGCACGTACATGTTTATTACCCGACGTATGATGTCGAATTTAGAAAAAAAGAGACATTAGATATTGTGCAAGCTATTCCAGAAGTTACCGTCAAAGACTTTACAAACTTTTTACCATTTGTTTGTTTGCTGAGACGAGGGTTCCTGAATTCTTTGCAGTAATTAGATCTAGGGTGGCTTCGTTTTGGCAGCGTCTGCGTCAATCCAACAATGCAATTCTTGTGGCTGTCTCTGACGACTTCCGGAGCCCTTTGTTTGAGCATTGGGTTTCTGTCCACATGGACGCGAATAAGAAATTAATATACCTACTACCTATATCGACTCGGCACTATTGTGCGGTATAATTTTATGTAACTATTTATAACAACAATTTAATTAATATGATTAACATTTTAATTAATATGATTATACTCAACAATTTTTTTGGAACTCTGGGTCTCTGTGCCTGCAATAAATGGTTTTTATTTTATTTTTATTATTTGTCATTTCTCCAAGCTTTTTACATAAAATCGTATACCTATCTAAATCGGTGAAACCTTTTTGGAGTTACACGGGAACATCCGTTAATTTTTTCATAAATCCCCTTCTCACCCTCAACGCATAAGAGCACCCTCATTTAGCATGTGTTACTTGGGCCCAACTCGAAAAATTATTATTTTAGTAGGAATCATTTTATCTACAGTAAAATTAGCTTGAATGTCGTTTGACTACGAGTATTGTTAAAGTGCTATAGATTTTAATTATTTTGATAAGAGCTTAAAATATGATAAATAAATAATGTACCCCAGGTAGATTATATTTTATTTTTGTGACGCCTTTAGATACTAAATTACTATAATTTAACTAAATGTTATTTGGTATCCATTCGCTATTGGATGTCCAAAATTTGTTTTGTGTTTGGCAATGTGTTTTTTTACCTTTAAATCCGCATTATCTAAGCATTGTCGGCTTTATAGTGACTTATAGTTTGAACTCCCATTCTTACATAATATTTTCTCTCGTTAGCTTCTACACTGCATGGTTCTTAGGTGTGTTAGCGCTATAAAAGAGAAATAAACTAGTCCTGCGACTGCGAGTGCCGGCGCCCTTGACAACTACCTGCATTCCTGGAGCCTCTTCTATTTATTCAATTTACTTTTATCTTGTTTTAACTACACTTCACTGGCGCGATGTTTTGTCTTATCGATGACAATGGCCTGACTCAGACGTCTTAATCTCATTGATTGTGTTGATGACTTCAGTCAGGTAGTCTGTGCTATGTGACATTATAGGACGAATAAAAAATTACGTGCAATCGAGTTAAGCACAGTAATTAAATTATCGTTAGTGTGATACACAGAATTCTCGTTTAGGTGTGAATAATCAAAATTTTGATTCATAAGTTTCAGGAATATATGACAGCCCAATTTTTGGTATTGGTACGAGATTGGTACCTAGTAGGTAGGTACTTACTTGTTGCATTGTATTATAGCTATAGGCACAATGTTTGCGGATATGGAAAATAGTGTCTATTGAATTACATATACACGAATCACCCGAATGCAATGTTCTATTAATAGGTACAACAGGTTTTAGAAACAAGTGTTTCAATTATTGTATAACGTGTCGGTTATTACAGTTTACAGTAAAACATTATTATTTATAAGGCCGTCTGTGCCAATAACAATTGCAAGAGCTGCAAATTTGTATTCACTTTGTACCTATAACTATTACTATGGTATCAGTACTATACTAATTTATAGGTGCTTATAGCGAATTCTATTTTGTAAATAACTGCAAATATCAGGTCAGGTTAAATAATAATACAGACCTACATTACATAAATCATATGATAATAAAGTATAATGACTGACATCTCTTCAAAAGTGACTTTGTATTCAACAAACGTATAGCTATTGGGTTTAACTAGGTGAATTAATTGTGTGCATAGGTCCAGTTAAAGTCTAAATTACTTTGTTGTTATCTCGCTCGAGGTATTTGTATCGTTTTGTATAGGTAGACATACTTTCCTTTAGCTATAAAGACGGTATTTAACCTGTTGTTATCATTTGACCTGTCTTGGAAGAAATAACCAGAACGGACCACCTTATAAATGTGACCAGGGCTGAGTCCTACATAAGGCGGTTCCAATGGAGCCTGGACACAGGGTGCAGACCCTGGAGAGGCGCAAAAATGCTAGGTTATTAGGAAACCTTGGGAAGAGCAAGAGATTCGATAAGAGATTGTGAGTGTGGGACTGAGTAGTACATTACTGATGTTTAGGTATAGAAATAGTTAAGACGATTTTGAGGTGCCAACTTGTCCATTCAAAAACAATAAGCTGTTATCTACCTCTAGATGTTATCCGATTCGAGTGATTTTTTTCATCAATCGCTTGGTACGAGCCAAGTGATTTAGTTTATACAGTTTTTTAAATTACCTTAAAGTTATAATCCTCTAAAAAGTCATATTTTTACGCAAAGCTTTGGCTATATTTAAACTAAAAACTTGTCTCAAAAAAAAAGACTTACGACCGTGCAATATTTCTTACCTAAGCGATTGACACCAAAAACATAACACTTTGTTACAATTTTAGAAGTGAAATGAGTTTTCTCCCGGAACGATAATTTTATCAAAAATGCACCGCGAATTTTCTTAATGTTCTACAGAAAACCAGTAAACACTGGTTGATTTACGATCCTCTTAAAACAAAGTTGAGTTTACCCACGCTTACATATTGATGACCGTTTGTTGTGGCAAGACTTAAAGATACCTGTATTCTACATTACCGATAACAACCACGGAAGAGAATCTCACACGTACTGCCCACAAAAATAATAATCTAATATCACACGTGTTATTGTCAATTTTTGCGTATTGGGCTTTGGGGAGTTTATCACGCCTAATTTAACGACAAAAATAAAAACATTGGATTCTATTTTCGTACAACTTAAGATCCGAGAGTTATGAAATGATCACGATGTGACACACCGCATGTCGATAACTCTGTGACACGCAGGGCACCCGGCCAGGAGCATCCAACGTGATCGGGCTGTTGTTAATCTTGTTATTATTGCATTAGCTTCACCCTACACGTTACATCCGGTTTCAGTCTGATTTATACAATCCTAAGTGCTTTGAAATTAGGTAATGTGTACCTGAAAATTTTACTATTACGGTATAATTTCGTCGCAGACTGCAAGCTACAGCAGTAGACTACTTGTTCCATATATTTCTATGAAATACTTTCCGTAGCCCGCGAAACATAGTCTGCGGCGGGTCTGTATATAATACCTATGTGTGTATATATATGTGTCACCCAACGAGGCGTACATTCAGCTACGGAATAAAGTAAGTTCGTATAAGCCAGGTGGCTAGCCCTGGTGTCAGACTTTTTAAGCCGCCTGAAGGCCTCTGACATGGCTAAATGGTAAAATAACCCGAGCCCACAATTTAACGTGTCATCCGAGCCACGGTAGCGCTCAGTTATAAATGCCACCCGCGGTCACCCATCCGAAGACTGACCGTGCCGAAAGTTAACTTAACTTCGATGATAACTAACGAACTTCTAGTCAAACTTACGCGATTATCTCTACGCTACGTAATTACGTACTTAGCGTAAATTAATTAATTTATTCAATATGACCAGAGAGCCTTGATAAAGTCAAATTCACAAAACGATAAATCCGAAAATGCTTGGGATTGACATTAGCCAAGAATATTTCACGTGGTCTTGGCGAAACCGTGTCATTTGGATTTGTGAAAATAACCAAACGACACAAGGCGACGGCATTCATGGAATCGTAACATTTGCTAGGGCCCAGTAGTTAAGGTAACAAGGGCTCAAGGTACTATTTCAATGTTGCACCACAAAAAGCTCATTTTGTACAAAAACAAACAATTACAATGCAGCAAGCGTAAAATAGTTGTTTTTCCTTAAGCCACTTCTGAACGAATGCAGTCACCGGCGGCGGCGTAAGTTTGCGAGAGCAGTTGATTGTATATGTAACTAGCGACCCGCCCCGGCTTTGCACAGGTGTACTATACATATAAACCTTACTAACTATTAAAAAAACTGCATCAAAATCCGTTGCGTAGTTTTAAAGACATAAGCACACATGGGGACAGACAGCGGGAAGCGACTTTGTTTTATACTATGTAGTGATAGTGATAACAGTAGCAAAATTGCATGTTTCGGTATCGATTAGTTTTATATCAGATACACATGAATTATTTATTTTTGTACAACTAATGTCTTACTTCAGTAACCTAAATAAGCATTAAAAGTAGGTAAGTTTGGTTGACCGGGTGGTTAGCCCTGGTGTCAGAGTTTATAAGCCGCCTGAAGGCTTCTGATATGGCTAAACGGTTAAAACAACCGGGACCTACGATTTAACGTGTCACCCGAGCCACGGCAGCGCTTAGTTGTAAATGCCACCCGCGATCACCCATCCAAAGACGGATTGAATTAAGCATTGATTGAGTTCGCAAATTAATTATACAAAACATTATTGTCACCAAGACTAGATCCGTACTTAAACAGAACAAAACACCCCTAGCCACAATCCCTTAGCCCTAACTATTAAAGACTGGAGTGTCAACAAAAATAGACAAAAGTAAAAGTTTTGGAACATCAAACATGATTTCAATAGCTTCCTGCAGAGTGAAGTGGTCTGTCCCAGCAGTGGGACGAATATAAACCGACGATAGCAATAGAAAATATTTTAGCCACTGGGCAAGCTATTTGTAGACAGGTGAACGACCGCGGGAGCTACACAATGTGACTCTTTAAATGTTACAATTGACATTAACATTGGACTACTTACATTTTACGAGTACTGTAATTAGGGCAGTTTCATAAGCTCCTGTAATGTAGTTCATGTGTATTACACATTTGTTACAGGAGCGATCAGAAATTTCAAAATAAACATTATTATATAATTTGATAACAAACATACTAAAATATTCGGGATGTTCCTTTGTGAATTGCAGGGATTTAGAGATATATAAATACTCAACAGTACCTGTAACTTTTACCATCCTGAAATCGCATGAATTTAAAAATCTGCTGTTCCATAAACTTTGTCGGTGCTGATATTTTTCGATGGCACAGCCGATTTTTTTACAAAATAAATACTATATTTAGAATATAATTATTTTTCGCAAAAAACAGCATGACCGACTTCAGGATTGAAGAATACAGAATTCGCGAATATTTCGCACGGATCGATGTTACATATGGCACATTATTGTTGATTTATCAAAAATGGCTTAGCCGATTTCAATAAAATTTTAACAGGACCAATTTCGAAGTATATTCTTTCCAATAAAAAAAGAATTATTGAAATCGGACTACTACGAAAAAAGTTATACGTGGTTATAAATTAAAAAAAATACACACCCGTCGAATTGAGTACCTCCTCCGGTTGGTTCGTCGGTCAAAAACTTACGAAAAAGTCCAATTCTCATTTCGTTCAAACGCAAAGGAACGCGATTTTGACCGACGAACCACCGGAGGAGGTACTCAATTCGACGCGTATTTTTTTTATGTATAACCCACGCATAGCTTTTTTCATGGTAGACCGATTTTAATAATTATTTTTTTTTGGAAAGAGTATTGGTCCCATTTAAATTTTATTGAAATCAGCTGAGCCATTAAATCAACAATAATGTTAGAAATGCTACATCGATCCGTGCGACATATTCGTGAATTCTGTACACGGGTGAAGTCGGTCATGCTATTTTTTGCAAAAAAAATAAATATTTCCAAGAAAGTACTGTATGTAAGTGGTTTTTACCCAAGCATTTAAAATGTAAACGAGTAAAACGAAGACTGCCCATTCTGGTCTTTACATAATTAACAACATTGTAAACCGTATTACATAGAAAACATAGAGCGAAATATCTAGAGAGGGCTGTGCTCGAAACAAACATCAAATGATTTTACACGCATTCCGAATACATTGAATACTAATTTTGCTGACGCAGACGTGACATTTAGTCGGTTTTAATATTAGTAACAATGGACTCTCACGCGGGTTTTAATAACAACATTGAATCTTTGTAAATCGATCTCTCATGTAGATTTTTGCCTTTTCCTCTATTTTAAAATAGAGAAAAAATTAAGTTTTGCTAACAATGTCCTTGATGTACCAACGCGCATCAACGAAGTAGCCTTACGAAATCGTCGGTCGACTTGTTTATCCGCCCTGTCCATAAGAAATAATATGCCTAATTCTATGAAAAATGTATAGCTATGGCGCGGTCGCATCCTGTTTTAGTACAGCGAATACCCGACTCACTTTATCGATATGATTACACGTCGGCGGTAGCTCACCCCGCAGCCCTAACTTTTAGATATAAAATTATAGGCCTTAATAACAGGCCTGCAAGGCTCATAACTCAGTGAAGAGAACCTAATAATTTACAGGACAGCCCTAGAACCGGTGGTTTCTATTCGGAACCCGCTGCGTCTATGTTGCGGCGCTTGTAGCAGCTTTGAAATTAGAATTTTATGTACCTAAATCGATTTGAATCGATGCGTTTACCGCTGGACAAGAACATGCGTGGACATTTTAACACGCAATGTGCACAGTATACCACGTCTATGGCCGATAACATCAAAGCTAGGTACCTATATGTCGTAAGATAGACGGAAAGACTTCGGTATTATAAATCCGAAAGTATGTTTGTAGATTTTTTTTGTCACTCTTTTACGCCACAACGGAGCGACTTGACTTTTGTATGGATATTTGTACATAAGCTAAGGTTTTAAAGTAAAATAATATGCGACGAAAGTTGCGGACCAAAGCTAGTACTTAAAGGCTAGTAAAGAGTGTAAAATAAGAAGATCGATGATTTTTTTCTTTCGAAAATTAAGAAGCTGTTCTCGAATCAGATACAGCACTTGTTAATATAAACCAATCTGACTGGACTAACTGGGTTTTAATGTTCAGCAGATTTTCTGGTGATATTTTGCCAACAACAACTCAGTTAATGAAATACCCACATCTCGAGTGTTCATGTTATAACACTATAATTTACTGAGTTTACCTTTGTTTTTGATGTAATTGTGTATGTTGATAATAGACCCAATTATGAAGTCGCCATTGTAAATAGAATAGCTGTAATTAGACGATTTCTGTTTATTTTTCACTTTAGGCATTCGATAGAGAGAACACTTTTAACATTGCTATTATAAATTTACGATGACACCTTCATAATTGGGCCTAATAAGTTAGTAAAGCGTCCTCAAGAAAATTTAATTAGGTAAGCTAAGCGAGATGTTTATAAGTTGGGCATGCCTGTTAAGGATAATTATGAGTTCAAAGTTTAGAACATAAGAACATGAGATAAGTAGGAGAATCGATATTTACCTTCAGTAAGGTTACAAGTATAAGCACAAGTTTATAGAAAACACATGATAAGACTTTTCCCCCGGGAAGTGTGGCAACACAGGCAATACGTACATAACACTCATGGAATGAAAAAAAAATGCTTCCGAATAATTATGTATTTGCAAACAAATACGAAATTCACATACCCTTAGGTACTGATACAGTAACAATTGAAAACACTCTCAGCGTCATATTCCATTGTTCTCAAATGTAGGTACTTACCTATTTATTTAAAAGTGTTTACTTTTAAAGGAGGTTTGATAATCATGACTGATCTTGTCTAAAACAATTAAGAAACCTCATCAAAATAAAGGGAATATGACATGACATCTTAGATTGGATCTAAGTATTGCTAGACTTATGTTCAGCTGTGGACCCAACCTCTAAAGAGAGAAACAAACCTACAAGAGAGGCCTATGAATCCCCTATAAGCATCCAATAAGACGGTTTGGTTGAAAGCGGGTTGGTTCCGACATAGCACAGCGCATTCGCAAATTGCAGAGAACCGGGCACATAGCACGGCATGACTGATAAAATAGATGGGGTCGAAAACGTTTCGAATGGCGACCACACACCGGCAAGCGCAGCGTAAAACATCCACCCACAAAATGGACACTAGACAGAGACCTTCAGGTCGCGGCATATAAGTCTAGCGCTGAGCGAAGTGTGGAGGGGTGGCTGCGTATGAGTTTAGTATGGCGGTCAACATGCGCAGCTATTCCCTCCACAATACCATCAGCGCTAGACTTACGTGCTTGTACTAATATGTGGTGTCACATCACCATTCTACACAACTATGTTGCCTTTGAAATAATGTCACGACAAGAGCAGTTCCTTATCATTTCCATTGAATTTACTGTAGGAAAATGTACTAGAAGTTTACGTAGGTGTACCAAGTTGCAAGATTTATGTGCCGACAAAAAGCGAGTTTGTCTCGTAGCCAAAGATTCGTGGCCGGCAGCCGCGCCGGGCGCCGTTATGCGTTGTTGCGCTCGCGCAGCGTTTAGCCCTCTTTATGGAAATTGGACTATGTTAAACTGTCCGCTTTTCTGCGTTAAACATGTTAATTAAATGTACAGAATAGCGTGTTCGTTTACTGAAACGATTGACAAACACGGTAACTTTTTTATAGATCATTAATCATCGAGCGTGCCAATTAAAATGTATGAATAAAGCGGGTGAATTAGTACAAAAAGTTTAGTGACGCTGATATTAAAAAAAATACTGCCTTTTTATGTTATTTTATTATTTTGTTCAAATAAAACCTTGAAAGGATATTTTTGAAAATGGAACGCTAATTGTTAGTGTCTTAAGTATTAAAATATAAACAGACATAAGTAGATTTCTGAATTACCTTCTTTATCAATACAGGGATCTGGCGCTCCAATGACATCTCAAACTCGGAGGAACTCATGTGTATTCTGTCACTGGGCACTCAGTTCATCAATCACACCTCGGGGTCCGATCGCGTTCCACTTACAATACAGTTTATTTATTTTACGATTATGTTTATTGTTATTTATTAACACTAAAGATAACTGTCACTCGTCCCTGGTGTGATATTTTTATTTGTTTTTATTGTATTTTATTTATTTATTTACGTTTGAGGGTGGTGTCGCGTCGCGCAGCCACTCAGCGCATGCGCTCGATTCAAATGAGCGGCGCGGGCAGACGGGCGAGGGCGGAGCGCTCGCGGCCCGGACTAGCTGCTCCGTGAGCTCCGTCTAGCTCCCCACACTCACACCACCAATTTCACATACGATTAAACCCTCCTATTATGCATAATTAACTCATGTTTGTGTACATTATAGTAACAGATAAGTCTACCGATGAAGCGATAGACTATCACTTACACGGATTTACAGTAGTATGTATTTACATGGTGTATAAATAAAACGCACGACGGCGCCGCGTGATGATCACGCGCGGGCGGGTGGCGCGCGCCCTCCGGTCGACGCCAACTGGCCGAATACTACAAAGCAACATTTTATGAAATCAAAAGCATTGCAACACCAAGGAGGTTCGATAGGCTTTATTTAGCCAGGCTGTGCGGAAATAGCACCTGTTTTTAATATCTGCTTTTTGCAACAATCGCGACGAAATCAGAAGGTTGTCATAAATAATGCAGTTGCTTTGTTTTTAAAAGTTGGCAACTTCTTTATTTCCTACTTACGAGTAATTTAAATTAACAGCATAATTTAATTATCAGCATGGAAGAGTAGAATATTTAATAAAATAACGTCCGTATGTACTCTCTCAATAAAATTTAAACATAATTAATTATTATTTCATTAACTTTCTGATGGATAAGGTAAGTCACGTTAACATTTGACGTTAAATTGTAACAAAGTATCAGTAATTCAGTAAACCAATCAGTAGAGCGTACAAGACTGTTTATAAATAATAAACAAAATGTGGATTGCAACATCTAATGCCATCTCAATCTCTTGATAGGTAATTGACAAAATAAATGCTGCAGAAAGTGCCCGAGGCAACGCTTGTACTGTACTGTACCAGCCTTTTTTTAATAGTCCACTGCAGGACGTAGGCCTACCCACGAAAGGTGATTGTCTGACTGTCAAACGCTTGTAAATCATATGAAATAGGGGCATTTTTAAAACTATTAAAAAAACATCGATAATTATCTTTATACTTATAATCTAAGCATGCATATGTCATAAACAAAGGATTTCTTCGGTCTAGACAAAAATTAAAATTGACTTCTAGTACCTATTATGTAACTATTTGTAGCATAAAATTGATAAAAATTGTACCTAAGCCATAACAATGTTTCTCTGAGGTTTTGAAATTGAATGTGACCGCCAAAATCTGTTCGAGTAAAAAACAACGGGTCGCACTCCGGGAGTGCCGGCAGAAGTGAAAACTTGAACATATAAAGTAGGTACTATCATTTATGTGATAAAACACAATAATATCACACGCGCACAAGCGCCAGCGCCCTGCGCCGTTTTACGAATTTTCCAAAAAGCATACAACGCTAAATAAGTTTTCACTTCAATAACCACCTAATTCTATACACGTACCTACCTACTATCTACAGGTAGGTAACATAAGAGGTAAAATTTTAAGTAACATTGTCATACTTCGCAAATCTAATGCCTACTTCTACGACAGATGAAATAATCAAAGAACTACTTTTACGATAATACTGAGAAAGTACATTTGTGGACGTCCAGTCCATATCGCGAATTTATTTATTTATTACCTTGTTGACCACGACTCGGTATATCGCCAATAAAAATAATTATAACTTTAACACTCAATCCGAGGTGCTACTGTACAGTAATAATACCCATATTACCAGTCCACCATACCCATAGTACCAATTTTAAAATTACCCATATTACCAATTATTAAATTAATGATGAATAAGTTTTACATAATATCATCATATAAGTAGGTACTATCAAGTGGAATAAATGGAATGCAAAATGTCTTATTTGATACTACCTACCCGTCCTGGCTTCACCCGATTACGGATGAGTTATAGCTATTCAGAGCTATAGCTTCCAGAAAACATAATTTCTAAAAGATAGTGAAAACCGCATTGCAATCTGTTGTCTAGTTTGGAAGATATAAGAGAATACACAGACAGACACACAAAAATAGCAGTTTTGCTTCATACTATGTACAGTGATAAAATATTTCAATACTTACTTTAAGACAACTGAGTCTAACCAACCAACCTAAACTCGGACAATATCATTGCTGATTCAGCTTATCTCGGATATTAAGTATTTTAGGTTGGGGAAAAAGTCTTTTCGCATTATAGTATGTATGAACTTATAATAAAATATCTTTGGCTATAATATTTGTATCTGGCTGGTTTTGGTATCATTGAAGGTTTAAGTTTTAAAGAACATAATTCCAAATTCAAATTAGGAAAATGTGTGATTTTCATTTGTTTTTCGTACTGTCAAGATGAGTGAATCTAATGAAGAAATTCGGTACATTTTAAAATTTTACTACAAAAAAGGTAAAAATGCAACGCAAGCCGCGAAAAAAATTCGCGATGTTTATGGATCTAGTGCAGTGTCTTTGAGAGTAGCCCAAATTTGGTTTAAGAGTTTTCAATCCGAAAATTTTGATGTCAAAGACGCACGTCGCTCTGGTTGCCCTATTACGGATAAAATGAATGCCATTTTTTAAAAAGTGGAGCAAGATCGGCATATTACTAGTTACGGCGTAGCTGAAGAACTGGGAATTGACCACAAAACAGTTTTGGCGCATTTGAAAAAACCGGTACACAAAAAAGCTCGATATTTGGGTACTTCACGAGGTCTTTGAAAGAAACCTAATGAACCGTGAACTCATTTGTGATGCAGTGTGTTTGGTAGGACCATCGATTCTGAACTCTACTGCGAACAACTGATGATATTAAAGCAAGAAGTTGAGAGAAAGCGGTCGGAATTAATCAACAGAAGGAGTGTGGTTTTTCATCATGATAACGCTAGACCTCACACATCTTTAGCCACTCAGCAAAAATTAAGAGAGTTTGGCTGGGAGGTGTTAATGCATCCGCCGTATAGTCCTGACCTTGCACCTACAGATTTCCACCTGTTTTGGTCTCTTCAGAATTATTTAGTAGTGTCAGGTTAACATCACGAGAGGACTGCCAAAACCACTTGTCACAGTATTTTGATCAGAAGTCCCAAAATTTCTAAAGCAATGAGATCATGTCCCTACCTACAAGATAGCAAAAAGTTATCGAACAAAATGGTACCTACATACTTTAGTTAAATCTAAATAAACTATATTAAAAATGTTTTGAATTTTCTTAAAAAATGCGAAGAAACTTTTTCCCCAACCTTTTATAATAAGTTTAGCATAAACTTTTTAATCTAAGTGTGTTACTTCAAAAATAATCGGCCAAGTACGAGTCGGACTCGCGCACGAAGGGTTTCGCCTTTCGCACCGAATGGGACCCGCCTTAATTTATTTTACATATTTTAATTTAATTTTTTTCAAGTGAATATACAATTAAACATTCTGTGAATATTTCAAGCATCTACCTGTTAACCGTTATTAAGATCGGGCGAAAAACGGCTAAAAATTCAGGTTTGTTGTATGGGAGCCCCTTTAAATATTTATTTTATTCTGTTTTTAGTATTTGTTGTTATAGATGCAACAGAAATACATCATCTGTGAAAATTTCAACTTTCTAGATATCACGGTTCATGAGATACAACTTGGTGACAGACAGGCAGACAGACAGACGGACGGACGGACAGCGGAGCCCGGGTAATAGGGTCCCGTTTTTACCCTTTGGGTACGGAACCCTAAAAAAGGAGGTTCTCAATTCATTGAATGTTTATTTTTATATGTATGTTATGTGATTACTCCGCTAATTATGAGCCGATTTTGACTATTCTTTTTTTGATAGAGAGATACTTCAGAAGTTGTCCCATTTAAATTTTATCGAAATCGGCTGCGTCGTTTATAACACATCAACTATTTGAATTCCGTGCGAACTATTCGAATTCAAACTCTAGACGGTTGAAGTCGGTGATATACTTTATACTCGTATTATGTAATTTTTGGCTAACAATAATTATTATTCTTGATAGTAAAACAAAAAAATCAAAACGGGCAAAACGCGCTTTTGGCTGCCATATGTGATCCTTAGCCGAATGATTTGCCATAATGACGGAGAAAATATTTGCATTCCATAAAAAAAGATTTTGGTTCTGTGATTTTGTTTTTTAATGGCTTTACCTAATATTTTGTGACGATTGCTATGATAGAAGCAGGGTAAAATGTTGTATTCATGTATCGAAGAATATTTTTAGACTTTCTTCTGACCTAAGCTTCTAACTAAATTGGTATCATTCAAATATTTAACTTACTTGGAAAGTACACGTTTACTCTACATTTGCAGATATTGTACATTCAAAAAACATACAATATATACCTAAATAGTACTCCACACTCTCGCAGTTATTATTGAACATGAGGAACGAAACGTATGTTTAAACACGGGAAATATTCACTCATCATACAAAGAAATTGGAGATATACGACAGGACCAAACACTTTAGACAACGTGTATGGTGTCCTAGAATAGAATATATTATATCCTTCGTCTAGAGATACATCCTACATTAATGAAATTACATAATTGCCACCGGTATCGGTAACACATAAATAAGACTGGTATAGACAAATAATTATTTTTCGTAAAAACTGGCAAAATCGCCTTCCATCGTGTACAAAATTCGAAAATTCTGCGCGAATTGTTTACATTATTGTTGATTAATCAAAAACGGCTCAGCCCATTTCTATAAAATTTAAATGGGACCACCTTGGGACTATACCCTTTCAAACTAAAAAAGAATTTTTCGATTCGGTTCACAATTGGCAAAATTATCGATGTTCATCGTGTACAAAATTTGGATATTTCGCTTGATTGCTTATATTATTGTTGGTTTTTTCAAAAACGGCACAGCTGGTTTCCGTAAAATTTAAATGGGACCACCTCGGGAGTATACCTTTTCGAACTAAAAAAATAATTTTTCGATTCGGTTTACAATTGGCGAAATTATCGATGAACATACACAAAAAAAAATATATACACACGAACACAGCACCTCCTCCTTTTTGGAAGTCGGTTAAAAAATTGCGAAAGACAAGAAACAAAAGATACTAAGAACTGACGACTGACTGAAGACACTGAGAACACTGAAAAGAAAGCGAAGATGATTTATTTAACCACTGTCAAGGAAGACTTTGAGAGCGTAATGTCAACGTCAGCTTCCCAATCCGTTTTAGGCCTCCGCTGTTATTTTTAGCAAGTAGTTGGGTGCATTGCACTGCAACTGACTTTCTCGATGAATAACTAAATCGACACCGATTGTTCAGATTTCGAACTTTGGACTGATAGGCTGATTTGAAACGAGATCGCGCGTGATTGATCAATTAGATTTTAATTAATCATTTCAGTAATCAAAATTATGTTTAGGTATCTAAGTGACGTAAACACGTTTGGTTGATTACAATGTTACCCATCATTAAGAAGTGACAGTTGTATTTTATTTGTATTTACCTGTTTTTTATTATTCTGGGGTATTATCTAACACTGGGTGTCATGATTGTAATTAATGACTCAATAAAAATGGCTCATTTTATGACTATATCAGTGTAATAGCTCTATGATGAAATCGTGGACTTAGTACTATGGGATCTATCTAAAAATCCTGAAAGAATCATTAATTATCTGCTCTATGCAGCTGAAGTCTAACATTTCTTTATTTGAAATATTGATTTAGTATAATATATGATTTATAATTTTACTGTCCACTGTTCTTATTTAAAAAAAATACATACGTACGAGTATCAGGTAGATATATGTAGTCACACGTCACCTAGCCAATCCAATCATATTAACTTCCAAAACTAAAATAATAGCAAAAATAACGACGACACTATTGAAGTAGCAGGTAGTTTTTGAAAAAAATATACTTCTACGCATCGCCACTTCGAACACGGAAAAAAACAGAAAGACTGGTGTTCAAAAAGTAAAGCCACAAAAACTAATTTTAAAATAGCGTTGTTTGAAGCGCGCTCCCTCTGTCTTTAAAAACGGTATGAAGGGTGTTGATGACGTCAATTTTTGACACAGCGTTCATTCCAATAATGATTCATCCAGAGTATTCCAGAGATTCCTTCCAGTTTCTTCCATTATTCGATGCATCAAAGTTTGACCACGGGCGCGCGGCGTCACCAAACGTCACTTTTTGTTATTTTCTCATTAGTTCTCATGCATAGTGTATCTACTCCCCTCAACATCTATCCTACGTGTTATATTCCCAAAAATAGGTGTTTATTCATTTTTAGAATAAAATACAGAACTAACTGTTACGTGATACGCGACACCACACAATCGCAACTATTTTCTACTAGAGTGCAAAAAATATGTGAGTTTTATAATAATAACAGGTACCTAGTTATTTAAAAAAAACACAACACACCACATTTCTTAATAAGATTCGATCTGTCCTTTTATCTCCTGAGAGATAAGATAGAGTTCAGATGCATCTTATAGTTTTTTGTAAAAATAAAATCGATAAGCGTAGATACCGCATGGAGACAGATTGGGACCATTTTTTGTATCCTATTACGAGAGCAGGTGCCCAATTTTTTAAACGTTAGAATCATTTCTTTATAACTTTTGCTCTAGGATCGCATGCTATGCTCTCCCGTTCGGAAAAGCAATTTTTTCAATGCTCAGTCCTGCTCTTACTCGTATTGAGACCATTTAAGTATACGCTCAGCTTTTCTAGTGATTCAATTATAGATCCCCAGCCCCAGTGATAGGACGCCTTGGACAATCTCAGTCGTAATGACAGATGAATGCACTATTGGGTGCGCAAGCGCAGCCGGATATCGATCACTAAAATATTCATAGAATTTTAAGCTCGTCAGTTCCACTGGGCCACAGTTCGACTACAAACACAATAGCGGTGTGGGACGGTCACACACTGTATACAAATTTTACGACGTACTTAGAGCTACTACGTACCATAAAACAAACAAGAAAGTAGCGCAACAGATAAGCAAGTTAAAGTAGCAGTGAGCAGGGCACATAGCGAGGACAACTTATGGCAGATAGGGCAAAAAACTTATCGAATAGAGACCACTTGCATGCAGGCGCAGCGTATACAGGGTTATTTCTAACAATTAGCATCCTTTTAGGGGCTTATTCTGTACATCAAAACTTTGTAGAACGTCCAACAACTAGGTGAACAGAAAAAATGGTTAAGACTGCAGGAATAGGTACACTAGATGCAAGCCGCTTCCAACAGGTCTTTTTTTAAATATGTAGGAAAAGCCTATGTTCAGCAGCGGATATCCTACGGCTGATATGATAATGATGATGATAAGACAAGAAAGTAAAGAGATTGCAGTCAACTATAAATTTACTAGATAGTTTTAAAAACAATAGCAATTCTAAAATACTATGCAGATATATTCTGTCTTTGGTGAAGGTGACTAAAGTTTAATTTTATTTATAAGGCACATTATTAGTGTAAGTAAGAAATACTATGCTCCAAAATGAAAAACAATGCATCTATTATGGGTACTCGTTCGCCACATAAATACTACTACGTCTACTGCTGGACACAGGCATCCCCTATAGGTTACCAATACAGGGTTACTGGTTATTGAACCTATTCCTTCTAGTAGCTTATAGGGGGCGCTATTATCAACTAATTTGACCACATATACCCCTATCCAAAAGTTAACCATTTCCGAGAAAAAAATTATTAAAGTATTTTTTAAATTTTATCGATGTAAGGTGACTTAAAGGTTATAAAAAAAAAATTAGACGGTTTTGAACAATCATTTATTTATTTTTACTTAACAGAGACATAAGGCTATCATTATGAGTAACAAAAACTGAACTAGGTATCCACTTTAAATAATTACCACAGGAAAACATCAAGAAAATCTAATTATCATTATTAATTAGTTCTCTTTGATCGACAATTAATCAAAAAAACGCCAGTACATTTGACGTGCAGATTATTTTTAAAACATCTGTATACTTTAAGCTATCGAATGAGGTATTAAAATCTAACATCGGTCACAGGGTTTAAGAAAAAAACACTTCACAAAGAGGCCCCGGTATAAAATTCTAGGAAAACTGTTTTTTTACCTGCTTCAAATTACGCCGCCACCCGTCAACAAACACGGGATTTAGACCCTTGTTACCTGCCATGAGCGATCATTGTTCCACCCGCACTTATCAAGGGTTTACAAACAAAGCGCATTTTTAAATTAGTAGTTAGAGAGTAGAGATAAGGTTAGTCGGTTCGTACTGATTGTATCGTTCGGACGCGTTCTTTCTCTCACCTATGCACTTTGCGATCTTCCTGTTGACCTGGCTTGTTATCGGACTGTGACTTATAAGCCCGATTGGAAGCGGCCTCCATAAAAAATATACCCTAGCCACGAAATTAAAATATCGGGAGAAATTAACGCCTTCCCATAAAAATGTATTTTTATTCTTTAACTTTAACAGTAATTTTCTAAGAGTTATTTATGTATTAAAGGAATGCATTTAATACAGTTACGGTTACTTAATCGTTTCTTATTATATTCGTATAGTTATAGATATTACATACTCATAAATTGGAAGCGTTGATAAATTATTTATAATATTATATTCTCAAGATGCGACGGAAAACTGAATTATGGCCGTTGGCTACGTTTTAATATCTAATAACATCGTTAAGTTATGAGGTGGTATAATTAGAAGTTAAGATGTTAACTTTCTAATGGTATAAAATAAAAAAGATGTTTTATTCCAAGTCAATTTATACACACACCTACTTCTGGCTTCCATATGGTACAGAACCTTTCGTGCGCGAGTCCGAGTCGCACTTGGCCGATTATTTCTACTCATCACCTTGAAAATACCCTATGTCAATTTCTAAAGTAAGTAAGTTCGTATAGGCCGGGTGGCTAGCCCTGGTGTCAGAGTTTTTAGGCCGCCTGAAGGCCTCTGACATGGCTAAACGGTTGAAACAACCGGGGCCTATTTAACGTGTCATCCGAGCCACGGATAATTAAACAATAATAATAATAACAATAAGACGAAGTTATCTTGCGAACAACTACCGGAAGTATATCCTGAAGGACGGTACGGTCGACATTTGTCGGGCATGCCACCGTTCCGGAGAATCACTCAGGCATATTACTTCTGGTTGTTCTCATCTTGCTAACGGCGAGTACTTGCACAGGCATAACCAAGTGGCCAGGATCATCCATCAGCAACTTGCTCTTCAATACGGCCTTGTCGAGTCTGAGGTGCCGTACTATAAGTACGCACCAGCGCCAGTTCTTGAGAATGGTCGTGCGTTGCTCTACTGGGACCGCTCTATCATCACGGACAGGACTATTGTCGCCAATAGGCCTGATATCGTGTAGGTCGACCGGTCCCAGCGCCGGGCAGTGCTCGTCGACATCACCATCCCGCATGACGAGAACCTCGTGAAGGCCGAGAAGGACAAGCTCAGCAAGTACCTTGACTTGGCTCACGAGGTTACCGTCATGTGGGATGTTGACTCGACGATCATTGTCCCGATAGTCGTGTCGGTGAACGATTTAATAGCAAAGAGCCTCGACCAACACCTCAAGAGGCTCTCGCTAGACGCTTGGGTCAAGGGCCAGATTCAAAAGGCAGTGATCCTGGACACGGCGCGCATTGTCAGGCTGTTCCTCAGCCTGTAGCCCCAACCACCGGTAGCTTGGGCCCCGCCCCGCTGCCGGCGGCAACCTACTCGTAGGTTAAGTTTTTATAATGCTTTTATAAAAATATTGTAAAAATCTAATCTAAGATGATAAATAAATACCTGTGAATAACAATAACAATATTAATAATCAATTAATGTCAATTTCTGATAATTAAACTATACCCATGGAATAATTTATGTACGAGTAGTTTTATTTTTCGATAAAAATGTAACAACCCACTTCTATGGACGTAGCTTAGGTATAGTATGTGGACACGGTGGGCGGTACCCTCCCTAAAAAACGTCTTTAAGTGGGGTTTTAGGGGTGGGTAAAAATAGGCAGGTGCGCCCTCTATAAAAAATCTCTAATTACGTAAATGGGGACTTGAAAAAATCGAGCCCAAGTATTCAGAGTCATCTGCTTACTCTATACTAAGAAGAAAGATGGTGATTGAGACCATCATTGTGAACAACTTTTACTACGGGGCTGACCCGAAATTCGGCCAATACAAAATTGCAACTTGGCATCGACAAAATGTATTAAAGAGCTGTTTATTTTTCTGGAATTTAGATTGCCCCATAATAAAAGTTTTTTAGAATGATGGTTTTAATGACCTCTTTTCGGATTAATACAACAGTTCTAATTAGCCCTGTATATCTCAATCACGGCCCAAGTAAAGCCTTGAAGTCTAATAAGTAAGTACATAGTAGCCCAACGAGCAGATGAACAACATGAGCACGGTTACGACATGAGAGGACTGAGCTGAGATAAAGTGGCAGTGGACAGGGTAGCACAGAAATGATAGCCGATGTAGCTGAAAAATTCTCGAAAATCTTCGTCCGGCAAAGTGTAGACGTAAGACGTCCAACAACAAAGTTGGTACGAGTCCCTAGGAACGCCCTAGACGCAAAGCATTTCTAAGCATGCTTAAGGGAAATCTATAGGGGAGCCCTACGTTGAGGGGGCGTATGGCTGACAAAAAGATGCACAACCCTCAACTAACTGACAGCGGACAAAATTGCTTACATATTAAACAATGAAAAAAAGCATTGCGAAATAGAGAAAGAGTTCTCTATTTCGCAATGCGATCATAAATCATCACCGTTGTATACAAATTCTACCGTACCTAAAAAAAGACGAGCAAATACGTCGCACCGAATAAACTATTTGGTGACAAAACTCACAAAAACCCAAACAAATATCTAAAATCTTTGCCAAATGTATTTCCAGAACAACAAAACGAGCGTGGGAATCTAATCTAAGGAGGAGTTACGTTTTATAACATTTTCGTCTCTATTCTGGCCAACTACCTGATTATTATGAAATACTAAAATACAAAGGTATGAATAGATCCTTTTATTGCTTTCTGATTGTTAAGGCACGTAGTACATTGTCGCTGGAAGGGAAACTACTGCGGCAGCGTCATAGTCACTGGGCGATTTTGGAGTAATACAAATACTCATACATTACAAAATGAATTCTCACGAAATACAGGGTTATCCAGAACTCGTGTAGATACTAACCGAAAGGTGGTGACTCAGACCATCATTATGAATAACTTTCCTTATAGGGACAACCCGGAATTATTCGAGATTGCTGCTGGTTGCAGCAGCAGCAGCAGCAGAAGTGCAGCTGATTTTTTTAGTTAACGTAAAATTTGTTCTTCATAATAATGGTCTTAATCACCCCCTTTCGGCGTAGTACAGGACAAACAGATAACCCTGTATATGTTATATTATATCGCAGAATGCATTATTAATGTGGAGCTCATCTGATTTGCTGCGTTCTGCGAATAATACCTAACTAGACATTCACAAGTATACATAATTGTATCTATGTTGAGAAATAAATGAAATGAAAAATGAAAATAGACTCGAGAGATCTAAACTACATGTCACATCTCGTGAGATCTTTGGTAGAACCATACAATAAAATGACTACAGACATCTATAGGTACACCCACAGATACGTTTGATATTCTTACGTGAATAGAAATACTTATAATTATTCGGAAGGACACTTTCTTTTGTTATCTTTGTTTATAACATGATTAAACTACCTATTATATTAACTCTTCCAATAAACGCAATAAAGATTAGTGATATCAATAATGAACAGAATAATGTCGTGAACTTGGGGCAATGAGCGTTGCATTGTGATTTGTTTTAGTTAATGACGAGGTTATAGAGTCAAGTAGCAGTTTGAGGGCAACTCATTAGTTTCACCCGGAAATAATGCCTAAATAGATATTTCATGTAAATTAATAAGTTGATTATAGAAGAAAGCCTATTGATATTCTTGATTGCCTCAGTATCCCAGTGGTTAGTGACCCTGACTCCTGGGCCAAAGAAGCATGGGTTCGAGTTCCACCATTTAAATATGTGATGAACATAGGTGTTTGCTCTATGTCTGAATGTTATTATCTATACATATATTATAAGCATGTGTATAAAATATGCATATGCAGTTATATCAGTCTCTACCAACCAGATCACAGGCTTTGTTTAGTTAGGGGTCAGAGGACATGGTTAAGATGTCCCGTAATACATAAAATAAAAAACAAAACAAACTTCAAGCTCTGTTTAGCTCGGGGTCAGACAACATTATTGTGTAAGATGTCCCGTAAAAATAAAAAATAAACAAAACAACTTCACTAGTCCTATAAAGTCACAATTACATAGACAGTTCAGTTCATGAACACAACCAAATACATATGTATCAAACTTTTATTTTTATCGGAAATAAAGACAATGGACCAAAATACTACCGTAGACATTCCTCGTGCACGCACAAAGCATTCAGAGTACACTTTTTGTGGGAGCAAAAAACGTCTACCTACCTGTTATATTATTCAAACTTACGCAAAGCTCCATTTCCGTTTTCTTTCACCTTTTAAAAACACGCTTGATCCTAGATCGCGTCCCTATTAAACGTCACGTAAGATGTGGTCAAACGAAAACCTATTTCGAAAAAAAAAACAATGAGTCGAAACCGTGGCGCTTAGGTAAGTACGCATAGCACTATTTTCTGTTCTTCATTCAATTAAGCCTCAAGAGGAAAAGTACACCGTATGGTATGAACTAATAAACCAATTAGTCAATAAACAACCAAAATTAGCTTGACATTAATGTACTTTCTCCGAACAGATCGTATAAAGCACATATTGCGATTACATCAACACCAGAACACGGCCTGGACATGTGCGTCAAAGTTCAAAAATAGCCGTTGCAAAAGACTTCAACGCATGCTCTGCATCTCCGTCCTGTTGTACTCGTGTCTATTAAAATACATATTATCTATGAATGGCCCATTTCTTTTATGAAATAAGACATTATATTGAGAGCTTTTACATGTTGTTTTGTGGAAAATGATTGGACTAATTTGGTATGACCACCACTAAAGTATCCATAAACAAACGGGTGATGCAATAAGAATTGTATTTTAATAGCTAATTATGTGTCAGTGGGCAGAGCATATAGCTTACAAAAACGAACGGCCAATGGAGCCGTACAGTTCTCGAATCGAGACCATAAAGTGGCAACCACAGCGTAAAAGATTGCAAGAATATTAGATGCAAGTCGCTTGCAAACAGTCTTAGGCAAAGTCCATAGGGGAAGATCAAATAGATTCGACAATATCGTAAAACGTTCTGGTCAATCTGTGCAAGATTAACACGCGTCCTATTAGTGGCGTACACACAAATAATCAGCCAAGTACGAGTTGGACTCGCGCACGGAGAGTTCCGTACTGTATGGGAGCCCCCCTTAAATATTTATTTTATTTTGTTTTTAGTATTTGTTGTTACAGCGGCAACAGAAATACATCATCTGTGAAAATTTCAGCTGCCCAGCTATCATGGTTCATGAGATACAGCCCGGTGACAGACAGACAGACAGACAGACAGACGGACATCAAAGTCTTAGTAAAAGGGTCCCGTTTTTCCCTTTGGGCACGGAACCCTAAAAGGGCTGTACAACTCAATTTATGCAATTATGATAAGATATGACGATAAGTAATATCCCAAGTAACATAAGCTTCTATAACCAAGGCTTTTTATCACCAAACAGTAATATAGTAGACCTATAGTGGTAACCGTTATCACTGCTTGTACTATAAAGGTTTTCAACAGAACGGTTTGGTTCTATAAGATAAAAGAGCATTTAAGTTCTATAAATTAGCTCTTAAAACGTCTACAGGACCATACAAAAGAATACTTAAAGTGTTGCTCTATAATGGGTGTAAAATATGTGATTATAGTGCTATTTAATACTATAGACAACCTGAAGGACACTTTTATGTATCTATTTGGCATTAATAATGCGTCAAAGTTACTTTTATAGTACTAGTACTGTAGCAGTGTCAAAAACTCTATTACAAGACAAATTTGCACTGTAAAAGTACCTTGTACAACAATTTCGTAACGTTTTAGCGTTTTAAAAGCTCCCTAAATATGTCTATGGTGCTAGTTCTGTAAAAGCCATGAACATTCTTCTATAGTACTAAATAGTACCAAAAGGACTCCTGGCGCATCTTTTAATAACTTATATTTTAAACAGTTCAATAAGTGAGTTTGTGTTACTGCTACACGACTAAAGCATACTATAAATGTACTAAAATCTACAATTAATGAACTAATTAGATCTATACTAGCTTTTCAGTATCTTTTATATGACAAGCACTTCATAAATGGACTTTATATTTAGAGAACAAAACTAATAGCCCGGGAGGTAAGTGCAATAAATATAACTAGGTACTTTCTAAAAGCTGAATTTTCGGTATGTTACGAATATGATGGTGTACAAGAATACCCGAGAGTCAGTCAGCTAGAATACTTAGCGTTTGATGAGGATACCCGTTTGATTATTTAAAAAAAATAAGTATCTTGCAACTACTTCTAATAGCTGAAAATTAGTGTACGGGTAGAAAAATAATTTAAAGAAGTTTAATAACATTATATTACCTGAAACTTTTAAAGCCTGCTTGACTGACCTTGTTACTTACAATGTCTGTCAGTCGGGACTTAAAGTAGCGCCGCTTTAAATAAAGCCTTACTGACAGGCTCAATTACATGCATTTTTTTTATTAATTTTTATAGTTTTTCCCTCCAAACGCTAAACGTCCCAGCTGACTGACTCCGTGGTATTTTAGTACACCACTTTGATAGCGTAATACCAAAAATTCAGCTTTTAGGAAGTAGTTGCATTTTTTCCGCTTACCTCCCGGGCTATAATTTGTGTTAGGTGAAAAAAATGGCTGACGTTTTTGTCATGGTAGCTCATTAACAGCACGGCTGGAGCCAATAAGCACTATAGCAGCCATAGTCGGAATAAGTTCTTATTTTAATAATTAAAAATTAATTAAAATATGAAAATTTTGAGGGCGCATTTTCAAATTTGAAATCAGTAAAATGACTTTAGCGACACAGTTATTTTCGCAAGTGCAAGTTACCGCAGATTCATAGTCCATGTATTGTAGTTATGTCCTTTTAATTACGTGTTACGTTTATCAACAATGGCTGTAGTGACATAATAAAACATAAACTTACCGATTTATGTTTTCATGAAGAAAACTCACAAATTGCAAAAAATTGTAATAAAAAAGATCATTGGAATCGTTTTCGGTGCAAAATAACACTATAATTAGGTTTTTGGTTACTTTTATACAGCAAATTAATGTCAAAAACGTTGCAAGTAGAGCTGTTTTAGGACTAAAAAGTGTTTCTTATCACCTTTACATTTCAACTACAGAGCTGATTTATCACCGTGACAGCCTTTATGTAATGATTATAGAATAAATCAGTGATAATACTAGGGCCTATTCGGGGTTTTGTAAACGTTTACAAGACTATTATAGTGCTAATCATGAACACTAATTAGCACGCTCCAAAACGTTCTCAGGTCTTTTATAGTACCAGATTTTGTTACTTGGGATACACAGACAGAATTCTCAATGCTGATTGCAGCATTGTTCACCGGCTGGGGATTGGGATATAAATTGTTCACAGGCTGTTCGCCCAAGGCTCGCAATCAACTGAAAGTGGTTAACATGAGCTGTACAAGGATCTTCGATCCAGAATACACATAAGGATCAATGAATTTAGTTGTCATGACGCCGACAAAGAACAGGGGCCTGCGCTTGCGGCCGGCCTGAAATAGGTTGCGTTCGAGCGGTTACGAGTGTAGGTAAACTCATATTCAGATTGTGTTATATCAGAATTATAGAAAAAAGAAAAAGAGAGGAAGTGCTCTAAGGTTAAGAATATATGCTGATCACCGGAAAATGACGTCGTAAAGGCATACAAACTGCTACGTGTGTAATTAATTTGATATTTGAACTATTTATCAAATGTCACATTCGCGTCTCCGCAATATGGTAGGTATACACCATCTACATTACTTTAAGCAAGAGCTTATTTTACGTTTATGATCAGCATACACAAGTTAAGAAGTTATAACCCATTAGTGAGCACTTCCTAAGTACCTACTACATATTTGACACTTTTTATAGAGGCTAAAGGTGGGCATACACGATGCGATGATTTGATCAAATTTTCGCTTCATGCCAACTGGGAGCTCATTCAGTTAATGAAAAGGTAGGAATTGGTGGTTCACGATTTGAACCACTACCTGAAGCTGGGCTCACACGAAACTATGATCGCATCTGTTCATCAGATCAGTGCAGCAGGGGCCATGTAGTATCATCATGTACTTAACCATTGCTGGTAGGTAGTTATTGAAGAAACAAAATGACACCACCCATCTTATTCGAAAAATATAGATCATACAAAAAGTTGATGGGAATCAAAGTTGTAGGAAATCAAATTTCAAACCATTTTGGCTCTGATAATATCTCATAAAAATTTAAATGACACCTGTTATTAAAGAAATAAAATGGCACCACTATCTAATTAGAAAAATATCAATCCTAGAAAAAGTTGATGGGAATCAAACTTGTAAAAAATAGAATTTCAAACTACTTTGGATCCCATATCTCATGAAAAATTCAAATAACACAAGTTTTTAAAGAAACAAAATGGCACCACTATCCTATTCGAAAAATATTGTCGGAACAAAAGTTGTTTGAGATTTGATTTTCTACAATTTTGATTCCAACAACTTTTTGTAGGATCGATATTTTTTTAAATAGAGAGTTGTACCATTTTGTTTCTTCAATAACTTGTGTTATTTCAATTTTACAGCAGAAGTTATGGGAACAATAGTTGATTGAAATTAAATTTTCTACAACTTTGATTCCCATCAACTTTTTGTAGGATCGATATTTTTTTTAAATAGTTGGTGGTACCATTTCATTTCTTCAATAACTTGTGTTATTTCAATTTTACAGCAGAAGTTATGGGAACAAAAGTTGTTTAAAATTTGATTTTCTACAACTTTGATGCTCATCAACTTTTTGTAGGATTGATAGTTTTTTTAAATGGTTGGTTGTACCATTTCATTTCTTCAATAACTTGTGTTATTTCAATTTTTCATGAGAAATCATCGGAATCAAAGTTGTTTGAAATTTGATTTTCTGCAACTTTGATACCCATCATTTTTTGTTAATACATTTTCGAATAAAATAGGGGTGTCATTTTGATTCCTCAATACGAGTAACTACCTACCTACCGGCAATGCAACTATATTAGGACCTCGCTGGACTGATCTGATGAATTGATGCGATCATCGCATCGTGTGTGCTCAGCTTCAGGTAGTAGTTCAAATCGTGAACAACCAACTACTACCGTTTGAATTAGTTAAATGAGCCCCCAGTGACGATAACTTCGCCGTTGGGCGTAGTTGTAGCCGGACCATTATAGGTTGGCGTACCTATATCAGATCATGGAGCTATTACAATTACAACCAGAGGGATAATCTGATTGTCATGAAAAATACCTATCTCATTTCAGTGACTGTTGCCGTATTATTCTCCCGATAACCCTGTTTGCCGCCTACGCAAAAACGACGGGGCGTTATAGTTATAGAAAAAAGAAAATTGCACATCTAGATACCTTTTTCGTTTTATTTGAAAAATATCAATCATAGAAAAAGTTAATGGGAAACAAAAATGTAGGAAATCAAATTATAAGCAACTTTAGTTCTGACCTTTTCTCGCGTAAAATTAAAATTACAAGAGTTAATCAACATTCAGGAAGTGGTTCAAATTGTGAACCACCAATTCCTGCCTTTTCTTTAACTGAATGAGTGCCCAGTTGGCATGAAGCGAAAATTTGATCAAATCATCGCATCGTGTATGTCAAACTTAATATTTGTATTTCGAACAAATGTTACAACTAAGCTGCTTTACCTCTATTGTAACGGAACGAAACTAGTTTGAAATAGTGATTTTTGCTATTATACATTTATAGGCACTACAAACAAAATATTAATTTTAAGCTGCTTCAAACGTACCAAGGTAAATTATATTGTAATGAGACCATGTCGAGAAAGTCATTTACAGAATGAAAAAAGCATCTGAATTGGACCATAAATAGCGGAGAAATCATCATAAAATAAAAAAGACAGCCGAATTAAAAATCCCGTGAGTTTAAAAAAAAAACAAATGTACAGAAAAACACGGTACAGAAAAAAATGCCAAGTCGATGGTCACGGTACAGACAAGGAATTAACTGTGATCTAAAGAGACTGAAGTTGCTACTCGTATCTTACGAGCTATTACCAGATAAAACTCATTTTAATACCGATAGTGCTGCATGCCGCATGTTGGTTTGTTTCCTCGACTCTGTATTGACAAGTTGTTGAAAGCTCTAAAACCTTAAGAGAGTAGCTGAGCGCCAAGGAATTTGAGAAGTAGGTATTTGAACTAAACTATTGCTGTCGCGATGCCCCCAAGACAGGGAGCCTCTATGTGTGGTGTGATGCAATTGTATTTGTGTGTGTGTGCTGCGCACCATCTCCGCCCGCGCCCTTCCCGCGCCCGCCCGCGCTCTACGCTCAGGCTGCCGGCTGATTTATTCTTTTGAATTGTAGCAAAATATGGTAGGTACATAAGCTCCGGTTTTTTGGGATAGCGCATGGCAAACGAAAACATTTATACTGAATATTTTTAACGAATTAGAAAGCTACATTATTTTTTACTCATAGAGGCGAAGTATATTGATTTGAATTTTCTTTCGAAAAATTTTTTTTGAAAAAACCTTTATATATAGCCAACTTTACACAATTGACCTCAAGCCAAAAGCTGCGAACAAAAATAGCTATTTAACTAATCGATTTCTGTAGGCGCTGCAATATACATACTGAAAATTCTACCAAATACCTAACTTAAGATATCCCAAATAACTTTTTTTAAGGAAAACACGCACATAATTCTTCAACAGACAATAAACAAAGTTTAAATAGCTTTTATTTAAATTAAATAGTCCAAAAAGAAGAATCTAAACTTTAAAATGAATTCAACCTATAAATTTTGAATATTACACAATTTTTAGGGTATAAAATCTTTCAAGAGATTTAGGTACGTAATAAATGACAGATAGCTTCAATATCTGCTTCGAAATTGCGTTGCATGGTTTGACCCAAAAAAATATATTATTTACATACATACATTGCAAGTTAAACAAAAACTTGTAAAATAAACTAAACTGTTCGTAATTTATTTTTAAATGTAATGCTTCTCCTAAAAGCTTGCAATAGCAAATCAAAATGTTACTTATCCTCTTTATTAAAATAAACTTGAGAATTGGCTCAGAAAAATCGAATATGTGAAGTAATCAGAACATACACAAATTGCAAATCCCTTTCTTTTTGTAGGTCAGTCAAAATGAAAGGTTTCTCAATTCATCATCATCATCATTTCTGTTACGTGACGTTTACTGGTGGATACACGATACCTCTTTACAAGTGAAGTTTTACAAAGTGAAGGAAGTTTCAGAGATGTACCTACCTACACGTTCGTTATTATGAACAAAGTTTACTATGTTTACTATATTTTGTTACAAATTCATATTTGTTAATTTCTTAACTATGCAATTTTTGTCATTTTAAGTTTTGATATTGTAGCATTGTTCAGATTTATATTAAATGTTTATCATTTTGTTTTTACGATTTAATATTTAATCATTTATTTAAATATACAATTTAATTAATTTAACTACAGCTATTTTAAGTTATTGTAATTTTAAGATAATTATGCTTTGCTTTAGCTAAGCTGAAATTTTAAGGATATTATAATTATAACTACAATTGTAATTGGTTTGGACTGACTTGTATCTTGTATTTTGATACCAATAAAATAATATGAATATATGAATATGGGTCCAGCTGCGGATTTCGTTAACTAAAAATCAGCTGTTCCATACAAAACTGCAACTTGGACTCGACAAAAGGTATGACACGATTGGTTTTTTCTCGAATTTCGGTTTGGCCACATATATTAAAAGTTGTTCATAATAATAGTCCGAATCACCTCCTTTCGGCTTAGTACACCAGTTCTGGATAACCCTGTATATCTGGACATATAAAACTTCTTGCCTTTTATATTGTAACTATTCCCGTATTTTCATTGCGCGATTAGTCCCGTAGTATCCTTATCCTTACATAGTATAAAATAAAGTCGCTACTTTCGTTTGTTTGTTTGTTTGTTTGTCTGTATGCTTAAATCTTTAAAACTACGCAACGGATTTTGATGCGTTTTTTAATGGATGGAGTGATTCAAGAGGAAGGTTTATATGTATAAAAAATCCCGAAATTCCCACGGGAACGGGCACAACGCGGGTAAAACCGCGGGGCGCTGCTAGTAAAAAATAATTAAGAATTCAATTAAACAGATGCAATGCTTACTGTTTGGAGAACTGCTTGTCATACTTAGGTTCTACTTTGAATAAGTTTAAAAGAGTTGAAACTATTAGCAAATTAAAGCAGCAGTGCGTAGCACACACCATATAAATACAGGATAGAACATCCACAAATTACTACACACTTTTCAGCAAAACTCAGCGGATAGGCAAGTTAAAATGACAAAGGGCAAGGCACATAGTTCAATGAACGGATAGCCAATGGGGCTGTTTTCTCGAATGAATTTCACGTATAATCCGCGCCACACAAGTCGGTGGATGGAAAATTAGGCGCAGAACGCTGCGCAATAGGCAAAATATAGGTATGCGCAGGAGCCAGAGAGACAAGACGCCGCACGGGCACAACCGCCCGCCAACCTCATGCCTCCCGCGCGCACGCCCGTGCTTACCACTACGTCGCGCGGCGTCGGCATTGTGCGCACATGCGCAATAATTAGCAAATTACGGCGAAGTGTCATCTGCGTCTTACATCTCATCCGCCGACTTGTGTGGCGCTACCTATACTGGCAAGCACAGCATAGAACTTATTTATTTTATTAGATACAGATTTATTTATTTTGTTGTATTTGTAATGTGACTGATAATGTGTTTTTTAATTATTTGATGTTGTGTCTTTGATAATTTAATAATTTAATAGAACGTTTTTCGCTTAGGTAAGTGGACTAAGGATAATTATATTTATACGTTACAGTTATTACACGATTTTAGAGAGCACGTGATTTTCCTGATTAGAACTATTATTTCGCTTTAGGCGCAGAATTCTAATAATGGCACATAGTTTTAAGAAAGTTCAGTTT
The DNA here is from genome assembly GCA_964007245.1 of Hypomecis atomaria. Lineage (NCBI taxonomy): Eukaryota > Metazoa > Arthropoda > Insecta > Lepidoptera > Geometridae > Hypomecis > Hypomecis atomaria. The sequence continues at coordinate 13,426,391 of OZ023295.1, forward strand.
TACGAATGCCCAATTCTATAAATGCCCAATTCTCACAATGTTCACTTCTAAGAATGCTCAATTCTCAAAATGGCAAAATAATTTCAAATGGAAAAAATCGGCCAAGTACGAGTCAGACTCGCGCACGGAGTGTTTCGTACTGTATGGGAGCCCCCCCCCCCCCCCCCCTTAAATATTTATTTTATTTTAATTTTAGTATTTGTTGTTATAGCGGCAACCGAAACATATCATCTGTGAAAATTTCAGCTGCCTAGCTATCATGGTTCATGAGATACAGCCCGGTGACAGAGAGACGGACAGACGGACATCGAAGTCTTAGTAATAGAGTCCCGTTTTTCCCTTTGGGTACGGAACCCTAAAAACACATTTTCATTAAAAAAAACACCGGTAATGAAAGCACAACCTCTTTAGGGCAAAGGTAATAGGTTTGAAAAGAACAATTAACTCCGCATTGGCGATAAAAAACCAGCTGTTCCATGCACTTTGTCCATCATCAACGGACTTTTTTCATGGTATAGTTGATATTTCTCGCGGATTCGGCTCTGGTCGGTCCCATAGTAAAAGTTATAATGTCCTTAACTCGCAAACGGAGGTTGTTTTAGGTACTGGTTAGCCCTACATGTATTTAAATTGTATTTTTTTTTAGAAAATTCCTAATCAAAATTATGTTGCCACTTTGAGAATTGGGCATTCATAGAATTATGCTTTCGTAGAATTGAGCATTACTTGGGCATTATGAGAATTGGTTATTCTGCGCCTAACTCATTTAGATGTCTGCGGATACAGCACGATATTCTGTATAATCGCTGCAATATGTCGCAGCAACTAAACGCCTATATTCCAAACATAAAATCTTTTCTTCAAAAGTAACAAACATACAACGGTCAAATCATAGGATTTGAAAAAATAACTAATATTTTTAATAAACATCGATATCGATGGACATCACTAGAGCATCGACAAAAATATCGACTATTACTACATGCCTAGAGCTTGTGTACGTATAGGTTTGAACCTCCCTCACCTCGACCCTACCCCCGCATCGTGCGATAGGGACAATTGCAGCTCAGAGCGATTTATACCTACAAAAAACATGGCGAGACAACGTTTCGTATTACGCTGTTTTCTTCTTCAAAAACTAGATCTATCAAGTATTTTTTTATGTCAAAATTTAAAAAAAATATGTGTTCATGATTCTATCATTTTATATTTTGTTAGATATTATTTAGTCTCTTCTGGTAGGTCTCTAAAGACGTCGGTAATAATGGTGATTTTTTTTGTGATTTTGAAGGGTCATATTTTGCCTGATAATTAACTTATCAAGAAATAGAAAAGACAGAGTAGTCTAAGCAGCTAAATTTAATTTTATGACAAAAAATTGAAGCTCTATAAGTATTTTCCAGGAAGAAAACAGCGTAATACGTTTGTATGGAAAATTACAGACCACCGGGGCTCTTAACCAGCATTTCAATTGTCTTTCGCAAGTATTTTGCACAGAGTTATTGACAGAAATATCTTGTTTGTTAACTTAACATTCACGGTTCCGCATTTCGAAACACTTTAACTTTAGTTTAGTTCACAGCTTCATGAAGAAAATGTGAATTCTAAAAGCACTCGAGCCTATCTGTAGTATGCAAATCGCGTAGTTACAGCTAAAGCTAATTTTACGGCGAATTATTCCAGACAAGAGCTAGCATTTAACGATCAGAAAATTCCTTTAAATGTTTGTTCCGTTTGAATTGGAGAAGTACTTGAACTGATTACTTAGGGTGCCTACATTTTTACACAGCAGAGCTGCTTAGGTAGAATATTTCTAGGATATTTGTAATGTTGACTTTTAGCCGGTGACCACCTATCATAGGCAAGCATGATTTTGAAATAGTTCGTAGGTATTGCTCGCCTTAGGTTTTGCTTGTCCGTTTCTACCAAAGATGTGCGAGGATGCCGAGAGAGGGAATGTGTTTATAAGAACTTATACAATCACTTCCTATATCGCTCAGCGTAGCTCCTATTCAAACGGATTAGGGGAGAGAAACAAGGTGAATGAAACGATTCTATTCGCTCGCTTCGCTCATCTCTGATGGACATGCAACATAAATTACTGTTCAAAATAAATTATTATAAAAATATAACTTTTTGTGCAAGCTTTTGAGGCCCTGGATATCCAGTACATGGGTAGTACATAGGTACATCCAGTGCAAGTTAAAAAAAGCTTTAAAAAAATTACAAACGAATTCTTAAATAGAGACGGTATTTATGTAATGTTTTTTTTTAAATATCTGAGTTTCTTATGCCGATCATTTGGATCAATATTGTCAGTGGTGACAATGTTAGAATCTTTGCATCATCCTATCAAAACATTTGTATGGCTATGAAACGCTAATGAATGGAAAATACTTAGCTTTTTAAAGACTGTTCAATTTTAATGATTTATACTCGTATTAGTTCGAAAGAAGTGTTGATTCCAGCGTCTCGAAGGTCATTCTATTCACAACTCATTAGTTAAAAACTTCACCTTCCTAGCTCAAAGTCATGGTGATGAAGCCAAAAATTGAACAAAATTATAGCCTAATCGGCATAATATACTCGTACGTATACGATTAGGTATGCCAACATTGTGCTATGAGTCATGTTATCTCGGTCTCCCTGTAAGATCTAGTAGGTAAACTAAGTATGATAAAAATAGATAGATAGAGACTCTTTATTGTCTGAAGAAACAACCAAAATATAAACAGATCGATTGCCAAAAGTGGTGCCCTTATTGCTATGAACGATCACTTCCAGGCAACTAGTTGAATGGCCACTAGATCAGAGTACAGACGGGAGGCGTAAAGAAATGTAAATACATAATATAAAATATATTTGGTGAAGAAAATACCCACTCTTTGATTGTAAAACCGTCAGAAAACTACATAGTGCGTTTTCCGTTGTTACTCTACTTTACGACGGAACCCTGATAATTTCTGCAAGAAGCAGTTAGGAACATCGAGGCAGGCGGTCTCGGAGCTATGCGTCTGGAACCGGTCGCACGCACCCGCCCGGACACCTACCAAATGTACACTTGAATAACTTACTGAGCTGCTCTATGCTGGAATGCACTGGCGAGATACAACTGAGCCAGAGGTAAATGTGACTTAGGATTATTCCAACCTTCCAAGCTAAAATTGTTTTGCCAGAAATGATCCGATTGCCAACAAAATCGTTTTCTGTTTTCATGTTATCTTGCACAGTGTGACTGTGTCAGAATTACTGTTACATTTACAATTATGCTATTATATTATCATTCAAGATTATGATTGATTGCATTCAAAGGATTTTTTATTTAAATTGACTTGCATAACCTTCTATATCTATTTGAAGTGCGAATAATCTTTAGGTGTGAATTTACACATGACTCAGATATCACTTTACAAAGTTGCGCCCTGCTAGGTAGAAATGCCAATGGAGTTAACCAGTCCCCAAGCATTTGGATTACCATAAAATTAATTGTTTGTTAATTTGGATGAGGTGACGTAAATAGAAAATGTATTTTTGACATCATGAATCCAATAAGGTTCGAAATGCGAGAGTGGATTACATAAATCCATAGAGATACCAGAGGGATAATGTGGTCGATCGAGAATATAAAGAAAGAGATGCAATGATTTAATATGGCATGAGTTAGAAAGAGACATGAAAAATATCTCGATTGAGTGAGAAACATTTGACAGCTCTGAGACAAATTTTCCATACATTTTTGTGCATGAGAATTGCCTCAAGCGACAACAGCGCTATCTCTCTGGTTGTAATAGCTCTGAGCTTAAATCATACGATGTGATGTCATACGAAACTCACGGTAACAAATTCAAAATATTTATTTTTAACCCCCGACGCAAAAGAGGGGTGGGTGTGTCTGTCTGTGGCATCATAGCTCCCGAACCACAGAACCGATTTCAGTTTAGTTTTTTTTTTTGGATGAAAGGAGACTTAATCGAGAGTGTTCTTAGCTATGTTTTATAAAAATCGATTGAGCCGTTATGGTGTTGAGCAGTTATGGTGGCTTAAAGTGGGGATGGAAGAACCAAAATTCTACAAATGTGCCCAAAATGGTTGTCGGGGGTTTTTTTAATTTTTAATTTAATTTAAGTTATTCATGACTTAAAAACTGGCATGTAACCAAATTTGTCGTAGGCAACTAGTAGGGTAGTGGTATTACAGTATGTTGCATTTGCTTCCTGCGCAAGAGGTCACGGGTTCGTTTCCCCGGCTTCGACCGGGCAAATATTCATACAGCGATTTGAATATTTTGGCTTCAGTCTCACTCTTAGCTGTATCTGTCTCTGTATTTTGCATGGTATCTCTCTGACGCAGAGAAATGTACACTTTGAAACTATGTATAAGCCACAATACCCGTAGCAAATTCGAAGTGTACCTACAAAATATTGGGTGTTTATACTTCTGCAGTTTTAAAAACATGAAGAATTGTGAGCTAATTTATAAATTGATCCTGTAAAAGATTGACGTAACAAGATAGATAAAATTATAGGAAAGGATATTACGTCATGCGAACATTTGCGGGCAAATAAAACCCGCGAAAACCAACAAACTTGCCAAATGTTTACAATATCGGCTAGAATCCGCGAGCATGTTTCGTGATAGTGCAAAAAACGTACCAACTCTATATCTAAATGAAAATGCGGTGATAGCGTTGGATAGAAAAGCGTTTAGTTTTTTAACGTTTTTTTTCCCATCTAGGAATTCTACGCCTTTTTTTAGTTTATATACCTACGTGTGCAAGCGTTATAATATTTGGTAATGAAAACATAGCCAATGTATTAGCAATATTTTAAGCAAAGTATTGATTATGAATGACTCTCAATTTGCTTTTTTACCCGACTTGAACAATCACAAGATTATGAATTGATGAACTTTTTGGTTCAAATCCCGGTCCGGTAAACCGGTAATGAGATTTTACAACTTCTGTACAGAATTTCACACCAGTCTGACTTTTTGATAAAGGAATACATGTATCGTACATGTATGTAAGCCGTGGTGGTCTAGTGGTTGTAACGCTGGCCTGTCATTCTTGAGGTCGTGGGTTCAATCCCGGTCCAGTACCAATAAGTTTCTTTGGAACTTATGTGCGGAATTTCACACCACTGGCTATTGGTGAAGGAAAACATCGTGAGGTATTAACCTGCATACGTCCGTAGAAGAAATTCGATGGCGTGTGTGGATCCACCAACCCGCATTGGGCCAGCGTGGTGGATATGGCCCAATCACCCTTCGTGGGTAGGCCTACGTCCTGCAGTGGACTATTAAAAAGGCTGGTACAGTACAGTACATAGCAGTACATTGCTCGTAGCAAGAAATTAAGATATAAAAGATAACGTATGTGAAACCACCAGCTCGCACTGGAATAATGTGATAGATGTGGCCCAATTTCCTTTCTTGGGTAGACCTATGTTGAGCAGTGAAGTATTATAAGGCCAATACAGTATAGTAGGTGTGCCGGTTGTGGCCACTGTCCCAGTTGTGGCCATTTGGTGTTAAAATTATTACATCAATAAATGATAATTAAAAACAATGTAACACAGCACTGTTTGTGTGAATCTCAAAGTATGCTAACTAATACTAAAAATAATATTTTTAAAGATATTATTTTAACATTAAAATTGTCTACGTAGGTAATTATTAAAATTCAAAGTTGCCATAAATGATACTAAGGTGGCCACAACAGGGGCATCTACCCTACTATCCCTATTTAAGCGTTACCAAAAGCCGGCATTTTTAGAACCCAATACAAGCTAGCCCAACTATGAAATGCAAAATCCATGTGGCGACGGACGTTATTACGTAGTGTCAGTTTTCCAACGACGCGACGTGGACTAAATATTTCATGGCGGTATCAGATTCCTTGTCCAAAGTTGGTTTGGCTCTAGACCCAAGGCCCTCGAGCGACCCGACCTAACTCATGGACCTACCGCGGCTATCGATGGCTTTTTGTATGCTAATTAGGCTGTTTTTCCAACAGTATTGGCACAAATGTGCCAATTAAAAGGGCTGTGCCATCGATATGGAATGTAAGAAAATTATCATGTCGATGTGTGAGAATGGTGAACTATAAAAAAGCTGCACTTTAAAGATGCGTAGCACATACGTCATCAGGTATGACGGGATTCTATTAGTAGATTTATAATAACCTACTGTTCGTATGCATCTCAAGTTTTCTTTCTGTGATAAACAATCCAAAAATGTGTCATGACCGCTGAAACATTTTCAAAATGAACAAAAACAAGTAGCCAACTGCCAGCGGTTGATATATTTGGCTGTTATTAAGGTCCAAATTATCAATAAAATTAAATCCTTAGAAAATGTCTGCTATCTACTCATCCATAAAATCATTATTCTAGATCGTAGAATTTGATACAATAAAATGGAGTGCTCGTAAAGCACTTATTTTACTGAATAATAGATTTCAAATTGTTTACAATTTATAAATAATAAATAGCTATAAATAATGTTTTATAGCTATTTTATTTATCACTAACAAATATAAATAAAATAACTTTTCATTTTATTTACTTGAGCAGGATGCACAACAACTGTGCTGGATTGGAAGGTAGATGATTTTCAAAGAAAGAGTTATTGACCTGTTGATCCTTTATTTCAACCCTGTTACACGTATTACACGCTCTTTTCTATTAGTATCACGTCGAAAGTAGGTATATTCACTATAAACTGTACAAAGAGTGGACTGTATAAACTATTATTAAGTAAATAACTGTTCACTCGTCAAAGTCAAGCCGTAATATCACTGTTCACTGTTGGTCAACTCGGCGAGGTCGAATAATACAATTTCTGTTCACTATTAACTCCACGAGGTCGAATAATGCACTACTGTTAACTCCGTGAAGTCGATCGGTGGTAATTCTGTTTGATGTTAACTCCGCGCTCCCGCGCTGTTAGAATGCGTACTGACTATGGGGGCAAACCGTGTTTCCTTTTATGCTAAACTAAGTACTTGGAAAGCTGAGCTCTGATTGGCTGATCAAGCTTGCCGAAAGTTCTAGAAATTTCCATACTTTCTATGAGCCATGAGTACCGAAGTGTGTAGGTAAGTAGGTTCCTTCTAGAACTTCTTTATAGAATATTCTATACATGTGTCACCGAAGGTCTAGAAGTTTTCATTCTTTCTATGAGCCATGAGTAGGTACCGAAGTGTGTAAGTAGGTTCCTTCTAGAACTTCTTTCCAGAATATTTTATACATAGTATCGCCGAAAGTTCTAGAAGTTTCAATTCTTTCTATGAGCCATGAGTAGGTACCTAAGTGTGTAGGTAAGTAGGCTCCTTCTAGAAATCCTTTCCAGAATATTCGCTACATAGTGTTAGCCGCATAATCGACTCTCCGAGTCGATTGGTATCGGCACATCCCTAACGCGCGCCAAGAGAGGGCACAACACTAGCGACGCTACAGACTTAGACAGGAACGAGCAATGGCGCGCATTAGTATCTTTTGTAATATAATATTGATAACGAATGGATTAAAAGTGTAATTGGTGCTATACCAGACTTTATAATACGCCCACGATCGACCACTAACAAAATAAGGGAAATCAGACGCATCCTTTTATTAGTTCAGAAGTGAAATGAACCAATGATTTAATAAGCGCCGGCCGGCTTTCGGCGCTTGCGTTTTCTTTCTGTTTTAGGTGAATATACGGTTGCTTATTACGAAATCATCTATTACTGTTGGTACCAGCTGTAAAAAGCATCGAAAACAGTAAACATTTACTTCACGTAACACGCAAGATGTGAAGCTGTGTTGTAATTGCGTCGTAGAATAGACCGGCACAAAATGTTCAAAACGTATGGGTAAAAATGCCTTGAAATCGTGAAGAAAGTACGTGAAAACTGTTATCTCGTCTTATGTTGCCGTGTGCTAGCTGTGAAACCCGTAATACTGTGAAAAACGGTGAAATATGTGTGGAAAAACGTAAGCTACGACTAACTGCGTCATTGTTGCTTGTAAGTACTGAAATATGACGCAATATCATCGAATACAGGTAAATTTCTGAATTACTTACGTAGTATGACCCCCAAACCAGGTATTAGTGATACCAAAGTGCATTTGTCTGGGCATAAAAGATAATAACCTATTCTTGCAACATTTGCATTGCATCCTGTTGAAAATGCTCAGAGTTCTAATTGGCCAAGTACCTAGTGCTAGCATGTACGCATACACAGGAGTTGGCAACTAAACCATCATGAAACAATGATGCGTACATGTAAGTATTCATTCAGTACTTAACAGTGAGATATCTGTATCTAAACTATAGATTGTTGACATATTCTGGGGTCATTGACCTACACAGTTCATTATTAAAGGTCAACGGTGCATTTACAAGCTTGCAGAATGATCATAAAGGATCATTATGTTATTATTTGCCAGTTCTAACCTACAACATGAAATTGTAAGTAAAAGTGTTTTATTACCTACAAATAATTGACTCGAAGCCTGGCAAACACAGCCAGTGGTGGCATGGACAAGCTGTATTCTTTCCAATGCAAGAAACTACTACTAGAAACTACTGTCAGGTGGAGCGGCCTGCTGAAGGTATATTATTGGTGGTATTTTATATGTATTACAATATGAGTTTCATGAGTTTCTAAAAAGCTGCGGTAATGGTTTTAATTTGTGTTGTGCATTTTATACAACTAATTGTTAACAAACAGTCACTGAGAGGCGTCCCCAGCTGTGATTGTTCACTGCAAAGTTGACATGTTTGTATGGGGCCAATCGCACAAATTGCTTTGTAAAATACTGTTACAACATAACACATATTCTACAAAAGTATTGCAGTGATCCGGGTCAAGTGTGAATACTGTATAGTATCACATAGCTGAATATCATAGAGTACAAATCCAAAGCACTTTGAAAAACGAACAGTCACTCCGGTACACATAGTGTAATTTCCAAACTGGATCGTACCGATGGGTCAGTGAACGCTTCATACTGTCAGCGATCATTTTGGTAAGACACTCTACTCTGTAGTGCCGAGTAGTAGAGTAGTAGTACTAATGATTACACTGTCATCTCTAACACGATTTCTTATCAAGGTTGGTCCGGATAATACATTAGTAAAAAAAAATGCAATTTCATCGGAACGTTGGTCCGGACAAAACACATTTACTACCCGGGGTGAGAATTTATGTTTGGCTACTGTGTATCACACAAACTACCATGTGCATGACTGTTATTATATAGTTTCAGCCTACTCTGATGTGACTGAATTATATGGTCACTATTGGTCACCCATCCATAAAAGTTCAGGTCAGAACGTTGACTGTGAAACACAAAAGTTTCAGACATGGCTTATACTTTTCTGCACATAAGTACCTATATCGTCTACATGTATTGCTAATGGGCTGACTGGTGAGTCCTAGTGTCAGAATTTTGGATGTTGACATGTATCACCATATAACGGTTTGGAATGTTCTACGACTAGTTTGACTAAAGACTAAGGGTGAAATCACCATGGCAGTGAAATTGATAGTACAAATCATATGTTATATTCAGTGTATTGCTATGATATTTTCCAAGGCGTCTTGAAATTTTGATGATTGTTTCCTATATGAACGGAAACAGTGTATGAATGTTTTAGTACAGTATTATAATGTATTGTTTATTGTTTTTCATGTCCGATGGATGAGAATACGGAAATGTGTGATGAGAGCGACACAAATGGAATGCACTCCTACCAAAGCGAATGGACCTTGCTGGCTGCGCCTCAGCGGATGCGAGACTTTGCGATGGCATGTATTTATCCGACGATTGAGAACGAACGAACCTCCTATGAGTACCGATTCAGCGTGAGACCATCATCATCATCGAAAGTATGTGTGTGAGTGACTCATAACATCACATGAGGTAAACATTATTGTTCATATTGTTCATAATTATCAGGGCCTATAAGGAGCATTATGTACGGTAATCATAATCAGTCATCATCATCATGATAACAGCTGGTGAATCGTAATCCCTGCAGCCGACTCGTCGGATTACTTAAAGAATCATTGATCATAAACAAGATCTGTAAGTGCATGTGGTGATCATTTCTGATCATGATTTGAGCTGCCATTTATAATTACCAGCATTACTACTGTACTGAATTCTGATAGCCTACTGCTGAACGTGAGCCTATCCACAAAGGCGATTATTGCTAATGTTCGTTCATCCAGCTCTCTGTGCAATGTTAATCATTGTCGATCATACCAAAAACAGCCTACTAAGAGTATGCGGTAAGATGAACATGTCTGATCATAGTAAGCGTAAGCCTTCCTACAGCATCGAGGTCGGATGTATGGGCTCCCTAAGCCTTCGTGAACCAGAGCCTTTTTATAAGCATAATATTGGTGAGTGATCATGATATGTTAAGCCTTCCATAAGCCCATGTATTAGATCATGACAATGTAAGCCTTCTACGAGCACACATGAGGATCATGACAATGTAAGCCTTCCACAAGCACACGTATGGGTCATGACAATGTAAGCCTTCCACAAGCACACGTATGGGTCATGACATTGTAAGCCTTCCACAACCACACGTATGGGTCATGACAATGTAAGCCTTCTACGAGCACACATGAGGATCATGACAATGTAAGCCTTCCACAAGCACACGTATGGGTCATGACAATGTAAGCCTTCCACAGCCACACGTATGGGTCATGACAATGTAAGCCTTCCACAACCACGCGTATGGATCACGACAACTTAAGCCTTGTGAGCGGAGCGGTAATCTGAATTGAACTTCAACATCTTAAGGCGAACATGTCTAATCTTAGTAAGCGTAAGCCTTCCTACAGCATCGAGGTCGGATGTATGGGCTTCCTAAACCTTCGTAGATGAAAGCCTCCCATGAGCATTATGATGAAAGCCTCCCATGAGCATTATGATGAAAGCCTCCCATGAGCATTATGATGAAAGCCTCCCATGAGCATTATGATGAAAGCCTCCCATGAGCATTATGATGAAAGCCTCCCATGAGCATTATGATGAAAGCCTCCCATGAGCATTATGATGAAAGCCTCCCGTGAGCATTATGATGAAAGCCTCCCATGAGCATTATGATGAAAGCCTCCCGTGAGCATTATGATGAAAGCCTCCCATGAGCATTGTGTTAAAAACTTATGAACATTGCGTTGAAAACCTCTTATGAGCATTATTGTGTTGAAAGCCTCCTCATGAGCATTATGTTGAAAGCCTCCCATGAGCATTGTGTTAAAAACTTATGAGCATTGTGTTGAAAGCCTCCTTATGAGCATTGTATTGATCGTCAACCACCACGACGTGATCATGAGACTGTGAGCCTCCTAAGAGCTAGTCAGCAGAAACTACAAAATCATATGATAGAAGAACCCGAGAATATGACATCGGGTCGCGAGAACTCCGAGCAGCGCAACAACAACTGCAGCTGCTCTGCTACTGCTGGCGAGTCCAGAGGCGCTGTACCTGCTTCAGCGCCTGTGCCGGTGATGCTGCTCCAGAGCGGTTGCTGACTACGGCAACATCTGGTCGAGACTGCATCACTGCACCATACGACTCTCCACGCGACTACATTACACGCTTGGAACAATACGGTGACATTGTTCTATACTGTATGGTAACATCTACTCATGGGTCTGTATATCATTGTTTCCTACATTTAAAAGTCAATATCGTTAAGAATTCAAATACGAGTTCTGGCTATAGTTAAAGCTAAAGGAAATAATTCAGAACTCGACGATATGTGTATAGAATTACATTCCTGATGGGGCGATGATTTAGTTCACCTGGTGCACTGGAGATTTACAAAACATCCAGTCCTTGTTAAATGATTTTAATCAACACAGATACTTAAATCTTGATATGTGGGCTGGAGATTCATAAAACATCCAGTCCTTGTTCTATGATTTTAATCAACAGAAACGTGAAGCCTGATGTGACGTGCAGCACAATTGAGGTTGAGTATGTTAACAACCTCTGCAGGACGAGGACCTGTTTAACGTTTGTTGTTTGTGAACAGTTGCTGCCCATGGCCCAGTTACTTCTGTGTTCAGTGCAGGAATCCAGTTGCTGAGAGTGCCACGGGGACGTGGACTGTGATCAGGATGGCCGAATCTGTTAGCCGCATAATCGACTCTCCGAGTCGATTGGTATCGGCACATCCCTAACGCGCGCCAAGAGAGGGCACAACACTAGCGACGCTACAGACTTAGACAGGAACGAGCAATGGCGCGCATTAGTATCTTTTGTAATATAATATTGATAACGAATGGATTAAAAGTGTAATTGGTGCTATACCAGACTTTATAATACGCCCACGATCGACCACTAACAAAATAAGGGAAATCAGACGCATCCTTTAATAATAGTAATGAGTAGAACTAAACAAAGTAGGCAACTATCGATAACTAATTGTGAACTGTTACTATTGTAAGCTATTTCTATCTATGCTATAATAAGTGACGTCGTCCTGCACATTACTCGTTATACCACACGCCACACACGTCGGCAGATGAGAAGTTATACGCAGAACGCTGCGCAAAAGGCAAAATATAGATACCTATATTCATGCGCGAGAGCCAGAGAGACGAGACGCTGGATCACACCCGCCCGCCAACCTCACCCCTCCCTACGCCCGTGCTCACAACTATGCCACTTGCGTCGGCATTGTGCCCATATGCCCAATAATTAGCGAATTACAGCGAAGTGTCATCTGCGGCTAACTTCTCATCCGCCGACTTCTGTGGCGCGCACTATAACTAAACGTCTAGAACTTTACACGTATCCGTAGCTCTATGGGTTTCGTACCGGAGTGGGAAAAATAGAGAAATTCATTTCCCTTGATGCTGTACCTAACGCTACATTTTTAGAGCCTTAAAAACAGACCGTTAGTTTCGGCTTTTGTTTGTTTGTTACTAATGTTTAAAAGAAAATAGTTTTGTTGTAATCGTTTGAAATTGCCCGAAATCACCAGCCTTGAATAGAATTGTGTCTATCTACGAGATCGCTGTTAAGTTTATGTATTTATGTCATGAATTCTCAAAATTTTCTAGAGCGAGCGAGAATGTTTAGATTTTATTTTTAGGGTTCCGTACCCAAAGGATAAAAACGGGACCCTATTACTAAGACTCCGATTTCCGTCTGTCCGTCTGTCTGTCTGTCTGTCTGTCTCCAGGCTGTATCTCATGAACCGTGATAGCTAGACAGCTGAAATTTTCACAGATGATATATTTCTGTTGCCACTATAACAACAAATAAGTAAAATAAATATTTAAGGGGGGGCTTCCATACAATAAAAGTTATTTTTAGGAGTTTTTTTTGCTCGCTATTACTAATGGCAAGAGGAATGGGGCTGAGGGGGCTCCAACACGGTACGGAACCCTTCGTGCGTGAGTCCAACTCACACTTGGCCGATTTTTTGTGAATTCATCACGTAAATTTCCTCTCTTCGCGACGATAGATTTACATATATCGCTTACAATATTTTTACTAACTAAATGCCAACAATTATTATAAATATACCTAGTTATTTCTTTCAAGTGTTCTGAAACAGTACGGTGAAATGTTGTGCATAATTGGGCGGGGTCGTTGACCCGTTAACTGGCTTGTTATTCGGTGGGCGGGCGGCGCACGCGCACTGTTTGACCTTCGACGACACTCGCCAAAATAAACCGGGGATTACGACTTTTATATCTCATCTTTATTTATACTGTTTTTATATACTTTTATCTTTTGTTTTTAAACGTCTAATTATTGAATTGATTGGTTAAGTGAATGAATGGTGACCGAGAAGTTTTAATTTTACTACCTATACTCGTAGAGACAGTTCTGAAATTACGTCCTGAATTGAAAAACAAACACAGATTTTTCGTACATTTCATGAGATGATAGTAACAAATAAATATAATTTCGTTGATCATAGACATTTTGCAAAATACCAAAATTGACGAAGGTATATTTATGTTAAGTATAGAATATGATGATTTATGATATATATAGATTAGATTCTCTCTAGGGGGAGCAGCTGCCTATTTTTGACCACTACAGAAAAATAATTTAGGTGTAATGTAGGTAGCTTTCAAATTTTCCGGCGTGAGCAAAAAAGTCTTTTGATGTCAAGGGAGGTCCATTAACGAATAAAAAAGCTTTGATTTATATTTATCAATAGATCCGTCCGTTTATTGTTGTAAACATTGTCATATGACAGAAGGCAAATTAATATCATACATTTAACGCGGTCTAACCACAGACGCGGAATCAAGGAGGCAAATAAATACTTATTTACAGAAAAGTGGACCGAATAATCGGCCAAGTACGAGTAGGACTCGCGCACGCAGGGTTCCGTACTGTATGCCCCCCTTAAATATTTATTTTAATTTAATTATTTATTATTGAATTGTATATACAACTAAAGATTCTGTGAATATTTCAAGCATCTACCCGTTACCATTATTCAGTCAAAATTCAGGTGTGTTGTATTTGAACCCCTCTTAAATATTAATTTTATTTTATTTTTAGTATTTGTTGTTATAGCGGCAACAGAAATACATAATCAGTGAAAATTTCAGATTTCTAGCTACAACGGTTTATGAGATACAGCCTGGTGACAGACAGACAGCGGAGTCTTAGTAATAGGGTCCCGTTTTTACCCTTTGGGTACGGAACCCTAAAAAATGATGCGACAGAGGATCATCTGCGTGTAAGAGGTGTGCTTATCTCAGTGCATCGCGGGTTCATGACGCGGCGGCGCGCAGCGTGACGAAGAGCACGCACCGTGACCTAGCTGGTCCTCGCTCGACACACTTGCACTCTACTTCAATGGGGCTAGCTTATTTCATTCGACAAATGTGTTTCAGACACACACTTTTGAATAGTCAAAAATAATAATCTACACAGTAAAAACTAAAAAAAAGCAATTACCTACTTACATAAATCAATTCAAGTGATGTCGATGATTATTTAGCAGTTTCAATACTTTTTCGACGCCATCTTGCTGTGATTATGTCCTACGATGTGCGTTTCTACCGCTTTCATTATTTAATTTTTCGCCTACTGAAATTACTCTATCTTATGAGTAGTTTATGATGAGTACGATATAAGTACTTACGTACTGTAATCCAAAACATCAACAAACTGATTAGCAAACAACTTGAGTAGGTAACAACATTTATAGCTGTAAAACGAATGTCAATCGCCGGGATATAAAAACTACCTAGTTACGAAAATAGCTTTACAAATTTACCATTCAAAATCAATTTCTGGTTCCTTAGAAAACACCTGGATATTTTTCAAGATGACTTTTATTCTTAAATGAAGTGAGTAGAATTTTGTTTCTAATGTCAACAGTATTTGTAATAATAGCCCAATTCCATGACCTAACTAGCCATTTCTTCAGTAGGTAGTCTAAGCTATCCTTCAGTCAAATGAAATTTCCAAGGCACACCAACTATTGATTGAAGACAGATATCCGAATTGGGATGGCTACCCCAAGTATTGTCTTAGAAAAACCTTACAAAAAATGCTATGGTTCTTACTATGTGTTCCTTAACCGGTGTCTCACGGTCGTTGTTACAATTTAGACCCAAAGTTTGCAGCGTGTGAACTCTCCAGGCTCCAGCCACGGGCTATCATGGCTACAAACTATGTAAGGCCTATTTACCTTCAGCTAGTCGCTTCAGGCCATATAAGCCTTACGATAATTAAGAACTATCACCACACGCGATCTCCGTAGCGAATGTCACCAGAGATAATTCGCATAGATATTGCTGCGCCAGCACCATTCCAGGACATGAAACTCGCCTGGTTAGGGACACCATATTTAGCATCATTGCTAGTATCGTAACAGCAGTGAATGCGACATGTGCGTTACACAGTACCCGTATGCAGTATCATCCGCTTTCAACCGGTTCTATGGGAAATGTAGGAGAGGCCTATGTATTTAGCAGTAGAATTCTTGAGAATTAGTAGATGATTCATTTGTTAAACGCTGCAATAACGAAGGTTTCTCACACATAGTTGTGTTCACGTAAGTTAGAAGTTGACAAACTATTGCAAAAGTCAAAGAACATATTTTAATAATTGCTTAATAATTGGGGTAGATTATATTGTATCAAAAAAACGAAGTCGTGTCTTACGTCCCGGGCGACATACCTAAGCGTAGCGAGGGACTCTACAGTTAACTCCCCGAACGTAGCGAGGGTGTTTTTTCACTCGGGAAATATTTAGAATCCTGAGTGAAGCGAAGGGTTCAAGTCGCCCAAAACGAAGACAGACTTGGTTCTAGTGGTGCATACTCTACTTTTCATACCTCTTGCGAGACCCTAGGAATATGAGTAGTACTTACGTTATAAACTCACTAACGGCACGGCAACTGTCATAGTAAGGAGGTTTTATTCGATTTTAAAGAATATGTATAACCTCTTTGGTGCCCATATCAGTTCGATTTTATAAAATAAAACCTCCTTATAATGCCCGTTTGGGCATGATAATCGAGCTGGCCATGGTTTTTTGTTTTTCACGCAGTATTTACATTCTCTGTTCTATTACGGATTGTGTGCAATTCTATGAAAATTCGTAGGGATATTCAAATTTGTTTTATCTACACTAATGTTGTAACATTCTACTTATGTTTCCAATACTTGACTTATAATGACTACTGTTATAGCGCAGAAAACACTCAATTTAAGCAATTTCACATGATGTTATAATATCCACATCGATATCGATCTAGTGTAAGTTTTTGCAATAAAAATGTAATGTAAAATGTAATGTAATATCGTAAAATCTCATTATAACATCGCGCGCTCACTCCTGATTGGCCCTGCGCGCGCAGCTGCGCTCTCATTGGTTAGATTATTAATGGCGCCAAGTTCACTGTGACAATACACGTACGCGTGAATTTAATGTTTCGCAATATGTTTTTTTTTTATTATTATTTTTATTAGTGAAGATAAAGTAGTGTATGCAACTGCATATAACACGGGTATTAAAACACTCGTTACTATTATGAAACTCGCTGCGCTCGTTTCATAAACTCACACTCGTGTTATACCCTTCATTATATGACAGTTGCATAAACTACTATTATTTTATTGTGAACAATACCGAGTTGCCTAGTGAGTACCAAACACTAACACAACCACCAATGTAAAGAGGTTTTATTCGATTTTACAAAATGAAACCTCTTTACGATGTCCTTAAATGTTCTAAGTTAAGACATACGAATATTACGAATTAGTTCCGATGTGTATGTCACTGAGCTCCTCCTAAACGGCTGTACCGATTTCTTGTATGCGTTTGGATGGTTTTGATTTACAATTAGTCCGGGAGTGAAGCTAAGTTCGCCGGGTCAGCTAGTATCATTATTAAGTAAATTAAAACATTTTCCTTTTTTTTTTTCTCAATATGACGACGTCAATCAATTATTTAATGTAGAGCCAACTTTATAAGGGTAGCACGGATTTCCGAGACACAAGCTTAAATCATTCTCAAGCTCATGAATATTGTAGCTAATAAATAAGTTCATTTTAAGTTGTTAATTATGTTAAATTCTATACATTTTAAGTTTATTAGCAAAATTGTAATTAATTTGTGTCAATAAATCATTTATTTATTTATATTTATTTATATTCTCCAACCACACAGACAAAGTGATGGATGCGCGAATAATACTCTGCTTTATTTCTGGTCGGTACTCCATTTCCATCTATAACGCAAGAAAAAAGGTTTTCCGCTATCGGAAAAAAATTAAGGTAAGTAGGCTTTTTCTAGCTCTGCAAAATTTACTATTTAAATAACAAATGTTTTTATTGAATCTTAAACACAATCAAATCGTGTGCATTTATTCGAAAGACAGGATAAAAAAATGCAAGTGGAGTCCCTCCGCGCGGAAGAAGTGAAACTTCGACGCAACAGTGCTTTCATACCCCCTCCATGGTAGTGTTAAACGTTTAACGCAACCTTGTTGGAAGTCGCATTAGATCACTTCAAAAATGACACGTTAAATTGTAGGCCCCGGTTGTTTTAACCGTTTAGCCATGTCAGAGGCCTTCAGGCGGCCTAAAAACTAGGCTAACCAGGGCTAGCCACCCGGCCTATACGAACTTACCTACTTACTTACTTCAAAAATTATTTGATTCATAAAGTTTTTGTAAATAATCGACAATTAAATATATTGGATAAACTTACTAAGCTTCTTATGCGGTCCAAAATAGCCGTGGATTTGGGCAGACAGCACATCGGGCCGACTCCCATCCAAATCCTCCCTGGAACCGCAAAAGTACTAGTCAAGTGGTATTAGATAAAATTAACTTCATATTTATAGACGTGACGTAACTTCTACTGAGTTAGATAAATAGACTGACTTTTGTCCACAGAGATTCATGCAAATAAACAAATCAGACAAAATGGCTTAGTGCGGAATCAACTAGCAGACATAGGTATTGCTAACAACATTAACCGTCTTACCACAAAAGTTTTACGCACGCTTTAGACACAAACTTAACAGTACAAATTGCACGGTAAAACAGTGTTCAAAGCGTGTTTAAATATTTTGTGGTAAGGAGGCTAGTAGTTTACTTAGACGATTAAGAAGATAGAAGTAGTGTCAAGAAAATTTTCCAGTAGGTCACGCTTTTTTTCGACTTTAAAAAAAAAAAAAATATCAAAAGCGTCGTCAGCTAACTGAAAGGACAGTTCCTTATTAGCAGAACTCTATAGGCTATAGGCTTATAACGTAAGAATCTAAAGATCAAGGTTAGGTTAAAAATTAGCGTAAACCTTTCTTTTTATCTATGCCGGAACAGAGCAGTTGGTTAATGGTCTACTTATCAATCATCATCATCTCAAACATTAGTCGGATGTCATCAGACTCTACTATATTGTTTGTATTGTACTAGATGAAGATAGTCTAGCACCTATGTTCTACTTTTATAGGAGGGTACTAAAACAAATATCAGGGCGATAATGAGAGATGTCCTTACAAGTGCTATTTCAGAACAAATTCTCTGCTCAAGCCAATCAAAGTAAACAAAACAGTCTATAACCCGTCACATGGGTTTTGGCGGGAACACGGAAAAATCATGTCGCCTCATTGTATTATTTTGTAAAACTTTTGTTTTTATCAGTGAAATATTGTGGTATTTCTTTGATTATGAGCTGACTTACGTGCATAAGTGTAGGCAAGTAATATAATGTGACGTATCATGTTGTTCCGTGTTGTTACCAAAACTCCAAAGACGTATCAGGCAGTATGTGGTCAAACGCAAACCTATTCAGAATAAAAAAAAAATAATTAAAAAAAAAAAAAAAAAAAAAAAAATAAAGTAAAGCTAGTAAAGCCGCTACTGCTTTACTGAGGTATGATTTCGACTATGTTTGGACTTGACTACAACTTTATTGGACTATGACGTGACTATATGTGACTTACTATTTTGATAAAATATCAAAAATTATTAAAAATACTTGAAACTGGCAAATGCACAATAATGTGACGCCACAAATAAAAAGAAGAAGAAGAACCCGTCACATCAATCTTCCAAACTGAAGCAATTACAGAACCGACACACCAAACATCAGCTGCGCAACAGTTGTGCAGACGACGCAGATCCATTAGGACATTAGCATTCAGCATTTCCTGGGACGCATTCGTGACTAATTAAATAGGTCTACGATGTATTCGAAATGGTAAAACTCATCGGCATATCAGCTTTCACCGAGCGTAACACCGTTTATCATCTGCATTGGAAATAAGGAACCGTTCTAACGAGCGTTATCTTGGACGAGATGGCGAGTAGCCGCTGATTGTCCCTTTAACTGCGATTTATTTAAATTTTAGTAGGTTAACTTCCAGTAATCAGACCATGTAAATAGTAGTAGTAGCTCTGGGTAGAAAAAGCGTTCATGCAGAGTCAATTAATACTCTATCTTAAAAGTTATAATTATTTTTCTCAAATATGTAATGGCATAACCGACATCAACCGTGTAGCATTCTAATAGTTCGCACGGATCGATCGATGTAGTTTATAATTTTTCACATTATTTTTGATTTATCAAAAACGGCTCAGCCGATTTAAATAAAATTTAAACGACTAACTATCTATTAAAGTTTGATCTACCAAACAAAAAAAAGAATTATTGAAATCGGACTACTCTCTAAAAAGTTATGCGTGGTTATACATAAATAAATATACGCGTCGACTAAAACAAAACCTCCTCCGTTTCTTTGGTTAAAAATGCAATCAATGGGTGGCGAAATATCTCAAATGCATTAGGTGATTGTTTGGTTTAATTAGATACCTACTCTTCGTAAAAGCACAGGGTTTTCTTATTAATACGTTCAACATAGCGCAATAAGCTATATTTAGAGCTTGTAGTACACCACCGTAATCCTTACATACTCGTAGTATAAAATAAAGTCGCTATTTTCGTTTGTTTGTCTGTATGCTTAAATCTTTAAAACTACCTACGCAACGGATTTTGATGCGGTTTTTTTTAATGGATAGAGTGATTCAAGAGGAAGGTTTATATGTATAATACACCTGTGCGAAGCCGGGGCGGGTCGTCTAGTTTTAGATAATTTTATTACCTACACACGCTTTGTTTTTAGTGTAAAGACATTAGTAGGTAGGTAAAATATAAACTAGTAAAAGAAATACACGTAAGGGAACTTACAAAGACAACTTACAAACTTTTGGCTAGTTAAATTTACAATACTTTGTTGAAATACGGCTTCGAAATATTACTATGTGTAAAACAGTTGGATGAATAAATAATGAAATTAAAATTTATGTAGACACACAGTTCGATGAGTTAGGTATAATTAGACCAAAAAAAGAAAGGTATAATTGAATTATTAGAACGGCTGAACGTATCCGTACATGGTAAGAAGACCGAGTAAGAGCAGGAGCGATCATCGAAAATCTATGCTTGTGCGAACGAGAAAGCAAACCATGCGATCCTCTGCGATCGTCAAAAAATATTCTAAGGTTTCGACAAAAAAAATATTTTGATAATTATTTTTCGCAAAAAATAGCATGACCTACGAGTACTTCACCCGTGTACAGAATTCGCGAATATTTCGCACGAATCGATGTTAAATTTTTCACATTATTGTTGATTTATCAAAAATGGCTCAGCTGATTTCAATAAAATTTTAATGGGATTTCGAAGTATACTCGTACTTTTTCCAAAAATTTTTTTTTTTATTGAAATCGGACCACTACGAACAGAGTTATGCGTTGTACATAAAAAAATATTATATACGCGTCGAATTGAGTACCTCCTCCGGTTTGTTTCGTTGGTCAAAAAGTGGAAGCATAGTTAAACACACTCTAGTATACTTGCCCTATGTATGAGCAGGGTGACCCGCGGGTCGGGTCGCTCGAGCCGCTATTTGCTAATGTGCCCCGGAGACCGATAGCAGGAGGTAAACAATATTAGTTTATTAGCATGACTACGACATCCTCCATACCGGTAGATTGTGGATTCCTGAGGTTATGAGAGAAATTACGCAGTAATCAATAATGATCTCTATACAATTTTATTTATTTAATTTACGGTCAGTGTTTGGATGGGTGACCGCGGGTCATTTTTAACTTAAATGGGTTTATAGTCTTTACTGCGAGTACGACCTCTGGTAATATCTAACTTATCTATAATATGCAGAAATCATGATTGCTAGGGTGGGTTAGTATGTTGTCCTTTTTAGGGTTCCATACCCAAAGGGTAAAAATTATAAAGATATTTATTACTAAGACTCCACTGTCCGTCCGTCTATCTGTCAGTCACCAGGCTGTATCTCATGAACCGTGATAGTTAGAAAGTTGAAATTTTCAGAGATGATGTATTGTTGTTGATGTTGCCGCTAAGAACAGAAAAAAAAAACAAATATTTAAATGTTTCTCCCATACAAGAAACATGATTTTTTTGCTCGATTTTAATAACGGCAACAGGTAAATGCATTAAATACTCACAGTATATTAATTTGTCCCACCCTTTAAACTAAGTAACTAAATTAAAATAAAATATATTAAGGGGTCCATACGGTACGGAACCCTTCATGCGCCAGTCTGGCTCGCACTTTTTTCCGATTTTTTCTGTACTTCTGCAGAAGAACCTCTGGAAGCGATGTTGTGGTCGAAGATGAAGCACGCAGACCTAGTAGATACCTATTCACTCTGACCTTGAAAAGTTCAGATTTTTTAATAGCCATTGATAGGTTTATTTAGTTACTACCTTACTACGTATTCCGCCAGGTAATGCTGTTTTCAAACTATAAAATCAGACATGTACTTGGTTTATCAATGGCTAGATCATTGCAGACATATCGATACCCTAAATAGATGACAATGTACGCAGATATCGAGATACCCTCATTTTGAGTACCAATAGCACTATGCTATCTTTAGTAGCATGTATGTATCACGTTATACGCTGTATACCTTTTAATAAACACATAAAGCTCAAAAGCTATCAATTTTTATCGTTAATTGCTTGTAGGTAAATGTGCACCTCAGAGAAGGGAAAATAAAATAAATAGATAAATGCTAAAAATAAATGATAACCCGCTCACCCGTAAATCCATCTCATGGCTTGACACACACATGCACAGAACACGATATGTTTATTACTATGACAAATAATGTACTGAATAAATATATTTAGTTAATCAGCGTATGAGTAGAGCACGAGTGATAGAGGCGGGTGCGCAGGAATACGCCGCAAAGGGACTGCGTGGTTTTGTGTAGGACACGAGATACACAGAAGAAAAGCAAACGTCATAGTTATACTTGCTCTCCTGTATTAACAACGCACAGTGACTTGAGAAAACTTCTTGTTTACACTTTATGGATGAAGATACTGCCAGGTCAACCGGGATGAATAGGCTACAGAAAAACCAGTAGCAACTTATGACACAAGTCAAATGTACAGACCAATGAGGACAGAATATGTATTACATATTCGATTTAGCTATTACTAAGAAAACACCTCAAATTTCACCAATGTCTCAATCTATATTTTTGTATTTAATACCTATACCTTATAAAAAGTAATTTATTTTAGATTTAAGTTTTGAAGTTTTTTAAGTTTACATGCATAGAAATCTACTTCAATACTATAAACATAAAATAAATAATGTTTTTTTTATTTTATCTACAATTATTTGTCTTCAAGTTCTTTTTCCTATAGAATAGCTGGTATAAGATGAAATACAGGTAGGTACGGTAAATATATTGCACTACAAACGCTTTCAGGGCGTTAGTGTTAAATTTTTTTTAATTGAAAATTTAGTAACCAGTCTCCAGGGTCTGTGCCCTTTGTTAACTAAACACAATTTTTTGATTTTCACTGTACAAAGAGAGTAATCTTAGCCTAAGTTATTTAGTCGGTGCACTGCGTGAATGCCACGAGCACCCCGGCGACCTGCAAGCAGCACCCGATCACGACTGTGACACATGTGCCAGCCATAGCTCTCGACCATATTTGAGGGAAGAGAACGACCCGACACATGATGCTGCGGCAAGAAGTAGCCTTCGATGGCGAGCATAAATATGATTGGGGCATGCACGCAATGCTTATTTAAAAAAAAAACATATACACATTTTCAGTGGCCTTACTGTGTAAGCGCTCTGAAGTTCGGCTTTGCTTGTTCTCCTGCTCGCGCCAGTCACTCACGCCATGAGGGCGTGCGGGAGGAAAAGCGAAGCCAAACGTCAGCGCTTACACAGTAAAGCGTCAGGTCCTATGGCAATTCTCCATCTCCCGGCCCGGAGTTAGTGGATTTGCTATTCCGTTGGGTTAAGTCTACAGACTGATATATCTTACAAAGATTTTACCCTCGTCAAAAAGGTACTCTACTAAGCATCAGGCGGAATGCTTTCAAACACATGCTTGTGTAGATAGTATGAGTTGGATATCTCCCGTCCAACTTTTCCTGCCTAAATATAACACGAAGTAAATATAAAAATAGGATAATGTGATGCGATAAATATATATCTTTATGATTCTTTACAGCTAGAGATAGCGGGTGACCGGGACATGTCGGGACGCCAGCTAATGTACTGCGACAGCCATAGACTTGTATTGTAAGGATAGGACAACAACAAAGAAATAACATCGATGCTTTTAGAGCGACCAATTTGTTTCAGATGCGCCGACTTCAGAGTGATGATACTTATGAAGAGATGCCGCCTTAAACCCGGCTTGTTGGAAATCTATATGGGAGACCTGTATTCAGCAGTAGACGTCTTACGGCTGATGGATATTAGGACAAACATGTACAGACTAAAATTGTACCTTTAATTAACGAGTGATTTTTTCAGTTAATCTTTAAAGAAGCTATTTCGACTAAGATAAACTGACTACATATACAGTCTATATAGTCCAAGTCTAATAAGCCCTGATATAGAAAAGAGATTAAACAATTTTATCCACATTTAACCGACGAAACGGAGGAGGTACTCAGTCGACGATTATATTTTACGACGATTATATATATGAAAGCGCATAACTTTTTGCAGAGTATTAGGTAGTCCGATTTTGATAACTCTTTTTAAATTGGAAAGGGTATACCTACCCCGAAATAGTCCCAAATTCTAACAAAATTGGTTAGGTAGTTTTTGAAAAATTCACAATTTTTATAAATAAAATCGAGAGAACTATTCGAATTTTCTACTTAGATTGCAATTTTGAAGTCAATTGTGCTACTTATGGCAAACATAATGATAATATCAATTGTCAATTTCTATATATAATACATTTTCTTTCATATTTGGGGGGTAAATAATTCAGTTGGAAGAAAATTTCTCTATTTGCTTCTGTAGATAAAATATATTAAATACATACAGAGAGATAGTGATGTTGAAACGTTGAACGCCAAGTTTGGACTACCACCTCTAGACATCGAGCTCTATGTCAACTGTCCAAGGCAGCTCTCTACTTATCTTCTCGGGGTTAACGATTTTTGCATGGAAAAGTACTAACACGATTACGCGTATTAATGTAGTGCCCGGCTTTATATATGGTACGTTTGTATAATATAAGGGCAAGTCCGTATAGTTTCTGAGAGATACGTTCAAAATCCGGATTTAATCTTTTTGTAGAGCACTTTTCTTTACTCATTGCCCTATTGCTGGTGCTTGGGCTAGTACTTGGCCAGTTGATGAGTCAGATCAGATATAAACGCTATATTTCTTGTTTCTTACTTTTTTTTTTTCAAGGAATAACTTTAGTAAATAATTGCAAGGTTATATTTATAATATGATACTTCCAAAAATTTGCGAAAAAATCACGATACGATAACTTAGTTTTATGTTTTTACTAGCGACCCGCCCTGGCTTTGCACAGGTGTATTATACATATAAACCTTCCTCTTGAATCACTCTATCCATTAAAAAAAACCGCATCAAAATCCGTTGCGTAGTTTTAAAGATTTAAGCATACAGACAAACAGACGACAAAAATAGCGACTTTATTTTATACTATGTAAGGATAATAAAACACCGTATTCTTCTGGAACTTCACTTCTTATTGCAATCCAAATTAACTTTACATTTATAAAGCTTTATCAAACAATCTTACAACTCGAGATTAAACATCAACGCCGTATAGTTTTTCCTCTTTGTTTTTTCATAGTGTTGCTAGCACTCCTTTTTTGAATAATCCCAAAAAATAGGTCGGCGCATCTCGGTTACTTTTACAACGTTTTTACTTATTATTTAATACCAAAAATTCAACTAAAATGAATACAATAGCCACAAAAAGGTGCAAAATTAGCGCTCATAGCGTTATACTTATTTATACTTAGATACATTTAGATAAATATCAAAAATCACAACATGTTACCTACTTAACACTGAATAGATAAATCAAAGTATTTTTTTCTCTTAGATATTTAACAGCTGATCAACGTCCGTGTTCAAATATTAATTTAATACCAGTGAGATACAGTACAGCATCATAGCGTACCTACATAGTATTTTATTATGTAATGGGTAAATAAAAAAAAGATCATTAAAATCCTGTAGACGTCCAATCTCTACGCCGACAGTAAGTGGACTGAGCAAATGATTCGTCATCCATTGTCAACGACCGACAAAGATAACAAACCGAAATCGTATATTTATCTCAGTCTTGTCCTCGACGTGCTATATACCAGTACCGTACTATAAGTAGAAAACAATGTCACATTTTATCTATTAATAGTAGGTCGGTGCAGGATGCGCGGCGCGGGCGCTGCGTCGATGCGCATGCGCCAAAATTTGGCACGTAGGTATTATAGGGTAGATGCACCGGTTCATCTTAATACCGTTTGTGGCCACTTTGAATATTAAGGATTAAAAAGAAAATTTTATGTTAAAATATATTTTTTTTAATTTCTAACATGTAGATTCAGACGAACAACATTTATGGTATCCATTATTTACCTATAATTATCATTTATACAATAATGTTGTCACCAACTGGCCACAACCGGGTCAGTGGCCACAACCGGTACACCCACTATACCATCAGAACAAAAGCTACTACAAACCTAACGTGCGATACCAGCATCTCTAGCATAGCAAAGGGATAATAATAATTGTATTTCCACTAATTTATCGCCTCGAAAAGGAAACAAAGTATGGATTAACATAGTGACAAGTGATATTAAAGTAGAATTTAAAATAGAATTTAAAAAATTGTTTAAATCCACAGTTTAAATCCCTTTGCTATGCTAGGATCGCTGTTGAGGGTTCTTCTTACCACAAAAATGTACTTATAAAATTATGGGTTCTGCACCTGTCAATATTATCAAAATATGTTTTGAAGTTTCTCCCTGAAAAATCTACCCTCACCCACCGAATCGAGATTATCTTTCGTGTTTCTTTCTAACTCGTGCCGTATTAAATCAATGCATCTTTTTTTAGATTACATCTTTTTTTATCGCTAATAAGTGCGCGCTTTACCACCAACTCGCCTGATGGTAAGCGACGTTGTGGTCGAAGATGAAGCACGCAGACCTAGAAGATACCTATTCACTCTGACCTTGGAAATCTTTAGAATATATCTCTTAGGAAACAGGGAAGCAGGAAGACTGTTCCAGTCCCTGGCGGTAAGAATCAGAAAAGTTGAATCAAACCGCTACGTACGAATCGAAGGAAAATCGACAGTGTAGGGGTGGTAATGTGGCGTCCTCCTACTTGTCCTGTAGTAAAAAGGGGATGATAGGATAAGGTCGTGCAGCTCAGATGCACACTCTCCGAAATGAATCCTATAGAAAATGGACATACTCGCAAGCTAGCAACACTACGGCGATGCTCCAGGCTTTGATTTTTTTTTTCAACTAACTTTTCATCGCCTATAAGCCGAACAGCACGCCGGTCCACCGATTCCAAGGCCTCGAGCTGATACTTAGTCGAGCCATCCCAAAGATGGCAGCAGTATTCCAGACACGAACGGATCTGTGCTTGATACAGAGTAAGCAACTGTCCCGGTGTGAAGTACCGCCTAACCTTGTTCAGGATACCCAGCTTCATACCAGCCAATTTGTCAATAGAATCTAGGTAGATTCTAGGTACGTGCCGTACCTAGTTCAATGTTGGAGTAAGTGTTAGTTCCAGCAGTTCAAGGCGGTCTGTCACTGTTAAAGGTGTATCTCGAAATATATATCGATCGAAACATTATTCCTCTGGGATCTCTCTGCACGAATCCCACACGCGCGCTACTCGCTAAAACTAACACAATTTAATAACTAATAAATAAATACAAGCGACGCAGACGGCTGCAGAAAACATTGACGTCATGTCCACTAGAACTTAATAGAGCGCAGCATTCTCGAAATTACCATGAAAACAAATATGTTTAATGCAAATGCAAAGTGCTCTGTTATCTAAACAAAATTTTGTAATGTATATTTTTCTGAGTGTGCAAGTATCGCTTCGAAAGACCTTGGAAAGAACTACCTGGCTTCAGCCATCAAATATGTAGTACTTACGTGATTAAATTACTTGAAAAACCAAATATATACAATATTATTCAAAATCAAGGTGACAGAGCGTAGCGCTGCACTGGTACGCTAATAAAATGTTGTTTCGCGAAAAACTGTGCAGGAAAATCGCGAGTGAAATATGTTTTTCATGACTCGTTTATACGCATATGGTCGCATAATTAGGTCTTAACACAGCTTGAGTCTTGATTAAAATATGCGAACTATACTATTTATCTCGGTATTCATGTGAAGATCACCTCTAGACGACCTCCTGCGATATGAATACCTCATTACCTGCAAATTTGAGTTCGCGAGAAGCTAATCCCAAGAATGGAGTACTTGGTACGAGTGTATACACAGAGTGTAAACACTGGTGCAAATATTGACGTGCAGTCGAGCCTGCATCTGAGATGCCAAGTGCTATACTTTGACAAGGACGTTAGAAAATTGATGAATCATAACAATATGTCATCATGATAATTTTCTCGTTCGTATCTACGTTAACTAATTTTTAAAAAGGTAATAAAACAAGATCCCAATTAGTCCAGGATTTAACTCAAGAAATCTCTTTACCATTGGCTATAGCTGGCTAGCTAACAGTTACTAGTTATTTTTAAAATTAATTTTACCTTTTGGCCTTTGAGGCCTCTACAGCTTACCCGACTTGGGCGAGCGCAGAAGGCGACGGAAGGTAAGGGCACCTGAGAAGGCACGGACCTCGGCTTGGGCCGTCACCCGGCGGGGGAGATCAGACTTGCCCGGACACCCCAGAAGCGGTGTGCCCTGTGGCTCTAATGGGTTGAGCTGGTTGACTATTTGAAGAGAATCTAACCGATCTTCTGACAGATCCTGAGGGTCCTCGACCTCGCCGGCGGGGTCGGTGTATGTCGGTGTGCATTGGGTAACCGGCGCCTACACCAAATACGGAATACTTTCTGTTGCAGGGAGCTGTCGGATCGGAGTTGATTTATATTTTCTCTATGGGGTGGGGGTTACTTTTGCCAACTACAAGAGAATAGAAAGTAATGATTTTCAAGTTTCTTGGGGTGGGCAAACAACCTTCTAGAGGGTGCACCGCCCACCCATGCAAGCTACGCTCATACTTTTTTCTTTTAACAATAAGTACCTCATTTACGTACCAAAATGCATCGTACACTTAAACATCCTGGTAAGACTTCAATTATATTATTAATGTTTACATCAGTGAGCATTACAACATTTGAGATTAAGTTTGGATAAAACTTAAATTTAAAATTTAAAAAACCCCCGACAGACTAGACAGTGTCCTACCACTGATAAAATATCTTATCTTTCATTTGACAACCATTTTGGGCACATTTGTAGAATTTTGGTTCTTCCATCCCCACTTTAACCCACCATAACTCTTAAACGGCTCAATTGATTTTTATAAAACATAGCTAAGAACACTCTCGATTAAGTCTCCTTTCATCCAAAAAAAACTAAACTGAAATCGGTTCATAGGTTCGGGCGCTATGATGCCACAGACAGACAGACAGACACACAGACAAACAGACACGTCAAACTTATAACACACCTCTTTTGCGTCGGGGGCTAATGATCAAAGAAGATTTTCAACATCATTATCAGCCTGTGTCGACCCACTGCTGGGTCTAAGCCTCCTGGAGACATAGGCCTCCTCTCTCATTTGCCATTATTCCGTAATTTAGACTAATTTTATCCACACATGACCTGCGATGGGTCTGATGTCGACGACCCATCGGGCTGGTGGTCTGCCTACGGAACGCTAATCTACTATTGGGAGCCAATCAGTCAGCAACCTACTTCACCTGCCGTTACCAAGATTGTAATGGTCACGTAAAACATTTTCTCGAGTTCAAATAGGTTTTAAATCAATGGTGTGAATGCGGTTAATCAGTACAAATTAGAAACAACCATTCTCCCAGCTTTACCCGAAGTTTCCCAGAAAATGACGTAGAACTCTAGACACCATTCGAAACAAAACACTTTGAAAATATGGACACCACGACGAACTTTTTACACTCGCACTAAGAAACATATTTTAATTAGTAATTACAGACAACTGTAAAATTAGAAATAGCATTGTAAATTGTAATGAAGTCGCAACGCAAGATAAACCCGAGAAGTGTGGTCAACCGCACCACCTAGGTACCTAGTACCAAGGTACATCTACAGTCTAAACATGATACTATTGTGTACCGAGCTGTCTCCGTCAGCCTGTCTACAGTCTATCTTTAGATTGGCACTGTATATATTGACTTATTTAACTATTCTTTGCTATTACACTTGATTTTCTTTGACGTCAATAATAATTACTGGCAAAATGGGGCTTAAAACCCTGAAAATATGTCACTGTAATATTATAGTAGTACCATGGGCACAGATTTACTTCCCGTAGTTCTACCAAGCACCCTATAAGTACTACGGAAAGAAATCTCGTGCTTGTGGTACTGCTAGTAGTATATCTGGTTGTACCACGGGCAACAAACGATTCTACTTTATTATATCTATGGACTAGTATAGTAGTACGTGTGCCACACTGAAAGTTTTTAGAATTTCATTAAAGGAACGAAGTAGAAACTATCTGACCTATTCACTATCTTATATAATATATTACTTATCAATCTGTGCATCGTTGTATTCGATGGCGCCTCTGGAAGAGCCAGCAGGCCTACTCTGCCTTAAGGATCTCCAGCGTGACATTTTTGTCGTTTAGCCAAATCATAGGGTACCTATTCAGCGCAGAGCTTCCTGCCAGCTAAACATTACCAAAAGATGTTTCGTATTTAACTCATAGAAATGCCACACCTTTTACAAATTGTATAGTGTATCAATTTCTTATCGGAAATATGGGGCGCATAGCATTGATTTTATAATGGATGGTCAATTTTAACAGACACATTTGACGAGAACCATCACTGAGATTACAATAATCATACCTCGATCTATTAAACTAGCCTGTAACACTGATTAGATACAGGACTTCAACTTTAAATATTAAACAAAAAAAATTAAGACTAATGTTGTTTTTAAACTTTTGCGATTTGAACACATTATTATTATGTACTACGGGACTAATCGCGCACTAAAATTACGAAATAAATAAATACCTCATCATCCCGACGTAACCGTTTTATCCCGCTATTTTAGTGCGCGATTAGTCCCGTTGTACATAATGATAACTCGAAAGTCACAAGAAAATACAAGCTGAAAATTTTCGTGCGCCAAGTTCAAAGAAACGAGGACACGTCATTTTAATATTGCCGCCAAATGTTTAAATCACTACATAGTATATAATATTTTTTTGCAAAAAATAGCATGACCGACTGCACCCTAGAATTCGCGAATATTTCGCACGGATCGATGTAGCATTTTTCACATTATTGTTGATTTATCAAAAATGGCTCAACCGATTTCAATAAAATTTTAATGGGACCAATTTCGAAGTATATTCTTTCCAATAAAAAAAGGATTATTGAAATGGGACTACTACGAAAAAAGTTATGCGTGGTTATACATTTAAAAAAATATACGCGTCGAATTGAGTACCTCCTCCAGTTCGGTTCGTCGGTCAAAAACAAAGTAGCTTCCCGCTGTGTGTCCCCATGTATGCTTATATCTTTAAAATTCCGCTACGTTTATGTGTATAATTCACCTGTGCAAAGCAGAGGCGGGTCGCTAGTCGTTTTATATAAGGATGTTATGTACCTCATTAAATTGTTAAAAAGCTATATTTTCAAACTTAGTATTCAGTTTGTTTTAAAATTGCTTTGATCAAGCCTATTCTACAAACTTTCAGTTTTACCATCTTAATATTAGTACATATACCTATATACCTGTACCTATATAACATACTATTAGTACCTATCTAGCGTCCAACTAGGACAAAATTGGCACAGGACCGGAAAGGGTGACGTAGTAAGAGGACTTTGCTCATGAGGATTTTGTTGCTCTGTTGTCCATTGGGTCTGTCCCAAGGATTTTCAATGAGGCTAGTTGAAAGCGGCTTGCATCTTGCGTGTTCCTGTGCGTTTTGCGCCTCGATTATATATTTATATGAAAGATTTACCTTGTCCGGTCCTTGTCCACTGTGGTAAATGTAACCTTTAAAAAAAACCGGCCAAGTGCGAGTCGGACTCGCGCACCGAGGGTTCCGTACAAACCTGCAAGGTTTACAAAGTTCGTTCATTACGACAAAAAAAGTAATAAGTTTATATTTATTAAAAAATATATGTTTTGTAATGTAACTAAAAATTTAAGGTTTTCGGAATTTTTCCTTTATGTGTGCTATAAAACGTTGCTTCATGCCAAATTTCAAGATTCTAGGTCGACTGGAAGTACCCTTTAGGTTTTGATTCCCTTGCGAGTACTTGCGAGTTTTAAAATTTGCGGCATAAACGGCTGTATCTTTTGATTGCGTTGGCTTAGAAGTTTGATTTTTTCACAGCTTCAAGGGACAGTAGACCTGAGTACTGTACTGTACTGTATTAGCCTTTTTAATAGTCCACTGCAGGACGTAGGCCTACCCACGAAGGGTGTGGGTAGACCTGAGTAATTGATATAAATTTCAGCTTCATACCTCCACGCGTTCCTGAGAAAAAGGGTCTTGACAGACGGACGGACGGACAGACGGACAACAAAGTGATCCTATAAGGGTTCCGTTTTTTCCTTTTGAGGTACGGAACCCTAAAAATTACAGACAGACGGACTGATGGACAGCAGCGTGCTAATAATAGGGTCCCGTTTTTACCCTTTGGGTACGGAACCCTAAAAATGGGCAAGACTTATCTTTTGGTTTGGTGTTTCATATACCTAATAAAATCAGTTTATTCATAAAATATTTCATTTACATGTCAATACATAATCACTATCTAGAAAAATAGCCAACCAATAACCAATAGTTTCTAAACCTAATATAAACTTTTTGTTCTGATCCTTTTCTGATCTAAGATTTCGATCAATGACAAGATAACAACATAACATAGATTAATGAATATGCAGATTAGCAATAGTAATCGTCACAAAATTCGTCATAAAAAAGTAAGCATCGAATTGAAGTTGGACCGCAATGGTGGGGTAACGCCAATGAGCAATGAGACGTTTAAAATAGTCGTTTAAATGTCACTTAATGTCAAAATACAAATCTTGTCGTTGATTTCATAGGAGTTTATACGTTTTGGATGTTTTTAGTAACCTTAAAAGTTAGAACTCTTTCTCTATTTTTCTTTCTTCCAAGATAATACTTTTGTCAATCTGTCAAATTTGGTTACGTTACTGCTTGCAAATTGCAATCAAAGAGTATACCAATACTACGTAAGAAGAGACGGATCTCTCATACATAATGCGAGACATTCAGCTTTGTATGAAACGTGCATGGAGAGCTCATACCAACATGAAGATACTTATTTACATCATTTTAATGTTGTCAGCATTGTCATAACTATTTGTAGCATAAACTTAGGGATGTACCGTCTGACGATAAACTAAATATCGATAATTTTAATATCGATAATTTTCAGTTAGGGAAATTATGATATTTCGACTAGAATTATAGCATAAAAAAAGATATATATATATAATATGAATGTGTTTATTTAAACAAATTAGCTTATTCTATTATAGATAAGTGAAGAACAATCCGCGGTAGCACAAACTTTAAAAGACTGTACAATAACTATATAAAATATTATACATTTATATACATATATCATTTTGCAAGACTTTGCAGCTGAGCCTTCTTTACAGTATCAGCGGTTTTTTCTTCGCTTAATGCAAAGGACCTATTAGCTAGTCGACATTCATTGCGGATCAATAATAGAGTTAGCCGCTGTAATAGTCGGTCAACCATTGTTATTTTATGCTCAGTACACAGCCACGAAAAATCAATGTTAGCTAGAAATTCAGTTTTTGCTAAACAAGAGATATCATTAGCAAAAATTGTTGGTTTGATTTTTTCCTTCCACCACTCCTTTAATGAAATGTAGTCATATATTGAGTTTGGCTTCGGCTTTGCAATTTTCAGAGATGTGATACATTTTTTACATTTGACATCTCTCAAAAAGACTGAAGCAAGATACCCACTAACATATACCGTCGGTTGCTTCTCGAACTTTTTTAACATTTTTTCTATTTTTTCTATATCGTCTTCCAAATCCTTTTCTAAATCCTCTTCTTCTAAGTGCATGACCGGAAAATTCTCATTCGTTATTTCGTTTCATTTCTTCAGTAATTGGATTTAAGGAAATGTCTATAGAAGGCACAGCTGTTTTTCTAAGTTGAGTTCTCTTTTTCTTGAAATCTTTTGGCCTAAAATGCTTGCCACACACATATTTCAGCTGGTGTAATTTCTCAATGGGCACATAAATTAAGTCTATATTTCCAGTTGCTGCTAGCCATTTTCTACATCTGGAAAGAAAAAAAAATGTTTTGCAATAACGACCTTGTGCGAATTTCGAGCATGGAGCGTAGTCTTATTTAAAATGCGTAGTAATCACCACTCATCTTGAATAGTCATATTAATTTCCAAATCGGTATGTCGGATTATCGATAGTTATCGATAATATTATGCTAGTTAGCAGGCAGCACTATTGTTTACCTACGAAGTATTAGGTTATAAATTTTTTATTGAATATTTCCTTATTTATCACGTATGTCATATAAATATATCACAGTATAACATTATAAATACTTACCGATCTTTATCTAGGGGAAATTTTGCCATAAATAATCTTTTTTCACTGCCTGACCGGTATGTTTTTATGCGGCATATTTCACAGGTAATTTTGGTCGTTTTCTTTGCACTCATTTCAAATTATCAAATGTACAATGAGCTTTGCACTGTGGGCGTGTAAAATAACATTTATTTGGTTTAAAGAAAGCACTTCTGTATATTAAATTTACGTTTATAATACACTGCAAAATAACTCGGGATTTTAATGACGTGACAACTGACAAATGACACTATTGAGATGGAGAGCAATGGCGGCAAATATAACCCGACTAACTTTAAAAGAATATATTTTAGTGGTACATACGAGATGAAGCTAACTTTACGTTTTGTACGTATTATAGTAGCCATTAAAAAGAAAGCACGTTTCATACATTTGCTTAGATTCGTTTTTTTCTTAGGAAGTTGCGCCAGGCTGATTGCAATGCAATGCAAGACTGCAAGTAAGGCTAAAATCAAAACTCTAAAGTTACCATAAGTTAAATAGTATATATTATTTTACTGATGTCCCTAAGTAAGCTACAAAAATACGTCTTGAATAATTAGATAAGGTAATTATGTATCCAAAGCCTCAACCACATACCTCGACACCATCATCACCAAGTGAAAGTACCAGTAAAACTGAACGTATAAAAAGCATTATAGTATTACCAAGTAAAGCTGCTAGATCTGAAGATTTTAATTTAGAAAATGCTGAAGAAACTGAAATCGCAGCCCAAATCTCTGTTCCACAGGAAGGAGGATGGGGATGGGTAGTTGTGGCTGCAGCATTTTGCAATATGTTTTTATTGGACGGCGTTGCTTACACCTTTGGAAGCCTTTACAGTGCTATCACAGAAGAATTAAAAGTAGATCAAGCTTTGATTGGCCTGATAAATTCTATAGCAGTAGCACTATACTGTAGTTTTGGTCCGGTGGTATCAGCGTTGATCAATCGCTTTGGATTTCGGCTAGTTACTATGTCTGGATCAGTTATAACCTCATTTTCCTTGTTCTTCGCATATTTTTCTAATAGCTATGCGGCACTGGTTGTTTTTTATGGTTTTTTTGCAGGAATGGGATACTGTTTCATAGGTATGTCTAGCTCATTAGTAGTTGGATTTTACTTTGAAAAACTTCGAGCTCTCGCTTTAGCCATAGCTTTGACTGGATCAAGCGTAGGAATAATGGTCCTGTATCCAGTGAATACATTTTTGGTGAAGTTGTCTGACTGGCGCTCAGTTCTTTTGCTGCATTCTGGATTATTTGGAATAATTTACTTTTTGGGGATGACATTTAAACCACTTCTATCTCTAACAGTTACAAAAACTACCGATGATCCTACGCGGACCGTAACATATTTGCCGAATTTGTCAACACCAAAAGTGAAAACAGCTCAATCGCGTGCGAAAGACTTTTTAAAGCCCTCTACTACTGAAAAAATGTTTAGCGCTGTATCTAATTACAATTTCCCGACAGCAGCAGCCGTTGTTGAGGAGGGTGCATCAGTAAATACTGACGCCAACAATCAGGCAGGGGTGCCGGGACCATCGACGCCATCTCCTGTATCTAGGCTCACTTTAATAGCCCATGTTCCCAAAGGTGGTATGAGTCAAAGACAGCTAAATCAAGTGAAATCGATTATATCAAGGTCTAATATGCAGCAAAGAACAAATCCAAACCTAGTGGAATTGACAGTTCAAGTTGATCAACCAGAAAAGAAAATAGGATGCTGTGGAAGGCTTTGTCGATGGGAGCCGCATGTTCCAGAATCTCGCCCGTTGTATAGAGATGATGCATTTTTCGATGGAAGAGTGGAAAAGCTCCCAGTGTTCCAAAAAAATACAATAGATCCGTCTAATGAACAAAAAACCGGTTTGGAATATCAATTAGCCGTATCTCGCGCAGCGACGACAGTAGATTTGAAAGAAAGAAAGGGAGTGTGCACTACAGCAATCAGAAGGATTCTTTCAACTATGATGGATCCTAAACTTTTGAAGAAATGTTCGTTTTTATTATTTGTTTCAAGTACTTGCGTCGTCTCGTTAGGTAGTTTAGTGCCATACATATTCATACAAGATCGTAATAAAGAAGCCGGCGTTGCTGAATCGCACTGCAGTTGGTTCGTTAGTGTAATGGGATTAGCGAACGCATTTGGTAGATTGATCCTAGGCTCATTGGCGTGTAAAGTAGACCCTTTAAAATTACTTATTATTTCATGTTTCATGACGGGAGGTATAACGGGAGTGTCCAACTTATCTTTTAATGTATACTTTCAATATTTATTTAGTGCTGTTTTTGGTTTTTTTGTAGCCGGCGTGGTCGGTCTTCGTAGCATGGTTTTGGTAAGTTTATATGGTCTGGAAAATTTAACAAACGCAACAGGCATGATGTTACTTTTCATAGGAATGTTTTTTTGCATAAGTACCCCATTAACCTCTATGGTGAAATCCTTATTTGGTTTTTCTGTGGCTTTTTATTTTGCAGGTTTTGTTATGATTTTAAGCGGTTTTATGTTACTACCGGTAAGAATGTTATGTACACGGGAAAATAGAATAGAACAAGAATTGACGAAACCACGACCACAAAACCAACAGGACCCCACACCGGTTGCGGTTAGAAAACGCACGAAATAAAGAATAAGTTACCTATTTTCAAGAAATATACCTACAACAGGCAATAATCCTTAGGTGCCTACATTAGTTATATATATAAGTTTTAGGGATTACATTGGGCATGAAATTGTATTCATATAGTTATGTAAATAATCAATAAATAAAAGAAAATGATAACTGTTTTTTAATGAAAACAATAGATAAGTAGTGTAGAAACAAAGCGCGGATACGTGGAAGTTAAAATAGGGGAGTTTCTCGTGGACAAACTGATTTTAAACCCTTAGAGGTAATAGGTGGATAAAAATCCATTCTTCTCTGCCAGTAGGGATCAGTGGAACTGCCGTTGGAAATCTATTTGGGAGGTCTTTGTCCAGCTGTGAACGTCCTACGACTGATGGATGGATGGACGGGTAAGATACTAAATCAACAAACGTGGGTGTGGCTACTACGTGACACGACAAGATCTAGTCTTATGCAATCACTGAGAGTTGCCTATACATCAGCCAGGTGACGGCATACTTGGCAGGTCAAGCGGCATGGGCTGCCAAGGTTCACACTTCCGATCCGAAGTTGGGGGTAAACAGGGCAGGTGTAATTTGCTAACAACAGGTTAGATACATTACACGCCCACTAAACCTTACCTTGTATTATGTATGGGCCATTTATTTAAATTAATTGATATTTTGACAACTCTACATGGCCGTCTAAGATGCGACCCACGAGAACGATTTTATTTCTAGTAAAATAGAAATTTTTCGATATGTATACCTTCTTTAACATGACAACCTACTTAATTCCAGTTCTTTCCTTACTCTCTCGCGAACGATATATTTTGTACTTGTGGCACTTTTGTCGACAAACAGTAACATGTGCGTGCGAAATTAGCCGAGTTTTGACATTTCACCACGAGTATCTTCTCGTCACACTTTTTGAGGACGAAATACTACGAGATATGTAAAAAAAACTAAAATAAACAACCAGTGTTGCTGAATTGTGGAGAATTTGCCGAATTGCGGGGAATTATCTCTATTGGAGATTGTTGTGAAGATAGGTATTTTATTGTATCGATTTTACGAGGTAGTTTTGGTAAAGCCAGGCAATGATGTTTTATAAAAAGATCTGCTGACTCAAATAACTGCGTTGCTAGGCATGGCGACACATGCATGTCTGTATAACCGTCCGAATATCTTTGGTAGGTAATCAAAGAATCATATCTCTATCCCTGTTACACTAGTTGCTAAGGTGCGGCAAGACGTTGAATAAGACAGAAATAGCAACATTTTACAATTTCGTCTGATAATACCTACTTAGGGTGGCAGCTCATTAGATTGAAAATTTCCCCAAAATGTTACGATTCCTTCTCAATGTCAGTGATGCAAACCGATATTTATAATAATCAACATTTTAGTAATACCGAATGAATTTGAGTCATAATAAATAAAATATGATGTAAAATATACACATATTATAAATAAAATTGGAGTGTCTTTGTAACATTGAAATTACCGTTTTTTACTACATGTACAGTCAAACCTGGATAAGAGAGAGTTGAAGGGACCGCCATCTCATTCTCGCTTATAGAGGTTTTTCACTTATCCAGGTTTCTCACTTATCCAGTTTCGGAAGTGGCTACTCTCTCTTATAGAGGTTAAAAAATAAGTCTAATTTGTATGTAGGTATCAACATGCGTGAAGAATGATAAATATGTTTTTATATAGTATTTAGGTACTAATTATTTGGGTTATGTTGATTAGTATTGAACATAGATGATCGTTTGTTTTATTCATTCTAAAAGACACATATAAATATTGGGAAAATAAAAAAAAAACTACTTTTTTAAATATTTTCATGCCCTTTAGAGCACTGGGACCTTATAAGGACCGTATATCTATTGATTTTATAATTTTATAAAAGTAATTCTGATAAGTCAAATTCATTGCGTATTTCATTTCGAGATTTTCCACTTTTGAACGCATACAATACCTAGCTATCTTAAGCTTATCGCTTAACAACTTATTTATTTATCCCTAAAGATTTATTTACTAACACCGAACCTTTCTCCTTAATTGATACTTATCAACTGGAGTAAGTTTGACCAATAAGATAGTGTAAACGCACGTGTAGATATTCCAAAAGAATGTGATACAAAATAATGTTAAGTAGATTAGAGAAAACCACAAAATAATTTTAAATAGAAAACTATTTCAACAAACAGGATAGTTTAGACGCACACGTGCATCTTAACTATTCCAAAAATTCCATTCTAAAAAAATGCAATACAAAAACAATGTTACTTATTTCCACAAAATACAAAAAAAATATGCTTGAATAGAACACGATCCAAAAGCAACGGTAGTTAGTTCCACGAAATTTAAGAATGGATTATAAAGTGCAGATGTTTCATTACCATCAACTCTCGCTTATAGAGGTTAAGACAAGTAGTACTCTCAGTTATAGAGGTCCATGAGGGAAAAACGACTCTCTCTTATAGAGGTTTTTGTCTCTCACTTATAGAGGTATTTGAGGGGTAAAATGACGGGACCTGGCAATTACTCTCACTTATAGAGGTTTCTCACTTATCCAGTTCTCAGTTAGCCAGGTTTGACTGTATATGACTATAATATATCCGGTACATACACCAAAATAACATTTTTTACAATTTTTGTCTGTCTGTCTGTTTGTTTAATTATTCTGGAACAGTTGGAGTTAATAATTACAAATGTAACAGGCTACTATAGTTCGGCCGTTCAAAGAATGCGTTCCTGACATGTCATCATGAAAAAATGTTTTTGGCCGATATCTCGGAAACTATGTACCTATAGGCAAAAAACATTAAGATCATTATTGTAGAAAATAAAATTTCGCATCTTTTGTTTCCAGACAAAAACAAAAAAGCAAAAGATGCGAAATTTTATTTTCTACAATAGTGATCTTAATGTGTTTTTTGCCCTTAAGTACATAGTTTCCGAGATATCGGCCAAAAACATTTTTTCATAATGACGTGTCAGGAACGCATTCCTATTAAAAAAAAAATATTTTTTTAAATATTTTTATTATTATTATCTCAGGTTTTTTTTTATTATCATCTTTATCATCTTTTTTATTATCAATTTATCATCTTAGATTAGATTTTTACAATATTTTATAAAAACAATATAAAAACATTGTAAAAACTTACTAGGTTGCCGCCGGCAGCGGGGCGAGGCCCAAGCTAACGGTGGTTGGGGCTACAGGCTGAGGAACTGCCTGACAATGTGCGCCGTGTCCATGATCACTGCCTTATGAATATGGCCCTTGACCCAACCGTCTAGCGAGAGCCTCTTGAGGTTTATTATTATTATTATTACCTGTTTAAAATCGCTGTACATAGACGTTAATGCCGCCCATTAATCTAGGTACCGGATTTGTTATTTTTGTTTTCTTGTATTTTTGGTATTCAATAAAGTTATATTGTTAACAATTGTAAATTTATTTTTTACAACCTTTTATTTAGCATTTTTAGTTGTAAATGACCCACTTCCAAATAGTTTATGATACTTATGTATCTTCGCTGACAATACAATGGTATGGTGCCACGAAGCTGATCTGATGATGGAGACGGAACATGACCTTAAGAACTTTTAAACTGAACTAAATAAACCCATCGAGTTTGGGCCCTATTGACTCCATGTTAAATATTTAGATCTAGATGATATCCAAGGTCTAATGATGAACCTGGAAGGTGGCCACAGGACCTCAGTGATAAAGCAACTTAACCTCGCCGAGTTTTGAATCTATCAGCTTCCCGAAGTTGAGATAAAAATATAATTTTAAAAAAATAGGCAAATTAAAAAAAACTGCTTTCTAGCCCCGAACTGAGAAAGACATACCTACTTACATACTTGGTACGGAGGTTTTTGAAGCAAACTGAAAAAGAAACATTTCTTTTTCAGTTGGAATACAAAGGTACACCTTTTTATATATTATTATTTTATTAGAATAGTGTTATGTTCATCGTTATCATTATCAGAAATAAAATAAAAAAACCTCAAGCACTGGAACCGCTTTCTGAGATAAATAGTTAATGCCACGATTAGTTTCTACATCTTCTTTATGAAAATGTTTCGTGCATATGGTGGTATACTTGGTAGGTATCCAGTCAGATTCTTTTCTCAATATTCGAATGGCTTTTACCCATTTATCGCGGCGTATTTCGTCTGCGGGTATCTTATAATATCAAAAAAGTAATTATTGATCAGTCAAAATCTCCCATAATTATGGGGAAACAAAATCATGTTTTACCTGACAACACCAACTGTAAAATTATTCATTTTTAAAATCATGATATTATAAGTGATAGTTTCAAGTAATTCGAATAGTGTAAAACGTATTTACCTGTGGAAAGAAATTCCGGAATCTTTATGGTGAAATTGGGAACGGGATTTGCACGTTTTTACCACACATTTCCACATTTTTATATTTTTAAATAATATTTGACCCCTTATATGCTCCACCATTTTGTTTACTCGCAACTGCGGCCGGTCGGCGCGCGTCGCCGGCCCCGGCCGGCGGTTGGCTGACGCCGTCTTAGACGAGAATTTTGTATTCTAGTGTATTTTAGTTCAATGAAGCCAGGTATCAATTTGGATGGGGAATTGCGATAATTTTTGACCCAATATGGAGAATTTCACTTAGTTTATTGAAGTTTATCTTCTTCTTTTTAGACTATTTAAATGAAAGCTTGTTTGTAATAAGGATATTTTCACCTTCATTTATTATAAAAAAATTGCATGAAATTCTATTTATGACAATTTCAGAAAGACCACAAAAACGTGATTCAGATAAAATTATGTAATAACTAAGATCCAGTTTATTTTGTCTGCAATATATCGCATTTGCGTTCGCGTGTTTCTCTTTCGTATTTTCGATAGTAAAAGAGGGCAATAGAGGTACGGTTAATTGAAATGAAATTAATGGGATTTAAATTCGTTAAAGAGGACATAAAAGTAACTAAATCCGTAATAAATAAGTAGGTCTCTCAACACTGCCTTAATGACTGGTTCACGTTCACAGTTATTTTATCTCTAACATTTCTAGCTGCATTTTACTGTCTCTGTTTAGTCATTATAAACCATCACAGGTTAGGTAGAGATAGCACTAATGTCAGAGGTAAAATAACTGTAAACGGACTGTAGTTACGTTTCAAAAATATATATTGAATCACAGATTCAAAATTATTAGAATCCACTGTGGCAACCGCGTCCACTGCCCATTTGTGGGGAATCCTGCCTCCATTGGGGATTGGTGTGAGGATTGATTGAATGCGGGGAATACGAAAAAACAATGAAGAAAAAAAACAAACGCACAGTGACAGAATTTGCATGCTGGGACGCCCCCTAGGACCATAAGATTGCGATAACAGTGTCGCGAAAAGCAAAACTTGCGTTATATGTGCTACCTGTTTCACATTTATTTTTGAGTTGTGTTGTACTAAATCAATGGATCTCTTTCAGATTATCTCGATAGACCACATTAACCCTTTGGAATCTGTGTGTTTTGAATGAACTAAATCAGTGTTGCTGCATTGCAAAATTAAATATCCAAA
Organism: Hypomecis atomaria; assembly: GCA_964007245.1. NCBI lineage: Eukaryota > Metazoa > Arthropoda > Insecta > Lepidoptera > Geometridae > Hypomecis > Hypomecis atomaria. Next base: position 13,469,292 of record OZ023295.1, read on the forward strand.
GTAGGTAATCACAAGGCGACACGAGTTTTTCGTGACCATAGATCACGATTCTATGACAAGAATTTACTTTACACGAATAATAATACCAATGTATTTCGGACGAAGTAATTTCTTCTGGTCGCATGCTAAGCCAGATGGACTGGTGAAATCCCGGAAAATATGAATGAATTCAACAGGAGAAATTATACATACCTTCTTTACAGATTCTTGATACCACATTGAATTTGTTTAAAATTAGTTATGGAAGTAGGAAACAACATGGATTAGACATGTGACGTCAAAAGACCAGCGCCATTACAGAATGTCGTATTTAGCGGGATCTTGAATATCTAATCTTTAACACTGATTTTCATTGATAGGTAATACAGTAGATCTCTCGGAAATATAAATGTAGTGTGCTTATTATGTACTAACGAATAATTTAAAACGATTTTCAAAAACTAGTCGAATAGCCTATAATGTTATATTGAGAATGCTTATTGAGGATGCCAAGCTTTTTGCCAGCTAATTTAGCTTTAGACTCCAAATAAGTACCGGAGTTTAACGTAGGTGAGATAGTAAGGCCCACAAGCTCTAAACGGTCTGACATTTCCAAAGGTACATGTCGAAAAGTGGGAGGGGTAGGAAGTTGGGATTTCTTGGCAGAGAACAAACATGCCAGCGTTTTGGTTTTTTCCCTTGGAGTACACCATAGGGACATTCGGCACTCTCACTCTCATAATTTTCGATTCGTATTTTTTGTGTTCTAACAAGTAAGTAATCCTTAAACCAATCCAGTCCTCTCATTCGAACATTTTCTAATTTAGCCAGCATAATAGGTATGGAGACAGTGTCAAAGGTTTTTTGTAGGTTTGTTTGTATTAATAATAAAATAATTGCCATACCCTTATCAGGGTCATATGTAAAACTATACAAAATATGTTAATTAAGAAACGCATATAAATTTCATATGTTGCAATAAATGATTTGACTTTGACTTAGGTCAAGGAAGATACCAATGCACTTATTCTAGATATGTGGTAATTTTGTTGGTCAGCATAAGTACCTACGACATCTTCCTTAGACTGCCCTTCTCTAAATCCATACTGATTAGCAATCAGTAAGTTTATAGTAAGGGGAGGGGGGCACCATTTACAAAAAATCCGCCAAGTGCGAGTCGAAACTCGCCCTTAGGTGGACAGCCTAAGGAAAGGTGATCTAATTAGAACTTGCCACTTTTTGGAACTATGTTTTCTGCAATTTTACTATACCAACGACAACAACAGTGAAATTACTTTAAAAATATGTATAAGTATTTAGCTTCCTGACAACCGCACATACTTATGGCTCATTAGAGTCATACGTTGTACGTTTGCCACTCAATGAGAGTTAATATATTGTCCCCTACAATGAAAAACAAGGAATCAAATAACGGTAGGTGTATAAATTTATGAGTGTTTTTTTTATTTGCGATATACAAGTCTGAGCACTAACTCCTAACTAGGTTGCCCTGTATTTAGGATATCAATGTCCTCCGGTCTAAGCGGAAGAAAACGTGTTTAATTATTATCATGGAAGGTTATCTAAAATGAAAAATAGTGGAATATAGCAGTCGTCAGTATATTCCGTATTACCGACGATAGGTAGATTTGATTTGAATGAGGACTTTGTTGTTCTGTTGTTCATTGGGTCTGTCCCAAGGATTTCCAATGAGGCTGGTTGTAAGCGGCTTGCATCTTGCGTGGTCCTGCGTTTTGCGCCTCGATTATGTTATACGACCGATTTACCTTGTCCGGCTCACTGTGCTCAATGTAACGTTAAAAAATTACAGACAGACGGACGGGTAGACAGCAGAGTGCTAGTAATAGGGTCCTGATTATACCCTTTGGGTACGGAACCCTAAAAATGGGCAAGACTTAACTTTTGGGTTGGTGTTCTATATCTAGACACGCGGAAGCGTGTCCAGCCAAGTCTCAAAGAAAAAGGAACTGGCGACGCGACGTGTGTAATATTTATTACACGAACCATTTCGAGCCACTTTTGACTCCATCATAACTCGAAAACTATTTAACCTATACATATTAAATTTAGCATATTTATTAAAGTTCTTTAGCTTATCTACGATACAAAATTTCATTAACTTTGCTCTGACGGTTAATGAAATATTAACGTTTAAAAACCGGGGTTTCATTGACTGATTCACTCACTGACTCACTGATTCACTGACTCACTGACTTATAGATCAAAAACCTAACCCACTTCCAGATGACCTAGAAACTTGATATTTGGCATCAAGGTAGACTATCAGGCATATACAAAGGAAAAAATCTAAAACTTTGAACTTTTACCCCCCAACCCTATAAAATAGGGGATGAAAGCTTGTATGAGGCTTCCACAAATTTTCATGCTATAAGTCTAAAAATTGATATAAAGACTCCCTGTTAGAAATAATAAAACACGTATTTCAGGATTTTTAATAAAACAGCCCCCAACCCCTAAAATTAGGGGATGAAAATTTGTTCGTCACTTTCGAAACTTTTGATGCCAGAAGTCAGAAAATGGATATACGAGCTCGTTGTAATAGATAATAAAACACAATATCAGCATTTTTAATAAACCACCCCCCAAACCCTAAAACTAGGGGATGAAAGTTTGTATGACACTAACACACAAAGTTTGATGCTAGATGTCCAAAAATTGATAAAGGGACTCTTTATTACAAATATAATCAAACACGTATTTCAAGATTTTTAGTAAAGTCCCCCTAACCTTTAAAATTAGGGGTTAAAAGTTGGTATGAGACTTCCGCAAGTTTTAAAGCTAGAGATGTGTAAATCGATAAAATTACTCCTTGTAGTAAACTACAAAAAGAAGTGAAATCCAACAAAAACATTTTCATGTGAAAAGAAGCCAAGTCACAGTTCCCACTATCAAAAAGTTGTCAGATCTCACGTAAAGCCAAGCTTCTAACTCTACACGCCTTATTCTACAAGTCCTTACTTCACTAACTCTACACCTTAGTCAATATATGCGGCTTGGCTGTTTCGCTAACTGCGCCTGGGCGTAAAGTGATTTATTCATTAATTCTGTTACACAAACAGTTCTTGTTGTAACGAAACGGCCAAGTCACATATATTGACTAAGCTGTAGAGTTTGTGGAGTAAGGACTTGTAGAGTAAGGCGTGTAGAGTTAGAAGCTTGGCTTTACGTGAGATCTGACAACTTTTTGATAGTGGGAACTGTGACTTGGCTTCTTTTCACATGAAAATGTTTTTGTTGGATACTATAAACTCTTTGATCAATGACATAGATTAATGAATGTGCAGATTAGCAATAGTGATTCGTCACAAGATTCGTCATAAAAAAGTAAGCATCGAATTGAATTTCGACCGCAATGGTGGGGTAAAGCCAATGAGCACAGAGCTAATACAACCAGAGGGATAGTGCTGTTGTCGCTTAAGGCAATTCTCAATCACAAAAATATGTACCTATGTAAAATCTTGCCCAGTGCTGTCAAAACTGTCAAATATTTTGAATTGGAATTTGACAACAATTTGACACTATCGGGAGATATACAGCCACTGAGTCGAAATATTTTACAGGTCTCTTTCTAACTCATGCCATACTAAATCAATGCATCTCTTTCAGATTATCTCGATCGACCACATTATCCCTCTGGTTGTAATAGCTCCATAGAATTAGAACTAAAGTAATAGAAACCGTACTAAAATAGCAAGAGATATACATCACTTCGTCACACTTTAAATATGAAAATTAAAAGGTGTTAGAAAAAGATGCACATATACCCGAACTTACGTAATTTCGAAGAGTTTCACAAACTATCATTGAGGTATCTCGGCTGTCCAAATTAAAAAAGGTAACAATTAGGAAGGTGAGATGAACAGAATATATTTAAACCTTCTTACTGGAATTGGAGGGTTCAAATTTCCGGTCATACTGCAAAAGACGGATGGAACCACTTTTAACCATTTAGACATTCCAACTTGTGATTTTGACGTAAGTCGACAGACAATGCGTTTTTCTTGTTCCACTCACTCTCGTGTATGCTGTAAAACCAGATATGAATAAGACAGCTGTAACATAGTTTTTATTTGAGCAAAAATTTGTAAGTATTCTATTACTTTAGTTCTAATTCTATGAATAGCTCTGTGCCTGTGTGTAATGAACTAAGAATCAAATTGATTTGATTCCTAGTTCATTGGCGTTTACCTAAATACCTTACGCCACAGTGGTTTAAATGTCACTTTATGTCAAGATATGTCGTTGATTACGAGTACATAGCAGTTCCTATACGCTTTGGACGTGTTTGGTAACCTTAGAACTCTCTCTCTATTTTTCTTTCTTCCAAGGTAATCCGTCAATCTGTCAAATTTTGTCACTTCACTGCACTTCACACTTCACTGCTTGCAATGCAATGCAAGTATTGTACCTTTGCTAAAATCAAAACTCTAAAGTTACCATAAGTTAGTTAAAAACTATATATTAATTTACTGATGTCACTAAGTGAGCCACAAAATACGCCCTGAATAAAAAGATATCATAATCATGTATCCAAAGCCTCAACCATATACCTCGACACCACCATCGCCAAGTGAAAATACCAGTAAAACTGAACGTATAAAAAGCATTATAATATTACCAAGTAAAGCTGCTAGATCTGAAGATTTTAATTCAGAAAATGCTGAAGAAACTGAAATCACAGCCCAAATCTCTGTTCCACAGGAAGGAGGATGGGGATGGGTAGTTGTGGCTGCTTCATTTTGCAATATGTTTTTATTGGACGGCGTTGCTTACACCTTTGGAAGCCTTTACAGTGCTATTACAGAAGAATTAAAAGTAGATCAAGCTTTGATTGGCCTGATAAATTCTATAGCAGTAGCACTGTACTGTAGTTTTGGTCCAGTGGCATCAGCGTTGATCAATCGCTTTGGATTTCGGGTGATTACTATGTCTGGATCAGTTATATCCTCATTTTCCTTGTTCTTCGCATATTTTTCTAATAGCTATGCGGCACTGGTTATCTTTTACGGTATTTTCGCAGGAATGGGATACTGTTTCATAGGTATGTCTAGCTCATTAGTAGTTGGATTTTACTTTGAAAAACTTCGAGCTCTTGCTTTAGCCATAGCTTTAACTGGATCAAGCGTAGGAATAATGGTCCTGTATCCAGTGAATACATTTTTGGTGAAGTTATCTGACTGGCGTTCAGTTCTTTTGCTGCATTCTGGATTACTTGGAATAATTTACTTTTTGGGGATGTCATTTAAACCACTCTTATCTCTAACAGTTACAAAAACTACCGATGATCCTACGCGGACCGTAACCTATTTGCCGAATTTGTCAACACCAAAAGTGAAAACAGCTCAATCGCGTGCGAAAGACTTTTTAAAGCCCTCTACTACTGAAAAAATGTTTAGCGCTGTATCTAATTACAATTTCCCGACAGCAGCGGCCGTTGTTGAGGAGGGTGCATCAGTAAATACTGACGCTAACAATCAGGCAGGGGTGCCGGGACCATCGACGCCATCGCCTGTATCTAGGCTCACGTTAATAGCCCATGTTCCCAAAGGTGGTATGAGTCAACGACAGCTAAAGCAAGTGAAATCGATTATATCAAGGTCTAATACGCAGCAAAGAACAAATCCAAACCTAGTGGAATTGACAGTTCAAGTTGATCAACCAGAACAGAAAATAGGTTGCTGTGGAAGGCTTTGTCGATGGGAGCCGCATGTTCCAGAAGCTCGCCCTATGTATAGAGATGATGCATTTTTTGATGGAAGAGTGGAAAAGCTCCCAGTGTACCAAAAAAATACAATGGATTCGGCTAATGAACAAAAAACTGGTTTGGAATATCAATTAGCCGTATCTCGCGCAGCGACGACAGTAGATTTGAAAGAAAGAAAGGGAGTGTGCACTACAGCAGTCAGAAGAATTCTTTCAACTATGATGGATCCTAAACTTTTGAAGAAATGTTCGTTTTTATTATTTGTTTCCAGTTCTTGCGTTGTCTCGTTAGGTTGTCTAGTGCCATACGTTTTTATACAAGATCGTAATAAAGAAGCCGGCGTTGCTGAATCGCACTGCAGTTGGTTCGTTAGTGTAATAGGATTAGCGAATGCATTTGGTAGATTGAGCCTAGGCGCATTGGCGTGTAAAGTAGACCCTTTAAAATTACTTATTATTTCATGTTTCATGACGGGAAGTATAACGGCAATGTCTAATTTATCTTTTAATTTATACTTTCAATATTTATTTAGTGCTGTTTTTGGGTATTTTGTTGCCGGCGTGGTCGGCCTTCGTAGCATAGTTTTGGTAAATTTATATGGTCTGGAAAGTTTGACAAACGCAACAGGCATGATGTTACTTTTCGTAGGAATGGCATTTTGCATAAGTACCCCATTAACATCTATGGTGAAATCCTTATTTGGTTTTTCTGTGGCTTTTTATTTTGCAGGTTTTGTTATGATTTTAAGCGGTTTTATGTTACTACCGGTAAGAATGTTATGTACACGGGAAAATAGAATAGAACAAGAATTGACGAAACCACGACCACAAAACCAACAGGCCCCCGCACCGGTTGCGGTTAGAAAACGCACAAAATAAAATAAAGAATAGCTAAATTATCAATAAATATACCTACAACATGCCTATATTATTAATAAGAATTAGGGATTACATAGGGCATGAAATTGTATTCATATAATTATATACATAATCATTAAATAAAAGAAAATGAGAACTGTTTTTTAATGAAAACAATAGATAAACAGGATAACAATAAACAATACATAACAATAGATAACAAGGATGTATGACTATTTTTCATTTTAACAGTATCGAAAAAAGAATAGATGTTTTTATAGTTAATTCCAACCTTATCGCAGTGGGTGCACGGGTAAATATAAATTACACCCACCAGTGGGTTAAGCCAGTGGGTGGACGGATAGCGGCCCCTAAATGGAGAGCAGAGGTGGCGTTAGACTTTTTCACCTACTCATTGGAAATCTATAGGGGAGACCTATGTCCAGCAGTGGACATCCTACAGCTGATAGATGGATGGACGGATAAGATACAAATTCAACAAACGTGGGTGTGGTTACTACGTGACACCACAAGATCTAGTCTTATATGTGTACAATCACTGAGACTTGCCTATACATCAGCCAAGCGACGACATACTTGGCAGGTCAAGCGGCATGGGCTGCCAAGGTTCACACTTCCGACCCGAAGTTGGGGGTAAACAGGGCAGGTGTAATTTGCTAACAATAGGTTAGATACATTACACGCCCACTAAACTTTTCCTTGTATTAATGGGCCATTTAATTGATATTTTGACAGCTCTAGGCGGGCGCGACAACGCCTACTCTTGGCTTTACGTAAGCTGACCTTTCTACTGTAGGTACCTCAGAAGAATTTACTTTAGTTTAGTTCTTATTCTATGGCAGGTACCTACTTACACCAAAGCTTCAATGATTGAAACAGTGAGTACTATACAGGGTTATTTGTAATCAATTAGCATCCTTTTAATGGTATATTTTGTACATCAAAACAATCAACTTTTGTTCTACGACTTTGTATTTATTTTCTTTACTTAGATAAAATTTATTCCAGATCAAAGACTATAACTACGAGTAAATTACGATCCCTTAATTATAATAAAATGCTCTATGTAAAATCGCCGCAACTTAGGTAAGTCTACTACATTAAGAGAAAAGCTGAGCGCCAAGGAATTTGAGAAGTAGGTATTTGGCTAAACTATTGCTGTCGCGATGCGCCCAAGCCAGGGAGCTTCTATGTGTGGTGTGATGCAATTGTATTTGTGTGTGTGCTGCGCACCACTTCCGCCCGCGCCCTTCCCGCGCCCGCCCGCGCTCCTAGCTCAGGCGGACGGCTGGTGTATTCTTTTGAATTGTAGCAAAATATGGTAGGTACCTACATAAGCTCCGGTTTTTTGGGATAGCGCATAGCAAACGAAAACCTTTATACTGAATATTTTTTATCGAATTAGAAAGCTACATTATTTTTTTACACATATAGGCGAAGTAGGTATATTGATTTTAATTTTCTTTCGAATAATATTTTTTGAAAAAACCTTATAAATAGCTAACTTTACACAATTGACCTCAATCCTAAAGCTGCGAACAAAAATAGCTATTTAACTAATTGATTTCTGTAGGCGCTGCATAATACATACTGAAAATTCTACCAAATACCTAACTTAAGATATACCAAATAACTTTTTTTAAGGAAAACACGCACATAACTCTTCAACAGACAATAAACAAAGTGTAAAATCTTATTAAAAACAAGCTTTTATTTAAATTAAATAGTCCAAAAAGAAGAATCTAAACTTTAAAATTAATTCAACCTATAAATTTTCGAATATTACACAATTTTAGGGGTATAAAATCTTTCAAGTGATTTAGGTACGTAAAAAATAACAGATAGCTTCAATATCTGCTTCAAAATTGCGTTGCATGGTTTGACCCAAAATAATATATTATTTACATACATACATTGCAAGTTAAACATAAACTTGTAAAAACAAACTTGAGAATCGGCTCGGAAAAATCGAATATGTGAAGTAATTAGTACCTATTTTTAAGCCCTTGAATTACCTAACAGTTTTAAATTTTTCTAATTTTATAATAGTTGTTTCTACCTAATTGATGTTGAATTACTTAAGTTTTGTTTTATTTTTATTATTATTTTTGAATTTTATGCATTGTGATTATTTGTGATACAATTGTAAATTTGACTTGCCTAGTGTAACGTTTGTAGTTATAAGGCCAATAAATATATCTTATCTTATCTTATCATACACGAATTGCAAATCCCCTTCTTTTTGTAGGTCAGTCAAAATGAAAGGTTTCTCAATTCATCATCATCATTTCTGTCACGTGACGTCTACTGGTGGATACATGATACCTGTGTACAAGGTCTTGTTTTACAAAGTGAAGGAGGTTTCAGAGGTGTACCTACCTACACGTTCGTTATTATGAACAAAGTTTACTATGTTTACTATATTTTGTTACAAATTCATATTTGTTAATTTATTAACTATGCAATTTTTGTCATTTTAAGTTTTGATATTGTAGCATTGTTCAGATTTATATTGAATGATTATCGTTTTGTTTTTACAATTTAATATTTAATCATTTTTTTATTTAAATATATAATTTAATTAATTTAACTACAGCGATTTTAAGTTATTGTAATTTTAAGATAATTATGCTTTGCTTTAGCTAAGCTGAAATTTTAAGGATATTATAATTATAACTAGAATTGTAATTGATTTGGATTGACTTGTATCTTGTATTTTGATACCAATAAAATTATATGAATATGGGTCTAGCTGCGGATTTCGTGAACTAAAAATCAGCTGTTCCATACAAAACTGCAACTTGGACTCGAAAAAATGTATGACACGATTGGTTTTTTCTCGAATTTCGGTTTGGCCACATATATTAAAAGTTGTTCATAATAATAGTCCGAATCACCTCCTTTCGGCTTAGTACACCAGTTCTGGATAACCCTGTATATCTGGACATATAAAACTTCTTGCCTTTTATATTGTAACTATTCCCGTATATTCATTGCGCGAGTAGTCCAGTAGTATGAAAAATAATTAAGAATTCAATCAAACAGATGCAATGCTTACTGTTTGGAGAACTGCTTGTCATACTTAGGTTCTACTTTGAATAAGTTTAAAAAAGTTGAAACTATTAGCAAATTAAAGCAGCAGTGGTTAGCACACACCATATAAATACAGGATAGAATATCCACAAATTACTACACACTTTTCAGCAAAACTCAGCGGATAGCCAAGTTAAAATGACAAAGGGCAAGGCACATAGTTCAATGAACGGATAGCCAATGGGGCTGTTTTCTCGAATGAATCTCACGTATAATTCGCGCCACACAAGTCAGCGGATGGAAAGTTAGGCGCAGAACGCTGCGCAATAGGCAAAATATAGGTATGTGCAGGAGCCAGAGAGACAAGACGCCGCACGGACACAACCGCCCGCCAACCTCATGTCTCCCGCGCGCACGCCCGTGCTTACCACTACGCCACGCGGCGTCGGCATTGTGCGCACATGCGCAATAATTAGCGAATTACGGCAAAGTGTCATCTGCGTCTTACATCTCATCCGCCGACTTGTGTGGCGCTACCTATACTGGCAAGCACAGCATAGAACTTATTTATTTTATTAGATATAGATTTATTTATTTTGTTGTATTTGTAATGTGACTGATTATGTGTTTTTTAATTATTTAATGTTGTGTCTTTGATAATTTAATAATTTAATAGAACGTTTTTCGCTTAGGTAAGTGGACTAAGGATAATTATATTTATACGTTACAGTTATTACACGATCATTTTGAGAATTGGGCATTCATAGAATTATGCTTTCGTAGAATTGAGCATTCCCAGATTAGTTGGGCATTAAGAGAATTGGTTATTCTGCGCCTAACTCATTTACTCGTAGATGTCTGCGGATACAGCACGATATTCTGTATAATCGCTGCAACATAGCAACTAAACGCCTATATTCCATACATACAATCTTTTCTTCAAAAGTAACAAACATACAACGGTCAAATCACAGGATTTGAAAAATAACTAATCTTTTTAATAAACATCGATATCGATGGACATCACTAGAGCATCGACAAAAATATCGACTATTACTACATCCCTAGTGCTTGTGTACGTATAGGTTTGAACCTCCCTCACCTCGACCCTACCCCCGCATCGTGCGATAGGGACAATTGCAGCTCAGAGCGATTTATACCTACAAAAAACATGGCGAGACAACGTTTCGTATTACGCTGTTTTCTTCTTCAAAAACAAGATCAATCAAGTGTTTTTTATGTCAAAATTTAAAAAAAACATGTGTTCATGATTCTGTCATTTTATATTTCGTTAGATATTATTTAGTCTCTTCTGGTAGGTCTCTAAAGACGTCAGTAATAATGGTGAATTTTTTTGTGATTTTGAAGGGTCATATTTTGCCTGATAATTAATTTATCAAGAAAAAGAAAAGACAGGGTAGTCTAAACAGCTAAATTTAATTTTATGACAAAAAATTGAGGCTCTAAAAGTATTTTCCAGGAAGAAAACAGCGTAATACGTTTGTATGGAAAATTACAGACCATCCTTCCTCTTAAATTGTTCAACTTTCAGAATGAAAATGTCGCGGCCGACAAAGTTATTCTTTGCTTCTTGTTTGTAACAGCAACGAGACGCAGTTAGGCACAAGACAGTTCACTCCATCAAGGTGCAAGGCGTGGATTCAAAATCTACATAAGTAATTAAAAATAAAGAAGATGGTCATGTAATTTAATTTACAATTAATCTTCAAGTATGCATGTGTAGTTATACCCATTAGCTACGCTTATGTATTTAACAATCTAAGCGAGGAAATATTTAGGGTTACGTAGCCAAAGGGTAAAAACGGGACCCTATTACAAGACTCCGCTGTCCGTCTGTCTGTCACCAGGCTGTATCTTATGAACCGTAATCGCTAGAGTTCAAATTTTCACAGATGATGTATTTTGATTGCTGATATAACAACAAATACTAAAAACAGAATAATGTAAATATTTAAGGGGCCCCCCTCTCCCATACAATAAACGTGAGTTTTTTGCCGAGGGACTCCTATACGGTTCGGAACCCTTCATGCGCGAGTCCAACTCGTACTTGGACGATTTTTACAACCCCCGTCGTCGCGCCGTTTCATCGTCAAGTTCTCATAAACGGTGTTTTTAATCGTCATTAATCTGGTTGCAGCATGTAAAATGTTCCTCTCCTTTCTTTGAACCGGAGCCAACAACATTTTACGCAGGATTTCGCACTTCTATATTTACAAACAAGCTTTCTCAAGACAGATTCACGCTTCACACAGCTTTGAATCTATAGGTATACGATACTTTAAAGCAAACGGCACTTAATGATAATAATAAGAAATAATTATTCCAGAACAAAACTTCCGATACTGCCATAGTCCATTCATTCATGTCTTTTCAATAGTTCCTTAATTTACGTACTTTATAGACTTGTATATTATACATGCTTTTGCATTTTTTTTTTTATGCTTTTACTTATTTTATGTATTTTTATTGGACACTTACTAACACGTAGGAATGTTTTAAATGATTTCTGTAATTTCCGGTATTTTTCGGTGTCTACACATACATATTGTACCTACCTAATACAGTGAAACCTGGATAAGAGAGAGTTGAAGGGACCACCATCTAATTCTCTCTTATAGAGGTTTTTCACTTATCCAGGTTTCTCACTTATCCAGTTTCAGAAGTGGCTGCTCTCTCTTATAGAGGTTAAAATATACGTCTAATTTGTATGTAGGTATCTACATGCGTGAAGAATGATAAATATGTTTATAATAGTATTTAGGTAAGTACTAATTGTTCGGGTTGTGTTGATTAGAATTGAACATAGATGATTATTTATTCATGCTAAAAGGCACTAATTAAAATTGGGAAAATTAATAACGTCGAATCTTTTTAATATTTCCATGACCTGAGAGCACTGAGACCGTATAGGGTCTTTTGATTTTAATATTTTATAAAAGTTGGATTCTGATAAATCAAATTCAGTGCGTATTTTATTTCGAGATTTTCCACTTTTGAACGCATTCAATACCAGTGTTAAGCTTTTTATTTATTTATTACTAAAGATTATTTATTAACACTAAACCTTTCTCCTCAATTGATACTTATAAACTGTAGTAAGTTTGACCAATAAGATAGTGTAAACGCATGTGTGGCTATTCCAAAAGAATGTGATACAAAAATAATGATAGGTAGATGAAAGAAAAACTCAAGATAATTTTGAATAGAGCACTATTTCAACAAACAAAATAGAATAGACGCACGTGTGGCCGATTCCAAAAAAATGCGATACAAAAACAATGTTACTTATTCCCACAAAATACAAAAAAATGTTTGAATAGAACACGATCCGAAAGCAACGGTAGTTAGTTCCACGAAATTTAAGACCGGATCATAAAGTGCAGATGTTTTATTACCCTTAACTGTCGCTTATAGAGGTTCAGACAAGTAGTACTCTCAGTTATAGAGGTCCATGAGGGAAATATGACTCTCTCTTATAGAGGTTTTGGTCTCTCACTTATAGAGGTAATTGAGGAGTAAAATGACGGGACCTGGCAATTACTCTCACTTATAGAGGTTTCTCACTTATCCAGTTCTCAGTTAGCCAGGTTTGACTGTATACACACACGAGGGCAATCATTTACTGGTTCTCACAGCAAGGAGAAACTCCGTAGAAGAGATTCAATGGCGTAGGTATGTGTATTTTGCTGTGGTATTTTGTGTATTTTTTTCATGACTGTAAAAAAACTGAGTACTTTAGAAAACTGAATGAAAATAAAAATAAATAAAAAACATAAAAGAAAGAACACAAAATAATAATTAAGGAGCACATTCATTCTATTAGCAGTAGTCCTAACATGATTAATTAATAGCTACAAGTTAAACTTAAAGACGAGAAAACAAAAACAGATAAGTTATTAGCATACAAACAAAAACTTAATTTCAATTTGTTTACCTAATCAATCCTATACAACATAAACATAATAATTAAAATCAAGCTTGAACGTAATAACAAGTAACAAATTAGAAAAGCATAAAATACATTATAAAAAATTTAAAACAGAATATTATGTTCACCTTGCTGGTGGATTGGTGGTTCTCCTAATTGACCATTATTATTATGGTCATCGCCCTTCATGGATAGGTCTATTTTCAGCAGTAGGAGTATTCATAATTATTTTTCGCAAAAAATAGCATGACCGACTTCACCCGTGTACAGAATTCGCGAATATTTCGCACGGATCGATGTAGCATTTTCCACATTATTGATGATATCAAAAACGGCTCAACCGATTTCGACAAAATTTAAATAGGACCAATTCCGAAGTATACTCAATCCAATAAAAAAAGAATTATTGAAATCGGACTACTACTAAAAAAGTTATGCGTTACACATAAAAAAACAAAAAAAAAATATACGCGTCGAAATGAGTACCTCCTTCGGTGGTTCGTCGGTCAAAAAGGTCGGTAAATAAGTAAGTTCGTATAGGCCGGGTGGTCAGCCCTGGTGTCAGCCCCTTTTTTAGCCGCCTGAAGGCCTCTGACATGGCGAAACGGTTAAAACAACCGGGACCTACAATTTAACGTGTCATCCAAACCACGGTAGCACTCAGTTGGAAAATGTCACCTATTAAATAACTTGACCGTTACTGGAAGCTTTTATAATGAGAGAGCGTATCCCTTTCCGTCGAACAGCTAACGTTTTCAGTCCCTTTAAGCGTTGTAACCGGAAGCCTCCAGGTGGCGCCTCTGTAGCGATGCGCGCCATTTTATTTTCTAGGAAAAATGGCGTGCCTTTTGGCCTCATTGGCGTTGAATTTTTCGTCGAAGCAACAGCTCCGGGCAGCTCTAGCTAGCTCCCGGCCTGTTGCACAGTTTATTTTTTATAAGATTAGTATCTATAACTAATATACCGATTAAACTCAGTGAATATGTGGTGGTGCTCATCATCGAAATGAACACGTTGTTTCCAAGAAATAACGGAGCTAAGTATAAGTACCTGCGCAGTAAGTTCCCACATATTATTATATCTATTTCTCTAAAAATGGATTTTTTAAAGAAATTTACTGTGCCCAAGGTTTGAAAACCAGTGTGGCATAGCATTTTCTCAATAAATAAATTTTTAACGGTTTTTACCGTTCGTTTATAAAATTTTCAGCGAAGCCTAATGGGTTTTAACCAAAAGTGCTTCAAATAGGGCAATCGGTCGCCCTATACAATTGTTTTCATCCCTGTTTAATAAATTTCCTTTAAAAATAGATGAACGCGACTGCTTCAAGCGGTCAAAGTCGTGTGATGTCAGCTAAGCAGAGCTTCGGCAGCGGGTAAGCGTGCTGAACGTTTCCAACCAGATGGACAAATCTATCGATGAAAATGGGTGAGCGAAATTTGGATTCTTAGTAGAACTTCTTTAAGCTTATATTGCAGCAGAATTTCATTTATACGGCAGTTTAACACTGCAGTGTTCATATATTCGGCACCGTAAGATATACCTAGGTTTCCTAAACCTAGTATCAAGCAACCTGGGAAAAATATACGGCACCTTACGATAGCCGATAAATAGCACCCACCTTACGATTTTTAATCTTATTTTACCTAAGAGTTTCTAAAGTGATCAGAACTTTATCTCAGTTGATACAATATTGTGCAAAATTATATTTGATGCGTTTAGATTTCATTTTATTCGTTAGAAAATGAGCAAATACTTTCAACACGTGTTGGAAAATAACGAGTTAATGAATGGTTGTCTCGCTGTTTCTATTGAGCTTACTGAGTACCTAAGCGCCTATTTGCGAGCAACTTTTGTTCTTTCGACTCGAAATATACGTGATATTACAAATACCGCCGTTTTAGGGTAAATGTATTTTTCAGAAACTACCTTCTGATTATTTTTAGCAAATTGTTTGACAAAACCATGTATAACAGTATGGAAGAAGCAACGTTACCATACTTCAATGCACGTGAACCACCCTCGTGGGGTCGGTATTTCTAATACCTTCTTATGAACGGATCAAGCTACCTGATATCAGTGGCGTGTGCTTGATATGAACATGTTGTTACCGATCATATAATGATAAAATCGATAAAATTATAAACGAACAGGTTAGCGCACCTACCGGATTTATGCACATCATCAATTAACTACCCTCATGGAGTCAGTGCTTTTTGTGAAATTCACTACTTGGAAAGTGAGTGATAGTGTACAATGCACTTTTACATCATATTAATTAACTATCCTCATGGGGTCAGTACTTATTGTGATACATGCCACTCTCGCGGAGTGAATTTTACATCATTTATGCAAAGAATTTAAAAACTGAGTGTAAATGTACTTCCACAAATCGTAACAAACATTTGTCTAGTTTCGGCCACTACCTTGTACAGTATTCAATTATTTGCGTTATTAGTTTTGGAAAATGAAATTCCTATTATTTTCTTTCATAGAAAATATGAAATTCTATTCAAATTAAGCATTCAATGCGGTTGACCTTATTTTAATGGATGATTTGAGCTACTGTACATAGTCGGGTCTTTGCATACTATCGTCGCAGGAATGTGTTTTTCACATAATTATAATATGCTATCATCGCAGAACATAATCATAATATGCTACCCTCGCCTCCTCCCTATGTAAAATTACGATGTATATGCCATTACGATGTAGATACCCTTCTTGTACATTTTTAAGATATTCACGATGTTCAACTTAATAAGCTAAGAGTATGATTTTTACTAAAACCCTCGCCGGTTTTCCATACTAGTAGCTACAAGACCAGTGGCTTCTATTCAGTTAGCTTCATTGGGAAAAATTGACTAAACATAATTCATGCGATTCCAACTCCAATAATTGCAATCCTAACGTAATGAATTATATCACTATCAAGCATTCGCAAGCTTGTAATAAATCACTGAAAAACGTAGTGATTTTCTTCCGAGTATTCCGGGAGTATTCTCAAACCAAAGCAGTAAGTAATTTGTAGCATACCCAAAAATAATAAAATATGTAAGGATTGGTGTAAAATGGGGCTTATATCATTAAAATACATTAATTAAATATACCATAAGAAAAATCAGACTGTTCTTTGTAGGAAGTCTGTAAATGGTAACAACATAATAATATTAAAGAAACATGTACACAGCTCGCATCTATTTAAATTCTATTAAATCTCTTCACATTTTCGGGAAAGAAAACCATTCAAGGTGCAATTATGCAAGTACCCTGTTAAGGAGATAGCAAGACTTGCTTGAGCAGTACTATGTTGTGTATCTACTAAAATCGAAACTATTTGGAGAAAATTAGCATGTCTTATCCGCAAGGATAGCAATCGTGAACATGTTTGCTCATACCGATATAGGAAAAACATAAATTAATAGATAAACGTCACTAGGAAAGTGAGTTACCCACATACTCTTTGTTTTTCGCATATAGCAAAAACCGTGTAAGAGTGATAGATATTTAAACTGTCGATGCGATATTTATTTTTTACTTAATCCATACCCCCTATTTCTACTATGTTAGCAGTGTTTAAGTTCACTATTTTAAAATGAATGTCATTTTATATAATGTAGATATTATTTGAGTACATTACATATCGGCATACCAGAATGCAAAGCTACTAAAGGCCCAACAACATATCTACCTACCTACTTTATATTGTGTAATGTAATGTCTTTCTATTTTAAGAAAATAGAGAATAATGTGCATCCTTGCTGGTTGCATTATTTTGACATTACTTAACAGAACCACTGAACAAACGCAGTGCCTGCCTAATAATTGTGTCTGCGACTACAAACGTGTTGTGAAGTTCGTATAGTGAAATAAAATGACAAACAGATGCGATACCATAATCGCATGTCAGGTTTACTCGTAGTTTATAACCGCAGGATTTTTATGTTTCATGAAATGGCGTACTTAGTTGTAATTAAGGAGAAAACAGTGAAATTATGAAGAATATTAAAATATAATCGTGAGTTGTATCCGGTTTTCATATAAAATTTAATAATGAATCCTCACGCTAGTTTCAATGAAGTGATTATAAAGAATGTTGATGTTAATACATGCAGTAATGTATGTTGCATTTGTGACCAGATACTACTGCTGCTAGATTGTGTGATCTTCCGTCGCACGGAAGAAAACGTGAAGACGAGTTTGTTTACCATCTTGGCTCAGGCTAATACCTCTTTTAATGTTTAATTTTGTATTAATGACCATTTATCATAATTATATTTTATTTTGAAACTTTTTAATTTATATAAATACAAACAAAATAAGAATGTAGTGTTAGTAAAAATAGATTGAAACAAAAATGCGCGTCTGATAACCCTAGCTTTTTATGGTGTGGAGGGTAGCTCAGGTCTTACTACCTTCTTTTTTCCACAATACAGCACAGTGTTGGATAGATCAACTCAAATATTAGCTAAAAGAGAATAGTCGTCAACACAAAAGTTAATGTATCTTGTTTAGCTAAGTATTTATAAAATATTATAAATATTTCTGGCAAGTACATAGGTTACGGTGCACTGTACGGCGGCGGCGCCTACGCAATGTATAAAATTAATGAGATTACTTAATTTTTGAGAATGTTGTAATCCAACATAATAATATCATTGTAAAAAGCAGCCTAACTAATTTGCTTTACATAAAACTAATCGTTAAGTACAGATCAATCCTACATTCGCAACTTGTCGATCGAGCCGGGAGTTATTAAAAATTCAAGGGGCTATTTTTGCCAGTGGTGTTTTTTGTGAGTTCTTTCTTAGTTTTTGTTTTCTTTTGCGAGTCATTAATCAAGTGAGTTTGTCAAAACTAGTATTAGAACGAACTTAGCTACCTATTTCTCACACATTGTTAGTCGCAGCTAAAACAACTTCTATTAAAAGTCGCGCTATTGCTTCGCATGACAATTGGAAATCTTCAGGCGCAACTCCAACTGATAGCTTTAAGCTAAAGACCATTAAATATTTAGAGATTTACTAACAGGTACACATGTATCCTGTACGTATAAGTACGAGACCAATAACTGTACCGTGACATTTAATTGCATAATTACTTTGATTTTATTTTAGCTGCCATTGTTTGACCATTGTTTTTAGTGGGTCAGTGACATTTTTATATTATATTTTTTATATATATTCTTTCAATTTTATATTGACTAAATTGGCTTCTACATAACTACTATGAAGTCAAAATCTGAAGTAAATCAACTTTCGAGATTTATTGCCAAATTATCGACTCGTGTCGAACGGCACAGGCTAAGCAAGCCACCTACCGCCCCTCGCGGGGGAGAGGTACACTAAATGCAACAGTTCCATCGCGTGGAACTCCCTGCTTTAGTAATGTCGCAAAATATGAATGCATAACGCATCCTTGCAATAATGGCACAGGCTAAGTAAGCCATCCACCGCCCATTACGAGGGAGAGGTACTTGAAAAGTAACAGTTCCATCCAGTGGGACTCCCTGCTTTAGCAATTATGCAAAATATGAATGCATAACGCATCCTTGCAATAATGGCACAGGCTAAGTAAGCCATCCACCCCCATCACGAGGGAGAGGTACTTGAAAAGTAACAGTTCCATCGAGTGGGACTCCCTGCTTTAGCAATGATGCAAAATATGAATGCATAACGCATTCTTGCAATAATGGCACAGTCTAAGCTAGCCATCCACTGCTCCTCACGATGGAGAGGTACTCTAAAAGTAACAATTCTATTGCGTGGGACTCTCTGCTTAGTAATGACGCAAAATACGAATGCATATCGCATTCCTGCAATAATGTAATGTAAATATCATTACCGAACAAATCCTTCTCTATAGGACCTGTTTACGATGTCAGATTCTTTCAGGTGGCTTAGAAACTCGGACACTTGGGTTAGCCACCCAGCCTAACCGTAAGTACAAGTATGCATGTAGATATGCGATGAATACAACGAAAACGCGTTGTTATAAAATCCTCATGGTTTTATGTACATACGAGTATTAAAGCTTTACGTATGTTGTAAATTATTTATAAGTTAACACTTTGTTGTTGTTTATTGTTTTTATTTAATTTTGCAAATTAAAAGTACTCTTGCTAAATAGGTCATGTATATTGAAGATAATGGCCTAAGTGACCGGAAGATTCTTGATGTCCATTTTCTTATGGGATTTAAGTTATATTGTATATTTTCTGGACATTATTCACTATAAAGTAACTTAATGTATTTGAAATCATTAGTAATTAAATTGTCACCCGAGCTATAGATCTCACATTGGCGTAATCACATTGGCGTACCTAATACATAATCATAAGTTATAATTTAAAGCCCCACTCCAGGTGACGCCACCAGGCGATAACAAACAGAATCTCATTATAAAAGCTTCCAGTAACGGTCAAGTTATTTAATAGCAGCGTTTTACCTGAAATAAAACGCATATTAAAATACTTACCTTACTGGAAGCTTTACTTTTAATTTCTGCCTGGTGGAAATTACAAAAATTAACGCAATGAGGCCAAAAGGCACGCCATTTTTCCTAGAAAATAAAATGGCGCGCATCGCTACAGAGGCGCCACCTGGAGGCTTCCGGTTACAACGCTTAAAGGGACTGAAAACGTTAGCTGTTCGACGGAAAGGGATACGCTCTCTCATTATAAAAGCTTCCAGTAAGGTAAGTATTTTAATATGCGTTTTATTTCAGGTAAAACGCTGCTATTAATTGCTATCAGCGATAAAGGCGCCCATTGTTACACTGTTCATGTATTTTTGTTTCTTTTTTTTTTTATTTCTTGGTGTGCAATAAAGAGTTTATCTATCTATCTGCATTAGGGGTGCAACTGGGTTATGTGGTCTTAACCACTGAAACCCCCTCAGTAGCCGACTTCTATGCTTTATAGAGGGCACTGGTATCTCCGTCCTGGGACGTCACTTTGCTAGTGCAGATATTTGCTCCCGCTTGCGCACTTTTGCGACACTTGCGTGCAGCGTGCCATCGATCTGGTGGAGACGCTCATACTCGAGCATCCATATCCGCCAGGATGTTAAATTGCGACACCTCGCTATTCTGATGACCATCGTTCGCTAAAGCCTATTTAACTTCGCTCTATTTCGCTTCATCCCTGATAGTCGATCAGCCCATATAGGGTGCCATGGACCTTACTACACCCGCGTAAAGATCGGTACAGTATCTACAGAACTTCTAGCATAACAATATCAGAAATATGCTTAGTTGGGATCAGTTTCGTGACACAATAAGATTTTGCAAAGCGGGACCAGACTGTGTACAGTACAGCTAAAAACTCCATTAAAATATGGTAAATAAATGCGCATGCCTAATTTGAAGGGAATTTTATATTTCCTAATTTGATTTTTGTTCAATGACGCCATCACTCCGCCATATTTTACAAGCAATGTCAAAAGATAATAAAGATAATAATCCGAATTTATGAAATTCCGATAAATGAAAATTGTTATGAAAGAAAATATTAGGAAAATCATTTTCCAAACAAATAAAGCAAATAATTGAATACTGCACAAGGTAATGGCCTAAGCTCGATATATTTTTGTTTCTCTTTTTATATTAAATAGTACCTACCTATGTTTTTTTGTGATTTCATGTTTTGTTTTAGTCTAGCCTGGCGACCCTTAGTAAGAACCTATAATGTTTTGATAAAGTGTCTTGTAGCCATCTCGGCGAGGATAAAGCCCAGTTTTACGGGATAATGATAGGCATGAAATTGCATCTTTGCGAGTGTGTAACTCATCTCGAACCGATTGCATGGCAGTCCCTCGCGTTGGACCATAGGTTCTCAACGTGAACGATAACGCTCCATTATTTTGGCCAATTATGAAGGCACTATCCTATATTTAATAGCAATTTAGAATATTGCTGTTCTTATGTTTACTATACCTTATGTACCTATTTGAAAGAGAGAACAATATTTAAAATTGCTATCAGTAAGTTCGTATAGGCCGGCTACCCGGCCTAATATGACAATGTCTATATGAGACTTTCATGAAAATAGTAGGAGACACAAAGAAAAGTGACAGGGCGTTGCGCGTTGAGATGGTATAGAAGAAGGCTGAGATACCTTTTTTTACCAGGGAAAATCCTTTATGGATTCCACCACACCTCGGGGCAGGCGGGTGGTTATGTGGGAGTCTCCACCGCTAGTCGATGGCATATGCGCCAAAAACCTTGGGTGTTCCACCACTGCGCCTGGTGTCGGGGCTACGGGCACGCTTCCGCACTCCTCTGCGGCAAGGCTGAGATACCTAGTCTAAGAAAAACGAAAATCTGAAACCTATTGATTCATGGGCAGTATTGGGCAGAAGAATTATATTCAGTTGTTAAAGATAGGTATATCTGCGGTTAATAAATCATTATTAGGTAATGGAAAGTAATGTACGGTAAAAAAAATAGTGTAGATCAAAATGAGGTTGAGAACCTATGCGTTAGACCACCTGCCCGTGAGCACAATTTAAATTAACTTTAGCGTTCACACAAGGATCTCAGAAATGGCACTACTGATGTATAAATTATTGAACTTTCAAGTATGGCGGATCTTCTACCTATTCCGTTCGGATATTTTCCGCTTTGTTTGGCTTCGAAACTAAGTAAGTAGGTACTTAATGCAAGTAGATAAGTAAGTTTTTGGATAATTATGTACCTAATCCTAATAGACTCAATTACAAATACTTTCAAAGCCTTTTTATATAGCAAAGCTTTCTTTAAGACCAATCAGTACTACAGTACCTAAGTTGGTTGTAGCATCTTCCACTATAGGACCCGCCCTGAAATCGCAAAAACCGCTGGTCCATACATTTTGTCGAAGCTCAATAAACTTTGTCATATGGAACAGCTGATTTTTAGACATTTCGTGGGTGGGTGGCCTCTTAGGAAATATTGATCATAATAAAGTATATAGGTATACCTAACTGGTGTTCAGTT
This sequence comes from Hypomecis atomaria, assembly GCA_964007245.1. Taxonomy (NCBI): domain Eukaryota; kingdom Metazoa; phylum Arthropoda; class Insecta; order Lepidoptera; family Geometridae; genus Hypomecis; species Hypomecis atomaria. Next base: position 13,491,853 of record OZ023295.1, read on the forward strand.
TTAGTAGGTACAATATCACCAGGTACAACCTACTTACCTACCAGGTGTATCACCTTTGGGATGGCTCTGCCAAATATCAATTGAAGGCTCTGGAGTCAATTGAGAGGCGAGCCAGGAGGCTGAAAAACAACGACACCTTGACTAAGTCGCAGCTGCAAAGTCTCGAGCATAGACGTAAGGTAGCGTGTTTATCAGCCTTTTATCGGATACACTTCAGAGAGTACGCCCAAGAGTTGCACAATCTGGTCCCTCCTGCCTGCCCCTTTTTTCCATAGTACGGCTAGACAGACGCGACCAAAGCGCCACCAAGCGTTTCGAATGCCCGTTCCTCATACGAACAACCAGAATGTAGAACGCTTTGCCTGGGTCTGTCTTCCCGCTAAAGCACAACGTGGGTGTCTTCAAATCCCAAGTGAATAGGTATCTTCTAAGTAAGCGTGCTACACCCTAGACCGCACATCAGCTTATCATCAGTATGTAGTCAAACGCAAACCTATACGAAAACACGTTTTACTACATACTGCATGTACATAAATACATACCTACAACTAGCTGGTCTACTACACTGCATGGACGTTAATCTGTATCAGAATAATATGCCTTAGGCCTTCAAGGTTCAATCATAAACCAAATGGCCGTGCACTTTAATTGATTTAGCCGATAGCTGGCCGTAAATAAACGTTCTAGTGCAGTCGATATGTATTCTGCCTATTATCTACCTGTGTTGATATGCCACTTGTTGTTTTATCTAAGTAGATATTATGTTTTCGTTATACATATTAATGCGGCTCGTCATTTAGGTACTATTCTTTCAACGCATGTTATCTTGGTTGCTTGGACAAGATCGTTAGTATCGATAAGGTCACCATAGTTTGAGCTTTTGGCGTTTCATGCTTAATTCTTTTATTATTTAAACATTTTTTTTTTGTTTGAAATGTTCTTGATTTATTACAATACAGATTAACGTCCATGCAATGTAGTAGACCAGCTAGTTGTAGGTAGGTATTTATATAGGTCCATGCCGTATGTAGTAGGTACAACGTGTTTACGAAAGTTGTTCCTGGTAATATTATAGGTACCTACTGAAACTGAACACCAGTTAGGTACCTATATTTGTACTTTATAATGATCAATATTTCCTAAGAGGCCACCTCTGAATTCTACTATACTACACAATACACGATTACGTAGAAGAAAACTTTTCAAGCTCGCGAAACTTAGCAAATTGATGATATTACTTTGTATAATTATAATTAAGGTTAATAGGTATTAATTTAAGGGACTGTGGATGATCCAATTGCTTGTTATGTAGGTAGATAGTAGTAGTTTATGTAGTTTTAGATTACGTAAGTCTTGTATTTAGTGGTAGTTAATAAGGGCTATTAAGCTTATACAGGGTTATTTCTAATCAATTAGCATCCTTTTAGGGGCTTATTCTGTACATCAAAACTAACATCTTTTGTTCTGCGACTTTTGTCAGAACTCAAAATATATAACTCTAAGCAAAATGAACAATTTTAAACCACACATTTTCAAACAGCAATTAAAACCCGCTCAAAACACGATACGAACTACTGTTTAGATCATATTTTGTTACAGGTGATAGATTTTTTTCTAGAGACCTGCCGACTCTAATTTTCGCGACTTAAAAATTTCTAGAAAAATTACTGAGTTCACAATGATCAACTGATATAACATAATACATACATGATATAATAAAAGAACTGGTAAATAACCACTATCCAGAGGATTTACGGCCCATAATATTTATTTCCTGAGGGAATAACCGCTATATAATGATGGCCGCAGGAACGCGTTGAAAGCAAGCCGCTTCTAACCGGGCTTATTGGATGTCGAAAGGGGAGGCCTATGGTCATCACTGAGCAGTGTAAGTACGTCCTACGACTTATGGATGGATGGAATAACAAGCAGTAAACGAACTTATTGTATTGCATCTAATATCTAATCTTGAAAGGTATTTATTTTATTAGTCTAGTGCAATGCAATTGATTGTAACAATTACTTTATGGTGACAATATATTTTACACTGTGTAGGAAGCTCAAACGCAGACAGAATACCTAATACCTAGCAGCCTGCATTTAGGTAGGTATACGTAGACAGTAGTTAAGCTTTCATACAAGGTCGCTGCACTAGACTCTAGACTAGACAGCTATACATACATAGATAGCTCTGTATATACCTACGAGATAGCGCAATCCCCGACATGAAGTATGATACCTAAAAAGACATGAACGTAGAAATACCTATACTATAGGTTTTACCCTGTAGGTAGGTCCTAAAAGGAAAAACTAATAATATAAGCCCACTTAAACACATTACGGACTAAGCGACTGCGATGTGGCCGTACGACTAACCGCACTATAGTGTCTATAATAGTGCATAAGAAAACTGCCACGTAGTGCATATGTAGTCTAAAGTCGTAGTAATTATTATGTAATCTTTGCCTGTGTATAACATGTGTGCTGACCTAGCATAAAGTTACAACCTTTCCAATTTATTATTAACTCCCTTTCAAAATAGGAAACTCTCAAGCCCAGTGATGTTTTTTGACAGGGTGCCAATAAATCGAATCATTAGGTTTTTTTTTAAACAACGGAATTAAAGGAGTTTAATTTTTTTTAATTGAGCAGCTTATAACCTAATCAAGAGGTGCTTATAAAATTCTACAATTTTAAAGCACAACATCAAAATTACTAGAAACGTAAGTACCTAAGCCTATTTGAAAATCGTTCACTTAGTAAACCATACGTTACTTAGAGTGCACTCAATTGAAACTTCAATTTACGAGAATTGAACCGACGATGATTCGATACTCATCGCCCACACAATGTATGCGAGTGTTAAGGCTTTCACAATTACTAATTCATTTAGTATGGACTTTGACTTCCTACATTATAAAAAGAAAATCAAACTAATTCATCGTTTTATATTCATTACATTATCATAATCACTACATAGTATAAATAGAGTGATTCAAGAGGAAGGTTTATATGTATAATAAACCTGTGCGAACCCGGGGCGGGTCGCTAGTAGGTATGTAATATACCTCTAGGTACATTACATCAACCTATTTTTTTTATTTATTACATTATGAATTATCATAATAATGTCGACCGGCTGTTATGTCGACAGATTTTTAGGCCTGAATTTCTCTAGGATTAATTATATCTAATCAATGGAAAAATATGACGTAATTCTAAAATTTATTTAAATTTTCATTCCTGAAAGACATACTATGTAGCAATTATATAGGTACCTAATTATATATTTATATCGATTGTTACACTTAAATGAAAGTCCTCAAAGAACTCTTTAATCATGGATGAAGAATTGATTGCTCCGTCTAGCGGAGCGAAGACCAATCCTTCATCTATGTCTTTAATTCTTTAATTAGTATTTATAATATTTGTATGTATATGTCTATTGTATAATTCTTTTTTATTTTTAAAGTGTCCTCTAAATTAGCACACCCCGTCGTTTTTTCTTTTGTACCATCTCTCTCCATCCTAAGGTTGCCTGGAAGAAATCACTTTCAGTGATAAGGCCGCCGGTTGCTTCACATATTGTCTCATCTATTTTTTTTCTATTTTTCTGTTTTATGTGTGTGTGAATCAATAAAGAGTTTATCTATCTATCTATCTATCTAATTCGACTGCCTCGGTGGCTCAGTGGTTAGTGATCCTAACTACTTGGTCAAAGAGGCGTGGGTTCGATCCCCACCCAGGGCAAGTATTTATGTGATGAACATGGGTGTTTGCTCTGTGTCTGGGTGTTATTTAGGTATTATCTATATAAGTATGTATTTAAAAATATGCGTATGTAGTATATCAGTCTCTGGCAGCCATATCACAAGCTTTGCTTAGTTTGGGGTCAGAGACAGTGTGTAAGATGTCCTCAAATATTTATTAATTTTACAATTCGGCACCATCGACCACTTAAAAATATGAATTTTATTGCCAAGGTTGAGCTGCTGCAATTTTAAATAAGTATGTACTTATTATCTCCGGTGTAAAAACAGGGTCGTATATAACTATAACTAGACGTAGGTTGGGGTACGTGTGTTTATCAATCTGTGTAGCATCAAGTAGGCTCCTAGGTGGTATCAGGAACTAAATTCGATTTAGTGTTTTTTGTTTGAAAGTGATCAGCGGGGCAATTCTGTCAACCGATTTCGTCACCGAAGTGATACGCTCCCAAACCCCTCTCGTTTTTCTGACAGTTTTGTAGGCTCAAGGCTGTCAAAAAAACGAGAGAAGCTCAAGAACGCGTCACCTCAGCAACGAGATTGGTTAACAGAGGGGTTAGTCCAGGTTTACACGTAAATTAAAACTACAGCTGTTTCCGTATGGTTCCATACATTTCTGTACAGCGCCCCTGGCGGAAACGAGGAAGAACTAACCAAAATGTATGGCGCCACACGCGAACGCGAAAGTTTAAGTAAACTACACAAAACCTGGACTAAGGGCTCAGAATAGCCCTACTGGTCAATGCGAAGGTATTTAGAAGTGATCAAGAAAATGAAGTGATAAAGAAGAAAGAGACTATCACAAAATTTTACTTTTTTACTTAATATATGTATCAACTAGTAAGTAAAGCCTTAAGTGGCTGCCAGCTACCCCTACTGCATCTGATGGTAATTTATGATGTAAAAGTCTTGACCCCTTCCTTTTCTCGTTTACTGAATAGAAACAGCAATCACGAATGCAATCGCTGATAAATTGGATCGTTCTTGATGGTGATTGGTGACATCATTCGCACAAGTGAAGATACTTGTTAAATTACCATTGGGAGTGGGTATGTCCCACCCAGTTATGGGAACAAAAGTTGTTTAAAATTTGATTTTCTACAACTTTGATTGCCATCAACTTTTTGTAGGATCGATATTTTTTTAAATAGTTGGTTGTACCGTTTCATTTCTTCAATAACGTGTGTTATTTCAATTTTACAGCAGAAGTTATAGGAACAAAAGTTGTTTAAAATTTGATTTTCTACAACTTTGATGCCAATATTTTTTTTGTTAAATCAATATTTTTCGATTACTTAAAATAGGGGTGTCATTTTGATTCCTCAATAACTACCTACCGGCAATGCAACTATATTAGGACCTCGCTGGACTGATCTGATGAATAGATGCGATCATCGCAGCGTGTGTGCCCAGCTTCAGGTAGTAGTTCGAATCGTGAACAACCAATTACTACCGTTTGAATTAGATGAATGAGCCCCCAGTGACGATAACTTCGCCGTAGGGCGCAGATGTAGCCATGGCATTATGACAGACTAGTTTTTTTTTGTTTAATGAACTACACAAGGTTATTTGCTTGCCCTGTACTAAGCCGAAAAGAGACGATAAAGACCATTATCATGTACATCTTTTACTATGGGGAGCAACCCGGTATCCAAAAAAAAAAAAAAGAAAACCAGCTGTTCTGTACAAAATTGCAACTCGGAATCTTTAAAAATGTATGGTAGGTACAGCTGATTTTTTTTCTCGAATTCCGGGTTGTCCCCATAGTAAAAGTTGTTCATAATGATGGTCTGAATCACCTCCTTTCAGCTTAGTGTATACCTTATACACCAGTTCTAGATAACCCTGTATACCTATAGTCTAAGGCTCTAAGCTATAAAATAAGCGTTCCATGTTCTTTATGTACCTCTTAGGAGTCAGAAGCCCTCACCTCAAACTTTTTAGGAACGTGATAAGTATAAGAAGGATGGATGTTCTAGAGTGGAAAATTGAAATAAATTGTGGGTCCGAAGAGTAGGTACTTATAGGTAGCTTTGTCAAAAGCCCTCTTTCGGGTTAAAGACTCTGACACCAGGGTTAGGTACTCATTAAGCCCATGCGAGCTTACTGTACAGTGGGATCTACATTCACTTAACCATATTCTTTTAACTTTTAGACCACTGAAAAATTTAACACTTCTTAAACTCTTAGGCGCACCCTCAATCCGTCCAAGCATGCCAATCCCTCGTACTCGTAGTTATCCTTACATAGTATAAAATAAAGTCGCTATTTTCGTTTGTTTGTTTGTCTGTATGCTTAAATCTTTAAAACTACGCAACGGATTTTGATGCGGTTTTTTTTAATGGATAGAGTGATTCAAGAGGAAGGTTTATATGTATAATACACCTGTGCGAAGCCGGGGCGGGTCGTCTAGTATCTTATATCTACATATATATACAAATGCTTAGTTGGCTTGACTCCGATCAAACTATTACCTAATATTACCTCTAACTATTCGATCAGTTGCCTTAAAGAAGGTTAATGACCATGGAAGGTAAACCAACTATTACAAGTAGGTATCGGTAGGTACATATATAATAAACGCCGACTCGCCTTGTGCTTGTTATCGGACTTAACCGAGTTGCAAATGATTTCCTATTACATTTTTATCGCACGATCATATGTATTAGTCATCAAAACATTCAGAACATCTGCCATAGGACGACACTACTGCACCCCTAGCAAAGGGAGACCTATAATTTTCCTGTTCTGCGTATTAAAAATTTTTTATTTATTTATTTATTTGCTTATAGAAAAATAACATTACAGTTATAACCATTGCGTTACTTATCTTATCGTTACTTATAATCTAAGCAAATAGGAATTCCTGTAAATGTACCCACTTTTAATGTCAGCTGTCAATGTCTTTATCGTACTTTGTTTGTTTGGGATAAAATGGCGGGAAGATAGTTTGTCTGTTTGCCGTGATAGAGCTACTGAGTCATAAACGTATCCTGATTGGGTATTTTGCCATTGCTTGCCACCGCCCTGTGGATGGGTTTGCCAATACTCAACACTTGACTTGGCAGACGGGTTGGCGCAATTCTCGACGCCCTAAGAATGACACACACCCTACACTAGGGAGCAGACACCCTCTAGGTCAAGTTAAGGCCAAACTACTTTCCATTTGTTTTTACAAATATTACAAGTGGAAATAAAGTATGTCTAATGTCTTAACATTGATAGCCGCACCGGCACCGACATTTTAGAGCAGATTTTATCAAGGTGCTCCGCCGAGCTACTGCTGATGGACAATAAAATCAATAGGTACCTATGGAGAACAGAGAAAGAAGGATCATACTAACGAGTCCTAGGTGAATACAGGGCGCTTGAACCAGGAGGGATTAGATTAACGTTACTTAGAACATCAATCCATGTTTTCAAGTGCGTATCCTACGAGCATTTTTTACAATAACGGTTCGCGTTTCATCATATCCGCGCTCTAATACCTAGCACGCTTATCGAGAAGATTAATATACCACTTTGCTCTTCATTTCGAGACTCCCAGACTGTGCTTGGACGGGAAGACAGTCCCAAGCTCTGGCTAGCCCTAATGCCAAAGCTTTGAAGCCGCCCGAAGGCTTAGGGGAGACCGGGGACAAAAGTAACAGTTTGTACTGTATGCCTGATTTCTCGTAAGTAATAAAATTTGTGACAAAATAAATATAGCTCTATTAAACTTTTGTTTCTTGTCTAACAATGTACATAATTATTTTGTCTAATATATCTCGATTTCTTAAAATTATCAAGCTGCAAAAAAATAATGAAGATTGTTACTTTCGACCCCATGGTCAGGGCAAAAGTAACAAGGCGTGGTTCGAAAGTAACATCTTCTAAATTCTGCGCAATATAATAAAACAATGAAAAAAAAAACAAGATTAAATCAAATTATTTATTTAATTCAGTTATTTTATTAATAGCGACTGCCACAGTCACTAACATTCCACGTTCAGCAGACGTTTCCGCACATAAATGCTTAGCTCCTTTTTGAGTTACTATTTTGTTCACTTTTTGGACCGTTGTCACCCCGGTCTCGTCCATGTTCCATATATCTCTTGGCGCAAAGTTATGCCTATCCATGACTTCAGCAAGGTTATAAAAAAACTTGTTAATGTTATATTCGTTAAAGCTTGTGGCGCGCGATAGACTTGTTGCTTGTGGACTTCCCGGGGATAGGCTTGGGTGTCGATTTAAAATCCAGCAAAACATTCTTTAACCGCTGTTTGATTCTCGATCCACTACTCAGGAAATGTCTTTTCATATGTGATCACTTAATTCATAGGCCAGCTTTCGCACTGCTGTAAAGACCAATCCGAAATAAACACTGGAGCATAAAATAATTCAGTTCCGTAAAACTATTTCTTCTTCATATGTGAAAACACGGTTGACGCAACGGTAGCCAACTTGTGCATTAATATTCCCGGCTTTAGGTTTTCGTATATGTCTATGATGTCTGTATAATGTGACAAAGCAAACGTCGTATATTTTTTTTGCTAGTGCACTTATTTTTGAATTGTCCTTTAAATGCTCTTCTGATGCTTGTTTATATGCTCCATTATTAGTGGTGCTTTTATTCGTTATTCTGATCTGATGAAAGGAAGAAACGTTTAATACATATAACCTACCAATAAAAAAAGTAACATCTCATGGCAGAACAAAAGTAACACGTTACTTTTGTCCTGCCATGAGATGTTACTTTTGTACCCGACCCCGTTTTTAATATTTTATTCGATGAAACTTTAAAACTGAACGTGTTACACGTAAACAAGTTGTATCATGGTAAAGACAATCTAAACGTTAGTCAATAAACAAATAGTCTCATTATCATCAGCATCTTGATTCTACGTAAACACTAAATGAATCAACAGCAAAAAACTTACTTTTGGTGGTAAAAATCACAACACATCTACTGACGCAATCTTAGCGCGCGGCTTGGGTGCCGAGACTGAACTCATGCGTGGGGGCGGGTACAAGCTGACAACCAACGGTCGCGCACGTCGTTTCCGCCATTGGACAAGGCTACAGAGCGTTTGTTACTTTCGACCCGCTGTTACTTTTGTCCCCGGTCTCCCCTACTTTGTAATTTCTACTCTGTAATTCTTAATTTTTTATATGATAATAGGTACCTATGTATAATAGAGCTGCATTTGGCCAACTCGCCTGATGGAAAGCGATGATGATGTAAGATAAAAACTAAAATAATACTAACACCTAGGTCCCGATAATGTTATTAATTTGTTGTAAGTACCTACTTATCTACCTACCTATAAATGTAAGTACCTAGTTCAGTAGTATAGTCGTGACAATACTAAATATCTTTACCGTGGTAAACGTACCTAGTTATACACGAGTAGGTATAGTTCTCGGCACTATGATCTTCGTTCAAGTGCGATGTTATGACCGGTTTCTAGAAAAGCCTTAACAGAAGTTTTCAACTGACCTAAGATATTTTGTTGATCAAAACAGGAAATATCCTCGGTAGATGTTACTGATTTATAGGCTCTACGACTCGATTGCAACCAATGGGTACTTTATTAATCACAAGTTAGACCTAATTCAGTCTATCACAGGATTCAATCAAATATGAATGAGAAAATTGTTTACAAGAGCTCATTCTACGTTCATGACATGTCCTTCAATCAAATCTCAACGAAGCTACCCGTATCTTCTTGACCTTTCCGGACAACGACCTAGTAGGGGTCAAGGTCGTGACATTAAAAAAAGATTTTAAAAGACGATTGAATACTATCACACACACACATAGCATGGCAGTATCACTGACTTTTTATACATCAAAATAATATTGACTAAATGAATGTTATTGTGAAGTTTCAAGGGTGGTTATGTTATGATTGTATACGAAGACGCAAACTATAGTTTCGTTATAGGTATCAATAACAAACCTGTCGTCTCGCCAGCGTGTATCTCCGATGTTCTACACACCGTTCCCGACGCACATGACACTTTAATTTCCCACTATCGCGGATGCGAGTTCGAAAACGAAAGTGTTATTGTCGAATGTTTACATGCGTGGCGGGCGGCGGGCGCCGGCGACTGGCGACGCGACGCAACGCTGAGGACGCGGGAAGGTCGCGCGCGACGCATGCGCGCTGACAACCGAACTGCCGCCAAATGCTACCATCGCACCTGTCAGTGCCAACCCTACGACCTCAGTAATGTCACAAAACTAGTAAACTTTCTACATCCGCGTATCGATATCAAGAATATCAAACATTACTTGGAACTCGATTTGGCGCCGGACTTATCGAAGCTTATCAGCAGTTTTATCTGTGGGACGAACCCTGAAATCGCCGACTAATCAGCTGTTTATGTTTATGTCATACGTGCTCGGTGAAATGAACGGAACAGCTGTCTTTTTTTCCAGGGTTGCCTCGTCGCAAACGTTGTACGAATATCATGATACCCCCAAAACTGCGAATATTTATGTTTAACCAAGCATCGAATGTCCAATGATAAGGTGTTAAAAGTCTAGACTCGACGAAGGTTCAGTTTCATGGTTAGTCCCTCTATGTATAGGTATGTACTTATACATAGAGGGACTAACAATGAAATTGCGAAAAGAAATCGACTCTTCCAAATATTCTAGGATAGCATTGTAATCATCATTATGACTATCTTATACTATGGGACTAACTCTGAAATTGCGAAAAAAATTAACTCTTCCATAGATTTACTCAAATGTTTAATTTCAGTGAACTTTTTGTTGTTCCCTACAAAAAGTAACTAATAACTAACTATACCTAACCTACCTTTTTTCGCGATTTAATTAGTCCCATAGTAAATGGTATTGTACATATCGTAGAAAGCATTCGTCATCTAGAAATACATACACACTGTATAATGATTTACTTAGTTAGGTGTCGTAAATCATTTATAGGTTTATCTTCTTGCTCTGTACTAAGCCGAATAGGGGTGATAAAGACCATCATTACGAACCACTTTTACTATGAGGCCAACCCGAAATACGAGTAAAAAGTCAGCTGTTTCATACAATAATACAACTAGGAATCAACAAAATGTATGAAACAGCTGATTTCTTTGAAGACCGCGTTGGCCCCATAGTAAAAGTTTTTAATAATGATGGTCTGAACCACCTCCTTTCGGCTTAGAAAACCAGTTGTGGATAACCCCGAAGTAAAAAAAAAAACTTTTTTACTATTAATAAGCGTGTATTCAAATAAATAAAATCAAACACTTTTCATTAATGGAAGTTACACCGGCGCACCCGGCACATGTATGCAGGTACATAAATGGAGTACATAATACATGGTTAGTTTTGCAAAGTGCTGGGAATTTCAGAGGTGACCTCGAAATCGCGAAAAAAAAATCTTCAAACTTTCAAGCTTTGTTTGAAGAATTTTTTTGGTGTTCTGCATATAGGTACTAAAGTTCAATCGTTTTTTTTTTCGAGTTTTCGCTGGTGTTGTCATAGTACAAGCTGTTCAAAACGATGAGTACGTCTACATATATACACCTCTGCACTATTTGCAAAGCGTCAATTCCAGCATTCAGAATCATGTATTTGAAATGTCGACTGTACAAGTACATGTGTACTGTTTAGTCACACTGTTTATTAATTTGTAATGTCAAATGTACAATACGTAGGCTTTCGCCGATGATTTTTTCATACATTAGGCCCAATTATGAAGGCACCATCGCAATTATAATAGCTAATTAGACTATTTCTGTTTCCTATTCACTATTCAATAAAGAAAACACTTTTTACGTTGCTATTAAATTTACGATGGCGCTTACATAATTGGGCCAATTGGCATGGTAAAAATTAAGATCTAGACTAGGGACCTAGTATTTTTTTCTGAAGAAAAATTTGAAAAAAGTTATTCTTGAGCAATTTCTACTAAAATAGACTATTTTATGACTAAATACAGGGTTATCTTTTTGCCCAATACTAAGCCGAAAGGGGGTGATAAATACCATCATTTTGAACAACTTTTAATATGGGGCCAACCCAGACTGGAAAAAAAACTGTTCCATGCAAAATTGCAACTGGGAATCGACAAAATGTAAGAAACAGAAAATTATTTTATTCTCGAATTCCCTGTTGGTCCCACAGACCAACAAAAAATTAAAATTTGATCGTAAGGTCTAAATCACCTCCTTTCGGCGTAATAGACACCATTTCTGGATATCTCTGTAAAACACGAATACTCGTAAAAACTGTCAATAAATAATTTATTATCATAATATTGTGAATTGAGCCAAGCGGCCATTTTCGTAAAAATATGACTTTTTAGAAGCTTATAACTTTAAGGTCACAAAGAAACGCGACCAAGATTAGATCATGCCAAAGAAGTATGGAGAGAAGTATATTAGGCCTAAGACTACTAGACAAAATCAAAGCCACCGAAATAAGAAAGAAAACAAAGGTAAAAGGTGCGATTCTAAAAATAAAACATCAAAAATGGAAATGGACAGGGCACATGATACGAGAAAAAACAGATAACAATAAGGGATAACATACGGAGAAAAAGAGGAAGACAGATGAGGAGATGGGTAGATGATGTCAAAAAAGTAGCTGGACCATTATGGACAAGAATAGCACAAGACAGAGGTGAATGGAAGATTCTGGAGGAGGCCTTTGCGTCTACAGACGTACTGGAGAATGTTTAATCCGAAGTGCATAAACTATAGAATAATTAAGTAACAATTGTAAATTTTTCAGTAAATAAAGGCTTAGTAAATAAAATAAATAAATAACTTTAAGGTCATTTAAAAAACCTAACGATTGAAGTGCTGATTACATGAAAAAAAATCACTCAAATCGGATAATATTTAGAAGTAGATAATAGCTGATTGTTTTTGTATGGACAAGTTGGCGTCATACTTTTGCAACATGATTCGTTTGGACAACTAGCGCCATCTACTGGAAGCTTTTTGAAAGCTCAGTGCACACTTTGTACAACACTTCTTAAAAATACATTATTATGCCAAGATTGATTCGGCCTATTATAATAGGACGAATTAAAGTTCCTGGCGTCTGTGAAGCTACAAGCTGCGCACATCCCCTCTCTTGCGTTGCTAATATAATTATAAATATATAGCTACTGGCTGCGCAATCTCTCGTCTCGTGTTCATGGACGCCAATAAGTTTGATTTGGCCTATAGTATGGTATAAAACAAAGTCGCTTCTCGCTGTCTGTCCCCATGTATGCTTACTTATATCTTTAAAACTACGCAACGGATTTTGATGCAGTTTTTTATAGATAGTGTTTCAAGAGGAAGGTTTATATGTATAATACCTGTGCGAAGCCGGGGCGGGCCGCTAGTATTAAATAATTACCACAATTACCTACTTAAAGGTACTCTTAGCCTATTAATAAAAAATATACTTACTGTGTAATCTACCCGCATAGTGGAATAACAGTAAGACTCGCTGATTTAATTCATATTATTTAGTATTAAACTAGCTGCCCGTCCTGGCTTGGCCCAGTTACGGATGACTTATAGCTATAAATAAACCTTTTAAAAGAAATATTCTAAAAGAGTCTTGCAATCTGTTGTCTAGTTTGAAAGATATAAGCGGATACACAGACAGACACACAAAAATTGCGGTTTTGCTTTTAACTATGTAGTGATTTCTAAGAAGATATAAGCCAAATCAAACTTGTTGTCGGCTGTGAAGTTAGCTAAGCCCAATCCTTGCGGAGCTGTTAAGTGAGATTGGGTTTTGCACAACTTGTAGCTAAGTTCACAGCCCCCAAGAAGTACCACTCGCGATCAGTTCATAAGAGCTTTTTACATTACATAATAATCGGCCAAGTACGAGTCGGACTCGCGCACGGAGGGTTCCGTACTGTATGGGAGCCCCCCTTAAATATTTATTTTATTTTAATTTTAATATTTATTATTGAAGGGAATATAAAACTAAATATTCTGTGCAAAATTTCAAGCATATACCTTTTACCATTATTAATATTGATCGAGAAACGTCTAAATAAATCAGGTTTGTTGTATGAGAGCCCCCCTTAAATATTTATTTTATTCTATTTTTAGTATTTGTTGTTATAGCGGCAACAGAAATACATCATCTGTGAGAATTTCAGCTGCCTAGCTATCATAGTTCATGAGATACAGCCCGGTGACAGACGTACGGACAGACAGACAGACGGACATCGAAGTCTTAGTAATAGGGTCCCGTTTTTCCCTTTGGGTACGGAACCCTAAAAATGAGATCAAATATTTTTTTCCCTAATACATTTTAAATTTTGATTTTCATTAAAAGTTATAATTCTAACTATACCATGCATAAACACTAGATATGACGCGCTATATTTATTTAAATAACAACGTATGTCTATGTCTAACAGTGGACGTCCAACGGCTGATAATGATAATCGCTAATACTAACATTGTGCTTACTTTCGAAGGATTTATTTCATGTTCATCTCAGCCGTATGACTGGACGTAAGCCTCTCCCATAGACTTCTTATAGAGCCGGGTCACACAAACAAAGCGTTAACCAGCATTAGTATAAATTCTGCGATTCATTCATTTCATTCATTCGACTACGACCTCATTAAGGCCACACATAGATCGCGCTGTATGCAAGCCGCTTCCAACCGATTTCATTAAAAAACTATAGGGGACGCCTATGTCCAGCAGTGACATCCTATGGCTGCAAAGAAAACATTTCGCGCGTATGTGTACAGGGTTAGTGGTAATCAATAAGCATCCTTTTAGGGGCTTATTCTGTACATCAAAACTAACAACTTTAGTTCTTTTGTCTAAACTAAAAAAAAAAAAAGCTGTTCCATACATTTTGTCGAGGGTGAACGAAATTTTAAATGTAACAGCATTTTTTTTTAAATTTGATAAAAGTCATTGAACAAAAGTTGTTAGTTTGACGTACAGAATAAGCCCCTAAAACAAAAATGACTAGAATAACACAATATACTAATATCACAAATATGAGTATTACACAAATAACAACAAGGATGGAATATTTGAGTCATACTTTCAATATTTAAACTAACTTAAAATTACATGACGGAAATAAGCTGTTTTAGTTTTGTTCTGAAATTTTAGCTCTGTAAGTTTTTAGTTTAAAATTGCTGATAAAATTTGTAGGCGTCAAATTCATCAATTAGTCAAGATATTTATCAAAATCATAAGCTACAATTTATTGCATCTCACTCTTTTCGATTCATAATAAATGCAGTGCAATGTACACAAGTCAAGATAGATATTAGCCAAAACCATAGGCTACCATCAGTGCAATGAACACAAGTCAAGATAAACATTAGCCAAAATCATAGGCTACAATCTATTGCACCTTACCCCTTTGGCCTCTTAATAAATGCAGTGGATTCAAATAAATAAAATGAGCATATCCTAGTACCTATCTACAATACTAAATGAGTGAGTAATTTATACAGCCTATTTCTCATTTCTTTTGTAGCAGGAGATCTAGGTATACCATTTTCATCTGAAGGGTTCGCACACTTTTCCAATACTTCAATCAGTACAGAGGGAGCTCTTGGCCCAAAAAGTAATCCTGGTACCATAATTCGTCCTGACATCACCCAACCAAGAAATACTCGTTCACAGACAATCTGAAGGTTGTTGTTCGCAACACCATTCTGACATTTAAATGTAATCAAGTTGCAGAAGGATCTGCAATCCAACATATCACAGTCACTGTGTTGTTTACAATGAGCCCCACTTGCTGTCATCTTATTTGCAACAGACAATGGATGGACGGAATCGAGATCTAGGTACTTGATCTTCTTGAAATCATCAGTAACACCAAAATGATTCATCTTCACATCACATATCAGCATAGGTTCTGGAAGCCCTTCTTCTAAACGGAGTAGAAAGTCTAATATCATCAGAGAAATTTTAACTCGCTTCTCCCATTCCTTTTGGCTATCATACAAGGTCACGAGATGTGAATAGCCCGATATGGAATCTAGTTTCTCAACAGCATACAAGGATCCACATGTGCCAAGAAGCTTTGGGAAGACATCAAACTTTTCATACAATGTCAGAGCGAGGTACTCATTATCAAGTATAAGAGACCATACATTTTGCATTTCTATATACCTGTTTCCACCTGCTTGACTGTACTGCACGTACGACATCCTTTTGGCGTCAATATCATTGATTGAGATATTGAATTTTGTTTTGATTACCATTCTGATCATTGTGATGAAATCATTTTCCATGGAATAGTCATTGTTTAGAGAATCCCACTTCTTAGATAAGTCATGATTTATACTAGGTTTGGAAGATTTGAAAACTGCACTGTTGTTCATCCACACTCCTGAAAAGACAGTTGCCTTCTCTGATGTGAAGCTGTGGCAGGAGATGGGTGTTGATTCTCTGGACTGGCATAATGTCTGGCACAAGTTCCCAATTGACTGTCCATTTTCAAAACTGGCACACTGAAATATTCAAAATATAACCTGAATATGGTGTTCCAATTTTTTTGGGTATGCATAGTTTTGGCCTTGTATAACGACTAGCTTCACTAATGTTATTGCTAAACTTATTCTGTCTCTTTTTAACCAACTTACAAAAAGTAGGAGGATTTTGTTCATCTTTATAAATATATTTGTATGTTCATACATATTTTCGCAAATTGTGACTCGGTTTAAAAAAATCTTTTTTGTTTGATAGTTCAGAGGGGGAACTATTTCAATTTTATCGAAATCGGCAGAGCCACATTTGAAAATTGAACAACAATATAAAAATTACTTACTACACATTGATTTGTGCTAACTATTCTAATTCTGTACACAGTTGATGTTGGTTGTGCCATTTTAGGTCAAATACCTATAATTATTTTAAGTGTTTAATTCATATTTTTTTATTTGCCATGAAGTGTATATTGTTAAGGTCTCAATAAAGGTAAGTGCTTACAACTTAGTCGCCCTTGTCGCTCATTGCAAAATTATTTACTAGAGCTCTCTCTAAATATTAAATACTAGCTGCTCTCAGATACTAATGAAAATGAAAACTGCATTGAAATCTGTAGTAGTGTAGTTTGGAAGATATAAGCAGATACACCGTAAGACACACAGAAATAATGGTATTGATTTATACTATTATCTAATTCTAATTTGAAGTAGGGGCGATAAGTCCTGCACTGACGTCCCGCATGGGGTGTTTTGTGCATTTCCCCCTCCAGCATCTACCCGAGCCAGCCCAGCTCCTTAAAGAAATGGAGTGTGGCTCTGGGCCGCTGGCATAACTGCTTCAGTAGCTTAGATGATGAATGAGACGATGGCGATTTAGATGACAGTGCAGAAGCATCATGCAATCCGTTAGCTATTCTAATGTCTTCTGTGGCTTTGCAATGCCACAGAACATGTTCTACAGTTTTGTTCTCCTGCAAACAGCCACGACAAAGTGGACTGTCAGTGGCTGTTTGCAGGAGGTGTATACTACTATTATTTATAACTAGCTGACCCGGTGAACTTCGTCTCAATATCTGTCAATTGTCAATGATAACTTTTACATGCAGGAACATTTTGGGAAAATGAAATTAATGTTTTTATTATTTTTCCCGCAACTTTTATAAATTTTCTCACCGTTTCTACCTTCCCTTAACTGCCACAAATATTTCAAGATTAAAAGTAGCCAAATCGGTTCAGCTGTCTCGAGTTTTAGTGAGACTAACAAACAATATTAATTTTTAAATATATCTAAAATTAAATAAGGTTACTTACCACACGGGATACATGCAACTTTGGCTGCACATTAGAGCATATTAACTTCCATTTTAATAGGATTACAATAACAGCAAAAATTAATAAAATTAGTGATCCTCTGCGTTTAAATACTTTTATAATCCTGGATAATGTCCATGCACAGTAATAGACGCTGGTCATTTCACATCTGAAAATATTGATAACAAACTTTTTATTTGATGTAAATGATATTGACAAGGTAACATAGGATAATTAAATCACTACCAACTAAACTCTGAACAGCAAGAGAATGCGATCCTGAAGTCTGTCAACTAAAAAAATGCAAGTGGAGTCCCTCCGCGCGGAAGAAGTGAAACTTCGACACAACAGTGCTTTCATACCCCCTCCATGGTAGCGAGCGTTAAATGTTTAACGCAACCTTGTTGGAAGTCCCAATAGAAGATTCACTTCAATTAGGAATGTTTTATTTTGACAAAAAAAATAGGCCTATTGAAGGCAATCATCCATAAAGATCGTTTGGAAAGGGGTAGAATAGTTTTAAGGAAAAAAAATAAATAAAATATTTACAGCTTGTGTCAGAGAACTTACTTCATAATCACTTCACCAGTTTCACCACTGCGGCGCAACACTCAGTAGACATCATTTCTTAGCCACACACAACTTTCTATAATTATATATATTACAAAAATTAAATATCTGTTGATCTAAACGAGGCGACATGGTCGCAATTCGGCGACACGCATTTTAGTTAAGTTCTCTCTAAAATAGGTTTAGTCCTGTCAAACTAGGCTTTGGTATTCGGATGTCTACACGATTAAACTATTTTTAGGTCGAGTCGACTAAATCGATTTTAGTTACTCAATTTGGTCGAAATGCATTCGGCGGCCCACATTTTAGAGTGATTTACGTCTAAAATTTAGTTGTCAAATGTCAAACTAGTCGTCATTAAAAACATGGCGATTAAAACTAGTTTGGAGAATTTGATGTGTTTTATCGAGGTTTTATTGTCGAATTAATCCTGAAATATGGAATATTTCATTGTGGCAGCAACTGTTGATCTATTGGAAGGGTAAGTAAAAAGCCAAAAACCTGTTTTTGCTTGATTCACTAAACAAGTGAGAGTTCATGTGTGGTTCATCTAGTTCCAAATTATTGCAGCGTTTGAATTCGAATTATAATATTAGGGACGTTTCAGACCCTTTTCAGATAGAAGAGGAAAAATTTAGAAATCTGTAGGTATCTATAGAGTTCCAAAGTCTGGAGCTCAACAGTTAATAAGTGATCTTAGGTAATTTGAGAAAGCACATCTCTATAAGATATCCCAAAACATATAGAGGTTGTATGCTATGGTCTTCCATTCAGCATGTGGTCAAAACAATTTCTTGGGCTTAAGCCAGCCAACCGTCAGCAGATGTCTTGACGCCACAGTCAAGTCTCACAACTGGGCCCTAAAATCATCAAATTCCCAATGACGCCAGCTGACAAACAAACCGCATTGACAGAGAACTTTAATTATTCAAAGCAATTAAACTCCTTAATTAATTATCCAACAGTTAGATACTTACAATAAGAAACTCATAGATGAAGGATTGGTCTTCGCTCCGCTAGCAGAGCCATCCTTCATCTATGAGAAAAGATAAGAGACCTATAAAGATTGATATCTGTTTAATTATATTATTCTATATCACATTGCAGATAACAATGAGGTACTGAAGACAAACTGCAACAATTAATTCTTGGTGCGATAGAAGTGTGACTGATATGATGAAGATAAAGATTTCCGGTCAGAAGCAAGATTGAAATGCCAAAATTGAAGTAAGTTCTAGATTTTTTTATTAATAAAAACATCAAAATAAAATAATCGGCCAAGTACGAGTTGGACTCACGCACAGAGGGTTCCGTACTGTATGGGAGCCCATATCCCCCTTATTAAGGGCCCCCCTTAAATATTTATTTATTTTTAATTAATACAACTAAACATTCTGTGATTATTTAAGCATCTATCTGTTACCATTATTAATATCGAGCGAAAAAATGGCTAAATTATTAATTTTATTCTGTTTTTAGTATTTGTTGTTATAGCGGCGACAGAAATACATCATCTGTGAAAATTTCAGCTTTCTAGCATAATGGTTCATGAGATACAGCCTGGAGACAGACGGACAGCGGAGTCTTAGTAATAGGGTCCCGTTTTTACCCTTTGGGTACGAAACGCTAAAAATGTACTTACATGGTTTATTATTTGTTCCAACAAAAATTAATAAAATAAAATAAAAATAGCCTTTATTCTCTAGTATATTAAATCCTTATGAAACATTTTTCTTATTTCTACATATTTCACTAGGTTGTCCACCCTGGACATAGGCCTCTAGAAGTTGCCAGTGCTCCCTATCTCTGGCTTTCCTATGCGTTTTCCTACAAACAAACAGTAATTATTGTTTATATTATCATGTTGCAGATAACAATGTGGTACTGAAAACTGCAAGAAGCTGCAGCAAATTCAACCAAGTCTTGGTGAAACAGAAGAGACAGAATAGAATGAAGATCAAGATTTCCCATCGCAAGCGAGATATGCCCAAATTTAATTACTAGATTTTTTTTAATAATAAAATCATAAAAATATACATAAATCGTTTATTATTTGTGTCAACAAAAATTAATCAGTAATATTATTCTAAATAAAAATAATTTGGCGAATTCCACTCTGCTCAACAAGCCCTTTCATTTGATTGAGGCTGCATTTGTTCTTGGCCAACTGGATCTATGACGACGAGGCAGGGGCTGCCTTCCACTTGGTTGAAGCAGATCAGAATGCAGGCACGCTGTGGGCTGGCTTTGTGCAGGCTGGTACGCTGTGGGCTGGCTTTGTGCTGACTGACATGCTGTGGGCTGGCTTTGTGCGGACTGGCATGCTATAGGCTGGCTTGTTGAATGCGGAAGTGCAGGTTGGCTTGCTGATGGAGGTTGTATGGGTACCTCGATATAATATATTTCTGGGAGATCATCCTAGAAAGATCCCACAATCCCTGCTTTGTCTGCTCAGATGGTAATGGCAGTATACCCTGTAAAACAAAATATTTTATTCCAAAATTAAATTTAAATAGTAGTACATTTACCTACATAGTACATAAGTATAATATTAGTAGTTAACATATTTCTTTTATTAATAAGGATTATTCAAGTTACTTGCTTTATTTATTGACTGTAAAAATAAATAAATTACCAGTTCTATGCTGTTGTGGCCAAAGACCAATGAAGACCCGATTTCTTCCAAAATCTTTGTTTCTGTATCGTCTAGGTCTGCGTCTCTTCCAGTAGTATGTATAGACCGTCTGATCTTTCTCGCTTTCATTTTTGTCTAGGTCCATACATTCCAAACCTATTGGACAATTTTTATCAAATTAAAACCTTATCATGATATTCATTTAGTTGGTATCTACACAAGAGTTACAAGAATTGTTTTTGAAGATATCACAAGACAAGCAAAGGAGGTACAAGTAGCGGCCAGGACATTGAGTTCACTGGCCAGATTTTCGGAACACGACAGCTTGAGTACCTGACTCCTAGTACTCGTAGTTGCTTGATTTATCAAAAAGAGATTTACTTACAAGACAATTAGAATTGCTTACCTTTCACATAATGTACTCCTATGTCTCTCAGTATCGTGATGTTGGCGTGGAGAGGACATTTCCCTTTGCTTTTTATTGGCATTATTCATTGTAAAAGTCTAGTGATATTGCAATTCAATTCAATTCTTGTTTATGGCTTCTGTGAAGGTGTTTCACAATTTTGCCAATGTCTTGTATTTCACTGCCACCAAACGTAGAGAATTTGAACGGTTCCAATATGATGTACTGTATTCATTACTCTAGTTTTTAGATTTTACACCTTTTACCTCTGAATATTGCAAAGATTTACGAAGTTTTTGTGAAATGTGAACTGACTGAAAATAAATGTAAACAAAAGTGTTGCCAAAGTAATTTAGCTAAAGTTACGATAAAAGCCAACGAGTTGTATTTTACCTCCAACCTTTTAATCAAATCATAGATATAAAAGCTAGTGCATTCCACGGAAATAAAATAATGTAAAAGTCTTTCCAAAATAAAGCGTGTTGCACCGTTTTTGGAGTAAAATCGATTGTGATAATCCGTAACAGATATAGTAAGTATTTCTTGAGACTTAAAATAGAAAAGAACATAATAGTAACTTTGTTTTTGATATGGTAACAAATTGGGAACAACCCCAGGATTTTCTATGTTTACGTAATATATCCATGGATCAGCCACAGATAAAATAACAACCATAATTAATATTTGTGCCATCTAGTGGGCTTTTTCGAACTAATTTGCTACTCACTGCTAGATGGCGTAAGTGGCGTTACTCAATTTAATTCATCATGGCGGACGACTAAAATCGCTTTAAATTTAGTTCGAAGAAAACACCGAATAGCCTTTCGCTAGTTTTCCACTAAACTAAAATTTTTAGTGCGACTAGTTATAGTTTAATGCGAATGTCGCCGAATTGCTACCAATGCCGACAATTGAGACAAAAGTTAACAAAAACAAAACAAAACACTATGTTTTTGAATTAGATTTATTTTGAATAATTTGATGAAGAGCGTGGCATTGGTAGCGATTCGGCGACATTCGCATTAAACTATAACTAGTCGCACTAAAAATTTTAGTTTAGTGCAAAACTAGCGAAAGGCTATTCGGTGTTTTCTTCGAACTAAATTTAAAGTGATTTTAGTCGTCCGCCATGAAGAATTAAATTGAGTAACGCCACTTACGCCATCTAGTGGTGAGTAGCAAATTAGTTCGAAAAAGCCCACTAGATGGCACAAATATTAATTATGGTTGTTATTTTATCTGTGGCTGATCCATGGATATATTACGTAAACATAGAAAATCCTCGGGCTGTTCCCAATTTGTTACCATATCAATAACAAAGTTACAATTATGTTCTTTTCTATTTTAAGTCTCAAGAAATACTTACTATATCTGTTACGGATTATCAAAATCGATTTTACTCCAAAAACGGTGCAACACGCTTTATTTTGGAAAGACTTTTACATTATTTTATTTCCGTGGAATGCACTAGGTTTTATATCTATGATTTGATTAAAAGGTTGGAAGTAAAATACAACTCGTTGGCTTTTATCGTAACTTTAGCTAAATTACTTTGGCAACACTTTTGTTTACATTTGTTTTCAGTCAGTTCACATTTCACAAAAACTTCGTAAATCTTTGCAATATTCAGAGGTAAAAGGTGTAAAATCCAAAAACTAGAGTAATGAATACAGTACATCATATTGGAATCGTTCAAATTCTCTACGTTTGGTGGCAGTGAAATACAAGACATTGGCAAAATTGTGAAACACCTTCACAGAAGCCATAAACAAGAATTGAATTGAATTGCAATATCACTACGACTATCACTAAGACTTTTACAATGAATAATGCCAATAAAAAGCAAAGGGAGATGTCCTCTCCACGCCAACATCACGATACTGAGAGACATAGGAGTACATTATGTGAAAGGTAGGTAAGCAATTCTAATTGTCTTTTAAGTAGATCTCTTTTTGGTAAATCAAGCAACTACTCAAGCTGTCGTGTTCCGAAAATCTGGCCAGTGAACTCAATGTCCTGGCCGCTACTTGTACCTCTTTTGCTTGTCTTGTGATATCTTCAAAAACAATTCTTGTAACTCTTGTGTAGGTACCAACTAAATGAATACCTATCATGATAAGGTTTTAATTTGATAAAAATTGTCCAATAGGTTTGGAATGTATGGACCTAGACAAAAATGAAAGCGAGAAAGATCAGACGGTCTATACATACTACTGGAAGAGACGCAGACCTAGACGATACAGAAATAAAGATTTTGGAAGAAATCGGGTCTTCATTGGTCTTTGGCCACAACAGCATAGAACTGGTAATTTATTTATTTTTACCTTATTTTACAGTCAATAAATAAAGCAAGTAACTTGAATAATCCTTATTAATAAAAGAAATATGTTAACTACTATTATACTTATGTACTATGTAGGTATAGGTACTACTATTTAAATTTAATTTTGTAATAAAATATTTTGTTTTACAGGGTATACTGCCATTACCATCTGAGCAGACAAAGCAGGGATTGTGGGATCTTTCTAGGATGATCTCCCAGAAATATATTATATCGAGGTACCCATACAACCTCCATCAGGAAGCCAACCTGCACTTCCGCATTCAACAAGCCAGCCTATAGCATGCCAGTCCGCACATAGCCAGCCCACAGCGTGTCAGTCAACACAAAGCCAGCCCACAGCGTACCAACCTGCACAAAGCCAGCCCACAGCGTGCCTGCATTCTGATCTGCCTCAACCAAGTGGAAGGCAGCCTCTGCCTCGTCATCATAGATCCAGTTGGCCAAGAACAAATGCAGCCTCAATCAAATGAAAGGGCTTGTTGAGCAGAGTGGAATTCGCCAAATTATTTTTATTTAGAATAATATTACTGATTAATTTTTGTTGACACAAATAATAAACGATTTATGTATATTTTTATGATTTTATTTTTAAAAAAATCTAGTAATTAAATTTGGGCATATCTCGCTTGCGATGGGAAATCTTGATCTTCATTCTATTCTGTCTCTTCTGTTGCACCAAGACTTGGTTGAATTTGCTGCAGCTTCTTGCAGTTTTCAGTACCACATTGTTATCTGCAACATGATAATATAAACAATAATTACTGTTTGTTTGTAGGAAAACGCATAGGAAAGCCAGAGATAGGGAGCACTGGCAACTTCTAGAGGCCTATGTTCAGGGTGGACAACCTAGTGAAATATGTAGCAATAAGAAAAATGTTTCATAAGGATTTAATATACTAGAGAATAAAGGCTATTTTTATTTTATTTTAATAATAAACCATATAAGTACATTTTTAGCGTTTCGTACCCAAAGGGTAAAAACGGGACCCTATTTCTAAGACTCCGCTGTCCGTCTGTCTCCAGGCTGTATCTCATGAACCATTATGCTAGAAAGCTGAAATTTTCACAGATGATGTATTTCTGTCGCTGCTATAACAACAAATACTAAAAACTGAATTAAATTAATAATTTAGCTATTTTTTCGCTCGATATTAATAATGGTAACAGATAGATGCTTAAATAATCACAGAATGTTTAGTTGTAGATACAATTAAATGATAAATTAAAAATAAATAAATATTTAAGGGGGGCCCTTAATAAGGGGGATATGGGCTCCCATACAGTACGGAACCCTCTGTGCGTGAGTCCAACTCGTACTTGGCCGATTATTTTATTTTGATGTTTTTATTAATAAAAAAATCTAGAACTTACTTCAATTTTGGCATATCAATCTCGCTTCTGACCGGAAATCTTTATCTTCATCATATCAGTCACACTTCTATCGCACCAAGAATTAATTGTTGCAGTTTGTCTTCAGTACCTCATTGTTATCTGCAATGTGATATAGAATAATATAATTAAACAGATATCAATCTTTATAGGTCTCTTATCTTTTCTCATAGATGAAGGATGGCTCTGCTAGCGGAGCGAAGACCAATCCTTCATCTATGAGTTTCTTATTGTAAGTATCTAACTGTTGGATAATTAATTAAGGAGTTTAATTGCTTTGAATAATTAAAGTTCTCTGTCAATGCGGTTTGTTTGTCAGCTGGCGTCATTGGGAATTTGATGATTTTAGGGCCCAGTTGTGAGACTTGACTGTGGCGTCTAGACATCTGCTGACGGTTGGCTGGCTTAAGCCCAAGAAATTGTTTTGGCCACATGCTGAATGGAAGACCATAGCATACAACCTCTATATGTTTTGGGATATCTTATAGTGATGTGCTTTCTCAAATTACCTAAGATCATTTATTAACTGTTGAGCTCCAGACTTTGGAACTCTATAGATACCTACAGATTTCTAAATTTTTCCTCTTCTATCTGAAAAGGGTCTGAAACGTCCCTAATATTATAATTCGAATTCAAACGCTGCAATAATTTGGAACTAGATGAACCACACATGAACTCTCACTTGTTTAGTGAATCAAGCAAAAACAGGTTTTTGGCTTTTTACTTACCCTTCCAATAGATCAACAGTTGCTGCCACAATGAAATATTCCATATTTCAGGATTAATTCGACAATAAAACCTCGATATAACACATCAAATTCTCCAAACTAGTTTTAATCGCCATGTTTTTCTTGACGACTAGTTTGACATTTGACAACTAAATTTTAGACGTAAATCACTCTAAAATGTGGGCCGCCGAATGCATTTCGACCAAATTGAGTAACTAAAATCGATTTAGTCGACTCGACCTAAAACTAGTTTAATCGTGTAGACATCCGAATACCAAAGCCTAGTTTGACAGGACTAAACCTATTTTAGAGAGAACATAACTTAAATGCGTGTCGCCGAATTGCGACCATTGCCAAAATCAAAAATGCCAATGCCCTGACTGAATGCCCAATTGCCCATGTCCCTAATTCCCCAAAAATCGAAGTCAAGCTCCCCAAATCAGGGACAAAAAATATCTCGATTCCACAAATTCCCCACATTTAGTTTCATGACTGAGGTAATTTTTGTCAACACGAAAAACATACACAAAATCGCAATGTGAGGAGTAGCGCGGAGCGCTACCTGCTCGCTCCTGAGTTTCGCGATGCCGCGGCCAAGCCCATCGAGGCGGGGGCGGCGGCGGGTGGGACTGGCGGTGAGGAAGCCGCTGCCTATCCTACCTGCCAGCGGTCCTAACAACGGGTGCCGCCAACGTGTTGGCGGAGGCGGTGGGGCTGCAGAGGAAGAGGAGTGTAGATCGCGATGGCCGCTCTCCCTATCCTCTGCAGCCGTGGTGGCAGGCGCGGGGCCATCTATAAAAGATATCGCCTGGATAAAAAAATAATAAACAAAAAAAGAGGCTGTTGAAACTGATTATTTTGTAACACCTCATTCTTATTCTTTTAGGGTGAACTATCAAGCTGCATATGGTTTTTTTTACATTAGATAGATTTTTTATTTTTTTCATATTCCCCGCATGCAATCAATTTCCAGACCAATCCCCAAAGTTAGAATTTCCTTCAATTTGGGGAATTCCCTCAGATCGTCAACCCTCAAATTAAAGCAAAATGACGTGAAGTGCCAAAATTGCCGACAATGGATTACGCAGCAGCGTTGCCAGATTTGTTTTGGCAAGTCGCGGGACTTCGAACCTCTAAGAGTGAAAAAAGCGGGATTCTTTCGTCGAAAGCGGGACACAGTAAAAATATATTTATACGTTTTTTACTATGTCCCGCTTACGACGACAGAATCCCGCTTTTTAGGGTTCAGTACCCAAAGGGTAAAAACATGACCCTATTACTAAGACTCCGCTGTCCGTCTGTCTGTCTGTCACCAGGCTATACAGCCTGTATCTCATGAACAGTGATAGCTAGAATTTTGAAATTTTCACTGATGACGGATTTCACATACAACAAACCTGAATTTTGCACCGTTTTTAATAACGGCAACAGGAAGATGCTTGGTAATATTTACAGAATATTTAGTTATTCACTTCAAAATGAAATAAAATATATTAAGGGGGCTTCCATACGGTACGGAACCCTTCGTTCGCGAGTTCGGCTCGCACTTGGCTGATTATTTTTCATCATATCTGAAGTTTTTAAATACCTATTTACCATTATTGTAAGTATTTGAGTTTTAAATTACTTAGTTACGTTTACATGATAATAGATGGCCATTGAATATGTATTTTAATAAAAATATAATAATTTAAATCAGATTTACCCTATCGATCGAGTTATCCCAGAAAAGCGGGACAGACATGTCCCGCGCGGGACATCCCGCCCCACACATAAAAATCGGGACGTCCCGCGAAAATCGGGACATCTGGCAACGCTGTTACGCAGACAGTCGTCTAATACTTGATTCGTCAAATCATGCCAAACGTTGTCGTTGTCGTCGTCAGTCGTTGCGACTTGCGACACATCAAATCCTTATTTGTCAAATAAGAGACTGATCAAAACCTATGTTTGTCAAATACCTACCTACTTAACTTTATTCATCAAATGAGCTTTTTGTCAAGCACACTCTGGGACAGTCAAGATAAAAATAAAATCCTAAGACTAAAAGCAACTCGGTCGAAACGTCGGGATGATGAGGTATTTATCTCGTAATTTGAGTGCGCGATTAGTCCCGTAGTACATAATAATAAAATCCTAAGAGTCATAGAAATGGCGTATCACAGGCATCACGGCGCGTATGTGAAGTTAGCTAGGTACATAGAATAGGCCCTATTACACAGGCTTTAAAGGTCGCTGGCTAGGTACTACAAGCTGCACAAACCCCACACTTCTACTGACCTTTGAATTTGGTATTGCGCAACGACTTGCCTCGAAATTCATTTTTTTGGGTTTGCAGATAACCTACATATCGTTAGGTAGTTTACCCATAAATAAACGATGGCAAAAAACCCAAAAAAATATCGCGCTCACCGAAACAATTAATTTTCGAGTTTTTGTTGACCCCACGATTCGTAGGTAGGTAATGCATGTAGAGTCAAGTAAATTCAAGCGGAACATCAATATAAGCTCTTGAGTCTTGACAAATTATTTAAATGAAAACGTCACATTAAAAACATTGATAAAACTGCATTCAGGGTTCAAAAGCAATGATTGTACTTGGCTTTTCAAATTTTTGCAATAATAGGTACCTGTTATGTAGCTCTCAAAGTCTATAAGGAATAAGGGTCACAAAATCCACAATCAAGCCAACAAAATAGAAACGATGAGTACTAAGCAAACACTTGACCCAGGAAAATATTATCAAGTTGGAAGCTGCAAAATATTTCTATTTTTAGCGAACCTCCTGACACTTGTAAATAATTATGTGATAAACTTTAATAGGCCTTAATAGGTCTTACTTTATCTGTATCCTTCGTCTGGGTATTGTCCGATGAACATGAACACCAACTTTTCAGTTGATTTAAAGATTTATTTTTGGCTCGCAAACTTATTGGCATACTCGCCACTCCTCTAACGTCAAATCTTGCGGACCTCTTAGTGCTGGTTGACGCATCTTTGTACTTGACATTTTGTGACAAACAAGATGCACAGCTATCTTGCGGGCAACCTGGACAACATTGCTGTTTTTCCCTCGTCCGACATACTGAGTTGGAAGGTTTCGCTGTCTGAGCCATGTCCCATCTGATACCTTCATCGTTTGTCTCAGACTTAATAGATTTAGATTTTCTGTATAAACCAATAATTCCAACCGAATTTTGTTCTTTTTCCTTATTCGTGCACCTCGATCTAATTTCAATACCAGTGCTTCTGGAGGATCTGATCGTAATGGATCCACAGGAAGTGCATTGAGTTATTTCGATCTCTTCATCGGACTCTGCATCTTTCTGGCAGCAATTTGATGTCGTTGACCGTCGATCTTGCGTTTGTGTACAATCTGTAGAGTTCGATTTGTCTTTTGACTTTTGAGCTAATAGCAATTCCTGCAATATATTCTTCAATATACTTTCTATCATTTTGGAATTTAACTCAAACTTATTCTCTTCTTTTACTTCATCTTCGACTTTACAAGAGCAGCTATGTAATGATAGAGGTGGGATTTTTTTCAAACATGGTTGCTTTGAAAAACTGGGACAGCTTGTAGAAGCACTTGTTAAAAAAGGTGTTTTTCGCTGCCTTGATATATTTTCTAATCCAGACGTAGAAGTAGCAACGTCCCTTGTAGCAGCCTCAGTTCCAACATTTTTCAATTTAGATCCACGACAAGTTGTTAGCAACAGATTATCGTTTGAAATATTTCTAGGTGACTTGGATTTCTTACAACTGCCCTTGACTTTTAGGATGTTCCTGCACCCTGTACAATCATTTGTTGGCGAAGAAAAACTCTCACCCGGCGTCATATTCTTCTCTGAAGATGTTTTAGTAGCGGACAAAATATTTCTAGGACACACGGGACTCGTACAAAAACTGCTCTTCTTTTTTGCAATATTTCTGCCACCTACGCAATTTGATGACGAAGTAATACTTACACCGGGTGACCTGTTTTGTTCTATAGATCTTTCAGTCATAGTGCAACTGTTTCTTGTGTCCTCATAAAATGAATTAGACGATGGTGTAGTTTTGGCAGACGAATCGTTATAGATACTACTACAAGGAATTCTATGTCTATTTAAAACTGTTCTCTCACCAGCAGTAAATGGACGGATGGTAGGTTCCATTACTTGATTTCTGTCTGTATTTTGGTCTGATTGTGTTAGTCTAGGCTTAATTTTGAAACTACTATTACATTTCTTCAATCTGAAACTTTTATCACTTTTTCGTTTATCGAAATCAAGTTTTCTCGGACTCCGCCTTTCGGTTCGAGTAGTTATCACTTGTTTCTCTTCAATTATACCGCCGTCACAATCTTGGCGTCTAATCATTTTTGTAACTTCTTGGTAATTATTTTGGAAAGTTCCCAGCTTAGGTTCGGGAATTGACTTGCAACTTATACATTTTATGTTGGTTTTACTCTTGCTTTCAGATTCCATACTGGTTTTAGTAGAAGCTATAATCGGAACTTCGCTTTCTAGTTTTTGGTGCGTTTTCTTAGCAAAAGTTTTATTGCATGGATCACATGACAAAGATTTGGGTAATCTTTCTGGTTCTGGTTCATCGCATGGCTCACATATGAAAGGTTTAGGGACACTGTATAGTTTTGGTTCATCGTATAGCTCAAACATTACAGATTTATGGATGGTTTCTAGTTTAGGTTCAATGCATGGTTCACATACTACAGATTTAGGGTAATTATCTGGTTTATACTTATTGCATGGTTCGGATGTTACAGTTTGAGGCATGATTTTTGACTTAGATTCAGTGCATGTTTCACGGATCACATTATTAGGAAGAATTTCTGGTTTCGGTTCATTGCATGATTTATATGTATCCGATCTAGGGATGATTTGAGGTTCAACTTCATTGCAAGATTCACACGATATATGTTGAGGCATAATATCTGGTTTAGGTTTATCGCAAGATTCACAAGATCCATACTGAGGGTTGATTTCTGCTTGAGGTTTATTGCAAGATTCACAAGCAACATATTGAGGGATAATTTCTGGTTTAGGTTCATTGCTTGATTCACATGTCACAGATTTAAAAATGATTTCCGGTTCAGATTTAGTACATGGATGACAAGGCACGTATTTAGAGATGATTTCTGGTTTAGATTCATTGCATGGTTCACAACTCATGATTTCAGGGATGTTTTCTGGTTCATATTCATTGCATGCTTCACATGTCACCAATGTAGAGATGAGTTCAGGTTTAGGCTCATCGCATGGTTCACAAGTCACGTATTCGGAGATGAGTTCTGGTTTAGCTTCATCACATATTTTACAAGTTACAAAGTGAGGGATGATTTCCGCTTTAGGTTCATTAAATGTTTCACATGTCAAAGATAATGGTTTACTTGGGACATCAATACATATGCAAGGATATTTGATAGATTTTGCTTCACTTTTGTTATCAATAACCTTCTTAATACTATCCGTGATAAATTCGATAGGCTCACTGACATCATCCTTTGAGATTTTGGCGTTATCCTCTGGAAGTTTAGGAGATAAAGAATTGCAAACAGGACAGTTGTTTCCCTTTTTTGATTCGTATTTACTCAGGCAATTTGCACAAATCGAGAATGTGGGTTTATCCTTATCTCTCTTTTTATGTTTCAGTTCCATAAATCGTTTGAGTCGAAATGTATCTTCTCGTTCTTTTTCTTCTAGCTCTGATAATATGTAGACTACAGTAGCTCTCAGTTTTGGTATTATAACCTTTGCTATTAGTTGTTTTTTTCTGAAAATTAAAAAAACACATTTTTAGGAAATATTTATTTTTCTTCTTCCTTCGCCAGGATATTTGTATTAAATTTATATATGTACTCGTAAGTATTAGGCCCAATCATGAAGGCGCCATCGTAACTATAATAGTTAGCATATTTCTGTTTCTTTTTCACTTTAGGCATTCGAGAGAGACAACACTTTTTACGTTGCTATTAAATTTACGATGGCGCCTTCATAATTGGGCCTATTGTATATCCCTAAGAGAATATTTACCTATAGCTCTTCTAGGTCATGAAGTATATTTAAATGTATAAGAGCTGTTTTAGAGGAATGCATGTTGCGTTGCCTTTTGATCTAAGTTATTATTTATAGAATTTATCCCTACTATATTCGAAAATTGTCAAAAAAAGTAAAATATCTGCACAAACCTACAAATTATTTAATATTATTATATTACAATGACCCTCTTTTGGTTAGTCTCGTCAAACATAGGTATTGCTAATTTATTTACTGACATTGGAGTTTTAATTGAGACAATTTTCAGAACTATTATTGTAAATGTATAAAAAGGGAACAAGCCACAATTTGCTTTCTCTTTCCCTAGAATTTGCTCTAGAATGGATGTACTTAATCAGCAAACGTCAGCTTGACACCAATGGATCATTTAGGGAGTTTCTGTGTAATGATAAATTACTTGTGAAACTGGTCTAATTATTTATCCATAGTTTCAGTTTTCGTTAAGTTGTGGAAGTCATTTTATATTTCGAATTAAATATTAGTTGTTACTTTATCTCCTTCAACTTTTCCATGTTTTATAAAGATTTGCTCTTATGAATATTTTTCATATCGTCTTCTTCTTTTTGAATAAACATTTTGGAATCAGATAAATGATCATGTTTATTGCTTTTCGTGAATTTCAATGCTTCGTCATCTTGAATTTCGTGCAATCGGAGCAATTCTTCGGACGCATTGTTAGACATTACAGGTATTTCAGATGTATTCTCACACATAGAGTCACTGCTGTCGTCACCACTATAGCTAAAATTCGTAGAGTCCCAAAAACTAGTCATCGATTGCCAACATTTTCCGTTAGTGTTTGCCATTGGCTGTGACGTAGGCAGAGCCCATGATTGAACTTTCCGTATATTACGCCACAGTTCAGGTTTACCGACAGTTACAACGCTTATAGTGTTAGTATTCTTTGATTTATTCGACGTTCCTGGTGATTGGTGTACATTTTCATTTTGACTATCAGAAAGTGGAACTATCCTCTCTTTCCTTCTTCTTATAATTTTTTTCTGTTCACTTATTGTGCCATCTTCATTTTTCTTGCGAACGACTTTGATTATTTCTTCAACTTCAAGTTCAAACGTACCTAATTCTAGATTGTCAATATGTTTTCGATTTCTTGAGGATATTATTGTCGTAGTTGATTCTTTTTCTAAAATTTTAAGGGGAACCTTCTGAGTGCTTTCAATCGACTCTATTATTTTAACGGTTTCTAGTTTTGGCTCGGGTTTTATTGGTAATAATAACCTTTCTTTTATTTTTTTTCGAGGTTTTTCTTGTTTAGGTTTTTCTGGTTTAGGTTTTTTCGGTTTAGGTTTTTCCAGTTTGGACATTTCCTGTTTAATTATTTCTGGTTCAGGTTTTTCCGGTTTAGGTTTTTCTAGTTCAGGTTCTTCCGGTTCAGGTTTATCCGAATCAGATTTTTCGTTTTCAGATTTTACCACCCCAGATTTTCCCAGTTCAGGTTTTTCTGAATCAGATATTTCACTAGCCATAAAGTTTATTTCTTTTATTTCAGTATGCTTTTCTTCGGATAAACTCTTCTTCTTTGCCTCTACATTAAGTTTGTGCTTCTTTTCTAAAATTCTTTTCATCCTAAAGAATGTTTCCCTCTCTTCTTCTTCTAGTTCGTCTATAATATAATGGATTGAGGCTTTCATCCTTGGTATTATCACTCGTGCAATAGCGTTTTGTCTCCTGAGAAATAGTTTGATCTTAGATTAATTACTTCTTTTTTAATAACTTGCCAATGAGCTTCCTTTTACGTACTAGGACTGAGCGGGATAGTCTCAAAATATTCCCTTGTAGCATCTTCATAGAGCCATAAATATCTTCAATTAAGGATATGTTTTTGTTGTAGAGCCGTACTGACGATGAACTCTATTGTAGGCATCTACTGCAGTTTGTTGTATCTTGTGTGTTTTAAATGTTTCCTAAGATAAATTGTGATTTTGTCTATTTCTGGCAATATTCGGTTCGTTCAGTTGAGTCTTAAAATGATTGACGCAGCCATATATCAATTAAATATTATAATGTTTAGGAAGGGAAGATTTTCATTTACCAACAAAATATGTGAACAAAGATGAATTTTTGTAGCCATGTTTTCTGTTCTGTAGCTATCCCGAAATTTTAGATACCTACACAATTCCCCATGTAGCCACACACAGTTAGAAAGAGGGGATTTCACCCCTCCCCAATCTCATGCTATGACGTCTACCTATTTGCGATATCTACCAGCGTAGAGCGAACAATTTTTAGAAGAATAGAAATAAGATTTTTAGGGAGATTTGAATTAAGCCCGACCAGTCCTCGAACGGAAGGATGAGTTCATCAGCAGTTAAACGCTAAAAAGACCTGGAGCCTCGGGCCCTTGCAGTGCGACGCAGATGTGACGTATCGGGAGAGCTATAATCGAATCATCAGAATAGCTGAACGTGTACGTAAGCGGTCACGTGGCCGAGTGGGAGCGGGAGCGAACATTGTAAATCTGTGCTTTTTCGATCGAAAAAGCGTATACTATTTATTTAGGATGATTCAATCATAAAGCCCCTGGATGCAGCCTTGGGCCGACGGTTTCCAGCGAAAGCTCTTGACGCAGACAGTTTCCAGTGAAAGCTCTCTGCGTTTACTTCTCTGAACAAAAAGGTGTGGCACAATATGACTTGCCGTCGAATCCGTCGCGTAGGTGCAAAATAGCTATCTGCATCGTACTGCAAAATGACTTAAATTCTGGTTCTGAAACCATGTATTCACTGAGCAACATTTGTTTATAAACACTGTATCAGAAACAAAATCTACGTGTTTCCGAAACAAAAAAAAAATTCTGCAAACACTACGTTGTTTCGGTGCTTACACGGAAACAAATCAGTTGCGCAACAGATGCATACTATAGACTACTATAGAGTGTGGACGAGTCTTTTGCATTGTTTACAAACTCGGGCTTCGAGCGTTATACCAACATGCTCGAAAACTCGGGCAATAAGTATTGCTTAAGCAACTGACTGTGTGGACGGGAGTTTCCAAAACATTGTTTCTGGAAACATCTAAGTGATGTTGCAGACACTATGTATCCGAAACAATGTTGCTCAGTGAATACATGGCTTTATGGCAGTTACAGCCGCCAAGAATTTTGATCCGGAATATAGGTAGGTATAAGTGCGAGTGCTGCGCACTATAGTTCGGCCGTTCAGAGAATGCGTTCCTGACACGTCATCTTGAAAAAATGTTTTGGCTGATATCTCGGAAACTATGTACTTAAGGGCAAAAAACATTAACTCATTATTGTAAAAAATAAAATTTCGCATCTTTTGTTACCAGTAAACTTTTTTGTAAAACTTACCGTTTACGATTTATGGCCCATTTAATGAAATTTCATTAAATGGACCTTAAAACATTAAATGGTCCATAAATCGTAAACGGTAAGTTTGTAAGTTTGACAAAAAAGTTTACTAGAAGATGACGTGTCAGGAACGCATTCTCTGAACGGCCGAACTATAGTAATGTTTACCTCTGAGCGTTCCTATGTGCCGTTTCTATAGTAATAAATGTTATTCTCTGTTGACAGATGACTATGATCCTCTTGAGCAGTTCTCGCCAATGATTTTTGGCAGCTATGATAGTTTCCCCTCCCCTCCCTATACCCAGGTGGGGGTAACTGTCATCATCAGTCTGTGAAAAAATGAAAAAGAGTCAAAACATTTAGGTGAAGCGCTAGAGGCAGCGCGCGAAATTTAAATTTTTCGTTTTTTTTTTTTTGCAAATTGTTACTTAACTGCTCACCTTGGATTTACAAAAACTAATTTTTAATTCTTTCAATTATCTCTTTTACTAAGTCGTGTTAACATGCTACATACCTACACCAAAAACCAACATAATCGTCAATCTATGTAAAAACGTTGATTGTATGAAAATTATGATGAAAAGTGATAGTTGGGGACGAAACAATTAATTAAATGGATTAATATTAATAGCTTTATTTACTATCGCAAAAACAGTTTTTATACATTCAAGGTGAATACCTACAGCAATAAATTGCTAAAAACCCAAAAAATGCTCCACAGGGATATTGTTTTTCACCCCTGTAATAAGAAGGTCGATCCGTTGCATGTTGCGCTGTTAAGTATTGTACTGCTTTAAAAATAACAAATAAACACACTTTTGGAATTCTAACATTAGTAAGGATTCCCTACAGTCTTGTAAATGTAATTCATAATTAGTCTGAAATTTTAAGTCTTTATAATTAGATATTTAAAATACCTACCTCGTGAATGTAGATCTGCCGAGTTTTGACGCCAGTAAAGGATTTCAAGACCATCTCCACAGTTATTGGTGCCTGAAAATAGAGATTAATACAATACTTATGAAGTACATACCTAGATATGTTAGTAATTATTGTGAATCTGTGAGCAAAAAGTACAATGAGTGCTATAATAAATGTAATATCGGAATGACCTATTCTGGTAGGTATTTAAGTATACTAAGCTCCACACAAATCGGCGGTAGTGAAGTTATGCGCAGAACGCTGCGCAAAAGCTGAAATATAGGCATACGTGGGAGACAGAGACGAGACGCCGGGACACGCCCACCCACCAACCTCATGCCCTCATGCCTCCCGCGCGCTACGCATTGTGCACACATGCGCAAAAATTAGGGAGTCACGGCGAGCTAACTTCTCATCCGCCGACTTGTGTGGCGCTTATTATACCTACCCTACCTCATACCTGACAAAGCGGAAGCTCGGGACCTAATTTTGGACTTCGCACGCCTCGGAACGTGTACGGAACTTTGACAGTGACAGCTCTAAAACCATTCATCATTTTTTTTTAATTATGTTGTCTTTTTAATTAACGTTCCATTTCACGATTTCCCCCTTTGCAGTCTATGGTATCTTTTATAATTTTATTGACATATGTTCAGTTCTGAAGTTTTGCGTGGATAATTTCAAATCCCAACAAAAACATGGCATGTAAAAAGTACAACAAGTCGAGCAACAATTCTTCAGTAAAAAGTAGTGAGATCAAAATGTAAGCACAAGTCGGTTTATTCATTCAGTACTTATCTATGAGAGCATCAAAGTTGTAAAGATGCGCCCAGATTCTACCCCCATAGACAAGTATTGAATGAATAAACCGAATAGTGCTTGCTTACATTTTGATCTCACTACTTTTTACTGGAGAATTGTTGCTTGTGCTTACATTTTGATCTCACTACTTTTTACTGAAGAATTGTTGCTCGACTTGTTGTACTTTTTACATGCCATGTTTTTGTTGGGATCTTACTTCTTTTTGTTGGTTTATCACCAATACCGTGAGGTTGCTCTACCCTGTCCCTGCCCTGCCCTCTACGGCGCCCCCACCGCGGCCCTACTGATTCCCCACCGAGCTCCCATTAAGCCCCTGTTGCACCCCCACCACGCCCCCACCGCGGCCCCACTGAGTCCCTACCGCGCGGCCCCACTGATTCCACACTGAGGCTCTATCAAGCCCATAATACGCCCCCATCAGGCCCCCACCGTGGTTCCACTGAGTCCCCAGCACGCTCCCACAGCAGGACCTCTGAGTCCCCACCGAGCCCCCACCACGCCCCCACCGCGGCTCCACTGAGTCCCCACCAAATCCCCACCGAGCTCCCACCACAGCCCCACTGAGTCCCTACCGATCCCCCATCAAGCCACCACTGCGCCCCTATCACGCCCCCACCAAAGGTCCACTGATTCTCTACCAAACCCCCGCTGCGCTTCCACCGCAGCCCCACTGATTCTTCACCGCGCTCCTACTGCGGCCCTAATGATTTCCCAACGAGCCCTTATTAAGCCCCCAACGAGTTCCCATCAAGCCCCCACTGCGCTCTCACCGTGGCTCCACTGTGTCCCCACCAAGCCCCCACTGCGCCCCCACTGTAGCTCCACTGTAGCTCCACTGAGTCCCCACCATGCCCCCACCGCACTTCCACTGAGTTCCCACCGAGCCCCATCAAGCCCCCACTGCGCCCCCATCGCGGCCCCACTGAGTCTTCACCGTATCCCTCCCGCCAAGCCTCCATGACGCCCGAACCATACCCGCACCACGCCCGCACTACGCTTCCACCACGTCTCCACCACGCCAGCACCACGCCGCCATGCGCCACCGCGCTCCCTACCCTATTACTAGCCTACCCCTGCCCTACCCTTGCCCTAGAGATTAAAAATTTGAATCTAGCAGGGACATAAACTGAAACCGAAGTCAAAACCGCAAAGTTATCTATTTCACGTACTGCAATTAGGATTACAAACTTATTTGTGTAGATACTGAAATAGGAAAACTAGACCAAAATTAATGTATGTTTGATTTTTTCCTTGCTATTTAGGCTAAATGTTAACAGTCATCAAAATTATAAGCTTGTATGTCTGCTAGAAGTACCTACCTTAGAATTATGATGATCGTTGAGTGAGTGTATATATGAGTATGTCAGTGACAAAATCAAATAACTTTGACTAGCAATAATTCTTAAATGACCTAGTTCGATTTTGATGAAATTTAGAAATATTTTTTGTTATGTGACGTTCTCTTGATAGTAAAAAATCAGACGTCTAACTATATCCAGACCAAAGTTACAGGGGGTTGAAAATGGCCTGAATGGCTTCGGGAAAAGTATGCTTACGGCTGTGCTCGACTTGTTTGGGTGCACTGCCGTGCACCCAGATACATTTCGAGAAAAAAAAGTCGTCCTTAGATAAACGTTCTGACTTTTGAGGCGTGCGAATTTTAAAAAAAAGGTCCCCAGAAAGCGGAAAGAAATGCACGCATCATCTCTTAAATATTTACTTACACCATGGAGAATAAAAAATATTTCATTTAAGACGTGTAGGGCGGTGAATGTCCAGCTCGAGCTGGACATTGACCGCCTTACCACCATAAAAGATTTAAACACGCTTAAACACTGCTTAACCGTACAATTTGTACTGTTAAAAATTGTCTAAGCCGTGCGTAAAGCTTTTGTGGTAAGATGGTCATTTTTTGACCTCTACCTACGTCACACGGTAAATAAATCTTATTTTATCTAGGGTATAGGACTCTTATAGCATCACTTTATCATCCGTCAGGAAACCAATTGGTCATTTGCTAAGTAGCTATAAATCGCAATAAGTAATTGTTTATTTGGGTAGATAATTGAACTCACATGAAAGCCTATGTTCTCCAAAACAATACCGTTGAAGCAGGCACTGGAGTAGCGTGCACGGGCCAGCATAATGTAACCCAGCCTCATGTCTTCACGGAAAGTTAAGTACGACCTGAAAAAAGAACGAATTTTCACTTCAGAAAACCAAATAAATAAAATTTCGTGCAATATTAGGTCCGCAAACTTGGAGAATGGAGACAACGCAGGGTAAAACATCCAATAATAATCATCCATCCATCAGCCATAGGACGTTTACTCCAGGACATAGGCCTCCAATATTATCCATTTCAGGGAATTTGCTAGTAATAGAAAGCTGAAATTTTCACAGATGATGTATTTCTGTTGCTGCTATAACAACAAATACTAAAAACAGAATAAAAATAAATTATTTTAAATAATAATTAAGGGGGCTCCCATACAACAAACCTCATTTTTTAGCCGTTTTTCCCTCTATTTTAATAATGGTAACAGATAGGTGCTTGAAATTTTCACAGAACATTTAGTTGTATATTCACTTCAATAATAAATTATAAAATAAAAATTTAAGGGTACTACCATACAGTATAACCCTCCGTGCGCGAGTCCGACTCGTACTTGGCCTATTGTTTATGTATAACATCGCGTGACTTTTTACAGTGTGATAATTTTACGATAATTATTTTTTTATTGCAAAGGGTATACTTCGAAGTTGGTCCCATTTAAATTTAATCGAAATCGGCTGAGCCATTTTTGATAAATCAACAATAATGTGAAAATTGACACATCGTTCCGTGCCATTTATTCGATACATGGTTGAAGTCGGTCATGCCATTTTTCGCGAAAAATAATTATAGCTCTTAATGGTTTTATATAATTCGGTTTTGCTGTATCTACCTTTTTTTTTACAGGGAAAATCCTTCATGGATACCACCCTACCCCGGGGGAGGCACGGTGGTTATGTGGGAGTTCCGGTCGGTGTACCCACTAAAAACCCTGGGGTATTTCTGCCTGACGCCCATGTGCTGGAGCTGCGGGAACGCTTTCGCACTCGTCCGCGGCTCCAGCGGCGCTGATCCCTAAGACCCGGCCCTGATTAGTGGTGGAGCATCTCCACCCTACTTTCCTTGAGAGGCGTGCGGAAACACCGCGCGCGCCATCTCGGGGGCTACACTTGCCGGGCAACGGACTCCCTTGAGTCCGCCGCCCAAGCCCCGTGTTATGGAGCTTGGAGGAGAGCGTGGAAGACCCTCCTCCGACGCTCAGTTCTCCTTTGGCGCATTGGGAGGTACGACAGGATCTCCCGTTCGCGCTCCGCCGTTTTCTTTTGCAACATAACTTGTTCGCAAAAGGATCTGTATTTATGACGATCTCTCGCAACTGACCATTGAATTGATCAACGTTGATGGAAGCGAGAGATCGTTTCCTACAACTGCGACGAGGTCACGTCGCTCGCCCATGCTCACTCCTTCAACGTATGCTGCGCTGTGTCCTCGTCGCAACCGCAGTGGTGGCACTCGGTTGTCAGTTCTCTTCCGGTTATTCGACACAAGTACTTTCCGAAGCAACCGTGCCCGGAAAGCACCTGCACCAGCCGGAAGGTAAGCGACCCGTGCGCCTTATCCAGCCAGTCCTCAAGAACCGGTTGGACAGCTTCGATTGTCCAGCTGCCAGCTCTCGGCTGGGCCAACTCCTCCTTCCACTCCACGATCAAGGACCTCCTTGCTCGGGCTTTCCACAACTCGACCTCTCTGGGTTCCGGATTGTGCCCGCGTTGTCGGAGCTCCATGCGCCATGCATACATGTTCGCACCTCCGCCTCTAGATTCCACGGAGGTGATCCTGCCAAAACGCACGCCGCCTCGTACGAATTCGCTGTATCTACCTCAGTCGACTCTTACGACTATGTATGTCCTACGTTCACTGCAGGACAAAGGTGTCGTAAGCGTAACGTAGGTAGGAGTATGGAACTATTGTGGAATATAAGAATAAGACATGGTATGGAAATACCTAATTATAATCATGAGGTGTGTACTTATATAGCAGTGCCAGAGAAAATAATATTTTTCACTAACTCCTGTAACTCAATGGCAAGTTTCCTCAGCTCGCGTCCGGTGGCCAGCGCGGTCCATTTCATCAGTTTCTTGCCGGTGAACGCCAGGTGGCAGCGGTTGCGCATCTGCTGCAGCCCCACTAGGGACGGCATGCAAGGGTACCGGGTGGCGGAGATGGGAACGTCATCTTCTTCTGTTATACGCGAACAGAACCAAAATTAAAGTCAATAATAACTACGCCTGCAGAACAACTTTCTTGTAAAATTTCCTAATAATCTGTAATAACTCCTGGTTTGTTGGTAGCATCACATATGAGCGCCAAGATAAACTTGTGCTTAATCTGGGGCTCGCCGACAAGCCTTTTCCTGAAACATTTTTTTATCTCTACCTATTTATAATCTTTGTAAACTAACTAGCTAACCTCAGATTGGCTGTTTAGTGTTTTGAAACAACACTAGGTACAGTATTTTCACTTGGAGATCCCCTGTATTTAAGGACTTCTAAAAACGTTCCGAGCACCATGCGGTCGACCGAAAGAAAATAATTGGCCAAGTGCGAATTGGACTCGCGTACGAAGGGTTCCGTACCCTATGGGATACGTTGCATATTGCCGTTATTAATATGGAGCAAAACACGGTAAAAAATTACAATTGTTGTATGGGCCCTCCATACAACAAACGTAATTTTTTGCCCCAAAAATATTTATTTCATTCTGTTTTTAGTATTTGTTGTTATAGCGGCAATATAATATTTATACCTATACATCTGCGAAAATTTTAGCAGTCTAGCTATCACGGT
Organism: Hypomecis atomaria; assembly: GCA_964007245.1. Lineage (NCBI taxonomy): Eukaryota > Metazoa > Arthropoda > Insecta > Lepidoptera > Geometridae > Hypomecis > Hypomecis atomaria. The sequence continues at coordinate 13,533,478 of OZ023295.1, forward strand.
TCATAAGATACGTCTGGTGACAGACAGACAGACGGACGGACGGATAGCGGAGTCATAGTAATAGGCTCCCGTTTTTACCCTTTGGGTACGGAACCCTAAAAACGATGACTTACTCATCATGCTCTCGTCCATTGTACAGGATCATGTGCTTGCCCTATACTAAAGGATGATTAAGACCATCATTTTAAACAACTTTAACCATGGGGCCAACATAAACTTGGAGAAGAAAAAAAAGGTGTTTCATACATTTTGTCGATTTTGAGTTGCAATTACTTTCTCGTATGCATCGAAATGCAATTTCGAGTTGGCCCCATAGTAAAAGTTGCTAAAAATAACCTTTCGGTTTAGTATGCCAGTTCTGGACAACCCTGTTTAGGAAACCGCATGAACAGAAACCGCAGCGAGACAAAAGAGTACTGTATAGACCCGTTGCCGTCGTACATGTGCGATGGTATACTTAATCTTTTATTATGTAGTATAACTAGCGACCCGCCCCTGCTCCGCACAGGTGTATTATACATTTAAACCTTCCTCTTGAATCACACTATATATTAAAAAAAAACCGCATCAAAATCCGTCGCGTTGTTTTAATTATATAAGCATACATAGGGACAGACAGGGAAGCAACTTTGTTTTATACTATGTAGTGATAGTGATAAGGTTACTTACCATTATCATCGCCAAACATTCTGAGATCTTGGACAGTTTAGAAATCAAAAGAATAGTGTAGGTACATAAAGATAGATCACAAAACAATTTTCAGTTCGTAAATTAGGACAGGAACAGAATTATGTACAGAATTGCTTTTCATTGGCGCGGAATTCGCTCATAGGATAAATGTAATTTCTTCCAAATTCTGACCGCTATACAACTCTCATTTTTGAAGTATTTTTGGTTATTTTATTTTTATATAAAATGTTTTACATTTACAATCTCATCTTTTACATGGTGGGAACAATAAAATAAATTAAAAATTGTACAAAAGTGATTTATGTACAAAATAAATAACTATGATATGGTTTGTGATATGGATTCTCCAAACTCTATGGTAATTATGTCTTGCTCTATACTCTTCTCTTCTGTATTTTGTTATTGTGAACCTCTTTGAAGTACCTAAGCATTTCAAAGTGTAATAGTGAGTAGGTACCTATTTCCATTCCTCTTCAAACTCTTTTTACTGACAATACCGACTTCCAAAGAAGAGGAGGTAGGTAGGTACTATGTTCGTCTGTTTGTATTTTTTTGTTTATGTTCATCGATAGTTTCGCCAATTGTGAACCGACTTAAAAAATGTAGGTAGGTACCACAGGTAGGTACCTATTTCGAAAGGGTATCCCGAGCTGGGGCCTTATTGTGTAGGCGCTCTGACGTTCAGCTTCGCTTTTCCTCTCGCTCACTCTCGTGTCGAGAGTAACAGGCGCGAGCAGGGGAAAAAGCGAAGCCGAACGTCAGAGCGCTTACACAATAAGGCCCCTGGTCCCATTTTATCAAAATCGGCTGAGCCGTTTTTTATAAATCAACAATAATGTAAGTTTAGGCCGAATCATACAAGTCAGCGTATGTGAAGTTAGCTACAAACTGCGCATAATCCAATCCTGACTGAAGCTCACATAAAGCTGCTCATTGATTGGGTTTCACGCAGCTTGTAGCTCCTCTGAGGTCCAAGTTACGCGGGTGGCGGCGGCGGCGCGCGCGCTTTTCAACATAGAGTTAGTTACATTTAGACCGGTCAAATTATTTTTTTAACTTTTATACGGAACAATAAATACGCTTGTTTTATACAGGGTTACTGGTAATCAATTAGCAACCTTTTAGGGGCTTATTCTGTACATCAAAACTAACAACTTTTGTTCTGCTACTTTTGTTAAAGCTAAAAAAAGCTGTACCTACCATAAGTAGGTACATTTTGTCGAGGGAGAACGATATTGTTCTATGGAACGGCATTTTTTTTAATAATATTTGATAAAAGGCGTTGAACAAAAGTTGTTAGTTTTGATGTACAGAATAAGCCCCTAAAAGATTGCTATTAGATAAGTAACCCATGCCCTTAAAAGGATGCTAATTGATTACTCGTATACTCATCGGCAAATAACTTGACCCCGGAACTATAATTACCTCTCTTTTGTTTTCTCTGCTAACGAAAGGGAGAGAATGATATTTTTTGGTTCAACTTACGTGCCGGCGGAACCTATAAGTAGGTAACCCTATAGATTTTGAAATCTTCAGATCAAGTCTCTCAGAAAACCGTCAGGAATATTCAGGAAAATCGACAGTTTGTTCATTCCCTGGCCGTATGAATCATAACACCTACCATAGGCTAAATACTAACTGGATAGGGATCCTACATTCAGATTCCTATAGATATCATAAGCATGACTCAGAATTCTTAGAAATCCTGAACCCTGAGCTTAAGTTATGCTTACGTCCTAAATGTTACCTACATTTAGGACGTAAGCATAACTTAAGCTCAGGGTTCAGGATTTCTAAGAATTCTGAGTCATGCTTATGATATCTATAGGAATCTGAATGTACACTAATGTAGGAATACATAACGGATATAAATAGTAGCCTGTAGCAATAGTAAGTAACCATTTAATCTGAAATACGTATACAGCGTATAATAAGTGTACAGCCGTACAGGTACAGGCAGTGTGATCAGGTTACCGTGACGTCGCTTCTCATAATACAACGACACAATGTACCCAGCCTACTCTTGCCGCACAATAAACTACGGGAGCAGTCAGATTCCTTTAGAATAACTTCCGGTCTCAGAGGCCCGCCTCGGAATGCTTCAGGCATAAGGCAGTACAACTAATTTGAGATGTATCTATATTTATTCGTAACTAGCTTAGCCGGAGTGATATTTCAATCGGTGCGCTTTTATTTTTTGACCGACCAACTACTAGGAGGTACTCAATTCGACGCGTATATTTTTTATTAAGTATAACTTTTTTTATAGTAGTCCGATTACAACAATTCGTTTTTTATTGGAAAGAGTAAACTTCGAAATTGGTCCCATTTAAATTTTATCGAAATCGGCTGAGCCATTTTTCATAAATCAACAATAATGTGAAAAATGCTACATCGATCCGTGCGAAATATTCGCGAATTCTGTACACGGGTGAAGTCGGTCATGCTATTTTTTGCAAAAAATAAGTATTTACTTTACTTTCCGGGTTAAAAGTCATGACACTCTCCGACCTTTAACTATATTCATGCAAAATAATCGATCCCTCTCCCCCTATTGCTGCGTGAAAGAGTAATAAACCAAAAACATACTTTCGGATTTATAATATTAGTAGGTAAAGATAATTTACCTACAACTAATATATACAGGGTTACTTCTAATCAATTAGCATCCTTTTAGGGGCTTATTCTGCGCATCAAAACTAACAATTTTTATTCTACGACTTTTGTCTAAACTCAAAAAATTTTTGGTTGTTCCATAGAAAAATATCGTTTACCCGCGACAAAATGTATTGAACAGCTGATTTTTTTTTTGAGTTTTGACAAAAGTCGCCGAACAAAAGTTGTTAGTTTTGATGTACAGAATAAGCCCCTAGAAGGATGCTAACTGATTAGAAATAACCCTGTATACTCAAACATTTTCCTTATAATCATTTTATACTTAATTACTATAAAATCAGTACAATTATTCAATTGAAAACGAGTGATTTACAATTACAATAGGAAGGTCGCCTATTATGTTGTAAAAAATACGATTTCTGAAATTACAAAATGGAGCTGATATCTTCAGGAAAATGTTATTGTTATTTATTATTATATTATATATTATATTAATTACTTACGTAATTTAATAATCATTAAAATATAACTTTACAGGCACTTGTATGAATGTAACTCCTCTTATCCAAAATCGGTTTAAAGTTTGAACCATGTTTGATTGATGGCTTCCACGCCGATTTCGGCTACGGCGACCATTTTCCGTATGTGGGTTACTGATGGGTCCTCACATGGCTGATGTACCCAATCAGCCATGTGAGGACCAACATGAACCATGTTTACTATGCAAGTATGCACACAGAAAAACATTACACGACATTATTTAGTGGGCAATAGTTTATGTATGTACTCATACCTGTTTTATATCGTAACTCAATGCCATAAAGGGTTATCTGCTTGCCCAGTACTAAACCGAAACGGGGCGACTAAGACCATCATCATGAACAACTGTTACTATGGGGCCAACCCGGAATTCGAGAAAATTATCGGCTGTCCCATACAAAATCGAAACTGGGTATGAAACAGTTGTTTTTTCCTAGAATTCCGAATTGGCCCCATAGTAAAAATTGTTCATGATGTTGGTCTTAATTGCCCCCTTTCAGCTAAGTACACCAAGAGAATTTAATCACTAGTACAGGGCAAGCAGATAACCCTGTATGATAGTGCTGTAAATCTGTGCCAATACAAAACAGGCTTCAATCTAGTTTCAATTCAATAACTTTTTAAAATGAGGAAATTACAATAAATCTGGAAATTATTGAACACTTGAAAACACGGCATAATCAAACTACCTAAATGAATAAATTAGGAAAGTTCATGGCTATGGTAATATTATAAAATCATTCAATAAAAGAAACCAAAGTAACAAGCTCGTTTCGACATTTTATTCATGTAAATTTGCAGATATAATTAATACAAATTATGGTCATGTAAATTGGGATCTAAGTTAAATAATAGGTACTTTAAGTTAGCTGGTTTAGAGGACCTTGTATTGTACCTCCTCCGAAGTGTCGCGACGCCAGCCGCTGATTACTGGTGATTCAAACATACAAAAAGGCAGTCTCGGAGGTGTGGCATTACAAATACTGTCTTAATCCTAATGTTTACAATACCTATGAGATTTTCTGTGACAGTGATAAAACACAAACTTAACTATGTGAACCTACTACATCCTGAAGGCTACAAGTATGCATGCATGACTTTACGTTAGGGTTTCCACTCTCTAATTGTTTAAGTGCAGAGCTATGTATTTTGATAATGTTAACTAAATTTCTAAAAGATTAATGTGACAAACCTATATTGTCAATAATGTCATACAATCACAATTTTTCCTAAAGCTATTTTCTGTACAGTAATAAGGTAGGATAAATTTAGGATGCCTAGTAAAATGTGAATTTATTAGTTACTTTACATGAGTGATGCCACAAGTTGAGCAGGTATAGGTATTACATACTTCACTACTATGTATATGGTTCTCAGGTATCCAGCAGCAGTATTAGTGTCAACACGAGTGGAAAGTTCCACTCAATTTATCCTCTTTAAAATTATCAATAGCTAGTTAACAAAATACTCTAGATACAAAATGTAGTTATTCACAAACAAATTCATAAATAAAGTTTTATTAAAAGGTGTATGATTGAAATACTCTGTATGTCAACACTACTGATTTCATGAATGTACGGTCATTCATTTCAGAGAGAGCTATGCTTTAGTCCTCGGATTCTTCCTCTTCTTGTTCAGGCTTGCTGGGTTTCAGCCACGGGTGCTGAAGGCACTCAAATGCAGTAGCGCGCCGATTGGGATCAAAATCTAACATGGGTTTTAAAAAATCGGCAAACTCTTCTGCATCAATCTGACTCCACTCATATTTTTCTGTGAGTACAGAGACTAGCCCCCAAGGCTTGAGACCTGTTATGTTTCTCAATTCACCTTTCTTATTAAAGTATACTTTGGAGTATTTTCCTGATGCGGCAATCCTTTTAGGAATATCTCCAAGTAGTTCTATAATATGGGCTAAATGGTCTTCATCACGGGTATAACCGTCACCCGAGTGAGGTTCAAATAAGTAATCACCTGTAGCAAGCTCGAATGCCATACAAGCAGTACTCCAGATATCTGCAGAAGTCCCGTAGCCTGCACTCAATAGCACTTCTAAAGACCTGTACTGTCTAGTCTGGATATCCTCTGTAAAGTGGCGATGAACCCAACAAGCATTCCCAAGATCTGCAATCTTTACTTCTAAATCACAAGCATCAAAAGCTGGATCAGGTCTCTTTTCAAAAGATTTCACCATGTTTTGTTGTGAATTGAAAGATGGGGGCGTATCTGTCATTTCTCCTTCAGACATAGGGGTGCCAGTATCATCTCCACAACCATACTGTTTACTACGGACCTGCACGGCATCAGCATCGGCATCAAATACCTCATCATCAGCTCTTTGCAGATCATTGCACCCATTAACATTAGAATCATTGTCAGACCGTGTATTATCAATGACGCTGGCCTCCTCAGGTGTCTGTGGTGAGTCATCATTGTCCTGAGACATAGGTGCTGACTCACTGTTATTTTCAACTTTCTTCTGCTCTTCAATTTCTTCAATTTGTTCCATTTGTTTTTTGAGTAACATGGACTGTCGCTTCGCCTTCTTTTTTAGCTTTTTCTTCTTGTTTCTGCTCATTTTAGCAGTTACAACTTGTTCCTGGAATTCCTTAGGAGCAGTACTAATTAACGAGTGGGGCAATCTCAGGCCCAGGGAATGTAGCTCGGTGGCCTCCGCTGCCAGTTTGCGGATATATGGTTCATCTACACACACCAACACATTTTCAGGCTTTATATCAGTATGAATAATTTTACACTTAGTATGGAGATAATCCAAGCCTTCGAGGACTTGGCGAATAATGGTTTTAACATTTTCACGTGGGATGCCTCTATAATTGGATCTGAGTATTAGCTTCAGGAGGTGATGCCCCAGCACTTCAAAAACCATACACACATGGGTACCATTTACACCAGTGATTTTAAAATCATTCAGCAGCTGCACAGTCTTGTTCCTTTTGGGGTCGGAAGGATCACTGTCGCGCACCGCCCTCAATATTTTGATTTCGTCAAGAGCCGTCTCTGTGAAGTGTGGAGCCGACTTGACAACCTTTAACGCAACAAACCTTTTGTCGACTAGATCCCAGCATAACCATACGGTGGAAAAATGGCCCCATCCCAGTTTCCTAGTGACGTGGTAACGATTCAGGAATAAGTCGCCAATTTTGACAGGATGGTATCCACCCTTGCAGTAATCGGCACTATCCTCTTGCTCCTCGTCATCGCTGCCATACTGCTCGTCCTCGTCCTCTTCAATCGTCTCATTGGAAGAACTATGCGTTGGTTCTAGACGGTTTTGGTTCTGGTTGCGCAGACCGTTCCCTTGTCCACCAGCCCCGTGATCCTCCTCGCGGTTCTTCTTTTTACCGAGTTTATGTCGTTTCTTTTTCGCCTGAATGGCGAGTACCCTTCTATTTACATCTGATTTAGAACTCATTTAGTAAATTAAAACGCTTGCAACAACTTTTAATGATTAAAATTTTAACTTTTCATCTCAAATCTTTTTGTTTGAGTATGGCGGCCGGTCGTAGAACAAAATGCGCTCGAACACGACTTCAAGATGTTGCCACAACCAAAAATGACTAAAGAAAATTACAAAATAGAAAATCAAAATTTTAAAAAAAAGATTTGTTTCGAAATTCCGTTTGTTCTAGTAGTATATCTGGTAGGACCACTTGCAAGATTTTTTTCCCGTGGTCCTACCAAGCACTCTAGTAGGACTACGGGAAAAAAATTCGTGATCGTGGTCCTAGTAATATTGCAGTGACACATTTTCAGGGTTTTAGCCTCATTTTGCCCGTAAATGATGTTGACGTCAAAGAAAATCAAATGCAATACTCTCTCTGAGACTCAGAGTAGGGCTGGAGCTGCGGCCAATTCGGCGGAGCAGCACAAGCGGCGCAAATATGCTAACCTCGGTAGTGGTTACATATTTGAGCCATTTGGAGTTGAGCAAGACATTGGGTCCGTGGGGGCCGGGAGCTCATATCATTTTCAAAAGTCTTTCTGGGCGTCTGGTGGACGCGACGCGTGACCAAAATGCTGGTGTTTATTTGGCTCAACGCATAAGCATTGCCATTCAGCGTGGCAATGCAGCCAGCATGCTGGGCACGCTGCCAACTGGCAGTGGGCTTGAGCATTTGGATTATCTTTAGACCTTCAAAGGTCTGAGGATGATCCAATCCAATAGTAGTGTAGTTTTGTTGTAGTTAATAAAGGTAATAAAAAAAAATGCAATACCAAACAAAATATAGATTTACTTACGTTTTTTGTTTAAACAATGACAGACGTCAAAGTGACAGCTGTCATAGCGACATCTGTCATATCTAGAATTCAATATTTTATATTTTTTAATACCTACATTACATTTTCTTTGACTTCAAGATCAATTACGGCCAAATTGGGGTTAAAACCCTGAAAATATGTCACTGCAATATTAGTAGGACCAAAGGCACGATTTTTTTTGCAAAAAAAAAATTGCCCGTGGTTCTTCTAGTAGTAGATCTGTTAGGACCACGGGCAACAAACGGAAAATTCTTGATTAGATGTTTTGGCGCCCCAACGTAATAAATGAAATCGGCCAAGTCCGAATAGGACTCGCGCACCAAGGGTTCCGTGCCGTACGGGAGCCCTCTTAGCCCCATTTCGAGCGTCTACCTGTTGCCGTTAATATTATCGAACAAAAAACTGCAAAAATTACGATTGTTGTATGGGAAGATAGGATTGGAACCACCCTTACATATTTATTTATTTTATTCTGACTTTAGTTCCTATTTTGATGTTATAGCTGCAACAGAAATATATCATCTATGAAAATTTCAGCTGTCTAGCTGTCATGGTTCATGAGATACCTCTACAAAAATTGCGACGCCCTCACGGGATCAAAGTCACTATAGTTCGGCCGTTCAGAGAATGCGTTCCTGACACGTCATCTTGAAAAAATGTTTGTATCGGCCAAAAAATTTTTTTCAAGATGACGTGTCAGGAACGCATTCTCTGAACGGCCGAACTATAAGTTAAGACTAGCATTGCGTGCATTCCCTGAGCATTCATGTTCACCATCGAAGGCTCCTTGTCGTCTCCGCGTCTCCGCGTCGTGTGTCGGGTCGTTCTCCTCCCTCAAATTCGGTCGAGGAGAGCGATGACTGGCACATGCGTCACACTCGTGATCGGGTGCTGCATGCGGGTCACCGGTTTGCTCACGGCATTGACGCAATGCACTGAAACTACTAACTTAGACTAAGATTTAAACTAACCCATCTCTATTGTACAGACGCATTCTTTCAATTTCAACTTAGTTAAGAAAGGGCACAGTCCAGCACAGACCCTGGAGACTGTGGATCATTTATTTAACTTAAAAAATAAAATTAAAAAAACTCTAGTTTGTAAGAACTTTTGTTGTAACTGTGCATTGTGCAATAAATAAATAGATACTGCGGTGACAGACAGACAGACGGACGGACAACGAAGTCTTGGTAATGGGTAGGTTTTTACCTTTTCGGAACGCCACCCTAAAAACATGAGATAATCGACAGTTTTTTTACCGTGTTTTTACGTAGGTACCTATCCAATTTGCCTAAAACAGGTCTCTAGATTTTTCAGCAAGATGCGGTCAATATCAATGAGTTTGTCTTTGTACCAGAACCATGGCATGGATGTATACATTACTAAAATAGTACATCCATGGTTTGTACATATTGTACAGGGTTAATCAGAAAGCTCCACTGAGCCGAAAGAGGATGATAGAGAACATCATTGTCACTGTACCCACCACTTTTACTATGGAGCCAAAGTGGAATTTGAGCAAAAAGATCAGCTGTCACAAACAAAATTGCGGTCTCAATAGCTGTTAATTAAAATTTCAATATTTAGTTTAGTGATACCTATCTCGTTTATTTGAAAATAATACATAATAATATGAACTTTGCAAACAATGCAATGATCCACCGAATCACTACTTAGTTAAAAATATTATGTTAATAATAATATTAATAATATGTTATTACAAAATATTCTCCGAACAAAAACTGTAGATCGCTATTTAGCACTTTTGCTAATACCTACGTTAATAGAAACGTAAAACTGTTACTATTCGTTCAAGTGTACTATACGATACCTTATAATAATACAATACAAAATATAAAGTATAGTAACTTACATAATTATACTCTACATTTGCTTAATTTACATTTATGGCTCATTAAAAACTGTATGTACATTTTTTTTCTAGTATCGTTATCATACACCGTATATTGTATAGTATTTTATATAAGAAGTTTTCTGACAGGAACAGATACAGATGCTCCTTGAATTTTAGAGTTTATTTGGTTTTCTTTTTCCATCTTTTTTTCTTTGTCACATATTGCTTTTACAGGTGTGAGACATAAACCACTTAAGAATATGAAAAATCCCGCAAAGTAAAATGTATAAGAAAACCCAAGCTTTGTTTTCAACATACTAGCTGCAGGAGTACTTATACAACACGCTATTCCTTGGAATAGTAGCATCATACCTGTTGCGTTTGTTAACTTCTCTAAACCGTACAAGTTAACCAAAACAATACTACGGAGACAGGCTATACTGGCTATAAAAAACCCAAAAATAGAACAGCATAAGTATTGATAGTATACATTAAATGACAAATTAGACAACGCAGTTATAGCACCAGCTATTAAACAGGAAGCCGCAAATAGTTTTAGAGAATCCAGTTTACATGCCAATGCTCCTAGAACTAATCTTCCAATGGCATTAGACAATCCTATTACGCTCACGAACCACGTGCAGTGCTTCTCATCAATGCCGGCTTCTCTGTTGCGATCTTTTAAAAAAATATATGGTACCATATTCCCTAAATAGACCAGAAACGCACTAGCTATAAACATTAAAAATGAACGTCTTTTCAAAAGAATAGGATCCATCATGGTAGCTAAAATCCTTCTAAATGCCATAGTGCAAACTCCCTCTTTGTCCTGTAAATCTGCCGTTGTCACCGCTCGGGATACTGCTAGTTGATACTCAATACCGGTTTTCTGCTCAACAGACGTATCCATCATACTTTTTTGATAAATTGGAAGTGTTTCTAATTTTCTATCGTAAAAAACATCGTCTTTATACAGTGGACGAGATTCTGAAATGTGCTCTTCCCAGTGACAAATTCTTCTCCACCAACTTACCCTGTTTTTAGATTGTACTGATTCTTCTACTTTAATTGTTAACTCAATATTATTATTCTTTTGTGTTTTATCTTGAACACTCGATCTGGATATAATAGATTGCACCTGCTTCAGCTGTCGTTGGCTCATACCACCCTTAGGAGTATAGGCTGTTAATGTAAGTTTAGAGACAGAACGTGAGTTTTTTGATTGTTTTGAGGGTCCTGGTATTTCTGCCTGAGTGGTGGAATTTATTAATACACCCTCATTCACCACAGCTGCTGCAGTAGGAAAATTGTAATTAGAAACTGCACTAAATAATTTCTCAGTAGTAGTAGACGTGATATTTTCGGCTCTTGGGCGTAATGGTGCTGATCCTATTTTTTGTGCAGACACGCTCGGTAAGTAAGTTACGGTTCGCGTGGTATCATCTGCAGTGTTGGTAACTGTTAAAGATAAAGGTGGTTTATATGTCATTCCTAAGAAATAAACAATTCCAAAAAGTCCAGACTGTAATAAAGTGAGTGTACGCCAGCCCGATAGCTTGACCAAATATGAATTCACTGGAAACATTACCATAATTCCAATACTCGATCCACTTGTTGCAATAGCTAATGCAAGCGACCGAAGTTTTTCAAAATAAAATCCGACCACCAGTGCTGAAGACATATTTATGAAGCAGTAGCCCACTCCGGCGAAACCACCGTAAAATATACACAATGCAACGTAACTGTTTACGAAGTATGAACAGAACAGGGCAAAGGAAACTATAATTGCTCCAGACATAATAACTTTTCGGAATCCAAACCGATTGATTAATGCTGATGCAAAGGGCCCACAGCTGAAATATAGTGCTATCGCTATAGAATTTATCAAGCCAATCAGTGATTGTTCCATTTGGAATTCCTCGGTAATAGCATTAAAAATACTTCCGAAAGTAAACGAAACTCCATCTAGAATGAAGATACTGCTAAACGCAGCAGCTACTACCGCCCAACCCCATCCTCCTTCTTGTGGAATTGTAATTTGAGCTGCAATTTCAGTTTCTTCACCACGTTCTAAATCCACGTCGTCTAGTCTCGTAGCTCTACTTGGTACAAGTAAAATACTTTTTTTACTATCACTTTTTGCTGAAGTTGGTACATTCTGTTCTGTTAATTTTGTGATATCTGGTTGTTGCTGTTGCCTATCTTGTGACTGTCTTCCTTCCATTGCTTGCTCTACTTATGTAAAAAGGAGTTTCCGGAAGAACAATCATTGATACCAAGGGAATTCTACTATGGCAAAATACAATTTTTACATATCTCGATTGTATTACAGTAGTGATAATTATATAATTATGTTCCTTGGTATGTTTCTTTGGATAAATTACATTCTCTTTGGCATTTAATAGAAATTCAATGACACAAGGACCATAAACATTTTTCTTGATATGACAGAAAATCAAAACTGGTCTAGTCAAAACTACCTAGCTTTAGTTTTTCTTCTGAGTTCAAAACTTGCACGAATGAAAAAAACAGGGTGTTCAGATACTTTCCTTCTTCAGAGGTTTATAATTTTTTTTTTTAATAAATAATTCTATCTAGAACTAAAGTTCTAATTCTATCTGAACTAAAGTTCTAATTCTAGGAACTAAAGTTCTAATTCTAATTCTATGACCGCTCCGGTCCAGTAGAGTGGTAGCCGCAAGACGCAAAAAAGGTGGTTTACAGATTACCAAACTTACTACCGTAAACAAAAAGAAACAAAATATGATCTGTCATGCTAGAGTTGCATGACAGGAATCAAAGTGACAGTTGTCAAACTTAAAAATGGTTTGGTCTCGTAATTTTATCCCGTCGATTTTAGACTTTCGCTGTCTCTGCAAAAGTGAGAGAGAAAATTCAACAAAATCTAAATTTTAGATGATAGATTTCAAACTTCGCAAAAGTGACAGATCTCGTCGAGTCATGTCACTCTCGAGAAGAAAGTAATGCTCAAGAATCGACAGATGGAGATAAATCATTATTAATTTTGACAGCTGTCACTTTAACACCTGTCATGGAACTTTTAGTATGAATTCTATATGACAGCTGTAACTTTCATCCATCCATCCATCCATCAGCCATAAGAAGTCCACTGCTGGACATAGGCCTCCCCTATGGATCTCTAATAAGACCGGTTGGAAGCGGCTTGCATCCAGCGCGATCCTGCGGTCTTAATGAGACTGTAACTTTCACATCTATCATATATAAAAAAACAACAACTATGGGAATATTTTATGGGAAGAAATATGTTTTAGCCGTGTTATATACTTACTGCTAGTACAATATCCGTCATTTTTTTTTCTTTTTATTATTTTAGTTTTACGGTAATAACACGGGTAACTTTTTATTGCTGTTCAAACAACTTTCGACTGCAGTTTTAAGAACGGTACTATAGTTCGGCCGTTCAGAGAATGCGTTCCTGACACGTCATCTTGAAAAAATGTTTTTGGCCGATATCTCGGAAACTATGTACTTAAGGGCAAAAAACATTAAGATCATTATTGTAGAAAATAAAATTTCGCATCTTTTGTTGCCAAGTAACTTTTTTGTAAAACTAACCGTTTACGATTAATGGACCATTTAATGTTTTAAGGTCCATTTAATGAAATTTCATTATATGGGCCATTCTCTGAACGGCCGAACTATAATTCATTTACCGTTCTTACTACTGGTAGTAACATCGGCAATAAACCAAAAAGATCTATGGTTCACAGAATTACTACTCACTAGTGGGTCTCCGAACAGTAGACCTCGCGGCACATCTCTTTAACCGAATCTTCACAAGACTATATCTCGACTTGCTCTAGATTGGTTTGATTCTTAATTTCTTACTCACAAATCTTGTTAGGATTAAGATTTTAAACGATATTGCCGAAAAATATCAAAACCGGCAGATTAATGCCGCGACAGCAATTTTCCACCTTTTTTGAGAGAAAAACTTATTTGCCGATTTGTTTTAACAGTTGATCTCACAACTTTTTACTGTAGATTGCTCGAATTGTTGACTTTTTACATGCCATGTTTTTGTTGGGATTTAATCCAAGGAATTAATTATTTTCACAACATGTATTGTAATTTTTTCTTGTGACTAGAAATGTAAAAATAAATCTATTTCCTCTTTTATTGATAACTAGTTTCACCCTAAGGTTTTAACAACATGAATTCTGGTTTCGTACAGTTTTTGGGATTTGTACGGAACCTTCGCTTCGGTGGGCGACTCGCCCTTGTCCGTTTTTTTCTTGAGCTGGAATCTAAAATTCGACCCTATAAAAAGTCGTAAAGATGTTATGATGCTCAGACCACATGTACCGTGAGAAGTTGAGAAAAATACCTGGAACCGGCTTGACTGCCACCAGCAGGCTTATAGGAACAAAAAAAAAATCGGTATTATAATGACCAATGATCCATGCATCTTTGCAAACCTCAGCTAAGCAAGCGAATAACTATAAGTGGCGTAGCCGTGCGGCCCGCCGCCGTATTATAAACTGAGCCATGGCTGGAGCTTTACCTACGTGTCAAACAGTACAACTCAGATGGCCGGCTCCGCGGCCGCAGCCGCAAGCCATTGCTATCTGGGAGACGCTTTAAACGTTGTTCAACGTAGATGTGTGACTTATCTATGTCCAGTGACAATGACAGTTGACATTCAAAACTAGCGTCAATCAAGCTGCAAGCAAGCAGTCAATGTCATAAGTCATTATTGAAAAAATTGAATATTGACGACTTGACGCACTTGACGTAATAATTTGGAGGGAAAAAGACGCGGTTAAAAAACTAAGAAAATTATTTAATGTGATCAAAGCAACTTAATTCAGCTGATAATCGAAAGAAAATGTCACAAACTTCAATCACATCTTTTTTTAATAGCAGAAAAAGAGCGGCTACGGATGATATTTCGTCTTCCAAAACGAAGATCCCTCATGTCGAACGAAGTCAAGACTGCAGTCGTATTTCACATAAAACTCAATTGTTTAAAAACTGTGAAGCTCATGAAATAGTACAAGTTCAGATTCCAGGGAAACTTAAACAAGTAGAAGTGAAAAAAACTGAAAATGCTGCAGTTGATGCACCTAGTGTGGTTCCAACGGAATCAAAACCCGAGGCGCAGCCTCAAAATACTGTGTTCGCCAAAAAGATAAACGCGGCAAACATTGTTAAAGCTAGTGAACCTTCGAAACCAGAAGCAACATCTTCAGCACGGAAAGAACTAAGTTTGGGGGATATTAGAAAGAGGTTAGCTGGTAGCTCAAGGTTAGCTGAAATCAAAGCCACTGCTGAGAGGCTAAGCAAGAGCATTCAGCAGCTAAAAGAAGCCACTGAAAAGAAGAATCTTAAAGAATTCAAATCCATTGATGTGGAAGTACCATCCAGGTATGTGAATAAACTATGTCTACAACACACATCACACCATCACCATAGAAGTTTCATGGTTACATATTCTGACTGAAACTTGAAATCTGATTTGAAATTGAATGAAGTTATCAGAAGTTTAGTCTACTTTGATCTCTTGGCTCTCCAGCACATGTAGCATAGCAAAGGGGTAAATTGTCTTTCCACCACTATATCCCCTCGAGGAAACAAAGTATGGATTGACAATGATAACTGACATTAAAAGTGGTTAAATGGTTTCTTCCCTTTGCCATGCTATCTGTGCAGTTCATATTAAGTTTTTCACCATGATACCTTTAGTTAGCCCTATATGTCTATCCTGAATACCTAGAACTGGTTACAAATTACTACACATTTTTAAATTGAAGGTTAAAAAAACTATAATGATTTTGCATAATGCAGATCTATAGCAATGTTGTTGGCAGTAGCGCGCAGTGTCCACAGGTTGGGCCCATATGTGGATCTTGAAGACGCGAGGATAAATAAAATTACAATAATTTAAGCAGAAAATATGGATGGTATATTTTCTAGATTCGTACAACACAACTGTGAGAAAAATAACAAAAGACTGCATAAAAGATAGACATGAAATACGAACACCATCTATTAAAGAGCTCATATCTAGCAGAGCATTTAACCTCTTTCAACAAATGTCAATATTTTTGTTCTAAGCATTATAGTGCCCATAGTTAAATACCCTTGGTGGGTAGATCCATAGTCAAGAATACTACTAAAAGACTGATAACAGTATATTTAGTTTGTAGAATAATATAATAACTGGATAATAATAATTTGAATCCATAAAATGTATAGAAATAGTATATCTTAAGATTGAGTAAATCCTAGATTATAAAATAAACCTTGATTTTTACTGCAAGTTTAGACCACAACACAATGTGCTTATTACTTTACTAAAATTGAGGGTAGTGAATCAAGAAATTTACACTTATAATATTTTATTTTATCATATTATTTTAATCAATAGCTTTATTTGAAACTATTGAAATTATTATTTTTTAATCAATTTTGAAGAGCTTTTTTGTTTTCTTGAATGAATATATGTTGTTCTGATTACATTTGCTACTTACAAATTATACTCTATGAATTAGTTTGAACAGCATTCTGGCTGAGTCTGACAGTGGTACAGCCAGAATGCTATTGCAGTGTCCTATGTTATACATATATTGTATTTTAGCACAGTTTCGTTATGTGCACACTCCATTATAATGTGATATATAATTATCATCTATTCTGTTAGTACATGTTTGACAGTATGGGGTGTTCGATATTCCCAACAAATTTAAAAATGTGTTACATGGAGTGTGTTCAGAACGAAACCTTAAAGCAGTTACAGTATAATTTCTGTCTAGAATATTCTTGTCTATCCATGGGTCCTTATGTTTCAGTCCAAGCAAAAAGCCTCAGTTGCCGAATGAATTCTTGTCTCCGCAGAAGAAAGCCCCTGTAGCTGCCCAAAAATCTCTCATTTCTCCAAGAAAAGTTTTTGTCAGTCCTGTCAAGAGCCCTAACAAGGTAACTAAAACAATTAAACAATACAAAATGATTTTATTCCTATGCTTTTTATATTCATTATTTTTCATTAATATTGTTGATATTATGCCTATGTATACCATAATTTGATTATTTCAATTCAAAGGTACCTAAAGAAGTATCTAAGTAGTAAAGGTACTTCTTCGATTGAAAGGTTAATTTTATAGTTAATATTACTACTGATTTCATGCAGATTTTTTGTGTATTTCAATTCACAAGCATCTTTTCCCCCTTGAATATCAAAAGTTAAAACTCATGGATTATATTATAATGCTGATTTTACATAGCTAACATACTAGTACTTAGTACATACTAATTGTGAAAAAAAAACTTTTTTTTTCACTAATTTTAACCTGTTTTTCTATTCAATTCATAAAACATTCTTGTCTTTCCACATGATATACATATTATGTATATTATGTATGCCTGCCATCATAAGTTACAGAGCTAAAGCTAAAGTAAATTTCTTGTCACACAGGTACCTGCATACATCAGACATGCTGCTCTTGCCACAAACTCCACGAGCCTGCCTCTCCCTCATCACTACAGGTTCCTCTCAGAGCTGTTTCGAGGTATGGAGACTGTTGTAGCTTTGCTCTACAACCGAAATGAAAAAATCACCTTCGCCAAACTTAAACCCTCTGTGCAAGAAATGCTCAAACGGACCTTTAGTGAGAAACACCTCGCTCAAATCAAACATCTGGTACCTGACTTCTACAACTTTGAAGTTCAAAAGATTAAAAAATTCAGTGCGACTTCCCACAAGGAAGATTACGAGCTAGTTGTCACACCAAATATTCCCAACAACTTCAAAATCATGAACCCTACTGTGCTACTCGAGCGGCGTAGGTATTTTTATGATACTCTTCTTCAGCTAGTGAAGAAACATCACACTCAGTATCTCCTCACTTTGGACCCTCCAATGGTGATACCTGACAATAAATTGTCCCGCTGGCATCCAGAATTCGAGATTGAGAAATTGCCTGAGGTAGAAAGTGCCAAACTTCCTGAAATGCCCAATGTTGAAAAGTACTCCTCAGCTCAAGATGTCTTGTCGAAGGCCAGAGAGCTTTTTAAATGCAACACTAAAATGGAGAGAGCATTAGAAAAATTAGCTCAGGCCAACCAGAGAGGCTTAACTGAAGAAGAAAAAGCTGCTACTGGCATCAGGACCGCTGATAATACTGCACAGACAAGTCAACCGTCTACCAGTAATGTCACCATAATAAACCCTGCACTTCGCAATTTGCCAGCATCGTTGTTGGAGAAAGTGAAAGCCAAACAAGCGGCTAAGGCTCTTGAAGCCATGACGAGAACTTCAGATCATGATAAAAAGTATATGATCTACAGCAGACTGCCAGACCTGGCTCGAACTCTACGAAACATATTTGTTACCGAGAGAAAGAATGTTTTAGCTCTCAATATCATACTGTCAAAGCTTGAAAGTAGCTTCAAAGCCAATATTTCTGCAAGCGACCTGCAAAGAGACATAAAAAGCCTAACCGATGAAGTGCCAGAATTAGTAAAACTTCATGATATTAGGAACAACACCTATCTGAAGTTGGATAAAAATGTGGATCTGAAGAAAATAACTTCTAAACTCGAAGCTTTAGCTGCCAAATACAAATATGACTAAGTTTAATTTTTATTTATAGGAATAATTGACTCTTCATTGAAGACTGAGTTCACACATTTGTTTTATTCTAAGTTATTTAAGTTGAAAAGTTATATTGTCTCAACACTACTTAATAATAATTATCAAAAAAACTTCATCTCTCTTCTAACTTGGCTACTACAACTTGTATAAGCAAGAATTGTAATTGATTAAGTAAGTGATTATGAAATTATGCTGTACCTTGACATTCTTTTCTCAGAAATGAATACTGACACAATCCAATAAAAATTGACAAAGATCTATATCTTACAGCTCCAATTGTACATTTTTATATATGTATACATATTTTTGATTACTATGAATTTGGCAGAACTTTTCAATGTACTTTGAAGTATTTTAATTAAGTACTGAGTGGTGTTTTTTAATAAGATATAAAAACATGCAAAAGTTTGTGTGATTTTTTTCATATTTATTTATGAACTAAAATATGTTTTGCTAAGTCCTACCCTAATGGCCATATTACAGGCTTACTTTGGGAGTATTTAGTCTTCATTTTGTCTTTTTTAAACAAAATAAGGACTAACTGTAGTGCCTGTACCAGCCTTTTTAATAATAGTGTATTGCTGGATGTAGGCCTGCCCACAAAGGGTGATTGGGCCATATATACCATGCTGGCCCAGTGCAGGTTGGAGGACTAATTACCTACTGCAAAGTAACTCTGCATTCATTAATAAGGCTATAAGGGGTCTTAAATAATAGCAATGTAATGTCGCAGTAAATATTTGAGTTTGTATGACCTTCACCAGAAAGTCAATTAGGTAATTATCACCTTTCTGTGAGTAGGAACAAATAACGCCTAAAAATCACGTAATCTGTACATTAACTACCTACTTATTACTTACATTAAGTCAGTGCTATAAGCACTTTTATGACGATTCGACAATATTAAGTAGAGTAGGTAAAACAGAGTTCTAGAGAGAAGTATTTCTCTTAACACAAGAATTCAGAGAAGACATTTTTTTTTTAATTTCGTATTGGTTTGCGTTTGACTACACACTGCCTGATGTTAAGCAGATATGCGGTCTAGGATGTAACACGCTTACCTAGAAGATACCTACTTACTCGGGATTTGAAGAGACCTACATAGTACTTTAGAGGGAAGACAGACTCAGGTAACAGGTAGATGCTTGAAATTTTCACAGAACATTTAGTTGTATATTCACTTCAATAATAAATAATAAAATTTAAAAAAAAGTCAATATTTATTTCCCATACAGTACAGAACCCTCCGTGCGCGAGTCCGATTCGTACTTGGCCGATTATTTTTTTTCTCAAATTCCGGACAGGCCCCATTGTAAAAGTTGTTCTTAATGTTGGTCTGAACCACTCCCTCTCGGCTCAGTACAGGGCAAGCAGGTATCCCTGTATATGTAGCAAATATGGACACCGCAAAATTACGTTTCCGAAAAAATACATTGCAAAATACAGTGCTGTGTAAGCGCATGAGTATGTAATTTGTTGTGCTCTGTGAGTTGCTATTGGCGTTACGCGGCAAAGCCTAGGTCCTAGGCATTGCTTCCATCCGCAGCTTGTAGATAAAATCACAGTCGCCATGATGCATGATTCGACCTATACTATAGGCCGCGCCACGCAAGTTGGCGGATGTGAAGTTAGCTACAAACTGCGCTATATCCAATCCTGACCTCACGTTGATTGGCTATTGCTCAGCTTGTAGCTAACTTCACATCCACCAACTTGTGTGGCGCGGCCTATTAATACATGTCCCGTCATATGAGATCTATGGTAGAACTGAAGATCGTGGTGGCGATACCGGGCCGTGCGTCAGCCAAAATGAAGGTTTTATTGACCTACTCTGTATTGGCAAGTGGCCGAGAAAATAAGGTGGTTTTAGGCACAATTCTGCCAGTAAAAATTGAAGTAAACATTTTTTATGTAGGGCAGAATACCATCGGATCATCTGCAGTGTCTGCAGTCATCCGTTCTCGAATAACTTAATAGGCCCAATTATGAAGGCACCATTGTAAATTTAATAGCAACGTAAGAAGTGTTCTCTATCGAATGCCTAAAGTGCAAAAGAAACAAAAATATGCTAATTAGCTGTTATAATTACTATGGCGCCTTCATAATTGGGCATATTATCATTTCTAATTTAATAGCGTCAGAAGAAGTCGTATCTCGTTCTCATTAGTTCCTATGATGAACCCGTTTATACAAAACTTAGAGCCTTACGAAATATTAAGTAAAGAGCACAACAAATGCATTAGGTATTTTTTTGTTTTAATTTTAATTACCATTTTAGTAATGATGGGTAGTTGTATTCGCTACGTGCTTTTTATAAGTCATAATTTCGCTGATCTGGTAGGCTTCTCAATAATATACACAAATAGGTATGCATAATGATTTATTCAGTAATAAAAATGCGTAAATGCGTGAGGCATATAAAAATAATATTTGTTATTACAATATTAAATTACGATATAATTCATATATCTTATGATAGTTGTGATCGTGTTGATTGATGTGATCTAAGTACATAATGCCAGTTAGAATAGACATATGAGATTATCAAGTTTTCTTGTGGCTCCAGACTCAATGTATTATTGTAATGCGCCCCTAGCGGAAACGTAGGAGAACTAACAAAAATGTACGTAGGTATAATACGAGCACAAGCTGTTGATTTGCAACGGTACCTGAAAGTCCCTGTAGTTTGCAAAGCATCATCTTGTATAGTCTCACAAAATCTAAAGGATGCTTAAACCGTTTGCGGTAAGACAGACTGTGACAAACTGCTATAGTTAAAAAGTGCTTAGCATTGCATTTGTACTCGTACATAGGTATCTATTCTAAAATTATATCGTTAGCTTATTGTGCGCTTGTGAATAATTGGTTTTTATTACGTAATTTTAACTACTTGTTTAATAGGATATCATATTCGGGTTTTGCTCCAGCTCCGTACGCTCCCATCACTTTGCTTAGGACTTCCTTGGATACCAAGTAGGGGCTCACAGCCGGGTCTTTTTTCATATTTTGCAGGTATTCCGCCTGAAAAGTAACGTAAAGTTTAGTATGAATGTAGCTACTCGTAATTAAATACCTACTCAATGACTTTGTTTTCGAATGAGTTCTCGAGTGGAGACCACGCACCGCAAGCGCAGCGTCGGACGTCCACTCACAAGATGGACGGATGACCTCAGGATCGCGCTGGATGCAAGCCGCTACCAACTGGTCTTATTGGAGATCTATAGGGGAGGCCCATGTCCAGCAGTGGACGTCCTATGGCTGATGGATGGCTTTGTTTTACGCTTCGCCACCGCTTGCGTATAGGCCGAATCATTTTTCTAGGCGGCTGTGATGTAAGCTACAAGATCTACATACAAGTAAGTAGATAGATCTATGCTATGTACCCTGCCCACTACCACTATAATAGTGAAAGTTCGTATAGGCTGGGTGGCTAGCTAGCCCTTGCGTCAGTGTTTGAGCCACCTAATGGCCTCTGATATAGCTAAACTGTTAAATCCATAGTAAACAATGCTAATACTATAATGGTTGTCAGTGGCGTAGCGTGCCTTGGTGGGGCCCCGTATAAACATTTGTTTGGGGGCCCTTATGAAGATAAAGATTTCACACAAAAGAAATTTGTTTTTGCATAAAATTAAAAGAAATATTTTTTTTTTATATTTCTTTTAATTTTATGCAAAAACAAATTTCTTTTGTGTGAAATCTTAATTTATTTATATGTATATCTGTCACTTTTTTCAAAATGTTTACAAACAATTAAAATTAAATATACACTCTCCTTTCCTTTTTTTTGCAACTTTTAGCTGACGATGGCTTAAGTTTTACTAAAGTTTTTCTAATTTTATTGATTTTTGCTTACGCACGTCGGGGGCCCCTGCGGCCCGGGGGGCCCGTATAATTGATATGGCAGATACGGCGATAGCTACGCCCCTGATTGGTTGTATACATATTACAAACGCATAAGTTGGAACATAACGTTTAGTTGGAACAACTTAGTTTCTGATTCGTACGTTCTGGAGTTTCTGATCCGTACGGCCAAGGAATGAAACAGTTTGTCGGTTTTTCTGTTACCTTAGAGATAGGTATATACCTACCTAATAAAGTCAGAGTGAATAAGTATTTTCTAAATCTGCGTGATTCATCTTCGACCACAACATCGCTTACCATGAGCGAGTTGGTGGTCAAGCGCGGATTTATTCGCGATAAAATTAATTCGTTTCCGCCAAAAATGGCACACCATCGTGTACAAAACTCGAATAGTTTGCTCGAATCGATGAACATTTTCTTTTTTTTAATATTTTTGATTTTTCAAAAACAGTTTAGCCGATTTCTATACAAAAATGGAACCACCTCGAGAGTATCGAAACCACAAACTAATATAGATACTACGTATATCGAAACTTTAGAAAAATATTATTTTTTTAAATCGGTCCACATCACAATAATAATTGGCTAAACTATCGATAAACAAAAAAAAAATACATACAGAGCAACAAAGTACAAGTAGCGGCACATAAGTCTAGCGCTGAGGGTACTGTGGAGGGGGTGGCTGCGCATGTTTACCGCCATACTAAACTCATGCGCACTCCTCCACACTTCGCTCAGCGCTAGACTTATATGCCTCGACCTGTACCTATTCTTTTTGAAAGTCAGTTAAAAACTTACCAGCAGAGGGTATTTGTCGGCCTTTATTTTGAGCTTGTCATCGAAGTCCAAAGTGAGCAGCCTCTCGAACCACGGCCAGATCATGTAGTCTGCGTATCCAGGCTCGCTCCCATCGAGGAACTTGGAGCCTCGGCTCTTCAGCTGAGCCTGGACGAAGTCCAGTGCTTTGAAGTATGCTGCGATGTTGTCTTCAGAAATAGCGTCTGGCGACCTCACAATCTTGAAGAATATGGTTTGGATCTGCGAAGAAAGGACATAGGACTTTTATTGTCGGATGAAAACGGTATAGGCCAAATCGTACAAGTCGGCGGATATGAAGTTAGCTACAAGCTGCGCAATATCCAATCCTGACTGAAGCTCACATAAAGCTACCCGTTGATTGGATATTGCGCAGCTTGTAGCTAACTTCCATCCGCCGACTTGTGTGATTCGGCTACAATTCGGCCTATAGGTGCTGTTTTTGAGGTGTAGGTAATTTCTGTCATCTCCGATAGTTAAACGGCTGTGTCACATCTATTGGCAACATTTTAGCGTAAAGTGACAGAATGGATGAGCCTTAGAAAAGAGATCTTCTATGGAGGCCATTTGGACCCACGCCAAAAACTGAAGTCTTATTTCGGTTGGTCAGGATTACTACAAAACATTATTCACGGGAAAATGGCGTAGTAGACAGGCCAGACTGGATCGGAAGGGCTCCTCACAAGCTCGAAACAGGATAATTGTTTTCTAAATTACATTCATGTCCTAGGTGTTAGGATCTAGCCAGTGTGGGTTTCCTAACTGCGGAGTGGCTATACCTATAGGGTTATCTAGAACTGGATGTACTAAGCTCAGACCAAATAAAAAAATCAAGACAGAACGTCGTGAACCCACAGTTCATTTATTAGACAAATGGGTGTCAGAGACACACTTTTGAATAGTCAACAATCTACATAATGGCAAAAACTTAGCAAGAAACTAAATACTTACGATAAATATTAATTGCAGCTATACAATCAATAATTACTTTAAACTTTACTTTTGTTGTTCCATAGAAAAATGTCGTTCACCCGCGACAAAATGTATGGAACAGCTGATTTTATTTTTGAGTTCTGACAAAAGTCGCAGAAAAAAGTTGCTAGTTTTGATGTACAGTATAAGCCCCTAAAAGGATGCTAATTGATTAGAAATAACCCTGTATTTCTGTCACTTTTTCACACGTCGAAAGAGTTCTTTTCGTGGATTTTCGTGGTCGCATGCTGGACTAGCAGATCTATATTTCATACGACTCGACGACTCGGCGGCATGACTTGGCGACGACGTCAAGTCACGTTGCGACACTGCCAGAATAAATAAGGGTAGGTAGGTACAAGTGGGAATCCAGAACTTTACATAATGTCTTCAAGATTTATGAAATGAAATAAGATGATAATGCATTGCGAGACGTCTCCGCGTGCTAGCACTCGCCAACTTGAGAAGGGTCGCCGAACGTGACCGAAACTATAGTCGTGTTATGACTATACGAACACGTGAGTGAGTCCCGTTATATATCGTTTAAAAAGGTGATAATACGTATCATATTTATTGATAAAATTATTTTATAAGTCAAATATTGAGCAATCAGAGGTTTAGACCACAGAAGAGAGAAGGAAATCTAGTTCTGCTGTTCTGTGGCTTAGACTATTATTTACGCTTATACTAAATATCTATTGCAACAATTGTTGAAAGCAAGCTTTCATAATATTATGAAATACCTATATTATAAAGAATGGTTCATCGCAAAAGTGCGTAGTCATTATGATATTTTACATTGTGAAAAATAACGTCTATAAAAAATTGCATGTCATGATACTTATAAAAGCTCTTATCTAATTATGTTGAGTAGATAAAATCACAAGCTGGGGTCGTTTAGAGACCGCCTGGAGACCACACTCGTGCCAGTTATCCAACCGCCAATCAGTAGTGCTGTGCAAACATTATGTAGCGCTCACAGCGTGGTTTGAGGTAGATATATCTTAACGATCACCAAAGTTAAGCAACGTTCGGTGCGGTCAGTCTTCGGATGGGAGACCTCGAGTGGCATTTGCAACTGAGCGTGGCTCGGATGACACATGTTGACTATGGGCCCCGGTTGTTTTTAACCATTTAGCCATATCAGAGGCCTTCAAAAAAACTTGGCTTAAAAACTCCGACACTAAAGCTATAGGTAATCCACCCGGTCTATACTAAAGGCAACACAGTAGGCCTGTGCGTTGCCTTTACCCAGTCAGATCATACCTAGTTCAAAACCTGGCACTCACTTTTGTGTTCACGCTGCATTCAATGAGCTTCTAGCCCTCACTAACATTCTTATTGGAGATTTATAGGGCAGGCCTGTGTCTACCAGTGGAAGTCTATGGCTGAAACGGTGATCGATACTTACAGGTCCGGTAGCTTCGATAATGATTTTGTCGAAAGCCTTCTTCACTGGATCCTTGGGGAGCAGAGGTCTCTGAGGGTAAATCTCGTCTAAGTATTCCACCGTGACCAGACTCTCGTAGATTACTTCGCCTTCCTTAATTTCAATGGACGGAACTTTTCCTGAAAAAAATATAACGAAAATTCAGACGTCTAGTTTTATCCAGAACAAAGTAACAGGTGGCGTCACGTAAGTTTGGCGCTGAGGGTAGTGTGGAGGGGTTGACTGCGCATGGGTTTAGTATGTCGGTCACCATGCGAAGCCATCCCCTCCACACTTCCCTCAGCGCTAAGCTTACGTGCCGCTACCAGTACAGTGGGTTGAAAATGGCTTCGGGAAAAGTATGCAAGTACGGCTGTACTTTTCTGCTGGACTTGTTTGGGTGCAGTGCAGATTTGATTTTAAGTTGTCTAAAATATTGCTTGAGGATTGTTTTTTGATGGTTTTATTCCTTCGCTTACGTTTGCCTTTTATGGAAAAATAATCTAAAAATGTTACACCTTTGACTTGAGGCCCTGGATAAAAACCCTAGAATAAGTCCTAAATTGCCTAGAATATTTATATATCCAGTAAAAAATATGTATACCTACCATAGTATGGTACTCGTAGGTACTTATTCAGTATTTTGATGCGTTTATTTAGTAAACTTTACTAATCTATCATAATTATGCTGTCTTGTAGATGTAGGGAAACCATTAAATCGTGCAGTTCTACTAATGAGATTCATATTTCTTCAACGGTGCTTCTAGAATAAACTGAATTTATGTACTTTAAGGGATTATTTTCAAAATTCCACGCTTTGCTGGACGCAAACAATAGAAGCGTGTCAAGCAAAATTGCCCAATGTACATAAGTAATTTTAACAACAATGATTAGCATACGCAATTAGGCTTGGAATCGTGATATCGCGGGTTCAAATCCCAGTCCCGTGATGACGTGTTTTTTAGAGTTTAAGAACAGACTTCTGCAGCACTAGCTTTTCGGTGAAAGCAAACGTAACGAAACTTGGATAAGTCCGTAGAAAATATTCGATGATGTAATGTGTATCGCACTGGGCTCTACGCGGGCCCAATGCGAGTTGGTAGATAGTGGTAGTAGGTATTAGCCCAATCGCTCTTCAAGGGTACTCCTATGACCAATAGGGGACAATTATAAGGCTGGAACAAAAGAGGCTACTTACCAAAAGCACTCTTAACAGTCAGCCACTCGGGTTTATCGACTAAGTCGATGTTAACAACTTCGTAGTCGATTCCCTTCGCGTTCATAGCCAGGATAGTCCGCTGGGCGTAAGGGCAGAAACGCATGTTGTATACGCGCGGTTTGCCCGTGTGCGGCGGCAGAGGATCGCCTAAAAATAAATAAATTATTCAAAAATCGGCCAAATGCGAGTCGGACTCGCGCACGAATTATTCTTCTTATTATTTCAGCCTGCGTTGTCCCACTGCTGGACAAAGGCCTCCTTTCCAGAGTGCGCGGTCTAATGCTGTGGTGGCCCAGTGCTTGTCGCGAGAGCTCAGTTCGTCATGCCCCCTGCGCCTGGGTCGGCCCAAAGGTCTTTTGGATTTTGGGATCCAGTCGGTGGTGACCTTTGCCCAGCGGTCGAATATATACGCGATATATTCTGTGAATAGTAAAAACCGGCAAAAAATCACATTTGTTGTATGGGAGCCCCCCTTCAATTTCTATTTTATTTTAATGTTTGCAGGCAAAAATAATCGGTTGTCTGTAAAGTGGGTTTATGGACGATAATTTTACGTGATTCTATCGAACAAAAACGAACGAACTACGAATTTTCGATCAGCAAACGCATTTGTCCTGACGCTAGTTAGGGTTCCGTATTTTAAACACTTTTATCTACACTAATGTTGTAACATTCTACTTATGTTTGGTTAGATTTTAATGGCGCCAAGTTCACTGTGACAATACACGTACGCGTGAATTTAATGTTTCGCAATATGTTTTTTTTTATTTTTATTAGTGAAGATAAAGTAGTGTATGCAACTGCATATAACACGGGTATTAAAACACTCGTTACCTACCTACTATTATGAAACTCGCTGCGCTCGTTTCATAAACTCACACTCGTGTTTTAATACCCTTCATTATACGACAGTTGCATAAACTACTATTTACCCATCCCAAAAAGTGCATAACGCCGCTGAAGAAGTGTTCACTTCAAAAATATGTTGAGTTGTTGAGTAGGTACTGTACTAGGCATTTTAGTTAGTTTATTTTTTTATTACTTACATTTTAGTTTAAATTACGCCAAGAATTTTTGAATTTGCCGCCACTTGACAAGTTGACAGCTTATCAAAACACAATTTAATTTATATTATGGCCACACTACACTGGAGCATAGATTAATTTATAATCACTAATTTAATAGGTAGGTAGTTTAATCTATGACTAGAGCTAATATTGGACATTGGAATCAGGAACAGTAGGTAAAACAGGTAAAACTGTTTAAGTGTTTAGTAACAGTAAACAGTCCATATATCGCAACAAACAAAACACTACTACCAAGTGCTTATCTACCAATACCATATGGAACGTATTTACTGACCTTTTGTAAGATGTTTGGTGTTGAAATTAACACTGCCCTTGACCGCTGCCATGGTGCTGTATGGTAACGCGTAGCCCAACAATCTACCAACGACACGAACACCCTGGTACGAAGAGAGAATCAAATGCATTGCAAAACTTATAGTGCTCGTTATCATTCTAATTTTGTTTATCAAACATTTGACTGAAAATAAGTGTCTGATATCGCTTAAGATAAAGAATGACTGCGCAATTTTTAAACTTACTTTGTAAAGAATGTTTTAGACTAGGTACGCTACCAGTGCTACCACACGGCACGGTTGTTTGATCCAAATGAGATGGTCGAACGAGATTTAAATATGCTAATCAATTTATGTCCTATAACAATGATGTTGGACTTTAAGTGGTTTACATCCTGTTCGCGCTAACCAGTAATCGCTCAAGCTAAGCATACGTGCGAGCAGGATGCAACGCGGGGACCAACCGCCCGTACCGTTAACGGCTTAGTTTCAATACATAGGTAGGTGTCAATTGCAAATAGTACAATAGTACATAATTGAATTTCTCATTGTTTCAGCCGTAGGACGTCCACTACTGATCATAGGACTCTTCTATATAAAAAAATACATACCTACCTAAACCTACATATCTACCTACGAGTACGATACGTACCTATAATGTAATGGAAATCTATAATAAAGATATATTTATATACATTGTATTGTACACTGTACTTATAGGCTGAAACATACAACTTGGCGGCTGTGATGTTAGCTACAACTCTACAAGCTACGGATATGCCAATCTTGACCGAAGTCTGCTAAACAGCTGAGCGAGGATTAAGCCGCAGCTTGTACCTAACATTACAGCCGCCAAGTTGTATGATTC
The DNA here is from genome assembly GCA_964007245.1 of Hypomecis atomaria. Lineage (NCBI taxonomy): Eukaryota > Metazoa > Arthropoda > Insecta > Lepidoptera > Geometridae > Hypomecis > Hypomecis atomaria. Next base: position 13,562,620 of record OZ023295.1, read on the forward strand.
GGCCTATACCTATATTATAGATTTCCAATAGGACCGATTGTAAGCAACTTGTATATTGGATATCCAGCGCGATCCTGTTGTGTCTGCTCAAGTCATCCGTCCACCTTGTCGGTGGACATCCTATGCTGTGTTTACCGGTTCTCTCTTGTTCTCCCTTCCAGAACGTTGCCACCCCATTTAAACGTGAATTTAAGTTTTTATTTCCTATTCCAGGAAATAAAACCGTTTAAAATAGAACACCAGTTGTCATCACATAATCCTCATAATTTATATAAGTGTGAGTAAGTAAAATATAAGTAAATACATGATTATATAGGTAAAGGCTGTGTAAGAAGCCCAGGCTATAAAGCATGCGACCACGAAAAGCGACGAAAAAAACTCATTTCGACGTGTGAAAAAGTGACAGTTATATACTTTGCCATAACGCTGTCTCGTTCTGACACAACGAACGAAATAATTCGTGGCGCGCATACTAGCCCGGCTGGTGTGAGTAGTTTTAAGCCGCCTTAAGGCCTCTGGAGTGATGACCGATGGGGTCGAAAAGTTCTTCTAGAGTTAAGTGGAGACCACTTACCGACAAGTGCAGCGTAGGACGTCCACCCACAAGGTGGACGAATGACCTCATCAAGACAGCAGGATCACTGGCGAGATCCACGCTAGATGCGAGCTGCTTGCAACTCTTGTCGAAGATCTATAATATGGGAGGCCTATGTCCAGCAGTGGACGTCCTATAGCTGAAACGACGACGACGACCAAGGCCTCTGGCATGCATAAACGTCACCTAAACGGTTATAGCAGCTTATCACTATACCTACAGGACATAATAATGTGTATTAGGTTAGTCTTTATGTAGTCACTTTACTTACTATCTCATTTTCAATAGTAAGCCATGGAATAAGACAGTAGACGATTAAGTAATCGTTTCTTTATGTTGAATAAAGTATAAAGTACTATTACTAATCCGATTACCTGCCTAGCGCATAGTCTAATAGGCCCTTAACTGAATATTTAAGGCAGTGGTACCAGGTACACGCTAGTTGCCGTAGATATACGGTATCTTTGGCTAATATACACTTCATAGTACGAAATGAAACAATCATCGCTGTATATTTTTGAGTACCTATCTAAAGTAGAAAACTGTTTCATTGCATTCGCCTATAGATAGACATGTGAGAGAAATTGCATAATTTGTCCCTGAAACACAGTACATATATTTAAACTGTTAGTACGGTAATTTAAAACTGTGGTAGCACTGGCAAAGAATATTTAATACTACGGCAACTCTGTGACTACGGCACTGGGCCACTGGCTGGTCCATCAAAGAAATGTCAATGTCAATGAATCAAATCAACCCGTCATTGTCATTTTGAACGCGGTTTCGTCGCCAGCCGGTCGGACGACTATTTCAATATTCATAAAAATTCGACAAGAAATACCGGGTGTATCGTAGAAAAGAAACGAAAATGTCTGAAAAACATTTACAAACTGGTGTGTCCATATTTCCCAGTCTTCTATTGCAAACGTAAAGTGAAATACCTAATTCATGTGATGTGATGACATAAATATTTATTTGTTGCTCTTGCAGGTGATGCTCTGCCCCCTTACAATAATGGCAAGCTTCGTTTATTTGCTATGAGGTTTTGTCCATATGCCGAAAGGAGCGTTCTTGTCTTGAATGCAAAAAATATTACATACGACTTGGTATTCATCAATTTGGACCACAAGCCGGAATGGATATTCAATTTCAGTCCTAAAGGTAAAAGTAACCTCTAACTCTTATAACGTAAAAAAAACTTTGTAGTGAAGGTCAAATTATGTTTGATGTTAGTAACTTTGAAAACTGACTGCTGTCCTCATTTATTATTTAGGTACCGTACCAGCTCTAGAATATGAAGAAGGCAAATCGATTTTCGACAGCAATATTATTAATGTATACCTGGATGAGAAGTACCCAGAGGTTCCCCTGCAGGCTTCAGACCCCCTACGCAGAGCCCAGGACAAAATACTCGTTGAGAACTTTGCTGCTGTAAGTCATATTTTTGTTTTAGGCACCTATATTATTTAAATTTTAAGTATCTATTAGATCCATTCTAAATATCAGATAATATTTATTTACATGTCAAATAATCATAAAAAGCTAAATTAATTTATACTGTTGGTTCTGTAGAACTATTAAAAGTATTGTGTTATTTTGTCAAAACTATAATTTATACAATTTCTTTGTTGTTCAACTCATAGGTAGATAACTATTAGCTAGGTACATAACAGAAGTGTTAAAAATATAGTTTCTGTTTTGTTTTTATATTACTGTGCCTAATTTAACCAGATTAATCTGTATGCCCCAGGCGCAATCAGCTTATTACACTGCTGCATTCAACCCACAAAATCTCCAGCCGTCGCATGTTGAGAACTACCAGAAGGGTCTAGAAGCTCTACAGAATGAGATCAAGTCTCGTGGTACCACATTCTTGAATGGAGATCAGCCAGGCCTTGTGGACTATACCATTTGGCCATTCCTTGAGAGATTTGAGGCGCTCCCATTGGTTGGAAAGACTGACTTTGCTATTGATGCTGCAAAGTTCCCAGAATTGGTAAGTTTCTTCTATAAATAGTTTGGTATCAACAATTTTTTCATTATACTTGTTATTCACATATGGAATACCTACTCATAATATTTTAAAATTAGAATTTTTTTAGGTGATCTGACAATTTGTCTGTTGTATACTGAAACACCTTGTGTTATGTCATTGCTGTACTGTACTAGCATTTTAATAGTCCACTGCAGGACATAGGCCTACCCAAAAAAGATTGGGCCATATCCACCACACTAGCCCGATGCTAGTTGGTGGATTCACATATGTACTTCATAGCAATGAAGCATCATTAATTTGAAACATTCTGTGCAAACACTAAAATAATAAATATGTATGATAGCCTTCCATAGATAGTGATGATGATTATGATGATGATAAAAACCAATTTTTATGATGCCATTACTTGGTTGACTACTAGAAAAACATAATTGGCATAGAAATATGTCTCAAAGCTCAATGACCTCTGAGCTGCATGTATCCTTAAAATTTTTAATTTTTCTTTGTAACTCATAAAATTATAATCTTATAGTGCTCAAAATAATTTTGAGAGGAAGCTTTTAACACAATCTATAATCTCAGTAAAATACAAGATTCAATCTTGTATATTTTAGAATTTAGGGGGAAGAGAATAATCTTTTTTCTACTTTGGTGACTAGCTAATGGTCTATTGGCACACAACAGTGCCGGCACGTGCCGATCAGTAACGTATCCATCAGTGTCAGTGAAAAATAATATTGTAGCATACATTTTGTATGACGCTATCCGCACTTACATTACTGAACGTCACTGTCACTGACGGGTATGGATAGCGTTAAACCTACATTAATTTTAAAAACCTTATTCAAAGATACCAACACTGGATGGTGCAGTTTAAAAAAAAAATGTCAACCTTACTTTACATCATGTACCTAAATTATTTTACATGTATTTTTTCCCTATTTTCGTATACAATTTCATGGAATTTGGTTTATAAATGTGGGAGTTGTTGTGCTTTGTGACATGGGAAGGAACAGATGGACAGACACAACATAATTATAAGGGTTCCTCATTGTATTTGTTTTTTTTTTTTGCCATAGTAAAATTTCAATAGAACCCAAAAAATTGGTAAAGATGCAGTTTAATATCTGTAAGTAGGTGTTTTAAGATCAAAACCTATAAGATCGAAAAATCCTTAAAATAGTTACATACAAAATGTAACTTTTCCCAGCCTAAACATATAAAACTCTATTTAAATAACATTATCCACAGCATTGTAAACTAAACTTCACCTATTATCTTACAAGTATTTGTGTACAATATTATGATAAGCATTAAACTGTACCAGTGTAGTGATATAACAATGTTTACTTCATACTCATAGTCATATTATGCTTACTCATTATATCAGAAAGAAATTCACTTCATGGTAAAGATATTTTAAAACTGCTTGGTAATTGAAAGCATTTGTCATCACTAAATTGTGTTGTTTCTAGAATTGAGCATTGTATGATCCTTTTAGTCATTTGCCTCTATTGATTTCTTATAAGACTAGTTGAAAGTAACGTGTTTTAGACTTGTTGGTCATGGATGACTGAATTTGGAATATTTTTTTGTGATTTTGATTCATAAAGTAATTTCCATAATAATAACATAATATATATGAGTAGTTAATTCGACCGACATCATACTTTTCGATCCGCCTTGAATACCTACTTCGATTCAGAAAACATCTAAGTAATGTTTTAGATGATAATTATTTTTCGCAAAAAATGGCAAAACCGCCTTCCATCGTGTACAAAATTCGAATATTTCACTCGAATCGTTTACATTATTGCTGATTTTTCAAAAACGATTGAGCCGATTTCTGTAAAATTTAAATGGGACCACCTCGGGAGTATACCCTTTCGAACTAAAAATGATTTTTTCGATTCTGTTCGCAATTGGCGAAATCATCGATGAACATACAAAAAAAAAACATACAGACGAACATAGAAACTCCTCCTTTTTGGAAGTCGGTTAAAAAATAAAAGCGTTATTCTTGAATTTCGATACTCATTTATTTATGAACCAGATGACGTCATTTCAGCCTGTTTCGGTGGGAGTGACGTCATCTGGTTCATCAACGAATTATTATCGAAACTCGGGAATGCTTTTCCACAATGATCTACAATCGTCATAATTGAAACAGCATAAGCAAAAACAAATTAGATAGCCGCAAAGGATTTTGCCGACGTCCTTCCATCTATACATCAGCATAGGACGTATACTGCTGGACATAGGCCTCCCCTATAGATCTCCAATAAGACCGGTTGGTAGCGGCTTGCATCCAGCGCGATCCTTCGGTCTTAATGAGGTTATCCGTCGACCTTTTGGGTGGACGTCCTACCCTTTTCTTTCCAGTACGTGGTCAAAATCAAATGTGTGCTTTACACAATCATCCATCATTGTCAGCCTGTAATCGCCCACTGCTGAGCATAGACCTCTTTTGTACGCTATTGATTCGATCCTCGAGACTTATCTGGCCGTTCGAATGTTTAGTTATTTGTAGATTATTATTATGTACTACGGGACTTATCGCGCACTTAAATTACGAGATAAATAAATACCTCATCATCCCGACGCGACGTTTCGACCGAGTTGCATCGATCGTGGTCACGGGTAGACTGTCGGGATGATGAGGTATTTATTTATCTCGTTATTTCAGTGCGTGATTAGTCCCGTAGTACAACCCGGTCACAATATCTGTGCACCTGACTTCGTGACGTCATATCTAATTATCGGGACGTATATACATTACCGGACGTCTAGTATACCGTCCGGACGTAAATTATTATCGGGACGTGTATCGGCAACGAAGATGCTAACCGTACTGTCGCACCGGGGAGCGGAGAGGTGACAGGGTAAGCGGGAGAGGCCCCGCATTCCAGCGAGGTGCACAGATATTCTGACCAGGTTATACATAATAATAATGTGTTCAAATCGCGAAAGTTTAAAAACAATATTTATAGATTCCCTGTGCCAATCTCGTCCAGGATGGACCCGCTTTTTTATTCACAGTAAAAAACCTATTTTATTTATCTTACAGGTGGCATACATAGCTGCGATGAAGAATGTCCCCGCTGTAAAATCATACTACCTGTCGGCCGATACCCACGCCAAATTCATGGAATCCCATAACAAGGGCGATGCTAACTACAACATGCTCGACACAAGCGCCGTGTGCTGCATGCGTCCCAGGAAGAAGAAGGAATAGACTAGAGCGTAGAAAAGTACGAATGGAAGATTTTTTTTCATACTACACTTTTTTGGTGTTACACTGTTGTTTAATTTATGTATTGACTCACAGTCTAGAAGTTTTCACAGTATCAAACTAAATTGATTGATTTTTGTACTGACTCACAGAGTTTATAAGGTTTCACAATATCAAACTTAAGTTGATTTATTTATGTTCTGACTCACAGGGTCTATGAGTTTTGCAAAGTCACCATATCAAATACAGTTGAAATTTTCTTAGTTTTTTCGATGTCATGGATTTGATATTGGAAGTACATGCATTAGACGAATATATAGGTATACTACTAATATTTCGTCACTGGTACCTACATGTACTATTTCAGTTTTTTTTATTATTATGAATTTGATTAATGTAGAACTTTTAAAAATGCGAGCTTGAGGACGTCTTTATTTTCTAAATTGCTTATTCTGTTTCTTATTTTGTTCTGAAGTAAGTATTGTACTGATTTTTTAAATATGAATGAAGGACATTCCGATTGTTTGAGTGGATCACAATTTTACTTTAAATTGTTTTCTTGTATCCTTGTAGACGTAACTACCTAATTATACGTAATAAAAGTACAACACATAACTATTGCAAATTTTTCGTTTTATTTCTCTTTCGTAGGTAGGTACTAAAGGATTCCTAATATTTTCTACAATACATTATAGTAAATGTTATTTGGTTTCTAAATATTATTCATCTTTTAAAGTTATGCTAATTTGCGGTAGAAAATCATCCGATGATCCGACAATTTCCGAGAAAATATGCGTAACAAAGCATTTTTGAAATGTATTAGGTACTAAAATAGGTAAGTATACCTAGGCATAGAGAAATAACAAGCTACACTAGTAGATTCATTAATTATGAACAGACAGTACAAATGACGGTGTACCGCAGGGTGGCCTTATCGATTTTCACACGAATTATTATTTAAAGAAGACATTTAATGATTTGACTAGGTAATGTTATCTCTCGCCCTCGCTGTTTGATTGGTCCAAATTATAATTGCTGGTTTGTGGCTATATTTGTGGCCACAAGCCAGCTATTGTAGCTGCAATACAATTTATTGAAAACAGTTGCTAACCACATTTTTAGGTATTTTTTTGCCTATTGTTGATCAATTCACTATTTCCCACGGAGCCATTAAAAATTCAAAGCACAGGTCATGGAATTCAATGAAATGTCACAAGATCATGTATTGTAGCTAGGATAAGTGTACCAGCCCGTGTTTACTACTCCACTGCAGCCATGCAGTGAGACTAGCATTATTATGTACAGTAAAACGTAAATGATAGGCGGTTAACTGACACCAGGGCTAGCCACCTGGCCTATATGAACTTACTTTAGTAACACGTAGGTACTACGTATGCGTCATTGTCATCATCATCATCAGGGATTTACTTCACCTGCCAAGTTAGCATCACCATAAAATATTGCTTACGCTTACGTTGCGAAAGTGTTTCTACTGTGTTAGGCAATAGCTAGTCATAACGACAGCCCAGTGGATTAGCAAGTTGAAATGGCAGAGGGCAGGCCAGATAGTTCGGAAAACTGATGGCCGATGCGATGGGGCGGTAAAGTTCTCAAATGGAGACCACGCACCGGCAAGCGCAGCGTAGGACGTCCACCGACTAGGTGGACCGACGATATACCTAATTAAGACCGCAAAAAAGCGCTGGTTGCAGGCCGCTTACAGCCGGGCTTATTGAAAATCCATAGGGGAGACCTATGTCCAACAGTGGACGTCCTGCGGCTGATAATGATGATGCATATTAACGAGGAAACTACATGGACCATCGTGTGCGTGTAAATAAAGAATTTTCCTCTTATTTTCTCAGTCCGTGATTTTCAGACGTTAACGATATACTCATAGTATGCCGTCATCGGAAAATACATATTTATACCTACCTATAACGTCGTTTTGCGACATCGATTTTGTTTTATCACTGTATAATCTAATCCATGACATTGCATTTTTGGTAAAAATGATCGTCATCTCCATAAAAACCGTTTTACACAATTTGATAGTTATACAGGGTTATCTGCTTTTCCAATACCTACTAAGCCGAAACCGGGCGATTTAGACCATCATTATGAACAACTTTTACTATAGGGCCAACCCAAAATTCGACAAAAAATAATCAGCTGTTCCTTATGAAATTGCAACTCGGCATCGAAAAAATGTATGAAAATGGTGATTTTTTTCTCTAATTTCGGGTTGGCTCATAGAAAAAGTTGTACATAATGATGGTCTAAATGACCTTTTTCGGTTTAGTACACCAGTTCTGGATAACCCTGTATATACCATGTAGTAGACCGACTACTAGTAGCACAGAAGAGAGAAGGAAATCTGCTGTTCTGTGACTAGTAGGTTGAATCCAATAAAAACTTATATTGACTAAGGTGTAGAGTTTGTGAAGTAAGGACTTGTAAAGTTAAGGCGTGTAGAGTTAGAAGCTTGGCTCTACATGAGATCTGACAACTTTTTAAAAGTGCGAACTGTGGTCTTGGCCATATTTCACATGAAAATGTTTTTGTTGGATTTCACTTATTTTTGTAGATCTGGGTGCACGGCAGTGCACCCAAACAAGTCGAGCACAGCCGTAAGCATACTTTTCCCGATTATTTATTACTAGAAGTACATTTATCGAATTTTAAATCCCTAGCTTCAAAACTTGCGTAAGTCTTATATTAACTTTTATGGGTTGGGGGGTGATTTTTTAAAAATCCTGATGTACATGTTTTATTATTTATAACATAGAGTGGCTTTATAAATATTCAGACATCTAGAATCAAAATTTGCGAAAGTCTCGTACAATCTTTCATCCCCCAGTTTTAGGGTTTGGGGGATGATTTATTAGAAACACTGAAATATGTATTTTATTATTTATAACAAAGAGTCTTCATATCAATTTTTAGACTTCTAGCATGAAAATTAGTGAAAGTCTTATACAAGCTTTCATCCCCAAGTTCAAGGGGTTGGGGGATAAAAGTTCGAAGTTTTAGATTTTTCCCTTTGTATATGCGTAATAGTCTACCTTGATGACAAATATCAAGTTTCTAGGTCAAGTCGAAGTGGGTTAGGTTTTTGATCTCGTATAAGTCAGTGAGTGAGTGAATCAGTGAATGAAACCCCGGAACGTATCATTAACTGTTGAAGCAATATTACCGAAATTTTAAATTCTCGACTAGCTAAGCTACTTTAATAAATAGGCTAAACTTAGGTCAAATCGTTTTCGAGTTATGAAGGGGTCAAAAGTGGCTCGAAATGGTTCGTGATATTACACACGTCGCGTCGCTAGTTGCTTTTTCTTTGTCTTGGCTAGACACGCTCCCGCGTGTCTAGATTTTGTTTCGCTCTCCAAACCAAGATCAACAGCTTGGAGCATACAATATCACAAAATAAAACATTGTTTCTTAATGTATCGTAGGAATTTTAGTCAAATCATTGTTTAACTACCTATATTTTAGAACTGGTGCGTGTTGCCATGAAATGCTTGGCGTGATGTCATCATTCTTCAAAACAAGTATTGCCCCAGATTTATCAATTCCAATTGACCGAGTAAGGGCTTAAGACCATGATTGTGGATAAGATAAGCGTTGATAAATTTCATAACTTTGTGAAATCGCAAAACCTACATAATACTGAGTGCAAGCGTTAAAGTCTTCACTATACACAATAAAACACCAAGTATAAAATAGATTTTTTTTATATTTCGTAAACAGTGACACAACCTCATTCCAATTCATGTGCCATTACATTGTACAGGTCATTTTGGCTTAACGAAGCTTACAAATGCCTTACCACTGAAACTAGTTATTTCTTTTGAAAGCGGAACCTAGAGTACGTAGTATTATTATTTATATTCTTTGCCTAGAGCTAGTTAAATCTGAAGCAGAGTTATCAACTATAATAAAAATGCAAGTGAAGTCCCTCCGCGTGGAAGAAGGGAAACTTCGACGCAACAGTGCTTTCATACCCCCCTCCATGGTAGCGTTTAACGTTTAACCAAGAACTGAGCCGAACCGAGGTGGTTCAGATCATCATTATGAACAACTTTTACTATGGCACAAACCGGAATTCGAGAAAATAAAATCTGCTTTTCATACATTTTGTTGACACTGACTTGCAATTTTGTATGAAACAGATGATGTTTTTTCTCGAATTCCGGGTTAGCTCCATAATAAAAGTTGTATATACAGTTGTATTGTTCACAATGATGGTCTGAATCACCTCCTTTCGGCTTAAAAACAGGGCAAGCAGATAGCCCTGTAAGTTGTTGTGTTTAGGAGTGCCATTTTCAAATGTTTAAAATAAAATATGTATTGTGAACTTTAAAATCTGAAACGGGAGCGTTTTTAAAAATAAATCACGGACGTCTATCTCTAGACATTTTTAGCGCGCTAAAAAAATTCAAACATCTAAGTACATTCTAGTAGACACTCCACAGTTTTATTATGCATAGGTAGCAGATGATTAATTTTATCTTGGTCTCAAAACAGTGATATTTTTTTAAAAGTAGCAGAATCATGAGAGTAGAAAAATTATCACGACACTGCGAAATCAGTAAGAAAAATATTAAATCTGTACACTATTTACAGAAAGATAAATTAAATCATAAGGGTTTTTACTGCGGCATTTTGAATTGTTTGTTAAAATGGTAAGGCATTTTTCATAGACGAGTTAACATGATTAACACATTTTATACACATTCATTTTACTTACATTAAAAAGCAATATCACTAACTACTGATTCAGCACAATTTTGAGATTCGGTTCTTAGCAGTTAAGTATTGAGTACACATAATATTAATGATAATGTTGGAGAACTATGATTTCACGTTTTATTTTATGTTTGAATATGAGATAAGAGTCCCGCAGTCAGCTACGCCCTATTGTTCGATGATTTAATGTTCAAAATATTTTATGAGTTTCACGCCGTAGCTGTCTGAGTGACACTTCCATGAAGTTTATCATGACAATATCCTTAGGGATATAACACGGAAGTAAATATAAGAATAATAATAGTCCTTGCTATCTTTCCTCCAATTTTCCTGGTTTAGTTGATAAATACAATACTACGTTGTTATGAACGTAACAATAAAGTAAGTATGAAAACATTTTATCTATCATGATGCAGTAAGCCAGTAAGCTGGTCTATTAGTTATAAAAAATGACAATTTTAAAAATAAGCTTTGTTGATGTTTTTTTATAAATCTAATGAAAGCCTAAATAATGTCTTATAAAAATTCACTGGATGCGTTTATTTTTCAGAATTTGTACGAATGACTTTTCAAATATTTCAACATGCAAAAGGTTAGACCAAGATACTCGTAGAAGAACGCTGCGTCCCTTCTTGGTTTTAAATTTTCGGATACACGTTAAATACAAAACACGATCGTAATAAAGGATAAAAATTAAGTACATAAATAAATTCATAATAACAATCATGTCAAAAAATTTAAGTATTATTGCACCTATGATATAATTTGTACTAAAACTATATTAAACTACAACTTTAAAAGTATAATAAATTATTAACATTAATTAATATTTTTAATCAATACATTTAATAAATGGAATGTTTAGTAATAAAACTTTGTTCGATACACATTATCTCAAATTATTGTAAAGTAAAAAACACATTATCTTAAATTATTGTAAAGTAAAAATCTAAAAAACACTTTTATTAAATATTAGGCCCAATTATGAAGGCGCCATAGTAAATTTAATAGCAACGTAAAAAGTGTTCTCTCTATCGAATGCCTAAAGTGAAAAAGAAACAGCGAAATGTTCTAAATTGTTAACATAACTGCGATGGCGCCTGCATAATTGGGCCTATTACATTAATATTATTCGTTTTCTCATTAGGGTCGTATTAATTTGTATATACGTAAAAGCCCTGTTTAGTGAAATAAAAAATATATTTTATTAAAGTACTCTCACTTGCATAACATAAAACTACATTAAATAGCATTAAAAAAGATGAATACTCACTAAAACTGGACAGATGATTTGCTAAAAGCGTACTAAATAATTCACTATTTGGGTAACTTAAATTAAGATTAACAATAACTTTAAAGAGGAATCGATAAAAAAATGGAAGGTATTTAAAGTGAGTACTAGAGTGCGATCATTCTTAACTGAGGCATCCTTATTCCTTACTTATTATCCTTACTAGTATTATAAATTCGAAAGTGTGTTCGCGCGGGTGAAGCCGCGGGCAAAAGCTAGTTGGTTCATGTATCTTTGTTGTTTCTGTCTCGCTTTCACTCGTTCAGCGTAGGAAGCGCTCTAGTGCCGTCTCATCATTCTGATTATATGGACTCAACGCTTCAGTTAAGAATAACTGCATTTTATAATTTAATTTCAAAATATTAACCAGCAACCTCGGCAGTCGGTACCATCGTGCCATACTCTAACCTAGTATCACCATATTTTTAATTATTATGCCGTAGATAAGAAAAGACGGTAGTTATTTCAGAGTCTGCAAAAAAAAGAACAGAATAAAAAGCAAAGAACAATGCTTTAATCGTGGTTTCGATTAATCAAATCAAAAGAAAACACAAAGCAGTTTCTTCGCAAAAAGATTTTTTAAGCTCACTACGGAAAAAGAGGTTTTGATTTTATAGTCAGGATTAATTATCAGGGGACTTTCGGGTAGGACGTACACGAAACTTTACGGAAACTCTATACTATCTGTTAAAGTTCCGTATACGTTCCTCGATTCATAACTGACTACCTACGTGGAAGGCTGGTGGTTGGTTAAGAACGAAATTCCTAACCGACCACCCAGGTGGATGGCTGGTGGTCGGCTAGGAAGTAAATTCCTAACCGACCACCTAGGTGGTTGGTTTGGGTGGATCGTTAGGAACAATCCCCTCGATATACCTACGTTCGAAATTCAATATTTATTATAGATCCCGTGATTCGTTCAAATCGACTTTTTTTAACATAACGGCGGCGATGCATTCACCACACATGTTCGATCACAAATATAAACAAACTCAAAGATCAACAAGTTCAAATATGTACCGCCTTACCACAAAAGATTTAAAAACGCTTTAAACACCGTTTAAACGTTCAATTTGTACTGTTAAACATTGCCTAAAACATGCGTAAAACTTTTGTGGTTAGACGGGTAATGTTTAAGTGCTTGAGTACTTTTGAAAACATTTAATTAACACGTGAAATATTGGATACGATTTTCTATACATTTGATTCATCTTCGATGCTCAACGATCCTGCGTCTATACATCTTTCTTTCAAATAGTTCTGAGTTATATTGACGAATGAGCCGATCGATCACTGCCAGCTTTACTAAGTTAGTTTAGTCTAGCTTTAGAATAGTTGATTGATTCAGTTTGCACGTTTATTGGGTAATAGTACCCAATTTCTAACGTACCTGCGTTTTACGTATTCTTCCTGAATATGTTCTGTAGGTGCATGTAAAGTCTTCTTTTTGAATGCGTCCGCGTCTTAAGACTTCTTTTTGAATGCGTCCGCGTCTTATGACTTCTTTTTGAATGCGTCCGCGTCCTATGACTTCTTTTTGAATGCGTCCGCGTTTTAAGTCTTCTTCTTGAATATATTCTGCAGGTGCATGTTAGTTTTGGAGTGGTGGAAGATCTGCGTGACTCGGCGGCCGACCTCCTGCGCCGTGTGCAGGTTGGAGGCGCGCGGGGCGGGCTCGGAGTGAGGGGAGCTGCCGCCGAGGGTGTGCAGGAGCGACTCGATCGCCGCGCGGTACTGAGCTAAGTTGGGCGCTTGGACGATCTCTTCGATTTTCCTGGAGAAAGATAAATGCCCACTATGTATATTATTGGGTAGTTAATAATAGTAGTGATCCGAGTAACATTTTTTGGTAAAGTTAGATCAGATTTTGGGTTTCATATACAGCGAGATGATCCCAGTGCTATTGAAAATGCTACGTAGATCGCTTCCATTCTTAAAGAATCAATAGGCATGAATATATGAAGCAATAAAAAAATAAAATTAGTCCGTCAGATAGACTTTCTTTATTATTTTTCGCAAAAAATAGCATTACCGACTAAACCCGTGTACAGAATTCGCGAATATTTTATAAAGATATTGCCCGTTAAAGTTCCGCGTGACGTCACAAGTGCTGTACAAATGTATAGACTTCTGTAAGAGAGGTGACGTCACGGCCTCCACTCCCAAACTTTGACAAGGTTTATCTTTGTCATGATTTGTAGTTTGATTGACAAAAGAAAAAATACGTGTCCTATATGTTTTGATAATCTTACTCACGGACTACTTATAATAAAGATTTTTTTAACGAGTTATCATGCCTATTGTACATAACTTATTTTACCATCACTAAGTTTCGCTTACGTATGTTTTTTTTGTTGTGGATTCTTCTGGAAAGCCTTCCTGGGGAAGTGCCAGTTATTCAACCGCCAAAGTAGTGAGTAAATATTACTGTGTGCCGGATTGAAGGGATTTATTATGATTAGGTATGTTGCTAGCGAAATGTTTGTACAACATGAGTTACTTACATGGTATTGACCATAACGCTGTACTATTTAGAGTTTTGAGTAATGATGCTTAGCTTAGGTAAGCGCATAGCTTCCCTCGACACTCATTCGTATAAGAAAGCGAAAAATGTTTTTCGCCCAGTAATATTGGGGCATCCAGGCCCAATCAGGCTATAAACTATCTAGATTTACCTAAGTGCTGGCAGCAGGTCGGGGTGCGAGGGCGCGTGGTGCGCGGCGAGTTGCAGCCCTGGTGTCAGCGCCGCCACGCTCTCCGCGCCGCACGCGCCCGCCGACACCAGCGAACATAGCACCGACACCGCTGCACATACAAATAAACACCATTTTAAGGCGGGATTTATACAATCGTTATAAACACAATTTTAAGGCGGGATATATACAATCGTTATAAACACAATTTTAAGGCGGGATATATACAATCGTTATAAACACAATTTTAAGGCGGGATATATACAATCGTTATAAACACAATTTTAAGGCGGGATATATACAATCGTTATAAACACAATTTTAAGGCGGGATATATACAATCGTTATAAACACAATTTTAAGGCGGGATATATACAATCGTTATAAACACAATTTTAAGGCGGGATATATACAGTCGTTATAAACACAATTTTAAGGCGGGATATATACAGTCGTTATAAACACAATTTTAAGGCGGGATATATACAGTCGTTATAAACACAATTTTAAGGCGGCATATATAGAGAACGAGAGTCGCACAAAGAGCAATGGAGCGTGCCTTGCTAGGTATCAGTTTAAAAGACCGAGTTCGTAACACGGAAATCCGACGAAGGTCAAAAGTCACAGACGTTAGAAACCGTATTACGAGACTCAATTGGCGCTGGGCAGGACATGTGGCTAGGCGTGGTGACTCTCGGTGGAGTAGATCCCTGACTGAGTGGCTCCCAATAGCAGATAAGCGTTCTATAGGCAGACCACCAGCCCGATGGGTCGACGACATCAGACCCATCGCAAGTCAAGTTGGATGAGATTGGCACATAAGAGAGGAGGCCTATACCCTAGCAGTGGGTCGACACAGGCTGATTATGATGATATACAGTCGTATAGTACTGCCCAAATATCCTTCGAGGGGAGGCTTAAAAACAAACGAACTCTACAAAACTACCAACGCTCTATCCACAGCTTACTCCGTTCAGAGACCGCATGGCTGTCCGCAGTGGGCAGCACCAATAGCGCAGGAGCTTCTGCCGCCCTTACGGCTTCTTTTCCGCTGAGCAGCTTGTTATTACAATATGTTGTAGCGGCAGCCAGCACTGCCCTTCACAAGGCACGGAAATATCACTGTTCCCCACGCTTTTAGTAAAGCCTTTTTAGTAAAGGAAAATGTGAAGACGTCTGCCATGTCCGGCGAAGGCATTCGACGGCGTATATAAATCTACAAACCCGGATTGAGTCAGTGAGGTCGACACGGCTCTTGAAAGTAGTCTCTGTCCTCAGCAGTGGACTAAAATGCTGGATACAGTACCGTAAAAAACTTTACACACTCCACGTACTGATCGAATCTCCACAAGGCCAGCGTTGTATATATGGCCCAGTCGGTTTTCGACGGCTAAAAATAACAAACGATCTCTCTACAAAACCACCAATGCTATATCCGCAGCTTACCCCGTTCAGAGACCGCATGGCTGTCCGCAGTGGGTAGCACCAATAACGCGAGAGCCTCGGCCGCCCTTACAGCTTCTTTCCCGCTGAGCGGTTGGTTTCCGCTTACGATGTGTTGTAGCGGCGGCCAGCATTGCTCTTCACAAGGTAAGGAGCGGATGAGGCAGGCACGTGTCACGGTGCCCCACGCTGTTATTGCCACTTCGCGGACAGATCTGGAACAATTATAATAATATTATTTCAACCGCTAAACAGTGCTGTTAATTAAGCATATCCTAGATATATAGTCAGTTTCAAAAGTCCACACATTTTGTTGGGTCGACATTTTTTTTTTATCAACGTACTTTGGAGAGGGCTATACTCGGTGTCTCTACGAGATCGAACCAGAAATGAGGAGATCATCAGACGAACCAAAGTTACCAGCGTAGCCCAACGGATTAGCAAATTTTAGTGGCAGTGGCCAGGGCACACAGAACGGATGGTCTATGCGGCCGTAACGTTCACGAATTGAGACCACTGACAAGCAAGCGTAGGATTTAGAAGATGGACTGACGGTATTTCTAGCTGACTTCGGTGATGTTGAGCAGTTCCGTGATTACGAACTCTCGCAAATGCTCGCTGAGACTATTATTATGAACAACTTATACTATGGAACCAAACCGGAATTCGAGAACAAATATCAGCAGTTCCTTACAAAATTGTAACTCTGAATCGACAAAATGTATGAAACAGCTGATTTTTTTTTCTTGAATTCTCGGTTGGCTCTGGTTGATCTGAATCGCTATCTTTCGACTTAGAACACCAGTTCTGGATAACCCTGTATAGATACTTACACGTCGTCGTCGTGTAATAGCGCCATAGCAGCGGGCAACAGCTGCCTCTCGATACATTTCTCGCTGACTTCGGTGATGTTGAGCAGTTCCGTGATCAAATTGGCGATGTACACGCGGATGGAACTGCCGCTCGAACTCTCGCAACTGCTCGCTGAGACTGAAAAGATGATATTTGACCATTAAATAAAAATAATACTGAAAAATAATGATACATTTATTTGCATTATACATGAGTATAAGCTGAAACAACCTTCTTCTTTGCTGCTATGAAGTTAGCTACAAGCTACAACCAATCCTCGCGCAGCTATTAACTGAATTTCAGTCAGTATTGGGTTTGCGCAGCTTGTAGCTAACACCACAGTCACCAAGAAGTTTGAAGGCCTATGCCCTAATTATAAATTGTATTCCAAATAAA
The DNA here is from genome assembly GCA_964007245.1 of Hypomecis atomaria. Lineage (NCBI taxonomy): Eukaryota > Metazoa > Arthropoda > Insecta > Lepidoptera > Geometridae > Hypomecis > Hypomecis atomaria. Next base: position 13,579,870 of record OZ023295.1, read on the forward strand.
AATGGTTTCTCTGAATGTGTCTACAAATATTTAGTTAATAGAAATTTATCCTAGCATTATCCTAGAGCAGTATAATATAAGCTATTAGTAATTTACTATGTGAATAGGCCCAATTTTAGACGCGCCATTGTAATTATGATATCAATTTGGAGTAGCCCTGTTTCTTTTTCACTAATATATGGATTTGATAGAGAGAACACTATTTTACGTTGCTATTAAATTTACGATAGCGCCTTCAAAATTGGGACTAATGTGGGAATTAATAAGTTAAATTCGGTTTATGACAGACAGTTATCAGGCAAAAATACTTTCTCTTTTATAATTATTTAAAAACCGGTCAAGTGCGAGTCGGACTCGCGCACGAAGGGTTCCGTACAGTATGGGAGCCCCATTCTTCTTGCCGTTATTAATAGAGAGCAAAAAAACTCCTAAAAACCACGTTTGTTGTATGGGAGCCCTTAAATATTAATTTTATTCTATTTTTAGTATTTGTTGTTATAGCGGCCACAGAAATACACCATCTGTAAAATTTCAGCTGCCTAGGTATCACGGTTCATGAGATACAGCCCGGTGACAGACAGACAGACGGACATCGAAGTCTTAGTAATAGGGTCCCGTTTTTACCCTTTAGGTACGGAACCCTAAAAAGGGCTTACATTCTCTAAGGTGCTGTAGATAGAAATCGAGCGCATCCGGCCTGTGTTCCGACACCCACTTCAACGGTATGGAAAATGTTTTCACTGGAAGACTTCGGATACTGCTGTATAAAACCCACCTGTAAAAATATTTTTTTTTATTTTAAAGCTTAGCTGCCCCGAATTTCCTTATATTCGTCACACAATATCTTTATAAATAGCCTATGTGTAATCTGATGTATAAGCATTACTATTGCAAAGTTTCATCTCAATCCGTTCAGTAGTTTTTGCGTGAAAGAGGAACAAACATCTATACATACAAACTTTCGCGTTTATAATATTAGTAGGACTAGGTGTTTCATTAGACGACATACATATTCTAAAATTAATTTTTTTCTCAACATCATGGCCAACTTTTACAAAGCGACTAAAAATGAAATCATCCGTTCTGACGAATATTCATCCATAGGACGTCCACTGCTTGACATAGGCCTCCCCTATGAATTTTCAATAAGATCGGTTGGAAGCGGCTTGCATCCACCGCGACCCTGACGTCTCAATGAGGTTATCTGTTCAACTCGTCGTTGGACGTGCTACGCTGCGCTTGCTGAATGTTGAAGGTCGAAGAACTTTTCGTACAGAACCGCTACTTTTTTGTTACGACTTCGTAGTTAGTCACGTAAAAAAATTGTGTGAGATGGGTTTAGGGCACTTCAGCACTCATTGGAGTTTGAAACCAAAAATAACGTAATAATCGGCCAAGTACGAGTCGGACTCGCGCACGGAGGGTTCCGTACTGTATGGGAGCCCCCCTTAAATATTTATTTTATTTTAATTTTATTATTTATTATTAAAGTGAATATAAAACTAAATATTCTGTAAAAATTTCAAGCATCTACCTGTTACCATTTTTAATATAGAGCGAAAAACGTCTAAAAATTCAGGTTTGTTGTATGGGAGCCCCCTTAAATATTTATTTAATTTTGTTTTTAGTATTTGTTGTTATAGCGGCAACAGAAATACATTATCTGTGAAAATTTCAGCTGCCTAACTATCATGGTTCATGAGATACAGCCCGGTGACAGACAGACACAGACAGACAGACAGACGGACAGACAGACATCGAAGTCTTAGTAATAGGGTCCCGTTTTTCCCTTTGGGTACGGAACCATAAAAATTAACACCAAAACAAATCTGAAAACTTACTTCTGTAAAAACTCTGCATGTTGATTGTTATCCTCAAGCGCAGGTAATATAGATACGAGATAGACCCCCACAATGATTGTACTGTCCACATTTATCGTATGCAATTTCTCCATTCGTTGCTCTAATTCTGTGATTATTTCCAAAAATATTGGCCTAAGAATATAATGCGTGAATGTGGTGCCAAAATTGTCCACATAACTTGTGAATAGAGATATTAAAAGCTCGTAAATTGTAGTGTAGTGCAAAGCTTTGCTGTTTGACCACACTTCTAGAATTTCTTTTACTCTGAAAAGAAAAAAATACAATTATTTCAGATAAAGTACAGTGCCACAGAACAATATCACATTTATAAAAGCCCTCATACACATTAAAAAGCTATTTCTACATGTTGTACAAGGCCTTATCACCTTTAGCGATTTCTACTAGGCAACCTTTGGGAATAATCATGTCGTATCGTCATAATCATGACTGATCACGTTACACTAACCAAATCGGAACGTGAATGAGGGCTTTGTAAAAAAACAATTCAAAATTTATTAGGCAAAATGACTGATACATAATAATGAATAATATGTAATAAGACTAGACGACTCGCCACGGCTTCGCACAGGTGTATTATACATATAAACCTTCCTCTTGAATCACTCTATCCATTAAAAAAAACCGCATCAAAATCCGTTGCGTAGTTTTAAAGATTTAAGCATACAAACAAACAAACAAACAAACAAACGAAAATAGCGACTTTATTTTATACTATGTAAGGATAAGGATAACAATCGAAACTGAAAAATAAGTAAGTACATAAAACTATATATTTCCATGGCAAGAAAAATGTTTCAGTAAGTGCGGTACCTACTTAAACCCGCTCAAAGTTTTCAATAAAAACTTACAAACAATACCTCAAAAAAAAAACCTACGGAAAATTAATATCTTTTTTATTTTGTACAATGTTATTTTGAATATATTTAGATATTTTGCAATAGTGTTAGGTTTTTAGGTTTTGGTTTACGTTACAATTACTTTTGTTTTTTGGATAAATTAAAAAACGAATTTATACTTACAAATCTATAAACCACGTAAGCTCCTGCCATCTAACATCAGGATTCTCTTTGATTACACTATTCATAGCCACCAGCAACATTTTCGAGTCTCCTTCATTCAAATAACATTGCAAATCTACAAAACACTCGTTTTCTTCCAACGGCACCTCTTGCAGCTGTACCGCCTCCATATCACAGTGATCTAGGGTTATATCCTTAACTATTTGTACATTTATAACGTAAGCGAGTTTGGCTAAAACTAGGACTTTCAATATGTCTAAATATAGGAGTCTGGTTTTCCATTCGTCGCCGGTGGATCGGAGGTTCTTCATGATACGAGGGCAGAAGTCTGTTGTGAATTTACCTGGAAATTAATTGCAAATAAGAGACCAGAAATAATACTAAAATCTAGGACAATAAAAGGACTTGGATTGAGTCATTTGGATTAAATTAGCTCTAGGATTCTGTATTCTGATTCTGATCACGTAATAGCGGTGGATTAAACCCTTTGACTCCTAGCAAAATCGAATATGAGATGAAACCGACACAATAGTGGGTTTTGACCCAAACGTCATGCCTCAACTAACTAACGGTCGATCGCCCCAAAATTGCATTCAAATTCTTAACATTTTTGAACTTTAAAATCCACTTTAATCCATTTTTCCCTCCATTAATGGAAGTTTCCTCAAGGAGATGAAATTGTTTCACAAGAATGTAGATTTATCTTTCTCGTGAACTGCATCATTAGGCGCGTTTTAAATAACGCCCTAACATGTATCTAAACTAAAAATAATGATTACCTCCATTTGACGACACAAATTCGACAAAAAATAGCAACGACACTCACCAGCTAACAAAGCGCTCCGAGCCAGCACCGGCACGAAAATATGCACCGTATCCTTCACACACTTCTCCGCCGGGTCTTTTAGGAAGCTAAACATGAGATTCTCCAACTGGCCATACTTATGATCGGCGACAGGGCACACTAAACACGCCGCTTTAAGGCCTAGACTTCGTATTTCCACCTCATTGGATTCACACATCATAACGACTAGGCTTAGGAGCAGAGATGTGCAGAGTTCTATGGGAACGTAAGGTGCGATCGCGACGCATATCTGGCTCGCTAGGACGCGGCGCTCGGTGGAGCGGGACGCGAGGAGCTCGGCTATGGAAGAGAGGACTTCGCCGCTGCCGCCCCATTTCACTATTAGGCATGTTGCTGGAAAGAAAAATAAAATTTTGTTAGATTTTGTATCAACTTAGGGATCGTCTATAAGGCTAGAGCTCGCGGCTCAAGAGGGTATACTAAGCGCCACACAAATCGGCGGATGGAAAGTTATGCGCAGAACGCTGCGCATAACCACCAAATATAGGAATGCGCGGGAACCAGAGAGACGAGACGCCGAAGCACACCCGCCCGCCAACCTCATGCCTCCCGCGCGCTCCCTACGCATTGTGTACCATCCATCCATCAGCCATAAGAAGTCCACTGCTGGACATAGGCCTCCCCTATGGATCTCCAATAAGACCGGTTGGAAGCGGCTTGCATCCAGCGCGATCCCGCGGTCTTAATGAGGTCATCCGTCCACCTTGTGGGTGGACGTCCTACGCTGCGCTTGCCGGTACGTGGTCTCCACTCGAGAACTTTTCGACCCCATCGGTCATCAGTCCTCCGCGCTATGTGGCCTGCCCATTGCCATTTCAACTTGCCAATCCGTTGGGCTATGTCGGTAACTTTGGTTCTTCTACGGAACTCCTCATTTCTGATTCGATCTCGCAGAGAGACTCCGAGCATAGCCCTCTCCATAGCTCGTTGGGCTACTTGGAGCTTACCAATAAGGCCCATAGTGAGAGACCACGTTTCTGTGCCATAAGTCATCACTGGCAACACACACTGGTCGAAAACTTTCGACTTGAGGCACTGAGGTATGTCGGACGAGAAGACGCTACGCAATTTTCCGAACGCTGCCCAGCCGAGTTGGATTCGGCGATTGGCCTCTTTCTTGAAGTCGGACCCACCTAACTGGACTACTTGTCCTAGGTAGACGTACGAGTCAACGACTTCAAGAACCGAGTTCCCAACAGAGATCGGGGTGGGTACAACATGGGAATTACACATAACTTTCGTCTTGTCCATGTTCATTTTAAGACCCACCTGTTGAGAAACCCGATTGAGGCCTTCGAGCATCGTGCTGAGCTCTTCCATCGATTTTGCCATGACTACTATATCGTCGGCAAACCGAAGGTGAGTGAGGTATTCGCCATTGACATTGATGCCGAATCCTTTCCATTCCAGGAGCTTGAAGGCGTTCTCCAAAGTAGCCGTAAACAGTTTCGGAGAAATTACGTCTCCCTGTCTTACGCCTCTTTTTAAAGGGATCGCCTTGGAGCTCTCTTCCTGTACTCGGACCGACATAGTGGCGTTATTATACAAGCACTTCAACACTTCGATGTACCGATAGTCAATACGGCATCGTTGGAGAGACTCGAGCACAGCCCAAGTCTCGACCGAATCAAAGGCTTTCTCATAGTCCACAAACGCTAAGCAAAGTGGCAAGTTATACTCTTCGGTCTTCTGTATAACCTGCCGTAGCGTATGAATGTGGTCCATGGTACTAAAGCCCTTTCGGAAACCGGCTTGTTCGGAAGGCTGGAAGTCATCAAGCCTGCGCTCGAGACGATTCGTAATGACCCTTGAAAACAGCTTATAAACATGGCTCAGAAGCGAGATGGGTCTGTAGTTCTTCAATAAGGTGTTGTCACCTTTCTTGAAAAACAACACCACCACGCTTCTGTACACATGCATTGTGTACACATGCGCAATAATAAGCAAATCACGGCGAAGTGTCATCTGCGGCTAACTTCTCATCCGCCGATTTGTGTGGCGCTTAGTATATTTCCCTCAAAGATAAGGGAATTTGCTATGGCTCTATTTATCAGCCGGTTTAATAATTATTTGGCAAAATCGGTTAATATCCTAATCCTAATAAGATTTGTGAATATGAATCAAATCAGTAAAGAACGAGTCGAGATAGGATTATGAAGATTCAGTTAATAGATGCGAGGTCTACGGTTCGGAGTTCGGAACTACTAGTAATATTTTTGGGTCACAGATTGCGCGCACCGCGAAAGACTTCGTTTTGTAGTGGAGCATATGGACTAGCTGACATACCTGTCACTTTTCACTTTTCAATCTTTACACTGCTAGCACCGCATCGACTTGGCATTTTTTTTTTTGTTTTATATTGATGTAGCACCGCCAAACTTTAGCAACGACGGGCCACCAGAGTGTACTACAAAATCTATCATAAACAATAATAACGTACCTTCACATATAGCGCGCGCCGCGGCAGGCTCCGGCTTCTTCAGCAGCGTGAGGAGAGCGTGGAGCGCGGCCGAGCGGCGCAAGCTGCTAACGTACCTTCACATATGGCGCGCGCCGCGGCAGGCTCCGGCTTCTTCAGCAGCGTGAGGAGAGCGTGGAGCGCGGCCGAGCGGCGCGCGTGCCCGCCCGGCAACAACGCGGCGCAAGCTGCTAACGTACCTTCACATATGGCGCGCGCCGCGGCAGGCTCCGGCTTCTTCAGCAGCGTGAGGAGAGCGTGGAGCGCGGCCGAGCGGCGCAAGCTGCTAACGTACCTTCACATATGGCGCGCGCCGCGGCAGGCTCCGGCTTCTTCAGCAGCGTGAGGAGAGCGTGGAGCGCGGCCGAGCGGCGCGCGTGCCCGCCCGGCAACAACGCGGCGCAAGCTGCTAACGTACCTTCACATATGGCGCGCGCCGCGGCAGGCTCCGGCTTCTTCAGCAGCGTGAGGAGAGCGTGGAGCGCGGCCGAGCGGCGCGCGTGCCCGCCCGGCAACAACGCGGCGCAAGCTGCTAACGTACCTTCACATATGGCGCGCGCCGCGGCAGGCTCCGGCTTCTTCAGCAGCGTGAGGAGAGCGTGGAGCGCGGCCGAGCGGCGCAAGCTGCTAACGTACCTTCACATATGGCGCGCGCCGCGGCAGGCTCCGGCTTCTTCAGCAGCGTGAGGAGAGCGTGGAGCGCGGCCGAGCGGCGCGCGTGCCCGCCCGGCAACAACGCGGCGCAAGCTGCTAACGTACCTTCACATATGGCGCGCGCCGCGGCAGGCTCCGGCTTCTTCAGCAGCGTGAGGAGAGCGTGGAGCGCGGCCGAGCGGCGCAAGCTGCTAACGTACCTTCACATATAGCGCGCGCCGCGGCAGGCTCCGGCTTCTTCAGCAGCGTGAGGAGAGCGTGGAGCGCGGCCGAGCGGCGCGCGTGCCCGCCCGGCAACAACGCGGCGCAAGCTGCTAACGTACCTTCACATATGGCGCGCGCCGCGGCAGGCTCCGGCTTCTTCAGCAGCGTGAGGAGAGCGTGGAGCGCGGCCGAGCGGCGCGCGTGCCCGCCCGGCAACAACGCGGCGCAAGCTGCTAACGTACCTTCACATATGGCGCGCGCCGCGGCAGGCTCCGGCTTCTTCAGCAGCGTGAGGAGAGCGTGGAGCGCGGCCGAGCGGCGCGCGTGCCCGCCCGGCAACAACGCGGCGCAAGCTGCTAACGTACCTTCACATATGGCGCGCCCCGCGGCAGGCTCCGGCTTCTTCAGCAGCGTGAGGAGAGCGTGGAGCGCGGCCGAGCGGCGCGCGTGCCCACCCGGCAACAACGCGACGCAAGCTGCCAGCGCCGCCACGCCTTCGCAACGACGGGCCACCAGCGTGTGCGGTAGAATCTATTAAAAATCAAAATCTAGGTATATTTAAATAAAAATGAATCGTAGTTGTTAGTCTCGCTAAAACTCAAGAACAGCTGAACCGATGTGGCTAATTATGATCTTGAAGTATTTGTGGAAATTAAGGGAAGGTTTAAGCGGTGAGAAAATTTATAAAAGTTGCAAGAAAAAATATCTTGGAATATCCGTGAAAGCTAAGGGAAGGTTTAAACGGCGAGAAAAAAATTATAAAAGTTGCGAGAAAAACTAAAAAAAATAATTTAATTTTCCCATACAAAATGTTCCTGAATGCTCCTGCAAAAACATGTGGTGTGACGATGTCATGAACACGGCCGTGTGTTGTACGTGAATACGTAAGGAAAATGATCTCAAAATGGCGAGGCTGCCTCCTCCAGTCCCGGTGCGTCACAGTCCTCAGTTGGCGTTATGAATTCTTTGATTTTTTAGCTATCAAATGGTGTAATTGAATTTAGGATGGAGATGATAGATCTGAAGCTGCAACATCAAACTTTATTCCCCGATTGTTATCATTCGCTTTTATGACTTCCATCCTTATATTAAAATTTTAAAGAGGTATTCACGTCAAAACATTCAGTCGAATTAAGAAACTTTTTTTTTAAAGTCGGCTAAAAAAGGTAAACTAACCTCGTCGCCACAACGTCCTATACTAATACGTCATATTTGGTTTCCCTTTTTGGCTCCAGAACTCTTTTTCTTTGTCGTTTTCGTGCTTAGGAAAAATTAGCAAAGTTTGCATCGGGGTTTAATAATACTTACCCTAGGCAAAGTTTCAGCGACAAGCGCCAGGAAGGCGTGAAGCGTGATCGGTTTCTCGTTGGCCACGAGCTCGGCCAGCAGATCGTTCGAGAGAGGTTCGTTCGCGTTCATCGCTTCACAACACCAGTTCAGGATTGATAATTTCAGGCTGTTAGGTAAGCCGCTGTAAACAAAAAAAAAACTCATTGGAAAAAAAGATTTCTGGAAGAAAGTTATATGGTTGTGGTTATATGCCGCTGACAGTTAGTACTAATGTGTTCGTTATTGCTACAGAAGATCTAGCAGTCGTGAAAAAAAAAAAACTAACTTATTTGAGAATATGTTTAGACGTTGAGTTGAGTTCTGTGGTGTGTTGTCGTTTGAAAGTTTTTTAGGGTTCCGTACCCAAAAGGTAAAAACGAGACCCTATTACTAAGACTCCGCTGTCAGTCTGTCTCCAAGCTGTATCTCACGAACCGTAATAGCTAGAAAGCTGAAATTTTCACAGACGATGTATTTCTGTTGCCGCTATAAAAACAAATACTAAAAACAGAATAAAGTTAATAATTAAGGGAAGCTCCCATACAACAACCCTGATTTTTAACCGTTTTTCACTCTATTTTAATAATGGTAACAGGTAGATGCTTGAAATTTTCACAGAATATATAGTTGTATTTTCACTTCATTAATAATTATTAAAATTAAAATAAAATAAATATTTAAGGAGCGTCCGTGCGCGAGTCCGACTCGTACTTGGCCGATTATTTAATATTCTATTGCTGTTTCTAAAATATCCAAAAAGTAATTGTAATCATTATTTCCGGTACAGCACCGGCCGAGTGCAGGCGCTGCCTCGTCGCCGGCCGCCGCTTGGAGCTCCGCATTGAGCATTCTTTGGATCGTGTAGAGTATATCTGTCAATCCACATGTGTTTGGTGGGCGCGTCTAAGCAGTCGGCGTGAAGACGAGTCCACTCGGCAGCGGAGTTGATGCTAAGGGTCTCGTCAAGCGGACCGGCGCTGTCTCACCACCTAAGGAACTCCGCGTCGAGCCTTCTTTGATCGAAGGTACTATCGCTTGTGTAGAGTATACCTGTCAATCCACATGTGTTTGGTGGGCGCGTCCAAACAGTCAGCGTGAAGACGAGTCCACTCAGCAGCTGAATTTATGCTGAGCGTTTCGTCGAGCGTGCCGGCGCTTCCTCGCCGCCCGCCTCCTATGGAGCTCCTCGTTGAGCCTTCTTTGCGGGTACTGGAACCGAAACATATTTATTACCCCTTATTAATAAACGCACACTTACTTCTGTGTAGTTAGTCCATGCTTTGTCTATTGCAAGTGATTTAATATTCTCACAGAAAGAAAAAGACAAAACGCGGACATATAAACACCCATTTTCAAGCTATTTGTGGCGACTAACTTCGCTACATGCGGCGCCACCAGCTACGCGCGCCTGTTAGCTGAACTAACGCCGCCCATCAGCCAATCACAGCCGAAGCCTGCATCGCGCAAACGAAGTTTCTAGCCGGCGGCTCAGCCATACTTATCAACAACTAATTTTACACTGTCGGCACAACACTTCTCGGAGGAGTACTCCTTTGTGAGAGGTTTTCCTAACCCATCCTCCATATGGACACGACCACCTAGTCCATATGCTTTTATTGATTTATACTATTTAACAAAATAATAGATTCACTTACATTGTACTATTCTTCTCACTATCAATCATTTCGAACTGCTCCGGCGTCGCGCTATGCGTAGAATTCCCGCTGCCATAGTGATTTTCTGTCGCCGTATAAGTCAAGGGTTGCTCAATCGCGTTCTCTAACATCGCCTGTGTAGACATTATCTTGTCATCGGGTAACCGGAGCTCTAGCCCTTTGCTCTCGCTGGTAGGACTTGTTAAGGAGTTGAGACTGACTATGGCAGCATCGTACAACTTCTGGAAGTTTAATTTTTCGGTCTCAAGCGCGATCACTTTTTGTTTCAGTAGCTCTATCTCTTCAGCTTGGATTAGGAGCTGGAAAGAATCAAAGACTCGTATCAGACACTATGCCCTGAACTTCCAGGATTTAGATAAGGGAGAAGCCTTAAAAGCGCGTGCCCCTCTGTCATGGCAAAAGATTAAAAAAGATCAAGTGGAAATGAGACACCAGTAGTTCCACAATTTAAGACTTAAGCGTCTAAGCAATTAAGGTGCAATCGGAATACAAACAACGGCACGTCACGCGGTTCGCCCTATAAACCCGTCACACGTTAGCATTTCGATTTTATTAATGTATGTATTAGATCGAAACTTGACCGTTTGTCGAAAACACCCCACCCCATTTGCTTCACGTCAAACTGTCAATATTGCTGTATTATTGTTAAAGGATTCTCCCGAGGCTAGATCTTTCAAGGTGCTGAAGTATTGTGTGATTCGATTATATGTATAAGAAGCGCATAATATGAAATTCCATCCGAGAAGGACAGACAGAGGGTGCGGTTTTCGACTCGAGTTTCTTATTTATCGAGATAAGTTGCCAGCCCAGTGTAACATATCAGACCATGACTAGGAACATATCAGGCACGGAAAGCAATCCGATACGCTCTAAGGTATGTACTATGCTCATTACAACGTATGCACATTACCACGTCAATATGCCACCAGGGAACGGAACAGTTTTCCTCAGGCGTGTTGGTGGTGAGGCGAGTGGTCAAGCGCGGACTTACGAGTACCTATGCGATGAAAAAAAAATGCGTCGACAATTTTTTGCCGGTACCTAAACGCTGCGTGCATGGCGTGCGACGGTGCTGGTCGATGACGGAACGATCTAGTGGGTAATCCCTAACTTTTCAATACAAAGTATTTTTTTTTCCAAACACGTTCTTATTACGGTCACGGTATTACTGTACGTTGTAGTGTGCAAAAAACCTTAACTTTATTGCCTCTTATCTATCTCCATGATGACGCAAAATCAGTTTATTAAGGTCATATTGAGTTATTGTAAAAGTAAGCAAATAATCCAAAAAAAAAATTGACTCGTTCTGATGGCCACGCTCTGCCTTCAGTATACTCTCGTCTTGGCTGGACACGCTGCCGCGTGGCTTGATAGTCTACCTATATACAGGGTTATTTCTAATCAATTAGCATTCTTTTAGGGGCTTCTTCTGTACATCAAAACTAACAACTTTTATTCAGCGACTTTTGTCAAAACTAAAAAAATATATTTGTTGTTCCATAGAAAAATATCTTGCACCCGCGACAAAATGTATGGAACAGCTGATTTTTTTTTTTGAGTTCTGACATAAGTCGCAGAAAAAAGTTGTTAGTTTTGATGTACAGAATAAGCCCCTAAGAGGATGCTAATTGATTAGAAATAACCCTGTATAATAAGCTTATAAAAATCACAATACTGATTCCAAATATTTTTAAAATTAAGTTCTTTAGACAGATCATAGTTTGAACTGTCCATTAGCTTATCTCTATTGAGCTAGCTATACAAAACACACAGAGTTGATCCTGTCGTATGATGAGCAGTATGATCTTGAAGTCAAGATGAGTGTACTCATGTCAAAGCTATTTGATATTTATTTAGTTCTTTTCAAACATATATATATTTGTTTAACTAGAGCACGACAAATACTTCATATTCATGGCCAAGAGTGATGAGTTAAGTAACTCACATTTTTCTTGTAGAACTTTATGTAGTCTACAAAATGTACAAATAAATTTGGACCAGCCATCAGTCTATATTCTGGTTTTTATCTGAGGATCTCAGAAGGAGGATAGCATTTTTTGAATAAAAAGTAGTCTTTCTCAATCTTAATTAATGACTAAACAATTTTTAATGAAATGTACATTAAAGACCAACATGCAATGCCTTTGGTTACTCTTCAAAATCACAGAAATAGAATACTAATAGCTATTCTTTTGCTGTATTCTGAGAATCTATGAGGGTTAAATAAGGGTTCATTATTTAGTTTCGTTTGGTGTAATTTTACTATCTTTTCAATTGTTTTGACATGTAACTGTATTGTTTTCAATAAATGAGTATGAGTATGAATTTTACTATATATTTTTTTGAGTTACACCTCTTATCTTAGAAAATAATTAAATCTCTCAGTATATACTATTATCAACATTATTATAGGGATTAACTTAAAAGAATTAACTTAGAATTAATATTAGAAAGAAACTGAATAATAGCATATCATAAATGTAACATGGGTGTTACTCATGAAATATATTAAAGTCAGACCAAATATCAACTAAAGTCTACCCAATATGTATAATAGTCTAATTAGGAATATTTGTTTTCATAAAATCGGCACATAAACAACTGAAGTAACACAATACCTCATGATTCCAATCCGTATCAGCATCCATAGATGTCTGGCAACTCACACACACATTGCCCTCGTCAATATCTGTCTGGCATTCCACAGTTATATGTTGCCAGTCCATTTCGGTAGCTGCATCACACTTGGGTGTGTTGAGAGGGGTGTTTTTGCCTCGGAACATTGAGACCAAGCCTGCTGGCCGTGGCATGTTGAGTCCGACATCGTCCCAATCTTCAAACTCCTGCAATTTTTTTAACAAAATGATACTAGTAGTTCTCCGAACAGTAGACTTCGTGGCATATCTCTTTGACTGATTCTTCATACGCCTATATCTCGACTCGTAAATCCTGTTAGAATTTAGATACTAAACGATCTTGCCAACTATTATCGCGATCGGCCGATTCAGTCGGATTTTCCCCCTTTTTGAGGTTAATACTCCTAAACGAAAATCGCAGACGACAAATAAAATCCATTAATATATTGAGCCTGTGTACAAAGTTTCGTCGAGATTCATTAAAAATGCGACCCGTAGAGAAAAATCAACATCCAGACAGACGAAAGCAAAATCGTGGAGTTAAAACAGAGACTCCTTCACTTCATTTTGGCCGTAGGAAGTCTACTGGCTCAGGCCTCTTCAATGGATATCCAATCAGAAACAGCTTGCACCCAGGGTGTAAATGCTGTCTTTATCAGAGTATCTGCCTTCCTTGTTGGAGAATGTCCTATGTTGCGTTTATTGGATCATTGCACTTCGCAAGAATGGTGCAGGACCAAAAAAAATTGCGAATGATAGAGGCATATGCTAAAAAAAAAATTCGTATATGCCGGGTGGCTAGCCCTGGTGTCAGTTTTTAGGCCGCCTGAAGGCCTCTGACATGGGTCAATGGTTAAAAAAACTGGGACCTACAATGTATCGTGTCATCCGAGCCACGGTAGCGCTCAGTTGGAAAATGCCACCCGCGGTCACCCATCCAAATATTGACTGTGTGGAATGTTGCTTAATTTCAGTGATTGCTGACAAACACCTAATCAAACTATGCTATGAGCACTACATAGGCCTTTGCTCAGAGAACTCTACATTGTGTGGTTGCAGGTTGTGCTATAAATATATCTCTGATCCAATATACTATAACACCACCTACAACATCCACTTATGTTGAATAGTGGAAAGTAATCAAATCCTTAGTCACTGCAATTAACTCCAGTAAAATAAACAAAACAATGTGTAAAATGGATCAGACATATGTACACAATTATTATACATATGTAAACCATTATTATGCACATATTTACTAACAGGAAGTTCCTACTAGGAAATGGATTGGGTTTATTCCATACTTAAAAATAATTTAGTTTGTGACATTTCATTGTATATCCTCAATTCATAAATTGCTTGTAAAAGATTTTTTCAGAATAGATAGAAAGTTGAAGTGGAAAGCCTGAAACTTGCTCCACTAATAAGATCACTGTTCGATTCACTCTTAAATATTGAGAGAAAAGAGAAAAAAAGGAAGAGGAAATTCTTTTGATGTATGTAGCACTACTTTACTTTACCCGACTTCCAAAAAGGAGGAGGTTCTATGTTCGTTTGTGTATCGATATTTTCGCCAATTGTGAACTGAATCAAATAATTTTTTTTAGTTCGAAAAGTTATACTCCTGAGGTGGTCCCATTTAAATGTTATCGAAATCAGCTCAGCTGTTTTTGAAAAATCAACAATAATGTAAAAATTTTTTACATCAATTCATGCAAACTATTCAAATTTTGTACATGATAGGAGCCACTTTTTGCGAAAAATATACATCATTTTAATGTTTCAGCCATGCCATCATGTGGCATTTTAGTGACAGTAATTTATCAGATCAGTTATTGTATTTATCTTTTATTACCTGATCAGGATTTTCATCAGAAAATGTGATGGAGGTGAGTTTATAATCTTGTAGCAGTAAATACTCATTGATTAAAAAATTGAGTGCTCGTTTTTCATGCGGCTTTAGCAACTGCTCATTGGTTATAGTTTTTGTACTTTTCTCTAAAGTTGATTCACCATCTGAAATATTGAGATAATTTTATGTAAGTAAAGATTATTTAATATTTCTTAGTTGGGGTTGCTATGAGAACCCTGAAATATGTGAATTTAATTAGCTATGTTATGAAAATGTGTCACACTAACTAACACCACTCTAATTGGTGCCTTTCTCAAACTCCTTGCATTGTACACCAGTCAGAATATTAATGGGTGCATTGATATTCAATTCACAATCATATCACACCTTTATTTGTTCCTCTAATTCAAATTCAAACACCTTATTGGATATTCAATTATTCATAAATAAGTATCGTATAAAAAGGAATGTAGCTAGTCTGTTAGTTACTTGCTGAAAGACATAGCGCTTCGTAATGTAATAAAATCAATTCAACTTACCCGCAAACTGTGTCAGATTAGCTCTCAAAGCATTGATAGTTTCCCTCGCTTTCCGAAGTTCAAACTCCAAGACTGCCACATCCCCCCCACTGCCACCCCTGTCTCCGCCACCATCTTCCGAGTACCGAGCTGTGTCGAGAGAGTCTAGAGTCGCCTGACTCGGCGTGCGATCTGACAAAATGTAACCCCATTTTAAACAATAGCCTCTACATCACAAAGACTGCTTTATGTTCTATCTAACAGTACTGAAGATATCGATAAAGAATATTTCAACTTACGCATAGACGTGAATTCGGTAGCTCTAGAAACATGCTGCTCAAAGTTTCCAGGATTTGAAAAGAACTCTCTTAATTGGGGTAGTTCTTTTCCACTTTCTACAAGCTCCGTATGCAACTCTAAGGCTGTGAGGAAGTAGTTATCCTTCAACAGCTTCGTAGCTATATCCTCGTAAGCCAAATGAGGAGACGACACCAATGGGTTGTCTTCTAAATCCTTGTATGGATTCATTCTCGCAGATACAACAGAAAGTCAACAAAGGAGAAACACATCTATGGAAAAACCTGATTATGTTGTGTTAGATCGAATTGCGCCCATTAGGGCAATAACTCAGCTATATTATTTCATCAAACAAACCGTGAAAATAATATTAATTTTTATTTACTCAAAATACACTTCGCCTTTACGGAAGGAAACGTAAAATGTTGACAAAAATTGACATTGAGTATTGACATTCTGTTTGTTGTGACATTGAAATAGAGATAAATCGCGAAATCGAAAATCATAAAAATAAAGCCTGTTTCAGACAGACGCACGCCAGACTCGTGGCCGCGGCCGCCGTAAAAGCGGTTGCAACGTAATCGCTCAAGCTAGGTACCTCGTGGAGTGTTAGATCACAGTTTCCTCATGTCTGCCGCCGCTATAGGTACTTCCCAAATACACCTTGGCGTAATATTATACATGAAGGTCGAACAACAAAAAAAATTGCTTTTGTCTGTTAATGTCAACGTCAACGTCATGTCATTTTTTTCAAACAATAACAACAACAACAAATAAATCAGTGTAAACTGAAAATAAAATTGATAGAATTTGTTAAATTCGCGATTTTTACGATGATAATAGGGTCAGGTAAATAAAAGAATAATAAAAATGACGTGACAATGTTTTTATGAAAATTGAATTCCAACGAGAACCGCGATCATGGGTGAGGCTTATTTTAATTTGAAGCGAAAGCTTGAAGATCTGGGCTACAACAATGCTTTACCAATAGACGCTGTTCCTCTAGTAGAATGTGTACTGGCAGATCTGCTACAGACTACGCGAAGTTTACAGCATTATATGGACCTGTCCAAAGA
Organism: Hypomecis atomaria; assembly: GCA_964007245.1. NCBI lineage: Eukaryota > Metazoa > Arthropoda > Insecta > Lepidoptera > Geometridae > Hypomecis > Hypomecis atomaria. The sequence goes on from OZ023295.1 coordinate 13,596,337, forward strand.
GGCGCTAATGCAACGCGACTCTCTACTTCTGGAAGCGGAACCTTACAAATGCGATAACGCTAAGCTCATACAAGAGAACAATCACCTTCACCGTGAAAATATGCATTTGAAGGAGCAAAATGTAAAAATAACAAGAGAACTAAAAAGAAAAGTGAAATCATTATCAGAAGAATTGATACAGAAGGATGCCACAATAAGCCGATTACAACATGAGGTACGAGACCTGAGCTTGCGAAGTTTGTGCACTGAGACCCTCAGCTCTCGTAATAAAAGCAGAAGAAAAGAAAACGAATACATTCCACCTCGAATCTGTATTTGTAATGATAAAAAACCTTCCACAGATAAAGATCTCCCGGAACTACACAAAAAAATTGCTATGTTAGAGGAACAAAATAATAAATTAAAAGATGAAATAATGATTGTCCAAAACCAGGTAGAAAACAGAGACCATGAAATAATAAGACTAAACATGCTTTTAGAAGGTGGTAGACCTATTTCGGCAATAAATAAAGATTGTTGCCATCCAAATTCCGACACCAGACTGCAAAGCATGATGAAAGAGCTGAGGGAAGCTGAAGCTTCAAACGAAGCCATTAAAAAAGAACTAGACAGTGCACTTGAAAAGCAACATGAAGCTATGCTCCGCGCCCTTAGTCTTGCAGAAAAAAATAAAGCGTTGCAAGATGAAGTCCAGAAAGTCGACACATTAGCATTGAGAGTTGAGGAAGACTGCAATAAGCGATTGGCTGCCTTGAAGAATGAAGTGAACTTCTTACAAACTAGAATAGAAGGGCTAACTATGAGAAATGCCGAATTAGAAAAACAAATAGCAGCACAATCAAAGCATAATTCGCCATGTCTAAATAAGATTCAGGAATCGTTAAATGTTGCTATTAAAGAAAATGATGCAATGCAAAAAGAGATAAAAGATTTAGTAGAACTCAATAAAAGTTTGCAGGAAAAAATGTTAGTTCTGTCAAGTAGAACATCTGAGGTTAAAGAAAGTGAATACAATACGGACAAACAGAAATGCCCAACTAAAGATGAACTACAGGCGCTGCTTGAACGTGAAAGGATCAAATATGAAAAACATATCATGAATATTCAGGATAAAATGTCTGAAACTATAAATATGTTTAACAGTCATATGCTCAGATGTAATAATAAAGAGACCAAAGATTACAATAGCTACCGTAAATCCAATGAAAATTTATTTGTCAGAGATTTACACAGCAAACTTTGTGAAAGTGAACAGAAAATACTGATGCTAAAGAAAGAAAATGACGAGTTGCAAAGCAAAATGTTTTGTCAGCGTGAAAATAACAAACAAAATTATAAAGATGTTATCAGCCAATTGAACATAGAGAATGCTGAGTTATCTAAAGAAAATATTTCATTGAGTCAGCAACTGAGCCACTATAAGAATATAAGCTCAGATAAATATAAAGATAGAGGAGATTATGCAAGAAAAGATGTAGACAGACTCAAAGATACTATAAATGATCTTACTCTTGAAATACAATTGTTGAAAAAAGACAAAAACGAATATAACTTAAGGTATAAAGAATCTGTAGAAATTGCAGACAAGTTAAAAAGAGACCTGATTCACAAGCAAAAAGAAATTGAGAATTTAGAGGAAGAAAATTCATCTTATAAAATGAAGCATAGAACTGGAAATGCATCTGCTGACAGACTTAAGGAAGAATGCAATTTCCTGAAGGAGCAAATAAGAAAGATGCAAACAGATGTGATCAAGGAAAAGACATTATCTAGCCAAATTAAAAATATTCAGCTAGAGACAGAAAGAAGCAGTAATGAAGTGCAAAATGAATTGTTATCAGTACAAAAGAAACTTAGTATTTCTAAAGATACTATAGATTCATTAGAAAGAAAATGCAAAGAACTGCAAGCAGAGATCACTGCATTAAGAAATGATAAATCTAATCTAATAGATAACATAAGAAAAGTTGATCAGGAACGTGATAAATTAGTTTTAGACCTAGATCATAAAACAGAAAAAGTAAGTGTTTTAGAACAAAAAATAAGTTCACAAAATTATGACATACATAAACTTGAAGACGAAATTGCAGAACTGAAAAGGAAACTTACTGTTAATAAAGTATCAGAGCACAAACTGATGGATACTGAATCTCAACTGAATTTCTTGAATGGAGAAATATCAAGGCTCAACCAGCAGCTAGATTCAGCTACAATGGAAAACAAACAACTTCAAAATAGTCTTGGAGATGCTAATGGGAATCTGAAGCTTCTCAAGATTGAATATGAGAAATCAAGGAGAGAAGTTGATGGCTTGAAATCACAATTACAACATTATGTTGAAGAGATAAGGAGAATAGAAGAAATGTTATCACACAAAGAAGCAGAGAGATCAGACATGTTAGAACAATTTGCTAGTCTCTCTGTTGAAGCTAACATTTTAGAGAACACTAACCATTCCTTGGAAAGTGAATCTGCTTCAAAATCAATGCAGCTGCAGGCTTACGTAACTAAAATAGAGAATTTAGAATCTAAGCTCATAGATAAAGAAAACATTATAGAAAGTCAATCCACCCGCATTGCTGCAATGACATGTAAAATAACAGCTTTAGAAGATGAAATAAAATTAATGACTGAAGAGAAAATAGTACTTGAACAGAATGTGGCTTATTTGAAACAAATGTGTAATAATTTACAGACTGAGAACACAAATTCGTTGAAAAGTATTGGCAATGTAGATTCTGAGTTGAAATTGTATGAAAATCGTATTAAAAGCCTTTCAAGAGCTAAAGCGAATTTAGAAGTGGAAAAGGAAGAAGTGAAGGAAGCTCTGTTGACAACAGAGAAACTTCTAGCAAATGCTAGAAAAGAAATTGTAGATTTGAAATTGGCATTGCAAGATGCTACGTCAGAAACCAGATCTCTACACGATCGACTGTCTACTAGACGAGAAACTGAAATTCATGAGGTATGTTAATATTTTATATCCTAATTTACATATTTTGCTTTTAGCAAATTTACCCTAAATTGCTAAAATAGTTTGGATGAATTTTTTGAGACTTTGTTTGATCATCCTACTATCCTACTAATATTATAAACGCGAAAGTTTGTGAGAATGTATGGATGGATGTTTGTTACTCTTTCACGAACAAACGGCTGAACCGATTTAGATGAAATTTGGTGTGGAGGTGGCTTAGACCTTGGATTAACACATAGGCTACTTTTTATCTCGGGCTAACGCGGGTAACGCCGCGGGGCGCTGCTAGTAGTGTCATATAACATCAACAGTGACCTAATGCACATACAGGTTAAGAAAATGTTTAATTTTGATGAACAAAAAAATACATTACCAAATTAAATGTATCGTATGAGAATTGAAACTGCAAGTGCACTGCATGTGCCATACAAAATTGCATCTCAGAGTTGACGAAATGTCTAAAAGTTCTAAAACTGTTGATTTTTTACCTACAATTCCAGGTTGGCCCCATAGTAAAATATATTCATACGATGGTCTAAATTACCCTCTTTCGGCATAGTACACCAGTTCTAGATAACCCTGTATACTATCATATTACAGTACCTAATTATTAGTTCATTTATAGTCCATCCACAAATTACTTCTCACGAATTTCTTGATTTTCCTAGAATCTTGTCTAATAATATTTTATGTGTTATTTCAGACAACTCTCCTGAAAGAGCAGTACGATCTGCCGCTAATGCTAGAAGAGATACACGAAGTGAGCCACGAAGAGGACGAGGACAGTACCCGCTATCATTCCGTGCGTAAGAGGCTCTCCAAATATTCACACAGTACTTTATAGAGGAAGTGTAGGTATCAAAAATATCATAATCTTTGTTCAGTGCTGTTTGACGCACTTTTTAGGACTATCTAAGGGGTCTTTCAAGAAGAGAACTCAGAAAGAAAGAACTCAAAATTAAGATTCACTCTGCTAAGTTGTGTATAGGCCGAATCATATAAGTCGGCGGATGTGAAGTTAGTTACAAGCTGCGCAATATCCAATCCTGACTGAAGTTCACATAAAGCTGCGCGATTGGGTTTCGCGCAGGTTGTGACTAACTTCATTTGTCATGATTCAGCATAGCGCTCATAGCGTAGTTTGACTAGGTGTTTACCGACTTAGTCATACAATAATCAATTTCCCTCCTTTTTGAAAAAAATACCCCACCGTTTAAAAAATCGCCGACGATAAAAATAAAATAAAGATAATAAAGATAAGGATAAAATCCATAATTAAATAGAATCTGTGTACCAAGAATCGTTGAAAAATCAACAGCCGGACAGATGAAAACAAAATCGTCGACTTAAAACGGTGACCTCTCATTTCGTTCGTTGGCGTGTCAAACCTCCGTGTCATCGCCTAAATTCATACTAGAAAAATAATGTGTGAGTTTTGGCGGGAACGCGGAAAAATCATGTCGCCTAATTTTATTATTTTGTTAAATTTTTGTTTTTATCAGTGATAATTAATGAAAAATTGTGGTATTTCGTTGATTATGAGCTGATTTACGTGCATACACTTTCCACGATAAACTGTTGATTTATTTGCCCAACTTGACCTCCCTTGATGCCGTCTGATTTTCCAGAATGCGATCTGGACTCTCGTGACTTACGCACAATACTAGTATAGTTATCTATAGCTCAAATTTCTTGGCGGCTTTGCTAGCTGCGGATAACCCAATCCTGACTAAAGCTCACTGAACAGCAGTACGCGAGGATTATTTTTCGTGCCATTAGCAATTATGAAGTTTATTGATGTGAAACTTCTAATGCGACTTCCAACAAGGTTGTGTTAAACGTTTAATGCTACCATGGAGGGCGTATGAAAGCACTGTTGCGTCGAAGTTTCACTTCCTACGCGCGGAGGGACTCCACTTGCACTTTTTAATGTACGACTGTCACCGCACACGGATTAGAAATGCCACCCCCCCACAGTAATTATATAAGTAGTATTATTTTATAGTGAATCAATTAAGTAATTAACTAGTGAATTGAATGAAATAATATGCACGATGACTAAAAACATATTTAGCTAAGTAGTTCGTCAGATAAATTATCAAAAAATATTACACAGGTATTTTTTGTCATCTAAACTATAACTGATGAAGATATAGCCCAATAAAGTTCCGACGTCACGTCACGAGTCACATACGTATAGACTTCTGTCAGAGAAGTGACTTTACGACCCCCACTCCCAAACTAGGACAAGATTTATCTTTAACATTTGTCGTTTGATTGACAAATTAAAAAAAATACGTCCCCATTATTTTTTGATAAGTCTAACTCACGGACTAATTATAACAATGACTGTTTTTACCCATTCATCATGCCTATTGGTGGCGGCGTTTGTAACTGTGGTTGATCGCGTATTTACGGTTAGCCTAAAAGTGGGTACGGATAGCACGTAAATTGGTACGCGTAGTCGGTTACGATGACTGGCGGGGTTCGCGTAGCGCTATGGATCGATTGACCTCGCGTTCAGGTTCACGGCGGTCCGTACAGGAGCTGTGCACGTATCAATGTACGCGTGAACAGCGTATTCTACGCGTAAGATAGGAACGCGCAGTCCGTACATAGCTTAAGAAAGTACATATATCTTAATAGGCTGTCACAGAATAATACATTATTTAATGATGAGTCACTTCGGCTTCTCATGGGTACAAATTAAGATGTTTTTTGTAAACTAAATCTTATTGGAAGAAATTCCTAAAATGCAGTAAAGTAACGTAGGTAACTGTAACAAAAGTCAATGTGCAAATAATATAACGAATATAACAAGAAAAGCAAGCGAATATTTTATATTAATTAGATATAGAGATTTGAAAGTACACAGAATAAATTGAGTACGTATTAGTTATAAATATATCTTAGAGATATAAAAACAACGCAAAATAAATGAATTGAGTACATACTCGTACTTGTGCACATTCCTCTTTGTATTATCAATTTTACTGCTGAAGTATAACTTTTGGCTAGCTTTAACAGATCATATTTTTTCGATCAAGTTGCAGTCTAAAATAAAATGCCTTAGTAAAAGTTGTTTATACATATACCCATTTAAATAGAGCAGGGTACGTTAATTATTGTATACTTATCTCGAATATGTCACTGACCTCGGTTATGGTATTGTAGCTATTTGCCTCACGAAGTTTGTCTATTTTATAATTATGGAGAATATTAATTTATATCTTTAAATGAGATGTTTCTGTGTTATGGACTTAAATGTTGAAATTATGGACCAAATTACTTGTTTTATTGTTTTTCTTTCTTAGATTTATGAGCGATGGTGGCGCCACCCTATAACGCATTTCAAGTAAAAAAATCTAAAACAGCCAGCAGAAATATTCGTGCGTTCGTAAGCTTATTAGTAAGATCTAAGTAGCCCAACGAGCTATGGAGAGGGCTATGCTCGGAGTCTCTCTGCGAGATCGAATCAGGAATGAGGAGGTCCGTAGAAGAACCAAAGTTAATCGACATAGCCCAGCGGATTGGCAAGTTGAAATAGCAATAGGCAGGGCACATACCTACCTCGGAGACCTGATGACCGATGGGCTCGAAAAGTTCTCGAGTGGAGACCACGTACCCGAAAGCGCAGCGTAGGACGTCCACCCAAAAGGTAGATGGATGACCTCATTAAGACCGCAGAATCGCGCTGGATGCAAGCCGCTCCGAACCGGTCTTAATGGAGATCTTTAGGATAGGCCTATGTCCAGCAGTGGACGTTCTATGGCTGAAATATTAGTATAGGCCGAATCGAACTTAATGGCGTCTGTGTCAACTACAAGCTGCGCAAATCCGTACTCATCACCGCCGCTGACATAATATGTATTTGCTACTGCGCAACGACTCTCCTGTTCCCAGACATCATTACTTTTGTTTTATCCTATACTATTTTTTTTTCTTTCTGTACCGTCTCTCTCCATCCTAAGGTTGCCTAGAAGAAATCACTTTCAGTGATAAGGCCGCCGCGCCGGTTGCTTCCCATGTCTAAACATGTTTTCTGTATTATGTAATGTGTGTAAACTGTGACCCAATAAAGAGTAGGTATATCTATCTAACTACTACGGTTAAAACTTAAAAAATAAGTTGTTCGGTCATAAAGCGTAAACCAAAACCAAAACGGTTTTTGGTACGTTTCATAGTAGAATTGTATTTACATTTGTGAAAAACGAGATCGAGCGAGATAGAAACACAAATGATTTGTGACCCAATGTCTCAGTTTATAATAACCGTTCTAGCAGGTATAGGCCGAATCATACTTTGCTTCTGTGAAGTTAGCTACAAGCTGCACAGATCTCTCGTCGCATAGCTGACATAACGAATAGATATGCTGCGCAATCACTCGCCTCGTGTTCACAGACGCAAAGACGTTTTATTTAACTTAGACTATGGCCTATACAGACTTTGATTGATTGAAGCCATGGTGGTCTAGTGGTGCCTAATGACACCCGCCTTACAATCTTGAGGTCATAGATTGATTGATAGATAGATACCAATGATTTCTTCGGAATGTATGTACGGAATTTCACACCATTGGCTTTTCGGTGAAGGAAAACGTCGTGAGGCAACCTGCATACGCCTGTAGAAGAAATTCGATGGCGTGTGTGAATTAACCAACCCGAACTGGGCCAGCGTGGTGGATATGGCCCAATCACCCTTCGTGGGTAGGCCTATGTTATATATGTATGCCTATGTTAAAAAAAAAGGCTGGTACAGTACGGTACAGACTTAGATTTTGGAAATTCTAACGTAGCTCTCGAATCTCGATCTGTCATAGTCTGATTACACAGAAAAATGCTTCTAAGGAATTGAATTTGTACCGAAAAATAAAAGATAGAACTACAAAATCCAAATATTTATTATCTTTGGATAGTTTACATGGAAAATGTATTCCGCAATCCTACAATATAATTACTATTTACAGCATATTAATCACTTAAAACATCAAGGCAATATACGCTATGCCGACCACAGAACAGCAGTGATGCCGACCCCATAGTGGAATTAAGGGTAGGAAGATGACGACGATGACTTATATCCTGAAATAACCCTGGACTTTTTTCAAAGGTATAATGGATTGATTCAGGGAGGTGATTCATATTAGGCCGGGCCTGGCCTGTTCTAACATAAATCATCTCTTATCCTGTGGCCACATTTTCGGTACATAGATCTGAGATCATTTCTTAGAATAGGCTTGTTTACTAAAAAAAAAAACATAATTAGTCCTTCAAATAGATTGCCAAAAAATATTAGACACGTATTTTTTCTTTTGTCAATTTAACAAAAATTGATGAAGATGTAGCCTGTTAAAGTTCCGCGTGACGTCACTAACCGCTATCATATGTACCGGCTAGTGCCGTCACGAGCCCCCATTCTCAAACTTTGACAAGGTTTATCTTTGTCACTAATTGTTGGATTGACAAAAGAAAAAATACGTGTCCAATATGTATTAATAATCTAACTGACGGACTAATTATAATAATGATTTGTATACCCAGTTAACATCCCTATTGTATTGATTTATTTTGTCTTAGGCCATGGTCACAGCAATTACATATGGAAGGCCTTACAATTCCCCAAAAACAAATTATTCATGGCAATTCCGAGTAAACGCTTTATCAGTTTTCAGCTTTAATAGCCAAGTGATAAGGCATATTTCTGATAGTATTTTGTCAAATCACGATAAGCTCCCAATAAATGATAGGTACTATAATTTATGTGGCAGTGTCTGCTTCACTTACAAAATTATTTTACTGATTTCGTTTGTAAAATCTTGATAGACTGTGATGTCGATTCTGATGGATAATTTTAATTTTAATTTTTTTTTTTTCGATTATTTTTAACTGAACTTTTTCTTAAAGTTTTAATTTTTTCAATCTATAGAAATGAAAACAGACATAGGTAGGTAAAATACCTATCTGATTGGTTTAGTTTAATGTGTGTTATCAGAATAGAGTGCTTTATCTATTACCATAAGGATATGTTAAATGAAAATGTCTACTTTCTAAACTATAAAATCACGCATTTTAGAACAGTTCATTCTTGCTGTGGGATAGCATCATCGATTATTGTGTTATGTACACTCAAGAGGCGCTAATAGCATTCTAATAGTTGCTGTAAATTGCAGTTATGATAAAACAAAACAGTCCTATTGCGAATAGCAAAAACTTGCAAAGATCTCTGTGAATAATTATTTTTCGCAAAAAATGGCAAAACCGCCTTCCATCGTGTACAAAACTCGAATTTTTCGCTAGAATTGTTTACATTATTGTTGATTTATCAAAAACAGCTCAGCCGAAATCTGTAAAATTTAAATGGGACCATTTCGGGAGTATAAACTTTAGAACTAAAAAAAATTTTTCGATTCAGTTCACAATTGGCGAAATTATCGATGAACATATACAAAAAAAAGGTACAGTCGAACATAGAACCTTCTCCTTTTTGGAAGTCGGTTAAAAAAGAGTAGGTATATAGTCATAATGGAACTTTTAGCACTACCGGAATAAAAAATCGTGCTATATCACAGAATGGAGCATCTATGTTGCACCGGTCGATCAGACTAATTTTATTTGTAAGGGCACCCAAGAGACCAGCCTAGCTGAGTTTGGGGCCCACTGTTAATTTTACAGTATAGTTAGGTACAACATTGATATACATAGGTACATTTATGTGAACTTTTATTGAAATTGTCAATTTAACTGATTTTAACTCATGTTTCTGGTACCTAATTTTTTTTGCATTTCTTTCTTTCTCACATCAGATAGAATATGGTCAGAAGCAAACTTATTCTTCATCGACAAAAATCTTATTGTATGCAAACATGACATGTGTGGCATGACCATTTTTGTTAGAGACGATAGCGCGATGCGCCCCACACAAGGCGCTGTGTTTCAGTAAGCCCCAAAAAGCCTTGACTTGATTTCCTACATTGAATTCGTAACATGTCATTAGCGCATATCAAATGAAACTGAACAATAACCACTTTTTCATGACATAAATTAATTATTCTTACGCACAAACATCAAAACCAACTCAAAGTCAGTTTGTGTGAAGTAACAGGTCACATAGGAATATACACAAATTTTTATAGATACAGATACATATAGTTGGAATAAATTATTAGGATTTCTTTACAAGTTCTTAAACATAACATTGTAGTTAGCTGCCAGTATACTATTGTAAAGGTTGAATCAAACAACTTGGCGTCTGTGATGTTAGCTACAAGCTGGACTGAAGCAAGATTGGGTTATCCGCAGCTTGTAGTTAACATCACGGCCGTCAAGTTGTTTGATTCGGCCTGTACAGTTGAGTACTTATATATTTCTTCTGTTACATCGAAACTGAAACTAATTTTAACTTCCGGTTTTGGTCTACACAATGAATATACATACTATCTGCTACAATTATAGAATATTTAATCAGATATGTACCAAAAAGATTACACAGAAGAATGATACCCTATAGGCTACATCATTTTATATTCCCAAAAAACAATAATACAGTTTATTGATTATATTTTTTATTCTACAAAATTACTTTGTAGTAAGAAAACTGATTCAGTCAATAAAATTGTATTGTCTCAGATTCTATTAAAAGTAAAACAGCATAAAATGGACACATTTCTCAGTTAATATTAAGAATAAAAGTAGGTAGTAGGAAACTGAGGACTGATTTTACTGGGACATCTTTGTATTTACAAATTATGTATAATTATAGTAGATGTACTGGATTTGGCCACTGCTCCGGTTTTAACCATTTTATGTCACAATTATTGCATAAATAGATTATAAGTAATGTAACACCATAAATATTTGTTTTGTGCATCTAACCTATTTCATATAAATTACCTCTATGGTATCATATTACAATAATGCTCAGCTGAAGCTGAGGATGCAATCAGGTCTGGATGTTTAATCCATGAGACAGTGTGTAAGATGTCCTAATAAAAAAAATCTAGACATCTGGGATACATTAATATATTCTTGGAAATTGCTTTGCAAAGGTTATTTTTAAACTTTCGCGATTTGAACACATTATTATACTACTATACGGGACTTGTCTGCCCGTGACCACGACCAATGCAACTTGGTCGAAACGTCGGGAGAAAAAGAGGTACAATTAGCTCATATCTCAAGTTTTATTGCGCGATAAGTCCCATATAGTAGTATGATAATGCTTTGCAAAGAACCAATTTGTGCTACAGCCTGAGCCAAATAACTGAAACCGAGGTGGCACAGGTAGTCTGTGATTCTACAGTACAAGGCGAAGAGTGCGGGGTGTGCGCAGTTGCTTATGCACAGTGAAGCAGTCTACCCCATTACAAAGGAGATCAGAAAAAATATTTTTTCAAGTAGTACTGTGTGTAAGTCTATGTTACAGAGAAGAACTTACGCTTAAGCTGTACAGATAGGTCAGTCTAGCAAAAACAAATTCCTAAGAAAGCATTAGATATTTGTCTATGCCTCATTTAAGTCTCTGGACTTTTCCTTTGTAATATGATGAATTCTTAAAACAGACAATCAATAAATATCATTTCATAATCTTAATTGTCACAGGTAATGTACATCAAATCGGTGGGCATTTTTTATCTCTAACAAGGTTTAGGCAAACAATCAAATAATATTTTGGTATTACAAATCTATACAATTGGTACCATAACTAATAATAAGTGTTAATTTTAAATCAATACAAGTGGAATGACTCGTCTCTCATTACAATAACATTGTAAGTACAGTGTTTAATAATAATGAATATGTGTATTGTAGTCATGTAAATGTAACAGTTTTAGAAGTAGTAATACTGGCGATTTTGAATCTTCCTGGTTGATGGTATGGTATAATTTGTTGTGTTGGAGCAGGGTGGCATACAGTTCCCATAAGTACAACATAAGTGGAGTAAAAGAAGCTGTTACCTATGTGAAAGTTGCTTCTATAAAGAGCAATGACTTATGGTATTTGATAAATACCTACAATTTCTACATCCTGATATAAGGTCTCCTGTAATAATATGTACTATAGTTGCATTCAGGAAGCTTACTGATGTCAAAATTAACAGTCAAAAATACCAATAACGATCACATTCAATGTTTGTTTTGGGAATGTGTGAGCAAAAGTTGCATTTTTAACTTTTTTCATTCACCGTTTGGATAGCTCAAAAACAGCTAAAAATGCCATCGTGAACTGCCACTTTTGACCCACCTATGGAGGTGGGTTCATTGTGATCGTTTTCTGACATTTATAGAGTTTGACGTTTAGCATTTGTTTTGGGTAATGGGCAAAAGTTGCATTATTGGCGAAATGGGCGAAATTTCCAAACCGAACGGTTTACAATAATGCTAATTTTGCAATTGCCAAAAATGCCATTAAGCCCAAATGAATGCACCTTATATGTATTGAAATTATTACATCAAAATATCCAAAGTACAAAACAATTGGCAATAACTAACCTTTAAAAAATGTAATTACATTTCATATGCTTTTTATTTCGATTACAATTTGATAGTAAAAAGGAATTCTATTTACAGCAGGTGTATCAAAATATTCTAATGAGTATTCACTACATCTGTTACATGATACTTAACAATACAATACCTAAGTATTAATATTAACACTGGTAATAATACATCAATGCCAGCACCCTCCCTTGTGATTCCATTACAAATAACAATATTATAATTGACTCTGAATTATTTGAACTATCAATTATGATTATATTGCAACATATTTAACTAATTAGACTATAATTTATTTGTATTACAAAGTAGCTAATATTCTTGTGAAGCCCATGCCAGCACCTAGTAAAGTTTGTCCGATGCCCCATATCATGGCGTGCACGGGCGGCATGGCAAGGTTGGCGGCTCGGTATATGAACGCTACGGCGGCACTACTCGCAACACCTGAAGTCACTGGTCCCACTACACCCATCACTATTAACAGTACAGGGAAAAACTTCCCATATTTATGCTTCCTCAGAGTCCCGAAGGCAACCAGCGCCGCGCAGGTATGTACGAGCACTGATGAGCACAATGACCACAGGAATACTGGATACCACATCTCGCCGAATGTGTCCAAAGGATCTCCCGACGTCAATCTCAATATATCTACGAATGAATCAAATTCTGACACTCGGAACTCCGACAACATGTCATACATGTTGTCGCACGTCTTCCTAGGCTCACAGGCATGGGGATTGTTTTAATTGTAGATTTTTCTCACGATACGAAGTCGGTAGACAGTTCTACACCATAAAAACAAAGGCAACTGGAGTTTTCGTTAAAACTTACTCTTCCGTTTGATCACTGATGCATTTTATGGGATTATGAATAGTTTTACACATTATCATTTTCATTAATGATTAACACATAGTTTCCCTGATACTTGTGACGACGGAAAATTAAATTATTAATTCTTCAATTCTTTCACTGCTTTGCTTTCCATTTCAATTTTTCTGATTTTCTGAAGACAAATCTGACAGTGACAATAAAAATAGTACTAATCGTATGTCAAAATATTTAATACTGTCAATTGTCGAATTATGTAACTAGTTTTTTTTTAATTGACTACGGTTAAAATATAATAAGGATAATTAATTAACATGTATAATTAGTATGGTTTGTTTGATAGGTTTAGCAAATTGTCTGATTAAAAATATAAACTAAATCATCTGTGGATTTATCTATATGTACATATTTCTAGCTACCTATATCTTCAAAAAATGTCTATAAAAAATTAAGTCTAAAATGTAGTTATAATACACTAAATTGGAAGCCACATTCATTTGGAAATCATCCAGTTGGACTGATGGTGAATGGGGCCTACAAGATTTTTATCTAGCGCAGGCTCTACCAGATTTTATTATGGTCTGTGATATGATGTTACTGAAGTGAACATAGCCACAAAAAAATAGGAATCTGATCTGACACCTATAGCCATATTTATGTTTTCTTACTGTGATTTTACGAGTTGATAATTGTGCCTAGAAAGAAATTGTATTTATACATCATCGAAGATTTTCACTGTTATCAATTCTTTACGTGGTTGAATTTAACGGCTATCAGTGTAAGTATCAACATTATCACAATTAATAGATTTTCAAATGAACTGAAGATAGGCGCGATTCGGATTGACGTTTTCAAAAGATTGCGCGAGCCAAACTAACCTCTAATTTTTGGAATTTTACCACATGATTAAATTAAAATAATAATTTAAATATAAGTGTTAAAGGGTGTTGTTTTAGATAAATACACTATGGGTAAAGTGCGATCTGCGCCGGGTGCCCCCCGGAAGGAGGGCTTCAACAAATCTGGACATTCCATGAATCCAGATCGTCCAACCGAGGGTCTCAAAGGTGTCGGAAACCCGAGGACTAAAGGCACCATCAAAAGGTTGCAAATGTACAGAAACTTCAAGGCAAAAAGAGACAAAACTGGAAAAATCCTAACGCCTGCCCCCTTCCAAGGTAGATTGCCATCAGGTACCGTCGCACGAGTAGAACCCAATCAAAAATGGTTTGGCAATTCTCGTGTTATTTCCCAAAGCGCCTTGCAGAAATTTCAAGACGAATTTGGAGCTGCTGTCAAAAACCCATATCAAGTAATCATGAAACCCACAAACTTGCCTATTACATTGTTAAATGAAAAAGCTAAGAATGCTAGAGTTCACTTGTTGGATACAGAAGGATTTGACAAAACATTTGGTCCCAAGAAACAAAGAAAGCGAGTTAATTTAAAATTCAGTGACATTGGTACACTCTCTAAGGCTGCAGACGAGAGTGCTGACAAGTATGATGAGGCCAAAGATGTCGACAGAGTCCGTGATGATGAAGGTGTCAGACAAGGACAGAGAGACTGGGTATTTGGTGCCGGAATGAGTAAGAGAATCTGGAATGAACTTTATAAAGTCATTGACTCCTCCGATGTACTTCTACAAGTCCTAGATGCTCGTGATCCAATGGGGACAAGAAGTCCTTACGTAGAAAAATTCTTGAGAGAAGAAAAACGTCATAAACATTTAATTTTCATCTTGAACAAAGTTGATTTAGTACCAAATTGGGTAACACAGCGATGGGTTGCAATTTTAAGTGCCGAGTATCCTACAGTAGCCTTCCATGCTTCACTTACACATCCCTTTGGTAAAGGTTCACTTATTAATTTGCTGCGGCAATTTGCAAAGCTGCATATAGACAAGAAACAAATCAGTGTTGGCTTGATTGGATATCCAAATACAGGCAAGTCTTCTGTCATCAACACACTGAGATCAAAGAAAGTGTGCAAAGTTGCACCCATAGCTGGCGAGACTAAAGTATGGCAGTACATCACCTTAATGAGAAGAATATTTCTGATTGACTGTCCAGGTGTGGTTTATCCATCAGCAGAGACAGATACAGAAAAAGTTTTGAAAGGCGTGGTAAGAGTAGAATTGGTGCAGAATCCTGAAGATTACATAGAGGATGTTATCAAAAGAGTGAGAAAGGAATACATGATCAAAACATACAAAGTTGATGGTTGGGAAACAGCTACAGAATTTCTTGAAAAAATGGCTGCAAGAACTGGAAAGCTACTGAAGAAAGGTGAGCCTGATATTAATCAGGTGGCGAGGATGGTTCTAAATGATTGGCAGAGAGGCAAGCTCCCATTCTATGTCGCTCCTGAAGGTTTCGAGGTGCCATTGTCAAAGCAACAGAAAGAAGAACCTCCAAAAGAATTTGAGACTGTTCCTGAAGAAAATAAAAAGAAAGAAGATGCTGAAATTGAAGAACCTGCCCCCCAACTGGACAAAGATGATACTGAAAAGCCAATAGTCAATATAAGTCAGCTCATGATTGCACAAGATTTTGCAAAAATTAGGGTTGGATTACAGTTTGACAATGAGGAAGATAATAAACCACTAGAAGCATTTGAAATACCTGAAAAACTCAAAGGTATTGATGATGGCAGTGATAACGACGACTCTAAATCCAAAAACGACGATGGTGATGGTGACTCTTCAGACATTAGTAGTTTCTATAGTAGTGATGAGAATGACTGCAGTGACGTAGAAGACTATTTGACAAACGACCCTGAAACTGTTAAAGAACTGAAACGTAAGAAACTTGAAGCTGCCAGTGGGGCATTTACCGTAGAAGAGGTTAATCAGAAAGGAACGAAACGGAAGGCTACTGAGAATATTACCCAAGTTGGTGGCAAGAAGAAAATAACTGCGAAACAGAGAAGAGCCAATGAAAGAGCTCAACGTCGCACCAAGACTGGAAGCAACTTTTATGAAGTGTCTAATGTTAAAAATAGAAACAGAAATAAGAAACCGGCTTAATATATTGCTTTGTATTTAATTATTATCTGTCTGTATTTGATCAATAAATTATTATGTTAAGTACAAAAGTTGTTTGAACTTAAAAACATCTTTTTGCTGATAGTTTATAAATCCACTTGATATACTCGCATAATAGCTGCCAGTATTAAATTAACCTTTTAATTGTAACCAGTAGTATCTCACTTTCAAATCAAATAAAATCTTTTTTTCACTTTTCTAATTATATTATTGAGTTATAATATTACCACTACCATTGTCAGTGATCTTTGAATATTTCATGATTTATTGATCTTTAATTTGTAAGATTTATTATAAACATTGTACTTATTGGAGTAAAGGTTTTTGGTTCACATTCTGGATTTATTTACATCATTTACTCACTGTAATAAATAAATTGAACCAGTAGTCCACATGACACCCAACACTGGATATCAATAATCCTTTATAATAAATCTGCAAGTGTGGCTGTTGGTTTGTTTGTTACCTTTTTACACAGCATTAGAGAGGGATTGACGTGATTATTGGCATTGTTGTAGTTCAATGGTCTGAGACTGTTTTGGTGTTATTTTTATGCCAGAAAAATAAGTTCCCATGGGATAGCCTAAAAACTAAAGTATCACGCGGCGGAAGCCGCGGGCAAAAGCTAGTATGCCATAATTTACACAACATTTTTGGTAGAAGAAGACATTTGATACACAATCAGATATGAGAATTCTATTATTATAGTCGTAATTTGAAAAATACAGATGTTTCTTTGCAAATTGCAGCGGCTTTCACAGGCAAGGCTTGAAACCGGTTTAAAATTAACCAGAATTAAAATGTGTATAATATATATTGTTATCTGAAAGTCTAATAATCGAAAAGATATCTGAAAGTCTGCACTTTGCAAAAAAAATACCTGGTGTATTTTGATAAACTCAAGAAACTTAGTTGATCAATTAGGTACAAATAAAAATTACTGATTGGCCTATAGTGGACTAGATAGAGTGATTCAAGAGGAAGGTTTATATGTATAATAAACCTGTGCGAAGCCGGGGCGGGTCGCTATTAGACAATAATAATAATTGATGTAAAAATTGCTGCTACTAACTAAACTTCTATAACTTTCAGATGTCCTCCGAAAGCGAAAGTGACGATGATTACGTACCAGAAGAAAACCCAGAGAAGCTATCTGAAGAAGAATCAGCAGATGACGAGACTGAAAAACAATACGAGAACGAAGTCGAGCAGAAAGCTAAGAAAAGAAAACTGGCTAAAGAGAGCAAGGGTAAAAAGAAACGGCGAACTAAAGCCACCAGAGCGACTGTTGTAGAAGAAAAAGACGAAGAACCAGAGGAAAAAGCGACGGAACAACTCGATCCAGAAGAACAGAAGAAAAAAGAAGATGACTTGTGGGCGATGTTCCTTGATGGGACAGACACAAAGCCCAAGCCGAAAGATACTTCAAAACCTAGCACAGAATCTACCTCAACAGCATCACCTAAAACAGTAGTTAATAAGCCAGAATCTAAAGCTAAAAATGACGACGCAAAAGAAAAAGAGAAGAGAATATTCGAGTTTGCGGGAGAAACTATAGTAGTTGAAGATAATGTGATAAAAGAACGCATCAAAACTGGAGATAGTCCTGCCACAGGTAAACAGGATTCTATTAAAAAATACTAAATAATTCTAATGTAAAATCTCGTTGTTCGCTCCGCATCTGCAAGATGCGGAGGTTGCGCACGCAGCATACGTTCTTCCTATTCACTTTGCGTGCTTCTGACACAAGTAGATACAACTATACCTTTTGGAAGTTTTTGAGGTGCCTGTGTCTAGCTTTAAATGTTCTATAGCTGGATTTGTTAATGTTATCCAGTTTTTTTTTAATTCTGTGCAGTTCCATTGCTGGGCAAGTATGTTCCCCATTTTCTTCCACTTTGTGTTGTCCTGCGCTAAATAGCTATCCAGTCATATTTAAATCGCCTGAATTTCGTCACACCATCATGTCGGAAGGCTACCTCGTAATCGGTCAGAGGCACCCACTACATTGAGACCCTTGCCCTATTCATTTGGTTATTCTTTTAAATATTATTTCACAATAATAATCTTCCAGTATCGAAACTACCGACGAAATCATCCGTCGGTATTGCCGGCGTGCTGGGAGCTCTAAACAAAAAGAACAAGCTGTCCATTCTGGACAAGTCCAAACTCGACTGGACCACGCTGAAGAAGCAAGAGGGCATTGAAGAGGAGATACAAAGCCACAACAAGGGCAAGCAAGGGTAAGTTCGCAAAGGCCGGGTGGGTAGCCCTGGTGTCAGAGTTTTTAAGCCTCCTGAAAGCCTCTGGCATAGCTAAATGGTTAAAAGAACCGGTACCCACAATTTAACGTGTTATCCGAGCCACGGATGCGCTCAGTTGGAAATAACCGCCGCTGGTTGGTGAGCGGTGACAGCACACCCATGTAAAAACTGACAGTGCTGAACATTCCTTAACGATCGCTGACAAACACCTATTTAAACTACGCCATGAGAAACAAGGGTGAGTGGTGCATTGATGTGAATCTCATTTTAACCTGACTTCAAAAAAGGAGGTTCTCATTTCGACTATTTTTAGGGTTCCGTACCCAAAGGGAAAAACGGGACCCTATTACTAAGACTTCGATGTCCGTCTGTCCGTCTGTCACCGGGCTGAATCTCATGAACCATGATAGCTAGGCAGCTGAAATTTTCACAGATGATGTATTTCTGTTGCCGCTATAACAACAAATACTAAAAAGAGAATTAAATAAATATTTAAGGGGGGCTTCCATACAACAAACCTGAATTTTTAGACGTTTTTCGCTCTATATTAATAATAGTAACAGGTAGATGCTTGAAATTTTCACAGAATACTTAGTTTTATATTCACTTCAAAAATAAATAGTAAAATTAAAATAAAATAAATATTTAAGGGGGGCTCCCATACAGTACGGAACCCTCCGTGCGCGAGTCCGACTCGTACTTGGCCGATTTTTTGTCTATGTTATGCGATCAATCTCCCAATTATGCATGCATTATATATATGTTATGCATGAGGTTGCGTGTGTTTATTTACTTGTCTGTATGTATGTAGATGTGGTTACAAGTACACATGTGAAGCACCGCAATACTCGAGATCTCATTAGAGTCAAGGTTTGCAGTGCTTCGTTCTGTGAAAGTTATCAGGATTGTTTTTTTCATTCATGCACTTGTTGGTGTGTGTGAGTATGTGTATGTGTGTAAGTATGTGTTTATGTGTATGTGTGTAGAGGTGAGGGGCATTGGTGTGGATTGTACTTTCATGATAATATATAAAATAGGTTGAGGTAGAAAAACAACAATAATGTGAAAATTACTACATGGATCCGTGTAAACTATTTGAATTCTACAGGGTTACCCAGAACTGGTGTACTAAGCCGAAAGGAAGTGACTCAGGCCATCATTGTGAACAATTTTAACAATGATACCAACCCGGAATTTGAGAAAAAAAAAACAGCTTTTTCATGCATTTTGTCGATTCTGAGTTGCAGTTTTGTATGGAACAGCTGATTTTTTCTGAGTAAAAGTTATTCATAATGATGGTCTTAATCACCCCCTCTCGACTTAGTACCGGGCAAGCATAACCCTGTATACTTGCGTATTATCCTTCCTCCTTCCTTCCTTTCAGCCATAGGACGTCCACTGCTGAACATAGGCCTCCCCTAAAGATCTCCAATAAGACCGGGTGGTAGCGGCTTGCATCCAGCGCGAACCTGCGGTCTTGATGAGGTCGTCCGTCCACCTTGTGGGTGGACGTCCTACGCTGCGCTTGCCGGTACGTGGTCTCCACTCGAGGACTTTTCGACCCCATCGGTCATCAGTCCTCCGCGCTATGTGCCCTGCCCATTGCCACTTCAACCTGCCAATCCGCTGGGCTATGTCGGTAACCTTGGTTCTTCTACGGATCTCCTCATTTCTGATTCGATCGCGTAGAGAAACTCCGAGCATAGCCCTCTCCATGGCTCGTTGGGCTACTTGAAGCTTACTAATAAGGCCCATAGTGAGAGACCACGTTTCTGTGCCGTAAGTCATCACTGGCAACACACACTGGTCGAAAACTTTCGACTTGAGGCACTGAGGTATGTCGGACGAGAAGACGTTACGCAATTTTCCGAACGCTGCCCAGCCGAGTTGGATTCGGCGATTGGCCTCTTTCTTGAAGTCAGACCTACCTAACTGGACCACTTGTCCTAGGTAGACGTACGAGTCAACGACTTCAAGAACCGAGTTCCCAACTGAAATGGGGGTGGGTACAACATGGGAATTACACATGACCTTTGTCTTGTCCATGTTCATTTTAAGACCCACCTGTTGAGATACTCGATTGAGGCCTTCGAGCATCGTACTGAGTTCCTCCATCGACTTTGCCATGACTACGATATCGTCGGCAAACCGAAGGTGAGTGAGGTATTCGCCATTGATGTTGATGCCGAATCCTTTCCATTCCAGGAGCCTAAAGGCGTTCTCCAGAGTAGCAGTAAACAGTTTCGGAGATATAACATCTCCCTGTCTTACGCCTCTCTTCAAAGGGATCGCCTTGGAGCTCTCTTCCTGTACTCGGACCGACATAGTGGCGTTATTATACAAACACTTCAACACTTCGATATACCGATAGTCAATACGGCATCGTTGAAGAGACTCAAGCACAGCCCATGTCTCGACCGAATCAAAGGCTTTCTCATAGTCCACAAACGCTAAGCAAAGTGGCTGGTTATACTCCTCAGTCTTCTGTATAACCTGCCGCAGCGTATGTATGTGGTCCATGGTACTAAAGCCTTTTCGGAATCCGGCTTGTTCGGAAGGCTGGAAGTCATCAAGCCTGCGTTCGAGACGATTCGTAATGACTCTTGAAAACAACTTATAAACATGGCTCAGAAGCGAGATGGGTCTGTAATTCTTCAATAAGGTGTTGTCACCTTTTTTAAAGAATAGCACCACCACGCTTCTGTTCCATGCTTCTGGCGTTATGCCCTCGAGGACGACGGTGTTGAAAAGCTTCTGAAGGACTTTAAGTACCGGTTTACCACCCGCTTTCAGAAGCTCTGAAGTGATTCCGTCGTCACCCGGCGCCTTGTTGTTCTTAAGTTGGTTCAGGGCCATTCTAATCTCGTACAGGCTGATGTCCGGGATGTCTTCGGTGAAGTGTCGGGTCAGCTTGGCTCTTGGGTCTCTAGCCGCGCTGTTTACAGGCTTTGCTACCGAGGCGTATAGCTGTCCGTAGAACTTTTCGATCTCCTCCAATACCTCTGCCTTGGTCGACGCTGTACTGCCATCTTCTCTCTTCAGCTTTGTCAGCTGGCTTTGCCCAATAGACAAATGCCTTGCGAACACTTTGGAGCCTTTGTTCCGCTCTATCGTCTCCTTAATATGTTTGGTATTAAAGAGACGAATGTCGCACCGCACTGATTTTGAAATTTGTCTATTGAGCCGCCTGTATGACTTTGCATCATCGGAAGACTGCAGTCTTAGCGAGCGTCGTTCGGCCATGAGATTTAGAGTATGATCGGAAAATTTCCGAGGTCTATCAGAACGGCGGGGTCTAAAGAACTTAGAACCCACCGTTTGGACAGTTTCTACGAGCCCGTTATTGATCTCGTCCACAGACGCAAAGTTCTCCAGGCAAGCAAAGCGATTTGAGAGCTCGAGCTGAAAGTTCTCGGGGTTTTGTATATGAGCATGAGTAGGTCGGAGCGTAGACTTCATCAGGCGGGACCTTTCGAGTTTAACGTTAATATTCAGTTTGCCTCGCACGATTCTGTGATCACTACCGGTTTTTATCCTGTGGATCACGGAGACATCGTTGAATATCCGTTTCTCGCTAGTCATGATGAAGTCTATCTCATTTCTCGTAGAACCATCGGGGCTCATCCAGGTCCATTTCCTGTGAGGTGGCTTCTGAAAGAAAGAGTTCATCATGAAGAGTCCCTCTTTCTCCAGAAAATCTGCCAGCCTCTGGCCCCTGAGGTTCCGTTGCCCATATCCAAATTGCCCCACTCTCAACTCATCATCGCTTTTTTTTTTTTTTTTTTTGCGTATTATATTGTAGAACATTCCATAACCTTTGCTTCATATTTATTTTGAAGTTAAATACTGATTACTGAAATCAAATAACCGTTTCTTTTGTGTTCGCGCATATATAGGCACTGCGGGAGTCTGTTTTGCGTATTCTTCATTCGAAAATTAATGACAAATTTTCGCGCTCGTTATGCTTGCGCATATTAGCAGGACAGTGCTCTGCTTTGCTCATATCAATTTTAAAGTAATTTAAGAAATACCGAAAATTTTACGCGCTTGCTACGTTTGCGCATATCAGCAATGGAGTTGTCTGTTTTACTCATATCTGTTTTAAAATTATTGAATACCACGTGCCGGCTTGACGTTGAGTTCAGGGTCACCCTGTGTACTCATAGATTCTAATTTAAATAATTTTCCAGATATTTGGACCGGCGTGATTTCCTGGAACGCGCGGACATGCGGCAGTACGAGATCGAGCGCGACCTGCGCATGAGTCGACGGAGCAACCGATAGAACCTGCTGAAGACATCATACTACGAACATTCTCAAATAAATAGGAACCCAACAGCTACGTATCATTTTGTTTTATTTGTAGTCCTCTCCGTATTAGCGCAGCCTGTAGTGAACAAGTCGCCATTGCAATGGCCAACGGGGTTTGTAGACGTTGTAACGTATACGAAATCTTTAGTTACAGTAAGTAAATTTTTTTACAGCGCCCCTGGCGGAAATGAAGAAGAACTAACTAAAATGTATCGATGTCGTAGGAAGATTTGATAAACCGTTTTTTTGCAAAAATCTTAGGAATTTTTCAAAACACGGTTAAAGACATTAGGCCCAATTTTAAAGGCGCCGTCGTAAAAATAGCATTTTATAATAGTCTTCTCTCTTTCGGATGCACATAAGTGAAAAATAAACAGGCACATTTTAAATTACTATTAAAATTACGATGGTGCCTTTAAAATTGGGCCTAATGGCTAGGTATGTTATTTCTCTATCTTACTGAAAAAAGTTATGAATTTTGCAAAATTACTAGCTAGTTGCTTTAGTAAGATTAGATAACCTTAACTCTGATTGGCCTGATTTTAGTTGTCCGGAACAGGGTTGCCAACACCTACTTTCTGACTTCCCCACACAATGCTAGAGTTTATTAGAGTGTACAAAGAAGTTTCTAGGGTGGGCTCCGATAAGTGTCGAAAAGGGGAAACAAACGCGACTTAGCAGTGTGCACGTGTGACAGCCGCGACTTATAGGTGATGATGAATGTAGACTGAGCCGTGCAAACTATCGGACATCGTCATCTTGGGCTGATCTTGAGCGTTCAGACGTCCGAGAGCGATCTGGCGCGCCACGTCTCTAAAGACTGTGCACACTGCTAAGTCGCGACCGTCAGCCGCATCCGATAGTTTGTTTTCAGCTTAAGCCCATATGCATATATCAAAAGAACAAGGTGTGTAGGTAAGCTTACAGATCCGAGATAGCATGCTATATATATGCTTATTAAATAAAACAGGACGACCGCGTAATCAGATAACATTGATAGATTAAAGGATCAAAGATCTGTAACCCTGTTTTGGCAAATAGGTGCCAAAACACTCTAGTGTTGGCAAATCATCGGGTACGTTGGTGCCAAAAACTTACAAAAAGTCACTGACAGCTTAAGTCGGATCTGCCGGCGACTTGGCTGTCAAGTGTCAACAAACTAGGTCAGGAACGAGAACAAAAATATTAAAATTCGGTCGGAGTGAAATAAAATCACATAAAACCGTGTTAGACGGACTGGAGTCTTTCTTTGTCCAGCAAGCAGCCAACTGAGCGTACACGGGGTCGTAGGGGAAACAAGGCCGTAGCGGCGTCCTAACGAAGAAAACCACCGAAATCGAGTGAGAACAGGACCGCACGCCGACACCCTGGTTCCCCGAACGACGAACACCGTGCGACGTGGCGCAAGTTCGCTTGGCTGAACTGACTTCGAAACCTCGAAAAGAAACCCCTAAGACATTAGGGGTTTCTTTTTTTGTTCTACATATAGAAATTGTGGTCTACAACTGCACTCCAAGGCGCGGCAAGATCCTCCGGCACGTCCCTCACCGTGCGGCGACGTGGCCTCTTTCTGCGTCTCACCCCGAGACCGCTACTAGCTTCTTGCTGCTTCTCTCTGCGCGTTTCCGCCGTGGGCGACGTGGCTACCGGCCCGACTTGAATCTACCCCCGAGTATTATTGGTAACGCAGCCAACGGCTGCGCCTTTCTTACATTTCGTGCTGTGCTTTTATTACTCAATTAACTTAAATAATTAACTAACACAGAGCATATTTAAAATTGGTTGCAAACTCAGCGAAGTAGGTATTCGACCACACGCCCTGTTCTACCCTGATAGCCGGCAACTGTCAGCCCTTGTATTTTATGGACCTATAGTCCTGGCGCCCATTCTATTGTACCATTTAATTAGTAATTTAGTCTTAAGCCCCTCCGGCAATCAATAATCCTAAGTTTTTAATATTAAGCCCTTCCGGCACATAGATCATAAGGTGTCTCATACCGATCTACGCCCCTCAGGCATGTAACTTAAAATTAACTATAATAAAACCAACATTACTTACTTTATAACTTTTATTTATCACACCTTAGCTTTCTATCTACCTTACCTTTATGTGGAACGCTTTTACCTTATACCTCGGAAACGAGCTTAACACTTTTAAAAGCGTTACAGTGGCGCCTCAACTGGTTTTAAGCTGAATTTGCAATCAATTCATTATTAGGTAGGATCTGTTAGGCAGCTAGAATGTACTAACATACTAATAAACAAGAACAATTTTGAAAAAGAAATTTGTGTTCTTTTAATCCTTGTGTACCCTATAGCTGTAAGATTTAACAGAATAGGTATTGTAATTCTCATTTTTAGGCAGTTTTTGTATTTTCAGATTCATTGCTATAGTATACCTGCATTATTTTGTTAACAGTACCTACCTACATTATTCATTTTATTTGCATTGTTACAAAATAATGTACTGAAACAAAATTTTGTTAACAATACCTACCTACATTATACATTTTATTTGCATTATTGCAAAATAATGTACTGAAACTAAACTTTGTTAACAGTACTTACCTACATTATTCATTTTATTTGCATTGTTACAAAATAATGTACTGAAACAAAATTTTGTTAACATTACCTACCTACACTATTCATTTTATTTGCATTATTGCAAAATAATGTACTGAAACTAAACTTTGTTAACAGTACTTACCTACATTGTTCATTTTATCTGCATTGTCGCAAAGTATGTACTGTAAATAAATGCTAAAGTAGTTTTCACAAAGAAATTGTTGCGGTGAAATATTGTTTAATGTATTATGTTTATAGGATTAGTATAGATTGTGAACATAGCAGTTTGTAAGCAATAATTAGGCAACTTAAAACTACCTGCGCTAGTATTTTAGATATTTCAGACATTTGTAAGCTGATTCTGCAACCACTTTATTTAAACTATTACGACTTAGTCTCTGTTTGTCTAACTTAAATTGAATAACTTTTAAACTTAAACAGCACGATTTAATGTTCTTTCAAAAAAAAAATATTTTACTACCTCTTAGGAATATGCCGGAAACAAAGGGTTCAGTATATCGAATCATGTTCGACATTGAACATTTTGGTAACCGACATATTGTATTATTACTTTTACGATTACTTTACTAGTAATTCTATATCTTGGCACAATAGGCTCGATTCCAGAGTCACCACGTTAAAATTCTCTAAAGTTAGTGACTGCTTAAATTAAAGTTAATTAGTCAGAAACTGCTATTATAAAGGCACCACTTAGTTAAAAATTGAACGATGGCTAACTCTGTTTAGGTTCATCTAAAGGAAGTTCACAGATAAAAAAATGTACTTAAAAATAAAATGTAATGCCGTCTACACACCATCAAGTGACCGGCTTGACAGCGATTTAGTTCAATTTTTTAATATTATCTGTGGCTTCGTCGATTTAAAAATTAAGAAAGAGGTAGTCAGTGTTACAAGTTAATTACCACTTCCACATATTATTGCTTAAACAATTTTTATTATAGTATTTCGGGCTTCATAAATAAAAACATTTAAGCAAGTGACCTGGGGCTCTATTTTGAACTTCGAACGACTTCAACGTATACGGAACTTTCATAGATTTTATGAAGAATCCGTAGTAAAGTTCATTCTCCCTCCATACAAGCTCCCTACACGTCTGAACCGTACGAAAGTCAAAAGGGATGCCCCAGGGGCATGATTTTTAAGTTTCGTACACGACCGTATATGGAACTTGTATGAAAATGGCTAGGACGAATACGCAACATTACGGATTCTCCATACAATCTGTCAAAGTTCTGATGCGTTCGAAATTAAAAAATCGTGCCCCCGGGGCATTGTTTTTGACTTTCGTATTGGCTCGGCCGTATACGGAATTTGTATGAAGACAGCAAGGACGTAAACGTAACTTTACGGATTCTTTACACAATCTGTCGAAGTGCCGTAAGCGTACAAACCGTTCAAAGTTCAGAAATAGAGTCCCAGAAACATTATTTTTGACGTATGTAAGTATTAAACTTGTATGAAGACGGCTAGGTCATATACGCAACTTTGCGGATCTTTCGTACTATCTGTCAAAGTTAATACGTATACGTTTGAAAATCAGAAAAAGAGCCACAGACCACAGAACGCATTCAGTGCAAGTGCACAAATATGCAGCGCAAATGGTTTTTTTAGTAGAACAACTATCCGTCAATAGGATTTTAGTTTTGAGTAAAGTTTAGAGTTAATGTTGTTGTTAATCATAAGCGTATAAAATGCATACATTAATTTTAAAAAAATATTCATTTCCGCGATATAAAACTTTACCAAGATCGTTTGTATAACGTATTTCATCACATTAAAAACAAAACAACAACGTAAGACACCGGGACGAAAGTAAAGCCGGGGTTTTTTTAATTCATATTGTGGCAACACTCCCACCATTATTATATTTTACAAAACAAAATTGTTTGGTTTTTATTTCGTTTTGCTTTGCTAGGTACTTAGCTTTTAAGGTAAATAATAGTCCCAGCCAGTAAAACATAATTATAAAGGATCCAAAGGCGTTATCACACACAATAGGTATTGCTGCGGCGGACAAGAAATATGCATAAACGAATTGATCGTAATAAGATAACAAGGCTTTTTGAGCAGTTAATAAGCTAAACAGGCTGTAAATAGGTAGGTATTCGCTAATTACAGGAAAATACAGACTTCTATTGTCATCTTGTTTCCAGGAAAATAAACTTTTCTCAAAACTAAAAAAAGTTGTAAGTACCTATATAAATGTTGTTTTTATTTTCAGATCAGCAGCGGCTAAAACGTCTGCAGGTGGTCTACAGCACTTTCCAAGCTTACTACTAAAGATTACTACATTGAAAACACCAATGACGGTACTAAGACAAACCATGAGAAGTGAGCTTCAGTCAGGATCGGGCTATCTGCAGTTTGTAGCTAACATCACAGCTGACAAGATGTATGATTCGGTCTGTAAAATATTTATGTTCTAAATTAGCTACAAGCTGCACAAAACTCAAACCTTACGCAGCTGTTATGTGAGATTGTCAGGATTGGGTTTTGCACAGCTCGTAGCTAACTTCAAAGCAGCTAAAAAGTTAGATATAGCCTATAAAAGTCCTTAAACATTGTATTAATAGACCGAGACATACAACTAGGTAGCTATTATGTTCGGCTGGTACACTTATCCTAACCTAACCCAACCCTAAGCGCAGATGTGAAGTGAGCTTCAGTCAGGATCGGGCTATCCGCAGTTTGTAGCTAACATCACAGCCGACAAGTTGTATGATTCGGTCTGTAAATTGATTTAGCCTATAAAAGTCCTTAAATATTGTATAAATAGACCGAGACACACCACTAGGTAGCTGTTATGTTCGGCTGGTACACTAATCCCTACCAAGCTAGGTTAGATAAGAGTTGTGGATAACCAAAATCCTCACACAGATGCTATGTGAGCTTCAGTAAGGATTGGGAGCCTGTAGCTAACATCACTGCCGCCAAGTTGTATGATTCTACTGTGATGCTATAGTTTACATTTTAAGTTTTCTTACATAAATATATTATACATGATTAGTCATTACTACTATTTTTAACACATGATCTAAATTATTAATTGTAAATAAGTGTTTTGTTACATTCTACTTATTGATATAAATATTGTAACCTGACTTGTACATAAATAAGACACAAAATAAATGAATTTGGTGTTCTTGTGATCTTTTATTGGACTGTTATTTGTTAAGCTGAAGCTTACCTACTGAATACTAATATATTTTTAGTAATTAACTACCTTTATCAAGTGATAGGTAAAATAAAGCTGATGGGTAATAAAAAGTGATTGATATTAAAAACTGCCTGGTAATTGAATGACTGTATCGAATAATTATTTTTGTATTGAATTAAATCTTTTCTTATTTCTTTCTGTAGTTTTGCTTTGCCCTGCCAAGGAAAATACAAACCACAATACAATCAATAGTCTATCATTTATTTAGCCGATATAACAATCTGTATCTTCCTCATCTTGTTATGGCTCCTGGTTGAAGTCTTGACACGATGATCAATTTAGGATGATGATTACATATTAGGGCCATTACTATACATCGAACTGGTTCACAACTTCATAGTCTTGTTTCTAAAGTTGGTCATCGAGAGGTATCTGGAAATTAATTTAATCGATAAAAATGTGTATAACTACTACATAATTATTTGAAACGTAGAGTCAGTAACAAAAATACCAAAATGTACAAAACCTGATAGCGTTCTCTACATATATGTAGAACAAACAAGCAACCAGAACATGGGTACTGAATAACAACTTATAAAATGTAAGCAATAAATAATTATCAAATTACAACTATTACCCTAGTGCAATATTTCACTATTCTCGTTGGTATAGGTCGAATCAAACTTGTTAGCGACTGTGGATGTAGCTGCGAGCTGTGTGAACCCAGTCCTCATGCTGCTTGTAGGCTGACTGAAGTCAGGATTGGGTTTTGCGCTCCTTGTAGCATATTTCACAGCGGCCAAGAAGTTTGAGATCCGCCCGTAATGCCGGGTCCTATGTATGTTTTAGCAAATAGGGTTTTAAGTTTGTTTAACCCTTTCACTGCTGAAAACACACACGTCTGTGTTTTCGATTCTCACGCCCCGTGGCTACTACACACACCAGGCGTGTGCGGTAGCGTCTTCCCGCGCCTTGCGTGTGCGTTTTAGAATTAGCAGGCACCTTAAAAAAAGTACCTCAGCAGTGAAAGTGTTAAAGCACAATTCTACTGTCATAGGCAAGCTCACATAAGAATTATTAATGACATAGGCCTCCGCTAGAGATATCTAATAAGACTATATGGAAGCGGCTTACATTTAGTACAATCATGCAGTCTTGATAACATCTGTACACTTTGACATCCTACTTTGCACTTGCCGATTGTTGTGATCTTCATTTGAGAACTTGACTCTGTCAGTTGCCCAACTATGGGCCCTGCCGAGCCGACAGCTAATTCAACTTGTCAATCCGCAGAGCTATATTAATTACTTTGCTTCTTCTATGCATATCCTCATTTCTAATTGGATGTAATGGATAGCTTATTATAATTAGATAGCTACTATTAATACATTCCATCCATCCATCAGACATATGACGTCCACTGCTGGACATAGGTCTCCCCTATGGATCTCCAATAAGATCGGTTGGAACTGTTGGAAGCGGCTTGCATCTAGTGTGATCCTACGGATTAATAAATTGCATGGACAGAAATGTAACTAGGTAAATTACTTACCTAGTTAAATTTCTGTGTGTACAAATGTACTTCTTATCTTTGCTTTCCACAAAATGGTAATCCTTTCTTTGTTTCAACAAAAATGTGGTCGGTATGATGAGGTGGATTAATTTGACTCGTTAAGTCCAGCTGTTTCATTCTAGTTTTTGCTGAAAATCATTGTAAGACAGTTTCGTCAACATTTTTGTCATCGCGAATTCACATGAAATATAACTAAAATCAATATTTATAGGAACACCATCAGCTATGTTAAATGTAACTAAATACATTTAATTGGAGAAAAACACAGCATTTCTTCTTTATAACTTACTTTTGAGCTTAATTATTTTTAACCACCATCTAATTCGGTACTGGTTAAAAACATAACCTCAATTCATTAAAATTCTTAAAGATGACGTCAGACAGCTCTAAAAGTGTGTCTCCAGAATACCAAATTCGCCTAAATCTCTAAATGTAGTTAGATTTAGTTGGTTTTCATTCATTCGATTTAAAATTTGAATGTGACAGTGACAGTGACATTTCTAAATGGTGACTCCGTAATACGATTAGGATTTTTAGCAAATTTGAGGCCTTTAGGTCGGTTAGCTAGTTAGATGGTACCGCTATAATTGGCCCTATATTAGGGCCAATTATGGTGGTTACATTTAACATAGCTGATGGTGTTCCTATAAATATTGATTTTAGTTATATTTCATGTGAATTCGCGATGACAAAAATGTTGACGAAACTGTCTTACAATGATTTTCAGCAAAAACTAGAATGAAACAGCTGGACTTAACGAGTCAAATTAATCCACCTCATCATACCGACCACATTTTTGTTGAAACAAAGAAAGGATTACCATTTTGTGGAAAGCAAAGATAAGAAGTACATTTGTACACACAGAAATGTAACTAGGTAAGTAATTTACCTAGTTACATTTCTGTCCATGCAATTTATTAATCCGTAGGATCACACTAGATGCAAGCCGCTTCCAACCGATCTTATTGGAGATCCATAGGGGAGACCTATGTCCAGCAGTGGACGTCATATGTCTGATGGATGGATGGAATGTATTAATAGTAGCTATCTAATTATAATAAGCTATCCATTACATCCAATTAGAAATGAGGATATGCATAGAAGAAGCAAAGTAATTAATATAGCTCCGCGGATTGACAAGTTGAATTAGCTGTCGGCTCGGCAGGGCCCATAGTTGGGCAACTGACAGAGTCAAGTTCTCAAATGAAGATCACAACAATCGGCAAGTGCAAAGTAGGATGTCAAAGTGTACAGATGTTATCAAGACTGCATGATTGTACTAAATGTAAGCCGCTTCCATATAGTCTTATTAGATATCTCTAGCGGAGGCCTATGTCATTAATAATTCTTATGTGAGCTTGCCTATGACAGTAGAACTGTGCTTTAACCCTTTCACTGCTGAAAACACACACGTCTGTGTTTTCGATTCTCACGCCCCGCGGCTACTACACACACCAGGCGTGTGCGGTAGCGTCTTCCCGCGCCTTGCGTGTGCGTTTTAGAATTAGCAGGCACCTTAAAAAAAGTACTTCAGCAGTGAAAGGGTTAAACAAACTTAAAACCCTATTTGCTAAAACATACATAGGACCCGGCATTATGGGCGGATCTCAAACTTCTTGGCCGCTGTGAAATATGCTACAAGGAGCGCAAAACCCAATCCTGACTTCAGTCAGCCTTCAAACAGCATGAGGACTGGGTTCACACAGCTCGCAGCTACATCCACAGTCGCTAACAAGTTTGATTCGACCTATACCAGCGAGAATAGTGAAATATTGCACTAGGGTAATAGTTGTAATTTGATAATTATTTATTAGATTGATAATTATTTTTACATTTTATAAGTTGTTATTCAGTACCCATGTTCTGGTTGCTTGTTTGTTCTACATATATGTAGAGAACGCTATCAGGTTTTGTACATTTTGGTATTTTTGTTACTGACTCTACGTTTCAAATAATTATGTAGTAGTTATACACATTTTTATCGATTAAATTAATTTCCAGATACCGCTCGATGACCAACTTTAGAAACAAGACTAGGAAGTTGTGAACCAGTTCGATGTATAGTAATGGCCCTAATATGTAATCATCATCCTAAATTGATCATCGTGTCAAGACTTCAACCAGCCATAACAAGATGAGGAAGATACAGATTGTTATATCGGCTAAATAAATGATAGACTATTGATTATATTGTTATTTGTATTTTCCTTGGCAGGGCAAAGCAAAACTACAGAAAGAAATAAGAAAAGATTTAATTCAATACAAAAATAATTATTCGATACAGTCATTCAATTACCAGGCAGTTTTTAATATCAATCACTTTTTATTACCCATCAGCTTTATTTTACCTATCACTTGATAAAGGTAGTTAATTACTAAAAATATATTAGTATTCAGTAGGTAAGCTTCAGCTTAACAAATAACAGTCCAATAAAAGATCACAAGAACACCACATCAATTATAATATGAAATGCTTTCTTCTATAATAGGTATTCAAATTCATTTATTTTGTGTCTTATTTATGTACAAGTCAGGTTACAATATTTATATCAATAAGTAGAATGTAACAAAACACTTATTTACAATTAATAATTTAGAACATGTGTTAAAAATAGTAGTAATGACTAATCATGTATAATATATTTATGTAAGAAAACTTAAAATGTAAACTATAGCATCACTTAAGTAGAATCATACAACTTGGCGGCAGTGATGTTAGCTACAGGCTCCCAATCCTTACTGAAGCTCACATAGCATCTGTGTGAGGATTTTGGTTATCCACAACTCTTTTCTAACATAGCTTGGTAGGGATTAGTGTACCAGCCGAACATAACAGCTACCTGGTGGTGTGTCTCGGTCTATTTATACAATATTTAAGGACTTTTATAGGCTAAATCAACTTACAGACCGAATCATACAACTTGTCGGCTGTGATGTTAGCTACAAACTGCGGATAGCCCGATCCTGACTGAAGCTCACTTCACATCTGCGCTTAGGGTTGGGTTAGGTTAGGATAAGTGTACCAGCCGAACATAATAGCTACCTAGTTGTATGTCTCGGTCTATTAATACAATGTTTAAGGACTTTTATAGGCTATATCTAACTTTTTGGCTGCTTTGAAGTTAGCTACGAGCTGTGCAAAACCCAATCCTGACAATCTCACATAACAGCTGCGTAAGGTTTGAGTTTTGTGCAGCTTGTAGCTAATTTAGAACATAAATATTTTACAGACCGAATCATACATCTTGTCAGCTGTGATGTTAGCTACAAACTGCAGATAGCCCGATCCTGACTGAAGCTCACTTCACATCTGCGCTAGGGTTGGGTTGTCCGCAGCTTGCCGATAACATCACAGCCAAGTTTTACAATTGAACATTTAAGCAACCTGCATCTAGCACAAACACTGATATTTTACACAATTTCACATTTTAGGGAGTTTGTCTTAGTACCGTCATTGGTGTTTTCAATGTAGTAATCTTTAGTAGTAAGCTTGGAAAGTGCTGTAGACCACCTGCAGACGTTTTAGCCGCTGCTGATCTGAAAATAAAAACAACATTTATATAGGTACTTACAACTTTTTTAGTTTTGAGAAAAGTTTATTTTCCTGGAAACAAGATGACAATAGAAGTCTGTATTTTCCTGTAATTAGCGAATACCAACCTATTTACAGCCTGTTTAGCTTATTAACTGCTCAAAAAGCCTTGTTATCTTATTATGATCAATTCGTTTAAGCATATTTCTTGTCCGCCGCAGCAATACCTATTGTGTGTGATAACGCCTTTGGATCCTTTATATATATGTTTTACGCTGGCTGGGACTATTATTTACCGAAGCAAAGCAAAGCAAAACGAAATAAAAACCAAACAATTTTGTTTTGTAAAATATAATAATGGTGGGAGTGTTGCCACAATATGAATTTAAAAAACCCCGGCTTTACTTTCGTCCCGGTGTCTTACGTTGTTGTTTTGTTTTTAATGTGATGAAATACGTTATACAAACGATCTTGGTAAAGTTTTATATCGCGGAAATGAATATTTTTTTTAAATTAATGTATGCATTTTATACGCTTATGATTAACAACAACATTAACTCTAAACTTTACTCAAAACTAAAATCCTATTGACGGATAGTTGTTCTACTAAAAGAACCATTTGCGCTGCATATTTGTGCACTTGCACTGAATGCGTTCTGTGGTCTGTGGCTCTTTTTCTGATTTTCAAACGTATACGTATTAACTTTGACAGATAGTACGAAAGATCCGCAAAGTTGCGTATATGACCTAGCCGTCTTCATACAAGTTTAATACTTACATACGTCAAAAATAATGTTTCTGGGACTCTATTTCTGAACTTTGAACGGTTTGTACGCTTACGGCACTTCGACAGATTGTGTAAAGAATCCGTAAAGTTACGTTTACGTCCTTGCTGTCTTCATACAAATTCCGTATACGGCCGAGCCAATACGAAAGTCAAAAACAATGCCCCGGGGGCACGATTTTTTAATTTCGAACGCATCAGAACTTTGACAGATTGTATGGAGAATCCGTAATGTTGCGTATTCGTCCTAGCCATTTTCATACAAGTTCCATATACGGTCGTGTACGAAACTTAAAAATCATGCCCCTGGGGCATCCCTTTTGACTTTCGTACGGTTCAGACGTGTAGGGAGCTTGTATGGAGGGAGAATGAACTTTACTACGGATTCTTCATAAAATCTATGAAAGTTCCGTATACGTTGAAGTCGTTCGAAGTTCAAAATAGAGCCCCAGGTCACTTGCTTAAATGTTTTTATTTATGAAGCCCGAAATACTATAATAAAAATTGTTTAAGCAATAATATGTGGAAGTGGTAATTAACTTGTAACACTGACTACCTCTTTCTTAATTTTTAAATCGACGAAGCCACAGATAATATTAAAAAATTGAACTAAATCGCTGTCAAGCCGGTCACTTGATGGTGTGTAGACGGCATTACATTATATTTTTAAGTACATTTTTTTATCTGTGAACTTCCTTTAGATGAACCTAAACAGAGTTAGCCATCGTTCAATTTTTAACTAAGTGGTGCCTTTATAATAGCAGTTTCTGACTAATTAACTTTAATTTAAGCAGTCACTAACTTTAGAGAATTTTAACGTGGTGACTCTGGAATCGTGCCTTTTGTGAAAGAACATCACTTTGGCTTTGTAAAAATCGTCAACAGAACTGAGGAAGACCGTTAAATAAATTTTATTGAATTCATCAAAATACATCTTCAGTCTAGAGGAGGTGATCAGAATATTGTGATTAAACTATGTAATTATTAAACCTATGTCACTTCTACCAAACGTCTGGCCAGAACTTTGTATAGAGTATGAGCGTCCGGCCCCCACGGTCCTAAAGTCTCAACCCCAAACGGCACAAAATTGTACATCCTGTCTAAGGACCCATATTTGTGCCGTTTGAGGTTTTCCAGATCTATCGTGACCAGAGTGCTGGCATCTATTTCGCCCAAAAGCTGAGTATTGCTATTCAGCAAGGCCAGCATTCTGGCCGTGTTACTCTCAGCCGAGGGGCTTTTAGACTAGGTTTTATTTTATTTTGTGTTTTTTTTTTAGTTTAAGTTTTAGTATTAGTTTAGTCATAGCGGAAAGTGTTATTTGAGTTTTTTATTGTTTTTCTGTGTAAATAAAATACCCTGAACCTATGTAATAACGAAACGAACATGAAACATGACATGACAAGGACAACAAAAAGTGTACTTATTCCTACCAAGAGGGATAGCTTGGTAGGGATAAGTGTACCAGCCGAATATTTTCATGTCATGTTTCATGTTATTTTCGTTACTAGATAGGTTTACGCTTGATTACATACCTACTGCCTGACGCAGATAATTCCAGAGTCACCACGTTAAAATTCTCTAAAGTTAGTGACTGCTTAAATTAAAGTTATTTAGTCAGAAACTGCTATTATAAAGACACCACTTAGTTAAAAATTGAACGATGGCTAACTCTGTTTAGGTTCATCTAAAGGAAGTTCACAGATAAAAAAATGTACTTAAAAATATAATGTAATGCCGTCTACACACCATCAAGTGACCGGCTTGACAGCGATTTAGTTCAATTTTTTAATATTATCTGTGGCTTCGTCGATTTAAAAATTAAGAAAGAGGTAGTCAGTGTTACAAGTTAATTACCACTTCCACATATTATTGCTTAAACAATTTTTATAATAGTATTTCGGGCTTCATAAATAAAAACATTTAAGCAAGTGACCTGGGGCTCTATTTTGAACTTCGAACGACTTCAACGTATACGGAACTTTCATAGATTTTATGAAGAATCCGTAGTAAAGTTCATTCTCCCTCCATACAAGCTCCCTACACGTCTGAACCGTACGAAAGTCAAAAGGGATGCCCCAGGGGCATGATTTTTAAGTTTCGTACACGACCGTATATGGAACTTGTATGAAAATGGCTAGGACGAATACGCAACTTTACGGATTCTCCATACAATCTGTCAAAGTTCTGATGCGTTCGAAATTAAAAAATCGTGCCCCCGGGGTATTGTTTTTGACTTTCGTATTGGCTCGGCCGTATACGGAATTTGTATGAAGACAGCAAGAACGTAAACGTAACTTTACGGATTCTTTACACAATCTGTCGAAGTGCCGTAATCGTACAAACCGTTCAAAGTTCAGAAATAGAGTCCCAGAAACATTATTTTTGACGTAGGTAAGTATTAAACTTGTATGAAGACGGCTAGGTCATATACGCAACTTTGCGGATCTTTCGTACTATCTATCAAAGTTAATACGTATACGTTTGAAAATCAGAAAAAGAGCCACAGACCACAGAACGCATTCAGTGCAAGTGCACATATGCAGTGCAAATGGTTCTTTTAGTAGAACAACTATCCGTCAATAGGATTTTAGTTTTGAGTAAAGTTTAGAGTTAATGTTGTTGTTAATCATAAGCGTATAAAATGCATACATTAATTTAAAAAAAAAAATTCATTTCCGCAATATAAAACTTTACCAAGATCGTTTGTATAACGTATTTCATCACATTAAAAACAAAACAACAACGTAAGACACCTGGACGAAAGTAAAGCCGGGTGTTTTTTAATTCATATTGTGGCAACACTCCCACCATTATTATATTTTACAAAACAAAATTGTTTGGTTTTTATATTTCGTTTTGCTTTGCTACTTATCTTTCGGTAAATAATAGCCAGCGTAAAACATAAATATAAAGGATCCAAAGGCGTTATCACACACAATAGGTATTGCTGCGGCGGACAAGAAATATGCTTAAACGAATTGATTGTAATAAGATAACAAGGCTTTTTGAGCAGTTAATAAGCTAAACAGGCTGTAAATAGGTAGGTATTCGCTAATTACAGGAAAATACAGACTTCTATTGTCATCTTGTTTCCAGGAAAATAAACTTTTCTCAAAACTAAAAAAGTTGTAAGTATATAAATGTTGTTTTTATTTTCAGATCAGCAGCGGCTAAAATTTCGTCTGCAGGTGGTCTACAGCACTTTCCAAGCTTACTACTAAAGATTACTACATTAAAAACACCAATGACGGTACTAAGACAAACCATGAGAAGGCAAACTCCCTAAAACTGTGAAATTGTGTAAAATATCAGTGTTTGTGTCTGTTAGTGCTAGATGCAGGTTGCTTAAATGTTCAATTGTACAACTGTGATGTTAGCTACAAGCTGCGGACAACCCAACCCTAGCGCAGATGTGAAGTGAGCTTCAGTCAGGATCGGGCTATCTGCAGTTTGTAGCTAACATCACAGCTGACAAGATGTATGATTCGGTCTGTAAAATATTTATGTTCTAAATTAGCTACAAGCTGCACAAAACTCAAACCTTACGCAGCTGTTATGTGAGATTGTCAGGATTGGGTTTTGCACAGCTCGTAGCTAACTTCAAAGCAGCCAAAAAGTTAGATATAGCCTATAAAAGTCCTTAAACATTGTATTAATAGACCGAGACATACAACTAGGTAGCTATTATGTTCGGCTGGTACACTTATCCTAACCTAACCTAACCCAACCCTAAGCGCAGATGTGAAGTGAGCTTCAGTCAGGATCGGGCTATCCGCAGTTTGTAGCTAACATCACAGCCGACAAGTTGTATGATTCGGTCTGTAAATTGATTCGGTCTATAAGTTGATTTAGCCTATAAAAGTCCTTAAATATTGTATAAATAGACCGAGACACACCACTAGGTAGCTGTTATGTTCGGCTGGTACACTTATCCCTACCAAGCTATGTTAGATAAGAGTTGTGGATAACCAAAATCCTCACACAGATGCTATGTGAGCTTCAGTAAGGATTGGGAGCCTGTAGCTAACATCACTGCCGCCAAGTTGTATGATTCGACTTAAGTGATGCTATAGTTTACATTTTAAGTTTTCTTACATAAATATATTATCCATGATTAGTCATTACTACTATTTTTAACACAAGTTCTAAATTATTAATTGTAAATAAGTGGTTGTTTTGTTACATTCTACTTATTGATATAAATATTGTAACCTGACTTGTACATAAATAAGACACAAAATAAATGAATTTGAATATTATAGAAGAAAGCATTTCATATTATAATTGATGTGGTGTTCTTGTGATCTTTTATTGGACTGTTATTTGTTAAGCTGAAGCTTACCTACTGAATACTAATATATTTTTAGTAATTAACTACCTTTATCAAGTGATAGGTAAAATAAAGCTGATGGGTAATAAAAAGTGATTGATATTAAAAACTGCCTGGTAATTGAATGACTGTATCGAATAATTATTTTTGTATTGAATTAAATCTTTTCTTATTTCTTTCTGTAGTTTTGCTTTGCCCTGCCAAGGAAAATACAAACCACAATATAATCAATAGTCTATCATTTATTTAGCCAATATAACAATCTGTATCTTCCTCATCTTGTTATGGCTCCTGGTTGAAGTCTTGACACGATGATCAATTTAGGATGATGATTACATATTAGGGCCATTACTATACATCGAACTGGTTCACAACTTCCTAGTCTTGTTTCTAAGTTGGTCATCGAGAGGTATCTGGAAATTAATTTAATCGATAAAAATGTGTATAACTACTACATAATTATTTGAAACGTAGAGTCAGTAACAAAAATACCAAAATGTACAAAACCTGATAGCGTTCTCTACATATATGTAGAACAAACAAGCAACCAGAACATGGGTACTGAATAACAACTTATAAAATGTAAGCAATAAATAATTATCAAATTACAACTATTATCCTAGTGCAATATTTCACTATTCTCGCTGGTATAGGTCGAATCAAACTTGTTAGCGACTGTGGATGTAGCTGCGAGCTGTGTGAACCCAGTCCTCATGCTGCTTGTAGGCTGACTGAAGTCAGGATTGGGTTTTGCGCTCCTTGTAGCATATTTCACAGCGGCCAAGAAGTTTGAGATCCGCCCGTAATGCCGGGTCCTATGTATGTTTTAGCAAATAGGGTTTTAAGTTTGTTTAAAGCACAATTCTACTGTCATAGGCAAGCTCACATAAGAATTATTAATGACATAGGCCTCCGCTAGAGATATCTAATAAGACTATATGGAAGCGGCTTACATTTAGTACAATCATGCAGTCTTGATAACATCTGTACACTTTGACATCCTACTTTGCACTTGCCGATTGTTGTGATCTTCATTTGAGAATTTGACTCTGTCAGTTGCCCAACTATGGGCCCTGCCGAGCCGACAGCTAATTCAACTTGTCAATCCGCGGAGCTATATTAATTACTTTGCTTCTTCTATGCATATCCTCATTTCTAATTGGATGTAATGGATAGCTTATTATAATTAGATAGCTACTATTAATACATTCCATCAGACATATGACGTCCACTGCTGGACATAGGTCTCCCCTATGGATCTCCAATAAGATCGGTTGGAAGCGGCTTGCATCTAGTGTGATCCTACGGATTAATAAATTGCATGGACAGAAATGTAACTAGGTAAATTACTTACCTAGTTACATTTCTGTGTGTACAAATGTACTTCTTATCTTTGCTTTCCACAAAATGGTAATCCTTTCTTTGTTTCAACAAAAATGTGGTCGGTATGATGAGGTGGATTAATTTGACTCGTTAAGTCCAGCTGTTTCATTCTAGTTTTTGCTGAAAATCATTGTAAGACAGTTTCGTCAACATTTTTGTCATCGCGAATTCACATGAAATATAACTAAAATCAATATTTATAGGAACACCATCAGCTATGTTAAATGTAACTAAGTACATTTAATTGGAGAAAAACACAGCATTTCTTCTTTATAACTTACTTTTGAGCTTAATTATTTTTAACCACCATCTAATTCGGTACTGGTTAAAAACATAACCTCAATTCATTAAAATTCTTAAAGATGACGTCAGACAGCTCTAAAAGTGTGTCTCCAGAATACCAAATTCGCCTAAATCTCTAAATGTAGTTAGCTTTAGTTGGTTTTCATTCATTCGATTTAAAATTTGAATGTGACAGTGACAGTGACATTTCTAAATGGTGACTCCGTAATACGATTAGGATTTTTAGCAAATTTGAGGCCTTTAGGTCGGTTAGCTAGTTAGATGGTACCGCCATAATTGGCCCTAATAAAACAACAAAAACAGCACTATAATCATATATTGTTAGCTTCGACAACTCTCACAGCATGTTAGGTCACCATGCCTGAACCTGAAGCAAAACGTTTCAGACGTTATGAACTGATCCTAGTCTTCCAAGTAGGGACGTCTCTTATATTCTCATCTTCAGTAGAGAATCTTTATAGGATGATTCGCAGTCCTCTGGTAAACTTTTGTTCGTTCACTTTATTCACTAGGAACAGTCGATCACACACATGTTTGGAGAAATCTTTCAGATAGATTAGTATTGTTGCACATTCTATCGTTCCAGGAACCTGAAACAAGGAGAAACAATTGCAGTTACACTGTTTATAGCACTAAATTCTTGGAAAACAACGGTCAGAAGTTGTCATTTGCAATACTTACTGTAGCTTCGTTGATTATTCTGTTAGCAAACAAGGCGTTTGTAACAACGCTTTTGTTTTCTATAAGATTGTAGGAAAAACAATGTCAATTATGTTTTTATAATCTTTTACTAATTTACTGAAAAATATTATCAGTAAACAATATTAGAAACAATAATACTGCGTAATTTAATTTTGTTGTGAAATTTTTTTTCTCAATCTTTGACTGTTAACTTTTATCGCATAATTCGTGCCTGGAAACTAAGTCCTTAAGGATTTAATTTTTAAAATCGGTAGTAAAATTTTTTTTTCTTTCTTTCCCTTTAGAGCGCTCGGAGTGCAGTCCTTATGTCTTAAAAACTAAGATAAGCTATTATATTGTAGCCCTTAGTACCTTAATACTACACTTCTAAGCTAGAATAATAATATTTAGCTTCCTACTTTCGGTAGCAATATCATTCTAGCTTAGCTTAGAAATACTACTTTAAATAGACAATGCTACCCACTACCGGCAGTATTTGTACTATTTACTTGCTTATACTTACATGTACTACTTACTCAGTACTGTCCTACTATCTTCTAAAGATAGTACCTTGTATATTCTGTACGCAGTACTACGCAGTACTGTTGATAACTTGCTTCTACCCCTTGTGCTACCCCTAGTAGTACCTTACTTGACCCTTTTGTGTGCCCACTTCGTTGGACACCCAATGTACTACCCCTACAAGGTAGTACCTTTTGCTACACTCTAAAAGTTCCTCTTTACTCTAAAAGATGCCTCTTTGCTACTTTCTAAAAGTAGTACTTTAGCGTTGGTCCTGTCAACTAAAGGCAGTACCAATCTGCTATACTACCCCTATGTGGTAGTATCTCTTGCTCAGCCCTGCCCACTAACGGCAGTGCTGATGCCTCTTTGCTACTCTCTAAAAGTAGTATCTTAGCGTCGGTCCTGTCAACAGGCAAGTCCTGTAAAGGCAGTACCGA
The DNA here is from genome assembly GCA_964007245.1 of Hypomecis atomaria. Taxonomy (NCBI): domain Eukaryota; kingdom Metazoa; phylum Arthropoda; class Insecta; order Lepidoptera; family Geometridae; genus Hypomecis; species Hypomecis atomaria. The sequence continues at coordinate 13,638,550 of OZ023295.1, forward strand.
TTAGCACTCGCTACCCCCTAAAGGTAGACGATAAATAGAGCGGTGGTAGAACTCTTTAATTAAAGCCTATAACTACATACTAGACAATACAACAGAGCGGTGGTAGAACTCTTTAACTGAAGCCTATAACTACATACCTGACTACACTTAATCATTTAGCTGTGTCCACTAGTCTGATCCACTAAGTGGTCACACTAAATTATACTCCCATTTCTTTACTACACTAATAAGGTAGTGCACACCTTAAGTAGTAATGTTCCTTCAGTGCCCACTACGATGGTCACATCCTCAAGGCATTGCCTTCTTAAACTATCGGCGTCACCATTATTCTGTATACTGACACCGATGGTCACACCTGAATTGACTAATTTTTCATATCATAATAGTATGATTTCCCCGGCGATGACTTAAATAAGGGATTCCACCCTCAGGTAGGAAGAACCCCACTCCAAACTTTGACTTACCTATATTTATTTTTTAGCACTAACATGTAACAATAGTTACACCGTATCTTAAGTTTAGGTTATATGCACCTAGATTTAGAAGTGAAATACCCCTGACTTTGTAAACATTCAAATTCCAACAATTTTAGCTTCAGTAACCCATATTCGCTCAATTTTAAGCTCAATCTCCAGAAAAAAGCGGGCATTAGAATGCATATATTTTAGTAGCTTTGTTTCTTAGTTGTACTGGCAATACTTACCAAGTCAACCTCGAATCATGCTTAAATTAGAAATCGTGGTTAAAACAGTGCCTTAATTATGCTTGAGTCGGTCCTCGGGTTGGTCCAACATACTCCATAATTTTCGTGCATCCTTGTTTTACTTCTAACCACAGATTATGTGCTAACAAAAAAAATTTTGCTTAATTGATACCGCTTACAGGAAAATCTTATCAGTTAAAAACAAAGAAGCCATAATTATGCTTGAGTCAGTCCTCGGTTCTTGGTCCAACTGACTCCATAATTTGGTACCTTTATGTTTTTTAACAATCTTAAATTCCCTGCGGAGTCAAAGTAAGATTTCCACTCAGTTGTTTGCTTTCCTGATTATCTCACTCAACTCTAGAAAGTCAGGGTACTTTGACACTTTTTTTTTAGTTATAAGAATCTTTTATTTTTATCGTTTGGTCTGTATTTCGTCTGTTCGGCAAATAGCCACTAACTATTCTAGCGGCTAGGTTGCCCATTTCTTTGTTGCTCCCTACTCGTTCTTGTTGTTCTACTTTTCGGCTGAGGGCAGCCGTCGAATTCACTGCGTGAATTCTTTCCCCGGGTGGAGGGGTATTGTAACCCTGTTTTGGCAAATAGGTGCCAAAACACTCTAGTGTTGGCAAATCATCGGGTACGTTGGTGCCAAAAACTTACAAAAAGTCACTGACAGCTTAAGTCGGATCTGCCGGCGACTTGGCTGTCAAGTGTCAACAAACTAGGTCAGGAACGAGAACAAAATATTAAAATTCGGTCGGAGTGAAATAAAATCACATAAAACCGTGTTAGACGGACTGGAGTCTTTCTTTGTCCAGCAAGCAGCCAACTGAGCGTACACGGGGTCGTAGGGGAAACAAGGCCGTAGCGGCGTCCTAACGAAGAAAACCACCGAAATCGAGTGAGAACAGGACCGCACGCCGACACCCTGGTTCCCCGAACGACGAACACCGTGCGACGTGGCGCAAGTTCGCTTGGCTGAACTGACTTCGAAACCTCGAAAAGAAACCCCTAAGACATTAGGGGTTTCTTTTTTTGTTCTACATATAGAAATTGTGGTCTACAACTGCACTCCAAGGCGCGGCAAGCTCCTCCGGCGCGTCCCTCACCGTGCGGCGACGTGGCCTCTTTCTGCGTCTCACCCCGAGACCGCTACTAGCTTCTTGCTGCTTCTCTCTGCGCGTTTCCGCCGTGGGCGACGTGGCTACCGGCCCGACTTGAATCTACCCCCGAGTATTATTGGTAACGCAGCCAACGGCTGCGCCTTTCTTACATTTCGTGCTGTGCTTTTATTACTCAATTAACTTAAATAATTAACTAACACAGAGCATATTTAAAATTGGTTGCAAACTCAGCGAAGTAGGTATTCGACCACACGCCCTGTTCTACCCTGATAGCCGGCAACTGTCAGCCCTTGTATTTTATGGACCTATAGTCCTGGCGCCCATTCTATTGTACCATTTAATTAGTAATTTAGTCTTAAGCCCCTCCGGCAATCAATAATCCTAAGTTTTTAATATTAAGCCCTTCCGGCACATAGATCATAAGGTGTCTCATACCGATCTACGCCCCTCAGGCATGTAACTTAAAATTAACTATAATAAAACCAACATTACTTACTTTATAACTTTTATTTATCACACCTTAGCTTTCTATCTACCATACATTTTATGTTGAACGCTTTACCTACATACCTCAGAAACTAGCATCACACTTTAAAAGCGTTACAGATCTTGCCATTGATAACTGGAACTTAGGTACCTACTTAACAGTTCTAATTCTGACTAAATGTTACCTTACCTATTTTAGGGTTACATTAAAGTACTACGCTAATCCTAAAGGGCTTATCCACAAATGTTTCGAACTATCCGAGACTCACTACGAACAATTTTTGCTATAGAACCAACTGCGAAAAAAACAGTGATGAGCATAAAACACATCGGAATCTCAAAGTACATAGACAAACAATAACACTGGGCACATACCCTGAAGCCTGTGATTAGTATTTTTTTTAAAATAAAAAAATAAACAATAGCACTTCATTAGACAACCACATTACATATAAAAACACAGATTACAAGGACAAAGCAATACAAATATGTCTCAATATGACTAGCCTTGCCTAGACCTTATCGCATAACGCGATTTCTTCCAGGCAACCAAGTAATTGAACTGGTTTTAGGAACTTTTAAAACGTTACATGTTACTCTTTTCGGCATTTCCGTATTACCCCGCATATCGCCATATACACAGCAGTCAGCAACACAAAGCCCTGTACCAGTTCATTGTCCTGCCTGCAAATGGCCCGTTATAGCCAGTATCAATTCAAACTGCTTGGTGGTTGTGATGTTAGCTACAAACTGCGCAATACCCAATCCTGACTTAGGCTCACTTAACAGCTGCGCGAGGATTTGTTTTCGCACACCTTGTGGCTAACTTCACCGCTGTCAAGCAGTTTTATTCGGCATAATTATATGTATTAGTCTTATGAACTTGTATAACGGGCCATTTGCAGCCAGAACAAAGAACTGGTACAGGGCTTTGTGTTGCTATGATATATGCCGATATGCGGGGTAACACGGAAAAGGCACGCGACATGAAAGGTGTAACATTAGCCGCCTTACCACAAAATATTTAAACACGCTTTAAACACTGTTTAACCGTGCAATTTGTACTGTTAAACATTGTCTAAATCGTGCGTAAAACTTTTGTGGTAAGACGGCACATGTTACACCTTTCGGCATCGCGTGCCATTTCCGTGTTACCCCGCATATCGGCATATATCATAGCAACACAAAGCCCTGTACCAGTTCATTGTTCTGGCTGCAAATGGCCCGTTATGGCCAGTTTATGGGCCAACCAGTAAATGGTCTTATCTACAAATGTTCCGAGCTAATGGTAAATTACTTCTGGCACTAGCGCGAGAACTAGGTACTTTAGAGATTGGGGATCTTAGTGTTGTAGCTTACAGCCATACAGCGCAATAAACAAGGTGTCGTTTTGCGAAACTGCAGTCAGTAAGTTCGTATAGGCGATGTACAGGGTTATTCGTATTCAAATAGCATCCTTTTAGGGGCTTATTCTGTACATCAAAACTAACAACGTTTATTCTGCGACTTTTGTCTAAACTAAAAAAAAATCAGCTTTTCCAGCTGTCGAGGTTGAACGATATTTTTCTATTATTAAGTTCGGGATGCACCTTCCGCTGGGCGATTTAGTGACTAAGGCCGTTTTCTGACTTGTCGGTGCGGGAGCGGTGCGGATTCGTTTCGCTCGGTATACACGGTACCGAAAGCTTGCCGAGCGCCTATGTTTTAATGCGCGTCTTCTGATTGGCGCGGTGTGTGCGGGAGCGGGGAGGGATCGTTTCGTTTTACCGCGTCTCGGGATGCGTGTCCAGGCGCCGCTCGACATTTACCGCGCGAGGTCGTGCAAACAAGATGGCGTAGCGAGATATTCACGTCGTTTTAGTACTAGAAATTGAAAAGTATCCTGCATTGTATAATTATAAATTGGCGGAATATTCGAGAAAGTACGTTACAGAGAGGATTTGAAGTGAGATATCTTGGGAAAGTTCTTTAGCCGCAACAAAAAAATCGGCAATTAATATTATTTTCGATATAAGGATGACGCCAATAACGTTTTTTTTTTTACGTAGGCGATAAACATAATAACACGCCAAAATATCGTCATCACTAGAAGACGACATCTTCGGTACTGCAGAATTTTATACCGAGAATATACCGATAGGTGAGTAGGTGAAGGCATCGCGGTATCGTTTCGGTACAGACCTTACAGATCCCGCACCGCTCCCACACCGACAAGTCAGAAAACGGCCTAATTCGGAAATTGTCAAGTTTATCAATTTTTATTTCGTGCTATATTGTATAGTACCCTAATGTAATGTTTACTTTTTGACTTGTAACAAATGGTGTTATGAATAAATGACTATATGACTATATATTACTCCTGCCTTTTTTGCCCAGCAGTGGGACAGTACAGGTTAAATGGAGACCTTTGCCCAGCAGTGGGACAGTACAGGTTAAATAAAAAAAAAAAAATTTAAACGGATTAATTAAAAATTTTGTTTCAGGTTCATTCATATTTTGTAAACATACCTAAGCCTAACTTTTCTAACCTGACCTAACCATAGTCGAACCATGATACAGTTTGATGATTAATTACTAATTTTGTTTGTGATTTAATTTGGATTTTGAATAGTACCCTTAACTTACATTACTACGACAGAGCGGAATTACACTAAATATTTATTCAAAACAAGAATTTGAAGATGAACTTCCGCAAAGTAACGCCTGATTCAATAAAAAAAATTCTTCTCACATCAATTCGTACCTACCATATCGTATGCAACGAATTGTACCAACAGGTCAACAACGAGCAACTGGTCCGCAAGGCCCATTCTCTCAATCACAACAATGAGTGTGACTTTCAAACCAATCAGTGACAATCTGTGACTGCCAGTCATTCAGTAGCAAAGCTCGGTACGGGCGACACCGCGAAATGCAGTAAAATTTCAATCACACAGGTAATCAAAAACTATTTTCGGTGATATGCTACGCCTTGAAACGCTCACGGCGGCGCCGCTGTTGCGGTGAATAAGGCAGCATGTTGTTTTGTGTTCTTCCTTTCTGAGTAAAAAATAAAGTTCATTTTACGCAAGCTTATGATTCGCCATGCTGCAGAGTCCTTGACCTTTTCAAGCATCTTCGCACCGAGCAGCGACGCATTTTATTCTGACCCAGTTCTTAGACCTTAGGTCCGTGACATGAGGCGAAAAGGGGGTTTATACACCACCCAAAAAAACATTGATCAAGGTTGATAAGAGTATTATCTTCGTCAGAACTACCTAACCTAACCTAACCATATCATAAGATAGAGATTACAATACAACAACACTTTATTGACACTTTATTTATAGGAAAACATAACAGAAGAATCAAAGATACAAAAGGCACAAAAGGCGGTCTTATCGCTAAAAGCGATTTCTTCCAGACAACCTCCTTTGGATGTAAGGAAACGTATAGATGACAAGGTCGGTGGTGTAAACATAAAAAAAATAAACAATTGAAAATAAATAATAGGTACTGTTACTAGGTACATATTCCAATAAAAAAAAGATTAATAGGTACGGAAAATCGCAAGAAAAAGTGCGGGGCACTACTAGTATTTCCATATTTCCCGGAGCCTGGGCACTGCATCCAAATTAACACTGCGGTCGCAGTAAGCGATTCGCAGACATCTTGCTAATCAAGCTAAACAGTCTAAACAGTTCCACGGTGTCGCGCTGCCAGTTCCGAGCTTGCATTCGGCCTGTGCTGACTTTCGACTTATTCTTTATGCACCTATTCCGGTCGTGCTGATCGCAGTATTGCTTAATAATAGCGATCGTTTATTGGAATGTGTTGAAATAGGTCGTAACACAATACTCGTGCGTGGTAGGTAATAGTGGACGGAAATAGGGCCTGTGGACAATATGACGACTTATGGGAGGTGGACGGTGTACGATGGCCGTATGGACGGCGTTCAGGTATGCTCTTAGCCTTTTTTATTTTGATCTGGTTAGTGGTTGTTGACGAAGAAAGGTAAGTCAAGTTTTCTAGATTTCAACCTTAAGGGTCGCGGAGCCTTTTCGCATACCTAGTTCGCGAAGTCTGATCATGACTCAGTCTGATTTATATCTCTTCTCCATAGCATAAAACAAAATCGCTGCCCGCTATTACTAGAGAAAAACCTGAGAATTTTATTACTACCTATTAGTTATCAATACAATACATTTGAAATTTACTAACACTAAATCGACAAAGTCGCTTCCCGCTATAACTAGTAAAGAAAAACCTGAGATTTTTATTATTATTAGTTATCAATACAATAAATTTGAAATTTACAAACACTAAACCGACACAAAAAAATAGTTTCGTCTTTATCCTGAGAAAACTGTAGCTAGTTACCTAGCTACATATTTTCCAATATGGCAAAAACCATACGATAAATAATGTCGTTGCTTACTCTGTTATCAGTTTTACTACAAAACCAATGTTATTGACAATATGGAAATACAGAAATTAAACAAGCACATAAAAATTAACAGCGCAACTAAAACACGAATCTTGGCTATGAATTGCTAATATGTAGGTATTCCTGTATTCGATGATGAAACATGTTTATTTTACTTATTAGACGTTTTCATAAATGGTATGCGATGACTCTAGATCAGTAACTAACTAGGTATGCCTGCATATCATAGGTGTAACAGGCCTTCAGGCGGCTTAAAAAATTGTTACCTAGGCCACCCGGTCTATACGAACTACCTTTACCTTTTATCCGCTGAAGAATTTGAGCAGATAGGCACACAAGGTAGGGGTACCTAATGTTGTGTTCCTAATAAATAATACGCTAAAATATGTAGAGATCAGTAAAATTTGCACCTAGGTAGGTCTACCTACCTATATTTTTTTCCTAGCAAAGAGATGTCTCAATCTTAATGTTATAGATATCAACGTAATACTTACTAGTATTTTATTAATAGATCATTACTTATTTACTAGACCACCTAATATTTCTGTCGTCCTAATATTCCTAGACCGTGTCTTTGCCACAGATCGAGTTGGATATGGGCAAATAACGTATGATTGAAGTGTGACAGTGGAGGCAGACTTATCACTAAAAAGGTGCAAAAAGCAATACTACCAAAAACACTTTCATGTAAAATTTTGCCTAACGAGACAATATCTCGCACTATCAAAAAGTTATCAGATCTTATGTAGAGCCTCTAACTCTACATGCCCTAACATTTCCAAAATCTACTGTATCTGTACTGTATCAGCCTTTTTAATAGTCCACTGCAGGACGTACTCAGGCCTAAACACGAAGGGTGATTGGGCCATATCCACCACGCTGGCCCAGTGAGGGTTGGTGGATTCATACGGCATCGAATTTCTTTGTACTGACGTATGCAGGTTGCCTCACTATGTTTTCCTTCACCGAAAACCCAGTGGTGCTAAATTCCGTACATAAATTCCGAAAAACTCATTGGTACAGGATAGGGATTTGAACCCACGACCACACGATTGTAAGGCGGATGTCACTACCACTAGAGCACCACGGCTCTACGGCCAAACTCTACACCTTAGTTAAAATATGTAAAAGAAAAGTTGATAGGTAGTAAATAGTAAATACCTATCGGTTGGAAGCCGCTTGCACCCATCGCGCTCGTACTGCAGACTTAATCAGATTGTCTTGCAAGGTTACATACTAGTGGTAAAATGCCAATCGCACCTACAAATTACCTATAGAAGATATTCCATCTAAAATGTTAAAGCTGCCTAGTTAGTAGTTACCTAGATAATTTGCACGAGGCCATAGAACTCGCGATATTGTACAATTTGTACATGTCTACTAAGTAGACATCTAGTCTAGACCTAGCGGAGATCTAATTACACACGTAACATCCTACTTATATAACGTAATTAGCTGCGCCCCGCGGTGTTACCCGCGTAAGCCCGAGATAAAAAGTAGCCTATGGTCTAAGCTACTTTCATACCGAATCATCGGTTAAAATCGATTCAGCCGTCTGTGCGTGAAAGAGTAACAAACATCCATCCATACTTACAAACTTTCGTGTTTATAATATTAGTAGGATGCCAATAATTACACAACTATTACCCACAGAGCATAACAAACCATTTGTGTATATATAAATATGCGCTCTGCCGCCCTCACACCTCGTAAACATACATTTTGCGATTCATGAGTATTTACTACATAATGTCTCGCGCGCCGGGTAAAGCGAAGGCCTGTCCATAGATCTCTATGTACGAAACATTATCAAACGGTGTCCGTTGAGCAAGAGCCTACGTTCATTCAAGAACCACCCACGTAATAAATTAGAAGGCTCATAGGACAACTCCTACTTAAAGTCAAAGGTGTAAATGTGAGTGAGTAAAAGCACACATATTTAAATTTTATACGGAGATTGGATAATATGATTTAAAAAAAAAACCTTCACCTTAGACTTTCTCGGATTACTGCTAAGAAATATCCTCCATTCAACTCCTCTCAATTAAAATAATAATATTAACTAAATCAAAAGAACTTTGCAAAAGTAAAGAAGCGCTACAATTGGGACTCAAAATGTACAAAATTTGTATACAAATCAAAATGAGTTCATCTCATTACGTTGCCTAAAAATCTAACAGTCCGATATACCTACAAGTAAAACTTATAAACACTCTTTTTACTCCGGGTGTCTCATTAAAATAACAGTAAGTAGAGTAGGCATGCTATGCGTTATACCTTTTATTTTTTTATTTGCAAAGTTTGCGATATAGCATGATGCCATGATGATGCGATAACTGAATATGGGTGATTCACCACATTTCGATGTCACTGGTTTTACTTGAAAAAAATAGAAACAAGCTTATTTAATTTTCAGAACCAAAAGCCAAATTACCTGATACCTACATCTACAAGTAAACCTAGATTCCTAGATCTGAGTACCTACTGTCCATTCATAAAACCCACGAGAAGGCCTAAGGACACCACGGTCTAGTAAGCTACGCTGTTGACGTAACCAGGCATCAGGGTTGTTACACTTTCAGATAAACATAGAAATATTAATTAAAAATAAGTATTCACGAGTAACATTTATTCACATTTTTTATAATTAACTACATGTGCTTTGCACCTTCGCCATATTTTACTTACATTTATTTAAAAATTTTATTACGGGGTCATCCATAATTGTTTTTAGTAGATTCATTTGTCACTCTCCCTTTTACGGCAGGGGTTAAAAAACACTTTTGATCTGCACAGTGTACACTACTGTCACTCAATCAAATTTCGAATCGAGTAGTTCGATATTGATGCGTTTTTTTGTCTGAAACCAGAGGCTTCTTACTGTACCGGATTATTTCAATAGTCCACTGTTGAACATAGGCCCAGTGCGGGTTGATGGATTATGTTTCTTAGCTATGTTACGATTACTTACATATTTATTTTTCTTATTGTTTTTTTTGAAGTGGAAACTTCTTTGGCGGCGTTGTTCACTTTTTGGGATCGGTAAAAATGTTAAACTCGCGCCAGGACAGACGCGTAAGCTGATCGAAAATTCGTAGGACGGAGCGAAAGTTTTCACTTCTGCCGGCACTCCCGGTGTGTACGATTCTTTTTTTTATAACGGTTAACAACCCTATCTGAGCCAGTCAACGCGACTGCGGAAAGGAAAAGTGGGCGATAACCTCGCGCGCCCACGCCGCGCTCCACTCCTGCGCACCCTTCCAAAATTTGCAACACAAAGATGGACGCTCGCTGCTCCCAATACATTAGTTAGCAGGACGGCTACTGATCTGATACCTGCTCTGCTGCTTGTGTTTATTCGGCTTTCTATGCTAAAGTTGATTCTATCCTTAACATCCTTACTAATATGTATTTATAAATCCAAAGTGTGTTTGTTGGTTTGTTATGTTACTCTTTCACGCACCAACAGAGCAACGGATAGACTTGATTTTTGGCATAGATATAGTTCAAAGATTGAAAGTGGCATTTTTATCCCGATATAATTATTTTTTGCAAAATATAGCAAAACCGCCTTCCATCTTGTATACATTTCGAATATTTCTCTAGGATCGTTTGCTGAGCCGTTTTTAAAAATCAACAATAATGATTTTTAGAAACACCTCAGCCGATTTCTGTAAAATTTTAATGGGACCACCTCGGGAGTTTGCCCTTTCGAACTAAAAATAATTTTTCGATTCGGTTCACAGTTGGCGAAACTATCGATGAACATACACAAAAAAAATACATACATACGAACAAAAAACCTCCTCCTTTTTGGAAGTCGGTTAAAAATAAAAAGTTTCTGAGAATAGCACAAAAATTAATTTATTATTAAAAATTAATCCCTATTTCCCTTGGTCACGTCACGAAATTATGCGTCAAGGGCTATACGGGTTTCGCTAATTTTTAATTTGTTGTATTTCCTATAGTTAGGAAAAGGTTCTTGGGAAAGTTAAAAAAGAAAAAGTTAAGAAAGTTGTACGAAAAATTAGAAAACTTCAGGACAACGTCTATCGAGGCAGATAATCTAGTAAAAAACAAGTATACCTAAGCACAAGAAATGTCTATAAATTACTAATATCAATGATGTGTAGATGAAAATGCGTATCAAGGTTGTCTGTAAGAGCCTTAGCGATAAGTCCGCCTTGTGCGTCCGACGCAAAAAAGTCTAACACTAATAAACCCTAAACCGGAAGTCGGTATTGCGATTTTTTGCGAAAAATAATTATGACATTTAACGGACTCTGCGTCAAATCAGAGTTCCTTAATAGAGTTAAGCTCTATAGAAGTGGTTCAGAACTCTCGTTAGTCGAGTTTGTATTTAAATTGCTGCCTTGTTTAGTTCGTGCCATAAAAACTTTAAGATTGGACGGCGAAAGCGGCCGGCTCTATTAAACTTGATAAAACTTTGAAACTAGTTATCGAGACCATGGTAGTTTGACCCTTTACCTGCGAACGGAGATGAGGAAGAAAAAACTTTTCTAGGGTACCGGATACCATATGTTCAAAACAGTTTTACTTAATTTTACTTTGGGATTTGGTTCACTCTCAGAAGTTATGAATAATCGGCCAAGTACGAGCCGGACTCGCGCACGGAGGGTTCCGTACTATATGGGAGCCCCCCTTAAATATTTATTTTATTTTAATTTTATTATTTATTATTGAAGTGAATATAAAACTAAATATTCTGTGAAAATTTCAAGCATCTACCTGTTACCATTATTAATATAGAGCGGAAAAACGTCTAAAAATCAGGTTTATTGTATGGGAGCCCCCCTTAAATATTTATTTTATTTTATTTTTAGTATTTGTTGTTATAGCGGCAACAGAAATACATCATTTGTAAAAATTTCAGCTGCCTAGCTATCATGGTTCATGAGATACAGCCCGGTGATAGACAGACAGACAGACAGACGGACAGACGTACAGACGGACATTGAAGTCTTAGTAATAGGGTCCCGTTTTTCCCTTTGGGTACGGAACCCTAAAAAGCGAAACAAATGTTATCCTAGTGTGAATTATAAACTTTTAATGAATGATTTGACCACATACTGCCTGATCATAAAAACATTTCTAACCTCCTTTTTAGAGCAGTAGGTGTAGGTACGAGTAATTAGGTACCTACAGGTTGTATCAATATATCGTATTAGAATGATTTAATTTCATTTAAGTATTCATGTTTCCACAGAGTACAAGTATCTGTATGCCTACCGTAGGTAAGTACACGTAGGTATTCATTAAGAGTAACAGAACTATTTCATAATGTGTGAAAATATTTTTTGTGATTATTACAATTTAGGAATCTGTTTACTGTACTGTACTGTGCCAGCCTTTTTAATAGTCCACTGCAGGACGTAGGCCTACCCACGAAGGGTGATTGATTGCCCATATCCACCACGCTGGCCCAGTGCGGGTTGGTGGATTCACACACGCCATCGAATTTCTTCTACGGACGTATGCAGGTTGCCTCGCGATGTTTTTCCTTCACCGAAAACCCAGTGGTGTGAAATTCCGTACATAAGTTTCAAAGAAACTCATTGGTACGGGACCGGGATTGAACCCACGACCTCAAGAATGACAGGCCAGCGTTACAACCACTAGACCACCACGGCTTCATCTGTTTACATTTGCTTTTGAATAGGTCCATGAGTGGGTTTTCGACAGATTTTGAGCTAGGCGTACCTACTAAGCTTCGCAAAGATAGTCTAACTAGATACTTCCAAGTAAAAATTTGAGTTACTCGTATAATAAAAAAAAATTAAACATGATTTCAATACCTTCCTGCGGAGTGCTCCGTTCCAGCAGTGGGACGAATACAAACCGCCTACAAACGGCTGGAACTCTCAGTCCTGGGTAAAGCCCAGGAGTTTTTATTCAACTGTTCACATTTTCACAAAAGGAAATCCTGGCACAGACCTGCTCGTCCAGGCGGTCAGTGGCGCTCAAACAAACAGAATGTTCGATAATTGTCCCTCGAAACAAGGAGGCTATTGTCGTCATTCCATAATATTTGCTCAGGTGCATGTGTTGAATGAGCCCACCTCTATATAGCGTGACACGGCTTTGATTAGGTTCCAGTCGTGACTGGTTACATATTAGAGTACTTAGGTCCACCGGTTGTGGCCACTGTCCCGGTTTTGGCCATTTGATATGAAAATTGCCTAAATAGATTTTAAACTTTATAACACCATAAATGGGATGGGTGAATATCTGTTTAAAAATATTTTAACAATATTACTATTTTAATATTAAAATCATCAATATGATTCGTTTGTTTTGTTGTTTATGTATTGTACCTACCTCTTATTTTTGTTGCAAATAAATTTCTGTGTTAAAATTCAAAGTAGCTAAAAATTACACCACAACCGTTACACCTACTATGTCTGTACTACTCTATTTTTTAAATTATTACTTTATTTCAGAATATAATTATATTGTGAACTAGCTGACCCGACAGACTTCGTCCTGTCAAAAAGATTTGTAATGTGGCAGTTTTTGTGCCTACGTATTTTAAAAAAATCTCCTGAACAGAACCGTCACCCTGGTGATAGGGCGTTGTGAATAAAAAATAATTAAATAAAACATATATAAGGATTTAAAAGTAAGTAATCGCTTTATTGTTAATCACGTGAATCATAATTATTATTATTATCATTGTAGTGCTTTGTGATATACGATGTTTTTTGTTTGATTACCTGGCGCATAGATAAACAAATCTGATGGTTTTCCAACACGGGAACAGGCAACATACAATTGACCACGTGAGAAACATGGGTTTTCTAGATTAATACCACAAACACTTAATGATTGCCCCTGGGACTTGTTTATAGTCATAGCAAAAGCAAGCCGCACTGGAAACTGTAGTCGTTTAAACTCAAATGGCACATCAGTCGGAATCATTGGGATGCGCGGTATGAGAACATCTTCTCCTTTATACTTTCCTTTGAGTATAGTTGCTTCTATCACATTGTTTAGTAATTGTTTTATCGCTAACCGTGTACCGTTGCAAAGACGCGGTTGGTTGATATTTCGCAACATTATAACCACCGATCCAACCTTTAATTGAAGATTGTGAGGTGGCAATCCTGGCAAATCCAGCGAGTTTAAAAATTCCGGTGGATAGTTGACTACATCATCTTGATTAGTAGCCGAATCAACTGATTTATATATCCTCAATTCGCCTGTAATTTGTTCTTGAATTTTGAAATTTAATTCATTTACATCTATGTTTTTTGCAGCCAGTATAGCTCGTTCGCTCAACCAATCATGGTTTCTGTAATTTTGAGAAACATCTGGAAACACCTTCTGAATAAGTTCATCTTTTGATCGAGTTAACTGACAAAAACTTTGAGGAAAGTTAATGCAGCCAGTCAACATGTCTATAGGAAATTTGCCATTACCAATGTCAATGAGTTGTTTAGAGAATATGTTTCCAGATTGGTCATTTTGCAACTCGACACGCATATTCTTGCTTAAATGAAGTACTTTGACATATTTCCACAAATTGGAGGACTTTAGACATGCATTGAGTTCATCAGCTGGCGTTGATCGTGGAATCACTGGCAATGTTTGACGAAAATCTCCTGCTAATAAAATCATTGCACCACCAAATCGGTTATTATTGCTCCGTAGATCTTTTAAGGTTCTGTCTAAAGCCTCCAAAGATTTTTTATGTGTCATCGTGCATTCATCCCAAACAATCAATTTACATTGCTGCAAAACCTTTGCCATTGCAGAGTTCTTCGAAACGTTGCAGGTTGGAGTTTCCTTGCTTTGCATATTTAATGGTAATTTTAGTGCTGAATGGGCTGTTCGACCACCTTCAAGCAAAGTTGCTGCGATTCCCGACGAAGCGAGTGCAAGTGCAATTTTATTTTGTGAGCGAATTGTTGCTAATATTAATGAAATCAAAAAAGTTTTTCCTGTACCACCAGGTGCATCTAAGAAGTAAATCCCTCCAGTTTCATCATTTGTTACTTTCATAAGAGTTTCAAATACATACTTCTGTTGTTCATTTAACAGTGGAAGATTTGTTTGAATTAATTCTTTCAAAGCGTTGAGATCATACAGTCTTTCTCGATGCAACTCTTGTTTAAAAGCGTCATGCATTGGACGATTGGGCGCGGTCAGGCCTAATTGAATTAATAGTTTGTTTGACATTATCAAGCACATGTCCTCAATTGAAATCAATGCTTCATTGTAAATTTCTTCACTGATTTGTATATTTGGATTTCCCATTCTATTCCGTATTTGATACAAAATATCATCACACATATAATCTTTGTACTTGATCCACAAATGAATTGGGTTTGATGGGAAGCATGTAGATATGATTATAGAAAACAATGTTCGTATTTGATGAGCGTGTGATGATATTACAGCATCATTGAGAGTTTGATCCCAATGAGCGTCCTTTCAAGCAATTGCAAACGTTGACAGGCTTCTCTGTAGGATCCACACAATTCACCATCAACAGTTCGTAACTGTTGGAATGATGTTGGGCCACGTACATTGACTAATAGCAGTCGTAAATAAAAACATTCATCATTGCTTGGATGTACTGAATAAATCCGGCCAATCGCATCGGTGGAATATACATCTGTATAACCTGGAACTGGTTTTCCTTGTTTCCGTCGTATAAATCTCCTTGAGGATTGATTCCAGGTATAATATTTTGGCATTTCAGAATAGAGCAATGTTTGTGCGAAATCATCGTTTTGGCATGTCTCAAAAAAACTGGTTAATGTAGTAGATGGTGGCTGAGCAGCTCTTTGTACTGCGTTCTGTGCTGTAAAATACACTCTTTGTCCATTTTCTAAATGCACAGCTAAGTAAACAACAGAAGGGTGTCTCTCATGAATAGGAAAAGAAAATATTCGCCAAACATAGAACCAATAACAACACATTGGTAGTTACTGTAGTCAATTGACACATCGTAACTGAAAGCAGCTCGATTCAAACTTGCGCGATTATTAGTTGAATGTCGCGCTCGCGCTTCACGCGTTTGTGATATCCGAATTCTTTCACGTTCATTTCCGTCGTCACGTTCTTGTGCAGTACGATTAGATCGGTAATTAGCTTGGTTTGTAGCATTTCTGGTTCTTCTACCTAAATTGCTTCGTCTTATGGGAGGCATATCAAATATAAATTATTTTTTCACTAATCACGAACTAAACAAACACTAACTAACTAAACACTCTGCACAAAACACGATATAGGTACGAATTTGTTTCGTGTATCAGTTGACAAAAGCAAACTCAGTAGATTAGGTAACAGACAACTTTTTTTTTTTTTAAATTTGATATGACTTGAAGTCAAATCTTTTTAAGCCGTACGAATTGTTTTATTTATTTAAAATTTGTATATTAAAAATAATAAAACACTGTTGGTAACGCGATTTTTGTTTGACTGGTGTAATGACGTGGAAACTGATGCATTTTATCTCGCGTGCCGAAACTAATACAAAAGAAACGCGAGTTTCGGAACGCGACATTAAACTCCTCCAACTATGTATTCTGTGCTCCAACGCACACACGCACATTGTTTTGATAGATATGATCTTTGACGTTAGGAACACACCTACATTGCTTAGACAACAGTGAGTGCTTGTAATTTAATATGAACTTTATACCATAGCAATAAAGCTCAAATTGACTACGTTTTAGTTAGAAATCATTTGTATGGGAAAAAGAAAAGGGCTATTTTTAAGGTTTTTCCAGCAATAATTCTAATTTTTCTCGCCGTAAAAACCATCCTTGAACTTCAACGAACATTTTAAAAAAAGATTTGGCCAAATTGGTCCAGGCGTTGTTGAGTTATGCGCTTACCAACACATTTTGCGATTCATTTTTATATTATAAGATTGTATGGACTTGCCATACAATTTAACTAATTTAATAACTAATATAAATGAAAAATTTAAAACACATTGACAACCATTTTGGGCACATTTGAGGAATTTTGGTTCTTCCATCCCCACTTTAACCCACCATAACTCTTAAACGGCTCAATCGATTTTTATAAAACATAGCTAAGAACACTCTCGATTAAGTCTCCTTTCATCCAAAAGAAACTAAACTGAAATCGGTTCAGTGGTTCGGGCGCTATGATGCCACAGACAGACAGACAGACACACAGACAGACAGACACGTCAAACTTATAACACCCCTCTTTTGCGTCGGGGGTTAAAAAACAATAGTTACAAGTAATTTAAAAAATATTTACCTAAATAAGAACAGCAGGTACGCTGAAAGTATCACGGCTCGTATCGAGAAAAAAAATCCACAGAGTTGACAGTTTCTTCGTAGCTCGTCAGTTACTTCGTAGACAATACGTCAGCTGTAGTTCCATTTCCGACCACGTCTATCCTGAGCCATGTGGCTCGTCTTGTTACTTTACTACAAGAGAGACCGTAGACGGTGTAGCGAGTAGAGTCGAGAGTAGAAAGTAGTGCGCATGTCTACGGGCGCTCGATATCCGCACTACGCCCCCACGTGTCCCGACCACGGGACCCTGGGGTTGCCATTGCAATTTGGAATTTACCCTCTTAACTATGACGTTTTTAACCGCGCTGTCATTCTAATTGAATGTTAACCACACTGAGGAAAAATGGTTATCTATCACGCTCGCGTATTTTCGTCATTGTGCAGTTTATACAATGTTTAATGATAAGCCAGTACCTTTCTGGTATTTCTATACCGTAATATGTAGGTAGATATGGAATGTTCACATATTATTATGGATAAAATTGTGATCGAGGCGGAAATAAGTTTAGAAAATAATTTATAATGGAACGCCTTTTCTCCATTAGAAATTCTGTGCAATTTATTAAAACGTCTTAGAACGTCCAGTTTTTGATTGCTCAATAAATAATTTTAAGCAAAAAAATTTATAGATTTATTCATTCACAGTACTTTAGTGCCATTACCTATTTGATAACTAACTACTATTTTCCCATCAATATGGGTAAACTTTGAGGAGAGTAATAAAAACCACACACTTGTGTAAACAGTGCGCATGGAAGACTTGTAAAAGTCATATAAGAAATGCACTTATTCATTCCATTTTATCAACACCGTAAGAAAAATGAATAGTTGAAACCATACGATATGAAACCACACGTAGCTATCGAGTGGAATGAACGGACCCTGCCTGAGCAGTGTCAAAAGTTCTCTAGTTTCATGGAGGTACTCTGCATATTCCGACATCCCAATCCAGGTTTAAACTCCGTTTAAAAGCGGGAAGTTTTCAAATGGCAACACGTTCACCCGAAAGGAGTGCTCCTGTAGGAAAGCAGGGAAGCTCGGAGGCTGCGTGCGAGCTGCGCCGGATCGTAGCGAACGGGTCGCGGGGCCGCGGCGGGCTGACACCGGCGCCAGTCGCATGCTCGCGCCGCGCCGGGCGCCCGTCACTCGCGATCACACACGCCGCTACGATCGGATTTGTTTTCTTCACCATTCTCCGAGCGATCTGCACCACCTGAATGAACATCACCCGGATTTGAGTGGAAGTGAACACCACCACAGATAAAATCAAATTTTCTGCGTGGAAGAATTTTCTGTCGTGTTTTTTTGGATTCGGAAAAGTGTTTTTCTTGTTTGTGTGGGGGAGAACGGGGCGGGTTGGCGGCGGTCGGTGGATGGTGCGGCGCGGGCGAGCGCCGGGGCGCGGCCGGCGGCGCCGTTGACAAAATGTCGATACCCCTCAGCCGGGAGACTGGGCTCTCCTCACAGGTGAGTCGATGTCTTATCGGGGGTTATCAATGCACCTTGCATCACTGTCATGTATCGTCGCCTGACTGCGGGAAGTCATTGAGTCACGAGTGCACTAGTGACATTTATCTAATCAAAATGAGTTGATGCCAGTGGTTTTTGTACAGGTTCAAAACATTATGGCATTTGGGAATTTTTAATATTGATTATGTGAGCAATTGAATCAACATTGTGTTATGGTTTTTAATTTAAGCTAGCGCAGAAAATTGTGTTTTGGCTGAAGGTTTGAAGAAATTAAGAATTTTATCAGGAATTTTCCTATTTCTATAAAGTGTTTGGATAAGGTATAGCTCATTTACTTAATAGATTTCGACTTTCGTAAATCTAGGACTCAATTTTAGAAAATGACTCTAAGGAAGGTTATCAAGTTTACGTAATTAAACATAACTATTTACTCCTAGCCCTGAATAATGCTTCCACTTAGAAAAATGTTGTTTTCACAGACGCCTCAAAATTTTCCGAATTTCCCTTACTTCCTTTCTATTGTATGTATTTGTCACATACAAATTTTGAGTAGTTTTATATTATGTTCTTTTCCACCTTTTTTCTGAATATTTTGAGCATTTATGTTCCTTGCCTATTCCCCGTGCTGCTTGCGTGTCGCGGCTGCGTGCGGTCCGCGAGCCCTCACGAACTATGTAAATAGATACGGTAATAGAATCTATTGACTAACTATTGGAGTACAAAGTTTTTAAGAGACTTATTTTTAGGGTTCCGTACCCAAAGAGTAAAAACGGGACCCTATTACTAAGACTCCGCTGTCCGTCCGTCTGTCTGTCGGTCACCAGGCTGTATCTCAGGAACGGTGATACGTAGCTAGAACGTTGAAATTTTCACAGATGATGTATTTCTGTTGCCGCTATAACAACAAATAATAAAAACAGAATTAATATTTAAGGGAGGCTCACATACAACAAACCTGAATTACTAGCCGTTTTTCGCTCGATATTAATAATGATAACAGGTAGATGCTTGAAATATTCACAGAATATTTAGTTGTCCAATTCAATAATAAATAATTAAATTAAAATAAATATTTTAGGGTATCCCATACAGTACGGAACCCTTCGTGCGCGTGTCCGGCGCGCACTTCGTCTATTATTTGTTATCGACTGCCCATGTCAGTAAAGTGTTGGTAAACTGCTGGGTAAAAAAGCATGGGAATTCCTTCTGATTTTTGACTCTACTGCCCAAGAGTAGGTAGCTTATTACATAATTCTTTTAATATTTTTATGGATAAAAACTAAATTTATAAATTTTCGCATCATAAATCACTCAGGCATTATTTTCTGGCAAGATAAGCAAATTATTCGAACCTTGAAAATTAGATTACTTTTATCATTTGATAACCCCGTGATGCAAAAGTGCCTCAGTATAATTAATTACAAAATTTTTTCTTGAAATACGATTATATGATACGGATTATATTACATGTACCTATTTTGTTTAGAAATCTCGTGTCACAATTATGAACGCGCCATCGTAATCATAATAGCGAATTCGAATATTTCTGTTTCTTTTTCACTATAGGCATTCGATAGAGAGAACACTTTTTACGTTGCTATTAAATTTGCGATGGCCCCTTATAATTGGGCCTAATGTTTGTTATCGAACTCTTCCGATACGGTAGGTCTGAAAAAAGGTTCGTGGCTATTTTTTACTCCCTAGTGATAAGGACAGTTCTTCAGTTTTTTTACATGCCAAATAACTGCTTGAAGGGCCAGTTTGTATTCTATATGAATGATTACCTACCAAATCCTTATCAGCCAGCTACAAGGCTAATTTTATTTTCGTGGAGCATATCAGTACGAGTAGTATCATACAAGATATTTTCCTCTAGTCGATAATTTTAGGTAGGTACTTAATACTTGTAACATAAAATTTCATGTACTTAGGTACTGTATCAGCCTTTTTAATAGTCTACTGCAGGATGTAGGCCTACCCACGAAGGGTGATTAGGCCATATCCACCACGCTGGCCAAGTGAGTGTTGGTGGATTCACATACTTACTCTATCGAATTTCTTCTACGGACGTATGCAGGTTGCCTTACGATGTTTTCCTTCACCGCAAAGCCAGTGGTGTTAAATTCCCTACATAAATTCCAAAGAACTCATAGGTACGGGACCGGGATTGGCGGCTGTGGGCAAGGCAAGGGCAAAAACTCGAAATTTATACTTACGCTACAATGTATGGAACAGCTGATACCTATTTATTTTCTTGATTTCGGGTTGGTTCTATAGTAAATTTATAATTGATTATCTACTATCTATACATTTATAGATATTTGTTATTATTTTTTATTAGATATTTGATTATAGCCGCCTGAAGGCCTGAAGGCTGACATGGCTATTTCTTTTTTTTTTTTTATCTTTTTTTTTATTATATTGGTTTGGTTAAAAAATGGAACAAAATTTAATTATACGAAAACCCAAAACCAACCTCAAAGTTCCTACAGAACCTATGTTATTATTGCTGCATCCAAATTTAAAATATCTTTAGTTGCATCTATCCTTGAGGTGCCTAAATGCAAACTCTATTTTTAGGTCCACGTCACGATCATACATTATAAAGCAAACAAAGTGGGTGATTACAATTCTGCGAAGCACTACATCCGATAAGGCTGTTGTTTTATCGAAAGTGTACGCAATTTTCCGTATTAAAACTAATATCAACAAGTAGTATTGTATAAAGAGGTAGGTATATGATTGTAACATCAAGTATGTTATAAAGAGTAGTAGAGTAGGTAGTAGAGATTTTTTTCGCGATTTTAGGGTTGATCTCTAATCATTTTACCTTTTTGAATTTGGACACCCGAGATAGCTCAATGCTAGTTTGTGAAAGCCTTCGAAATTAAGTAAGTTCGATTGTATGTGCATCTTTTTCTAACACCTTTTAAAAATATTTAAAATGGGATAATTTGATGTATATCTCTTTCTATTTTAGTACTTTTTCAATTAACTTAGTTCTTATTCTATGGCGATGACCTTCTTTTGATTTAGTCACAAATGTCATAACATGTCGTCTTGAGTAATCAAACTAAAATCTTGATAAAAATCCCGCTAGGTATACCATGAACTTATTAACTAAAAGTCTAGTAGACTTGAAGATCTCGCTAGAGCGTTTATCTGATTTCGCACGAAGCTTAGCTTGACACAAATACGACGCCTAACGCCAATAACTAGATCATTATATTATTACTCACACACACATCATAGCAAATATCATTTGTCTTATTCACATTATTATATTCATATGCGCTCACATTTTTTTTTTTTAAATAGTGAAATTATAGATAGGTATATATAGTTATATTGAATTTCGACATAAATAATTAGCACAAAATAAACGATCGAAAATAAAATGACACTCGTTATTCGTTATACTAAGTTTTAGTATAAAACTAAAACTTAAGTAGGTATATACCATGTCACCCACAAATACGTATTACAAACTTAGTTATAAATAAAATTCAAATAAAATCCTAAAATAAATTACAATTAAAAATATGTCATTTTGTCATACTTATTCATTATCAAATAGCTATTTTATATTTGAATAAATTTTGTCATTGCATTTGTTTTTACCACAAACATCCCAGGAATTTTAAGGAAAAATATCTTTTCTGATATCTAAGTAGGTACATAATTATTATATATACAGGTTGTCCCTGAACTCAACGTCAAGCCGGAAATGCTGGAACATGTATACAGGATACATGGATTCTAAAACCAGAAAGATTGTAAACCCCACCCTCTTGGTTTTTGAAATATGGCCAATTTAAGATATGTGACCAAAAATTCCACATGTGGGACTCCATTTCAAGCCGTGCATTGAGTATTCAACATTATTTAATTTTTAAGTTTAAAATTTAAAGCTAGATAAATGTGCTACAACTGTGTAAAATTTCTTTGAAATCACTGACTAGGCCTTATGCTGCGTAATAAGGAGACTCATTTTCATTGTGTTTATGCACAATCAGCACAAACAAGCATTACGAGTACGTTACCTAAAAATTCATTAAAATAAAAATGAATGCTGTGTTCGTATAATACACCTTCCATGCATGTTGGACTCGTGATAAGGCTGAATGTATGAATGAATATTGAATGTTCACCATGCTAGGGGTTTCACCTCAACTTACCTAATATTCGGGTTTCTCAACAGGTGGGTCTTAAGATGAACGCATGGACAAGACGAAAGTCATGTGTAATTCCCATGTTGTACCCACTCCGATTGCTGTTTGGAGCTCGGTTCTTGAAGTCGTTGACTCGTACGTCTACCTAGGACAAGTAGTCCAGTTAGGTAGGTCCGACTTCAAGAAAGAGGCCAATCGCCGAATCCAGCTCGGCTGGGCAGCGTTCGGAAAATTGCGTAACGTCTTCTCGTCCGACATACTGCAGTGCCTCAAGTCGAAAGTGTTCGATCAGTGTGTGTTGCCAGTGATGACTTATGGCACTGAAACGTGGTCTCTTACTATGGGCCTTATAAATAAGCTCCAAGTAGCCCAACGAGCTATGGAGAGGGCTATGCTCGGAGTCTCTCTGCGAGATCGAATCAGAAATGAGGAGATTCGCAGAAGAACCAAAGTTACCGACATAGCCCAGCGGATTGGCAAGTTGAAATGGCAATGGGCAGGGCACATAGCGCGGAGGTCTGATGACCGATGGGGTCGAAAAGTTCTCGAGTGGAGACCACGTACCGGCAAGCGCAGCGTAGGACGTCCACCCACAAGGTGGACGGATGACCTCATTAAGACCGCAGGATCGCGCTGGATGCAAGCCGCTACCAACCGGACTTATTGGAGATCCATAAGGGAGGCCTATGTCCAGCAGTGGACGTCCTATGGCTGATGGATGGATGATAGATGGATGATACCTAATATTCCTCCTAAGTTCAGGGACATCCTGTAAAACCTAAGGATATTTGCGATACATTTTATCGGGAATGAGCTATGTATACCTAAATATTTTCCGACTTGTACATTTAATTAGAAACGATAAATATAATACAATGTAATGTAATAACAAAATAATATTAAGGTACAATACATGAAGGGATAATTTCAATCCGAATGTTATGTTAAAAGTATCATTTTGAAGCTGAGTTTTCACAGTAGGTACGAGTTTTCTCGGACCGAGTGCATTCAGGTGGTTACTCGGGCGCTACTGGTATTGCGCATAATCGACATACTAGTGCGCTCGGATTACGTGTTTATATAATACGAGTAGCGTCCGAGTAACTAACTGTGCACTCAGTCTGAGCCAACTCGTCCTATGAAAACGCGGCAATGCTGATTCTTCGTGTACCTACTATGTGGAATGCTGGCCATTTTGGTAAAATACTAATTGGGTATTCATACATAACTATAGATAGCACTAGTATGAAACTAATAAAATTATACTTTTTTTTTCTTCTTTGCATTTGCATTTTAATTTATAATAAATAGGTTGGTAATAGGTACGCATGTATGTATATTAATTATGTTTTTGGTAAATAAACATTAAGTATATAGTACAAAATAAATAAATAAATAAAAGTACAAAAATATACCTCAATGCCGTGCAAAAAAGTTTTCATTACTGTACTTTGCCAATGTTATTTAGCTAAATACAGGCAGAGCATAATAGCAGAGCCAAGAAGTTCTCAGGAGGAAAAAAATAAAAGTCAACTCAGGGATAATCTTAAACCAGTCTAACGACATCCAGTGATCTGGATTTTTTGTTCTTATTAAAATAAATTTTTGTTAAAGTGTTTTTAGTGAGGTCTTAAAAGATCAATTAAGCAAAGTTATATCCAAAGTGGGTTTGTCTCGTACGTAACTTGTCATAACATCTACGTCATCAGCTCGAAGTTGATTGAGTTATTTGTATAAAATAATTATACTGTACCGTGCTGGCCTTTTACAAATCCACTGGTGAACATAGGCTTGCCCACGAAGGGCGATGGGGGGCCATGTCCACCATGCTGGCATAGTGCGGGCAAAGACTACCTATCTACGAAAAAGTAAGTAGGTACATAATGTACATAATTAAGTATGTACTAATTACTGCTACTTAATTTTTTACGTTTACACCGTCCTTGTCGTCTATACGTTTCCTTGCATCCAAAGAAGGTTGTCTGGGAGAAATCGCTTTTAGCGATAAGACTGCCTTTTGTGTCTTTGTTTCTTTTGTTATGTTTTCCTATTTGTTGGTGTCAATAGAGTTTTGTTGTAATGTATTGTAATTATATTATAACTAGTTATTTTCAAAATATTCTAAGAACGTTAACTCAACAAGCGCATTTATATTAAAAGAACAAAGTACTTATTTTATGGACGACGACGACGCGCGATGTCCGAAAAATGTCCGAAAATATGAAAAAGTGCAAATTAAAAAAATAATAACCTTAATGATACTACAACTACTCATTGTAATTTACCATCTTTGTTTACCAAACAAGAGTAAGAATTAATTCACCTTTTCAGATTTAGATGGGTTTATATAGAACGCGGCTACATTTGAATCGCAGAACAATAACCCTCATAAATATGTAAAGCTTTCCTTTGAGCCCTTATTCTTCCTTTCCTCCCAAAAGGAGGTTTAGGGAAATACTGACACCGCTATTTGTAAAGCAAGTTTGAAAAAAACTGCGTTCAACTCGCCAAAATAAAATAAGTTTGCTTGAGAATTACAATTTTCTTAAACTGACACTTACTGGTATATATTTTACCGAAAAGTGGTTTTCCATTTTGGGGACCCGATATTTCGGATATAACAACCAAGACAGCCTAAGACAATTTATTAATTTAATTTTGGGTTAATTTGCATTTTTCAAAGCTTTACTTGACAGGTCTATCAAATAAAACTAAGCTTTCTAATAAAACTATAGCTGTTTTCATTGCTATATATTAGATAAAGAGAGCTACACTTTAAAATTATGTTTAGAGCTGTCAAAACGTACCTATTGCATGGTTTTAAAATTTTAGCTAGAGTAGGTTCTTACACAGGTAAGACCTTCTAGGTAGGTGCTATATGTCAAACTATATACAGATCAGGCAGGATGTGGTCTCAAACCTATCTTGAATAAAACGCTCCTTGGAAAAACCTGAAAGTAAGTGTACCAAGTTTGCTATAATTTCAATCTGATTATAGTCAATATCCAAAGATCCATTTTAATCACGACTCACGACTGACAATCTCGATCAAAATATCGAATCAGGGCAATCAGAAGAACCCTCAATCTTACACAAATTGAAAAGCTCATCATCGCAAAATTATTAAATGAACTGTCAGAACGAAACCACCAGCGATTTGGGAGCTAAGCAATGTTGCCAGGTCCAGTGATTTTAACTTCGGTATGGGAGAGTAAAATACTTATGTAATCGGAATTTTGTTTTGACATAATGTAACAAATAGTTTTGCTTACTAGAAGATGTTCAAAAAGCAAATTCTGCTGCTGTTATTGTAGTCAACTCGGCGGCACATCTGACTTAAGAGGTAGTAAAGTTGAAATCAAACAGGACAAAAAGTCGGGATAGCCGCAATGCCACTTCAAAAACAGGCTTTTGTGAATCACTGTAAAATATTTGTACATGAAAGCAAAGGAAATTCTGTGTAGGTAGGTACTATATAGATCAAGAGTAAATCAGCAAGTGTCACCAGATCCTTTAAAATCTGACCATTCTGTGTAAATTGGGAGTTTGGCAAATGGCAACATTACAGCCGTGGCACAAGATTCCGAGTTCGTTTGAGAGAGTTCAAGGCTCTATCGATCTTGCAAGGCTAAGGCCTGTTTTAGTACAAAATTCACTTTTCGGCGCCATTTCGGCACGAAAGTCATGCCACAGTACGAATGTCTATAAAAGCGGTGTGTACAGTAAGGTTGGTAGACGTACATTCGGTGTACCTAATATGAGACTAGGAACATTCTGATCAAAAATAGATAAATAATAATGCATTCATAGATTGCAGAAAAGATCCATACCTCAGTGTATAAAGTACATCTATCAATATCCACATAAAGAAAATATCGTGGATATTGTATCGGTTAATTGAATAAGGTTGACGCATTAATGCATTATCTATTGTTACTTTTGAAATTATTTTTCTGTAGGTAAGTACACAAAAAGCTAGGTAAACTTTTTATTGTAGGTACTAGTAAATGCGAAAGATAGACATTGCAGAGAAGCTTTTCGTAACGCACAGCGTGAAACCAGTGTACTTATCTCTGTAGGTATACGTCTTATCTCTGTATACGTCCTATCTCTGTTCCACATCCATGTATACTTGTAGGTACTAAGCTTACACTGAAGAGTCGTAACCAGCTAGGTATTTATTTTGAGCTTTAAGGTGAGTCGCAGCAAACTCAATTATTTCAGGTTTTAGGAGAAAATCTGGCAATTAATTTAAGCTCTAGAGGACTGCTGTTGTCTGAAAAACTTTAATTACTTATAGCTGAAGCATGAACTCCTGTAAATACTTAGGGTATTTAGGCATTTGGACGAAAATAGAAGTTTGTTAATCGAGCAGAAGAAAAGTACCTACCCACTTACTTAGTTTATTTCATCAGATTTTTCGTAAACAAAACGCTGTTCAGAGTGTAGATATTAAATTTGCCTTGTACCTATGTACGTCGCTAAATTGCAAATAGATGGTCCATTTTCATAACGTTTTCGAATCCTGAATTTTCTGTGATTCGGCCAGTATACATAACTAGGTATAGTATGAATGTTGCGAAATGCGAAGTAAGTAGCTAATTCAATAGTTTGAAAAAAAGTTTTTTTTGGTTATTCAAACGTTAAAGTAGTAGGTACGGTCTTATCACCATTCCACTAAAAATGCAATCGTACATTTCGTCGGTCAAGTAAGTACTTATGTACTGGCTATCTTAATGAGGTGTCTTAGGTAAACAGGGTCACACCTCAGCGGTTCAGTGTCCGCGGTGCGTCCCATACATTCATTCATTTCTTTCTTGGGCCGCGGACCCACTCGCATAGCTCACTGGTGAGTCAACCTGCATGACGGTTCCGCGAATCGCATCTATGATACATCCATGGGTATTAGGAACAGGAATTAGTATTTGTGATTATTTGGTTGCCAAATTGAGAAACGAAATTTAAATCCGGTTGGATTCATTGAAGGTTGGACTTGGAGGCTGCGAATGTGAATCATGCTTTATTCGAATGTCTTTATATGTAGTGTTTTCAGTGTCCACCGTTGTGTCAGAAAATTAAGTGTAGGTGGATGGGTATGCTTTTTTTTAACGTTCCGCTAAATACTAGGTAGTTACATTCGTCAAAGACAACTAAATTAACAACATAATATAAACGTTTATGTTTATATCCTATTTGCCATCTTATTGTATTTATTTAATAGGAGTAAAATTGTTATATTCATTTCATATTCATTTATTTGTACAGATTAAAATACTTAAGCGTAAAACTAAAACATACAAAGCAGAAAGCACATAGAGTATTTGATCTATTTACATATTTATACTGTCTCTTTGAACCATTTCTTTTATTTATCTTACAAAAATAATTCATATTCACGCCGACGAATGTGAATTTGGCATATTTTCATTCCGCTTTCCGTCTCACAAATGTGTGCACAAGAGATTTTTATTTGGAGCATGTATTCCTTAGTCAAATACGTGTTGTAGTGCAAACAGTGACTTGTCATTGGATAAGACGACCTCCTTCCGCTTTGTTGGCTCACGGAGATCCGGACTGTACTAAAGCGAAGCGGAGCGCCGAGCTATGTAGAGTTGTCAAAATCTTTGCAGGCAATGTCATAATTTGCTTAAATAATAATATAAAATAAAAAAAATGGACGTTACACTTTAAACTTACCTCTATAAATTTATTTGATTTTTATAATTATTTCTTCACTTACAAAATTAGA
The DNA here is from genome assembly GCA_964007245.1 of Hypomecis atomaria. Taxonomy (NCBI): domain Eukaryota; kingdom Metazoa; phylum Arthropoda; class Insecta; order Lepidoptera; family Geometridae; genus Hypomecis; species Hypomecis atomaria. The sequence continues at coordinate 13,666,987 of OZ023295.1, forward strand.
AATGTATTCGACGACGATTAAGTGCATCAGGTTTCAAATAAAAAACTCATTTAAGTCGGACTATTCGTTTGGGAGCTAGAATGCTTCAAACATACATAATATTATAATAACTGTATTTGATACACACCCCAAACTTATGCACCCTACGAAAAATGTTGGGAGTTAAAAACTATCCGATCACAATTTAGATTTTTTTCTTATCACGAAAATATAGCATTTATGTAAGTAGACTTACGGATAGACCTCTGCCCCTCTTCGCGCAACTCCGCTCCTATCCAAACATTTGGTGGAGTTAGGGCTTACTAGGTGACCGTTTGTGTTTATCTAATCCTACCAATGCCATCGATAGATGGGCAATACTTATTCGATAATGGGGATGAGTCTTTCATTAATTTTAATTTCTAAATGTCAAATATGAGTCATATCAGATAGCCTAGATTTCGCAACATCACTGGCCTAGTTATTTATAAATAAGTAGGTACCTATTGTGCACACAGTAGCGCAAATGATACTGCTTTGTTATCTTATGGGCTAGCTTTACCGAGTGATCAAAAATGCAAGAAATTACCATACAATTTTCAAATTTACTTTCTTTTGTGGGTAACAGTCCGCGCCGCAGGAGTCTCCTGCACGCATCAATCTTTAGATATATGACATATTGATATCGAATGTAACGTTGCGTCATAACGCTCCAAACGATTAGAACAGAAAAAATCCCAAGTTGATGGCTCTAAACGAACTGTTAAATGCTACAGGTAGGGCTTTGGTGTATCGTATCCGACGCGCTCGGTTCTTGCTGCACGGATTATTGAGCGTCCAGTTCTTTGGTGGCAGAACTATTTTCCAGGCAACCGTATAGGTACTTATTCAATTCCAACTGCGTGTATAAAGAGCGACGAGTATTTTCGTCGACAACCATGTTGCATGTTTTATAGGTGGCTAGATCTGATCTAAGCTCTAAACCGGTAGTAAAAAGCAATAAAGCCAGTTTTTTATCTGTACTAACTGTAAAAATAGAGGTTACGTTATAGAGCTGCCTATTTGCTCTACGAAAAGAAAAAAAAACTTCTTCAGGTTGATAAAGAGTACTTACTGTTTTAAAGAAAACTGCTAAAAAGAAGATTTTAATTAAACACTAACAATACTTGTAACACTAACTATACTTGTAAACTTGTAAAACCTACTCAATTTTCACACTGTATCATTGGTACCGATTCACCTTTTAATGACAATGCGCTTCCCAGTACGAGGTCTCCATTCAAGAACTATACGGCCCCATCGGCCACCCAATCTACCAACTAAGTACCCTCCCCACTGCCACTTCAAGTTGCTAATCAGCTCGGATATGCCGGTGACTTGGCTTCGTCTATAAATGTCTTCAGTTTGATAGTCAGTAAGTAGGTCTATAATCCTAGCAGTAGGTATTGGTGAAGCTAGTAATCGATGAAGGTTAATAACATAGCTCAGTCAGTACGGAAATAGATCCAGACAATGTATCAATAAAGACGACCTAGGATAACCTAGTTTAGGAGATAAAGCGGCGCCTTCGATTGAATCAGGTTCTGTCTAGTACTTACCCTACATATCTAATGACCCTGTACCGATAGATTAGTCAGATGAGACATCCGCTTTCTTCGTAGAGCAATAGATTTGCTGATAACACTATACATAATATAGCGATAGTTTAAGATAGATTAAGCACCTAGTAAGTTGGTACCTATAGAATTTAGTGGTATAATAACCAGCGCCTAGGGCCTAGAGTCACGGTAAGTCTTAGTTAAACTTATAAATATCACTCATCTCATCTTTATCAATCCGTAGGCCGACGGTTCCGACAGTAATTTTACAACGGTAGTTAGTTACGGTTCGTATCTAATTATTATAAACTAGACGACCCGCCCCGGCTCCGCACAGGTGTATTATACATATAAACCTTCCTCTTGAATCACTCTATCCATTAAAAAAAACCGCATCAAAATCCGTTGCGTAGTTTTAAAGATTTAAGCATACAGACAAACAAACAAACGAAAATAGCGACTTTATTTTATACTATGTAAGGACTACAAGTATCTCATTTCCGAAGGCGCATAAAAATGTCACAGCACTGTTAATAATTATTTTTCGCAAAAAATAGCAACACCGATTTCCAACGTGTACGGAATTCGAATAATTTGCATGAATCGATCTGACATCCATGTAAATTTTTGTTGATTTATCAAAAACGGCTCAGCCAATTTCGATAAAATTTAAAAGGAACTACCTACTCTTTCAAACTAAAAAAACATATCGGTGCTTGAGACTAGGTAGGTACTCGTGATTAGTACCTATTGCTAGCAACGTTGGTATGGACCAAATCAAACTTCCTGGCGGCTGTGACGTCAGCTACAAGCTGCGCAAAACCCAATCCTGACAGCTTACATGACAGCAGCACGAGGATTGGGCTTGGTTTGGGAAAGACTACTATTTAACCGATGAAACGGAAGAGGAATTCAAGTAATTTTTTTTGAAAGCGCAAAATATTTCACGGGGTAGCCCGATTTTGGAAACTATTTTTTACTTAATTTGGTCCTTATAAATTTTATCAAAATTGGTTAGTTAGTTTTTGAAAAACAACAATAACTTAAAAATGGCATACATCTATTCCAGCAAACTATTCGAATTTTGTATGTAGATTGCTATATTAGAGTCGGTTGTGCTATAACTGCACTGCCAAAAACTAAATTATCAAACGAGATGATTCTTAAGATTTTAAACGATATTAAACGGGACTCACTCACGTGTTCGTATAGTCATAACACGACTATAGTTTCGATCGCGTTCGGCGACCTTTCTCAAGTTGGCGAGTGCTAACACGTTATATCAATATCCTTAATCATTAAATTATGTTATATCAATAATTATCCGTTATATCGAAGAAGAGGATATTCAGTGCGCGCCGACACAACAATCCTCTCTACACGCCCCCGCCCCGCCACCGCAACCGCTGTCATCGCGAGCGCTACGCGCCGCAGCCCGCAGTGCATTGCGAGACGGCTCCGCGTGTTAGCACTCGCCAACTTGAGAAAGGTCGCCGAACGCGATCGAAACTATAGTCGTGTTATGACTATACGAACACGTGAGTGAGTCCCGTTTAATATCGTTTAAAATGTGTGAAAACCACGTAAATTTCCATAGTAAAATTCTTAAGATTCTTCATTTAAAGCAGCTAAAAACTAAATTATCAAATGAGATGATTCTTAAGATTCTTCATTTAAAGCAGCTAAAAACTAAATTATCAAATGAGATGATTCTTAAGATTCTTCATTAAAAGCAGCCAAAAACTAAATTATCAAATGAGATGATTCTTAAGATTCTTCATTTAAAGCAGCTAAAAACTAAATTATCAAATGAGATGATTCTTAAGATTCTTCATTAAAAGCAGCCAAAAACTAAATTATCAAATGAGATGATTCTTAAGATTCTTCATTAAAAGCAGAAAGAAGAATACCACGCCCATCTTAGCGGTTGCAACACAATGCAAGTGGCAACACACAACGCAATAACTTTCATTTAGTGCGGGTATCGCGGCCCATTCGCCGATATCGACGGTATCACTGTTTATCGCTGTCGATAAGCTCCGATAATGAGATAAGGACGGCCCGTACTGTCCAACAAATGGCCGTTCAATGTATCACCTTTATTTTAAATACAATTTCACGACGCAAATGTGTTTTCGTCAACTGATTTATTTCTGCCTTTTGGGAAATCGAAGTTCGGTTGCCTAAAGAGAGCTGGCTAAAAAGTAAAACCAAATATTTAAATTGTAATCTTTACATTTTTAGAGTCCTTTAGACTTGTCCTTGTTTTTATAATTCGAGATACGGTTCGTTATCATAATCTTTTTTATTTATCATCGTCGATCGATACAGTATCATCTTTGTTATTATATAATATACATACTCGAACTTAAATTCCATTCAAAGTAGTCTCAAAGTCGACAAAAATAAAACATCTACCCAGAAGCTGCACCCGAGCGGTTAGATATCCCAAGCACGCCTCCAATGCGGGCTGTCACAAAAAACATCGACGCCTTTTTAGGACGCTTACGAAATCAGGGGCATCCAGACCCAAATTACGTTACAATGTTAAGAATCCCGTGCATGAATTCGCGGAACCCCTGAATCCCTGATCTTTAAATAACCAAGCCCAGTAGCAATTCGGCTTCTTGCCTCGCCGGCCTTAGCGGCGTCCTTTGGCCGTCTCAAGGGAATGCTTTCCACACCCTTATTAGGCTACATAATAACCCGTCGCTCCTGTATTCTCTTCGACAGCACCGATTGTTCGACCCAGTTTGGAAGACGGTGGCACTTTTGAATCAGATTTCAGATCATTAATTTTTTCTCTCTTCATATTTAATACCTACAAAATATTGAAGTCTGAGAATTTCCAGAATATTCAATACATTCGATGCATATTTCAGTACAACCTTTTGCAACATTCTGGGCTTCGCCTCGCGTTCTCGTTATTTTTATTTCTATGGCTCTGTTGCAAATTAAAATTTCAAATGTCCAACTGTACCACTTGTTAATTTAAGCGCCGTGACATTTTAAATGAAATTAAGCTCATACGATTTACGCGGACATGCGCGTAAACAATTTAGGGCTTGCGCCTAAAATACTTGGTGTCGCAAGGCGCTGCGGCGATGTGGTTGGCCGCCAGCGCCTTATAAGGCGGCTGCAAACGAGGCCGCTCTTCGCTAGCCACACGAGCTCACAAACATATTCAACCCTGTTAACCTTTCAGATCAAAGCTTCTCAGTAACCCCACAATTTGCGCAGCGACTTCCTATCGAACTGTACCATCAGAAACTTAATTGCAGATCGCTGTCGAACATAAATCTTACGTCCCTTTTTATTACTATAACCTCTTTCCCTCTCGATGGTCCTCCTTTCAATGTGTGCTATTTTTGTCGAAGAACGCTTTATCTGCGATCGACATGGATTCATATCGCGTATCAATTACTCTCAGAAGATGATAAGGCGGCTGACTCCCAGAGATAAGGCACGTCGCGAAAACCGGCACGAACTCTTTTTAGAACGACCTTTGAATTCATGCGGTACGGACCGCAGGGTCTAATCTAATGTGGACTCAATAGTTGCCAGCACTTAGAGATGCAATAACTTTGAAAGTCGATACGGTCATGTGGTTTCTGCACACGTTCGACTTACCCGTTCTTATAAGACGTAACTCAACTCTCTCGTTACACGGTTCTGTGCCAGATGCCTCTGTCGATGAAACTTCATTTGCCATGTAGTTTTTGCAGGGTTTCGACAAAAGCTTATCCCAGGTAAGGTAGGTATGTCAGAATGGGAATCATTTCGAAGTCAAGTGCTACCGTTTGTCACGGATAGTTCTGAAGGCTACTTGGAACTATGCGGACACAAAGTGGACTGATTCAACTGCTGATAAACCGTATCAAAATTAAGTCAAGAAGAACATAAAATTGCTTGTATTCAGGTATTTTTGTTGACAAAATTTGTTTCGCCAATCAGGCTTCAAACTGCTCGATTTTACCAGTCTATTAATATGCAAAACTATTCATGGGATGTACATTAAACTCGGGCGAAGGGGGCCGGTTTAATTAAATCTCGCGTCGCCCGAAAATTGTTTTGGTTATAATATATCTAAGTACTGGAGTGCGTTCATCATACAATTTGCGATTTTAAGATTAAATTTAATGCGCACTTTCATCGGCCATCGACCATGAAAAGATCATAAATCTCGTGACAAGACAATTAATATTAAGGTCTTCAGACCGCTTTATTTCTAGAACCGGAAATATTAAATGCCGCTTAATATTATTGATGAATGGTCCTTATTCTATCTTGAGACTGGTTGTAAGATCTTGACTTGGTTAATAGCCGCTCTTGCAGTTTAATATGACGGGTCAATTGATCAGACGCGGCTCGAACGGTTTTGCTGCGCTAGACATGCTATCGACCTAGATAAGCGTGAGTACCTACACTATACGTACCCACTCCTGTACCGGCTATTGGCTAAACACTATCAATAATTCTGTTGATTGATTGTTATCAATCTCGGAACAGACGTCATTACTCAGCTGTGACAAATAGATAACTTCTATGTGTGCCGCCGCATGTACACATGCATCTTGATTTCTTGATCTAGAGCTAATATACTCGTATGTGGGTAATTCGGGCGAGCGACGATACCTTCATAGATTTCGCTAATGGACCGAACAATGTCTGAGAACGTGTTGAAAATATCAATGCAATTGGAGCAGCAGGCTGAGCAACTCCGTAAAGCAACTGACGAGATATGAAAAATGGTTATGCTAAAAGCAAGATATCGTTACACATCTCGCGACGGCGACAAGTTGTCGCATTGTCGCAATTAGAGCGGCCTGTAAGAAGATAAATCGTAAGCAGGCGACCGACGACAAGATATGACTCCGGCAACTTTCTGATTGCTTTTTAACTTGCCGTTTTCTGATCGTTTATCATTTGCAAGTCTGTGTTGAGTCTCTCAATGTCCGTTGGAGACAGCACTGCGATAATTTTACTGTTATTAATGATAATTCCTTTCTTGCTGAAAATGTGTCCGAGGGGGCAGAGCAATTTTTATCTTTGTGAGACAGTGATCACTGCTGCGGTGACATCATCGGATTAATTGTTGTTCTTATCTAATTTATAAAGAAAATAATTTGACGATGATCAATTTATGGATTTACATCTACGTTATAGAGTCCGAAATTTTTAAAGATCATTGTCGCTTTATTGGCAAAGCAACAGGAGGACGATCAGCGTGTGCCAACTTTATACATGGAAACTGTGCTTAAATTCAAGTTTGAACCGCAAATACCGTCAATTTTTACTCGACCGTTTTATTATTAGGAGCAATGTCTGGAAAATATTACATACCTATATGCTTTTACTTACCAAAAGCTTTATGTTTTCATATGAGGTACATTATATATAGTAAAAGACAACTCTTTATTTTTACGGAATGATTGACAGTACAAGAGACAAAACGTACTCGTATCTGCTAGTTCGCTTGCCCTTTTTCGAAAGCAAAAGAAACTAAAGAAGCCCACACAATACCAAACAATTTAAGCAAGCGTCAAGCAAGTGCGTTACCAATTGAATTGGCAATTGTACCAAAGGTCAGTGCTAATGTTTCCCGGTGCATTGACACACCTGACTTGTTTAATGTTTGGTCTGGTCATTGGCCTGTTAAGTATAAAAAGTAACGAGAGCCAACCAGACGCATTACTGCAAATTGACTCCATATCTGTTGATAGCGACCTGCCATTGCCTTATATAAGTGTAGTTGAATGTTTACTTAATCAAGATGTACATACTTTGTGGTTAAGTTTCACTCTACCACAGTTTTAGATGAATCGTAATAATTACTGAACGAAGTTGATGTAGGTAAAACTTTTTGGGTTTAAATACAAAATACTGCATGTATTATGTGTTCGTGGAAGAGTTGATCGGACCCGCTGAATAAACATACTTGTCGTACTAGAATATGTGAGACATGGAACCAAAGTTTTAATTTTATTTATTTTTATTTAATTGTTAATGAAATGAAATGAAATGAAAAGTGGATAGGCAAGCTGAAATAGCAGTGGGTAGGGTAACATAGCACGAAGGACTGATGGTGACGAAAAGTTCTCGTATACCGGCAAGCGCAGAGTAGGACGGCTACCCAGGAGGATCGCGCTGGATGCAAGCCGCTTCCAACCAGTCTTATGGGAGATATATTTAGGAGGTTTTCGTCCAGCAGTGAACGTCCTATAGGTGAAACGAACGAACTCTAATATGTTTAACATGATCAAAATATATCCTTGATATAAACAAAATGCGGTTGCGATGGTCGAAAATTTGCTAGATATAGAGGTCGCGGGGCCACTGTCCGAAACCGAATCAAACAGTTGGTAGATAAGTTGACGTAGACTTGTAACCTAATTGAATTAAGTCTTAATTGTAAGACGAATCCAAATAGAATTATTTGAATAAATCTAGACATTTGAGGTATCTAACTTTAGAACTTGAGCCAGAGGCAGAGAGATTGTTATTACTTAAAAAGTAAGTACCTACATATTCTTAGTTGAACAATTAATCTTAGGTTTCTTGAATATCTTACAAGATTCTTGAAGAGAGTATTCATTTAGGTAAATATTTCGAGAGTAAAGTTTTCCTATCGAAGTTACATGTTCAAACCGGGAGTTATTAAGCCGTAAAGGCGCAGAAAGCGATCAGCGATCCACTTCTATCTCTTTAGTCTTATCTCCCTCAATGCAAAGCGCTCTGAGGATCATTTATTACGTTTCATTTGGAATTTCTGAATTTCGATATTAAATTATGCCTTTGCGCGAAACGCGATAACGCCGATGTTCTAGTACTGGGTGGTCTTTGATGCCACCGAAAATGTAAGGGTCCTTATTTATATCATCGTAACGTCGAGCCTAATGTATAAAGTATATATTATATCCGTATTTATAAAGCTGTTATTATGTTTCTCTGCTTTTGTTTTATCGTAAAAAGAAACATGGTCGTTGCCGTTTGATGGATTGAGATCGTGAGACTTGCTGAAAAGTCATTAGCGGTGGTCCATGACTGCGGAGCGGATTCGGACAATGTGAATGAGAAATAAAGTAAAATGGACAAAGCGAGCAGAATGTAATAATCTTCCTGCGTTTAATACTTTAGCTTTGGAATTTCAGTCCAACGAGATTTGTTGAATTGTGATCTCGTTTTCTCACTAAAAATGTTCGCATCTATGAATTCAATGTGGTTTAATTGATTAGAGCTAACAGTAGAATTAATGGAATTGTATAAACAAACAGTTAACAATCGTTGTCAAAACCACTTACTCCAACAACATACATATTTCGATAGAGAGTAATATTAATAAACTCTTCTAGGGTTTGTTCTTTTTGGCATTGATCAAAATTGTTTAACACAGAAAAATTTAAATGTTGGACTTCTCTGGTTAAACATTCTTTTCACCGATTAAAAGTAAAGTTACTGCAAAAACTAATTGTGTCGCCTACTGAATTATAAAAGTTCTATTGTATTCTATAGCAGACTGAAAAGTAAGTATCTAAGCTAGCTAGCAATTGATACCATCAACATGTACCTACTTTTAACACGCATACAAATCAAGTAGAGTCTATCATTGAAAGCAAGCGGTCGTGGCTTGCCCACGAGATACTATCGATCGTAACAGTTAATTTAATCAAATGCACCCTTCTCACACTCACCACTATCGCACTTTCACTGATCAAATTTTTGCTAAAAGCCGGTCCGGGTTTCGCGAAAGTGGTTGGTCTGGTGAAGGCTTTATCGTCGCAGTTGCATAGACAACGCTATCGTAGTACAGCCTGGTTGGTTCAATTACTTTCAGTTGCTCCTGCTACCCTGGTATCGTTAACCGAGTAATGTCTGATATTTCATGCATTATCTTGTTTAGAATGCTATTTAGATTTGTTTTATTACTTAAAAGTCATAAATTTTGGTCATCTTAATCATTTATGAAAAAAAAAGTCATACTTCAAGTATTGTTGCAATTACTGCCGGGTATAATTAGGTACTTTAAGTTCCTTATGTTACCCTGGTATCACGGAGCTAGTAACACCTGTTGTTTAATAGGATATTTGGTTAAGATTGGTATCTACTTAAATTTATTTTATTGCTTACTGAAATCTGGTCTTTTCAAGAATCCCAAGGTTTCATGAATATTTTTGTATAACACCACAATATTAGAACTATAGGACCTTGTTACGTACAAACTATTACCAATACTGTCAGCATACCTATAATTTATTATAGTTTCAGACTATCAGTAGGTAATTCATGCTATCCTAGTAAGTAGTACGTATCACGAAGAGAGCAGTAACGTCAGGCAGAATTAACGACTGCTCATTGATTAGGAAATGTTTCTTTATGGTTATTTATGAATACTCGTAGCTAGCAAATAATAGCTGAGAAAGTTGCAAGATTGATTTTATTGGCACAAACGTTTAATGATTCATTTTATTGGTACCTAACTGAAAATAGTTAACATATTGTATCATTATCATCAAACATTAAAATCACTTTCAATAGTGCTTTATAAATGTTCACGGATTAACATCACATTCAATTTTGAAAATACTTGATGTAAAATTTAATTACATTTTAGGCCCAATTATGAAGGCGCCATCGTAAATTTAATAGCAACGTAAAAAGTGTTCTCTCTATCGAATGCCTAAAATGAAAAAGAAACAGAAATATGCTAATTAGCTATTATAATTATGATGGCGCCTTCATAATTAAGCCTATTATGTACCTTTGTCAAATATTGCATTGCAGTTGTAAGTATTTATAAACACATTCTACATACAAACAATAATTTTTAAATCAATTGTTAAGAAGAAAGCAAGTTTTTAGACTTTAAATATGGTGTACCTATACACATCCATTTCATTTTTTTTTGTTTTAGTTTGTAAACTTCGTCTATGTGTAGATCACAGCTAAATGTCATGGTGAATTAGCTTCTATTTGATTTTATTTATAGACAAGTGCTGTATCGTCATTAAATTGCCTAATAGTCAGGAAAGTTGGAGAGCTACTCGTAGTTATATTTTATTATATTATGGACTGAAAGTACCCGATTGCGTACTCCAAGGGCAATTTCAACAATATATTATATGCCTTTCACATTAATTGTTCGAGCAACTTAGTTTATTTTCTATGTAGGTAAAATTTCCCAAAGGTGTAGCCGTCTGCAGTTACCATTTGTTATGTACGAACGAATTTAAGTAAATCTTTAATGTTTTATTTTCCGGCTTTTCACGAGTACATTTTATAGTTGTGTAGAGGTACGTATAAACAAGTATTGATTTCGACCGTTTTCAACTGTCTCATTACGAGAAGAGAGAGACATCCAAAGTTTTATGTGCCAAGCCAATTCCAAGGTAGTTCTAGGGTTTTCGATGTTTAGATACAATTAATTAACCTTTCCTTGAAGGAATAACGCTTGTACCTACGCACCACGTGTAATGTAATACATTTCCTAAATGGATGTAAAGGTCAAAGTGTGACATTTAGAAGCTTATTAAACTTTCACGTTATTTTATTATAAATGATTTTGCGTACTTTCCGAAATTCACAGAACCGAAATATTCTCAGCATAATAACAATATTAAATCACCAACGATCCCTCTAATTTTGCCGTGTGGGCGAACTCGTGTACCAGGGCACCAGGAGTCATGTGGGATGAGACAAAGGGGATTCGGGTTGTATGCAAACAACTCCTAACTACCCTCCCGCCGGCGGGCCCGGAACAAACTTTCCCTGCGCCGGACATTGTCACAAAATACCAAAAGAGCAGAAGTCAAGCTCTATGCAATGCACGCTCATGCAAGGCACTCATTTAGTATTTAGTATTTATTTATTTCTTGCATTATGTACAGAGCAATCTTAATGGTACCTAGCCATACCTACCCTGTTAGGGCGTTGCAAACATATGTATGTAAGGACTTAATGTCTAAGAAAATTTATCCTTAAATTAAACTTAAAAAATACCACACAACACACGTTAACATAACATGCTTTAAATATATTATCTGAGTTATAAATGTAATCAAGTGTATTGTCCATATCAATACCTATTAGGTTTTACTCATTTTGTTCTTGTCGTCAAAATAGTCTTCTAAACTGTAATAGCATTTGTGGAGTAGGAATTGTTTGAGTTTATTTAATGTTTTTTCACCAGTTTCGTTTTTTAGGGTTCCGTACCCAAAGGGAAAAACGGGACCCTATTACTAAGACTTCGATGTCTGTCTGTCCGTCTGTCTGTCTGTCTATCACCGGGCTGTATCTCATGAACCATGATAGCTAGGCAGCTGAAATTTTCATAGATGATGTATTTCTGTTGCCGCTTTAACAACAAATACTAAAAATAGATTAAAATAATTGTTTAAGGGGGGCTCCCACACAACAAACCTGATTTATTAGACGTTTTTCGATCTATATTAATAATGGAAACAGGTACATGCTTAAAATTTTCACAGAATATTTAGTTTTATATTCACTTTAATAATAAAATTAAAACAAAATAAATATTTAAGGGGGGCTCCCGTAAAGTACGGAACCCTCCGTGCGCGAGGCCGACTCGTACTTGGCCGATTATTTTTAAATAATTGGGTAAGCAATTATATATTTTGATGATCATATATTCCGGACCTTTTTTTAGTATTTCAAGTTTCGGTTCGGGAGCTACATGTTGGTTGTGTCTTCTGGCGTTGGTGTTGAAGGTGAATAAATCGGAGTGTTTTTTGGCGAACATAGCTGCTTCTAGAATATAAATGCAAGGTAGTGACAGTATTTTTTCTTTATTAAAATGCGGTTTGCAGCTTTCACGTCGTCGGATGTCTACTAGAATGCGAATGCATTCTAGCCTAACCTAAGTCTCTCACTAATATCAATCAATCAATGCCTAAGTGATTTCAACAAATTTCGCGCTCGGCATAATTATCTTCTGCCGCAGGCTTAGTTTCACAGAGTTTGTGCCCGGGAACCAGATAAGCGTGCGTTGCTCTAGCACGTCTTGTATGAAATGTTACTTCTGTACTCTTGCTGTTTTGTAACATTACTCTGCCGTTTTATACCCATAACCGTGTTGTAGATAATTGAATTTCCTTGCGTTGTTTGCAGCGAGCCCATTTATTGGGAAGACTTAGATGGGTTCCCGTGATGATATGATAGCCTCCGCTTGCAAACTCCTATAAATGTGCCTTATCTTTAGTTCCATATTTCCTATGATTCGGTTGGAAGAGGTGGGGAGGGCTTGTTTCCTTGTTGGGTTTAGGTGTAAACGAATCACCTCGTTTTCACCAATCTTTGAAAGCCCTCTCCACTGATTGAGACTATTATTCAAGAATTGTTCGAGAGGCTGTAGAAATTAAAAAAACATATGTAATAATTGAAACCGAGAGGATGGTTTCAGACTATTAGTGTCGTACTGTCGTACTTTTATAACTTGAAATATAATATTAAAAAAATTGTCAGCCTATGGAATAATGTGTCAACAAAACAGTTTTAAAAATAAATTTAAAAATATAGTAGTTGTGTCTTAGAAATCTCACAACATACAAAAAACTATCACATTACATATCTATAACCAAAAATATTTTAGACGCTGAATAAAGCGACAATATTCATAAAATTATTAATTTTAATGTAGGTACTTAAATAAGATACTCGTACAAAAAATCTCTTGATCGCCTGTCAGAGCAATTAGTTGTTATTTAGGTATTACCGTCGAGTATTGGTTGCGTAAACCGGATTCGCTAATATAAAACCTATTCTTTAGTGAAAGTAAATGCGTCAATGATCATATTGATCATTATCTACACAGGCACATTGTAACAATCGCCCAAATTAACTCCAGTTAAAAAACAAAATAAAATATATTTAATTCGTGATGGTTCATTTGATAATTTTATTCATAGAGGCTACACTGGAAAGAGCCGACGTACCAGGTAGGTTTCATCATTTACTTCAGCTATACGACGTCCATTGCAAGACATAGGTCTCCCATGATCGATTTTCGATCCTGTTGTTGTAAACAAGTCATTTTGATGCTCGTTTAGTTCTTTCGAGCTACGTCTGTATATGTCATTTATTTTGATAGGATTTTCCCTCTTTGTAAGAAGATTCACCAACGTGTAAGCCCTGGTTATATAGATTTTAAAATTTGAATATTAGTGTCGCCAACTCTGCCTTTGTTACTGGATATTCAGCACAAAAGTTATTGTTTTTTTGTTAATTTAAACACAAGTATGGTAGCAAATACTTTACGCAAATAAACCCAGCCAGAACCTGATACCTATTCGTGTTATTCGTATTCGTACACTTTATGATAAAATACCTAACAAGTTAGAGCGAAATTACGAAATACATACGTTTCCACATGACGACGCAGCTCTTCAGTTTTCATGCATTAATAAACCCTTTGCGTACACGCGAATTTTAAATGTAAATGCTTATTACACAGGGCTGTCCTGTCATCGCATATTTAAGGTTTATTTACATGTTACAACCGTTTTCAAACAATCGACCTCTAGCCTTCTAAGTCTAGGTACCTACTATCAACTACTATGGTATAAAATCGAATCAAAATGCGTTAAAGGATGATTTCTAAGTGAAGTATTCGTTTTTTGGTGTACCTACTTAATTAATTTAACTTAATTTTCATCAATTTTAGAGACTGTTTGAAAACTACTCAACCAAGGCTTACAAAGCCTCTAAAAGAATTTCTTGGAATGATCCCAAAAAAATCATTCAAAATCATATTAGTACTTACTAGCGACCCGCCCTGGCGTCGCACAAGTGTATTTTATATATATAAACCTTCCTCTTGAATCACTCTATCTATTTAAAAAAACCACATCAAAATCCGTTGCTTAGTTTTAAAGATAAGCATACATGGGGACATGGGGACAGCGAAAGCGACTTTGTTTTATATTGTGTAGTGATAGTGATGAGATCATTTCGCGAAATTATTTCACATACAGGCGCGAAAAAGCAAGCGACTCGGTCTAAAAAATAAAATACTTAGCGAAATAACTAATATAAATTAAAAATTTAAAAAACCCCCGACACATTGACAACCATTTTGGGCACATTTGTAGAATTTCGGTTCTTCCATCCCCACTTTAACCCACCATAACTCTTAAACGGCTCAATCGATTTTTATAAAACATAGCTAAGAGCACTCTCGATTAAGTCTCCTTTCATCCAAAAAAAAACTAAACTGAAATCGGTTCAGTGGTTCGGGCGCTATGATGCCACAGACAGGCAGACAGACAGACAGACACACAGACAGACAAACAGACACGTCAAACTTATGACACCCCTCTTTTGCGTCGGGGGTTAAAAATAGCGTAATAAATCTACAAAAATAAAACTAAGACCCTCCTCCTATTTAGGAGCCACCTGAAAAATAGATAAGTAGATAAATCTGAAAATATGTAAGATGTGAAATTGGTTTTCTGAATTGATTGGGAAACTTTTCATTTATTTTGCCCTCGATTTCCACCTAAATGGAAAAGGATTTCTGACCCCACTGACCAACCTACATTCTGGATTTACGTTACATAAGCGGGAAATCTACAAGTTGAAGCGATTTCGTATCGAATCAAGTTACATAACGTTTTGGTTCTACCCTCTAGAGAGTTCAACCAATTACTTCATTGTTTCCCATGACATTCGATTTTTTAAAGTCAAGACGAAAAAGTTACGAATAATTCCCAAGTTTGTGAGTTTCATCTTCGACAACGTTGTCAGTAACTAGGTAAGGTAATAAAATAACCAAACGCGGAATTTTGCAATAAAAAATGAGTAATTTTTGTAAAACTGAGTCTGAAAAACAGATACAGCACCCCTGTTCTCGTGAAATATTGGCTTCTCCCTCGGGAGGTTATTCCCTCCAGGGAGCCACTGAAGCGCTGAGGCCCCACACGCGTGCCGCCGCATTATATTCTGCGCACGTACCCTCAAATTGATATCAAGCGCACGATTTTAAGAAATGACGTGTATAAAAACACATTTTACGAACTCTATTAACATTTGTGAACGCCCTAAAATGATAAAAGGCTGGTGCACACTGAATGCGCAATTAGTTCGATCGAAACAAGTGTAGACAGCTTTGGAATTGTGTGTCAATGTCTGTGTTAGGTTTTTAGTCTGACTTTAGCTTTAATGTGGTCGCCGCTCGCCTTGAGCCAGTGCGCCTACTTTAGGGGTTCAATGCCTTCACGTCCTTTGGAGGGCATCGCACGCGTAACAACCTTTTTTGAGGGTTGCGTCGTTTGTTCAAAGGCTTACGTAGACTCGTCGGGTAAAGGTTTTAGGGCTGTGTTAAATATTTTACGCTTGTCTATTGCTTATTTTGGTCATATCTGTGTGTAACTAGTTTGTAAAGGTGTGTTATCTCTCCGTAGAGAGTACTATTGTTTTACTACCTCGATTTGCCTAAAATGGGAGTTATGAAAAGTTCGTGCTACTCACCATCAGATTGGCAGAATGTCGTGGTCGTGACTGGGCGATGGCACATTGTCTGACTACCGGTGGCTACTGCTACTTATGTAACATTGGAATGTACATGTAATGCTAAATATGTCATAATTAAATCATATGGCAATTAGATACGGGGTAAGTCAACAGGAAACATATCAAATTGGTAGCAATAAAGTGTCGTAAAAAAGTGTAAAAGTTGCGTGATGTGTCAAACTAACGCTCTTCTTTTTATTGACGCTACTAATTGATTTATTATCTGCAGTAAAGTGACATTTAAAACTGTCAAACCTTATAATGAACCTAATAAATCCACCCATTTACCTGCTTTATCATAAATCCATCATAAATCATAATGAATTTGCATGAGACCGTAACGTCGCATTTGGCTCAATTATAAAAGCTTTAATTGATGGATGAATTCTAAACAAAATTACAGTATTGTTGTCCATATACAACATGTCATGAGAAAGACGTTATAATAAAAATATGCTTTTTTAAAGACGATTTAAGTACTTATCTCTTTGTTGTTAGTCTGGATCTGTCAATAAAAGTTTCCAATGAACATTAAAATATCAATGAAAAAGTTTTAGGTAGAACAAATTCGAGTAGATCAAGATATTGTACCTAATACAATTTGGAGTTTTTATCTAAGGTAACAGAGAACAGTTTCATAGACAAGTTATACACATTACAATCAAATCAACACCAATACGGTTCAATATACGCAACGAAATATGCAAATAGAACATAGATATCAGCCAAGAGATACTTTATAACGCGATACGAAACATCTGATGAATTATTCATCAGTTGTCGGACTAATTTTAACGACATGCGAACTGGATACCAGCTAATGCAAGTCAACAATATAAATGCTAAAAACTGGCGCCGTGCGGATAACATGGATTTCCATAAACCTAGACGGAAAGATGTGATGAGGTCTTGCTAGTGTTTCTGATATTATTGCGGGCATAAACTAGTGTTCCGATATCATAAGGCGTTGACAAGGCAGACAATGATTGCAGGTTGGATTTTAGCCACTTCCATCTTGTTTTGAAGTGAACATTTCTTTAACTTCTCGTGCTACACGGCGTACTCGTGTTATCACATAAATGATAGTAGGTACTTTATATGTTCAATTTTTCACTTCTGCTGGCACTCCCGGAGTGCAAGCCATCGTTTTTTTAAATTGTTTATTTGAAGCCTGTTATTAGTGAACGTCTCGCTAGAGACAGCCATAAGATTTTTTTTTTTTTTTTTTTTTTTTTTTTTTTTTTTTTTCTTATTTCATTGACGTATAATTAGGTATGTTTACTTCGCGAAGACTGGGCGAATGACATTTGAAATAGTACCTACATACATACATAGGTATACTTATATCATTAGTGGTGTTTAATCATCATAATCATCATGGTACAAAGATATATAATTATTATCAAACTTTTTCATTTTTACAAGCTTTTTATTTTAACTTGCAAATCTTGCAATGGATGTAAGTACCTATGTAAGTATGTTATGTAAGTTCGGGTGGAGTCTTGCAAGTTAAATTTGACCAACTTCCCAGTTTTCTGTTGAGCTGAAACTTTGCACGCATATGTATATCGCGTGACAATGCAATAACATGGTACCATGGAGCTGATCTGAAGATAGTCGGAAGGTGGCCATAGAAACTTCTGTACCATACAAGATAGACCCGTTGTGTTTGGGCTCGTTTTACTTGTCTTGGCTAACACTCTGCTGCTACATGATATCCAAGATGTCAAAAGCGTGTCAATAAAAAAATTATACCAATATTGTACCTAACTATACATTGAAATCGACAGTGGGTCCCAAACTCGGCTAGGCCGGTCTCTTGGGAGCCCTTACAAGTGGAGTTATCCTGATCAAATTCGCGCTTTAACATAAAAACGGTCTTTAAGAATTATATTAAAAATTAGATAGTATAATAATATAAAATTGGAATCAGAATTAAGTGAAATTAAAACACAAATTAAATAACATAAATCAAATAAATTTAAAAGTTAAATCATGGCATTGAATAATAAAAAAAAAAAAAATAATTGGAATCAGAATCAATTGAAATCTAAATTAAAATACAAATTAAATTAAATAAATCACATCAATGCCTAATCTATTTAGCTATATCAAAAATTATTATCATAAAAATAATTGGATCAACATCAAAATGAGATGATTCAAGTTTCACACATCAGTCATTTCATACAACACAACAAACATAGAAATCAATTAGGTAGCAGACGCAAATCAACAATCCGCAGTTTGAGTGTATATGAGTCTGTAAGTGTGTGTAGCACTGCAATACACGAGATCTCATGAGAGTCAAGGTTTGCAGTGCTACGTGTGTGTGTGTGTGTGTATGTGTGTGTTGGTGTGTGTGTGTTGGTGTGTGTGTGCGTGTGTGTGTGCGTGTGTGTGTCTGTAGTTTGCAGTGCGAAGCGTAAAGTAGGTAGGCTTTATAGGTCGTAGACTTTTACAAGTTCTTCAGTTTTTGAGTAATTAAGACTCTGAAGCCATGTCTTGACCTTCCCTCTTGCTTTCCTGTGTGATGTTTCCTTGACGTCACAGTGCCTGCATACCATATTGTATGTGAAAGTATGTATATATGGTGGCAAGCGGCATGCAAAAACTGTTCTGACCTTTGGAAGTGGAGTTACTATCGGTCGGACATTCCTTCTGGGAAGCTGTAGATCTGTTCTATGAGTTTTGGCTACTGCTCGCATAATAAACAATTGCCTAATAGTGAGCATTTTGGCCTCTTGGAATAGCTCTTCTGTGGGGTACCGTCGAGGTTTCCCCAGCATGACTTTCAAAACCGCCCGTTGTGCTCTTTCAGCAGCGATCATGCTACTTTTAGCAGCGCCGCCCCATACTCCGATGCCGTATTGGATTAACGATTGACACAAGGTTGTATAAACCATGTTTTTGACTTCTAGGCTGGCGGTAGGCCGAAGCTTCTTCATGATGTGTATCGTTTTCCGCAGTCTTCTAGATAATAAGGAAATGTGTTTCTCAAAGGACAGTCTCTGGTCTATTTGAATTCCTAAATATTTTGTCACAGTTGTTCTTTTAATTTTATTGCATAGGCAGTTGGTTTTATCAGTTCTGGTTGCAGGGCAAGTGGCACAGTGAAGTTTTATATTCTGGAATTTGGGTTCGGTGGCGCGAGATATGTGGAATCCGACAAAATTTGTTTTGGAAACGTTCAGAGTTAGTAGGTTGGCGTTTAACCACTGCATGACTTTTGCCATTCCCTTTTCTGCTGTACTTACAACTTCTTCCCAGCTTCGTCCGTGGAAAATGGCTACTGTATCATCAGCATAACAGATGAGTTTAGAATTTGGGATGTCTATTTCTAATAGGTCGTTCATATAGATTAGAAATAAGGTGGGTGAGAGTATCCCACCTTGTGGTACCCCAAAAGAAGTAACGCGTTCTTCGCTGAGGTATTCTCCTATTCTTACTCTTTGACTTCTGTTGCTGAGGTAACTTCTGAACCAGTTAAGAGCGATCCCCCGGATTCCTAGATGTTCTAATTTTGTGAGAAGAATAGGAATTGAAACAGTGTCAAACGCACGCGCTAAATCGAGGAAAACAGCTAGACATCTGTTTCCTTTGTCCATGTTATTTGCCACTGATTGAGTCAATATCTCCACAGCATCTTCAGTGGATTTGCCACGTCTAAACCCAAACTGAGAATCTGATAGGAGATTGTATTTTTCGAGAAAGTCTGTCAGTCTTTTGTTTACGATTTTTTCTAGCACCTTTGATAGGATGCACAGAAGTGATATGGGACGGTAGTTGTCGACGCAATCTTTAGTACCTTTTTTGTAGACAGGGGAGACAAGTGCTGTTTTCCAGAGGTCTGGAAATGTCCCTTCTGTTAAACTAAGGTTGCAAATATGAACAATTGGTACGAGAATTGCATTTTTAACACTTGTCAATAGCTTCGATGAGAAAGAGTCTATCCCTGGGGCGCTATCTGGCTTGAGCGATTTTAGCAGACTATCCACCTCATAGAGGTCAGTGGGACTGAGAAAGATAGAGTTGGGGCAGTGTTTTTCACAAGTTTTTCACAAGTGTGGCAAGATAAAGAAACAAATATATAAGTAAAACGATATATATTTAAAAAAAAACGATAAATACATGAAAATAAATCTATCTAGAAGGGCTGTGAAATATAGTGCTACTTAAATACTAGGTTACCACAGTTAGTTTAACTAGTTACCTAGTTTCCACGTTAAAATCTACGTATTAGCTAGAAGTGTCTATTCTATTATGTTTGTTACTTCACTGAGTAAACTTTAAAAAAAAATACATATTTAACTTCAAATTTTTTACAATATTTCAATTTTTTAGTTATTTTTAGCAATATGACTGTACTTAATGTGATGTGATGTTGCAAGACACATTTTTATGATCTACTTACTTTACGGCGTAATACATTGAGTAAAACGCACATTTTATGCATTCAGGAGCCGAGTGTTATCCAGGTTAATTAGCTATTTGGGAAACGTGTAAAGTAACACCAGCTACTTAGCTACATGCTAACGTGTACAGTTCAATTTGGAGCTACGATCGCATATCCAAAACCAATTTGACAGAGAGAATATCACGTTCCATACTTTGACCACCTCTACAGGTTAAGATTTTCGTTTTGTAATTACTGACTTCCAATCTTATAACCGTGAAGTTTCCCACTTTGTGTGCTTTACTTCATAAATTAAGTTCATTAAAATTTGCCTAAAGATAGCATCGAAACGCGTTAAGCATACGTAATTGTTTGACCTACTTGCGGGACAATTTTATTTATTTCTGAAAATCTGTACGTAGAAATATCACGTCATGGTTGTGACAGTTTAATTAAACTTGGCGCAAATATTGGTACAGAGTCAAGAGACATTCCGCTCAATTAATAAATGTTAAACGTTTAAGGCTTTATTTGACACATTATTATGGATTTGAACATCATGATTCATGGTAGACATTTATTTAGCGATATTGATTGTAAAATACTTGCCTATATTTATGTGAATCTTCGATATGTGAATTCTAGAATTACCGAATGCACACAACAGGATGCACACACGACAAAAGTTTGCGCGGGGCGATCTAATCGCTGATCGTGCATTGTCTTTTTGCCTTCGCACCAATGTGTATTTCTTTCGATCATTACTGAGGCGTCATCGTAATTATAATAGCTAAAATAAATAGCATAGTTCTGTTTCTTTTTCACTTTAGGCATTCGATAGAGAGAACACTTTTTACGTTGCTATTAAATTTACGCTGGCGCCTCTATAATCGGGCTTATTACTTAAGTACATTTTAAAACATCGAACACAGCTTACACAGAAGAAGCAATTAAGCCGCTTCCAATCCAACAACTCTATTTTC
Organism: Hypomecis atomaria; assembly: GCA_964007245.1. Taxonomy (NCBI): domain Eukaryota; kingdom Metazoa; phylum Arthropoda; class Insecta; order Lepidoptera; family Geometridae; genus Hypomecis; species Hypomecis atomaria. The sequence goes on from OZ023295.1 coordinate 13,688,469, forward strand.
AGAAATCGAGGCATAGGTATATGCCTCGGTGGCTCAGTGGTTAGTGAACCTGACTTCTAGATCAAAGAGACGTGGTTTCGATCCTCACCCAGGGCAAGCATTTATGTGGTGAACATAGGTGTTTGCTCTGTGTCTGGGTATTATTCAGGTTTCTATTTAAGTATGTATTTAAAATATATGTTTAAAGTATAATATCAGTCTCTGGCAGCCATATCACAACCTTTGCTTAGCTTGGGGTCAGAGAGCGTGTGTAAGATGTCCCTCAATATTGATTATTTATTTGTTCAGTATGACTGCCTCGGTGGCCCAATTGTTAGTAACTAGCTACTATACTGTCCCAAAGAGGTGCGGGCTCGAATCCCATCCAGGGCAAGCATTTCTGTGATCATAGGTGTCTGGATGTTACTATATATACTCGTAAGTATGTATTAAAAAATATGTATTTGTAGTATATCAGTCTCTGACAGCCAAATGCGTTACAAGCGTTGCTTAGTTTGGGGTCAGAGACCGTGTGTAAGATGTCTCCTAATATTTATTTAGTAGTGGACGTCAAACGGCTGAGATGATGATGGACAGATAGTGAAGTAGTGCTACGCCGTCATATGGCGCCATTCACAGTCTGGACCTTATCTGGAATTGTAGGACACTACCGTATCTCTGTCGTAAATACCACTCCGTTTCATATACCGCCGCGCCGTAAGTCTGGATGATTTAATATTTTAATATTCATTCATTAAAATACAGCCAGACTCTATCAATAAGTAGAGTTTATTTTTACTGGCGACAAGTTTGCGTTTGAGTACATTAAATCTCGTACCGTTTTGAAAATCCATTGGATAATCTAAATCCAGTAAGTAGTCGTCCTAGGACAACCTACGAAATTTTCGTATACCTATAACTTCAAATAAATAAATATTAGGGGACGTCATACACACGGTCTCTGACCCCAAAATAAGCAAAGCTTGTGATATGGCTGCCAGAGACTGATATACTCGTACTACATATACATATGTTTGAAACATACTTAAGTATATCACTATTAGTATAAAACAAAGTCGTTTCCCACTGTCTGTCCCCATGTATGCTTATATCTTTAAAACTACGCAACGGATTTTGATGCGGTTTTTTTAATAGATAGAGTGATTCAAGAGGGAGGTTTATATGTAGAATACACCTGTGCGAAGCTGGGGCGGGTCGCTAGTAGATACATAATACATCCTTTTTCAATAAGGTTTTAACAATCTTTCTGGCCTAGTTGTATGTCGTCTGTATGCGTAGCAAGTCTTGGGTTCGGATCCCGACAGGGCAAAGCAATAGAACACGCTGGATGCAAATCGCTTTCGACCAGTCTTGTTAAAAAGTTATAGGGAGTAAGATTTAGCGTAATGAAACACACAAGCGCGGTATAAAGACTGGTTTATTAACTAAATCATAACGTAGGGTAGATGAATATCTTATTCACCCACAATATCTAACACCTCCTTATCTAATTTACATTGATACTATGTTAAGAATAAACACTGTTACTATTAGCAAAAAAATATAAGTATACTTACTAATATATAAGTTGGTACTTGAATTGAAACAATGACTAATGGGTATTAGATAAAGAAACAAATACATTTAAGTTTTAAGTATATTTAGAAATACTGCCGATAGGATGGTTTATGCTGACGCGGGCGCAAGCGAGAATAATGCTGAGGAGTCACAGGCGTCGGAGTAGAAGGAGCCATCTCGAATTTATCATTTACTGGTGACGCCATCTCTTCAGCGGGCTCTCTAGCTTTAGGACTGCCCTTAGGGCTAATATAGGTGTCGCTTGAGCTCGCTCCAGCGCAGTCTTTACTGTCATCCTTTACAATATTAGTTTCACCGTCGCCTGCTAATGCAGCAGGAGTAGCAGATAGTGAAAACCGGTTTCTGTTGGGTTTAGGTAACAACATTTGATCGATATGACGTTTTACAGTAGCAGTAGTATTAGGAAGCGAAACTGAGAACGAATTAGGCCCTACACGATCCTGTATCTGCCCTTCCACCCATTTACTACTATTTTTGCCGTAATCACGCACATAAACTGTGTCCCCCGGGCGCGCCTCCCGCGGCGTGCCGCCCGCGCGTTCGACCTGCGCGCGCTGCTTGTCGCGCACGCGCTCCTCCACGTTGGGCCGCAGCACGTCGAGGCGGCCGCGCAGGCGCCGCCCCATGAGCGCCACGGCCGGGGCCACCCCGGTAGTGGCGTGCTCGCAATTTCTGTACTGAAACAGCATTTTGCTTATAGCTTGTGTGACGTCACTACCGTCAGAGTATGCCTTTTTAATGCAATTCTTAACGGTTCGAACTGCATTCTCCGCGGCCCCGTTTCCCTTGGGTCTGTAAGCGCTCGTGCGCGAATGCACAATAGCATTTTTATCAAAGTAATTTTTTAATTCCTGCGATGCGAAAGGAGGGCCTCCGTCTGTCACCATCTGTAATGGCAACCCGAACCGAGCAAACAACTCTCTTAATACGTTAATAACTGATTTAGCAGTCGTGCTATTCATTTCAACGACTTCTATCCATTTACTATGCGCGTCGACCATGACTAGGTAATGTTTACCTCTGTACTCGGCAAAATCGGCGTGCAGCCGCTGCCAGGGGCGCGAGGGGTAGTGCCACGGGGTGAGGGGCGCGTGCGGCGGCGCGTCGCGCTGCTGGCGGCACGCCTCGCACGACCTACACATGTGCTCGATGTCCGCGTCCAGCCCGGGCCAAAATACGTAGCTGCGAGCCGTACTTTTCATTTTTACGATACCTAGGTGGCCTTCGTGTAGTTCACGAAGTATGTACTGTCTAAACTTCGGTGGCACGACAATACGATAATTGAATACGATACACCCTTGTTCCACAAATAACTCGTTTCTGCGATTAAAATATGGCTTTTCTTGCTCGACATCTGTATGGTCAGGCCAACCGAATATAATGTTTTTGTAAATGACGCGCAAAACTGGATCCACTTTAGTAGCTTCGGCTATATCTTTGTGATTTATGGGAAATTCATTTTCGATATAATTTAAATATGATACCGTTTCATCTATTTCGGGTTCACTTTGTGTTTTTGTTACTCCACGAGATAATGGAAGACGCGACAAGCAATCAGCTGGACCGTTTTGTCCCGAGCTGACCCATTCCACTGAGAAGTCGTAGGCGGCCAGGCGCGCCGCGTACCTCTGCAGCCGGCTAGCCGCCGTCTGTGGGATTCCGACTTTGTCTCCGAATATATATGACAATGGTTTATGGTCTGTACGAATAATAAACGATCTCCCGAATAAATATTGATGATTTTTAACCACTCCGAAAAAAATTGCTAGCGCTTCTTTGTCCAGCTGGCTGTACGATTTTTCCGCTTCGTTTAAAGTACGCGACGCGAAGCAAACTGGTTTTTCTGAGCCGTCAGGATATTTATGAGCTAGAACGCAACCGACCCCATAGGACGAGCTATCGCAGCTGAGAATGAGAGGAAGAGCCGGATCGTAGTGAGCCAAGCATTGCTCACTGCTCAGTTGCTTTTTAATTTCTTTAAACGCGTGTTCACATTCTGCGCTCCATTGCCAGTGGACTTTGCCCTTTAATAAATTATACAACGGGTACAAAATCTGACTTAGTTGTGGAATGAATTTCCCATAATAATTAACGAGACCCAAGAACGACTTCAACTGGTGAACGTCGGAAGGACGCGGTGCATCAGATACTGCCTTAATTTTTTTTTTATCTGGATGCAAACCATCCTTGTCTATCACGTGCCCTAAGTAGCACACAGCATTCTTAAAAAAATCACATTTTTCTAATTTTATCCTAAGTCCTACAGCCTGTAAGCGTCTTAAGACTTCACGGACATTCTTCATGTTATCTTCTTTTGAGACACCCCCTATACAAGCATCATCGAAATAAACAACTGTCATCGGGACGCCTCGGAGCGTCTCCTCCATTAATTTTTGAAATTTTTCCGGAATACAACTTAATCCATACGGGGTGCGGACGTATTCGAATGTGCCTACGTGTGTGCTTATTGTTGTACATGCGCGAGACTCCGGAGATATGATCACTTGCTCATATGCATAAGCCAAGTCAATTTTCGTAAAAACTTGGGCCCCGCGTAATGCAGAATACAATTCCTCTATCCGAGGTAATGGATAAGGTTCTCGCTTTAATTTTGGATTAATCGTCACTTTATAATCGCCGCAGATTCGAATACTCCCGCACTTTTTTAAAACGGCTACTATAGGCGTTCCATATTCCGAGTTTTCAACTTTAACAATCGAGCCCTCCTGAACGAGGCGCTCTAATTCTTTTTCTACAGGCTCCTTTAACGATAGCGGCAAATTCCGCGCTTTATGAAAGACAGGCTCGTCATCTTTTAATCTTAGTGAAAACGTCTTAGTACATGTTCCTAAGCCGTGGGCAAAAACGTCAGGAAATTCACATTTTAAAGCAGTAATTGCACGATCAGTTTCATCAGGTACTCGCGCGTCTATCTGATTGACATGAATTTCAATATTTTTTAGTTTTAACTGTCGTATCCAGTGGCGGCCCAGCAGCGGCGGCCCGCCTCCCGGTATAACGTACAAAGGCAAGTCGCGCACCTCGCGCTTCTCCCCCTCGCACTGATGACGCACAGTTACACTGATAAAACCGATAGGCAAAATCCTGCTACCATTATAAGCCTTTAGCTTTAAGTTACTTTTCGATAATTCACAGTTACTGAAATATTTCTTGTAATCATGCTCATTAATGGCTGAAATTTTACTGCCCGTATCGATTTCAAAATCAAAGTCAAAATTATTTACAGAAATGTTCACTACATACGGTTTATCGTCCTGACCGTCCACGACAATGTTGTGAAAATCGCTGTCCTCGCTGTCCGATTCCATCTGCATATAAAACTGACTTTTCCGCTGCACTAAATTACCCGACGCATCAGCACGATAATCACTCCCAGATCGCACATTTTTACACATCACTTTTAGATGGCCTCTCGCCCCGCACTCATCACAATTGTAACGCCTATAGCGACATTTATCTGGAGCGTGCTGCCTGCCGCACCTCCAGCAGCGCTGCGGCCGGTTGAACCGCGCTGCCGGGCCCGCCGCCGCCGCCGGCGCCGTGGCGCCGATCCTATGCACGGCCGAGCCCGCGGCCGCGTCCGCCGCCGCGCTCGCGCCCGGCGCGGCGCCGCCCGAGCAGCTCGCCTCCGCGTGCCGCTCGGCAGCCTCCAGCGCCAGCGCCAAGTCCACCGCTCGCTTGTATTCCAAATTCTTCTCCGCGAATAAACGGCTGCGCATATCGTCACTTGCGAGACCGGACACGAACTGATCTCTCAGGTTTTCTTCGAGTTTATCGCCGAAATTGCACGTACTCGCTAAGTGCTTGAGATGCTGCAAGTACGAGCTGAGCTCCTCGCCCGGTCCCTGACGACGGAGACGAAACAAGTGTCGCTCCGCGATATCTGATCGCCTGGGTTCTAGGTGTTCTTCGACGATGGTGACCAGCTGCTCGAACGTTTTATTTTCAGGTTTATCCGGAGCACACAAATCGCACATCAAATCGTAGGTAGCCTCGCCCACCACCGTGATGAGCGTGGCCACGTGCAATGTATCTTTAATCTCATTTAGCAGTATGAATTGCTTAACACGGTTTACATATGTCGTCCATTTACGCGAAGATAAATCGAAACAATCGATTTTTCCATACGGCATGGCTTTAATTACGCGAAAACTATTAATAATCGTCGCCAGTAAGATTTAGCGTAATGAAACACACAAGCGCGGTATAAAGACTGGTTTATTAACTAAATCATAACGTAGGGTAGATGAATATCTTATTCACCCACAATATCTAACATAGGGGAGGCCTATGTTCAACAGTCGTAATGCGGTCGCATTACGACTGTACGCCGGCTGTTATGGCGATGATGAGATGACTGAAATAATGGACTGACAGCTGAATGTATACGTAATTTGTCCTAGATATATATAATTCATCTTCATTTGGCAACCAGAATCTAACAAATTAGGTATGTATGCCTGATTTGCGTAAGTAAGTACCTAGCATAGGTTATATACTTAGGCACCACGTTGCTACCATTTGCTACCAAGTCTTCATAGGAATTTATGTGATTGAGTCAATACAAATTGCCTATTTACGTGCCAGAGATCTATTATTCAAAGCTCTTTGATGTCTTGATGACCTATCAAGTTACTATGATAATTTGATAGGTATTTGTTCAAGTTGTCTCTATTTTGGTTTGATTCTGACTAAATATGTAATTGGTATCATTTGCCTACCTATACTTTTGACATCTTTATATTTTTTACCGACTTCCATAGAGAAGTAGTAAGTACTATGTTCGTCTGTATGTTTTTTTTGTGTATGTTCATCGACATTTGCGCCAATTGTGATCCGATTTAAAAAGATATTTTTTAGTCCGAAAGAGTATACTTCCGAGCTCCCATTTAAATTTTATCGAAATCGGTTGAGCCGTTTTTGATAAATCAACAAAAATGTACAAGGATGTCACATCGATTCGTGCAAATTATTCCTATTCTGTGCGCGGTGGAATACAGTGTTGCGATATTTTGCAAAAATGATAAATTCCATTTTTTCCGAAGTTCCGAAATGTCACATCAAAGTTAAAAATCTCCAGCTACGCCATTGACAATCGTAACCTACAATATCATTCACAAAAATGAACAATGCAGTAAATTGAGAACTTACTTTACCTACTGACCTTTTGTGCCAATATGTCGATTGAAATCGTCATTATCATCAACAACCCTTTCATTGCATACTACGAGTACTCAGCATAGAATTCCTTTGTTTGCTTTCAGCCATGCACGAGTATGCTTTGTTTGCCATTCACTTTGGTTTTTTGCTAATCGCATCCTTTTCAATTAAATTCAATGAATACCTATCGTAGTAACATTTTAATTCGACAATTCTATAAATATATTAGGTACCTACTTAGTGAAATTCAATCATAAGCGTACGTAATAATTTAAGTCCGTTATATCCCGAAGTTCATAATAATAGGTCAGCCCAATAACTTTTGTTTTTATTGAGCAATCGACATTGGCTTCGTAATAACCGCCAAGAAATTATTATTGCGTTGACTGCAATTTGTTGCATAAATGAAAAATGTACGTGCTTGTAAATATTAATGTATTGTGATACAGTAAATGCTGTGTTTACGACAGTACTCGCAATTCTAGCAATTATATTCAAAATAGCTGGCGCAGGCCGCCCATGTAGCTTCTGTCTGCTCCCGAGACTAGTAAAAAAAAGACTTGCATTCCTGGGTCCGTACCATGAGCTCCAAGGGCGAGTCTGGATTGGAATCGTTCAATTGACAGCGTCATCATCATCAATAACCCTTTCATTGCCTACTACTCAGCATAATTCCTTTTCTTCCTTTGCTTGCTTTCTTTCAGCCATGTACGAGTACACTTTGTTTGCCATTCACTTTGGTCATGGGTAAACTTGACACACCCTCACTGCTTCAAAAAACATCCCATCATGTCATAACGTCAACTGATATCTGGACACAAGTACCTAAATGAAGTGCGAGCTCTTTCAACTTTTTTCAGCTACTGTCAGAGATCCTTTCAAGTTTCTTCTGCACAAATAATTCCGCCAGAAGTCGGCAGACTTGGTACTCACGCGGTGTGAGACTGAGGAACCTTATGTTTATGCCCTTGTAGGCGGTCATTGTGTACGTATAGTTACTATTGAAAAATATTCTGTGATCGCGATTGTTTTGGCCACAGATTTGTTATTTCTCTGATCGAAAACAAGAAATCTCTGAGAGAAAGGACAAACCTGGTTTTTCTAATCTGTGATTTTGTCTTTCATCCCACTTTCGCAGCTCAAAGCCAAATAAGCTCACGCTGAGATCTCGTGGTAAGGGCCCTGGATGCACTAAAGCAGCTTATTTCTGATGCTCTCTGTCGTCGAAATTCCAGAGTTAATTGGATATTCGTATTTAAACGATGAACTTCGTCTTAATTAAGGAATTAGAGCGATTGCTGTGAGATGAGTCTTAGTTTATTGGAGTTTTATGATAGAGACAGGTAAGTCGCATAAAAAGTTTGAATAGTGGATTTGATCTTTTGAATCAGACGATACTTGGCGGAAATTCAACTTCAAAGCTGTCACTTAAAATATTCATTTTATGAATTCACTGTAGGTATAAGTAGTTATGGATATTAAGTTAGCATTTCCATGTGTCGTCATTATTTCTTGAAATATAATTCCCTTAGCTGAAATGGTTCACTATATCAATCCTTTTGCCTCTGTCATCAGGTCACTTACCTAGGTATGAGTAGGTGAATCCATATGTTGTATAATTTGTTTTTTTTTTTATTATTTGCATTTCATTGGGTGTAAAAAATGAGATATGAATGTCCCAAAAATGCTTGCAAAGGGCACTTTGCAGTTTGGCGGATAATAAATAATCGTGTTATATCTTAGCTAGATCATATTATCTGCTTAACACTATGATATGATCACCATCGGACCTGGAAGTAGTCCAAGTCTATTTTGAATAAAAAAGTACAAATCAGCATACAATACCTGACAATGAACAGGAGAATTATTGAACGTGTCTGAAACGGGGCCCATTTCTGGAAACAGGCTAAGGACACCTACCTGTACCTGGAAACGTTTTAATTCAAGACGCGAGTGCACTGGTCCTGCCATCATGCCTTATGAGTTCTTGCGGAAAACTGCGGGATTTAACGACCCCAGTCGGTTTCGGTAAAGTGTCTCAGACATATTGCCGTATGCAAATTTAATGATGCGATGTGTGTAACGCAGGAACATGCTCTCCTGGTACGTCACATCTTATCAGAGTGGAAATTAGTACATGCAATAATTTCGTATTTGTACTTCAATTTTTTTTTGTGTTGAGTAAATCAGATTCAAAACTTAATATTGTACAGGTCAATAAGTATTGATCGGTTTTGCACTTCAATTGTAAATTCATCTCGAAAACAAAACAGGTCCCTGTAAGATAGAGGGGGAAATCGCTCGATGCTACTGATATAATATGCTTTCAGAGATAAAACCTATACTTAACTTACCATAGCACCACAATAAAACGAACATCGTAGCTCGTAAACAGTTTATCTTATCTCTTTATTGTTCTATAGTTGGTAACAATTATGATACCGTAAACGGCTGCCGATTAACAAAAGCCCAAAAAAGGTGTCGAGATATGCATCAAGGGCACAAACAATCTCACGGGGCCTTATCTTATGTATCCTACAGGAGCGGGGTCGACGACCTCCCAAGTCACGTTTCTCTACAAAACTCGGGTGCAATAAAGCATTGTAATACCTCCCATCTGTCATCTGATCTAATATCCTCCTGCCCACCGCCGCCGCTGGCGCTTATGCCCTATAACTTAAGGTTTACTGTCAAAAAAGTAAAAAACTGTTTATTGAAGCTTTTTATTACGACCGCTAACTCTGAGCACCCTTTGTGTGGAATACAATTTGACTTGTTATATTTTGACGTGAAACGATTCACATTTTCATTCAATTCACTCAAAGGACATTTTTATGAATTCTACTCGAGTTGTCCTTTAAAATTTTATTGTCGAATACAAATTTTAAATTTACTTTTCTTGTTTCAGGTGTGTATTGCCGAGACCGGTCTAATTGGAAGCTTAAATTGAAGTGGTGAGTTAATGAAACCGGCGTCTGGTAAAGCTCTGTAAAGCTTTCGAGGCCCTTTGTGGCGTGATGATTAAGCTACGTCGGAATATCTCTATTAACAGTTATTAGATCAAACGACTCGCGCGCTTCTCATGGCTTTCACGGTTGTTAAAGGATGTTGTGTTCTTTTTGCTCGATGTGTTCACACGTAGTCCGTACAAGAGATAGAGTTACGTACGGCCGCGGTGGCTGTTGAAATGCCGCCGACAAAGTGCCCGTCGAGGCAGACAATCAAATCAGTCGCGACAATTTCTCCGCTCTCGCTGGCGAGATTGTATGCCGCGTTGTTCTGTAGCTGCCTTTGTGTCTCGGTGACGCGCCATGACTCGTGTTGCACTGGAAACATCTTTGTGACTGCGAGTTTTCACGCGGCGCTAGGCATTTACAAAATCCTCACCCGTGAAATGGCTTAAACTTGTCAGTTTAAAATTTCACGCTAGTCAGAGTTACGCGGAACAGTTAGTTCAACCCTCGGCACACAAATCAAATCATTATCCAACTAAATATAGATAAACGCTTTCAACAGAAAATTACATAATGATGCTATTAGTGCAAGCCGCCTCCATAATTTTCGCTCATTTAAATCTCGCTCTAGAATCGTCCGGTCAGAAACATATGGCTGCACTTGCGAGTGTATGCACATGTGTATTCATACTATTTATGTGCACACCGGTCGTTAAGCCAGATACTGCATCCGATAGTGGGTCATTCCATAGCGTTAGGTAGGTACGATATAATACTATCGATTTGGAAAGGGCATTCAATCCTTCGGCTTCAGGGCGTTCCTGATCAGACACCGAATTGGGTCGTATGCGCATATTTTGTGGCATTTTATCTGTGCTATAAAAAGCAGGTAGGTGCATTCCCAGAAACGGGCACTTGAGGCCGTGTTGAATCCCAAAGCTTGCGCAGTGCTTTTAATGGTTCTACTGTTTTATAAAAAATGTTATTGACTTTTGCGCAAAGTGACTTTCGGTGTCGAAGACTTTTTTAAAGCGACTTTTTTTGTTAAGTATTTTAATCATGCGTTCTCATGTGCATAAAGAAACGTGCGAGATCTTTGCATAGTCAAGTGGTCGCCATTCATTGAAATTCTTTGGAATTAGCACTCCCATTCATCTTTTTTGGGTGTTTTTTTGTGGTGACCTTCGATCCCGAAGATGAAACAAAGCGGCATGCGGTTTCCATTGAAACGTGACTCTTTATGGGTTTTCGAATATCTCGGTTGGTGGTCACACTTGCGGGTGCAGCCGTTAAATTAAAATTGTCGCCATATGTGTGGATATTTATTAGATTTGATCCAAGCTTCGACTTTATGGGCGTCTTTGGAATGCATTGGAATCCAATGTCAGATGTTCTATGTGCTATGATCGGCACGTTAGATTTTATAGAGGATTATTTTGGTACTGTTTATGTTATTTTTAGGTTGTTTTGTCATATGCAAGAATGCAAGGCGACAAAATTAAAGAAAATGGAGTTCGGAGTACATTTATTTAATGACAGTCTGATGCAGACGTATTTTGGTAGTAAAGTTATCAGTCTATGTTATCAAATACTTACCTAAGTCAATGTTTTTACTTTCATCATGTCTATCAATATAGTATTATAATACTCGTATCGTAGTAGATACCTTCAGCTATATCTCTTAGCAAAAAAAAACGATCAGTCATCATATAAATAACAGAGATCACCTATTTGTCAACAGATGTCTCATATCCAACCTTTTTGCTCGTCATCTTACCCACGTCTTCAGAAGTTCTGCGACCCTCGCTAACATAGATTTATCAGAAGTATAACGCGGATGATATCGAGATCCTGAAAAAAAAAGATTTGAATTAAAGAACGTTGTTAGTTCTGACCTATGGCTCGGTAAGTAATGGCAGATTTTATGGTACGAAATTTCAAGTTTCAGGACGTTTTCGACCATAATTTGACAGTACGAACTATCAAAATGTGGTCAAAAACGTATAGGTAACTATACCTATGTACCTACTCGTACCCAAAAGTTACTTACATTTTTGTATGAGAAGAGCCCTTCAACTGATTTCACTATTAGTTGCTCTGAGTTCGAAAAGCTTGAAATGAAAATCGGATCAGTGTGTTACGTCAGATTACAGAACGAAGGTGACCCGCCGTGAGTCAGCGGATCGAAGGGCCGTGAACCGTCGGGCCTTGCCTGAGGGCACCGCGAAAGTACCCGAATAGACGCCAATCTCGCCATACTTGGTATAGTTTGACTCAGTATTTTCGGCTGAGCCGAAACTCGCGCAAAAGGTTTTTATTTATGGAGGTCTCGGAGCGCGCTGGCTTAGATACTTGCTCAAATGGTTTTGGCGTGAGTAGTTGAAGATGTATCACGTCGTTGTTATGATGGTCGTTTTTCTTTTTATGTCATTGGATTGAGTTCTTTATACCAGTACTTTTTTTTGTCACTACCTAATTTCCTGACCCGTTTTTTTTTACTCTAGATTTGAAGACGCGTCTTAACATTGTATATTTCAACACAGGCACCGGTAGGTACAGAGAGCCGTATCTTCGGTGTACCTACATATAAATTAGGTACCTTTCCTTAGATGTGTGGCATTTCTTTAAAATACCCAATACGTGATGTGTAACCAAGGCACTTATTTTGATCTTTTTAGGTTTAGTAGTTCAACATTTAGAGCTTAGAAGTAGATTTTCTTCAGTTCCACAAACCGCCAAAGTAAGTGGTCGTCAATATTCAGCGAACGTGCAGCCAGTTTGTACAATTTGGTATTCTGTAAATACCCTCAAACTTTCCAAGTACCGTCGAGCTTTTATCATCGTGGTCGAACTTCGGCTGATTGGCGGGAAAGGTCAGCAAACACTCTCGTTTTCATTTTAATATCGACATTACAGTAACGAGTGTTGATGCCTCTCCGGGCTTGCGAAATTTTTAACTGCTGTAGTAATTCACGTATTGCTTATAGCTTTTCCCGCGTTATGGCATTCGCTGCCTTCGCTGGCAAAGGAAAGTTTCATAGAGAAATAACAAATGGGTGCTATGTCTCTATATTTGTTTGATGATACATACCAACTTTATATAGCTCAATACAATACTTACGCCATTTACTTCAAATGTTGTCTACATAGTTAGACAATATTAACGTATGTGCTTAGTGTATGGGATAGTCAACTCAGGGAACATAACCCTGAGCTTATAATTATGTGAATCAGAATCAGATAGTTTCGGGAGCTCAAAGGGCAAAATGTAGCGTCCACGCTCTAAAGTGACTCGTAATTTACAATTGCGCGTTTATAATGGTGTCAAATCTTTGCATCGCGAAGTTGATATCACTACAACTTGTATTGTATATGTCTTTACAAAGATATAGATTCAGATAACATTTATTGTTGAACTGTGTTACATTTGAGACTTTGAATGAAATATATACTGCCTCGGTGGCTCAGTGGTTAGTGACCCTGACTTCTGGATCAAAGAGGCGTGGTTTCGACTCCCACCCTGGGCAAGCATTTATGTGATGAGGTACCTAGGTGTTTGCTCTGTGTCTGGATGTTATTTAGGTACTATTTATATTAGCATGTATTTAAATTTGCTTAGTTTGGGGTCAGAGACCGTGTGAAAGATGTCCCCTAATATTTATTTATTTATATATCTACGTATCTTAATGACATGTATGTCCAGTGCATGGATTCAATTCATTCTGTTTGGAATGGGGGCGGCAGGCAATGCGGAGCGGCTAGTCGTCTTGCATTCCTTGAATTAGGAGCGGACTGTCTCACTACTGGGCCATTCTACGAATAAGTAGATAGATAGTTGGCGTAATGCTACAAATTCCATTTATGAAAGTTATATGCAGATATTTTGATATTTGATGCAATAAAAAGTAAACATGAGATTGTATTGGCAAGATTAAAACGACAGTCCGTCTCCACAAAAGTTTTACGCACGCTTTTGACATGGTTTAGCAGTACAATTTGCAAGGTTAAGAAGTGTTTTAAGCGTGTTTAAATCTTTTGTGGTAAGGCGAAGTGAGTTTGTTTTTGTGCAAGTTATTGTAAACTCTAATTTAAAAATAGGACTATATGACAAGTAAAAATACTACTAAAAATACTCTATTGACATATCAATAGAGATAATTTTTTTATTTGAAATTTAAAATGAAAATGAAACGCTTGAGCCAACTTTCGGTCCGTTAGTGACCACGAATTGTACAATTAAAGGCATTCAAAAAAAATAAACCTTCTTAGTATTTATTAGCTCTTTGTTTAAAATCCGAAAAAGACTTTTGCATCCTATTTAAAACTCTTTGTACCTACTTAAAATCTCTGCAATTTCCGCATTAGACAAGCATTTTTATCTCACTAGCGGCCTTGCAAAACTCCTTTGAAAAGTTTTTTGTCTCGTTTTCCTCAAATATGTCAGCGTTCAGCGTATGGCCGTATACTTACATAAATCCATAAATCAAGAGGCAATTCGTCGCGCGCCGTCTGCCCATTCGTTCCGGAACGCTGACTAACGCTGATCAAGTAATCAGAGTTAAATCGGCTCATATTGATAAGTTCGCACTTCGACGGTATTACCAGGAACGGGACTTGACGCCTTGATAACTCATTTGATTAGGTACGAAATGTATTTAACTATTTCTGCTTGTGATGGTTCAGGAAGTGTAGAGTTATTATTTATTAAAGCGCAAAAACGTCCTTCCAAAAAATCTTTTCAGCTGGCACTACCACATAATGTGGACCGCATTATACATCATATTTTTATTCGTAGGTTAGACGTCCTCCAGCTTAGATAATGATAACTTTTACTGCATAATTTAATACGGCAAATAGAATATTTATCGAATCATCTAAATTAGCATTGACGTTCTACGGCTGATATGACGATAAATCATCCATCTTCTATAATAGTTTGACCTATCTCACTGAATTTTGTATTGTGTTTGGAAAACATGGTGTCATTCATATGATGAAGTGTCTTCAGACCTGCCTACAAGGGTAGTTACTCGTCGGGCGAACCTCTGGCGCCGAAGTCCTAATTATAGCCCATACATGAAAACAAATGGCAAGCAACTGTGACCTTTCCTAGGTTGTGAGGGCTACCATCGTCTTTGATTTTAGTAATTATTTTCTTCAGCTAATACCTACATAAATGGTCTGACGGTTTCTTTGGATTCCTAGCTGCTTGGTCCTGCATATCGCGGCTCAAACTTCTGATACTTTCTTGTTATGTCTAGTTCCTGTTAGGTTTCTATTCGAATTAAAAGTTGGTAACCCTACCTCTCAGGTGAAGTACAAGGTGTCTACCGGACTCTGTAGAGATAACACTTCGCGACGCAGGATTAAAGTTCAAGAGAGAACGGTTTTATAAATTGCTCTGCTAAAAGCTTTTAGTTACACGCTACACGGGTGTTAAAGATAGACTGGCTAGATCTCTATCTGCACTCTTCTTTATTCTATCTGTGAGTTGTTTTTTCTATAAAAAGCAGCTATTTAATTTTAAATAACAATAACGAATAAACTATTTAACAATAGGTACTTATATCAATGTTAAAGCTACGTTTGCAAAAAGTGTAAATCATTGACTTCTTTAGTTCCGCCATAATCACTTATGACAGTGACATTTTCCGCAAAAGTTAACCGAGAAATTGACTTAATAAAGTTAAATAGGTAACTTCGGTCCCACCTGGCTACCAATGCCAATACGAAACGATTGCCTTCAAGAAACTCCTTGACTCTTTAACCCCTTATGACATTTTTCTCTGAAGAAACAAAATACTTTCTGATATTGCTTTCGATCGCTGTTTTCTTTTGAAGTTTCGTTTGAGAGCTGAACGAATCATTCCGCGTATGTTTTTGCATGTAACATCACCGTGAGGTCGCAAAAACCAAGAAAATAAGTAATTTCCTCTTTGTCACGGAATAACAGAAATACCGAAGCTTTGTTCATTATTTTATATTTGTACAGCTCCGGTAAAAATTGTCGCGTTTTGTTTGAAATCCCAAATTATTGACCTCAGTATTTACCATCCATTTTAAACGTTTACTTTCGAAGTTCTAACGGTGTAAATATCATGTAGCAAATAAAATTCCTTCTCGGTAACGGAATAACAGATATTCCGGCTAATGCCGCATAGGTAATCAACTGGTAATATAAATATCGATACATAGAATATTCCTTGGCATTTTTTAATGACCTAAAATATCGATTTTATTCGTAAACGTTTACTTTTGAATTTCGAACAGAGAGTAGAACGAATAATTCCGCTGTTGTTTATGCACATCATGTGGTCGCAACAATAAAACCACGAGAATACGACTGTGGCCCCATCACAGAATAACAAAAATACGAGTGCCGGCGTGAAATAGTCTTGTATTGTCCAATATCGATTCACTGTGAACCGATGCGATGTTTCCTGGTGGTTAGTTGCGCTTTTTATATCTGACACGCATAAATACACCTATTTAGTTCATTGTCTTTTTGTTTATTTTTCTTGACTAGAACTCAAAGTTGAAATCATTTTAAAATAACTCATTAAACCTCAATTTTCTAATATCTCGGATTTCTAAATCGGATCAGTATCCAAGTTGCTCGACAAATTCTCTTTGGTCTTTCGTTAATTGCCTTGAAAGCTTTTTAACTTAATAATCTGTTTCCAGGTTTTTTAATTTCATGAATCCGTTGTTAAATCATAATTACTGTCACATAATCTTCCAAGCCTCAGCTGGAGGAAGATCATCAAAAAAAGTTTTGATATCTATTTCTTATCTATTCTATGACGCATATGCACATGCTTTCCCTACGGATACATCGCCACGAGATTGCCACAGACGGGAAGTATTTAAGGTAGTGCCGACTGAGAAGGCCCGCTGTGTTGTAAGGCCCAAGTTTCAAAAAACACATTAAATACATTCATAGCGCACTGGTCTCTAGTCACGTGAGTAACGGACCAATAGGAACGCAGAATGCGCCTGCAGCGTTCCGCTGGCGGCCGCCATTTTGTCAGTGCCGCCACTTTTCTCGCCGAGCTTGGACGCCGTCACCTATTTTGCTATTTTTCTCGGACACAAAAAGTAAGTTTTCTGTTGTTTATCCCAAGATTTTTAAGCAGATGATTAGTTTAAAGTGTTTATTTAATCATTACCTAACACTATTTACTTTTAGATTGTGATTTTTTTATCAAATTTATTACGAAAATGGTTAGTTT
This sequence comes from Hypomecis atomaria, assembly GCA_964007245.1. Lineage (NCBI taxonomy): Eukaryota > Metazoa > Arthropoda > Insecta > Lepidoptera > Geometridae > Hypomecis > Hypomecis atomaria. The sequence goes on from OZ023295.1 coordinate 13,705,414, forward strand.
GGGTTTCAAAGCCCAAGTCGTTTTGGAAGGCCCAAGTAGTTACTTTTTTGGGCCTTACAAGGCTTGATTGGGCCTTGCAATCCTATTCTAGCCTGGCAAGGCCCTTAAATATTTAATATAAAAAATGTCTTTATACTCTACATATTTTTTTAATCATCCTTTGTAAGATGTTATCGTCTCCGTTCCTCATTCCTTGCATATCATAAATCCCAGGTCCAAATTATTGGTAAAAAGCCCTCTAATGGCTTTCCTACCAATAATTTGGGCCTTCTAACCATATAGCTGGGCCTTTTAACCCAGTTTTGTCTATCAAGGCCCAAAGTATGGAAGTATTTATTTTTAAAAAATCTTGAAATTAAATTCCTAAACATTACATTAACTTTAAAAAAACATATACTGTATCAAAATCATTCCCGTAAAAAGTAAAAAAGGGCTGAGTACGGGTTGTTTTGCTACCTAGCAGAAATATTTTTTTTTCTTATAAACTATTGTTGATATCAGTTAGGATTCACTTTTGTCCAAGTCGAAAAATATTGCAATTTACATATTTTTGTAAATTTTAAATCTCAAGTTCTTATTTTCGTGATAAATAATTATATTATTGTCAGGGCCTTATTAGACATGCCACGTTTAGTAAGGCCCAAAAGAAGGGTTTTTAAGAAAGGTAAAAAACATGCAAATTATCTACACAACTTAAAAAATATATTTATTTGAATATTAGTAAGAGAACGAAGGGTTTCATAAACACGTTTTTATTGTGTTGAGATGATAAAATTAAGACTTATTTGATTTTGTAAAAAAGTGGGCCTTCTCAGCCTGCCCTACCTTATCTATTCTCGAGTTCCTTTTATTTTCTAAACACTCGGTTCCCAATGTGTATCTCAAAGATATACATTGAGAAAGTGAACTCATCGGTGCAGCAGCTTACTGCAGTTTATTTAGAAATCGATTGGTCTTTTTAACACGAACCAACTCTGTTTATCGTCCGACACTCATAGGGACTTGAAAATCTGGAGCTCGTTTCTCGTTTACTCGAGCGAAACTATCTTTGTCGCTATCTCTCATATTAGGAAGCTTCTAAGAGTGAAAGGGATCGAAACAATCTCGAGCACTAAACAAAACGCCTAACGCGCTTGTTTTGGTCAAGCAATAGCGCCAGATATAGAGCTCTACGTAAACAAATGGAGTCTAATTGCAAGCGCGAGTAGATATTAAATGAAAATAAATGTTCCTTAGTCAGTGGTCGATTCATACTTCCCGTCTGTGGCTGTTGAAATTTAACCGACTCTAAAAAAAATCTAATAAGCGCGAGCGAAGCGAGCGTAAGATTGGTTTGCTTGTTATTTCATGAGTTGTAGATACAACATATACTTACATTTTTTTCGATTTAACAAGTGAGAACATGATGTCTCATTAAGTTTATAAACATTTACATGTTATTTAAAAGGGGTAACTTAAATATGAAAAGTAATCCAAAGAAATCAGTTCACTTTTGCTAAGCCCGAACATACGAGCTCGTAAGTATACGACTACCACTACGAGTAGATCCCCAGTTATAAAATAAAGCGCATCGCTCGCACATGATATTATTTTCACCAAATTCCCACACAAATATCTACTGAAAAAGCAGGCTCGATACCGATTTTCGAAACCAATTTTCCAATAACGCGAGTGAAGCCGACTAGATCCCTAGTTATAAAATAAAGCGCGTCGCTCGCATCCCCTGTCAATATCACTGATTGGAAGCGCCGCACCCAGCGCGCTGTCAGTGCTTTATTGCCTTTATTTATTTGCAAGTTGCAAGCAATAGCGTACGCGTGAGTAGGACGTACATTGTACAATACGACCAGCTTGATTTGAATGAGCTAGCTAGATAGATGGTTTCAATTAGTATCCTATATGTAAAGATCTTTTATAACTTTTTTCATAACAAAAGCGTCAGTAACAATAAGTATTACGATGATTCGTAAATGTCGAGTTATAGAATAAATATCTTGTCAAGTTTCTATATCTCTATAAATTGGCTAATATTATTAGTGAAACGTTTGATTCAAGCTGGAATTCTTTTTATATAATCTATAGGACAGTCAGGACAGTAGACATCCGAAGGCCAATATGATGATCCATTGTGGACTTATGGAGAGGGTTGTACTGGGTGAATAGATTTAGATATGAAAATATGCTAGAAGAAGACAAGTCGTCTCCCACTTATTGTAAATCATAGCATGGGCATCGTACTTTCTTCCTGCTTCTCGCTACACTCTAGTATCACCGTAGTTTTAAAATTATTTTTGTATGCGAATCCGAGTGTTTTTATTAAGTTATGTATATTGTACATGCGCTGTATTCTCTACAATACTTTTCCTATCCCTTATTGGCTTTCGGAAAAGTTACGTGCCATATTCATGTCAATAAAGGTCACGCTGTGTAACAATTTATCGGATTATTCGATAGTGTGTTTCGGTCTTTATTCGTCTCTCCCTTCGACTCCCTTCTGTTTTTATTAGTTTTTTACCACTCACATGACTTTGCACTTTTCGATACAACGTAATAGTGTAAAAGTATTATTTTTATAAGTAGGTTTATTTAGGTAGGTATATAAGTAGTTTTATTGATTTTGTAAATTATTTGTGTTATAAATATCCATTTCAGTCGAAGCACTTAATTAAGTCGTTCGATGAAGTAAGTTACTGTTTATTACTGAGCACGCTTAAAGTATCGTAAAGCTTTTGAAGTTTCAGTTTGGCCCGAAAAGCCTGGTTGGTCGTAGGTATTTCTGATTTTAACTACCAATCAGTAAGGTTATGATGAAATTTTGGTGTTTTATTAAGTTACTCGTACTAAGTAGTTGATTTACACATTTTGTTTATGCTCATGTATATTGAGTTTTATTATTTCTAAAAATAATACCTTAGACTGAGCTTATCCGTTGTCTTCCATACTTTGCTACTTGGTATCAACTTACAGCTAAATCTCTTGACACTTCAGTAACTGAGAAAAAATGTGGACAATAGTGTCTTTGCCTAGTTTCTAATACGAGAATAACATTGTGTTAAAAGAGCACATTAGAAAGAAAATTAAAAAAAATCGAGTACATTTTTTTGTGAAATACATTTCTTTCTGTCACTTAAATAACAATAAAATTAAAAGATATATTGTAATAAATACCAAATAAATGGTATTAAACGTGGTCCTCACTATGGGCCTATTAGTAAGCTCCAAGTAGCCCAACGAGCTATGGAGAGGGCTATGCTCGGAGTCTCTCTGCGAGATCGAATCAGAAACGAGGAGATCCGTAGACGAACCATATCTTATTTATTACCAAACATCTACGAGATCACAAAGGAATATGCTACGAATAATGTTACAATCTTCGAGCAAATATCTACAGAGCCACAGTTCCTGAGTGGAAAATGTAAAAAAAAACCGAGCGCCGTCATTTTTACCGACTTAGAGGTTTACATTAAATAATTCACAATGACCCGTTTACTCCAATCTCGACGTTATGTCACCTAATTAGTGCTTGTAACCGAGCACTTTGGCATCGCGCGGCGTTGTAGTCGTCTTGCGATCGCTTTACGACTAACTAAAAAGCCTGCCCACTACATAGCAGGGGCAGGGTTTTGGCTCGGACACTTTTTTGCACGATTGTGACCATAGAGCTACGCGTCCACTGGATCGGAATCGGAGCGTACGAAACGAAAGGATTTGTTGCTTTGTATTGATTTCGAGGTACCTGCGTCCACTGGATCGGCATTTTTGCGCCTGAGACCGGAATTTATTCTGATGACGTCATCCGCAGTGAACGCGTCATTCGGATTCCGAACGTTTCGAGTTCTGACGTGTTTGCGTAGGTAGTTAAGCTATACAAAAATACTTATTCACGATGAACGACGATGTTTTAATTAGTTTAGTGGAAAGATATGAAGAACTTTACAATCTAAAACATCAGCATTATCATAACCAACTGAGGCGAGACAATATTTGGGATGAAATCGGGCAAATAATGAATGAAAGTGGTGAGTAAACCTATTTATTATTAATCTTAATAATCCCCGTAAAAGATATGTGTTAAATATTGTTTATGTAATCCAGTTTCATTTGTTTATTATTTTTCATTATACAGTGTGTCCGGGGACGTATAGTGGAAACTTTAATATCGTAAAATATGATCAATGATGACTTCTAGGTCTCTTAGTTTTACAAATTTGGTAGTTCTAGTTATCATACTAAAGGGAAAAAAATCGCCTATTTAGGAGAATACTAAAACAGCTCAAGATCGCCGATTTTTTTTAGATATATAAGACAATATTCTTTTATTTATAAGGAACTGTCAAAATATGTTAATACCTAACCAATCAAAAGATTTTTATTCAACAATTTTGTAGTAAGTACCGAAACACAACTTAAAATATTCTAATCTTACCAGTTACCTACCTGAAAACAAAGAAACGACATTCAAAGTTATTTTATAATATTGTCAGTTCCTTTTTATGTTTCATTTATAATGAACAGTTTTATATTCAGAATTTTCTTTGGTAAAACCTAAATCGCCATCTTAACAGCAATCCACCTGTTTTATCTACGGTATGCAAATAACGCCATCTATCTAAATGAAATATAACTAATTTACCGACTGTCATTGCATGGACGAAACCAAAGATATTGTTACGAGATGGGTTCTTGGATAATCAGTTAAAACGCCGATTATTCACTTCGCACTTTATTGCACAAAATCACAGTACACACGACACAACTGGTTCGCACAACACTTCACACTGGCACGAATATTCACACAACTAGTCACTTCACAATCACTGGTACTGCACTTGAACACGAGATGCTTTCGCTTCGGGATAAACGCGATAACTGCCGCGAACGAAAACCATCGCCCTATTTATATCGGAATAAGGGTTCTCTAGAAATCTGTAGAATATTCGGTGCCATTGTGACTGACAAAGTAAACAAGTGTAAAGTTCGAGAAACCCTATTGTTCTTAATTATTACGAAAACACCACAAAAAAAATCTGACAAACAACAAACAATAGACGCGACACAAAGGCCGGTGCCGCCTGAGTCATAAAACCATAAATCTCGCGATTAGGTGTAGATAAACAACTAGCCGTCGTACCGCGCGCTGCTTACTGCGTAACACCACCTCCTCCCAAGACATGCTCGTCCCGAGCATCGTTGCATCCGTGATATCGCGCCAATCGATCCACGTGAACTATTTTGGGGGCACCTCGAGGTCCTTTCTGTATGCGGAACGTCACGTCGTTGATCTTGGTCACCACTCGGTATGGTCCATCCCATTTGGCTTATAGCTTTGGAGACTTCCCTTTGCTGCGTATGGGATTGTGCAGCCATACCATCGAGCCTTCCTCGAACCCAGGATTGTTAGCCCTTCTGTCGTATCGAGTCTTCATTCTTTCAGATGCTTGCTGGCCATGCTCTCTAATATGCTCATAGATGTCGTTCATCTTGTTCCGGAGGTCACTGGCGTACTCAGTTATGGGTTGTGGAGAATCCGGTGGAATGCCAGTTATTAAGTCGGCTGGTAGCCGTAATTCACGTCCAAAATTGGCAAAAGCGGGAGTGACATTTGTGCTCTCATGAACAGCACTTCGGTATGACAACAAAAATGGCTGGATATGCTTGTCCCAATCCCGTTGTTTGCTTCCGACTACTTTTGCCAGGTACCTCTCCAGAGTTTGGTTGAATCGCTCCACCATTCCATCTGATTGCGGGTGGTAAGACGTTGTCCTTGTTTTGTGTGCACCCATTAACCGGCACGTCTCTTGAAACAGCTGAGATTCAAAATTTCTTCCTTGGTCACTGTGGATTTCCAATGGTACTCCAAATCGACAGAATACTTCATGCACCAATTTGTCTGCTATCGTCGATGCCTCTTGGTTCGGAATTGCGAAGACTTCCGGCCACTTGGTGAAGTAATCCATGACGACAAGGAAGTACTTGTTGCCACTTTCACTCACAGGAAATGGTCCGGCCACATCCAGTGCGATTCGCTCCCATGGTGCTCCAACATTATACAGCTTTAATGCTCCTCTGCTGCGGGTATGCGGACCTTTCACTGATGCACAGCTCGTACATTTCCGTACCCAGTCTTCTACGTCATCTCTGCAGTTGATCCAGTAAAACCTTTCTCGAATTTTCAAGAGTGTCCGTTTCACACCCAGATGTCCTCCCGAAAACCCTTCGTGGTACAGCTTCAAAACTTCAGGTATCTTTGCTCTGGGTACAACCATTTGGAGATGGCACTGATTGCCACGAGCATTTTCCCATTTTCGGCAAAGTACTCCCTCCTGAAGCACCAGACTATCCCATTGCGCCCAATAGCTCTTTGTCGTAACACTCATTGAAGCAATAGCACTCCAGTCTGGCTTAGAGGCATCTGATTCCATCCATTCAAGAATCGGCTTGATGTCGGCGTCTTTTTCTTGTGCAACCTGAAGGGTTTCTTTCCATTCATCGCCGATGTCAGCTTTGAGCATTCTGACGGGCACTGAATCTTTCGACTCATGTCTTGAGCAATGCTTGCAGTCTTCTGAGCATGGCCTTCTTGACAGTGCGTCCGCGTTGCCATGAGATTTTCCACTGCGATGCTCCGTGGTGAAGTCAAACTCTTGTAGTTGCTCAATCCATCTTGCCACTTGGCCTTCGGGATCCTTAAACTGTAGTAGCCACTTAAGAGCAGCGTGGTCGGTCCTCAGATGGAATTTTCGCCCGAGCAGGTACTTGCTAAAATGTCGCAATGTCTTCACCACTGCAAGTAGCTCTTTTCTGGTCACACAGTAGTTCCTTTCCGGCTTGGACAGGGATTTGCTGAAATACGCGATCACCACTTCTTGGTCTCCTTTCTTTTGTGACAGTACTCCTCCAATGCCGGTGTTGCTGGCGTCAGTGTCCACGATGAACTCGTTCTCTGTGTCCGGGAAGCCAAGAATAGGCGTATTACAAAGTCGCTTCTTTAGCTCTTGAAAAGCTGCGTCGCAATTTTCGTCCCAGAGGAAGGGTCGCTTTTCCTCAGTCAGTCTATGCAACGGCTTGGCTATGTCAGCGAAGTTCTTCACGAATCGCCTATAGTAGGAGCATAAACCCAAGAATGCTCTAACTTCCGTCTTGTCTTTTGGCACAGGCCAATCCTTGACAGCACTGACTTTTCCTGGATCCGTCTGTACGCCAGCTTCGGAAATCACATGTCCCAGGAAATTCACTTGCCTCTTGAAGAAGGAACATTTCTTCGGACTCAGCTTGAGATTGGCTGCGCGAATCTTAGTCAATACTCGTTCCAGGTTTTGCAGGTGGTCTTCGAAGGTTTTTCCCACAATTATGATGTCGTCCAAATAGACTAGGCATGCATCTCCAATCAGTCCCGCGAGCACTAACTCCATTAGTCTTTCGAACGTAGCGGGCGCGTTGCATAATCCAAACGGCATCACGTTGAATTGCCACAGGCCTTTTCCCGTCGAAAATGCGGTCTTCTCTTTATCTTTAGGATCTATTTCCACTTGCCAGTATCCGCTCTTCAAGTCCAGGGTAGTGAACCACTTCATACCTGTCAGTGTGTCTAACGTGTCATCAATCCTCGGTAAAGGATAGCTGTCTTTCTTCGTTACGTCGTTGAGTCGTCGATAATCAACGCAGAACCGCATACTGCCATCCTTCTTTTTCACTAGAACCACTGGCGAACACCACGGACTGGATGAAGGTTCTATCACACCATTGCGTGCCATGTCTTCGATCATTGACTCAACTTCTTTTTCTCGAGCCACTGGTATCCTTCTTGGCCGCTGTCGAATCGGTGACACGCTTCCTGTATTTATTGTGTGCTTCACTAATCCAGTCTTCCCGTTGACAGCATCATCGAGAGCAAATATGTCGGTGTAGCGCTGCAGCATCTTCTTTGCCATCAGAAGTTCTCTTTCGGTCAGGTCTTTACGGGAGTCTTCCAATAGCGTTGACACTGTGTAACTCCCAGCACAGTTGTATTTCTCCTTTGGTTGTTCTTGGCATCTGCGCATCCAGTCTACTTCTTCACAAGTACCAATTGGGGTTCCTCCTTTGATGAGTTGTTCCTCGTTACTTGTGTTGAGAACACGCACCACAGCGGTATTAGTAGTCCTCACCAGAGTTCGGGCCAATAACCATGGTTGATCACCTTCCGACTGTTCTATTAGCACACATCGTCGTTGATGTCCCAACTTCGGCGGTAATCTAACTGCCACAATGGTCTCCGATCTAGGTGGAAGAACTGTTCTCTGCAGACAATAAACCTTTCCTGATGTAGCGCCTTCCATGAAGATTTCTTCTCTTCCACACTTCAAGATTCCTTGGTTGACATCTATCTCGCAATGATGTTCTCGCATGAAGTCAAGACCCAGAATGCAATCGTCAACTATATCAGCCACGATGACTTTGTGTTGGAAAGTTTTCTCACCCAACTTTAACTCCACCAGCTTCTCTCCTCGGACGGATATGTGCTGACCGGTCGCTGTCAGAAGTTGAACGGTTTTGCAGCTTTCGAAGTTCGGAAGAAAGCGCTTAGCCAGTCGGGAACTGATGACAGTGCGAGAAGCTCCTGTATCCAATGTCAGCTTGCAAGAAGTTCCATTGATGGCACCATTGATGATCAAGCTGTTCCCATCGTGAGCTTGTGAGATCAAAATCTTTGGCTTTTCTGGCCCGGATAACACTCGCCATTTTCCGCTTTCTTCAGCAGGTCGTTTATTCCTCCATAGTGAATGCGTTGCCTCGCGATCCTTCCGTTCTTCCAATAGTCGTTCGTCCCTGGTTCGGCATGGCTTTGGGCAATTCTGCCATAAATGGCCTCTCTCTTCACAGTTGTAGCATCTTGGACCAAACCTCGTACGATGTGACGCTTCTTTAACTTCCCTTAAGTGTTGAACATCTCTCGCTGGATTTCGTACAGCTTCCACTTCCAAGGCTTGGGCTAAAGCTTCCTTTAGTGTTTTATGATGCCCTAGTTTCACTGCTGCTCTTACTTCAAAGTCTGCTATCCCGTTAGAAAATGCCTCCACCAAATGTTCGTCGTTGGGTAACGGCGCGGACTGATAAGCCTTCCGGAACAGTTTCTCCACCTCGACGGCCCACTGTTGAAGACTTTCGTTACGACGTTGCACTCTGTTCTTCAACTGCGCTCGGTACACACGTTCCAGGTGCTCATCACCGTAGCGACTCTCCAGCGTTTCCATTAATTTATCGTAGGTCACTTCCTTGCCCACGGCATCGAGAATACTCAGGGCTTCGTCACGAAGGCTCATGATTAGGGCGTTCTTGGCTTGGTCCTTGCTCCATCCATTGGTTTGAACGGCGGCATCAAATTGAATTTTGTAGGCTGACCATGATGATGTCCCGTCGTAAGGCGTCACTTTGATCTTTTGTGATGCTGGCGAGAAGGTTGTAGATGGAGTGGCTCCACTTCCAGTTTTAATGACGTTCAAGGTCTTCCTTACGTCGGCGATTTGTGTTTCCGCTTCGAAGATGCGAGATTCATACTCCTTTATCTTTGTATCGTGCCGGTCCATTTTTTCTTTCATTTCTCTTATTTCCTTTCCCATGGTCGCTTGTAGGCTTGAAAGCAGACCCGCTTGTCCACGATCCAGTTTCTCCTCCAGTTGGCGAGCCTGTTCTTCCAGTTGGCGAGCCTGGTCTTCTTTGTTGCGATCGAACATTGACTGCATCATTGACACCATTGCAGCCATATCAAATGCCACAGGAGTGGCTGGTGCTGCAGCAGGTGTCGCAGCAGGTGCCACAGTAGGTGCTGCAGGAAGTGCCGCAGCAGATGCTCCCGGGTTCCCGGAGTCGTAGTTGGTTGCCTCGGACTCGCTGGCTTCCATTAACAGCGAACTGTTTCCGAAGCGTCGTGTATCGACCTCCTCCTGGCGGCGCTCCTGCTCCTCGAGTCGGCGCGCTTCCTCCTGTCTGCGCTGGCTCCTTGTGCGAGGTGTCTCGTCGTCGTATGGCGTTACCGGCATTTTCAATTATCACTTCTGACACCAAATGTTACGAGATGGGTTCTTGGATAATCAGTTAAAACGCCGATTATTCACTTCGCACTTTATTGCACAAAATCACAATACACACGACACAACTGGTTCGCACAACACTTCACACTGGCACGAATATTCACACAACTAGTCACTTCACAATCACTGGTACTGCACTTGAACACGAGATGCTTTCGCTTCGGGATAAACGCGATAACTGCCGCGAACGAAAACCATCGCCCTATTTATATCGGAATAAGGGTTCTCTAGAAATCTGTAGAATATTCGGTGCCATTGTGACTGACAAAGTAAACAAGTGTAAAGTTCGAGAAACCCTATTGTTCTTAATTATTACGAAAACACCACAAAAAAAATCTGACAAACAACAAACAATAGACGCGACACAAAGGCCGGTGCCGCCTGAGTCATAAAACCATAAATCTCGCGATTAGGTGTAGATAAACAACTAGCCGTCGTACCGCGCGCTGCTTACTGCGTAACAATATTATATAAGTAGGTAAGGTAGGTACATTCATATCTTTACATGTAGGTACTTAAAGATATTTTTAGTAAGTAAGTATAAGAATAACGCTTTATTTTATCTCGATTTTTATTTATTTATCATGTACACAACGAAAACTAAGTCCATACATATTGTATCTTTTCTATACTTGGTTATTAGTGTTTGAGATAGTTTACAAATTGACACCATAATTACATCTCTATGTCAAATACACAAAGAGCTATTGTTGCCTGAATAGACCCCTGCACAGGTGCGTCGTCAAAAGTTTGCAGATTGGCCATACGGTTCGGATTCTCGTTTGGGTTTAGCGAGAACAGGTAAAAAAAGATCCTTCGTCTTGCCATGGTAATGTAACTTTATGTAATATGTTATTTACTGCATCAACCTGCCAGCTCTCACTCTGCTCAATTGCCATGGTAGATTTCCTGCGTCACTACAAAAATATTCTTTGAAGCAATCTCTAACATCTAAAGCAGCGGTCCGTGCATTTCCACCAAATCTATTTAGGTCTCGGATACCATCCATATCTTCTAAGGAAACGTTATCGCTTGCATGCCAATGACACTCGTCTTCCTTTAAAAAATTATACAAACAACACACCGCCTTTACCACACAAACAGTATGTTCATGAGACATGCACAATCTACGTTCAAAAAGTCTAAATTTTTTCACTAATTGTCCAAATGTATCTTCGACGGTATTTCTGGCACGGCTTAGTCGCAAGTTAAAGATTTTTTTTTCTTCATCTTCTCGAGCTTGTTCACGCCCATAAGGTCTCATTACATTGGTACTCAACGGAAAAGCCTCATCTCCTACAATTACGTGTGGCAACGCCACATTTCCTCCAGGGGGTATTTTGCAAGGAGGTATATTCAATCTATTGGAATCCAAACTTCTGCCTAAACTTGAGTTTCTAAATATTGTAGAGTCAGAATTTTTCCCATATGCACCAACATCTATAGCGATAAACTTATAATTTCCATCAACCAACGCTAAAAGTACAGTGCTAAAATGTTTTTTATAACAATAATAATTTGTGCCACTGTGCGGAGGTGCTTCAATTAGTATATGTTTACCGTCAAGAGACCCTATCGCGTTCGGAAAGTTCCAACGTTCACTGAAAACTCTTTCAGAAGCAATCCAGATATTTTCATCTGGCATTGGCATTGCAATAGGTTGCAACACATTCCAAATCATACGACAAGTTGATTGAACGATTTCTCTTACTGTACGTTCTCCCAGTCTATAATTGTCTGCTAAAGTTCGAAACCCATTTCCAGTAGCCAAATATCTGAAAATATAAAAATAATATTTCATATATTTTACAGGTAAAACCTGCAGAGATCGTTGGACTAAAATAAGGGATAATCACCGGAAAGCATTGCAGTTGCGCAAAACTAAGAGTGGTCAAGCTGCTTCTAAAATGAAGCCGCCAAAATACAATAAAGAATTAAGTTTTTTGGTACCATATCTGCAAGATGACGAAAATCGTAGTACAAATATACATAGTTATGATCCAAGTCTTGATCATACAATAGAGCAAACAAGTCTAAATAGTCCATCGTCTTCTGTATTATCTCCTTATCCTTCTTCCCAGTGTGAATCGTTCGATTATCAGGATGTTTCAACCCAAAGTACTAGACGAGCGAGATCCAGAAATTCTGATGACACGTCAACAGCATCTGTGTTGAAAGAATACTTGGAACGCAGAGAAAGAGCTAACAATACTCGAGTAACTCAAAGTTCTTTTTCTTATTCAGATGAAAAAGATCCTCTCATAGGATTTTTTATGAATATGGCAAGAACAGTAAAAGGTTTTCCTATTGATGAACAAATAAAATTAAAAAATGAAATTTTTTCCTTGGTAAATAGCGCTGAATTAAGGATAGCAATGCAATTAACTGCTCGCGAGACTGAGCAGACTTCTGCAATACTATCCCAGCCTCAAATAAAAGAGCCCAGATCTTTTATGCTATCCCATCCTGAAGTAATCAAGACTAATGCGAATCAACATCAAGTGATTCAGAGTAATGTAAAGGCGACTACATCTACTCACCAGACAATACAAGAAGACGACAATTGTACTGCAATGCTTTCTCAACCTCCAGTGCCAATAAACAATATGAACTCATTAACTCCCTCAAATGAAATACAGGTGCTACAAAGTGAAACTTTTCCAGAGAATACTTATACTTTAACACTTACTCAATCAGATCTGGCCAATTTTGTAGTATTCAATAACAAACCCAACAATTAAAAATGTTTATTGCTGCTGGGACAAGCTCATATTAAAAAAAAAAAACACTTGAAGAAAGTGTTGTTTAGTATCGATCATAGATATCTTTGATACATCCTGTATTTGCTGTTATCTATGGTCGATACCATTACCACACGGTCTTAGTGTGATTTTTTAATTTGAGCTTGCCTCGCCCTCAATAAATATTTTAGAATGTTGGGTAATACAGGGTGTATTTGCTGTTATCTATGATTGATTCCGTTGATTTAATTACCGAAAATCCTTCCTCTAATCACTTGTGTGAAGGTTTTCTTTGACACGCTGTATTTAAAAATCAGTATTCATCGTTAGTGACAATTTTAAAATAGGCCTATTTATAAAACACCTGCATAGTTTTAATGTTAGAAAAGGGCAATGTGAGAAAATTGATATTTAAAAATGGCTAAAATGAATATATTATTTTTCTTAAATTAAAACCGTGTTAGACTAGACAGACGGACCGTATTTCAACTGCAATCTATCTGCAAATTGCAGTTCAAATGAGTTGACAATACTGTATCGGCTGGATTGCAGTTGATATGCGGACCGGCTGTCTAGAGCCTTATAGTTTAATAAATAATAGGTAAAATAGTTTTGTTTAGATATAGATATAGTATAGTTTTTGCTAAATTTTCAAATTTATTTGGGAAAATAATTTTCCTGTTTTCTAGGTGCCTTGTATTTTTCTGCACTCTTTATCACCTTTTGTTATAATGTTATTTATCACAAATAAACTCAGGGACAACATTTAGAGGAACGCAAAAAAATAACTACAGGTTACAAAAAAGTTAAGCTTAGGTATATCATGTTTCTTGTGGCTCAATTCAAATAAACTTAATTTTTTTTTTATTAAATACAGAAACTTCAATTTGCTGAAAAAAATATACAAATTACAAAGACTTTTTTCTTGCGTTCCCCTAAATTTGTCCCTGAATGTTATTACCTACAGCTATAACTTAACAAAAAATTACAAGCCACCCTGTTGTGTTTTTTTTTAAATTTTGTACTACTTTTCTTAGTATGTATCAACATTAAAGTACTTACCTTAAACACAATAGAAGCCTTTCCTTTGTTCCAATCGACTTTCTGAAATTAGTATCCTGTTTCGTTATATGCGGTTGTAGAATATAGTGCAGTTCAAAAAACTTTTTTCGAGTCATATGAATGTACCCAAAAAATCTATTTTCATCTTCTAATAAATCAGAATATAATGTATGAAATTCTCCGAAAATTAATCTTTTTGAGTTTATATTATGAACCCATATCTTTCGTTTCCTCTTGATTCTCTCTTCCTCTTCTGATATAATACAGCTAATTACAACAATATCCTCGTCACTATCCTCCATAATGCAAATGCACGTTAACAGTCAATGACGGTTTCTTTAAAAATGCCTAAATTGCCGATGCTGAATCCCAATGCAATGGACGCACCTCGTCGGCATTTCGTAAATGACGACGCTCCGTACGCACCGTACGCTCCGATTCCGATCCAGTGGACGCGCAGCTTAGATATTTGCTCGAAGGTTACAATGTACTTCACATTGTAACCTTCTCGATGAGTGACATAAACAAAGCGTAAGTAGCCGTCAAGTCTTTGTTTGGTCATCGCATATTGTACAACATTCTTATTATAATGGAACTGCTTAAAACATCTCGTTTGCATCCGCACTTTGATCTTATCAGCTGAATTACTAAGAAGTGTTACTGTAAGTAATTATTTCTTAGGCGACGCCAGATAATGTGTCTGCAGTGCTAGCTGGGTAGTTAGTCGTTAAAGCTTATGCAAAATATTCTATAAGCTGTGATATATTCTGTTGATTGTAATTATTTGCATAGATATGAGCGAATTGAATTATTGTTAGTGAATTATTTCGTTTCTAGTTACGTATTTCAGTTTTAAACTGCCCGATGCAGATAAATGTAGTTTCTTTTTTGAATAATTTTCTATTCAAGCGTTCACTATCTAGCACGCATTTGATAGACATGTAGCTATATGATCTACTTCCTTACATAGTATAAAATAAAGTCGCTATTTTCGTTTGTCTGTTTGTCTGTATGCTTAAATCTTTAAAACTACGCAACGGATTTTGATGCGGTTTTTTTTAATGGATAGAGTGATTCAAGAGGAAGGTTTATATGTATAATACACCTGTGCGAAGCCGGGGCGGGTCGTCTAGTATAACAATAAAAGAAAGTAAGTTCGTATCTATATGTCGGTGGCTAGCCCTGGTGTCAGAGTTTTTAAGCCGCCTGAAGGCCTCTGACATGGCTAAACGGTTAACCGAGGCCTACAATTTAACGTGTCATCCGAGCCACGGTTGCGCTCAGTTTTAAATGCCACCCGCGGCCACCCATCCGAAGAACGTTGCAGAACTCCAATGATCGCTAACGAACACCTAGTCAAACTACGCTATGAGCGCTACACATACAACAATACAAGCACCAATGTTTATAAACAACGTACGAGTAATAAATATCAAAAAGTTAAACGAACACTTCCATCTTCCAAAGTGAAAGGGTCTACAAGTGCAAACATTTTTCTATTAAATCACCAGCGGGTCGAAATGTGTCATTCCTTCCGTACCGAAAACCATTTTTTACATCCGAAAAACATTCGCGGCCATTATGAAGTGTTATATTGTCGCGGGGACGACAGCGCCCTATCTGCGGGCGGCAGAGGCGCGTGACCGCTCATCTTATTACCGCCCCCCAGGGCCCTATTAAGGGCGAGGGGCTTCGTGTTGTAGCAGGGGCTCTATTTTTGAACTTCGAACGCCTCGGACGTATACTTATTTTTACGCACGACTTTTGTTTCTCGAAATGTATTTAAAATGATCCATTCCACGCAAAACCTTAGTACTGGACATGGAAATTTTTAAAGAAACTATAGACTACAAAGGAAATCGTGAAACGGAACGTTAATTAATTAGAAAACTAAAAAAAACTAATATGGCGAATGGTTTTCTTACTGTCAGTGTCAAATTTCCGTGTAAATAATGCCCCAAATCGCTGACTGTTCACTGTTCTTGTTTTTAAGCTATTGCATAGATTCTATCGCGGGCCTTGAGCGCGGGGACCGAATCCAGAAATCCCGTAACGAAAAAACCTCACGCTCCCCACTCCGACGGGCAAGGAGGTGTGGCTTGAAGGCCGTGCATCGTCTAACGTCGTTTCAGTTCGGCAGTCTTCGACACGGCGTTGTGTGCGATTAGACGTATTGTAAAATTATGCAATAGCTTTACCGCGGCAGTCCCCGAGTGCCACACGTCTTTTTTTATTGTATTGAGTTGAGTCATGTTGATGCAACGTCATGTTGCATTTAGCATGTCAAAATTCAAAATATCATTCAGAATTTTGTTATTAGAATACCTAATTAAATTAAACTGCGGTAAATAAAAAGTGATGCATATTCTTTTTCTTTTGTGAGTTATGCCCTGAAATCATCAACTTTATTTTTAGTTATAAATTCGTTTAATACATGCCTACTAGTATTTTGTTTGATTTAACTAAAGCATCTCAATTTTAACTGACTTTTTGATCAGAAAAAAAAAATATCTTTAACTTATAAATCATTGGTGTAAGTGTCAAGGTAATCGACATTACATTGAAATTCTTTTTTAAAAAGCAAGGCAGACTATTTTATATGTAAATATATTTCTTACCGACATCATTGTTAACTTGTAGGTAAAATATTATTATTCTATTGAGGAAGTAGAGACCCAAAGTTGCCCCCAAATCCGAGTTCGAGCCTGGATAAATTCTCGCCCGCCCTGCGCCGCCTCACGCACGCTTCACAAATTTAACTAAATTAACGGCACAGCGGCACTTCTGCCTAACGCTATTGTTTAACGCTTGCCAAATTACTAAGGCTATATATTTGCTGCTGTTTGACTAAGAAAAGGAAAAATGCTTGTTAAAAACCTCTGGGAAAAGTGGCGGAAAGATTTAACAATTAGTATTAAAGACGCTGAACTTTTTTCCGACTTTCTGATTGCTATGATATACCTAGTAGGTAATTATATTTTCGGCAAAGATAAAGTCAGCTGAAGTAATTAGGTATTTGCATTGCCATTCAGCGTGGCAATGCAGCCAGCATGCTGGGCACGCTGCCAACTGGCAGCGGGCTTGAGCATTTGGATTATCTTTATTTAGACCTTCAAGGGTCTGTGGACTATCCAATGCTTTCTATGGAGTAGTAGTGCAGGTAGTTTTAGCATATAAAGTAGTATTGTATTTTGTTGTAGCTAATAAAAGCACATTTGCCCGATAAAAAAAAAAAAATAATACTACCTACTTACATTTATAAAAAATGGTCTTCAAGCTTTCATGTGATAGGTCATTTTGTACTTACTTGTCCTTCTTCATGAGTTTTCGTTACCTTAGCATCAATGCTTTTGGCGCATATATACAATTTCAGACCGAAAATGTTCTAGAAGCCACCTTTCTCGCAGTAATAAGGTTAACTTAACTACCTATTCAGATGGATAAACACTAGGGTAGCACTAAACCCCATTCCCCAAAGTTCATCATGTTTGCAGCTAATTTTCGCAGTGCACATGGTTCAACGGGCGCCCCATTTTCACAACACTCTTTGTTCTATTTATTGTTGGTTTTTCATCTGCTTAACAAAGCAGCGACCCTTATTTTTAGATTCCCGCCATTCTTTACATTTTATCTTTTTGTTTGTTACTTTTGTGTTATCTTCAATTTGGGGAAATGAACAGCTTTTGTGATAAATATGACAATAACTTGACCTATTTGTATACGAAAGCGTAATGATTTTCCTAAAATGGAGGTTGGAAGTCTAAATTGTGTGCAAACGGGTCCGTAACACTTACAGCTGAGCCGCTAAGCTTCTTGAGACAAGTTTTAGTACTTCACGACATTAAGATTTCAGCTTCCCAGACAGGATGGGCGCGAGTCTCGTGGACATAAACTCTAGTCGCACTCTCACGCTCTTCGCATAAATCTTTCTGCCTTTCTGTAGCTTTTCTTATGTTGGTAATAGCAACACTGCAATTAACAATTTATAAAAGCCGGAACATGTCATTTGAGGCCTTAATAAAATAGCCTCGAAGCATTGAACAGGACGCGGGGCGTTAAAACAGCTATAAATGTGAAGATTTACGCTGTTTAGTCGTATTGATTTTATATTAAGATATCTGAGACTGTGTGTGTTGCCACATGGAATAATTTATCGATTTGTTTATTCAAACAATGAATCAATAAAAGAAGATGCTGTGTAATTAAATCCCATTACGGTACAAAGAATAACAGTTTTTTGAGTATTCTATGAAAAAAAGATATCAACGCGCTCCGGATAGTGTCACAAAAAAAACTACTTTTAACTATCACGCAGATTTTTGCTGTACTCAATAAAATAGCAAGACGTTTGTCAACACGTATCCTTAATAAATATTTATGTCATTTTGATTGCGGAGTGTCGCTGATGTATCTTTATTTCTCTAATATGTTTCGAGTACATAACTAACATTTTTTCCTGTTCTTATCTACTATTTTTTCTATAACTCCACTCAACACTTTTTCTATTTTATTTGTAAATAAATAGTTAAAGCAAGGATACTGCTAACTACGAGTACTGTGTGACGCAAAACTTTATCATGCAAAAGACAATCGCAATGCTGCTTTAGCGGCGAGAGCGTAAGTGTCGACTACCGAGGTTGAGTCAGAAGCTCGCAAACAAACAGCATTGTGAGAATAAGAATACTTTAAAGCCGTTTATTACATCGCTTGCTTTAATTGCAGCCGCAACACGCGCAAGTTTGTTAGAAGAACGTTTTAAACCTTCTCGTTTGCGGAACCGGTATGAGAAAGATACGTTAATTGTGTTTTGCACCGATTATTTGTTGATGTAACATACGAATAACCCGTTTGGTGGAAAATCAATTTGCAGACCAATTTGTTACTTAACATTTGTGATTATGTGTCGTAATTTTGGCAGCCCTCGAGCGTAATCAATTGATCGATAACCAGATAATTTGGTGTGATAAAAATAAATTATGGTTTTATGTAGCAAAAAATAAAAAAATAATTTACTAACTTTGCTTCCAGATTTCGTACAACTCTTGAAAGTTTCTTTACGTGTGTATTTTAATTACTTCGCTTACTTATAGTTTTAGTGCGAATTTTAAACAACCTAGTAAATAATTATATTCGTTAAAATAAGACAAATCGCGGCAGACTACTTTCTAAAACCGTCTGCATGAAGCTGGCTGCGTAAGATGCATAGATAGGCTCATAATCTAGGCTCGGCATCGCGTCAGCAATATTTACTAAGCAGACTAGGGGTTAAAAATAGCCACCGCGCCGGGGATTCCGACGCCCGCAGGTGTCTCCTCTTTCAGAACCGTCGGGATCTTCGCTATACCAGAAATAACCTTTAAGAAATGTGAAAAAGAGCTCAAATTCGGCTGTCTAATCCTTAACCCTGGATCGATGAAGCATTGTTTGCGACAAGGATTTGTATCGGAGGCAATCTCAGTCAAACGACGGTTTGACTCCCGCGTGCGTGCACCACAATTACAGTCAATTTGCTTGTCGTAATTTTTTTACAAATAACTTGAAATATGACGCAATTTATCAAATTACAGAAACATTTATGGACGCAACTCTGCAAAAGTTTCTAGAAACGCTTATTTAACATTCCTACGTGATTCGGCACGGTACTATACTGCCTATAGGTATAAAGTATAGATAGACATGTCCTGAGTGGATTTCACATTTTGCTAACGCCGACGATTAAAAAGATATGCGCAATCATGTAGACATGCATCCACCGCGTGTCGTATGAATAAACGCCTAATTGGACATTTACGTAGTTTTGAGCGGGCTCAGATGCGTTTCGCATACAATAGCGTGTTTAACATGTTAGTATGGGGCCGGCGGCTCGCGCGGCGCCAACCGCCTTGCAGTATCTTTGTATTCCGAGTGCCCAGGCTCCGGCAGAGACGGCCGACACGGCGACGAGCCGCCGACCGACGCGCGAACAAGGTCTCGAGGTCCTCCCATATCTCGACCGGCGCCTTCTCCGATCCTGGCTACAATCAAATCGTATCTTTGCGCAATATTCATTGAACTCTGAATCCTTCGACATCGATTTATCTCGGAGCCAATAACTCAGCTCGACGGCTGGCGCGTTCGTCCTATTTTAGGTCGAGCATGCATCAATGACGACCCTAGCTCATGCGTCACTGCTCGAGCTATTTTGAGCCTGCTTATTGAGCTAAGCTCGGAAACAGGAAGGCTTGCAAACTTTTTTTTTACCTAAACTAGACCACGTTGGGCGCCAATGAGTAGAAAGTTGCGGGTTTGGCGTGTTGAGTTTTTGATTACGTTGCTGTAAAATAACGGGTCTATTTAATTTATAGACTCATCTAGCCGCGCCCCGTTCGCATTTTATGATGATTAAGGAGTTTTATAACTCTTACCTAGTAAATGAGTCATCGATCACTGAACCTGTCAGTTTGCTTGGGGTGAAATAGCGAGGGCCGGCGTTGCGTTATCCTTCTCGCTTTTAACATGTTAATTCTTTCTATGATTTTAGACAGGTTTTGTTCTTAAATAAGATTGAGTATATATTTATGCCAAGTTGTTTTCCATTTATGGATTACTTGCAAAGTTTGGCATGGAGTGACACAGGTTAGATTCAATAAGATAAGGCAAATAACTTGTAGATAAGTTTAATTTAAATGCTAACAGAAAATAAATCTAATAGAATTCTTACTAGTGAGAGCTTGATAATTATAGCTTTTTTAATGTGATTTTTCAGTAAATTTGTAGATAGGTACCTACTTGATATGTACAAGTATATAGAGGTACATTTGTTATTGTAAGTACAATCAATTGACGTACCTATTCAGTATCTGGCATTGAACACTAATCGACGGACAATAAAGAGGCAAGTGTTCGCAGTATCTATTACCGGGGCGTTTGTCCTGATAGCGACACTCTACACCCTTGTCGTAGTAATTTTAACTAACTTTAATTGTTCTTTTAATGACTTGAGAAAATGTTTTGACTTTGACAAAGTTTTAAAGTTTAGAAGTCTGGCTCCAATTAACATTGTTTTGTTGTGCCTAGATATTTGCGGGTAGATAAGAATAATTATCATGTATTTATGGGCAGTTAGATATGCGCGTTATCCTGAGGTGCGAGGGTAAGGAGCTTTATGTCATCTAATTAGCATCAGTTGTATATAATCTTAGTGTTTTCAAGGTTAGATTGAATATGTGCCTACCTTAGAAGGGCGAGCACGCGCCGTAAAAGTCAGGCGTTTGACTTTTACAGCATTAGATTTGATGCGAGTGATACGGCAGGACTCAGGAGCAAGCGCGCAACGTTGCAAACGATTTCATATAAAAATGTATTGAATGCTTCTTCTTATTATATGGCTCACAGATATCTGTATATAAAAGATTGATAATAATTGTCACTTTTCAACTACGAAAATGCATGGAAATTCTTTCAAAGCTGCTGTCGAAACTGTCAAATATGTAGGTATTGGAATTTGACGTTCTCTGTCTAAAAATCCGGCAATCGACACCGAATCAAGATATTGTTCATGTCTCTTTCTAACTCGTACCAAATTATCGATTCATCTCTTTCAGATTTTCTCGTTCGAGCATATTATCCCTCTAGTATCTCTGTCATATCAATTATATAATTTCCTACATCCAGGAGACACTTATCTGGTATCAAATTAGGTTCAAACACGGATTTTATCGCGGTAAAATATGTCTTGTAATGCATACCTTGGGCAAAGAATATATAATAATACTAACTTAGGTATTATTATTTCTAAAGATATAGGTATGTTTTTGTAACGAACCTTGTTAATGTCAAAGGTTGTAGAACTTTATCCTCTAATAGAAGTTTTGCTAAAAAACAATTTCGCTTTAGCATAGTTTGATGTTTCAATAAAGTTGATTATTTTAACCTTTACCCTTCTTTATCTTTGCGAAACTTTGAATATAATATGTAAATGCTTTCTATGTGTGGGTTGATTGAGAGATGGTAGGATTGGTCGGTAAGTATAATTCTGAAGTCGAAGCTATTTTGAAGATATCGAGCATAGAGCAAAGAAATTCAAACACGGTTATAATTTTGAACTTTATGAGAATTAGAACGCTCTAGTCTGCTTCAGATGATAAAAAATAAAACAACTATCATTAAATCTATTTACTCTTCACATTTTTTCTTAATTAACAAATTGGAATTGTTGTTATCGGATAGTACAACTTCTTGTGCCATTGATCGTTTGTATAAGAAGACAGATTAAGCATGCAAAGATTAAAATGTATTATTAATTTCCTATATAAATAGATAAAATATCTGTATTATAAAGGCAACAATAGAACTGATAAGAGATGATAATGAAACAATCACTTCAATAATAAGTAGAGTTTTAAACAATAAAACTCCATTACACGTGCTTATCGCTACTGTAATTCTAAATTCGAAGTTTGAGCTGAATGAAGCTCAAAGTAAACGCGATTCGATGAATGAAAGTCACGAATGCCAATAGCCAATATACCAAAGCCAATATATCAAAGCCAAATGATACAAAATGATGATGATTGTTTTACAACATAACGCAAAATCAAACGTAAAATTCATAAGTATCTACGATAAATACCTTGTAGGATGCTACGGTTCGGAGGTCGGAATGGCTTAGAAGGGTATCGAACAACCCCACACAAACATCGTTAAGCAGAGGATGAGAGTGTTTATGACTGAATCCATTAACTTGGGTGTCCGCCGTGTAGTCTGGCACAGAGTAAACAGAGGTATAACTCTGGATAAAGGTATCCCGAAAGAGATGGAATGTGGCACAACTCACAAGGTAGAAATAGCCGTGGTTAGTTTCTTAAATTTCGATTGGTGTAACTTGGTGCTATGCTTAGAATTGTCACATTCTGGATTTTTTGATGATTTTGACAGTTGTGGTCTTTATAATTTTGTGGGGAGAAGAGCTGTAAAACCACTCACCGCGTTAAATTTCTACTTACTTATTGTATTGAAGTGTTTTTTTTCAAGATAAAGATATCTATTGTTTATTGCTCTGGACTGTCTACATAATAGTAGTTTATGCAACTGTCATATAATGAAGGGTATTAAAACACGAGTGTGAGTTTATGTCACAGTGAACTTGGCGCCATTAAAATCTAACCAATGAGAGCGCAGCTGCGCGCGCAGGGCCAATCAGGAGCGAGCGCGCGATGTTATAATGAGATTTTACGATATCGATGTGGATATTATAACATCATGTGAAATTGCTTAAATTGAGTGTTTTGTTGTCTGCGCTATAACAGTAGTCATTATAGGTCAAGTATTGGAAACATAAGTAGAATGTTACAACATTAGTGTAGATAAAGTGTTAAACGAACGTGCAATACTTTGGATATAAAACACTAGTATTCATATTCATATTATTTATTGGTATCAAAAATATAAAAGATACACGTCCTAGTACTACTACTACTACGTAGTCTAGTGCTAGACACTATAATACTAGTTAAGCTTTGCAAGCTATCCCATACCTAGATGAACTAATTTTCATATTTCTATGGGGTAGGTATATACTATACTATTATTTATTCTGCAGAATGAGCTCTGGGATGGAAGTAATGCGTGGAAGCAGAGGTAAACAAGGGTATGGAAGTATTTAGTTGTCGAAGGGACCACCTTTCACGCGTCCGTTGGTTTCTTCCTGTGTGCGGTTTTGTGTAGCATATAATTTAACCCCGCCGCGAACAACCGAAATAGAAATTCTTGTTTAATTGTAGTTACGTAAGCGAATCCTCGTATGTCTAGTATACAAGTTTCGTGCTCTATTAATTGGTGAAGCTATCTATTTTATCTGCGGAACTTTTATCACGGATAATGTGAAATATGTTTTATTATTTCAAACAATTGCTTGTTTTTGGTCTTTAATTTTGCTACTTGAAAAAAATATTAAAATAATTTATTAACATGTTTGCACAGGTGCACAGGTACTGTTGAAAATGCAAAATAAATTAGAAAATATTAAGAACTACGAAGATCTGGCACTCTATTTATTTAAACAGTCGCTTAACTTTTCTCATTGTAAAAGAGACACTTTCAAATAATAAATGTATGGAAATCCAGAGTAAACTTTTTTTTGATAGCAATCTTTCGAAAATTTTTTTGTAGCGCCTGCATCAGAGTTCCTGGTTTTGCGTACCTAGTTTACTTAAACTTTCGCGTTTGCGTGTGTCTCCATATATCAATTTTCTTGTAATCCTGGATTAACCCCTTAGTAGATAAATGCTACCGCTCGACTCGTGTCGTAATCTTCGCTCTAGCTGCGAGCAATTTTTCTCTTTTCAATCTACACCGACGTCACCTGTAACAATTTGTACACAACATTGTACAATCAATTTGCCGTTGCTTCGTATCCATACACCCCAGGCAGCGTGATTCGTATTTTTACGCAGTGATTCGGGTAAAATCTGTCATCAATCGTGGCCGGGCGTGCCTAGACTCCTCCCCGCGGGATTACGCTCCCTGACACAATTCTCAATGAACACATGCCTCGTTCGGGAGGTTTGTGATTACATTCCGTTTATTGCATTATTTCCTCCATTTGGGTGCGATGTTTTTTACGAGCGGGATGGATATGCGACATTGGCGTTGGGGAGAGCAGGAACGGGCGCAAACCGTGCCTCATTGATTCTTTAATTATTTTAGAGAGGGTTTTGACTTGCTTACACTTTCACTTCTGCCCCGATAAGACTGTTATTGCTTGTTTTTTTTTTATAATTACAGTATGTGGCTGACAAAAACAGCTAGCTGTAATAAATAGTCAGAAACACTCATTTTTAATTTTGTGTGCGTGCGTACCGAACTTTCAAACAACAATTATTGAAT
The DNA here is from genome assembly GCA_964007245.1 of Hypomecis atomaria. Taxonomy (NCBI): domain Eukaryota; kingdom Metazoa; phylum Arthropoda; class Insecta; order Lepidoptera; family Geometridae; genus Hypomecis; species Hypomecis atomaria. Next base: position 13,730,153 of record OZ023295.1, read on the forward strand.
GACTTGCATTTTTACAGGGCTACAGGACTATCAAACATATTATATACTTACCTACGTTTCACTATCAATCATATAGGTATGCTGTGTTATTATCTGTCATAATTTTTTTTCGATACCTATTACTCGAATAGGTATTACTTAGTTGATTTCGTACCGTATCTATAGTAAGTAGGTAAACTTCATTCCTCAAAGAAAGTTAATCAAAGTATTGATTCGAAATCAGAGTGAAGAGTCCGCTTTGCTGGCATTTCTAATTTAGTCAGCAGTGATCAGACTAATTCACGCCTGATTTATTACCTAATTAATGCTGGATATTTTTGCCTTATTTATGTGACAGATTGAACACATTGCTATGGCTTGTCTGAAAGGTTAGTTATTATTTGTTCTGCTTGTTATTATGAGAAAGGAGAATACGGCAGAAAGTTCGACTGGATATAAAATAGGTATAAGGATCTACATTATAAAACAAGAATACCTATAAGAATCAGTTTAGTTAAGACCAAAGTTTTTTTGCTAATATGAATCCGTAGAAAATAACTTCACCCTACTATGTTCTGATAATGTACAATATTTTGATGACTACTTTTCGAAAATAAAAGTCACATCATAATTCACTTATAAACCCTGTTACACGTATTCGATAATTATAACATGTAAGTATCAAAAATGTAAAAGTAGGTATAGTTAAAGTTCGAACCCGATACCTAACTCAATAGATAGAGACGCTAGGTACTCTCATTTCCATGCTTTGGCATGCATTGCAATACAATTGTAGTATTGTATCAAAAAGTGTTGTTTATCGTAACCAGTAACCACAGATCTCAAATCGTACATAGAGATCGATGTATTATTAGATTGAAGTGTTAATCGTCCCTCGTAAGTGTAAGCCGTGCTTTGTTTTAGACTCAAATACGGAAAGTAACTAATGCTGCAATATGGCTCAATTCGTTTAGCTCTGATACCTAATTAGGCATTATTCGTAAGCATAATACATACATACAAGGATACTAGCGTACCTACTTGTCTAATTATGGTGCCTACAGCTCATGTGAAGTGCGGAGGCTTTTCATTGAGCATATTACGACTATCACCAAAGCGTAGGTACTAATTTGCCGGATAATACTCAGTTAGGTAGCTAGGTGGCTAAGCTGAACGTGACGTCAGAGCACAAACAATGGGGCACAGCTCACGCCATGCAACACAACCATGTGCACCATACATGTGTAGTGATCACAGGTATTTATCACGATAGATACCGCCCGCCTTATGTAACTTTGGAGAAGTTTCTTTCTTTGGCAATTTGAATTCACTTGTATAAAGTTAACTAAAGTTAAGTTTTGACTTAGGTATATAAATGTAGTTTAAAACAACTAAAAACACGCTCATCAGTCCTTGAAACCTAATCGTGGTCAAAGTTCACAAGACTTTTCTGAGAAATCCAAAACTGCTATGATACGATTTTCCATCATGAAGTTCCAGTTCATATCTTCCGGCTCCATCATCAGATCAGTTCGACAGTACCATATTATTGTAGTGTCATCAGAACTATATACAGCTGCCAATTTTCATTACGCTACGACCCTTGGAAGATGGTGAAATTAGTTACCTTAAATTCCATTACATAGTTACATACAGGTCGACCTAATAAAAGCGTGTTTAAAAGTCAAAACACAGACTAATTAATACTTGGAAGTTGTTGTTGTTGTTAACATGTCGTGGCCCACTGCTGGGCAAAGGCCTCCCTCCGATAGTTAATATGTAAGCCAGTGTAAGTTTCTTCACATGTCAATTAATTAATTTAAATCGGTCGGCCTTTGTACGAGTATAGTTAGGAGAGCCGAACGTACAAAAACGAAACGTGTTGAAGCCCATAGATAGAAAATAGCCTGAACAATAGCTACTTAAAAATATTTTTACTGGATACCTTTTGTATTCTTATAAAACACATGTCCATTATTTGCTTGCGGTACGGTACGGAGTCTATAACGACAGATGTCTGTGATTGTGCAGCATTAATATTAATCCTGCACGTGATTGCGTAACGATCGGTTGCACAATGCGATTCCTAAGCGGTCATGATAAATATGATAATACTATTGTACCGACGATTAACTAAGTATCGTAATATGAATTAATATTTTCACCTACGTTTTGCAGGTAGTATGTAGGTATCTACAACTAGCATTTTATTTAGTTTAGATTTCTGTTTTTAGGGGTCCGTTACTAAGACTCCGCTGTCTGTCCGTCCGTCCGTCCGTCTGTCTGTCTGGTCAGGCTGTATCAAAGGAACCGTTATAGCTACACAGTTGAAATTTTCACAGATAATGATATTAAAGGGGGGCTCCCATACAACAAACGTGATTTTTGCCTGACATTAAAAACGGCAATAGGTAGAAGCTTGAAATGGGTCTAAGGGCGACCCTACACGGTACGGAACCCTTCGTGCGCGAGTCCGATTCGCACTTGGCCGATTTTTATTTTACTTACTAGACATCCATACGCCCATCGACCTTAATCTAAGATAATAGGGCCTAATCTGTGTGTACGCCCTATCAACATTAGAATACAGTTCAAATAAGCTAGCTTTTGTATAAATACCATTACAGGTACATATTTTATTTTGAATTTTATTGTTTATTTTGTTTTGTTTGTTTGTAATAAGTCCGGGCGGCTCTGGGGCGGCCGTAGAGTTGGAGATACCTAAAGCCACACAGACATTCTGCGAAAAAGCGCCATTGAGACATCTTTTAATACTTATTTACATTCGTTTATTGTACAATGCACTGGTACAACAAAAGTTCTTACAAATTAGAGTCTTAACTTGACTTTGACCCCGTAAGGGCCAGAGGGAACATTAACTCTACTAGATATTTAATTAGGAATATATAAATTATGTACTTCTAGTGTCCTAGAATAGATATATACTACTTACTTTCCGAAACAGGAATTTCCGAATTTGTGACATGACATTTAATTTAATAAGCTTCCTTATCTTCTTTCTTCTAAAACGTAAGGTAAACGTACCAATGTACGGACGTTTTTGAACTTCGCTGACTTTGCAGTAATACTACGCTGATACTAACAGACTTACAACAACAAAGTGAATATGACCATATAGGGCATTTATCTGAGTTTTATAATAATTAAATTTTATCTAATTTGTTTGAGCTGTAATGGGAATTAATACCCAAAATATAAAAAAATACCCAAATGTACCAAACCGCGGACGATTTGTCCTAATGCGCGGAATGTCGTCCCAATTCCTGGACGCTATACGAAATTGAACTCTATTTGTTTTACATTAGAGTTTAAATAGCCTTTCTATACGGTAGAAAGGCTATTTAAACTCTAATGTATTATTTGTATGAACTTTAAAATCGACCCAAATCTATTACAAATCGTCCTAATTCACGGACGCTATGCGAATTAGAACTCTATTTGCTTTACATTAGAATTTAAATTGCCTTTATATTGTATTATTTCTTACTATTATTAAAGAATATTTTAGTTAAAGCCATTCATGGTGTCTTGAATCAAAGAAACAATGGTTTACATGCAATAAATTATATTTCAAACAAAACAATAATCACATTATGAAAAAAAAAAATGCTGAAATGTTAGGCAGTTAGTAGTTAGCACAATAGAATTGGTATATGAACCGTATTTAGTCCGTGGCAAGATAATCGGCTTAAATGATCCGCCCAAGGTAATGTGTTCAGTCTTCCCATGCAAACTAAAATGCGTTCTTTTTTATAATTATATCCCACAGGACCGTATAAGGCACCTTAGGTGACACATTTGCATAATGATGATTTCACGATAGTTAAATTGGATACCAGTCTCCAAGGCAACCTCAGTAGTATATTTACCTTTAAAGCACGGCGTACCTGGATATCGTAGAAGTGGCGCAACATCTGGCAGTCGAAGAAATAATGCTTTCAGTACAAGAAAAAAACAAGAAACTAAAGTAGGGTGTGACTCAAACGCCCACTGTGGTGTCTGGGAAGGTCCCAATACAAATGAGAGGAGAAATGACGTACTTGACTCCATCTTCAGGCATTATTCAAATCTACTAAACCATGGCTCTGAGTTTATTTTCGTAACGTCTTGGGAATCAATTATCGACATCATACCTGCTACGAGTAATATCTCTAAAACAATCAATGAGTGGCGTGTGGTAACTGATGAATACTCTGATTCCGAAGCTCGAACGTGAAGCATACCGATATAGCAACTTTTAGAAATAAACTCAAAATAGCTATAAAGAGGGAACCTTTACAATAGCTAGAAAACAACTCGAGAGAGAAAAACATGAGCTGACTAGCTCATGCTTTTCTCTCTCGAGTCTAAGACTATAGAGAACGATGTATCTGACGATATATTGCTATCTTGGAACATATACGCGGATAGTGCAAAAAACAAGCTTGGACTAAGAGACTCCCTTGCCCTGAGTAAAACAACATAAACTTTGCAAGCGGAAGCCATGGGCCTTTTGCTAGCCGCAAAAAAACTTAAACTTTTATATGAACTGAGCTTCTAACAGCTACTGGAAACAGTGAGGCCAAAGAAGTGATCATGTTCACAGTTGACAGTGCTGCTACTATCTATGAACTCAGAAGACCTATAACAAGGTCAAAATTAAGCGCTGCGCGTCATGCAACATTCCAAACTCTATCAAATAAACAGTGCGATGGAAAAAGAGTCACAGATCATGTTCAGGCAACAACATAGCTGACACGCTTTCCAAAGAGAGAAGATTCAGTTGTTAAAAATCAAATTATATTATAATCTTAATCATATAATCTTAATTCCAATTTTTTAGTAGTATAGTTGATTATTATATCGATACAATAATCAACTTTTACAAAAAAATGGCTCAATCAAGAGACAGATGTTTACTCTGATACCAGGACTAGCCACGCGGCCCATACGAACGTCCTTATTTACTTTTTAGTACCTATTTATGAAAAATTAAATGTTTATTATTTTCTGTGAAACACTAAAAGTTTAGTGTTTCATAAAAAATAAAAACATAAAATCTAAATCTGAGAACAATAAATCTTACTTAAGATAATCTTTTAAACACCATGTAATATTGTTTAAAATATATGTTGTAAATCGATCAAAAACAATTGTTTTTGTCATGCACAAAAAACAGTTTAAACAATACTAAAGCAAATTGGACACGACTATTGTTTGAACCAGTCCAAAACAATTCTTAATTCCTTTGAATGAGACGCAACCGAATTATAATAATTGCTTTTTCACGGTTTTGAAAACGACGTTCTTACATGCAAGGAAAAATGAGACTTATTTCAAGGCAATAAGGTCGAGATCCAACCTTTGGTACAACGGGTTTTAAAGAACTGATGTGTGTCCCACTTCTCGGACGAAAAATGTTATTATTGTCCGTGCATTGGGACAAGTACGGGTTTTGTGAGTACCATTAGGCGGATACGCAAATATTATAAATAATCAACAAGATAACGTCTAGATTAAAGGTTATAATATTAGGTAATTTATCTAAGTATCGTAATAAAATAGCACACTTACCGTATCACATTACACAACTAAGAAATGATCTGAAGTTTATGACAGGGTAGACACCAAATTCAGCTACTGAATTAACAGATTAACGAAAATTTTAGGACACCGCACTTTTGAGATTATTTGGTTTGGACACCATTACACTACGTGTACAGTTTTTCTTGTATAATACTTTGAAATATAACCAAGAATTTATTGTCATTCATAAGATTAAGTTAAACTTTCGTTAAAAATTACAAAAATTAAAAAACCGAGTAACGTCCGCGTTCTGGGACTCGTCCGCAATTACGTGCGTTTACCTTACTTACTTACCCAAATGGAATGTCCCAAGAATTGCGAGATTCTTTTATATTCAGAGATGTTTGAGAGTTTGCTATATCTCTACATAGCCGTTTACTATTATTGCTTTGTCAGAGTCGATCACCTGTACACAATATTCTTCCTCTTCGAAACTTGAAGTGCATATTCATGTTACGTACAATCGAGTTATACCAGAAAACGCAAAAGTCGAACATATTTTATCGCCTTTCGAACTTCCATCACACACTTCAATGTTATATTACGAGTCGTCCCGCGAGATTTGATTCCCCTTTTCATCTCGAAGCGGTCTCCAAAAGGGATATTGAAGTGGAAGCGATTTTTTAACCTTTTATTTGCACTGAATGAACTCTATTAGCAAGACCATTTGGTAGGTTTTGTCCGAAGTCTTTTATGAACTTAAGTGGTCATTTTTCAAGGAATTAATTGTAATTGAATATGCACAGTATCTAACCAAACCTAAGGTAGTGCCGACTGAGAAGGCCCGCTGTGTTGTAAGGCCCAAGTTTCAAAAAACACATTAAATACATTCATAGCGCACTGGTCTCTAGTCACGTGAGTAACGGACCAATAGGAACGCAGAATGCGCCTGCAGCGTTCCGCTGGCGGCCGCCATTTTGTCAGTGCCGCCACTTTTCTCGCCGAGCTTGGACGCCGTCACCTATTTTGCTATTTTTCTCGGACACAAAAAGTAAGTTTTCTGTTGTTTATCCCAAGATTTTTAAGCAGATGATTAGTTTAAAGTGTTTATTTAATCATTACCTAACACTATTTACTTTTAGATTGTGATTTTTTTATCAAATTTATTACGAAAATGGTTAGTTTGGGTTTCAAAGCCCAAGTCGTTTTGGAAGGCCCAAGTAGTTACTATTTTGGGCCTTACAAGGCTTGATTGGGCCTTGCAATCCTATTCTAGCCTGGCAAGGCCCTTAAATATTTAATATAAAAAATGTCTTTATACTCTATATATTTTTTTAATCATCCTTTGTAAGATGTTATCGTCTCCGTTCCTCATTCCTTGCATATCATAAATCCCAGGTCCAAATTATTGGTAAAAAGCCCTCTAATGGCTTTCCTACCAATAATTTGGGCCTTCTAACCATATAGCTGGGCCTTTTAACCCAGTTTTGTCTATCAAGGCCCAAAGTATGGAAGTATTTATTTTTAAAAAATCTTGAAATTAAATTCCTAAACATTACATTAACTTTAAAAAAACATATACTGTATCAAAATCATTCCCGTAAAAAGTAAAAAAGGGCTGAGTACGGGCTGTTTTGCTACCTAGCAGAAGTATTTTTTTTTCTTATGAACTATTGTTGATATCAGTTAGGATTCACTTTTGTCCAAGTCGAAAAATATTGCAATTTACATATTTTTGTAAATTTTAAATCTCAAGTTCTTATTTTCGTGATAAATAATTATATTACTGTCAGGGCCTTATTAGACATGCCACGTTTAGTAAGGCCCAAAAGAAGGGTTTTTAAGAAAGGTAAAAAACATGCAAATTATCTACACAACTTAAAAAATATATTTATTTGAATATTAGTAAGAGAACGAAGGGTTTCATAAACACGTTTTTATTGTGTTGAGATGATAAAATTAAGACTTATTTGATTTTGTAAAAAAGTGGGCCTTCTCAGCCTGCCCTACTTATATCTACCTATGTACATTCATTTTCCAAAGCAAATTGTATTGGATTATTTAGTATGGTTGGTGGCACTCAGCCAGAAAGACTTGATAATAAACTAATAATTGACTTCCGTCATACAAGCACATAATTCGACTATTATTTTGTCCATTTGTACGAGTAGATAATGAAATTTCTAAACAGACTTTCCTTTTAAAAGACTTTCTGAGGAATACAATTGAAAAACAAACTAGTTTTATACTTAATCCTCTTATCTTACCTTATCCAAATTATATAAAACCTGCCACTCAGCAAATAATTCTTAGATGTACTTAATAAGTGTTCTATACCTACAATTTTTTATACTTCTACTAATCATGAAAAACTTGAGAAAATCTGTCAGTAAAATTCTCCACATTTACGCTAAAATGCGTCCTGGTCCTCCTGGTGTCACTGTCACTCAAGGGTGGTGCACTTGAGCGCGTATCGGAGCGGTTGTCAGTGTCACGCGTGACAGATGAGTCCCGCCTGTGCCTCCCCCCTCCCTATGCGTGTCGATAAATCCCTCTAAATCCCTCCCTGTCTGTCCGCGCTGTACTTAGGAAGCTCTTCAAAACTGCAGCCTACAAAGCTATACGTAGCTTATAGGTTTTTATACGTTGACGTGTGACGAGTGACGAGACGAGAAAGTCAGTCTTTAGATGGTAGATTCAGCTTTCATGTACCTACCTAATAGTTGAGCACTTTACGGCCTTATTAATAAACACAGAGTTACCTTGGAGTAGTTGATCCTCAAAATAATATTAGTTACGAGTATTGTTCTGAGAGTTAAACGTTAAAAGTTTTTGACTTTTTCATGTGAATTAAAATTATCGAAGAAAGTAAAGACTACGTAACACTTCATCAATATGAAATATTTATTTATCTGTTACTGTTATTTTTATTTTATTTTTATTTTCATTGGGAACCTTACAGCTATGTTACGGAAATATATTAAAACATATGTGTTGACGGCCAATTACAGGGTTCCACAAATAAGTTGAAATGTAAGTTGATCGAGTAGACTGAAAAATAAATAAGTAAATAAATAGCTGTGAATGCACAAGCTGCAATCACCAACCCAGCTCCGAGCGCGCTGCCGCGCGTCCAGAGACAGGCGAACGACCGCCGCCCGCGAAATCACAGCCATTCAAAAAATGCGCTCGAAATCAATCGTTTCATACGTGCCACGGACGTATTAAATACGTCAACATCGTAATTGGATGCCACTTTGTTGAAACTCCGGCTTGCTCTTATCAGATAAGTATTTTGCCTATAATTAGTGTTAGCTGCCAGGACTAGAAGTGAGCACGGTCTCCTGGTAGAATTAATCGGAACTTTTAGACCTATGCGCTCCAGCAGCTCAGGGCAGTCAACTGCGCCATTACATATCTTTAATAAATATACGATATCAGCAATATTACGTCTGATATGTAAGGGAAGAATGTGAAAATTCCGACATCGCGCTATGTAGTCCGGAAAATATTTTTTAATTTTAAATTGAAGATGACGGAGAAACCGTCTTTGAATGCGCTCAATGCGTGTAATGTAAATATCATAAGTAGGATTCCAAATTTGCGAAGCGTATTCAAGATGACTGCGCACAAAGGCGCAATACAAAATTTTTAAGGTTTTAATTGATTTAAATTCTGCTGATAAACGTAAAACAAAGCCCAGTGCTCTTGATGCTCGATTTATTACACTATCAATATGCTCATCAAAAAGTAACTTGTTATCATAGATAACGCCTAAATCTCGAATGGAATTGACTCTGTTAATATTGGTATTTTTTAATTTGTAAGGAAAAGTAATAGGTTGAGGCTTGCGAGTGAAGGAACATACATAACATTTTGATACATTAAGGTCTAATTTTTTTGATTGACAGTAGCTGTCGAATCGATCTAGGTCCTCTTGTAGGCGCTGAGCACTTTCGATCGAGTCAATGGGACATAGTATCTTCATATCATCCGCGTATAAAATTATTTTGGAATATTTAAAGCATGAAGATATATCGTTAATTACAAAATTGAAAAAAGGGGGACCTAAAAGGGAACCTTGCGGAACTCCTGATGGGATACACATAGGTGACGATGTGTATCCGTTGAGTACAACAGTTTGGCACCTATTATGTACATACGACGTCAGCCATCTGTATAGATTACCTCGAATACCTGTGCATTGAAACATCCGGAGTAATTCTGAGTGATCTATTCTGTCGAAACATTTACTATAGTCGGTATATATAACATCAACCTGGGAAGGTTTCGACATATGTTCAGATAAATAGTCACTACAGACAATCAAGTTTGATGTTGTTGACCTGCCTCTTATAAAACCGTGCTGCTGTAGGCTAAATGAATGTTTTAAGGCAGCATAAAGTTGTCTATAAACGATCTTTTCAAGCACTTTAGCAAACAAGCATAACTTCGAGATGGGCCTATAGTTTTCAATTAAATTTTTAGGTCCCTTCTTATGAATAGGAGTGATGAGAGCGGATTTCCAGATTGCTGGCATAACGCCCTCTGACATAGACCGTCTAAAAAGAAGTGTAAGGGGAACCGAGATACTCTTGGCACACTTGACTATAAATATTGCTGGAACGTTATCCGGACCTGCAGATTTGTTAAGATCAAGCGATTCTAAAAGCTTGCACACTTCCGAACACTCAAACTCAACGTCAGCTATATCGGCTGACGTCGTTATTGTAGGTATTTTAAAAAGTGGCTGGCTAGTTAAACAGCTATAGCAAATATTGGAATTCCTTTAAAAAAATCCGAGTCCTTATCTGTCTTCCCTTTTACCACGCTTTTACCGACACTTTTTCATAGGGAGCTGTCATCTATATGAATATTCTACCTACATTTCGTGTAATATTTATTCGTAAATAATATGCAATGCATCACCCATAATCAATAGTTATTACTTTCATGGTAGCTGACAAATAGCCTCAACGCCGCAATTTCTCATAAATTACCAATACACTGGGCTACATAATCGATTTTAAAGCATCCTCCACCGCTGAATTATATTTTCCGATAAGAGCAAGCCAATTGGAAACTTTATGGGCATCGACAGCAATAAATCGAGAAATATCGGTCCAACAGTATAACGAGTGTGTATGGAGTCGGAGGAAGTGTATCCAATTTTAACCTCAATAGGAAGTCGAGAGCATTGTCATGACTGCAATAATGCGGGCAATATCCTGTGCTTTCTGTAATTGCAATTTGTACGGAGTCAGCCAACTTAGAACTTATTTTTATGTACTTCCTAAGTATAATACTTCCGTAGTACATTATAAAAAAAGCACAGACTAGAGAAAGCGCCGTTTCGTTTGATTGTTTCGGATAAGTGATCTCCGGAATCACTGTTTTTTTCATATTCATTATTATTATTGGTCTATAAATAATTATCTATACGATATGAAAAGCACATTTAATTAATCATACCTACATAATTAGATTTTCAGTAGGATTTCAACAAATATAATACGTAGTTACGCCAACTAGGTGCTAATACTTACCAGAGACTTTCAAAAGTGATATCTGGATTGCAAATTTGTTTAACATTATCCCAACGAAAACATCTACAGTAAAAAAAATGTCCTAAAAGAATTTGCCGAACATTGACATCCTCAACAAGAGTTGTCACTTTCCTAAGCGGGACACAACAATGCGGGATTTACGAGACAGATATTAATTATGTATCCCGGGCGAGAGACAAATGTGTCCCGGAGAATCGGGGCCGATTGGCAACGTTTCATTAAACCTACAGGGGTTGATTCGGTGGGTACAAGCCGTTGCTTAACCTGCTTAACTGCCCTGAAAGTGAATCGTTATCTAAATCTATAAATTTAAAACCACAGAAGAGAATATTTCTTTTCTGTGGTTTTTGACAATATGACGTGACTCTATTCAAAACCAAAAAAGAACCAGTGTTTTCCACCATCACGTTACTGTGGAAAACAGAAAAATAAGTTGTTAAGTTCTTTAACCGTAACACAATATCTATCAAAAAACTTACGCAAGTACTTAGCAACGTAATTAAGTGCTACTGACCTACATGTATTTTATTCTCCACGTACCTATAGGTACTCATTGTGGAGTTGTTAATGTTGGAGAAATTGAATTTTAACCACCACACATTTTGCTACCGTATCGTACGCAGTACGATATGTAAATTTTGTGCTAGGCATATAGTAGATAGGTAGTCTTCAAATCCAGACCTGATAAATATTTCTAAATAAACGTAAGTAAAACTACTTACATTTCAATTTGTTTATTTACAGAAAACGTAACCTGCTAGTTTTTATTAACAAAAGATAAGATAGTATACATATAGGTGATCAAACTCAAACCTATTCTCAATAATAAAACGACGGGTTGCACTCCCGGTGTGCCGGCAGAAGTGAAAACTTGAACATCAATATCACACACGCACACTCGCTCAAGCGCCCTGCGCCGTCTTACGAATTTTCGATCAGGTGACGTGTTATGACGCGAGTATTTTTTTTTTTACCAGACCCAAAAAGTGCATAGCGCCGCTAAAGAAGTTTTCACTTCAAAAAAATTAAAAAGGAGGTTTTTATTAATTGAGTTTCTCCCCCGTAAGAGGAAACCCAGCTTGAAACATTCGGCGATCCCGCGGCGCACGCAACGCCGTTTAGTTTGTTTAACCGTCTTGATTGCCTCAATTAGTTATTACAAACGAAACATGCGATCTGTTACTTTTTTACCCGAATGCGTAGGAATGGAAGGTGATATTTTCTGGCTGTTTGTAATGTCTATGTCTCAAACCCTCAGTCTATGTCTATGACAACAATATCAAAATATACACACGGTATAGGCGTTGCAGTCTAATGAACGAGAGCGAATAACGAAAAAATAATCAGCCAAGTGCGAGTCGGACTCGTGCACGAAGGGTTCCGTACCGTATGGAAGCACCCCTTAAAAACCACGTTTCTTGTATGGGAGCCTCCCTTAATAATGTATTTTATTTTGTTATTGTTGTTATAACGGCAACAGAAATACGTCATCTGTGAAAATTTCAATGTTCTAGCTATCACGGTTCATGAGATACAGCATTGTGACAGACAGACAGATAGACGGACATACGGACGGATAGCGAAGTCTTAGTAATAGGGTCCCGTTTTTACCCTTTGGGTACGGAACCCTAAAAACAGCACTCTCTTCTTTCCTCTCATCTTGAAGACAGTGTGCTTTTAGGGAATGTATACCTACAATATCAATACCACGTAAGTCACGTAACCTATTTTTTACAACTTTGTTGTGAACCAAGCATTAAGCCATTAAGCTATGGACAGAACATTGTTATACTGCGATTTATCGCTTCTATTGAATCATTCTAAAATGCCCACTTTGATTGGTTCGACCGATATTTATAAGGCAATGTCGGCGGGTACAAACACAGGATATATAGGTGAATGTTGTACACATAACTATTGTTGATAGACGGACAGAAGCGGCGACGAGACAGGCAATACATCAAAACGTCGTTGCGCATTACCCGTTCCTCCTATAGACGTGAAAACAACTAACTGACTAAGGCTAATCTCACATGACACTACCAAAATTCAACCCGCTCTCAACGCCGAATCAACCAATTGCGTTCGCATTTACATTTCTACGGGGTGTACCATGTCTAGACTACGAACGAACATATTTTAGGATTGTTTTGTACTTAGCCTGAAATCGCAAAAATAAATAATTGTTCCTTACAAAGTGTACCTGCATACCTTTGACAATATGTATAGAACAGCTGATTTCTATTCGCGTTAAAAGTTAGGTAATCATAATAATGATGTACTCGTACATCGTACAATGATTTTCTAGATTATGTCCGTTGCGTCGTCGTCTCGAAATATGCCCTATATAAGGATCCTCGTACGACGCATCTTGTCAAAACGTTACCTACTTAAACTTTCAACAGAAACGTTACCAGTCGCGTCCGACTGGCAATGCATTTCTTTCAGACGTCTATTACAAATCTGTGTATTGGTAATAGACGCCTGGACGACTGTTGTTCGATGGCTGTTGCCTCGTGTGAGACTGGCGTAACTCTACTCATGCTTTATCTTGTTGATTGATCTTCAGAATGTTCCTACTGATTTCTCACACGCATGTGAGTTTTTATCTTTAGTACGTAGTATCGTGGATAGATAAGTAGGTGCGTATCTATCGTGAATTTATCAATAGTCATGAGATTTATCGTTTAAATGTAATTACAATTTGAAATATGATTAATTTGTTGTATAGAGCTGCGTCTAGCTGAAGCTACTGGGGATTCGAGTTAAAGTCAAAAATTAAAAAATATGAATGCGAAAAATACAATTTGGGCGTATTTTATAAAATAGCTGAGCTGAGTAGGTAGAGCTAAAAAATCTGATAAAATAGAGCTTGTAAATAAACTCAGTGTGAAAACTTTGACATAGGTAACCAAAGTTTTTGAAATCATATTGGACCCCCTCTCCGATAATTGTGTATCTGAACTGGAATTGAACTGGGACTGGTAATACAAATGATATTTACATTATAACCTCTAGCTAGAATACGTTTTGTACGCGAAGTCAGCAGCTTTTCTGCTCGATTGAGAAAAAATTTCACTGCAAAACTCGAAATTTGTACTACATTATGTAACTTCCACTTCATTACACACGTTAATAAAATAAACCCTAACATTTCTTTACAATAAGCTTCAAACAAGTAGGCTTATTTATATGAAAGCTGACCCTCGCTGAGCTGTACTCGTCCAGAGATGGATCCAGGCGGCGACCGCGAGACCGCAAACTAATCCTGCATTCTACCTCTGGTTGTAAGTAGGTATTCTCATTGTTTGCCGCCGTTAGGGGAGCAAATCGTACCGTAATGACAGCTCTTCATTGCTACAAATACATAAGTATCTCGGAAACATTAGGAAAAATTCGAAGGGTGGTGAAGACTTTTATCCCCCTACGGCAGAAATTGCTTCCCAGGAGAGATGAGCGAAATTACTGGAATCCAAAACTCGGCTCTATATTTTGGGCTTACCCGGAATGTAGATTGAAATTTAAATGTTGCAAACGAGATTGTTTAGGCAATTCCGCATGAAGTTTGGGACACGGGATTACCTGCCGTGAAAAGTAATTTGTTGTTACGTTTCAGAGCTCCGCATTGGCATGACGACGCATGATGGAAATGCCTACATACCTATTGTGTGTTGCTGGCTTTATGATGAATGATTTACTGTCATAATTATGCCAGAACTCGGATTAGGTAGATTACGCATTTGTACCAATATATTTATGTGATCGTATCGATTGAGTTTAGGACACTGAATTTCTAGATAGGAGTAAGTAGGTAACGTTGTAAATATATTCTCGATAATACCTTATTTAAGTATTTAGTTACTTTTCAGGTAAGTTTGAATGTAGAAACATAATAAAAACCCGAAAATCTAGCTTAAATTAGCAAAAACGTATGCTGACTATTAGTTGTAAACGTGTGAATCTCAACATATTCTCCAACTCTTCCGTTCAACTATATACTTAGGTATATATGCTCTTGGAAACTCGGAAATTCTATGTGACCAAAACAGAACCATAGTAAACTTCTGCAATCAAGTTTCGCACCATAAACATTAATACAAAATCACATTGAACGTAAATTATGAAGCACCGAGTTCGTACTTCACATAGGGGAAACAGAACTATGACGTTACACAAAATTAATGTGCCCGTAGCACCGGCAGTACTCAGTCTCCAAAGAGCAGTTAACTCTGCAGCGGACAAAGGCGCTCAAACTTTGGCCTAACATGCCCCAACTTCAATATTTGCCTCAAACCACTACAATGAGCGCCAAAGCTCGATCGTGGTTGATTGTGCTGGTTTCAGCAGCTATTTGTTTAGGCATTGATTGGAAACTCGCCGGAATAGGTAAATGGCTTCAGCGTATATTTGTTTTGTGTGGTCAGGTAAATAAAGCTTGATTAGGGTAATTCTTTACTCATATTTACCTGCCGGCTGCCTGTTAGTAAATTTTATGTAAACTCAGATAATAAGTACACTGAACGAAATGTAGCAAAACTCAGGAGCTTTGCTCATTGTGACATTATCATAAGACAGTAACCACTAGTCCAAGAGGGTCGTTGATGTAGCTAGGTGTTCCAGTCTATTATCTACGACTTTTCCTTGTTCCAAGAGATAAAGTTTGACGCACGCTGTTTTGTGGGCTGCAAGCAATGTAATGCATAATATAGTGCAGCGTAGACGTATTCTTAATGTCATATTTATGCTGCTTACTCCGCAAAAGTTGTTAGAATTATGTTCCTTTTAAAATATTTTATGCTACGCTCTATTAGTCTCTACTTTTCCTTTCAACCCCTTCAACAAAAGCTAAGGGTACTTCGTGAGGGAACATAACCAACTACGTAATTCTAACTAACACACACCCACGATTCTAATCATGCTTGTAACTTTTATTACTATAATAACAAGAAGGTTTTATTTGTGTAATACCGAGTTTCTAGGATTATTTGGGTAAGTAATAAAGAAAACCCGTACCAATAAGTTCCGGCTATTGTAATAAACAGCCCAACTCTTTTTGGTTATGTAAGTCCCTTGGATATAGTTTAGGTATTTCTTTTCCTTGATTATTTAGCTTTTTTGATAATCTAAAGTAGTGTAGTTGGTGAAATTTCCTTTACAAATAACGCAAATTCTGTCTAAGTAAAATTGAAAAAAATACACTCTTAAATGTACCTATATTCTTTTTAGGTAGGTATTGTACATTTCTTAAATTGCGATTCTTAAAGCACCATCATTAACAACAAAAGTGATTATGCCACTTAACTATACAGGGTTATTTCTAATCAATTGATGATGGTGCTTTAAGAATCGCAATTTAAGAAATGTACAATACCTACCTAAAAAGAATATACATTTAAGAGTGTATTTTTTTCAATTTTACTTAGACAGAATTTGCGTTATTTATAAAGGAAATTTCAGCAACTACACTACTTTAGATTATCAAAAAAGATAATTGATTAGACATAACCCTGTATAGTACTGCTACAGAAATAAATAAACGTTATAAGAAGTATTCGACGTCTAGGAATCCAACCTATCCAAAACATTTTTCATCCACTTTTCTGAACAAGAGACACTTAATAGCGCGAGCTGAAAACTTTTTACCTAGACTGGGATAAAGCGTCGCGTCGGAGGCAAACAAACCCGCAAACAGAGGCACAAAATAAATAATAGCACCCAGCTGTAGACCGAGTTTAATCAGAGTTTCCACAGATGAAGAGCTGTTGTGCATCGGAGAAAACGGGGCCGCATCAAGGATTTCAGGGCTGGGGGTGACTTTAGTCTTTCTTTTTAAAGTAATTAGACAGAGGATTTAGATTTTTTAAAATAAAATATAGAAGCTGCAAAACATGCTGTATTTTATTTCACAGAGGAACTTAAAACCGAATGTAAAACACCGAAATTATACTTTTGAGACTTCGAAAGTTTTAATAAAAAATAGTAGGTATACCTAAGTGATCGCACATCACGGAATACTTTCCCTGATTGAAAAAAAATGACATCTATCGCAACCTATACGGCTCGATCACTATCAATTGTAAGTATCGAATCGGTTATCGGCAATGATGTCGCACAATCATATTAGTGCTAAATAGAGTCAATATTCATAATGGTAGAGTTGATGGTAATAAAACTCACCTTTATCATTTAAATTATAAATAAATTGAAATATAACGAAATATTTCCTAGCCCCCTCTCCATTTTCCTTGAGTGCAGATCTGCATCAAGCATCGTAGAAAACTGCTGATGCCGGCTCTTCTGTGAGTAAACGGTAACGATGGTTGTGCGTTAATTCATTACGGCGAGGAACTTTGATATTATTAATTTTGTTTAAATACTTCATTATGAACGTGCCATATCAGGGTACTATAGACCCACATTAAAAAAAAATGCAACACATTATGAATAATGGACACTAAATAACTAACTATAAATTGGTGTCCCCGTGTTCATTTCATTTTGCCCTTAAAAGGCTCCCTACGTGGGTACCTTATTAAATATGCATACTCATAGCGCATACTCATAGCTTTTGTTTAGATTTTCAATGAACACTGAGAGATGATTAGAGACAAATAATTGGGACTTCTTGGTCAGAAGGAAGCGCTCTATCAGTTAACTAAGTTGGTTGTCGAAATTTTATCTATTGCTATATGATAGACGACTTACATAGTACTAGTACTATTTTTTAGGAATTTTTCGATGAAAGATTCTCGGGTGATATATTTTCATACATATAAATAGAAACAATTATTTTTATCATTGCATTTTTGAGCGCTGCGAAATTTTTCTTGACAAAACTGTATAATAAAATCTTCGTCCTATTTCCTGAACACTACTATATGGCTAGACCAGTCGATGTACTCGTTGTGCACCGGTTCAAACTGGGTCAGGTGACTCAGGTGCTTCCAGGTACATTGTACATGGGTAATGTACTTAACTTAATGCACTAAGTACATTAGGTTGGATACTGAAGACAATTGTAAGCCAATTCCAATTTTAGTGTATGTGTAGATGTGTTTACTATATTCAACTATCAGTCAATTAAAATATTTTTTTCAATGTATTTCACGTTTGATCTCATTTTTGTGATCTAGTGTACGAAGATGGGACCTAGGATGTAGCACGATTACCAAATGGTACCTGTTTAATAGTTTAAACTGTTCGATAGATCCTACTAACCTATCGAACAGTTTACTCTGGATTTTAAGACGTCTAAATTGCTTAGTGACATCCTTGTTGTTCATGTCAAAAATGCGGAATCAAAGTATTATGCACATGCAATAATCTGCGGGCTATAATCAAACTCTACCTCATAAATAAATGTAGTAAATAAACGTAGAGCATGGATATCTATCAGCGTGTTCTAGAAAATAGTGTAGGTATAGATAGAAAAAAAGTCATAATACCACAATGTAAGAAAATATTGACTGCGATTATATATACTTACTAACATAATATGGATTACAAACATGATCCGGAATTATTTATAAACCAAAAGTCAACATCGAAAGATTAGAGGTTTACGACTTTACTGATTCTACTTATCGACTCTTTATCGATATGTGTCTCGTAGAGTTGTCTTATTCTAAATTCTATTTTATGTCATCTTGAGAGGTTGTTAAATATCCCACCTACGCTAATAGACTGACTTTCATTTCACGCTATTTAATGGTATTTTAGACGTTGATCAAATACAGTACTTGTACTTGATGATTGATGAGTATGATTCATAAGAGAAGCGTATCAACGATTGCTTTAAATATAACTCAAGCTAATCAAAATGGAAAACATGTAAGTATGTTTATTTAAAACACATTACAAACAATTTGCTAAAACAATTGAGTAATGTGTTAAAATGTTAAACCATTGCACCATAGTTATTATTGATGGTTCTTCAGTTTTAGTCGACTATATTTACAAATTGGTACTGAAAATAACTTGTCATAGTCGTGGTTTAGTGAAACCTAATTGAAGTGCAGAGTTTGTAAACATTCAGACAAAACTGATGGCTATCTCACTTCAACAAACGTGCCAAAACTTTGCCATCGTAGACCTACCAGCACGAATTTTAAATTTAGGTACCTAAATGTTAATTCGTATTCTATGCAAGTTGTCGCATATAGTCGAGGAACGAAGCAATAGTTTCAAGAGATAGGCTAACGCTGGAGAACTATTCTGTCATGCTCGAGATCTTCTTATAGCACAATTTGATTTCCTAGTTCGAATTCGTACCCAGGAATCTTCGCGAAAGTAGATCATTTGTAGAGCACAAGAAAATATTCTATTTTTAATTCCACTGTTTTCTAATGTCAAGAATCGGATTTAATCTTCTACCTACATAAGCTAACGAGCATGTGTCAAAAGCTTTTTGTCCACATTTCTGGGCTTGTGCTAGCCTTGCTTGAAATAAGTAAATAAATAAAAATAAAATAAGCCTTTAGTGCTGTAAAAGTTTACAAAGATTTTTCAGTTATTTATCGTCGGCGTCCGGGTCTCTTTCTTTTCGGATCCCTGTTGGTCGAGCTAATTCTTTGATCTCCTATCTTTTATTTTTACTACCTCAACTCCTTTTGCTATCTCTAGGATACCATTATGTTATAAGTTTGGCTAGAAATAACTACGGTGATAAGATTACGCGATTTCAAAATAGAACCGTCAAGTTGCTTTATATTTCGAAATATTTGTGGTACCTATATAGAGCTGCGAGTTGATGTAGCCTATTAGCTCTATCTATAGCTGTCCGCTGTCCCTAATTCTACCTTTATAGTACATCTAAAATATTTAATAATTACTGCCTACTTACCTATAGGTATATGTTGACCAATCGAGTTCTTAATGATTAGACTTTATGATCGAATGGCTGACTCGAAAAGAAGAAGAATGAACAGACTGCCTACAAAACAAAAATATACTACGAGGACAGAACGACTAAAATCAAAGAGGATATAATAAACCTAAAATGCAGGAAAATTTAATTGAATCACATTTACATATCTAAGTTATGTTCCACATTGTGAATGACAAGAGTGTGTGAATTACCTATATCTCGATGTGGGTAGAATAGGAGTCCTCCTGGCCGGCTGGAGCGGCGGCTGGAAGGCTGCCAACGCCTGCTACAAGTGTCACCAGCAGACCGGCGGCGCGGCGCGCGGCGTCACTCCACACGAGACACGACAGATGCATAATTGGGTAACTGCGAAACGGGGTCGCGATTAAAAAGTTTAATTATTTTGCTGACGGGGAATAGCCGAATAAAAGCTTTGGAAATTGTGCAACGTCGAGTCGGACTTCTGCATTTGAAATGGCAAAATCCATTTCATATCCGAGTTTGATACGACGTATCTCGTCAGTCAGTTGCAATTTTCAGTGGTTGGTGGTCTGGACACATCTTTGTCAAACTTCTTAATTTATTGTTCAACTTCATCATTAGCCTCATCATCCTCATCATCATGCATACCTAATGATGAGGTTGAACAATAACGAACACAGTAAAAAAATGTTTAGGCTATTCTGAAAAATCCGTAGTCAAAATTAGCGTATATATAATTATAAGCACACATATTAATAAGCACACACTTGAAATTTTGCATTTCTAGGTATTTATCTGTTCAGTCGCACACAGATATTTTTTATCATGCGAAAACTAAGCCACTCTACTCGTAACAAAATTACCGGACATATATTAAACCTCCTTTTTAAAGCTGGTTATAAATATGACTAGGTACTTAAAGAGAAGCATGTCTTTTTAATCTGTTAGGGTATCTATAACACTGTAAAGAAAAATTATATCAAAAGTCGCTCCATCTGGGCCCTCACCCTCTTGCAGAGGGCGGCCTTTTATTCAGACCCCTCAGATTCGATTATGCGCCTTTTGTTCCTGCGGCGATGTTTTCAATTCCCTCTAAAAATAATGTTAGTAGCATTCTGATTTACATTCTAAAATGTATCAGATCAGTTTGTTTCATTAACAAGAAACATAAAACAAGAATTAAATCAGGCACGTTCAATAATCTGGCGGTCATCTTCGGAATTTATGGTTCCAATAAAAAACTTATTATCATATTAATATTTCGAACGTGCATTTGGTTTGAATAGGCAATCATGATGGTCGGATACATTCTATGGAAACTCATTGGTTCGTCAACTTACGTAAATCGAAGACAAGTGCGTCAGTAACACGCCTACTAAAAGAGGATAATGTTTTTCAACTGAATGCTTTGGCATTCAGTTGAAAAACATCCTGGTACACTTTAAGTAAGTACATCCTGGTACACTTTCGTTATATTTCAATCCCATCCATCCATAAGCCCATAGGACGTCCACTGCCACTGTCCACTGTCCGTTGGACATGGGCCTCCCCTAAAGGTCTCCAATAAGACAAGTTGAGCGGCTTGCATCAATCATATGACGATCCTAATTAAGACCGCAGGATCTCTATACTTGTGTGATATAATACTACTTACTATAACTAATATAAAAAATACATAGGGTTAATCTTCACTTATCTCAGAGACAAGGCTTATAAACTTTTTAATTACCAGAGCGTACAGTGCCTAAGTATGCAGGTCCTTAATAAAATAATTATTTACAAACTAAATTATAGGCAGAAAGATCTTTACAAGTCAAGTTTTATTTTATTTTCTTCAATATAAATCAGAACATCTTTACAAGTCAAATATTATTTTATATTTTGCAATATAAATATCGTTCATTGACTAGCTTATTGTGTGATAATGCGTAGGCGCCGATGGACCGCTCATTCATCCTTTTATTGCGAAAGCGCCATTTTTTGCTAAACATCGGAAATGCCAATAGGCCAGCTTTTAAATTCAATGACAAGCACAAATGACTAATATTTTATCAGTAGTATTGTATATTTTTAAAAGCTATAGAATTAATTCAGCTCTATGATAAATTGAGAACGGTGTTATAAATTAATGTCTGCCGATTCGTGACTAGAAAGCGTTCAGCTTGCTAAAAGCTAGTTTAACGCGTGATAACCCTAATTAACTACCACTACTACTACTACCACATAGATTCTGATAATTATTTTGGCTGTCTACTTCCATTTTGTAAATGGGAATAATAAATGACAGAAGAGTGAGTGCTTTAACGTTATACGTAGCTAAGTAGATATAGAACTCCCCAGATGAAAAAAACACGACTAACCTAAGTATGAGAGTATCTAGTAAATTGAGGAAAAATTAGTGATTAAATCTGATCTGTAATAGTCCTGAGGGCTAAATGTGAAAAATAAGTATCAAAATAGTTTATTCTTCTCGTTTTTGATTTGATGATTGACTGAAAATTGTTTTCTCTGGGCATTGACAGTTTCCCTTTTTTAAAAGCTTTTATTTTAAGTTTCACCTGTCCCGTCTGTCTGTCGGTCTGTAATTATTACTTTCTGGTTACCGATTGAGCTGAAAATTTGCATACATGTGTAAATCGCGTGACAATGCAATATTATGACATGGTGCTGATCTGATGATGGAGCTGGAAGGTGGCCAAAGGAACTTAGCAATGAAACGACACAACTGCATTGAGTATGCGTTCATTTGAATGGTCTTTTAATGATAACCAGGGTCCGATGGTGGAGCTGGAAGCGGGTCATAGGATCTCTGTAATGAAACGACGCAACTCTATCGTGTTTCGTCGCGTTTGATTCGTTTGGCGAGTACTTGTTTAGTAAAAGCTTGTTTAAATAAAAAGGTTTTTTTAATATTTTACTTGTTCAAAACTGTCGATGTGTCTGTGTCGGGATTTTAGAGCATCTTAATCACAAATCTTAATTAATAGGTAGCTCCCACAGGTAGCTTTCTTAGAACCTACCTTTAGAATTTTTTTTAACGGGCAAGTGTAACGCGATACTTAAGCCAATAATGCTTTGAACATAAAACAATAACTACCTCCATAATGCAAATCGGTATATCGTCCTCATATGACACCAAATATTTTTATCAAAAAACAAACGAGAGAGCTTTCATGCCACTTCCGCTAGCAACGACGGTGTATCCAGTTATCAGTGTCCAGTGTTCGGTTTACAATATCAACAAACGGTTTACCCATGTTCGGCCCTTGTCATATTCATGTCGCGGCCTCCCGCGGGCATTCAAACACAATTTAAGGGAGCTGGGGACTATCGCCGGCTTGGTCGAGATATTCTCGATCACTATCTTTCGCACTATATTTTGTAACGAGAGAAACAGTGACGGAGAGTCTCACGAGAATAGGATTGTTTGTTCCAATACTTAGGAATGAATATGACACAAATTAGTCGCAAAAATCGGCCAAGTGCGAGTCGGACTCGCGCAAGAAGGGTTCCGTACCGTATTCCTCTTGCCGTTAACGTTATTAATAGCGAGCAAAAAAACTCCTAAAATTTACGTTTGTTGTATGGGAGCCCCCCTTAAATATTTATTTTATTCTGTTTTTAGTATTTGTTGTTATAGCGGCAACAGAAATACATCATCTGTGAAAATTTCAGCTGCCTAGCTATCATGATTCATGAGATACAGCCCGGTGACAGACAGACAGACGGACAGACGAACAGACGGACATCGAAGTCTTAGTAATAGGGTCCCGTTTTTACCCTTTGGGTACGGAACCCTAAAAATGGACCTGCAAATAGGTGTTTTTGATGTTTTATATAATTATGCAGATTTGATAAACTGAATTTATCAAATCTGCATAGTTACTGGTGCTTTTCCACTTAGCTAAGCAAAGCAAGGGATATGTTATGATATCAACTTATTTTAGGACTAATTGAAAAGACGATAATGAAAATAGCTTATCTTGAATTTTGGATGTCATATCCAATATTCTTTGCTTCACTTTACAATACCCAGTTTTTCGAAGACCAATTTCTCTACATTTTATAGAGATAAATATTATCTACCCTCCTTCAGTAGTCAGGTAACTTTCCTAATAAAAAGACTTACCGAGTAAATAAATACTGAGTCGAACTTGAGTCGTCTTTACTAATTGGACAAGCTTATTAGTAAAGTTAATACAAGCTTTCTTTGGTTCTGTCGTGGGAAAATAAAGCGTAGGAGTGGCTCAAACATCGAGGTTTGTTCTTAACACCATAAGCGAAGGAACTATAACTTTTGTAATGTTTATTTAAATATCAACAATCAACATCGACATCTTATGGTTTAGTCATTTGTTAAATCAGTTGTATATTATTTCGACTATGTACCGTCATCAAAGGGGTATTTTTTTAATAAAGAGTAGGTAATAGAGAAAAGAGCTCTAGAATTAAAAAAAAAAAATAACAACATCTAAAGGTACTTAAAATTGAACGTAATTACGTGAATGGTATGAAGTGCCAAACCATAAGGAATAAAAAAATATTAAAATTAATAAACAAGTGAATTAACCGATGCCTTATATTAAGGTCAAGTAGGTTCGTAAAAATGCTTATCATAAAACTTGCACTGCATAAATGACTGTATTATCGATTTATGTTCCCAAACATCGCTAATTTGATTCGATTGATTCGAAGTGTTGTAAAAGATTCCCGTGTTATCTCGGCGTTTACTGATGACTTCACATGGTCGTAAAAGTATTATTAGGTCTCATGTGGGAGGGTGTCTTTATGTATCGGGAATGGTGTGGTAGCGAAGATACTTTGAAAGAGATATGGCATCAGCTTCGCGCTTAGCGTTGCCGAGATCTTCTCTCTAAATTTCAGTACCTACCTATTGAGTTTAAAAAAAAAAACAGTTTTTGATTAGATGGCTAATCAAAGCTGTTTAAAATGTATTAATTTTGAGCAGCGATTTTTAGGTAGGTAGGTACTTGACATTTTTGTAACTTATGTGATGCTTATGTGAAGTAATGAATCCCTGATATGCCTCAAAAATCAGCTGTTCGGTACGTTTTGCAACTTTTCGTAAATAAGTTGTGCTTGTGTTAGTTACCAGCTACCAACTCAGTGGAGACGCCGTTTCTGAAAGTATTTGCTCCATGGCTGGCTGTAACGCCGCACTGCCAGCATCCCGGTAGCCGATTGAATATTAAATAGGGCCATTCTGTCGTCTACGTCTGGGGTAACTTGATAACATCGACAGTGGAATTTTATCCGACCCCGAACGATGGATACAGAACATCTACCTATCGATTTGGAAGCCATGTGGCTGGATAATTGCTTCATGAATTCAGATGTAGTATTAGTTACACGCTTTTAAAATGACCATTAGATTCAGTTAGTTAACATCGGTAGGTAATTTATTTTATCTTGTCTTTAGTCTCGGGTTTTAATGGTGTCTTAACTAATGGGTTTTAAAGGTAACTTTCGTTTTACTATTTTCGACGAGGAGTGACATCCTTAGACTTTTGATCATTTAGTACTAGTAGGTACTTACTTCCGTACCAGAATTTTGTAATGCTCGATATTATTATCGTCTCTTTCATTGTCATGGAATAAAATGAGAAGTAGATACACTGAAAAAAACAATCTCGAGTTCACAAGAATAGTGTTACCTATACGTATACATATATCACGTACCGTAGGTTTATTATTACGAATCTACGACGAATTTATGTATAGGTATTTCATAAAAATACATTACCTACACAAAACTTGACTACGACTGAAGATTACAGGAAGGTACATATATGACGTGTAGATCATATAAAAACTTCAGCATCATACAAAACCTTTTGTCGGCACATCTCGCTTTCTTGCACATAGTTATCTAGTGCGATAATCGTCAGACCGGAGTGCTTTCTGCAGTTGCAAGCGTTTGCACCGTTAAGTGTCCTGATGATCTCGCCGACTTAGAAATTGCCTGCTTCCACTTGACAATGAGCAACCAAAAGAGAACAAAAAATCTTTATCTTTACTAAGTCATACAGGATCATCATCGTCATCCACATCCTTCTTTATACCATTGCTATATAAGCCTCTCTCTTAACCCATCTGCCATCTGCCTCGGTCCTGTGCCAATCGTGTCAGGTTCGACCCGCGATTTCGTCATACAGGATGCGATACAAAAACTTAACTTAAAGGATTATTTTTCCTCTAAAAGTACCAAGTTAAAGAACAAAATAAGTAAAATAACCCACAAATTACTTATCAAAGTTTTCAACACCTGCAAGGAAAAAAATATAATTATTTTTAATTGTTTTATAATAAGTTTTAGTTTAAGGTAATTAGGGTTTAGTTTGAAGCAAGGTATAAGCTAGGTATACAATCTTCGCACTGATTTATATATTATATTATATACCTTATATACCTATAATAATTAATTATATCAGTTCTCAAACTCGTATTCATAATTTCTCTATACATATTATTATTTATCTACCTTGTGACGACCCACATTTGTGTGTCTCAGTGTTTAACATAGTATATTATGTATATTATTATGTAGATGCTTGGTCTCTCACATTTGGAATCAATAAATCTTGAGAAATTGGTTCTAGATTTGTTGATTATGATAGAGTTACATATTTAGAGTTTAAATAGGTAAATTTAGTCCACTGAATATTCATTTAGGTATATTAGGAAGTAACAACCGAATTAGTAGTGCGATATAGTTAATTAATTAATAGAAATAATTTTAAGTTAGTGTTCCGTTATGAAATTTCAGTGGAATTTTATACTAACTAAAATAAGTACCTGGTTAAGCCCTTATCATAAAGAAGGCGACTTAGGAATAAGCCTGAGGACGTTAGAAGAGTCCAGCAGCATTGAAGAAGAGGATCAGCTCACCCAGCTGGTTATACAGGGAAAACAATCCAGCGGTAATTTGTCAAATAACCTGGAAAAAGAAAAGGGATTCATTTGAAACAAAATGGTATTATTATTATCACAAGCTAGGAATAGTTAGAGATAAAAGACTGCCAAATGATTGATAGTATCATGTTAGAACATTGTAAGGAATCACCTTTTTCAATTAGCCTTTGGGAGATTTGATAGCTGAATAAGTGTTATTTTACAGCCACGCATAACACAACACTTAGGGAACGCAAATTATATCACATGGGACTGAAATTACTCAAACACAGATAGGTACTAACTATTATAAAGTAAACATTAGATACAAACCTTGGAATTAATCTGTGGAGATGATAACAATTTCCATTTTCAGATGTTAAATGATCCTCTATCTAGGACTTCTAAACAATCTGATAGATTTCTAATGTGCAAAATCATCTTTCAATCGGCTGGAGCTTTACTGAAACATAAGAACAATTCATAAGAACTTACAATCATGTTTCAATCATTGCTTTATAGAATGTTAGAAATAACCTCAAAATCTCGGGATCAGTTTTGTAACCAAAATAATACTTAATGAGGAGGAATATGGGCTTATCAAGGTCCTGATAGTTCAAAACAAACAAAAAAGAGATTCCTAAGGTAGCTAACACCAAAGGGGTAAAGTATTTCTACCAAAATAGGGAGAGTACTTTCTTGTTGAAGTTGAAAAACAATCTAGATTGAGAAAGTAACTTACCTTGGTAACCTAGAATCACCGAGAAACTTCAATTTAAAGTAATAGTAGAAGTAGTATTGTAGAATCATTGTTAATTCTGCAAAAAATACGATGAACGATAGGTTTTGAGAGCAACATTTGTGAAACAGCGAAAAATTAGGGTTATATTTTGTTTGACCTTATTTCGATTACGATTATGATTCGTTTTCGCTCGATATAAGGGTGAAATTTGTTTGACTTAGAAAACTAACGTTAGTCACTGGGATACCATATAATAGGATTATGATTCGTATTTCGTTCGGTGTAAGGGTGAAATTTGTTTGACTTAGAAAACTAACGTTAGTCACAGGGATACCATAATTATAATAGGATTACGATTCGTATTTCGTTCGAAATAAGGGTGAAATTTATTTGACAGTAAAACGAACGTTCAGTTCAAATTTGCGAATGCGTTCTTTTCCAAAACTAACGTTAGTGTTAGGGATAGTTTATAAAAGGGAGAGCACGGCAAGATGGCGTCATTCAGAGTTAGGTTTTCAGACCAGTAACTTGTGCGTGAGAGCTTATAACGATTTTTAAGGCGGACCTTTGCAGAATTACGATTCCAATCTGGTCTATTTCGCCATTATTTAGATTTGCGAATTTTATAAAAGCTCTTCAGCCAAGTTCTCGTTGTGAGAACAGTCTTTGCAAGTTTCCTTGTAAATGTCAGTGCAAGAGTGTGATTAGCTGAGTTTGTGTAAGGGAGGGTTGTTTAGGCGCGAATTCCAGTAACCTATTTAGGTTATCTAGCTCGATGATAATGAGTTATCGTGGGTTCTTAGAGTGGTTAGTTTCGGGTGGATGGTATGCCACTTGGCAGACAACGCCACTATCCGAGCTAGCTGGTCGAGGAAATCGCTATAAGTCATCGATTGGGTAAAAGCTAATCACGCACTTCGCTGTAGTTCAGCCAATGACTCCAAAGTGGTCGGCGGGTTGAACCCCACATTGCACATACTGCCTGGCAGTATAGTGGGCGGATACCTTCATTCCCGGGTTTAGAGTAGGCTGTCAATGTGAGGTCATTGACAGGTGGATTAGTTTGACCCTTTCAGTAGGGATAATCCATGTTTTACCTCCTACTGGGATTCGGCTTCTTCTCTTTGACGTCAGGCCTTCGGTTTCCTGTGGATTCTGTTAGGCACGTGGCTTACACACTGATTGTATCTGAGACTAAGTCGTTTTCTGGTTGTCCCAGGGATAGGAGAAGCTTGCGTAAGCGATGGGGCGTACGCGTTGCTTCTGTAGGGAATTTAGGGGCTATAGGCTCTCCCACGGACCTAGCCAGTCCAAACTTTAGGTTGTCGGATAGCGGACACGGATCTTTGGATAGGGGAAGTGTCCTTGTAGAGGGGAATTATTTTTTTATATTTTTTTTTATCATGGGGTAGTGGGTGTCGTGTAGAATAGGGACGTCTTTTAGAGTTAGGAAATCAGGTAGGGGAGCGTGCCCTCTTCTCACAGGGTAGAGGAGGCATCAGCTCACCAATAGGGTCGTTTTACGGTTAGGTTTTAGGTAGGTTTGTGGTTAAAAACGAGTTAAGCTTCCACTTTAAATTTTCAAAATACGAGATACATAGCAGGTTTGTAGAACTGGCAACTAAAATTTAGCAAATAGCTTTTTAGTTGTGTCATTCAGTAAAAATTATTGTGATTCAGAACTGTCAGTGTCAAAATATAGTGACATTTGAAATTGCCATTTAGTGGGGGAAAAATTCCCATAATTTGTTTAAGTTCTTTGAGAATTGAATAGTAAATGTTAATAATCTTGCTAAAGAGAATTAGTATATTTTGGTCATATCAAAGATCCAATTTGGTGATAAATTGCCAGTACGAATTGTACTCTAGATTTCCCTGTTACAAAATAATTTTGTTTCATAAATGCAAGTAGACAAGTTAATTTCATACCTATCTTGCATTATTCATTGAGATAGAAAAATGTGTTGGAACAATTTGAGACCTAGGTTTTTCTAGAATTAAAGACAGCCTAGTTTTATCTGGATGCAAGTAGACAATCTAAATTATACCTACTTCGCATTGTTCTATATGAATCTATAGAAAATCATTTTTGCTGTTATAAACAGGTTGCAGTCATTGTGTAGACAGGATTTCATTAACTCTATGGCAATGGCCATAACCTTAACTTTGAATATATTGATCATAAAACAATATAGAGATATCATCTGACGAAAATAGTTACAAATGCTAACTAGTCGGTTGTATTAATCCGTAATTATAAAAAGCTTTGGCTGAACTATTAATGATGAAACTTTGAGTAACTGATAGATTACCAATTTCCTTGTTGGAGATATCAGCTGACAAAATAGTTACTAATGCTAACTAGCCGGTTGTATTAATCCGCAATTATGAAAAGCTTACTGACTGAACTATTAATGATGAAATTTTGAGTAACAGATAGATTACCAATTTCCTTGTAGAACTGTAGCAACAGTCTGAGGAATTTACATATTATTGATGTACTTTTGTACTTTAATGCTAGCATGGCAATTTTGGTCTTGTAAACACTAGGTCAAATTGAACCTTGTCCTAAAAATCTAGGCAATTATGAAAAATAATTCTAACGATTATCCGTGAGTTTTGGGATCTTTGATGAGGTCAAAATATTAAATTCAATAGTAAATAGCCTATTGATTATGATGGGAAACACATTGTTTCACTCCTTTTGAACATTATTATTCAATGAGATTTATTAACATTTGGCAAGTGAATATTGCACTATTATATTTAACATATTATGACATTGACAGCATTGTATACTATTAATGTATTGTATAGCCATAGTGGCCGTATTATAGCTGGCTGAAATTTGAATGTTCAAATAATACATTTACAACTGAAATTAAAGCAGTGGTCGAATAGATAGATTTTGCTCAAATTACAATAAATGTTTCAAAATGCACAAGATTATGTGTATGTGGCGACGCCAGGCTCTAGTTGGTAAAACTTTGCCAGGCCAAGCAATGCCGTGCCTTATTGGGTTTCTTTAGCCGAAAAGGAAAAGATCCTGATTCTTTAGTGCAAAGTATAAATTTTACTTTCTTAGAAACTCTGGTCAGTTGCTATTCAGATCACCCCAGAACTAACCTTTGAGTGAAGTCCTTCTATGAATTTATTTATGCGTCAAATAATTTTCTTCTAAATTCTACTTTAACGAACATTCTGATGTCTGCCTATGTTAGGAACTTTAGTGAATGTGAGAGACCTAGGTTTCATAGATTTTTTTTAAGATTTTTTTTTAAGATTCGATATTCGAGATTCAATGGTTTATTGTACCACAAATATATAGAGACATTTAGGTCACAATAGGGTTAGGCTCAAGTTAGGCAAAGTAGGCATGCATTCTAAGTAAGATTTGGTATTCGATATTCAATGGTTTATTGTACCACAAATATATTGAGACATTTAGGGCACAATAGGGTTAGGCTCAAGTTAGGCAAAGTAGGCATGCATTCTGCAAGCTAGTTACCAGTAGGACTGTAGGCATTAGGTAGATAGGCTAAATAGGTAGGGAATAGGTGACCTTTTTATTCTGGTTTACCAGGATTTGAAGGTCGCCGCAAGTAAACCTGGCCCGTGCCCCTCATGTATCACCACATGAGGTTTTGGGGGGCTGGATGTCCGTTATGTGTGACATCCAGCAGTGGGGCCTAGAGAACCGCGACTCTAGGATGTGGGAAACTTTGCAAAAAATAGTCCGTCTCGTCCCCTTATTTGTTGACATACCTTTGACCGACAAGAAGTAATATTGACAGAAATAGCATAGCCCTTCAGGCTGAACTCCTCGTAATAAGCGGAGGGGGCTATCCAGTCAGGGTCGAATGCCACTGATCGGTACGGCGGCGGAGTGCCGATCCATAGCCGCTTTATATGATTTCCTATAGTAAAACCTAAATTTCATATAAAAAGATCAATTTTGAGAATTTTCAATTATTTGACTGAAGGTATCAAAACCTTGCCTCTTGGACTATAATCAGTTCCTTTCAGTTCGCAAGTCAGTCATTATACATCTTAGGTCTCACCTCATAACCTCAAAATCTAGGATCTAAGATTCTCTCTAAGAACCTAAGACTAGGAATTGATGTAGCATTAAGTAAAGTTCATTAGAGACTAGCTCAGTGTATATTGTTGGTTTTGTAGGATTTAGGTTAAAGTATCTTAACATTTTACAACTCTAGGACAATTTATACTACTTTTATAATACTCTATAAAGCGTAGGAATAGGTAGGAGTCTCAAATCTGTTTGGGTTTCTGCGATTCACAACGTAAGGTCCTCTACTAACGATCACTGGCCAAATTTAGTATTAAGTAGATAAATTACGGATAATTTAATTCTTATGAGCTCAACAGTAGGCTAAGATAGCGTAGAAATCGTTTTCATAAGTAACTTTAAGGTAAGAGTACAACTTTCAGTTCAGGGTTAAGATCTAGTAGACCACCACTACTTTGGGGTTAAGAAATACTGAAGTTCTAAAGTATTCTAGGGTTAGCATAGTTACACGCTTTCAGAGCGAATTACATTTAGTTTTAGTACGATTTAATGTAGATCAGTTAGTAGGATAGGTAAATAGGTTAGCTGTAGGTAGACTAGTATTGTAGATAGGTTTTAGCTTAGGCTTTCGGTTTAGGCTAGGTTAGGCAGGTTACAAAAAAATTCGGTGTAGGATAGGTTAGGCAGGTTACAACCTATATGTCATATACACGTACGCGCTCATATGAGCGCGTACGTGTGTATGTGAGAGTGAGTGAGTGAATATTCACTCACTCACTCTCACATACACACCCACAACTTATCACAACTAACTTATCATAAGATACCAATAATATTGTACCATACTCTTGTTATTATAAGTGGAAGAGCCTGCAGCCCACGACACAGGTCACCCTAGTGTGGGTTGCAGTGCACATTTGCATACTGTACATTAGTGTACATTCTTTATAATAAGCACTAATCTTGTTTTTTGTGTAGTATACCGTAAAAAGATTACATTAAAAAAATAAACATTATCATTATAATTTGTGAAATAAAATTTGTTGCTTGATAAAATAAGATTTGTTAGATTTGTTATTTGATCATGATTTATTACGATTTTATGGAATTATAAATAAAAGGCTGCGACATAGAGAGAAAACGGCTGCATCCACTTGAAAATCTAAACGGTAAAAGCTGACATCTGTAATAAAGCGAGCAGCGCAAAAGACAGGAACAAAAGATTCTCCAGTTCGGCTTTCTCCACAGTCCTCATTTGAAGTCTACGTGCCATCGAGGAATCTCCCAACCCGAGTTTCTTTATCTAAAGATTTCTTTACCTAAAGATTCTTCCAATATGGATGAAACGTTTTTAGCACAGTTTGCAGCTATGGCTTTGAGCTTGTTAAAGCTTGTTACCTTATAAGCCCAGTAAAAGATTTAGACGACAGTCGATATCGACTCATCGAAAGGATAATATGTACGTTTTTATATGTTGCGTGGGACGTGTTCGAGTCCAAGTAGGTACGCGAACTATGCAGTTTGCGCAAAAACTACTTTATCTACACTAATGTTGTAACATTCTACTTATGTTTCCAATACTTGACTAATAATGACTACTGTTATAGCGCAGATAACAAAACACTCAATTTAAGCAATTTCACATGATGTTATAATATCCACATCGATATCGTAAAATCTCATTATAACATCGCGCGCTCGCTCCTGATTGGCCCTGCGCGCGCAGCTGCGCTCTCATTGGTTAGATTTTAATGGCGCCAAGTTCACTGTGATGTCAATACACGTACGCGTGAATTTAATGTTTCGCAATATGTTTTTTTTTTATTAGTGAAGATAAAGTAGTGTATGCAACTGCATATAACACGGGTATTAAAACACTCGTTACTATTATGAAACTCGCTGCGCTCGTTTTATAAACTCACACTCGTATTTTAATACCCTTCATTAGATGACAGTTGCATAAACTACTATTATGATATGGAAGACAAAAGCATGCTGAGCACTTCCTTGCGTAAAAGGCAAAAACATTACATTATATTGGTGTTACTATGCACAATTAGGTTTTATTATATAGGTAAAGCGTCGGTAGTATTTTCAGTTTACAATTAATTTTGTTTGTTTTTGTTTTTAACCTTCCTGCTGGACACAGACCTCGCCTATATCTTTACGGTTTTCGCGATTTTATCAAATCAATATCAAAAAAACTTTACTATAGGATTAATCCCGCAATTTCGGTAAAAAACAGCAGGTTTCAACATTTTGAAATTTGAAATAGCGGATTCTTTTTACGATTTTGAACTTGCTCCCATTTAAAGGTTGTAATAATATCGTAGAATACTAATGTTTCTTATTGAATCACTCTGTAGCTAAGTACGATGGAAAGTACATTTTTAAACTTACTGTAAAGTGCATACCTATGTGCAGAAATACGATTTTATAAAAACAATTATTCCGCAAAAATTACTTAAGGGCTAAAAGAAGTTGTTCAACGATCGATGAAGAAAATAAATAATTAAAAAACGAGTAAAATAGCCGTCTAGACGCCAGGCGCCAGACAGCGGCAGTTATGGCGCGTCTGCACCGACACGGCAAAGGCTATTTTAAGTGGCCCTGTGCTTCCTGCTCTATATATTAATCGTGTCATGAAAAATATCTCGTAATCATACAGGAAAATGATATAAAACTCACCTAAAACTTAAAAGTCAAGACGAACATCTTAAAAAAGGAACTGGTGATTTCGCTTTTAAGATGTATTTAAAAATGGAATGTTAATTTTAAAAGTGGAATTACCCAATTAATTGATGTTGCGTTCCCAACAGTTTCCAACCACAAATGACATAATATTGTGATATGGTTTCTTCAAAAAGGGTTTATATCTGAAATGTTAGTAATAAATTCCCAGACAAAACAGTAATGTGAGTGGGGCTTTTGATCTCTCCTTTTGTGAGTAGGTAGATATGTTATTGTTACCGCAAATAAAGATGCATTAAATGACATAATATTATTTTACGACAAATATAGCGTAAAATACAGTTATCTAGTGTTATTGTGAATGACACATTACCTACACTTACTGTTTCCTCTCTTAATCTGTGGTATGGTTTTGACCATTCTGTTAATTTCTCACTACATGTACCTACTTACTGTTTCCTCTCTTAATCTGTGGTATGGTTTTGACTATTCTGTTAATTTCTCACTACATATCTACTTAGATTATTACATATTAGGCGTCAATAAATACGTCATTTTGAACTAAGAAATAACATGGATGTAAACTGAGTTAGATTGTGTTACTATAAATATGATTTACTTACGCATTCTAAGAATTATTTAAATATAAAGTGGCGTAGCTATAAGTTAGTTTTCAATCTAATTTGTATTATTTTTCCTTTCCTTTGTTTTTGTCTGATAAATTAATATCTATTGTCTACTGATGTATTTCACGGAATTTTAAGGCACACGCCAAATTACAATTGAATTTTCAATTAACCAACGTTGTACGAGTATAATGACATACCTATTTATCTTTAGGCATGGTGGTAAAGTTTTATGTAGAAATAAGTTTTCTTCATTTCTTCTATTCAAATGATATCAAAACCAACAATTCTTTAATATATTTTATACGTGGTAGGTATGTTGAGAAAAACAAGGTATGATTTTTAGAAATTCAACTTCTTTAAACTATCACTCTATATAAATAATAAAAATAATATTTACGGGTAAAGGTTCCTGTCCTCTGGCTTACATAACTGAGTGCGAGCAAGAGGAAACGTACTTTCGAATCTATTGATGCAAATTATAAAGAATGTGTTGCAGCCTCCCGGAAAATCGTTACTATACAAAAAATGTGTCTAAAATAGGCAAAAGTTAGTCGGGCCGCGCATGCGTGGTCACCCCTCGCGTACTACGGTTGCAGGGCGACCTCGGAAGGTCGCCGCCCGCCATTCAGTGTTCTCATTGATTTTCGACCAGCCAGCTGCAGGTCGAGCGCGAAAAATGACCGGTTGACTTGCCGGCGACACGTGTGCATCGGCTTAATACTTAGTGCACTAATATCCCTTCACTAGTGGTAGTGATTAGTTTTACGATTCCGTCGCTTATTTACCCATAGGTATTCCATACGAATTTTTCATGGAGTAGTGATACTAAACCGAATAGCTCATTGTAAATTGTAAGTGTAGATACCTACCTATATTGTCTTTATGAACAACTTTTACTAGAGGCTGTAAAATATCGGCTATTTTATTTTCGTTGCTGTATCGTGTGTTAAAGGTTTTTCTATCTATACTGTACCGGCCTTTTAATAGTCCACTGCTGAACATAGGCTTACGCAGCGATTGAGCCAATTTCATCACGCTGACCTAGTGCGAGTACTGCGAGTCAGTGGATCCACAAATAAATGGTCAAAAATAAGTTTTCGGAGTTTGTCTCATTATAAAGTTGTTCATAATGATGCCCACTTAAGTACAAGTTACAATGAGCTCTTTTCGGTTTAGTCCCGCCGTTCCGTATACCTACCCCGTGTAATATTGTATATTAATATTGTATTGTATTTTTTTTTTGACATTCACAAGTATACATAATTGTATCTATGTTGAGAAATAAATGAAATGAAAATGAAATGTAATCTAAGTTTTTCCAACTTTGAAGAGTGATAAATCTGTGTGATTTGTGTTACGTTGATCAGAAAATACGATGTGTTGATTACGATACGACAAGCGTTGATGTGTTCATAGTACCTAGAACGTACCTTTGTAATTAAAAAATAAAGACGTTCTGTTCAGCTGTAAAGGTGAATTTTGTGTGACCCTCTGATTCTGTTTCAAATCTTTTACCTTCAAACGAACAACTCTTGTTTATTTTTATTTTTTTGTTAGTGCAAACTCTCAGATCTTGGAAATGAATCTAACTTTGGTATTTAGATAAAGTTGACGTGTCTAGGCGGCATTTTCAACGAATTTCGAAGAAAACACAAAAAAATAAGTTTTTTTTTTTAATTTTTGTTTCTCTCTATTCTGGCTTATTTGAGTTTTGAGACAAGATTTTGCCAATGCAAGTTTGTTCTGTATTACGAGTATAACGCGACTTCATCTTCCCTGAATCTGGTTTTTATGTCAGCTTTTGCGGTTTCCGCTTTTCCAGCTTCATTTGTTTTTATGTTTGCGGATTTAATATTGGAAATTGCGCTGACACATTTCTATTTTGTAAATTTGGTCATGCGTGCGGTAAAATGCATAAATATAAAAACCACAATTGCAAGACAAAGAAATGAGTTAATTTAGAATAGCTTGTTCAGTTTGTGGTTTCTATTTACCTCTTAGTAAGTCTCGGCCAGTTTAAGTTTATTGTTAGGTGCCAACTAATGTGTGAGTAGGAAACTCTCGTTTCTCTACAAGGCTACATTTAAGTTCAGGGAAAATGAAAACAAACAATTCGTTTTCCTGTTTAAATAAATAATGAATGAAGGAAGTCTTAGGGAAGTTTGATCAAAATTTTAAGTAGGTACGTTTATTCAGTTGTGAGTAGTCATTTGCTCAAAACGCGCAATGTTCTAAATGTTATTAAAAAATAAATAAAATTCCTATTTTTATCACAGTGTCTTATCATCTATTAACATGTAAGTAGGTGTCATTAATTCAAATTAGCCAAAAACTCTAGAAAACCTTGATAAATACATTAAACAAAATTGATATTCATCTGTTTCAGACGTGGGTAAAATTAATTGCTCACCATGAAAAGCAATTTGAAACCAAATTGAAAGAAGAAAATTCAGCCAACACGTAAACATGTACCTAACCTTTTTATATTCGAACCACAGATAAAATATCAAAGAAATTTGAACCGTACCTAATCCTGAAAACGCGTCAAAAGGAAAATAAATAAAATATTTATAGCGAAACAGCAAATTACACATGGGATTAGGATATCCATGAATTACAAAAAGGTCAGCCAATGAACTCGGATCGTACGTGAGTGGCGATACTCAATTGCGTAGAAACTCAATAATAAGGACGAGTACATAGTATTGATATAATTATACAATACATTGTATCTAATGTTAGCTTTTTTCCGCGACTCTACTCTTGTAGAATTCGAATAAGAGAAAAATGTGTAACGTTCGTATCTTTTATAGGTATGCAGGTGGACTAAAAGATTAGATTATTTTCTATTTACGGGGTCCAAATAGATTTCCGTTTTTCTTCGTATGCCTCTAAAGATTTTTAGTTATATTACGATTAGGCGCAAAATACGGAGACAAAATTTAGGTTTAGTTATTGTAAAACTAGAAACTTTTTCTTTCAAAACATGTAGGTACTCTACACTACTCAACATCTCAATCTCAATCATATGGCTAAATTATTTTCAATATTATTGTTCTATCTATTTTATATAATATAAAAAATATTTGAACATGGTCAACCTTAAAAACCTTGTTCTATCTTAAAATAAATCTGAAAGGAAACGACATGGCTTGAGAAATACATTTTTGCTTTGATACAAGGTCCTTAACTCATCAACAAGGTTTGTTTCCCTGATTTAGAATATCAAAATTGTAATAATGTAGTATAATATAGTAAAACTTAATCGTTTCTCTGACAAACGGACAGCGTTAGGCGTACATGCCTGTTGTTGTAGTATTTTCTTACAGAATTCTATATTTTATTATTATTTTTAAATACATAGTAGATGTTTGTGGTTAGTTACGGTTTGAGGCCGCACCGTATGGTTCTCGGAACGTCTGCATCTGGTCGTGAATCACTGGCGCCGAGACCGGCTTCAGTTTTTGTCATTAACCGAGCAAGGCTAATTGTTTGTTTCATTAAGGAACTGTTAGACAAATATAAGTTAAACGCCTGTCTAAAATATTCATATTCGCTTCTTTTTCTGGTTAATTTCGCCTTTCATGCGAAACTGTGTAATCCTCACTCGCTAGGAAATGATCTAACTTTTCAGTTTTGTACGAAGTAATATGTACGAGTACGAGTATTTTTGTTTTACTTTGTTTCTTTGTTTTGTTTTCATTTTTTTCATTGGTAATGACTATCCAATCTCTTATTTTTTGATTGTGTAACATTAATCTTTAACTGGAACAAATCTATGTTAGTCTCGCTCTTTCATTAACTCTGACACCAGGGCTAGCCACCTGGCCTATACGAATAACTTACATATTCTCGCTTGCCACATACGTATACTTAGCGATATTACAGACCGAAGCGAAGCGAAGATTTTTGCTTCCGCACGATGATTTTGCTTTCGTCTGTCCGGATGCAATGATGTTCCGGATGTCGATTTTTGTCTACAGGTCGCATTTTTTAAATTAATTTCGACGAAACTTGGTACGCAAGTTTTTATATTACCATTTGTTTATTTTTGTTGTCAGAGATTTTTGATGGGGGGGGGGGGAGGTATTTCCATCAAAAAGGGGGGAAATTTGCTGACGCGCTATTTATCAGCCGATTTCATGAATATTTGGCAAAAATCTTTCAAAAGAAAAAGAAGACAAAACTGTCAAGTCCATACCTAGACTAACTTCATCTCGGAAATTACAGTTCTTAATATAGCGGACAAAATCTCTACTAAGTCTGGAAAACGCCAAAATAATACCATTCTACTTGTAACTAGTACTATTTTTGTTTACCTACAAAACAAGTTCATTTCCACTGAATCAGAACTTAGTGGCTTCTTCAACTGACCCATCAGCTTATAGAGCTCGATGCAACCAATGACGTACCTCTATGACTCATAACATTCATTCAACCAGTTTCCTCAAATACCTACACGCAAGTATCTAAATTTATGTTATTACTGTTTTTCAGTAAGCAATTATGATCAGTATTCCCGCAGGCTTCATCGAGAACACCAGAGCAAACAATTAGCTCTCGTAATTACGTTTTATTTCGGTTAATGAACTTGTTGGTGTAATTTATTATTAATGTTGGTTCAAGTGGAAATTATGTGCTATTGTAGAGTGACTAAGAGGAAGGTGGCCAGGAAAACGCCATGGGTATGTTTGTTTACTTATGGAAATGTATTATTTTGGTAGACATCGTAAACATTCAAAAGTCTAGAAACATAACTATCTGTAGGTATCTATGTACTTATCTGACTTACGCTAAGTAAGTCCCTAGAATTTACAAGCAATTTAAAGTGCCTATCTGAAAAAATATTTGGTTGTTCAGCAAAGAAGTTATCTTAATTCTTTATAAGTATTCGATATTCTTAGGTTTGATATATACCTATAGATATTAAAGATTTTATCGTAGAACCCGTACTTACCAGTCGTCTTTGATGATAACTAAAATAGGTAGGTATCTAACAAGGATCTAGTCGATACTCTAAGTCATTAAAATCTATATAAAATAAAGAGATAAGAGCCAAAATTAAGTCATTTGACAAAATTGGCGTTGAAATAAAATTTTATTAAAAGTAATCTATTTAAGCGACATAATTAATGTCCATTTTAGCCAAAAATTAAGACATCGGCAGCTTTAATGAACCGGGCTGCCTTCATAAATTTTTAATATTTGCAATCGAACTATCAGCAAATAAAATATTGTTTTTTTCATAAATATTTTGATGTTTTCGTTTATACAACATACGCAATAAAATATAATACATATATTATTACCTGACAGGGTCATAAGGAAGATAATCTTCAGGTACTACCCCAGTAGGTATGTGACGATATTTGTGGTGTTTATTGTTATCGAGGGGTATTTTACATTGTTTTGACTGACCACATTATGTCATGTTGATTTATGGTTGGCGCGAGATATTTTTTTGGTTCGTTTTTCCGCGATGCCACTTTATCCGCAATATACAAAATTACAGTCTACTGTAACATAAAGTTGCCTGGAAGAAATCGATAACACCGCATTTTTAATCCTTTCTCCTGCTTTGTTTGTTATTTTTAACCGTCTTCAAAAAAGGAGGTTCTCAATTCGGCTACATATATGTTTTTTTGATTTTTGTTACGCGATTAATCGACCAATTATGAACCGATTTTGATAATTCTTTTTTGTTTGATAGACTATATGTATTTCAGAGGTGGTCTGGGTGGGTTTGTATTATACCTATAGTCTAGGTGGCGAGCTATGGTGTCAACAATAATAAAAAATGGTATACATCGATTGGATCAAACTATTCGAATTTTGTACGATTGAAGTCGGTTGAACCACTTTGGCGAAAACTAATTATGTTATCTACATTTCTCGTATTTAAAGTGTTTGTTCGTTCTTGATACTCTCGTCTCATCAGAGAGTCAGAGACTAGATCGCGGCAAGCGGGCGTCCCGCTGTTATCGGTGTTTATCGTTGCATAACCGATTGCGTCGGAAGCAGACATGTCCTGCCTCAACGAGCGGGTGCAGCCGCCTACTCCGCCGCGTAGGGTCGCCAACTCGCCACTTCGCCGTCTTATGTAGCGATATAACGAGATGATTTGCTCGGGAACCGCAGCTAGGCTTGTGAGAACTACATGGTATGAGATCTACATGATGTGAGATTTTGTTTGTGTTCGACAGTGGAAACTTTACATCATATGGAAACAATTTACCTATTTTGTGCGAGTTTGGATGCGATAGCGCTATCTGGTTATGATTATGACACAAAGATTGGATGATTGGTTTTGATTTAGTCTAGGCCTTCACTTTATGCTGTTAAAATAGTATACCTACAGCTTCTTCTTCTTCTAACAAGAAGAAGAAAAAATAAAAATAGTATGAAACTACAGAGCTTGGGTAGGTTCTAGTAGAATAGCATGAAGCTACTTTCTTGGGGTTTGACATACTTACTCTAGAATTTAAAATGATAATGAAGAATTAAGTTTGTACTGTGATGATTGTAGCGCCGGAAACTAGCAAATATTTACATAAGTACAAGAAATTTATCTGAATTTAAAAATATTTCAAGAATTTCACATTAAACAAAGGTGTAACAAAGTAAACATATAATAAAGTTAGTACCGAGATACTTTGTACGATCTCAGTAACTAAATACTTAGTAGTAAACCTTTGCAGATTATTGTACTGTCATAAAGTAAGTTCGTATGGGCCGGGTGGCTAGACCTGGTGTCAGAGTTTTTAGGCCGCCTGAAGGCCTCTGACTAGGCTAAACGGTTAAAACAACCGGGACCTACAATTTAACGTGTCATCGTCGGTCGGTAACGTGTCGGTCACCCATCCAAATACTGACCGTGCGGAACGTTGCTTAATTTCGGTGATCGCTGACAAACACCTAATCAAACTACGCTAACGAGCGTCATAACAGATTTCTTAATCATCTCATGGTAACCCGCACAGAGCTAGTGTCATTATCATTAGTCAAAGGTATACCACAACATGATTGGAAACCCTACATTGCACAATGCAATCCGTCATTATCGGGTGTGTCAGATTCGGAGCGAGCGTTCCGCGGCGCAGCTGCGAGTACCACATGCCGAATTAGCACGCGCGGTGTCGGTTTCCAATTAGACCTGGTACAAATAACACTCCCTTGACAACTTTCTCGATCTATTTTTATTTTATAGTGCTTGTCGACTAGCGTCAGCGTCTGGCAAACTAGCTTAGTTGGAAGAGCATCGGGACGGTGACCCGCAGATGCAGGTTCGAGTCCTGCGTTCGCGACAAATTTTTGAATTGTTTAGCACAAAAATTACTTTGTCAATGCTCGTAGGAACTTGCTTGAGACTTCATAGCATTTTGATCCTTATAGCTGGACAGCGATCCGTAAAAATATGACTATTGGTATGTTACAAAAACAAGAAACACTTAGTCTCTTGCATTGTGCAATTGCTAGCCGTAAACATAAGCTAGGTAAAAACTATCTGTAAGTTACATAACTGCATGGAATAGATAGATAATTCTTTAAACATTAGAAAGCTATAAACCAATTTGATAGATTATTATTGGTTTCCTACATCTACCTAGCTAGATAGGTAGGTGTAGATCTCATAACTAATATAGCCACTTGCATTTCTATATATCTAAGACACCCAGCTTTCAAAATGTCGCGTAGGTAGTAGTGGTAGTAAGTAGTACCTAAGTAACAGTTTGCCAACGACAATTCCACAAACAATTTAAATTACATACAAATTGAATCTCTTGAAATTCGTTACTAGAATAGGTAGGTTGTGCATAAAATACTACCAAATATAACACAAAACGATAAAGACATCTCAAAATACCTACGGACTGAAGGGTTGGTTTCAACGTTTCAACCTCTTTGGTTTCAACGACATATAAATGGGGGCCTTAACCCTTGCATTACTTTAGAAAAGTGATATACGAGAACGCAACGGGATGTCATTATAGTAAGTGCTGAGGGTTCGACAGATGGACCGCGGAAAGAGCACGGGATCACTGTTCTGTGACAGCGCTTTTTGCATTTGAATAATGCCATAAAACTCGCCATAAAAAGCTCACATGGGCGTCGAACTACAGGATAATATGTCAGCGACCTTTTATGAATGATCTTGAATAACCGCAAAAACCTACTACCTATTCCATTGAAGAGGGTGACTATTTTATTGAACTTACTTATAAGATGGTAGATTAAAATGGAAATCACCCCGCTAAGTGTATACCTACTATAGTAAAGCTAAATGTGAAACTTGATAAAATAAATGAAATGAAAAACATCTATTAAATTGTCGAAAAAAGCGTCGACACAATAAAACGTCGTGTTGAGATTGGGAGATTTTTAATATGTACAATGTTAGAGTTTTGGTCGCACGACGACGTATGATTTTACAGAATGTCTAAGTATATGAGTAGTCTTGGGATGCATTGACAGTCTAGACGAAGAAGATAAACCGAAGTCATCTTCGCTCATTCGTTTTAATTTCAGCTATTTTATAAGATTTATCAATCCGATCATCGACATCTGCTATGATTACTATAGGTCAATCTTCGTATGGGTGACATGCGCTACCGTACAACTCGAATAACACCTTATTAGGTTTAATTGCAGATCCCAATCTCAATATCAGTGGCTTTCAGCCACTAGGCATAAACAAACATAGTTACTTGATGAATTTTGATAGTAAGCAATGTTTGTATTGTTACAGTGCATGGCGCGAGCGTTGTACGACAACATAGCAGAGTCCCCGGACGAGCTGGCCTTCCGTCGAGGAGACCTGCTCACCGTGCTGGAGCAGAACACGGGCGGCAGCGAGGGCTGGTGGCTGTGCTCCCTTAGGGGTAGACAGGTAACTAACCTAATCGATTTCCTATCAACTTGACTCTAGTCAAGAAAGAAGTGTGCTTTGCCTGTACGATATATACCGG
The DNA here is from genome assembly GCA_964007245.1 of Hypomecis atomaria. NCBI lineage: Eukaryota > Metazoa > Arthropoda > Insecta > Lepidoptera > Geometridae > Hypomecis > Hypomecis atomaria. The sequence goes on from OZ023295.1 coordinate 13,774,043, forward strand.
CAAACGCAGCGTAGGACGTCCACCTACGAGGTGGACAGATGATCTCATCAAGACCACAGGATCACGCTGGATGCAAGCCGCTTCCAACTGGCCTTATTCGTGATTCATAGAGGAGGCCTATGTCCAGCGGTGGACATCATATGGCTGATAAATGGATGATGGATGACTAACTTAGTCTTTGGAGTCTAGTCTCCATTGATATATGTAGTAGTCTATAACATCGATAAATAAATAATTTACCCACTAGGATTAGGTATTCGTGCAAAAGTTACTTAAAATATATGTAGGACTAAAGGCGTGAACTAAAATTACTCAAGAAAAACTGTTCAATCTTGAACCGTTTTAGCTGAAGAGAAAATCACAACATTTTCTTTTGCCTACGAGTATTACTAAGATTTATTTCACCTCAGTTTCATAATTATCATAATTCCCAGCTCGTTTCATTTCTCTACAGAGCATAATAAATCTTTCTTTCCGCAATCATTTCAGATTCTTCTTTCATAGCCAGTAGGGAAGGTGAAATCAATTCACAAATACAATAGGTACCTATTATGTAAGTACATCTAGTACTAAACGTTACTACTTGACAGTAATATTCCGTCTCATGAATGAACGCTCTTATCTCTGGAGGGTCAAAACAAAGTCATAAATCTCGGAAACATATAATTAGGGATGTATCCTCAAACGTGGAAGTACTCAACATCGCAATTCTGACGTCATACGTGATGTAGCCATATTACGGCCATCTTGTTCCGAACCTACCTTTATCGCAATGATGACGCATCTCACGTAGGCTATGCTACAGTCACGGCCATGGGATCATGGCTGAATGTAACAATACAGTAACCTTAGGTATTTGAGCTATAGTGATCCAGTTACTCATCATTGTTTTGTGTACTTAGAAAGCTTAGATCAGTTATAGGAATGATGATTAATGAATTTAATATAACCTTCCGGTTCAAGGTTCGCGATCTATCTGTTACTATTGATGTACTTAGTAGGAATTCTTTGAAGCAATACTCGTCATCATAGACAACGTTGATGTAGCACGCAGAACCAATAGAAAAATCTAGCCGACCGAGTCCTAAGATTTTCGAACGATTGTTATAGAAATCGGCAACTCGATCAGGTGTAAAAGAATGTCATCCACTTACAAGTATGATAGAGGAGCCAATAAAAACAGCTACGCGGGAAGCATGGCGAAGGGAAAAATTGTCTTTCCATCATTATATCCCCTAGAAGAGGAAATAATGTATAGATTGACAATGACGACTGATATTAAAAGTGGATAAAATGATTTTTTACCTTTGCCATGCTACCCGTGCTGGAAGACAATGCTGTTTACAATTTTGCTTCCAACCGGATACTTTGAGCAGAATATTTCTGGTTACTGCAATGTTGATATCGACTGCTTCGGTGGCCCAGTGGTTAGTGAATCTGAATCCTGGAACAAGAAGAGGGACATAATAGTCCTACTAATTGTTCAGGGTTGAGCAATTAGCTTACGTTTGTGTGTCATGGTTCCAGGGAATATGCCCGGGCAACAGACTGAGGATAGTGGCCGGGGTGTTCGACGCCAGCGCGGCGATGCAGAGGCGGCGCGCGCGCCCGCCCGCTCCCGTGGCGCATCAACCTTTACCAACACAGAATTCCTTCACAAAAGTGAGTACTGCTGCTTTTCCACTACAGCAATACAGCGTAGTGTATAGTTGATAGACACATTTTATTCTGATTCAATTGGGTATAAACCCATCAAATCACGAGTAGCAGTAGTAAGACTGAGGTACCTATATTTTTCGAGCAGAATTACTTGTAGAGAAAAGTTTTTCGCATGGGCACTCTGATAAGGTGCGGTATGGGATAAAAAGTTTCCAAAGAGTCACACTTGAGGACACTCGAGTCATCCGAGCTTCTGAAGTCCAATGAACATGTAGGTATGTCTAAGTCACGTTCACTTACCTACTGACTTGATGGGAATTTGCGGTCCGATTTCATTTTATTGTTTTCAAGGTTCCATCCCGATCTAACAGTAAAGACGGGACTTTACTGTGCACGCTGAACGCTGATGTACCTAATTCAAATCATTCATAGCTATATTTTAAAAAAGCTTATGTTCTAGGTTATACAACGTTTAATTTTTACACTTATTCATTTCCAGATCGAAGAATGTTCACACTACGACGTTCCTCGTGCCCCGATGCCGGTGCAGCGCCTGGGCACGTACGACTGCCCGCGACCTCTTGGCGAGTGGTACGACGCGCCGCGCGCGCCACGACCCGCCTCCGCAGACTCCGCCTGCAGCGGGACTGGGTCTCTAGCCTCGGCCACGTCGAGCGCTTCAGCCAATTCGGGCAGCTCAGCCCATTCCGCTGCCTCGTCTAGTACTTATGATGTTCCGCGGTCGAGGGCGCTTCCACTGCCCTGTGACGCAGCGTTAGAAGCTTTGGAAAGACTGCAGGTTGGTACTGGTACATTTTATTGTCACAGCTGGACCTGGTCTCTAAGCTCGGCCTGGTCGAAAAATTACGTATCAGGAATGCCTTGATTCACAACATAAGCTAGCTAGCCAACTAGCAAACACCCAGAACCAGAACAGACATATTTATAAATCATAACTCAAACAACTGTTCGGACGGCTTGACACACAAAGATTAGGGCAACTAGCATTAAGACCCCGAACAGTTAAGTATTTAAAATATCCGTTCAAACATCATTTTGGTCTGGCCGGAATCAAGCCCACATTCGATAATAGAGAATCAAGCCCAACCTCGAAGCCAGATATACTCGTACTACCAAATGGCGCATGAAAGCCATTTCTATTCTTCATTGTGTTGTAATTGATTAACATGTTATGTGTTATGCAGGAGGAGGCGTCAGCAGCGGTGTCTCGTCTCCTGTCGTACGTGTCGCCGGGCTGGCGGCGGCGCGGCGCGCTGCGGGCGCGCGTGCTGGACGTGCGCGTGGCGGGCGCGCGCCTCCGCGCCGCGCTGCACGACCTGGCCGTCTTCGCCGACGCTACGCTCGCCAACGCACACGATGCACACGATAAAGGTAATCAGCTTTTGCCCCCAAAAGGTTTACTTAGGATGCTGAATCCAAAGAAGTGCCAACTGGAACAGTCTCCAGGTGGCAGGAGTGCGGTGAATTCAATCGGTTGCGTCATTTATGAGTGTAGGGACATGCTCATCTGAGATGGCATTTATGATAACAGATTTCAAGTTGTAATACTAGCGCTAGCTGTGTATCATATGTATCATTGTACCTCTGTAAAAGGGTGAACGGGGCATAGTGTACTCGTAGGTCACGCACGGGGCGCGATGGGCTTGTTTGGCCGCAAGCCAATCGTAATATTTTTTTTGTACATTGAAGTTAACGGCCATTTGAACCCATTCCAATGTAAGTGAAAACCACATTTCCCAACGCTTTCCATAGATACAAGAAAGGTACCATTATTTACCTTAGTTTTCATGACAAGGTAATTTATATATTATATAATATTTCTGATGGAACACCGGTTCATAATACCGAAATTATGCTAAATATCAGACGGCAAAACAAGTATCTTCATCATAAAACCTAGTTAAACTACAATACAATAAGGAACATTCCTCCTTACAGGTATCGCAGTAAAGCTACGGCCGCTAGTGAAAGCCCTGAAAGACGCGGAGCGCATCACACACGAGGCGACCAGCGCGCTAGACGCGGGAGACTGGGCGCCTGAAAGATTGGAGAGAGACCGGGAGCCCACGGACGGGACGCAAGACGCCTTAGACCAGCTGGTGTCGTGTGCCCGGTCACTCACTGAAGACGTACGGAGAGCTGCCTCATTCATTAATGGAAATGCCTCACTTCTATTTAGGTAAGTGAAGGTTGAGACAGTGTCAAAGTCGATAATAGTTTAGTAGGTAATTAGCTATGGATAAGCAGGTATTGATGGTAGCAGTGGGAAGGAGACTCCAAAAGACATGTCGATTCATAGTGTGAAAGATGATTTGCGGGAGAAAGGAGTTGATGCTCAGAAGACGTATGAAGGCAGAAAGGCGATGATGATAATTTTTTGGGTAAACCCTGTTGATATTCTTGTAGTGCTTATTCATCATTATGAATAATTTTTCTTTAATAAGTACCCACGCAGAACATTTGACCACTCGGAATCAAAAATTTATTCTTGGCAAACATTTCAAGTGTTGAGCATTTCCTTTCAAAATAGGTAATCTCTGAAAGGAACTGGTAGCCAGAAGTTGACTTGTTCTTTGCAAATGTTCCGAGCGTTTTACATGAGGACGAATTTCCTTCCTCTGTAAATAACATGGAGTCAGAATCTTCTCTGGTTATTGGCATTCTTTTCCTGAAGTAACTTAGTCTTAGACTTTTGATTTGTTCATGGCAAAAATTTAATATATTAATGAGTTTTGTGTGTATTTTGCAGGCGGTCGCCAGCGGTTCCAGAGCACGAATGGACAGAGGAGTACGACTACGTACGGCTGGAGTCTCGGTCGGCGGTGGGTCGGCGGAACGCAGAGATACGGGCGGCGCTGCCGGACAAACTCAGGGCTTCCTTCGATGCGCTTGTTAGAGACGCAGACCACGCTGGCGAGGTGAGCACATAATTTTTGTTGTTATTTAGATAAAATTCTGCTTGAACTAAACCGTTTCATTACACCGAAATTGCCAAACAGATGGCAAAACTTCATCATTTATCAAAACTACACAATATTCATAATTTTCCTTAACTATAGAAAAACCTAGTTAAACTACAATACGGAAAATTTCAAACAGATGGCAAATTATCATTTGACCAGATTATTTCAGCGCAGTTAGGGACCCTCTATCTTCGATGTAGTGGGTCCCGGATGCGATGTTCGGACAGACATTTGAGTGATAAAATTTAAATAGCTGTTCTGGGTGTGGATATTTCTTTGTCCATGCTTTGTATCACACATAGTATCCTAGTACTAGGAAACAAGTGTGAAAAGTATTATTTGGAATATCTAGGTATCTACAAAAAAAGAGAGGGATAACTTTGGAGGCAGTGTCGTTATTACGTCCGTGCCGGAAACAAAGCGCCTAAAAGGCACAGAGCGTAGACCTCGGTTTAAGCAAAAAATTACAAGATCAAGTTTTAAATGATACGTTTAGTCTGTGGTGTATAAGCACTAAACAAACCACGCTACTAGTGAAGATAGATCACAATTACAAAACTAACTTTAACCTTGTTACCTATCAGGTGAGCGCAGTAGCAGCAGCGACACGCCTCCCGCCCGACGACCGCCAGCTAGCAGCGTTCTACGCGGCACAAACAGCCACGTACGGTGCTCACCTCGGCACCGCGGTGGAAGCCTTCCTGCGCACCGTGGACATGGGCCAGCCGCCCGATGTCTTCCTCGCACATGGGAAGTTTGTGGTGCTCAGCGCGCACCGGATAGTGCACGTCGGCGACACAGTACACAGGTACTTTCTCAGACTATATTATTTTTCTGTTCTTTTTTCGTGTTGGAAGCCAGAGTGCAGGTGAACTGACGTTTCATATTATTATGAGGTGTTTCTGTCAGGCTCAGGACGTGCCTAAAGCAACCCAGCTCTTTAAAATACAGCTGACTACCGTTTTCTCACTACCGCTCCTTTTGAATAAGTACAGACCGGGTTTAGCAGGTTTTCATTTCTAGTGGAGTCGTAGGAGACTGTGGTCAAGATTGCGAATATTATGTAAAATTGCTTTCTGTTTATTTTAACCGAATCTCTTGACAGATTCAGCTGTTCAGTTTATACCTTTTTAAATGTAAACCATCAGTTTTTCTAAACCAGTTTTATTATCGTATTCCAGGAGCGCCCAACACGCAGGTCTGAAAGCGCGCGCGCTGCGATGTTCCGACGCGTTATCGGACGCACTAGCCGCCACCGTCGCCAAGACGAAAGCGGCCGCGCAACAGTTTCCTTGCGCGAGCGCCGTAGCCGAAATGGCTGAAGCTGCACGAACTTTAGCCGCTCGAGCTCAGGAGCTGAGGCGAGTGCTGGTGCGAGCCGCGGACCCCCCGCCCGCGCCCCCCGACTCGCCGCTCACCCCCGCTACCGCCGTGGCGCCCTCCCTCCCCACCACCCCGCTCACCCCCCTCACCCCGCACAACACCTCAGGCACGCCATCACTCGCCGCGCTGCAGATATAAACCCCACCCGACCCCGTCCGATCCTGACGGACGGCGGCTAGGTTCGCTAGAAGTTTCCGCGGGCCCGCTCGCGCTCTACCAAAGAAATCTTCCGTTTTCAAATAGACTGCCGATAACGAAATCCAATTCTATTTAGACGTTAGCGTAAGAATCGAAGGCTGCTAGTTTTGTTTGTCGGACAAGAGCGAGTTTTCGATTGCTGGATGCTCATTTTGCCGTAGTGAGTTGAGTTGTCCGTCCAGTTTTATACAATTTTGCATCGGTGTCGTAGGACGGTGGATGTGAATTTATGTGCAGTAATTACTACTTATAATGAATTAGTCGCGGTGAAATTGATTTCTTTTATGACACCGGAGGAGCGATTTGTCCTCGTAATGAACGCTAGATTCTTCCAGAGTGTTACTACATCAGAAAATCTACTCATTAATAAAAATGAACGCCCGACCCTAATGCCTGATATAGGCTTGGTTTAACGAGGCAAGTATGCAGATCTCGACTAGATATCTGCATAAAAGACCGACGTGTCTTACACAATTTTACACAGAATTAAAACGCTTGCAGGTTAAGCGACGTTTAAAAATAATTTCTGTGTTTTTATGGTTGGAAGATGTGCTTGATGTTAATTAACATTTGCATCGTGTGCCATATGAACTAGGCATTTACATGCTGACTTATCTAGTCGGTAAATAGCAATGTATTCCGCTCCTTTTTAAAAGGCATAATATAAGAATTATTCCTATTAAATTATGAATCATATCATTTGACATGCTATTTATTTGATCATGTTGACTCAAAATGTAGCTCGTGCTCAATTTAAAGCTATTGCGTTACGTTAAAGCTCATTTTTGTACGCCTGTTTTAGGCCTCCGTGTTCTAAAAAAAATACACATTGAAAAGAGACAACTATAGGAGCTAGAGGTTGTGTAAAAGAAACGGAGGTATTTCATTGTGTATTTTTTTCAGAATGATGTAAAGTTTACTGTCTAGTACAATAGCAATTATTGTATGTTGTATTGTATGTACTACGGATTGTACTTTATTTATACATAATATACAAATATGATGTTAGTAAATAGAAGTAGGATATGACATCAGTGTAAAAAGCATGTTGTATAGTAGTTGTGTAATATACTTAGGTGTTGTAGTTTTAGTTAGGTATAGATGAAATTGTACAAATCCATAATTATTATAAATTAAATTTTAGTACTTATTAAATTACTATTAACTTAATCATCTTGTAAAACGCAATCAAGTAAAATATACAAATTTTCGTATCTAACATTTTCTTTTATTCAAAATACCTTTTGAGATTGTTTCGTTACATTATATCACAACATTAAAATCACTAGTACTAGTACTAGAGAATCAGTAGTAGAGAAATTCAGACTACTTAAGTGTCAGAGAAACACTTACCCCAAACTTAGTTCTAGCCTGGTTTGTGTACTCAATTCTTCTCTGAGATCTACGCCTAAATTATATTTAATAGTGTTATCTGTTACCTGAAACAAGAACGAAATTTTCAAGTTAGTATTCAGTAGGAAAAAAGAGATAATGCAAAAATGTATCCAGCTTAGGCCATTACCTTGTGCAATGTACAGTAATTAATTGCATATTTGCTTTGTATTGTAAAATGATATTCCTATTATTTTCTTTAATAACAATTTAAAGGAATTTCATTACATTACAAGCAATGTTTTGACATTGTTTGTAATGTAATAAATATAGCAGCGTGAATAAATCAAATTAGAAAATATAAAATTCCAAAATAATGAAGCATACCGTTGTTTTTTTTTTCGTGAATTTGTTTAGAATCAATAAATATATTCACTCATTAAGCCCGATTACAGAAGCGCCAGCGTAAATTTATTAGCAACGTAAAGAGCGTTCTCTCTATCGAACGCCTAAAGTGAAAAGGAAACAGAACTATGCTATTTAGTTAATATACTCGTAATTACGATGGCGCCTCTGTAATTGGGCTTATTGTACATACTAACAAATGTATCATTGAATTTGTTTAGCATATTTTAACACTTTTTTTGGGCTACTGTACAATGTCTGGGCCGACTTTGCAAGCTCTTCTTTAAGTCCCGCGATCAAATCCCGCCCGGGAGAATTTAAATAATAAAACTAAAATTCTTAACTAGTACAGCCAGGGGTGGAAATTAAGTTAACATGAGTAAAGCTTTACCTAGTTATCGTGTAGACAAGACACAGCTCACACTAAACTAAAACCATGATGGCGGGTTTTGCGCATCTATAGTACAATGCAAACAGCGAAGGGCGTGCGCAGTCGTTTTGTCATGTTGCGCTGGCTACAGCTGCCTTACTCTGAACAAAACTTATCCTACATCAATTTGAGCTTAGTAAGGTAGCTATGAGCTGTCTTTCCTCCTTCGGATAGCGTAACCTAGGATGCGAGGCAGGGAGTTTCATCTCAGCCCTTGTTGCCCCAAGCCTCACTTTGAACAAAACTTACCCTACATCAAGTTGAGCATTACTAAGGTAGCTATGAGCTCGTCTCTCCTCCTCCGTGTATCGTAGCGCAGGATGCGAGGCGGGTAGTTTGGCCTCAGCCGCGGCCGCCTCTAGCCTGGCCGCGCGCAGTCGCAGGGCTTGCTCCGCTAAGCGCATTTCACGTTCTTTCTCATCGCTCTTTATAGCGTCTTCTATCCGTTTCCGTTCTAACTGTAACCGATATGATAAATATTTAAATATTCAGCCATGTCAGAGACCTTCAGGCGGCTTAAAAAACTCTGGCACCAGGGCTAGCCACCCGGCCTATACGAACTTATTTACAGTCTATATGATTATGTAATTCCATATCAAAACAAATTTTTAGTCAAATAAACTTGAGTAACTGCAATCTGTTCACTGGTGGTGCTGGTGTAAGAAGTAGAACGTCCACTGCTTGGCATTCAATATGGATTGGTAACAGGTCAGTATCGATTCTAATAGTATTTTTTTTTTTTTTGGCAACATGTAACAATTAACTTATTTATACGTCATTTATTTTGAGCTATAGCTACTGAACAGATTTCTAGCTAACTTTTAAAGGATTATTCCTTACATATTAAAGACGAAACACGCAAATCGGTTAATAGTCGCGTAACAAACCATTAAAAACGACAGATGTTCGAACTGAGAATCTCCTGCTTTTTTAGACATCTGTTTTATTTACTAAACCGACGAATAGGTGTCGGTATGTAGTAAAGATAAAAACTGAAAATTCTTACCCGAGCAGTTTCCATTTTGTAGTTCAATAACTCCACCTTTAATCTGGCTGCATCTTTAATATCTGTTGTAGAACCTGAAAATTAAAAATGATTTACTACTTTAACCTTTTCAAAGCCAATGACGGATACATCCGTACATCAGCCCGGGTAGCACGGCAAGGGGAGAAAACCATTTTATCCACTCTTAATGTCAGATGTCATTGTCAATCCATACTTTACGAGTATTTCCTCTTCGAGAGGATACAATGGTGGAAAGACTATTAGTCCCTTTGCCATGCTTCCCATGCTGGTTGACAACCAATTACGGTTTGTACTGTACTGTACCAGCCTTTTTAATAGTTCACTGCAGGACGTAGGCCTACCCACGAAGGGTGATTGGGCCATATCCACCACACTGGCCCAGTGCGGGTTGGTGGATTCACAAACGCCATCGAATTTCTTTTACGAACATATGCAGATTGCCTCAAGATATTTTCCTTCACCGAAAAGCTAGTGATGTAAAATTCCGTTTATAAATTCCAAAGAACTCACAGGTACGGGACCGGGATTAGAACCCACGATCTCACGATTGCAAGGTGGGTGTCACTACCACTAGACCACTACGGCTTCTTTTCTTCTAAAAACATCCAATAAAAAAAGAAACGATCAAGAATCTTACCTAATCCAGAATCGCTGCTGTGCGCATTGTTCAAGGGGTCCTGTGTGAAACTCAGGTGCCGTTTGTTCGTGAAAGTATCTACGGGGTTGTTGAGAACCTTCTCGTCGTCGCTGTCTATATCGAAGTGATCTGTCGTGCAGTCTATTATTGGCTCCGATTTAATTTTCTGGAATATACAATATAGGCATTATTACTAAGAAATAAAAGTCGGCCAAGTGCGAGTCGGGCTCGCTCACGAATGGCTCCGTACCGTATGGGAGCTTCGTTCCGCTTGAGAATATTAATACTAAGCAAAAAAAGTCCTAAAAATCACGTTTGTTGTATTTATTTTATTCTGTTTTTAGTATTTTTCATCTGTGACAGCTGTCTAGCTTTCACGGTTCATGAGATACAGCCTGGCGACAGATAGACATACGGACATCGAAGTCTTAGTAATAGGGTTCCGTTTTTACCCTTTGGGTACGGAACCTTAAAAATGAATGAATATGCAGTTTTTTTTTTTGAAAAATTACTTTCTGGGATCCAGGGTCTGTGCCCTTTGTTAACTAAAATTTACAATTATATGATTATAAAAAAAGTAGAAGGAAAGAGAGGTAGAGAAAGACCACGGAGGCCATTTTAGAGAAGGTAGATGATGTTCATATTTTGTTTATTATGTTAATTATATGATTTCATAGTAGATACTATCAAAAAAATTGCTTTCATATTGAAAGAACATTTATCAGCAAAATATTCGAAAAGCAAAACATTACCGACACGGCCTAATTGTCTCAATACCAAAACGAAAAAGATAGGTAAATGCATTCCACCCATCCATCAGCCATAAGACGTCCACTGCTGGACATAGGCCTCCCCTATAGATCTTCAATAAGACCGGTTGGTAGCGGCTTGCATCCAGCGCGAACTTGCGGTCTTCATGAGGTCATCCGTCCACCTTGTAGGTGGACGTCCTACGCTGCGCTTGCCGGTGCGTGGTCTCCACTCGAGAACTTTTCGACCCCAGCGGCATCAATGAAAGGAAAATGCATTATCATTCTCTTACTAGATACTTACAAGGGGCGTGTCATCATCATCCAAATGATTATACTTTCTTCTCTTTGTGTCTTTGAAAAATCCTTTAATGTTAACTTTTCTTGCCACAGATTTCATACTATTAAATTTTTTACTAAGCTCTTTCGCTGTCTTCTTTCTCGGACTTTGAGTATTGTAGGTTTCAGCTATCTGAAATTATAATATTGTGAATGATTCTGTTATCGTCAATAGCAAAAATAAACAAATCTCTTTAGCTGTTTCGTGTTATCGAGATGCAATGAAGAGAACTTTTTGTATACTAAGCGCCACACAAATCGGCGGATGGGAAGTTATGCGTAGAACGCTGCGCAAAAGCCGAAATATAGGTGTGCCCGGGAGCCAGAGATACGAGACGCCGGGGCACACTCGCCCGCCAACCTCATGCCTCCCGCGCGCTCTCTACGCCCGTGCTCAACACTACGCCACGCGGCGTCGGCATTGTGCACACATGCGCAATAATGCTAATCACGGCAAAGTGTCATCTGTAGCTAAATTCTCATCTGCTGATTTGTGTGGAGTTTAGTATATGTTATTATACCAGTTGATTTCTTTCGAGATTATATAATTAAAATTTCACATTCAGTATACTCAGCATTATGAACAACTTTCAATAGGATTTGAAAGTTGTTCATAATGCTGAGTATAATATAGTTTTCTGGAACAGGGTGTACTAAGCCGAAAGGAGGTGATTCAGACCATCATTATCTTAAATAAAGGATTAAAATCATTATGAACCAGTTTTATATGGAGCCCAATTAAAATTCGAGAAAAAAAACAGCTGTTTCGTACATTTTGTCGATTCAGAGTTGCAGATTGTTATGGAACAGCTGATTTTTTTTATCGAATTTTGGCTTGGCCCCATAGTAAGTTATCAATAACGATGATCTTAATCACTCCCTTTAGGCTTCGTACAGGGCAAGTAGATAACCATGTATACAGTATCATACATATATACACTTCTGAAAATGAGCGCCGTTCGATTTGGCGAGTCGCCTCAAGTGATCCAGAATATGTATTAGTATTAATTACTAGTAAGTTAGAATATACAATGGGACTGCCATGTATGTTTTTGTATAAAAGTCCCAGAAATAAAATGGAAAAAAAAACTTCTGAAAATGCAAAGCAACTCCTGTATAGTCAAAGTATTTACCCTTTTCCATGCCTGCTGCCGTTTGAAGAGGGAAGTGTCAGAAAATAGCACTTTCTTCTCTTGCCTCACACATTGAAGAAGAATTTGGCAATCATGCGGTGAGAATCCAGTTGGCACTTCACACCTGGGAATAATATTGAGCTATTGAATAAAAATTCTATTAAATCAAATCTTTGAATTGAATAAAAATTCTATTCAAATCATTGAATGTATACTATGTAAACTACATAATTCAATTGATCATTTTAGTATACTAAGCGCCACACAAATCGGCGGATGGGAAGTTATGTGCAGAACGCTGCGCAAAAGCCGAAATATAGGTATACGCGGGAGCCAGAGAGACGAGACGCCGGGGCACACCCGCCCGCCAACCTCATGCCTCCCGCGCGCTCCCTACACATTGTGCACACATGCGCAATAATTAGCGAATCACTGCGAAGTGTCATCTGCGGCCAACTTCTCATCCGTCGATTTGTGTGGCGCTTAGTATACCTTCCTAATGCACACCCAGCAGTGGGTAAGTAGTTAGGATGTTGTTAAGACCACAAGATGTTGTTAACCTTGTTTACTCAAGTTTTGGCAATAAATAATTTCTAGTTCTAGGTTGTACAAAAATGTGACATTTAGCAATGCATCATGCAATATATAAATGTTACACATATGCAATTTTATCTTTTAAGGAAATAATAACTTACTTTGTAGGCATTTCTCTTGGAATATCTCCACCTATAACACAAAACATTGTTATAAAAATAATGATTCTTCAGGCAATGTATTGATGTACACAGAATCTGGGAACTTTTATCCTTACTACTATTATAAATCCGAAAGTGTGTTTGTTAATTTATTGGTTTGTTCCTCTTTCACGCAGCAACATAGCAACGGATTGACTTGATTTTTGGCATGAACATAGTTTGAGCGACGGGAAGTGACATAGGATAAAAAATCATGGTTTCTCAAAGTAGGATAGGCAAAACACTTTTTTATTAGCTAACCAACTTATCCATATCCATGTCTAATATAGACAGGTGAAATGTTAAATGGAAGATAGGTGACATTAGCTGCAGACTTTCATGTATAGCAGAAGGAAAAAAAGGGAACACACTTTACAATGATCACTGCAAAATAGTATTGAAATTGCATAGAAATCTATTATTTATTATAAACATGAAAAATTTCCTATGGAAAAGCTTAAAAATCAAAAACTGACGTGGGTAAAAGCTAGTAAATAAATAAGTTGATTTTATTTAACATACCATGATCAAAAGAACCAAAATTATCATCTTCATCACAAATCCAAGGTTTTAAATCTGCCCCATCATCCTCGAAGCTATGGATGTTATTTTGTTCATCATATTCTGTAAAGATATTAATAAAGTGTTACAACTATTTCCTCTTTAAAATAAAACTAAAAGTCAGAACGAATGTGTGCATCACAATGATTTTCTATAATCATTTTTACATAATTTACAAAATGCAAAAAGACCATCCACATTCATTGGAGAATAACAGGGGAGGCCTATGTCCAGCAGTGGAAGTCTTATGGCTGATAAATAAATAAATATCGGGGACATCTTACACATGGTCTCTGACCCCAAACTAAGCAAAGCTTGTGATATGACTGCCAGAGACTGATATACTACATATACATATTTTTAAATAAATACTTATTTAGATAGTAGACCTAAATGACACCCAGACACAGAGCAAACACCAATGTTCATCACATAAATGCTTGCCCTGGGTGGGGATCGAACCCACGCCTCTTTAATCCAGAAGTCAGGTTCACTAACCACTGAGCCACCGAGGCTGTCAAATGAATGATGGATGGATGGATGTATAGTAGTATGTAGATGTCCCTACTGGTTATCTAAAGACCACTATTCATATGTCTAGATGTAATCCAATGTTCAAGTCCGCTGCCAGTTGGCAGCATTCCCAGCATGCTCACAGCATTACTATGCCTAATGGCATGCACAATTGCAAATTATTGTTCTTAATCAAGCAAAATCATTGCGCATCATTATATTATTCAATTCTATAATAAAAGTTTGATTTTTTCATAAATAGGTACATTGAGGCAAATATACCCCAGCATGTTGATAACACATCACAGCCATGTCCATAACTTGTCTTAGTTAAATTAATTAAATATTGTTACCTATGTTTTCAGCACTGCAGATAATCTTAATAGTTTTCTTCATTTCATCTTTAGTAAAATCGCAGTCATCATCCATCACATCCTTGGTAAGTTTCCTCGCGTTCCGTTTGAGATTATCCCATTTAGTTTTCAACACATCCATAGTTCTCACTGGGCCAAGTCCTAGCCTGGTAAACTCTGCAGTAACTTTAGTCCAGGCTTTTTCCTTAGCATTGTTGGCAGCAGAGTTAGTAGCTTTGTTCAGCAAGACATTTTTATGTTTATCAACAAGTTTGAGCAGGGCTTTGACTTCGTTTTGTTGAAATGATGGACTCCTGAATCGACTGCAAACGGCAAACAAAATGAAAGAGGTTCTGTTCGGTGAGTAGGTATAACTATGTTTTAGGCCGAATCATACAAGTCGGTGGACATGAAGTTAGCTACAAGCTGCGCAATATCCAATCAACGCGTAGCTTTATGTGAGCTTCGGTCAGAATTGGATATTGCGCAGCTTGTAGCTGACTTAACATCCGCCGACTTGTATGATTCGACCTATAAATGTAACATGTTACTAGTAATTAGGTATTTGGCACATCTTAACATCACTAACGATATTATTTTGAAGTGGTAAACTTTGAATTCTGCAAATTGTAAATTGACCCTATTGGGCTGAATTACTGTATTTATATAGAAAATCAGTTTCTAACCATAGAACAAGACAAACAAATGTTAATAGAAAGAATTGAAAATAATAAAAGTGAAATACCTGAATAAGGAGGACGAAGCTTTATTTTCTAAATCATTCTCTTCCATTTTTATCGATGGTTATCTTATTAATTAATGAAAACAATATAAAATTACTCAATTTTGGTAAATTCTCACATTCCACAACACAAGCAACTTTCTTTGATTTGATTCTGTTTTGACATTGACAAAATTGACATTTAACAGCAAGAGACATGACAGCGCGCAAGGATTTTTTTAAAATGAGCATTGGAAATTAACTTCTTTGTCGTATAAATCATGGACTCGTTTTTTCGTAGATGTACAACATTTACTACGACGTGTTTCAAGTAAAAGTAAAAGTAAAAGTATAATTTATTGCTCAAACTGTGTAGAATGATGGTGGGTACAATTTTCTTAGTATCAACAGTCTGTCCTAGCGGACATGCAATTTTTGGCTTCATCTAGCCTAGCCTAGCAAAATAGAGATCTTATTAAACTAATAATTTAGGTATATAATATATTTACAACATATGAGATCAGAAATTCGAGTAATTGTTACTTTTTCATAAATATTTACACTCAATAAACAATTACATCCTATACATCTCAATAACACTCTATAAACACTATACCTCTTTAACTAAGCATAATATAATATAAATACCTAATATATTATTTTTTGAAACTATTTATATGTACAGACATTACAAAACTAAAATAAGGTCCCATTTTCTAGATTTATTTTTTATAATATAGATATGGGCTAGACCCATGAGAGCATTCATGAAATTCTTTCATGCTATAAAAGGCTTTCTCAACAAGCCATTTTTTTAAACAGATTTTGAAATTTCTTTTTGACATTGACTTAATGTGATAAGGTAAATGATTAAAAGTGTTTATAGCCATCATGTATGTACTTCTGTGAAACATTTCATTGTTAGCTTGAGGGATGCCTATATTGAATTTATGTTTGGGACGTAAGGATTCAAAGCGTACTGATTTGTTTTCGACAAAAATGTTAGGGTTGCTTTTAACGAATAAACAAATTTCGAGTATATATATGCCTGTAAGAGTTAAAATATCGTTATCTCTAAAAACTTTTCGCACTGAGTCTGTACTTCGAAGATTAAATATAGACCTTAAGCAACTCTTTTGTATCTTGAATGTACTATCGATGTCTACTGAGTTGCCCCAAAATATTATTCCGTACATTAAATGGGGGTAAACATAGCCATAGTATGCATTTTTCGCAACATCTCTTGAGCAAGAATTACTTAAAATATAAAGTGCATAACGATATTTGGAAATTTTTGAGTTAATTTGAGATACATGTTCCTTCCAGTTCATGTGACAATCGATAGTGATTCCTAAAAATTTAGCTTTGTTTACTTCGCTTATTATTATGCCATCATGGGAAATATTTAGCTGTTGTGGTGGAGTTTTGTAGTTCCTAAACTGTAATAAATTCGTTTTATTTAGGTTAACTTTTAAATTTATTGAATCTAAGGTTTGTACTAGCTTTTCTAATGTAAGTTTAATCTCAGTTTCAAACTCAACTGAACTTAATTTATTTTGAGGTATATACACTGTGGCATCATCAGCAAACATAATACAGGGATGCTTTGTTGCTGAAGGTAAGCTGTTTATGTAAATCAAGAAAAGCAAGGGGCCTAAAATGCTGCCCTGAGGAACACCTACAGTAATATTTTGAAAATCGGATTGCTTTTTTTCAACGGTTTTGGATTGGCGGTTATAAAAGTGTATACTTGTGCACTGTTTCCTGTTTTGTAGATAACTTTTGATCAGTTCTAAAGCTATTCCTCTAATCCCTATTCTCTCCAATATGTCTATTAATGTGCTGTGTACGACGCAATCGAATGCTTTTGATAGATCCAGTAATATTGCTACACCTTTTCTTTTGTGATTAAGATCTTCCCACACTTGCTTGAGGCATTTAAATATTGCTGAAGTAGTGTTCTTACCCTTCTGGAAACCAAACTGATTGCTATTTAAAATATTATTGGTTTCCAAAAAAGATATTATTCTAATGTATATAGCCTTTTCAAAAATTTTCGAAATGCATGGAAGAATTGCAATTGGCCTATAATTTTTTACATCATTTGTGGGCCCTTTTTTGTGTAAAGGGCGTAGAATTGCATTTTTTAGATCACTGGGGAAACATCCAGTTTCTATCGACAAATTTATTATGTGGGCCAAAGGTTCCGCTATGTGATTTATTGTGGTTTTTATCGCCTGTATTGGTATACTATCGTGACCTACACTATGTTTAGTTTTTAATTGGTTTACAATATTTTTAATTTCTTGTACACTAACTGGACTCATAAACATGCTTTTATTATTGTTCTGTATTAAAGGTGTTGGTTTTGGATTATTACAGCTGTTATTATTTGAATTTGTAAAATATTCATTGAAGTTCTGTGCTATTTCTTGGGGTTCTTTAATTTCTTTGTTGTCAATTTGTAGACTGTCAATAGTCGCAGGTATGTTGTTGGTTTGAGAAGTATTTTCTTTGATAACTTTCCAAGTGGCCTTGGTTTTATTTGTGCTGTTGGCGATAAAATTAGAGTTTGCTATTTTTTGTGATGCCGATATTACTTTTTTCATAGTTTTACAATATTTTTTATAAGTATTTATGTATTTCTCATTTTTATTTTTAAGAGATTTTTGATATAATTTTCTTTTTTTTCTACTTGAAATAATAATACCTTTAGTTTTCCAGTTAACCTTTCTTTTGTGTGTAACTTTAATCATTTCAGTAGGAACGCATAAATCAAAAATGAGACTGAAAAGTTCAATAAATTCTTTGTATGCCATTTCAGCATTATTGTGTTTAAATACATCGAGAAAACTTACTTGATGGACGTATTTGACAAAAATTTCTAGATATTTGTCAATATCACGTTTCTCCACGTACCAGTATTTTTCATGGAAACTCATACTGGTTGGTACCCTGATAACTTGAGCTGAATGATCAGAAAAATCTGATTCCACATGTATAATTTCGGTTTTATACTTTTTAATATTAGTTATAATGTTGTCAATGCATGTTTGAGAGTTTTTATTTATTCTTGTTGGTTCATTAATGGTAGGGAGCAAATTAAATGCGTGTAATGTGTTGAGAAAATTATCTGTCTTGCGGTTTTTTTCTAAAATGTTTATATTAAAATCTCCTAGAATAAAATACTTTTTTTTACTAAATCTTTTTCTCCTAGTCAGTTTTTGAAGTAATATTTCAAGGCTTTTCATAAAAAGTTCAAAGCTACTTCCTGGTGACCTGTAAACACAAATGACGATACTATTTAGTTCATTTATGCTTATGCCACATACTTCAAAATGTTTCTCTATGCTCATATCAGCTATCCAGTCTAATTTTGTGTATTTTATAGAATTTTTTACGTAAATGCATACACCACCTCTAGTTTTTTTATTTCGAGAAAAGTGTGCAGCCTTTTGAAAACCGTCTATTTGTAGAATATCAGCCTCTTGTTCACTTAGAAATGTCTCACTGATGCAGCAAATATCTATTTTATTTTCATTTGTGAGTAATTCTAGTTTGTTGGCTTTTTTTCTAATACTTCGTGAGTTGAGGTGCATTATTTTCAAATTATGTTCATTTTTAGGCTCGAAAAAACTGAGGCGTACTTGTTACGGGTGTAGATTTATTATTTGTGGTGTTTTGTTTTTTATCTGTACCGGGTTTAGAACCATTTAATTTGACTTCACTAATGTTTGCGAATTGGTCATTTGTTGTGGTTTTGGGGCTCGATATTTTTGTTTGTGTTGTCTGTTTTTTAAAGTAGTACGGTATAGTACCCGGTTTATCTGTTAATTCATGTTGCGTAGTGTTTGAACTTGATTTTATTTTGTTTTTCGACATCCGAGTTATGTTTGCACCTAGATAGCAGTTCTTGTAATCATACAAGTTGATAACGTGATTTATATTTTTTGCATTTATATATGGCATATAGTGACAGTTTTCTAGATTGTTTGCTATGGCTTTAGTGTTACTGTTTAGTTTACCCTCATTTAAGTATCTGTTTTTCGTGACACCTGATACAATAACTTGTGGTTTACTGAATTTTTTGAGTAACGAGGATAGTTCTATAAGAAACTTTGTCAGATTTGTATCATTGGTTCCTGCAGATAGCACCAGCCAGTCTTCACTATTTAACATAGACACCGCAGCTTCAGCTCTTTGGGCTATATAGTCTAAGCTTGCGTTAGGATAGGTTTCGCAAGTTACATCGTATTCTTTGGCATTTGGATGTCTTGTGCGTAATCTGATGAGAAGTGAGGCCAAATTGCGGCAATTCTGATCTCCAACAATAATAATTTTTGGGCGATTGTTCGTCTCAGGTTCTGTTATTTTGTCTGCTTCTTCATCAGTATTTTCTTCATTATTCGTGTTACTTAGTTGTCTTCTTTTCCGGAGTTTCTTTTTATTCCGTTTTTTTATTTGTCTTGTTTCGTTTGGTAGTTGTGAGTCACTGTTGCTGTTTTCTTCTACAATTTCAAAAGTTGATGTCTTGTCTTCGTTGCTCAATGGTTTTATTAGTTCCGCTTTACATTGGCAATACATGTTACTCTTGTTTGTCTCAAAGGTTTCTAATTTGCTAGACAATTCAATGTTTGTTGTTTGAAGCTTCATAATTTCATCTTTAGCCTTAATTAGTTGGTTAGTCAACTCTTCAATTTCAAGTCTTAATTGTTGTACTCCATCGTTTGACGTCAATTTTGATGACTCTGATTGGCTGATGGAGCTGTTACATAGAGTCACGAATTCAGAGTTGTTTGACATATCAGATGTGTTTGATTTTTGCATTGAGATTTGTGGAACTCTTGGTTTTCTACGTGTGACATTTTCGCTATCTAGTAAATTTTTTAAATGAGCTTTTGTATTATTTATTGATATTTGTGCTTCATCTGATGCTTTTATTTTACTTAGATAGTTTTTTCGCAGGCACCACTGACATTTCCAAGCAGTTTTGTGTTCGCGCGTCATTCTCAAAAATCTTGCAATGGAGACATTTCCGCATGCTAAGTCATAAGTGATATCGCATAATGAACATATTACAAATTCTCTATTTAGAATTTTCGCAGAACATTTTCCGCATTTTCGAGGTAGCTTTGGTGATCTAGGTACCATTTTGCGAGAGTATATAGCAGTAAGTATTTTTGTTCTTGATTAAGCTGTTTTACTACCCAGTACGGCTATTGAATATAGCTGGATCCTTTTCCTCAGCCGCAGACCGCAGCTGTCTGTGAGACACTTTAACGGCACATGTCAATTAAAACTCATTGAGCTATTTTCAAAATTCTAGGAGTATTTTGCTTTTTATTTACTGGTATCACCATTCTGCGGAAATGCTTTTTAATCTGTGTTTTAATTGCTCTTCATAAGAGTCCTCTTGCGGGGAGTAGCAATACTAGGAGATGACGTAAAAATGTATCGAATATGTATGCGTGCCAGAATCCATAGAGGTCGCTAGTAGTCTATTTTTCAAGATAAATTCAGAAATTTCAACAGCACTTTCACAGATTCTTTTTAGTTAATTACCAGCAGAAAAACTTGAAATAGTAGCGTGCAATAATGTTCAATCCAGTTTATTTCAGAAGCACATAAAATAACACTTTACAGAAATAGGCGCGATATTCGAACAGTTGTCAATGTTTGGTACGAAATTTTTAAATAGTTTTACCGGTCATTTTGAAAATCACCTATTTTTCACTATTTAGCGCATGTAATGTTTTGATTTCACTCACAACGGTTCATAGTCACTTATATTGAACAATTTTCCTTGTAATTTTGAAGAATAATCACTGCAACTATTTTTATTTATTTAATTAGATATCAATAGACAGAATTCACTCACAACGGTTCATAGTCACTTATATTGAACAATTTTCCTTGTAATTTTGAAGAATAATCACTGCAACTATTTTTATTTATTTAATTAGATATCAATAGACAGAACTGAACAGAACTCATTTACCTACTGAATACATAATGAGCCCACACTGTAAAAACACTCCCCCAAAGTAACTTGTACGGACTAGAGGTGCCTAAAAAGACAGCTGAAATGATGATGATAATATTTGAGGCTTAAAAATAAAATTGCCTTGAGAAGAGTTAGCCATTTCAGTCACAGTGGTACACAAACACTTCGTAATTTGTAGTACAGTTAACTTGGCGATAGCTAAAATAAAATAAACTAGACATCTGTCGCCTAAGTCCTACTGATTTTCAATAGTAAACCGCCGCGCGCCGCCGTAATACTAATACTCATTGACATTTTCATACATTAGAATATTTTTTTAGACAATTTATCTAGTACATCTTTGACCACATTCTGTTTGAGATGTAGTAGGACGTAACTACATATTTGCATAGGGGTCATCCAGTTAAAATTACCTGGAATTACTCCTGCACACCTTGGCTTACATTACTTTCTCAAAATAGCTTCCTACTTTCTACATAATCATTCCTTCTACGATATATGAATATCTCGTACATTTCATCACTACATAGTATAAAACAAAGTCGATTCCCGCTCTCTGTCCCCATTTGTATGCTTATATCTTTAAAACTACACAACGGATTTCGATGCGGTTTTTTTTAATAGATAGAGTGATTCAAGAGGAAGGTTTATTTGTGTCGCACAGGTGTATTATACACCTGTGTGAAGCCGGGCGGGTCGCTAGTGTAAAATAAAATCACTAAATAGAAGAAAAAAGTATTTTTAATTAATATACTATAGTTAGTAATTCGGTTGTTACACATCTTAATACAAAATATCAGGTACAAAAGGAAGTTGAATGTATAAAATATATTATTTCTCTAAAGACTAGTTTTACAAAAAATATTACTATCAATTATTTTACTTTTAATAAAATACTTATGCTTATATACAAACATCTTCCTTTCAATACTGCAAGTAAGGTTTTTCACCTTCCCTAATCAAACATGAGATCGATTTATAGAGAAACAAAAGTATCAATATGATTTAAGCTTAATTAATCAACAATCAACTAAATTTTGTGAAAAATCAACATCACAAAAAAGCCTTTGTAGTACCTATATCTAGATTAAAAAAAACATTTGAGTTCAATAAAGATCAATTTAACTATTAGCAAAGTGTTTTAATTGTAGGCAAGAGTTACAACGCAAGATAGTGCTTAACGATATTGTCTTTACTAAAATAGATGCCATGAAACGAAAAAAAAGAAATAAAAAAAGTACAACAAGGATTCGATAGAGAGGTTGGTATGAGTTTATTTGTAAACGGAAACTACAGCCTGCAGTTCGCGTATGGCCTCATGTAATTTTGTACAGAACCCCGGGCGAAAAGGCTGCCTATTACAGTGCCAACAAAAACGTATGGAAGCCACACAAATACGACAATAGCTTTCGTTTACTACGAAAACTTATACCAACTTCTCTGATTTCTTATCTAATCACAACCATACTATTAAACGATATTCTCAGCATCGCAGGTAATATCCTTCCGTCCAGATATCTTTCCGATGACTTTCTCGACAATATAGTTGTAGAGCGGTGGAAATTTGTCGAAATTCTCAATATCAGGTATCGAGTGCACAAATTCGCGTTCCAAGAATTTGTATACGGGGTTCTTTATTAATTCTACAAAGGTGACGAGAAGGCCCCAGGGGTGGGGGCGGTTCGCGATGAGCCTTTCTAGCAGCATTCTTGTGATTTGTATCTGGATAGCGTCGGTGTTGGCCTCGGCGAACAGGTGGAGTAGCACGCAGGAGAAATAGTGCGTGTGGCTGTTGGGGTAGCGAAGCTGGTTCGCCACCGCGTTGAGGAATATGTACCTGGAATACAAAATTTAAAATATAAACAAAGGGTATTCAGTGTAAAGTGTAAACTTTAAATGCACATATTTCGGGAAGGAGCAGACGCATTTGATTGATTTAAGTAAGAATGCAGAACCGCGCTGGCTGCAAGTCGCTTCTAACCAATCTAATTGAGATACTATTGGGAAGGTTTATTGCCAGGCAAAAAGTTAGCATCACGTGAAATTGATAAAAATATTTGACTGACTAACCAAAAACAAATTAGGTATCATGATCATCCGCAGCTTTCTTTATCCCACAATTATTTATTAGGTATTACGCGCAATTTTTTTCTAGGTGTCAGAAGATAGGCAAGTGGATGCGCAGAACGCATATTTCTGGTGTAGGGCCTGAGACTATCTGCGCAGCGCGTCCGAGACCCCAAAAGTTTGCGAAACAAAAATTTGCAAAAAGATTTTTGTGTACTTCCAACTTGTCTTATTGGTAATTTATAGGGGAGGTCTATTTTCAACAGTAGACGTCCCAGGACTGTTATAATTATAACGATGAGGCAAAAACAAATCACAAAAATTTCAGCTGCCTAGCTATCATGATTCATGAGATACAGCCCGGTGACAGACGGACAGACGGACATCGAAGTCTTAGTAATAGGGTCCCGTTTTTCCCTTTGGGTACGGAACCCTAAAAATGGTCTATAAGTTCTCGAGTGGAGACCACGTACCGGCAAACCGATGACCTCATTGTTTGTAGTGTATTAGACAATAAATAAATAAATAAGGCCTTTGTCTAATAGTAGACATTCTACAGCTGAAATAATGAACCAAAACACATCACTCACCGGCCTTCGTAATCGAATCCGACGGCGAAGTTCTGGAATATATCCATATGTGCGGAGTGCGCGATGGTGGCCATACTGGGCACGCTGCCCTTGGCGCAGATGGAGGCTATAGCCTGCGTGCCTACGTATAGCACCACGGCGTTTATCAGCTGGCTGTTGTATTGACTGCCGGGCTCGTTTACAACCTGAATTCGAGAAAAATCTATTTAAGACCGAATCGAACTTAAAGGCCTCTAGTGAAGTAAAGTAAAATTTATTGCTCTGGAAAGTTAGTTACAAACTATGGGCCGAATTAAACATCATGGCTACTGTAATATTATAGTCTTTTTCAAATAGCAAGTCACTTATGACAGGTCCATAGAACGTAAATTATCACGTAAATACGTCATGTGACGTCACACCAAAAGTTGAATATTTCTTTTTATCAGTGAAAACATTAAGCAAACTTACAAGAAAAACTACTAAAATAAACGACAAAGGACGCAAGAAATACAATAAAGGTTATTGATTCGCGTATACATTTTCGCGTTCACTTTTCAATTTTATAACATATTAAATTCGTTAAATTGTTATGTTACGTGCTATTGCCGATCGTGACGTCATGATAAGAGGGCTGGGAAATCAACAATTGTTGAAATCGAAGAATATCGAAAACAAAACATATTAATCGACTTGATATAAGCAAGTCGTTTAATATGTTTATCGTTATCGTTAATCTGTACCCCTGGTACAAAAATTATAAAATATGTAGTGAGTATTCGATACAAAAATGTATGAAAAACTTAGTTTCCATTTACCTCCGATGTTCACATAGACAATATAATGGATAATCAAATGATTATAAATCTGGAAGATTCGTCAAATGATGATAATGATGATAGCTCCGATGACGAAGTGGCGAGCACATTATTTCCCAAATAAATATTTTTTTTACCTGTCACTTTTTTATTTCTTTTTAATTCCTCTAAACCTATCGTCTAAGTAAGTCGTACTGACTTGTAGATAAATTCACAAAACACTTTTAGGTATATTGTTCGATAACTTCGATAAGTACGTAAAATCGATAGTAATCGGTAATTACAAATCGAATATAGGTGCGGTACATCACTACAATTATCAATGTATGTTTGACAGCTGACATTTCGGAAGTGTCATAAGTGACTAGCTATTTGAAAAAGACTATAGATACAAGCTGCGGATAATCCTTGCGCAGCTATTCAGTGAGCTTCAGTCAGCAACTACTGCGCAACCACTTGTCTCGTGTTCATGGACGTCACGAATTTTGATTCGGCCGATATTAATTAGAAGTATATTATCATCATCAGTCAGAGGCCTTCAAGCGGTTTAGAAACTCTGACATTTTCGCTATGCGAAAAAGCACTTTAATAAAGATTTAAAAAAAAAAAAAAAAAACTCTGACACCAGGGTTAGCCAACCGGTCTATACAAACTTATTATTTTTATCCTTACAACTCATTTTTGACGCGCCATAGTTAAAGATTTTCGAATAGGCGATTGTATTAACTGAGCGCTACCATGTCTTATTTTTAGGCCCCATTATTTTATTTTTTAAACATGGACACTTTGTGTACTTGTGAATGTCAATAACCGGTTATTTATACTGTTTAGCAACGTAAGACTTTCAGACTTCAGGCTAGCCACGCGGGCTATAAATACTTATTATAGCCCGCATATAAAAGTTACAGTAAACAGCGTACATATTTGAACTGCCGAGGATGTTAATGACACTACTACTAGCATAAAAAATATAAAGAATACTCCACTCACCTGCATATTACTCCTCAATTCCGACAGAAAAGTAACAGGGGTCCGTTCCCTCAAGTAAATATCCAGATCCTTCTTAAACTGCGAATCTGGCAACACTGTGGCATAATTGACGACCGCGCGCGGAGGGATGGCAATTTCCGAGAGCAAATCCACTTTCAAATTGGGAGTAAACGGGTCTGGCAACCTCATATTTCTCGGGAACGCAGAGAGAATTAAGTTCCTCATTTGAATGCAGTTGGAAGGTATCACATCGCAGAAGCTGTAGTGATAATCGCACAGGAATTCCGGAAAGTCGTGGAGTAACACCAGAAGGAGTTTTAGTGTGCCTTTGTAGAGCTCCATGACGGGAGCCGCGAGTTCGGTGTTACGTAAAAATGGGTCCAGGAATTTGAACAGGTCGATGAGTAGGGTTGAATACATTCCCCATCCCTGTAAGCAATAAAAAAAATCGTTTATAAGCAGAAATTACAGAAATTTATTTGCAACAAAAATATAAGAGGTACAATACATAAACAACAAAACTAATCATAAAACACAAAAAAAACAACAGTATTACACCTAATATCCTTGTCACAAAACTGGTCCCAAATCAGCGTAATGCTGATTGTGCTTACGAGCAACCAGTGGGGCTCCCATACAGTCAGTCGTTTAGCAGAACGCCGTCAAAAGCTTACAAAAACGTTATATTTATTATTAAAATGTTACCTTTTGTTGTGGCGTGATAGCCAGTACTCGCTCGATGAAGACGCGATGCGCCACGAGCTCGAGCCAGGCGTACGCGAAGCCAGCCGCCAGCGCCGGCCGCACCGTGTGCAGCGTGTAGCAAAACGCCGTCAACACCTGACACAACCAAATATTTATATTATTTTACATAGTAAATGCCGTGAAGCCGTGGTGGTCTAGTGGTTCTAACGCTGGCCTGTAATTCTTGAGGTTCAATCCCGGTCCCCAGTACCAATGATCTTCTTTGGAACTTATGTACGGAATTTCACACCACTGGCTTTTCGGTGAAGGAAAACATAGTGAGCCAACCTGCATACGTCCGTAGAAGAAAATTCGATGGCGTGTGTGAATGCACCAACCCGCACTGGGCCAGCGTGGTGGATATGGCCCAATCACCCTTCGTGGCTACCCACGTCCTGCGGTGGACTATTAAAAAGGCTGGTACAGGTACTACATGACGCCTTGCCTTTCAAAGCAACAGAAGATCGGAACTTTTTCTCAAACATGCTTGGAAATGTGAACATTATTTTGACAACCTTCTTCGAGATAAATCAACATTGCAGTAGTGGCCAAATACATGCGGCAGCGGCCGGCAAAAAATGTATGAAAATCCATTGCTGGCGTGTAATTTAAAAATGGAATGATGTTTTAGTCCAACAATAACCAACTTCAATCGCGTACAGAATTCGAATAATTCGCTGGAATCACTATCACTACCTATACATAGTATAAAACAAAGTCGCTTCCGCTGTCCCTATGTCCCCAGTCCCCATGTATGCTTATATCTAGACACGCGGCAGCGTGTCCAGCCAAAGTGTTCAAAGAAAACTGGCGACGCAGCGGCCTTGTGTAATATTACACGAACCATTTGGAGCTACTTTTGACCACCTCACAACTCAAAAACTATTTAGCCTACATACATGAAATTTGGCACATTTACTAAAGTCTTTTAGCTTATCAAGAATCCAAAATTTCATAAATTTTGCTCAGTCAGTTATTGATATATTAACGTTTAAAAACTCGTGTTTCATTGACTGATTCACTCACTGACTTATAGATCAAAAACCTAACCCACTTCCAGATGACCTAGAATCTTGATATTTGGCACCAAGGTAGACTATCGGGCATAAATAAAGGAAAAAATCTAAAAACTGAAAATTATTGATAATTAGTACTATTAACAAAGTAATTGTAAAATTTACCTGCCTCGGTGGCTCAGTGGTTAGTGACCCTGACTTCTGGGTCAAAGAGGCATGGGATCGATCCCCACCCAGGGTACACATTTTGTGTGATGAACATAGGTGTTTGCTCTGTGTCTGGGTGTTATTTAGGTACTATCTATTTATGTATGTATTCAAAATATGTGTATGTAGTATATCAGTCTCTGGCAGCCATATCACAAGCTTTAGTTTGGGGTCAGAGACCGTGTGTAAGATGTCCCCTAATATTTATTATTATTATTATCTCATATTAATTTATTGTCTTAAAGGTGATATTGCAAAAAAGGGCTAAGACTAGGTACAGTAGCTCAAAAAATCCGATAAACTATGATAAATAAATGCGCAGAGTAAAACAACCGCAGTAAATGCTTAATTTATGAGTAATTTCACATTTTCCAATTTGATTTTTGCTCAGTTACTGAATTACCTACTGCCATTTTGGTCACATATAACCTTTTTTATATAACCTACATAGAATTAATAGCCTACATGTAAAAAATGCACTGAAGAGTTTAGTTTTGTTAGCAAAACTTCTCAGACGTTAATGATACATCAAATTATACGTTTATAGGTACTTTATACTTCGATCAAGACTTTATACGTTTCTTTTGTTTCATTTATTTCGTTGATTTTTTTATTATGGGATCAACAGCAATCTTTAGTTGTTCATAATAACGTAGGTACTACATATAAGTGGTTTCAGTATTATTAGATCTCTGAGAGACACACGGTATATGTATGTATCTACCTTTCATGTATCTGTAATTTTTAAAAGTATACTGCTGAACATAGGCTAGGCCTACGAGTCATATCCACTGCGCTGGCTCTGAGGAGGATTAAGTTGTTACTTGGTGAAGTCGCGGGTCACCGAGAAAGTCGAAGGCAAACGTGTAAAAGGTTTGTTTTTATTTTCCTGTTTATCGTAAATAATCAAGAGCATTTTGTCGTTATATTAATTTTGTAAAACCATCATTAATAGTGTGATGAGTGTAATGTTGTTTATATTCTCTTAAAAGTATTATATTATATGTATTTCTGTATGGATCTAAACAACTGTGAATTATTTCGAAGTAACTTGCCCCGCATTCACATTGCTGTATTCTTATAATGGTGTATGAAGATCACGTAGCACATAGAAACCTCTTTAGTAATCAAACTCACGGGACAAGTTAGATCTATATATTAAAAAAAAAACGAGATTGAAGGATAAATGGATAAATACTTACTTTTTGACGGGAAAGTAACTAAGGAGGATCAATGATGTGAAAATGGAGTGAATAATAAAAAAATGTTTGTAACCATGTATTTCTAAGATCGGACAATGCTGAATAAAATATTTTGATTACGAGGTGTTTAAATCCTGTAATAGTTAACAATAAAAAATCATCCAACGAATTGCAATGAAACGTGTTCTTTTCGTTGTTATAAGAATCCAGGATAATATAGAAATCGGTTTTAAACAGGCCTTTAGCCTATTTTTGTTAATTGTGACATTTAAATGTTTCAAGTCGAGTATGGCCGGGTGGTTTTTGGCGGGGACGGGAAAAAATCATGTCGCCGCATTTTATTATTTTGTGAAATATGTTTCTATCAGTGATAATTAGTTTGCCGAAGCTTTACTGAGGTCTAACTTGACCGCGACTTTTTCGGACTATGACGTGACTTAGACTGTAACTATTTTGATAAAATACAAAAGAAAGGTTCAATACTTATAGGTAACACTAGCAAATGCATAAAACATGCGACACCAAAATATAAAAGAAGAAGAGTGTGGCTGCCTTATTTTTAAACAATGTCAATGTAATTTTCAATCCGAATACATGAAATTACTTTTAATGGACACTGTTATTGTAAAAAATAACGGGAAAATAATTATCCGAAAAAAACGAAGTAAATTATGAAATACTGTACCCTTTGGTGGCCCAATTTCTATATATTTTTGCAATATCTCCTTTAAGTTTATTTAATTTTTTATTTTTTATTTATTTTAAGTTTTTTATTATTATTATTAAAAACCTAACCAATACTACAATAAATGGCGTTAGCGTCGCGAGGCACTGAGATTTTCGATAGATGAACCATGCCATTTGTGATAGTAATATAATAAATACTAGATAACTTTTTCAGAGATAAGTGTACTATGATAATCATGATGTAACTAATAATTATTTCTGAACAAAAAGTTATGATATCTCATCAAAAACATAAATGTGAAGTGGGAGCCAAAGTGTCGCCACCAAAAGAATTGAGATCTAACACGGGGGCCAAGTGTTCTGTGGAAAATCCTAAAGTTTAAGCTACAAGAATATACCTACAACATTTAAAAGAAATTTACTTATGTAAATTTGTTAGATCCCCGTGTTAGATCTCAATTCTTTTGGTGGCGACACTTTGGCTCCCATTTCACATTTATGTTTTTGATGAGATCTTTAAAACTACTCAAAGGATTTTGATGCGGTTTTTTTAATAGATAGAGTGATTCAAGAGGAAAGTTTATATGTATAATAAACCTGTGCGAAGCCAGGGCGGGTCGCTAGTTGGTGCATATAAGGCCAGTTAAGGGTCCCCTAGACAGCTGCACACAAGGCACGGTTGCGATCTGATTAATCACCAATCACAGACCTTGGTTTAAAAAAAGGCTAGCCTTTGGGTGGCTAGTTCGCCCGCAGCTCTAACCAAGCAACCTAGCATTTAGTGGGAAGATTTTGCGATAGTCTTCACCTGATAGCTGATAGACTCCATCACTGGCTCAGCCACGGTCATATCAAGAAGCAGCATCATCATCAGCCGGTGGTACGGCAGCTGCTGGAACTCCGTGCCTCTGTCTTCGTGGTCGCGCAGTAAGAACCCAGCTATTATGCCCAGAGTCTGAAAAGGAAAGTAGTTTTATGTAGATATAGTATCTGTTGAGTAAGTTAAACGATAGAGGCGAGTTTGTTGACAGGATTTTACATCAGTTTTTTTTCAGACGGTTACTTTGACCATTATTTTATATCAAAATATCAATGTCAGGGTGGAAATCTTACTTGAAACTAATGTAGCAACTCTGATTCTCACCAAGCAAGTAAGTAAACGATAACCAAGAAACTCTTTTAATCTGATCCTAAAATGTAAGCGAGGGTATTTACCTAATTTAAGGTCCTAAATTAGTAAAGGAAACAGTATTCTTTGTTTATTCGGTTTAACTCGGTGTAACCCAAGAGGGTACTCGACTCTAAACAAGGACTCTAATGAAATGTTCGTAAAACCCTAGACACTTTTGAAGAACTGGCAAGAAACTCAGCGCCATCAATAATATTTTACTATATTCATAGTAATGCAGAATGAAGACAGATTTTGTTGGCAAGACAAAAAAACTGATATCAATGTTTGCAGTTTAATAAAAATTATGCTTAGTTCTGTTCTGTTCCCGTCTTACTGTCAGAAACACAATAAAGAGATAATGCACACTAAAACGCTGACAAACTATAGGATAGGCCGCGTCACACAAGTTGGTGGAAATGAAGTTAGCTACAAGCTGCGCGCTATCCAATCCTGACTAAGGCTCACACAAAGCCGCGCGTTGATTGGATATTGCGCAGCTTGTAGCTAACTCTACATCCGTGATTCGGCCCATACCGATTTGAGCCGCGAAGGAAACTGCTCGTTAGTAGTATTAATACATAAGATACGTAACGTATTTACTATGTAAATACCTATTAAACATCTCAATAAAGTTACACTTTAGCAGAAGATAAACAAATTAAATTTTCTAATGATGTGTTTATCAAAATACTGTGTAATACAGTATTGGAAAAAAAGTTGAAATTTTAATCATAAAAATAACTCACTTTATTCAGCAGATTCAGCTTCTGAACGACATTTCTCTCTGGCGTGTTCTTGATCAGCAAAGTCACCAGCTTAGTGAATGAATCGCACGTAGAATAGTACTTTTCCCGTGTCGTAGGACTCTGTGTCTGATTGTTCATTTTATCTTCAGATAGTGCATGGTAGACGTTTTCGATGCACATTTCAGCGGAAATTGTTAGGAATTTGGTCGTTAAAGCTTCCGAGTCGAGGATTACGTTCATATTCATATGTTGGAGGTATAGAGTAAAGTTTTGTTGGAGACCGACTTCGGTCAATGGGCTGCGGAGTAATTTCCTCCATTCGTCGAAAAAGATCTCCGTCTTTTGCTTCAAGCCAGGCGGGTCATCGTAGTTGTTTGACTGGAAATTGATTTTAGTGTTAAACGCGGTAAAAATGTAAATTACGGTGTTAGGGTGACTTGAGACTGAGAACTCTTCGTTTTTGATCTAATGATAAAATGAAAGATTATCACACACATGCACACACACACGCACACAAATATTGAAATAAGAAATCTTTTTGGAAATTTTGCAACTTAGTAACTTTAGAGTAAATTTAAAATGTTTTTTGGTAAAAACTGTTAAAAATAACCAAAATGTTACCATAGCATGGATATCGAAGAGCGGGGCCTTCTGACACCATATTTATACCTAATAGAATGCCGTAATTAAGAAATTATTGGTTACAGAAATTAAAACTTTTTTTTTACTATGATAAGCCGTGATGGCGTAGAAGTAGTACTGTTTGCCTTACAATACAGAGATCGTGCGTTCATTCTATCTTCTTTTTCTGGTTTAAGTCTGCATGCTTCGTCTTACTGTCCTACTCACAAGCCTACCCACGAAGGGTGATTGGGCCATATCCACCACACTGACCCAGTGCGAGTTGGTGGAGTCACATATGCAATTGAATTACTTCTACCGAGGTATACACGTTGCCTCACGATGTTTTCTTTCACAGAAAAGCTAGTGGTGTAAAACGTTGTAACATAAGTTTCAAAGAACTCATTGGTACGGGACCGGAATTTGAACCCACGACCTCACGAATGATTGGTGAGTGTTACTACCACTAGACCACTACGACTTTTAATGGCTTTCGTCATTGGCTAATTTTTAATACAAGCTTTTGAGATCCTTGGTATCATGTAGCAGCAGAGTGCTAGCCAAAACAAATAAAACGAGCCCAAAGACGACGGGTCTATCTTGTTTAGTACAGGAGTTCCTATGGCAACCTTCCGACTTCATCATCTGATTAGCTCCATTGTACCATATTATTTCATTGTCACGCAATATACCAATGCGTGTGTTAGATCAGGGTTAAAAAGGCGGTTCAAAATTTCAGCTCAAATGGAAACCGGGAAGTTGGTCAAATTCAACTTGCAAGATTCCACCCGAATTTACATACATACATAGGTACCTACATCCATTGCAAGTTAATTAAAAGCTTGTAAAAAGAGTACATTAAAGTCGGCAAAAAAATGAGAATTAAAAACATCTACAAGCTACCTACTTTGTAAAACGTCATCACATAATTTTATTGTCTATGAATTAAAGTTAATACTTACTCGTACTTGCATGATTCCAGAATGGATTTGTGCTGTTGGTCCGAGAATGGAAGACTTGTCCGCCACAATAGGGTCTTGATTCACTCTGACCACGTCCAACAAGCCGGCGGGCGCGCGCGGCGAGTGGGTCACGACCTTCGCCAGTACTTGCGAGGTTTGGGGCAAGTCTGACTCGGGCACAATTTGGGATCTATCCTCCGCTAGGTATAGTTGGACGAGTTGCATCGCAAACGCTACAGCCGCGCGGTTTTTACCGTTGTCCATCATACGGGCCAGGGTTATGTCGTACTGTAAAACAGATACAAAATGTAGTAATTGCGAATACATACAGAAATTTTCAAGTGAAATTTTTAAAATCTCACGAACCTCCACTGACATTTTTTTTTAAACATAACGCAAAAAATTCTAAACAAATATACATTATGGGGCTTTATCGAAGTTACTCACTTGAGGCAAATTGACGAGATTGTTTCTTATAAGACAATCGACAGCTTCGATGTTGTGACAAATTTCTTCGCGACAGTCTGTAAAACAGCTGGTGACTTGTTTGGTTGTCCACACGTGGCCATACATTCTGGGACTTTCTAGAAGTTACTCGTACTTACTTGAGGCAAATGGACGAGATTGTTTCTTATAAGACAGTCGACAGCTTCGATGTTGTATCTAACTTCCTCGCGGCAGTCTGTGAGACAGCCTGTGACTTGTTTGGTTGTCCACACGTGGCCGTACATTCTGGGACTTTCCAGAAGCTTCAGCACTCGAAGGTGGATGTCGCGGTATCGAGTCGTGTCGAGATCCGTCGCTGGCAGAGGCATGTCTAGGATGCCTTCTACAGCCTGGAAAAGATTTTTTTGTAAATTATTTTATGTGTAACACGATTCAACTTATAAAGGTAAATAAAATTGTATAGGATTAATCATAAAAATAAACAATTTAGGTATTTGCGCTAAAAATTGGGCATCTGATTTGAATTGGGCGTCGCGAAATCGAACGAATGATCGGATTAGAACTGTAGGAGCACACTAGATACTAGTCGTTTACAACCGATCGTATTACAATGCCTGTCTGACAGTTGATGTTCTATGATGATTGTGATAAAGGTTAGGTAAAACTCTCCAGAATCCCAATCCTCGTTTAAGTATGCGTGTCTGAGGTTACGGGAAAGCGAAATACGAGAACCTCATCATTATGTTATCTGCCGTACGTCGTTCTAGACTACAAAAGTCCTCTATAAAAACACGTAGTATGTGTTTTTATAGAGTTAAAAAATATTATATGTTCCCATTGTTACCTATAGTTAAAAAATATATGTTCTCATTCTTACTAAGCGCCACACAAATCGGCGGATGGGAAGTTATGCGGAGAACGCTGCGCAAAAGCCCAAATATAGGTATGCGCGGGAGCCAGAGAGACGAGACGCCGGGGCACACCCGCCCGCCAACCTCATGCCTCCCGCGCGCTCCCTACGCATTGTGCACACATGCGCAATAATTTAGCGAATCACGGCGAAGTGTCATCTGCGGCTAACTTCTCATCCGCCGATTTATGTGGCGCTTAGTATACCTTTAGTTAGTAAATACATGTTCTCTTTCTTACCTATAGTTAAAAAATATATGTTCTCATTCTTACCTTTTGCAACAACGCATAGCCAGAGGAAAGGTCGCGATGTCTCTGCGCAAAGGACAAGCATTCGAGCAGAGAATGCATGTGTTTGGCGAGCGCGGCTTTAGACGCGTTGCCCAGGCAGCTTGCTAGGAACAACTCGGCTGACGCGGCGAGAGCGCTCAGCTCGTCCGAACTCACTTGAGCTTGGTTCAACACCTGGAAATAATGTCTTATTAACTACCACTGCACTGTATAGGCTGAATCAAGAGAATACAAGTGTTTAGCGAGCAACTCGAAATTCAGCCCTCATGTTAAATGAGTCAGAATTGGGTTATACAGGGTTATTCCAAATAAATTAGGTCTCGATTGTGTTAACCGTTGAGCCATGTCAGAGGCCTTCAGGCGGCTTATACACCACAGACACTAGGTCTAACCACCCGACCTATACCAACTTACTTACTTTTAGCTAATATCATAGCCGAAAAGCATTTTGATTCGGCCTATACCGGCCATTTGGTAGTCCACCACTGAACATAGGTCTACTATAAGCTGAACTCAAGATATTATTTTTAGTACTTCATTAGACTAGAAATTCTCTACAACTATTCGAGCCTACATTCATGGTTACTCTTTGGATGGGGGACTACAGGTGATATTTACAACTAAACGCTGCCGTGACTCGAATGATATGTTAAACTGTAGGGCCCGGTTAATTCAATCGTTTGACTATGTCAACAAAGGTGGCTTAAAGCACTTAGATCAGAGCTAGCTACGCGCAAGGAAGTTTCAAGGAGTATGTAGACCTAAAAGATACCTAATTCACTCTTGTCTTAAATATATTCAGATTGTAATTGTTAGGAAACAATGACGGAGGCAGGGCACTCCAATCCCTGGCGGTCCGCATTACGAAGGAAGAAGAAACTCTTCGTAAACAGATAGTTGAGTTTTGTTCGGACCCCTTATCTGGCCGTCTAAGATGCGACCCACGAGAACGATTTTATTTCTAGTAAAATAGCAATATTTCGTTATGTCTACCTTCTCTAACATGACAACGTACTTAATTCGTCTACTTTTACTCTGTGATGAAGAATCCTCGCGAACGATTTATGTACTTGTGGCACTTTTGTCGACAAACTCTAACATGTGCATGCGAAATTAGCAGAGTTTTGACATTTCACCACGATTAATTTCTCGTCAAACTTTTTGAGGGCGAAATAGGTAAAAGAAACTAAAATTAACAATCAGCGTTGCTGGATTGTGGAGGATTAGCCAAATTGCGGGGAGTTATCTCCATTAGAGATTGTTGTGGAGATAGATATTTTGTTGTACCGATTTTGCGAGGTAGTTTTGGTAAAGCTAGGCTCCGTGCGGAGAATATCCCTAGATTTCAAATGCAATTTAGTAAGTTATCAATTTGGATGGGGGATCGGGATAATTTTCGACCTAATATGGAGAATTTTACTTAGTTTATTGAAGTCCATCTTCTTCTTTTTTTAGACTATTTAAATTAAAGCTTGTTTTTAATAAGGAGAAGATTTTTTTTTACTTTAATTTTTTTTTTAAATTACTTGACATTCTAGTTATGACAATTTGAGAAAAACTATAAAAACGTGATTCAGATAAAACATGTAATAACTAAGATCCAGCTTATTTTGTCTGCATTATATCGCATGTGCGTTCGCATACTTCTCTTTTGTATTTTCGATAGTAAAAGAGGGCAATAGAGGTACGGTTAATTGAAATCAGTGGGATTTTAATTTATTAAAGAGGACGTTAGAGAAACTTAATCCGTAATCAATAATTAGGTCTGTCAACATTGGCTTATTGACTGTTCACGTTCAGTCCGTTCACAGTTATTTTATCTCTAACATTTCTAACTGCATTTTACTGTCTCTGTTTAGTCATTATGAACCATCACAGGTTAGATAGAGATAGCACAAATATCAGAGGTAAAATAACTGTGAACGAACTGTAGTTACGTTTCAAAAATTTATTTCAAAATTTTGAAAAAATTACTAGAATCCACAGTGGCAGCTGCATCCGCTGCCCATTTGTGGGGAATCCTGCCTCCATTGGGATTGGTGTGAGGATTGATTGAATGCAGGGAATACGAAAAATCCAAAGAATGAAAAAACAAACGCGCAGTGACAGAATTCGCAAGCTGGGACGCCCCCTAGGACCATAAGATTGCGATTTCAGCGTCGCGAAAAGCAAAACTTGCGTTAAATGTGCTTAAAGTTACCTGTTTCAGTCATATTAACTCTGAGTGGGGAATCGGAATATTTTATGTCACCAACTTGGGGAATCTGAGTTTAATTTTTGGGGTATTATGCTCATGTCCATAACTCCCCAAAAATGAAAGACAAATTTCCGAAGTTCGGGACAAAAAGTAAATAAATAATAAATAGCATCAGCACGTTGAAAAGTTGCCATTTAAGGACCTCGCTTATATTATTTTAATTTGATTTAACATTAAAATTCTTATTTTGGTGATAAGTCTTACCAAATAATATAATGGTTTTTCTTCTTTCCCTTGATCAATTGAATTTTTTTCAAACAAAAATCTGGCAAAAGCCATTGGGAATCGAGATATTTTTTTTTATTTCTTTTTGAGTTGTGATGTATTAAATCAATGGATCTCTTTCAGATTATCTCGAGAGACCACACTATATCCCTTTTGGAATATCTGTGTTTTGAATGAACTAAATCAGTGTTGATTAATTGCAAAATTATATATCCAAAGTAGGTTTTTAAAACAGGGCGACACTAGTTTTTCGTGACCATAGATCACGATTCTATGACAAGAATTTACTTCACACGAATTGGTATTTCGGACGAAATAATTTCGTCAGGTCGTATGCTAAGCCAGCTGGCTGTAGTTAAGAGCAGACGGTTGGGGCAGTTGAACATCTTGTGTTGGCTTCGGCATCAATAGAGCGACGTCTCTCACGGGGGCAAAGTCCGGGATTTCCTCGCGAACGCTTCGTAAACAGATAGCTGAACTTCATTAGGACCCCCCATTTACCTGGTTATAGTTAGGAGTAGATTGTTGGGGCATTGGAACCTCCTGTGTTGGCTTCGGCGTCAACAGGGCGGCGTCCCTCACAGGGGCAAACCCCGGGATGTTCCAGGCGAACTCTTCGTATACAGAAAGCTGCGTTTCGTTCGGACCCCCTACTTGAAGGCGACAGGGTTCGGGAATCATCTCACTCTGAAATATATCAATGTTACTGGTATAATTCGGCCGTTCAGAGAATGCGTTCCTGACACGTCATCTTGAAAACATGTTTTTGGCCGATATCTCGGAAACTATGTACTTAAGGGCAAAACACATTAAGATCATTATTGTAGAAAATAAAATTGCCCTTTTGCCCTTATTGTTGTGTATGTACATAGTTTCCGAGATATCGGCCAAAAACATTTTTTCAAGAAGACGTGTCAGGAACGCATTCACTGAACGGCCGAACTATAGAACTTTATTTTTAATTCCGAAGCAGAAAAGAGTACTTGTTTGTCTACAATGCCACAGGGCATCGTAGGTCAGTTAATCAACAGAACTAGCTTTGATTTTTTTGTTTAGAAGACTGTTTGACTGCCTCGGTGTTTCATTGGTTAGTGACCCAGACGCCTGGGTCAAAGAGACGTGGGTTCGATTCCCGCCCAGGGAAAATATTTATGTGATGAACATAGGTGTTTGCTTTGTGTCTTAGTGTTATTTAGTTATTATCTGTATAAGTATATATTTAAAAATATGTATATGTAGTATATCAGTCTCTGGCAGCCATATCACAAGCTTTGCTTAGTTTGGGGCCAGAGACCGTGTGTAAGATGTTCCCTAATATTTATTTATAGTTACTGAGTGCTCTTGGCATTGAATCGAGAAGGTCTGAGGTCAGAGATGAGCACAATTTAAAAATTATTTTAACGGACATGCAAAGCAGCCATGGTACGCGCACAAGCACATGCAGTGCATTACGGTTAAAAAGATACAGGATGGACACGTTATTATATGGATGGGCTACCATCGCAGCCTCAAACTATAACCTTGACGTTTTTGTAAGAAACATTAGTGGCACGAAGCGGCGCCGACAAAGATGACATTGTTGGCGTTTACGGCATGTTTACAGCGGAGTCATTGATTGCCTACAGGTATATGTTGAATCAAATATCTTGGTAGCTGTGAAATTAGCTACAAGCTGCGCCAAACTCAATCTTTGCGCAGCTGTTAAGTGAGCTTCAGTCAGGGTTGAGTATCCGCAGCTTGTAGTTAACCCCGTAAAATTCCTTGGAATTAATTGGTACGGAATTTCACACCACTGGCTTTTCGGTGAAGGAAAACATCGTGAGGCAACCTGCATATGTCCAAGGAAGAAATTCCTTGGCGTATGTGAATCCACCAACCCGCACTAGGCCAGCGTGGTGGGTATGGCCCAATCACCCTTTGTGGGTAGGCCTACGTCCTGCATTGGACTATTAAAAAGGCTGGTACAGAAAAACATACAATCAACAATATTAACCCACCTGATAAGTCAGCACATGAGGATCGTAATACCGGCATCCCCCTTCACGGGCTTGCTTCCTTATCTCGTAGTCTTGCATCAGCCGCTTGTCCAGTTCTGGCAGAGCTTTTTCTACGGCAGTTTTCTGGATGAAGGTGCAAGCCAACTCCATGTTGTCGTTAGCGATGACAGAGGCAGCGTTGTCGACGACATCCTGTATAAAAACGTTATTATCTGGTGGTTCATAATTAAAATTATTATATGCTAGAAACTGTTTCATCTTATATACAAGTCGGAATCGCGAATCATACAAGTCGGCGTATGTAAAGTTAGCTGCAAGCTGAGCAATCTGCAATCAACTCGCAGCTTTATGTGAGCTTCAGTCAGAATTGGACATTGCGCAGCTTGAAGCTAACTTCACATCCGCCGACTTATATGATTCGGCGTATATGCTAGGTTTTTCTAGCTTGCAAAATAAAAAGCAACGAAATGTCCAAAAGATTAAGAGATTATAATTATGACGGATATTAATACCGAGCGTTAATTTTGGTTTTTAACATTTAGCATTGCACAGATGAAAAAACTATTATAGGCCAAATCAAACTTCTTGGCGTATGTGAAAATGAGGCGAGTGGTTGCGCAGTAGCAATATAATAATATATTAGCGGCGCAAGAGAAGAGATGTGCGCAGCTTGTTGCTAACTTCATAGCCGCCAATAACTTTGATTTGGAATTTAAAACACTGGCATTTTGTAGGTATAGAAACATTTGATTACCTGGGGTGCTGTGACCGGCAACAGAGCTGCACTGAAAGCGGCCTTCAAGTTGGTGCTGATGGTGGCGACGATTTGCTCCCGACAAGTCACCATAGCGATGCCAGCCGTCAAGTTGCGCATTAAATGGTGCGCGCACGTGCGCATGCGCAACTCGTCCGGGTCCAACGCGAAATCCTTCCGAATGATCTGTTCGCATGTCGTCATCGCATATTTTATGGCCCTATCTACCACCGCGTGGATCCACTCCTGAATGGAACGCTCGATAGCCGGCTTCACAAACTGCTTCAAATGCGGATAGTTTTGGAACAGAAGGATGTGCGGATTGAAGCTGATGTGTTGGTCGAAATTCGACGACGAGAGGTTTACTTCGAGGTAGTTGAAACGAGGCTCAGGATGGCTGAACGCTAGTGTGGGATCGCTGGGTACTAAGTCAGCGGGCGTGAGGATCGCACGCATCATTTGCTTTGGTTGTGGAGCTATCTGCATTTGTTGCGGTGTCGACTGATTCAGCGGCATTACCGCTGCCGCCTCTACCTCTTTACGCTGTTTTATCGGCTGAGAGGACAGTTGAAACTTGATTGTATTCACCATCTCTGGGTCTCTCAGATATATCACAGGTTTTAAATCGTTTATATCAAGGCTCAGGTTTTTGCAGAGCACTTCCACCTCAAACTTTAGATTCAGTTCGAGATTTGGTTCTTGATGAAGTTCGGCCAGGACGTTCATGAGAGCCATCGTCCACGGATTGGGCGGCTTGAATACCACACTTCTGGCGCAGGACTCGAGAATTTTTGCGACGAAAGGAACGATGTATAGAAGCTCTTCCCGGCTCCTGTGGTAAGCTTCCAACAAAAGAGCCTTCACGTCTATATCCTTGTGGAGGATCGGCAAGTTCCGAGCGAGAGTCAGAAGACCTAGCCAATGACCGAGATTTTTAAGAAGAGATCGATCCGTAAAATTCTCTCTTTCTTTATCGCAGCGCAATATCACTTTTATGTTGCGGTACGTCTCTCTTGTTACCAATTGGTTCACTTCTTGCACTTTAAATACATCCAGGAAATTAGAATATAGCATATGGAAATTAAATTCAATAGAGACTCGCTTCACCACTAAGTATTGCGAAAGCCATGGGAAGTATTCTTCGGTGACTATTTTCTTAAGCTCTTCGCACTTTACCTGCAAGTTGAGTTGACTCAAATTGTTGAAAATAAAGGCTGTTTTATCCTGTATCGGTTCTGGTGGAACTGTTATTTTCTCGCTATCATCCGTGGCAGAGAGTAGCGTGTCGATGTTGGAAACGGTGGCGATAGATGGTCTGCCGGCCACCGAGCCTGCAGTTGTCATTTCCGATATAGACGGCGTGCCAGCTACCGATCTGGGAACAAAATCACTAAACATTAAAGTGAGCCAATTAGAACTTAATAAAGATGTAAGATATATTCATTTTTATCATTCAATAGTTATACATACCCAAATGTGGCCACAGTTGTCACCGCAGGACTTTGATTGGCCATCTGATTGATGGTTATAGGCTGTCCGGGCCCATGGGCCTTTGTCGGTGGCTCCTGACTCTGCAATCCGTATTCCACATATTCGATGAGATGTGCAGGGAATTTATTGAAATATGGTATTGCTTTAACATGCTCACAGTATCTCTGATACTCCTTGAGGCGTGATTTGAACCGATCCAGAGCAGTTATTCCAAAATAGAACATTTTAGTGCCTTCACCTTTCTTTAAAGCTTCGAGAACAAAGCGTAGCGCCAGGCCGAGAGAAACGTAGCTGGGCACTAATCCTTTTTCAATAATACCCCCAAATAGCTGAGCAGTTATGTGTAGTTCTTTGTCGGGATATTGGGGAAAGAACTTGTATTCTTCGAACAAATTTTGTAACATGTAAGAAAAGATCTCGCGCTCCTTCTTATTCGGCGAGTCCTGGAACTTCTGCAGCATATCGAGAATCTCGTTTATCGACAGGGCTGGGTGCGCAGAATGGCTGTAGATTCTCTGGAAGTACCTGTTGGCCTCGTCTTCTACATCTTTTGACACATTCTGTACAGCCTCCGGGTAAGGTACTCTAGGGTTTTGAATTAGTGGTTTTTCCGGCATCGGAATAGGCGTCATCCCAGTTGGCATCGCAATATCAGCCATGTTTTGATTGTGATGAATGGGCATTGTGGAGAAAGGACTATTAGTACCGGCGCCGATCGGTCTCGAGGGAGAGCCCGGGGCAGTCGACAACGGGCCGTGATGATCGGATATGGAAAACATGGCGTTCCCGGGAGCATTCAAAGATATGTTGGCGAAGTTCGGCATCAACGCAGATATGGGGTCGCCTGCGACGGTTCCTGTCGAGTTGTACGGATTTTGGAGTACACGGGTGGGTTGCGTCTCGCGGGGCATCAGTGCCTGGTAGTCACTAATTACTTTGTAAATAGCTTCCTGTAGTTCCTTTTGTGTGTTAGGAATGCACACATATAGACATTCTATCACTGTCGCGATATTCTCTTGGGACAGTTGCGCTATCTTCGGCGGTTGCTCTTCATATCTTCTACTAGAGAGAATGATAGAATATCTCATCTGCAAAAACTTGACCAGAGCTGCAACGAAAGTTTCTTTAAATTCTCTTATCTGATCCATGAGCCATTTATCTAGCTTGAGATACTTCCTACGGGATGCGAGACACGCGAGATCTATTGTGAACGGGAACGACTGCATTTTCAACAAAAGCGAAAGGGCTTTCAGATCTTGTGCAACATCTAGAATTCTAGACAGCCTAGACTGGTCGCACTCGCCACGGAGATACCAATCGGCCATAGCGTGCATGATGATCGACTTTAAGTTGAGATTTTGAGCATTCCAAGTGCGGTGCAGAATCATTCCAGAGTTAGGATGGTTGATTAAAAATATTGGTATGAGAGTACTCAATAACTCTTGCCTCACAGGTGTTAGAGGAGGCTCGATCTGCAACAGCACAAGAAGCAGGACATCGGGACAATGCTGCATTGGGATCTTGAACAACTCGATGACTTGAACGTAATATCCATGTTCGGAAGCATATAGCAATAGTTCCACTAGGTATAAGCTGCGCCAGGTCCCAACTGTTTTGTCTGTCTCTTGTGACGGCTTTAATAGATCAATCGACACCCGATGGAATGGGTGGTCCGCGAAGCTGAATATATCTGGATGCTTGAGGATATTACTGATCAAGCTTATTTGCCCCTCTAGATTCGTCCAGCGACGACACAAGTATTCGACCGGGAACATGTTGGCGGGATATCCCGCAATCTCCAGTCCAAGCCGCAATATAGAGAAGAGTAGATTTAAGGCCTCTCTGTCTGGCACTACGAAATCTTGATGGTCGAGTTGCAGTATCACTTCTTTCCAATTCAAGGTAGGAACCAATTCTTTCAGGGCCTGTATAAAAACGTCAGCATTCCATTTACCTGCGCCTTGCGGCATGGCATCTTTGCCGTGGGTAGGCCAGAAGTTTCCTGGTGTTTGAATTGGAAAACCATCTTGGGAACCAGGGCGATATTTTATCATCATTGAAATGGTTTTAGCCACATCGACGGCAGTCGGCTCCCGTGCTCCGAAGTTGAGCATGTTGTTCTTGCATTCCTCAAGTGATGCCGTGAATGTGTACCCGATATCATGGATAACATCAGCTAAAGAATGATCTTTCATAGCAGCTGCCATCTTCTCAGGTGTAGCCATTTTCAGGCCAGCCTGCAGTCATGGAGTTGCAAAGTGCAAAAACTATGGATGCTTGTAATAGATTGGAAGCACTAGGGAAGCAGAGGATGGTTAGGTGGAAAGCCACCTAAGTTTTCACCAGCTAGGCGCAGCTAAATTTCAGATGACTTCCAGCTCTTAAACCTGTCAAAAATAATAACAAAATATTATCATTTACTAGATTTTGCCCGCGGCTTCGCCCGCATGATATTTCGAGGCCCTACCTTACCACCCTTAATAAAGGAGGTGGAAAATAAAAAAAAAAAACAAAAAAAAATCGATTTGACATTTGTTTGATTTGACAGTTCTTTTTTGACATTTCTTGGAGCGCACGCTAGAATAGCTCGCAGATGGCAGAATTTTTCCTACTTACTTAACACTTATTGTTATAATATGGAAAATTTACGCAATATCATTATAATATGTGTTATTCTGATGTATAAGCTATATAATTGCAAAGTTTCATCTCAATACGTTCAGTAGTTTTTGCGTGAAAGAGTAACAAACATCCATACATCCATCCATCCTTACAAACTTTCACGTTTATAATATTAGCAGGATCTAGCTTCTGACTTCAAACTTAAAAGTGGAACATGTTGAAGCTAACTCCAGTGTCAATTCAATAGACTATTTTTTCGTAGTACCTACTCGATAATGGCCAGTTAAATGTCAAACAATCTCAAAGTAAAACAAGATATTATTATCTAAACACAATTTCGATGGTTATGGCAGGGCAATAATGTTGTATGATACTCCCTCTGGGGAGTAAAGTGATTTAAATTTGGAACGTCATAAATTGTGTGGAATCTTCTTAGAACAAGGCATTGTAAATCGAGTAGGCAATGATAATCGCGCAGGCCATAATTGTTACGTAGTATTTACATTCTATGGTTTTCATTTCGGATTTGGTTTGCATTTTCACGAAAATTTGTAGGCATGTTCTAATTTTTTTATTTTATTGTGAACAATATAGAATTGATTAGTGAGGTTATGACAGTTTTTAGCATTAAAATTCCTGGGCTTCTCGCAGGAGGTATAAAAATCTGCCAAGTACGAGTCGGACTCGCGCATGAAGGGTTCCGTATTGTATGGGAGCCCCACTGAAATATTAATTTTATTTTAATTTGATTATTTATTATTAAAGTAGGCATGAAGCTAAATATTTTGTGAATATTTCAAGCATCTACTTGTTACCATTATTGATATCGAGCGAAAAACGGCTAAAAATTTAGATTTTTTGTGTGGGAGCCCCCCTTAAATACTATTTTTATTCTATTTTTAGTATTTGTTGCTATAGCGGCAACAGAAATACATCATCTGTGAAAATTT
This sequence comes from Hypomecis atomaria, assembly GCA_964007245.1. Taxonomy (NCBI): domain Eukaryota; kingdom Metazoa; phylum Arthropoda; class Insecta; order Lepidoptera; family Geometridae; genus Hypomecis; species Hypomecis atomaria. The sequence goes on from OZ023295.1 coordinate 13,818,948, forward strand.
CAGCTTTCTAGCTATAGCGGTTCATGAGTTACAGCCTGGAGACAGACAGACAGACGGTCAGATGGACAGCGGAGTCTTATTAATAGGGTCCCGTTTTTACCCCTTGGGTACGGAACCCTAAAAAGTAGAGAATGCACCTCTGGAACAAAGTCTGTCTTTGTTTTAGGCAGCTTGAATAATTCCTTCCCTTTGCTTGGGAACTAACTTTGGAGTCCCTCGCTACGCTCAGTATCCTATATATCGCCCTCAATATATGACAGTACATTGTCACATAGTTGCATAATATACTATGTTTTTTGCAATTTGTTACTAACTACTCACCTTGGATGTACAAAAACTGATTTTGCGGCAATAAATAAGTTGTGTTAACATGTAACATACACCAAAAAAACAATATAATAGTTAAACTATGTAAGAAATTTCATTTCACCAAAATTATAATGAAAGTAATCATTGTATAATCATTAAATAGAAGCTATTTATTGTCGTAAAAACAGTTTTCGTAAATTCAAAGTAAGTAGTCCAGTAATAAACTGCTAATAACTCAAAAAACAATTAATTTCGGACGCTACCTCCAGTGCTTCATCAATGTAATGTCCCATAGTCATCAGGAGAAAAACAAGAACTACATTCAAAAGGGTCAAAGACATAACCCTTGCCATAGTCAGTTAAAAGACACTCGACCACAACAGGACAGAGCAATTGAATATAAATAATACTGAAAATGAATAAGATCACTGGCACAAGGGAGAGGAGGCTTATGGCCAGCAGAGGGTTGATACAGGCTGATGATGGTGATGCCTGTCATCATCACCGCATCGCAAATCAGCTTGTCATAGCAACTGCTAACTGTAGCTATAACCCTTGCACAGCTGTTGAGTGAAATGGCACAAATCTGAGGGACGCTCAGTCGGCCAAGTATTGAAATTACTTAAATCACATATATATAATTATAGATTCATAAAAAGATCGCGAATTGTAGTTTTCAAGACAGCCATTAACATAACACAATTAAGTTAGTTAATAAGCCTGGAGTAGTTAAGCCAGTGGCCCAGAGCCACTCTTTGTTATTCAAAGGAGCTAAGCTGGCTCAGAGAAACACTGAGTTCATCCTCCAGGTTCCCCCAAACTGATGAGAAGAAATTCCCAGAATCCCCCAGAATGATTTCCCATTGCTAATCAAGTTCAGAATGGAACAATTGCAATGTGCTGTGTGCCATAAAATGCTATATTTTTTATGTAAAATGTAATGTCTGTTAAAGCCAAAATTTAGCTTGAAAACCTATCACACATGTGCTGAGTAAATTATTTTGAGGTATTTACTACTTACAAACATCCTATGCATGAAGTATTTAAGTATTCTAACATGTTCTCAAAGAAAGAGATTAGGTTTTTGATCAATATGGGAACATGTTTCAAGGTAATGAGTAGAGAAATGTACCTAACATTGGTCATAGGCCAAATCACCTACCATTGGTACAAGCTGCGGATAACCCAATCCTGACAGAAACTCACTTGATAGCTGCGTGAGGATTGGGTCATGCACAGTTTGTAGCTAACATCACAACCGCCAAAAACTTTAATTTGGCTTCTATGTAGGGTTTGAAACTCACTATGTAGACTATTTGTATGTCTGAGCCTTACAGCTAAGTAGGATAAGCAAAGCTGTTATAGTGTTTGGATTTGTGCAAGGTAGAATCCCAAGTAACATTTTGAACTGTATAAAAGCTGTATTATAGACTATTTGTTTTCTACAGGCTGTTAAACGTTGCTGTATAAAGACTGTATAGCAAGCTATACAGCCCTTATAACTCTGAAATGGGCCCCAAAATTATACAGCTTTAAGTGTAGATTTTGCTGTATAACAGCTGCATAATAGCTGTACTATTTGGCTGGCTAAGATACTATTTAGATACTTTTATACAGCTTCCATTCTCTAATTTTCCTTTTTATTCTTTATACAGAATCAGGCTTGTGAAAATCTTAATAGAAGAATAAATATATTATAATTGTGTTCGTTTCTCCATTTCCATTCTCCATTTTATTTCTTAATTTACTATGTGCCAAGGCAGAGACCATATGTGAAGTATAAGTGAAAAAAATATTTGATAACTAAGTGGTAAGTACTCTTTCCTGTTTATCGTTGTTATTATGCTTGCGACTGATATTTTTATGTGAATATGTATACTAGTTAAAGCTCAAAACTCACGCCCCTTCGAAATAAAGGATATACATACATTTTTTCTGTAACAACAAATATGTGATCAAATCTGAAAGCAGTTTTAAGAGTAACCCGGACTGTTCTATTGATAGTAAACGTAATTGTGTGTACTATACAGTTAAAATCCTTTGTAAATTTGTACTGAAATTTCAAAAACAAACAAAAAAATATCTCGTAAAATTGGAAAGCAATTTATAGGTTATGATAAAATGGCGTCCTTAGTTTATACAGCTCTTGCTCTTCTAGTACCTTTTAATGCAGCTTTTTGCATAACAGAGTCGTTATTTAAGAACGCATCTCAGCCTAAAGAGTAAAATTGTCTGTACATTACTATTTAAGTACTGTAGAAGCTGTCTTAAAGTCTTATTCATATTCATTTATACAGTTAATTAGGGTTCAGTTGCAAATATAGAAAACCTCATTATGACCAAAAACCAAGGCCCGTAAGGCGGTGAGCAAGGAATCGGATTGTTTTATCGAAAGTGTTTTAAATATTTTCATATCATATCATATCATATCTTTATTAATAAAATAATTTACACGTCACAATTTCAACATAAAAACATTAATTATTATAATAAAATAAAAATAAATAATTACATTACAAAATTTAAAAAATAATTGCTATTGAAAATCATTGTAAGTCCATACATTCCTATTTTAAATTTATAAATTCGTTAAAGCTGTAAAATGCCTTTTCTACTAGCCAAGTTTTTAACCTAGACTTAAAGGTGGTTAAGCTCGGGGCGTCCTGGATATTCCCGGGTAGATTGTTATATACCGGTGGACCCATCGCATGGATAGTGCGCTTTGCCTTTTCAAGCTTATGCGTAACTAAACACAATTTCTGAGCGTTTCGCAAACCATGTACTTTATTATCGCTTCGCCTCGAGTAACAGTCTATATTCTGTTTAGTGTATATGGCAACTTGATAAATAAGTATAAGCTCGGGAGCGTCAATATCCCAAGTTCCACAAAGTACGGCCTAGCTGATTAGGGTTCAGTTGAAAATGTTTCGATAAAACAATCCGATTCCTTGGCATGGCATTTTTATCTTTTTTCTAGTTTTTAATAAATTTTTTGAATATATAACTATAGGCTCTAAAAAAGTAGAAATACTAAAAATAAGTCTATTTTTAAAACAAAGCGTATATGAGTATAATAGAGTATGTTCGACAAGATTGTTTTTATATGATAAGTACCTACTGTAATATGGGTAAAACAAATAGATAATTTTTAACTCTTAACTCTTTAGACCGTCGTTGCTTGCTTTGATAATAATTTATCTAAGCAAGCGACGACGCTCTAAATACTCTAAGTATATTTTTATGCTTGAATCTAAATGCTAAATTTATGAAGCCTCATAAGCACATTGTTGATTTACAAACTATGTAGGTATGTTTATGTTAAGTGGGAACGTGTGAGTAGATAGATGGGCACACAAACACAGTTTACTCTGTAGTACACTTGCGCTATCATCGCCGCGCTCGCTCCTCCAAGGGAAAGGGGACTCTCTCGCTCTCGCTCTTACAAATACAGCTCACCGGCCAAGACGGCAACATAATAATAATAACAACAAGTAGATTATTCTTCGATGTTATTGTGATGTGACATGACACACAAAGATTTTGTCGTGTGATATTTTAATAATTGCTGAAGAGTTTGAACAATTTACCCACCAGTTTTAATAGTTAATTTTATTCAATAAAAAGTATAAATACAAACAGTGACAGTGAAATCTGTGTTCTGTGTTGCCTCTATATAACAGGTGGGTAATCGTTAATCGGTTTAATTTAGATACCTTAGTACTTATATGAACAATAATAAAGGGGTTGGATATAGGATTACGTTGGGACTTGTGATTATTTTATTCCTGCTTGGATGCAGAGTACCTATCTAGGTAATTTATAGAAATTTTGTAGTCGAAGGCAATGGGCAACTTTAGTTTATTTTTAAAAGGAAAGAAAACTGCATTCAAGGTTTTTACTATATTGCTTTTTTCAGGATCAACATGCCATTCAAGATTGTAGAGACAATCAAAAGAGGGAAACCTCAGCTATCCATCGTGCCAAGTTGCTGGGAAAAGAAGGGATTATTAAGATGGCCTCCTAAAAAATATCCCATAAATAAACTTGTAACAAACGAAAATTGAATTAAAAAGCAGTTCTCACTTCTTTGCTCTAAACATGAAGGAAGTGGTACTAAATGTGCATACAAGTTACTTGATATTATCTTTGACAAGAAGTTTCTATGCCAGTTCTCGTGGTCAGGGGGCAGCAGAAAAACTGATGTTGTCAAAATTGCTCTAAAGGGATACAAAAGGATTATATTATTTTTTTCCGAAATGATAAACCATTGGGATCCTCTTTTCACCGAAGACGCAGTGGAAGATTTTTTCAAAACCGTTCTGAAAAACTCGGTAAAGCGACTGGAAAATAAAAATCTCAGAGCTGCAACAAAACGCAAACGTGAAAAAAAAGGGATAGTTCACAATAAAAAATCGAAGACTGCAACAGAAACTATCGGGAATGATAACGCAAATAAAGCTGTAGAGAACCCTAAAGAACCAAACGAAGAAAATAATCAAAATACTTTCGGAAATGATGACGCAAATAAAGCTGTAGAGAACCCTAAAGAACCAAACGAAGAAAATAATCAAAATATTTTCGTAAATGATAACGCAAATAAAGCTGTAGATGACCCTAAAGAACCAAACGAAAAAGATAATCAAAATACGGCTAAGAATTCACATGAAGATTTGCAAATATTTAATGATGAAGGATGCGTCATAGTAGAAAAAGGTGAAAGTCATGATTTACTCAAAAAAGACATAGCAATAAATCCCGTAGTAACCGGCAAAGAAACTGAAAGTACAAATAACACGAAAAATGATGATTACCCAAATAAGTAAGATCCTATTCAGTATTCACACAGTGGCGCGTTGAGTCAGCAGCATTACGTCTACGAATCATTCTTAAAAAATTGAACGCTACGGCATGAGATATAAGATTCTATTGCAAAAACGTCACCGAATGACAAGTCAACGCCAGTCATTCAGTGACGTTTTTCAAAATTGAACTCATTATGTCATGCCGTAGTGTTCAAACTTGCAAGAACACTCCGTCAACGCAACGCTGACGCAACGCGCCGTCTGCATAGGCTCTAATCTAAGACACAATACTAACAAACACACAAACACTATCACTATATTTTTCAAAAAATATAGTTAGATATTTATGGGCAGCATAATGGACAAAAGCAAAAAAAAAATCTCAATTTAGAAGCGCAAAACTACACAGTACTAAGAGTTTACAAAAATGATAGTATCTGTGTGTGTGTAAATAAGTAATAGGTATATGTGTGATTCTTAACTAAGCGGATTTTATTGATTTTACAAGTAAAAAAAATTATAATGAAAGCGCCTCATAGCGAGCTGGACGTTTTTAAGGCGAGTAGTGCCGCCAACGACCTCGACGCTAGCGCTACTTCATCAGAAAAATGTTATCTCTTCATGCAAACAATAGATCAGAATTTCAAAAATTCTGATCTATTGTTTATAATCTATTGTATTATATTAAATCTAAATTAGATTAAATATTCGCTGTAACTAAAGTTATGGCAATTAATACCAAAAGTGGCCATTTTGAGCACTTTTACCCATAACTTTAATTACAGCGAATATTTAATCGAGTTGCAAACTTAAATTTAATATGATTCTAATTTAAATTTAATATGATACCAAAAATGTGGGTTTTTGAAATTCTGATCTATTGTTTGCATGAAGAGATAACATTTTTTTTCATGAAGTCGCGCTAGCGTCGAGGTCGTTGGCGGCACTACTCGCCTTAAGTACAAACAAATTAATGTTTTGTTTGATTGTGATATTGTGGTTTTAAGAACAAACCAATTCTTGTCACTGATAGTGTCATTTAGTTTTAAGAACAAACAAAACCTTGTGTTTGATTATAATATTGCAGTTTTAAGAACAAACCAATTCTTGTCACTGATAGTGTCATTTAGTTATAAGAACAAACAAAATCTTGTGTTTGATTGTGATATTGTAGTTTTAAGAACAAACCAATTCTTGTCACTGATAGTGTCATTTAGTTTTAAGAACAAACAAAATCTTGTGTTTGATTGTGATATTTTAGTTTTAAGAACAAACAAAATCTTGTGTTTGATTGTGATATTTTAGTTTTAAGAACAAACCAATTCTTGTCACTGATAGTGTCATTTAGTTTTAAGAACAAACAAAATCTTGTGTTTGATTATAATATTGCAGTTTTAAGAACAAACCAATTCTTGTCACTGATAGTGTCATTTAGTTATAAGAACAAACAAAATCTTGTGTTTGATTGTGATATTGTAGTTTTAAGAACAAACCAATTCTTGTCACTGATAGTGTCATTTAGTTTTAAGAACAAACAAAATCTTGTGTTTGATTGTGATATTTTAGTTTTAAGAACAAACCAATTCTTGTCACTGATAGTGTCATTTAGTTTTAAGAACAAACAAAATCTTGTGTTTGATTGTGATATTGCAGTTTAAAGAACAAACAAAACCTTGTGGCTAAATATGTATGAAAAGAACTTTAGAATCTTATTGTACCAACCTCAATTAAGAGAAAAAATAAAAACAAATTATCAATTAAATCAACGAAATTTTATTTCTCACAAAGTGTGTAAAAGTGGTATGAAATATGATTCCTCACCATGTTCAATACAAATAAATTTAAATTTAACATCACAAGCACGTAAAACTATATCACTGCACTGACTGTTATTTAATTTCGTTTTGAATATATTAAAAAACGATGACTTCACAGGTAATTCAAAAACAACAGATAGTCTTGTGATAATATTACAAATTATGTCACCATCTTCACTGATAGACTTTATTTTGACTATTTTATCGTCTTTGGTCATGAAAAATTTGTTTTCATGTTGTGTAGAAAGCAAAAAGTCTTTAAAGTGTATCTTTATACGTTTTTTACTGTTTTTGGATATACGTGGCAAATCATCATTAGTAGATTTTTTAGAAGCAAAGTGAATAGTGTCGTCTTGAGCAGCTTCACTAAGTATTTTTGCCACTTGCGAAAGAGGTTTATGTCCAGTCCGCAACATTCGTTTAATTAAAAACAATTTATTTTCAAATGGATAAGCGCTGAACGTGTGAAGTGGTCCAAATCTTTGAACTTCATCAGTTAAATGAATTAAATTATGGACGTTACTTGTAACATAATCTGGCCCGTAAAAATCCTTGAAATGCTCTACAAAGTATTGGAGAAGATTTTCTGATAGAGGTAACATATTAATGTAGTTAGAGCTCGAACATATTATTACAGCGCAATACAAAAATAAAAAATGTACAAAGGCTTCTTTTGGTAGAACGTCTGGTAGAATTACAATACTCAAGTAAAAGAAAAAAGTTCTATACTCTGATGCTTTCCAATGCGCTAGAGAGTCAATTCCTCTAACTGACCTATGTATCTCAAAAGGCAGCTTACATTTTTTCAAAAACATCTGTACTATATCTATATGTTTTGAACACCATTTGGTAACGTATTTGCCGAAATTACCGTCTCGCCAACCGATAAGTAACCTCTTCATGATTCCCAGGTCTATTAAATGTAACGAATCTGCTACTGGAAAATCATTAACCATATCAATATTTGGTAGCTGGAGCAATGGTGAATCAGCCTTGTGGTGATTTCCATAGAGTTTTTTACGGAAACCATCGTCTGTGCGCAAAGGACATCTTGTTTCTGGAAACACTACTGTATGTGATGTATGTGAGTAATCCCCTACAGTAGTGCATTTAAGGCACCCATGTTTGCCATTGAAATTGCATACACCTAAAAATACATTATTTATTAGCATAGGTACTACTGAAAAAAAAAGCAACCACAGAAATCTGTTATGACATAATAAGTAATAATATTTACCTTTAATAAATGCCCGTGCTGGAGAGTCACAGACAAAAAATTTTATTTTTGATACGTATTTTCTTAAGACCATGTTGAATACCATCTTCCAATAGCGTTCGCATTTCTATAACGAAATCTTCCAAATATTTATCAAGATTTTTAGGTTTTCCACTTCCGTAATATATACCAATGACAAATGGATGTAAGTCTGGATATTCATAAATGGCACATAAAATTGGCCAAAACTCTTTTTTGGAACTCTTGTATATAGGAAGGCCGTCAAAATTTATAATTAAGCTCAATATATCCGGTATGTCCAACATATTATCGAAAAGAGTAATGAGCTGATGAAGGAGTCCATTGTGCCAATATTCACAGTCTATTTCAATTGATTTTATGTTTACCTCAGTCGTTGTACGGAGTATTGTTCTTGGATCCTGAGGCAATAAGTCTGGAAATCTTCCGTTTAATATTTGGATTAATTTTTTTAATGAACTTTGACGAATATTATCTTCAATGGCCCATTTTTTTATATTATTGCGAAACAATAAATTTAGATTTGCTTCGTCTTCATCTGATGAACTTTCAGACTCAACAAATTCGCTATAATTGTCCATACTTTGCTCCATTATACCTGATTCTGCCTGTACAGAACCCTCACCGCATGTTACCAACCCAACATTCATATCTTCAGCACAGATATTTGCTATTTCATCATGATCCAACAATTTTGATTCTACGGAACACTCATTGCATGATGGTGATACCAACTTGGAATTTGGCTGTCCGTGCCCTTGTAAAATTATATTTTGTTCCGTTAGTTCACGTTGGGAATAAGCTTTTTTTAATTTTCTTTTTATTCCGCCGGTTCTTTTTTGTTTTTTCCATGGTTTTATATCCATCTTAACTCTTGTTCACTTAACAAATTGGCAAATGATCAAAATTATGACTCCGTTTTGTTATTAGTTGTATCCAATAAATAGACTGATTTTAAGGCTATATTAGTTTCAAAATAATCTATAAGCTGGATAATTGTGTATGCCAACACTATAATAATAACTTTAATCTTCTAAAACACGAAAAACTGTAAAAAGGGAAAAATGTACGCCAATCGCATTTGGCTTTAAAAAGGAGTAAATCTAAACTCTTCTACATGAGATAGAATTGTATTACACTATTATAAAGGGAATTGCTTGGTAAGAGTATCCTAGATTTCCGTTGTACAGCTATTATCAAGCTTAACTTGAAGGCTGAACAACAGAGTAATTTTACACCAATATTCAGGCTATAACAATATTTAATGCTCTTGTACAGAAGTAGGTTATACAAAAGTATAATTTGAGAGCAATATACAGTTATTGTCGTATAAAGTTGCTGAACGCAGTTTTTTACGCCGCGGTCTGTATTTTAGCGTTTTCCAATGCTATTTAAAAGCTAAAGGTAAAAATTTAGGCTCTATACAGCCGTTAATCAGCTATACTGTATACAGTTGTACAGTTATACTTTAGTCCAGTCCTAAACATATTTTTACACTCTTGTACAACATTTTTTAAGCTTATAGCTGGTAATGCGCTGGTAAATATAATATTTTTCCGCTTAAATGTTACTTGGGATGGACATGTATAACAAAGGCAAAATTTTGACGCAGAACAAAAGGTGCACTTCACACTACACTTAAGACTGAATGAACGGTAATCGTATAGATTGCCATTTGCCAATCTATACGTATCATCGATCCATAACCTTAAATACGATAACTTACTTGGCAAATATGGCCCATGGCCAAGGGCCCTTGCTGTTGAGTCGTGCGTGTTGTTATCAAATTTTGATTTAAATTATCAAGAAAAACTGAGATAAATTTTCGTTAAACACTGGGTTTTCTTGTTTTTCACTTTATTTGCATACGTACACTGACGCAATTTGCGGGTAAGTAAATAAATAAATAAAGTGAAAAATAAATTGATTTTTTTCTCACACAGCTGTGCAGTGTTGGTGCAATGTTGCCAACCCCAGAAACAATAGGTGCGTTCGGATAGCCCACCCACTGATAGCAAAATTAACAGACACTTTCACTGCTGAGGTACTTTTGTAAGCTTTTTGCGAATCCTTAAACGCACACGCTAGGCGCGGACAGACGCCATCGCGTCGAGACACCACCAGTGGAGCAACGCGAGTACTTGCTAACACGCACGGTAAGATAACGCGCCAGGCGCGTAAAGTCGCACTGGCCATTACGCCGCCCGACGAGTAGCGCCAGTGCGACTTCTCACGCGCGGCGTGTTTACGCGCCTATTTCTATGCCTGCATCACACGTTTGTGGAAATTATAATATTTTCAGGACAACAATGCATAGTCAATGCTTTAATACCTCATAATATAGTTTAATACTTTAGTAAATTAATATATTATTTTGCCAAAGTATAAATTAAAAATAACTAGATTAAAAATTTGCCAGCATGTTATATTTGATAGAGTAGCATAAAAACTATGTTATTTTCTACATTTTATAGTGTTTTTTTAAAAAAAATCGTCGCACACGCCTCGCACGTTTGCACGCATTGACGTTACTTCTGATAAAACACACACGCGTGTGGGTTGTCGCACCGTCCTATGGAATTCGGTGCAACACGCGTGGCGCGTGTAGCCGCCCCGGGCTGTGAAAATCGAAAACACTGACGTATGTGTTTTCAGCAGTGAAAGTGTTAAAAACGCCAACAACGACCACATTCCATAGACATCTGTATTTAGAAGTCTGTGATCACATTCAGAGTTTCTTGTAGCGACTAACTTCGCTACATGTGGCGCCACCACATGCGCCTCGAGGAAGTAACGTCAGCCAATCACAAGCCGAGGGCTGCATCGCACAAACGAAATTTACAGCGGCGGCCGAACCATATCAAGACCTAAGAATACACTATCGGATAGCTATCCCCGAGCACAACACCTCGCTCGGTGGAGTACTCCTTTGTGAGCGGTTATCCTATCATCATCATCATCATCGTGTGGACGACCTCATAGTCCAAAGTGGTGACCCCGACGTGATGAACACACCTCACGAAGAAGAACACAACATCATCGGCAGACGCATCCTCTCCTTCCATCATCAGCAACTACATCAAGCAGACGCATCACCAGCCAGCACTCCAGCCTCATCATCAGCTCCAACGCAGCCGACTCACCGCGCTACCTGGATCCTGATTCAACCAGGCACACGCTCGGTCCCGACTCACTGTGGATGGCTCAATCCCGACTCACCGTGGATCCTGCCCGGTCTCGACTCACTGTAGACCGCGAGTAACCTGCCTGCACCACTGGCACGTGCTTCAAGACCCGACGCTGCAGCTCATTCAGTACACATCGACTACTCGTCTGGAAGGGGGAGTGATGTAGCGACTAACTTCGCTACATGTGGCGCCACGCCACCACATGCGCCTCGAGGAAGTAACGTCAGCCAATCACAAGCCGAGGGCTGCATCGCACAAACGAAATTTACAGCGGCGGCCGAACCATATCAAGACCTAAGAATACACTATCGGATAGCTATCCCCGAGCACAACACCTCGCTCGGTGGAGTACTCCTTTGTGAGCGGTTATCCTATCATCATCATCATCATCGTGTGGACGACCTCATAGTCCAAATTCTTTTTGAGAATGTGTGAGAGCAAAAGTAAAATTTTTATAACTGTTTTAGTTCACCGTTCAGATAGCTCAAAAACAGTTAAAAATGTCATCGTGAACTGCCACTTTTGACCCACCTGCGGAGGTGGGTTATTTGTGATCGTTTGAGTTTGACGTTTTAAATAGCGTTCGTTTTGGGTAGTGAGCAAAAGTAGCATTATTGGCGAAATGGGCGAAATTTCCAAACCGAACGGTTTACATCAACGCTTATTTTGTTTGCAAATGCTAAAAATGCCATCGAGCCCAAAACGAACGCACCTAATAGAGGAATAAATCACTACGTTATGGTGTAGCTGGCTACATCTACGCCCAACGTCGAAGTTATCGTCACTGGGAGCTAATTCAATGGTAGGAATTGGTTGTTCACGATTTGAACTACTACCTGAAGCTGGGCACACACGATGCGATAATCGCATCAATTCATCAGATCAGTCCAGCGAGGACCTGTAGTTGCATTGCCTGTAGGTTTCAGGAAACAAAATGACACCCCTATTTTATTCGAAAAACATTGATTTAACAAAAAGAAGATGGGCATCAAAGTTGTAGAAAATCAAATTTTAAATGATTTTTAAATGATGATTTTTCATGAAAAATTGAAATAACACAAGTTATTGAAGAAACAAAATGACACCCCCATTTTATTTAAAAAAATATCGATCCTAGAAAAAGTTAGTGGAAATTAAAGTTGTAGGTAATCAAATTTCAAACAACTTTGGCTTCGTCCCAGGCCAAGGTTTCGGCCCCAGGGCCCTATTTTATAAAGCTACAAGTTACAATTCTACAGGCAAATTGACATTAATGACGCAGTCTCGACCAATCACGAATGCGGATTCCGTCAATGTTGCCAGTAATTTACCTGTAGCCTGTAACTTGTAGTTTTATAAAATAGGGCCCTGGTAGTTTATCATGAAAAATTGAAATAACACAAGTTATCGAAGAAACAAAATGGTACACCTATCTAATTTGAAAAATATCGATCCTAAAAAAAGTTGATAGGAATAAAAGTTGTAGGAAGTCAAGTTTCAATCAATTTTTGTTCCGATAACTTCTGATGTAAATTGATATAACACAAGTTATTCAAGAAACAAAATGGTACAACAATCTATTAAAAAAAAAAATTGGTTGCCTGTAAAGTCGGTATACGGGCGAAAGTTTTACGTGACAACGACTTTATGTCTGTCTCTCTCGCTCTTAGGCGGGCTAACCATGCCCGAGTGGAAGGGACCACGAAGCTATACCTATACTTATAGCTTCGTGGAAGGGACGCGTGCCTCTCACTCGCTCTCATTGTGAGCGCATAACGTGAGCGGAGCGTAACGCAGTTTCTTGAAGTGTCACCCGGCAAACCAATTTATAAGACGTTGTCACGTCAAAATATTGATCCTACAAAATGTTAATGGGAATCTTTGTAGAAAATCAAATCTCAACAATTTTTTGTTCCGACAACTTCTGATGAAAATTGAACAACCAATTCCTACCGTTGAATTAATTGAATGAGCTCCTATTGTTGAATATTCGCCGTTGAAATAAAATTGACGTGACGAGGGAAATGGTTTGAAAACAAGTGGTTTAGGAAAAATAAATTCTTATTCTATTTATTCCAATCCACACTAAACTAGCTGTTCTGCGACGGCAAAATATTATAAGCATATTAGATAAAGATAAAACTAGCTATTAAATAAAAGTGAATGTTGTTGTTAATTAAAGATCTCTTTTATATCATCGATCAGCGCGCGAAATTCAAATTCTCTTCAACTAGATATGATCATTTTGATACAGTTTTGTATACAGACTTATCACTATTTCGGTTTTTTGTGCATGTACTACGTCAAAACTGCTTATTGTCATAAAATGAGTCTTCGTATTCACCTGCACTACACACATTCATATCGGGGGGGCGTCACGAGATAAAGATAACTTCGAGTTTTGATTCGGTATTTCTGGTGAGAACAGCTAAAATATGGAACTCTTAGTCAATTAACAATCTGGGAATCTAAACAAGTACCTAGGTAACATCTAGGTACCTAAACATGTTAGAACCTAAACCGCGTCACTGCTTCTGTCAGATCAGACCGGATGTGGTCAAACACAGACCACGGTTCCAAAAAGTGTCAAGTTCACTTGGCGCGTTCAATGCGCGCAGACAAATCACAGAGATGACTAAATGGTCATATCAAGACCAGATATTTTGTTGATGATTATAGGCCGCAGCCGTAGCCATCTGTAGGATGCTTGATAGAAGAGGCTTTCAATTATCTCGTGAATCCATTTTTTTCGTCCAAAAAAAAAACCTCACTACTGTCAATGTCAATTATTTTTGATAATTCAAACTCAAAGTCAAAATTGACCAGTCAAAGCAATTACTATTACATTCTCTTTGAAAGCAATTAAAAATAAAATGAGAAAGTAAGGTTATGAAGAGTTAAAACCTAATTTTGAGATACAACTGGTACGTAATAATTTATTCTGCTATTCATAAGTATTTGTTAATTCTGCTCCAGCCTTGAAAATGTTTTAATTTTTTTAAATTACACAATTTCAATAGTTCAGCCGGTTCAGGAGGAATCAATCAGAAAGAAACAAAATGGCGCTACGAATACTGTGAACAACAAACATCGCAACGTTCTCATAAAAATCTGACACGCTCGCTCTGACTGATTATTTTTAAGTAGAGATTAGTCTTTGTTCTGGTAAAGTGTGCATTAACCTCGTGTTCCACATTAACATATGTTTAGTGAGATATGAAGGAAGTGATATTAGCTATTATAACCTTCGTATGTAGCGTATTTTTAGTATTTATCTTTGTGTTATTTTGTAAGTAGCCCAATTTGTTACATCTTTTAGTTGATACCTTTGCTTGTAGTCCTGCAATTACGGTCAGTGTTGTTGTTTAATAACTGTTTGTTTTTTGTAGGTTGGTACATAGTGTGGAAGTGTTGTCTTTCGAAGTTCCGATTTGTACGGGAGCTTCTGGGTGGTATGTCAGATACGTCCCCGACGTCAGAGGTCAGACAACCAGGCAAAACTAGAAAACTTAGGAGGGATTAAGAAAACCAGGTAAAAATTGCATGCAAAACAAAGGATTTTTCATTTTTATACTTATGTTAATTAGCTGATGACTGTATAGCTGTTCTAAAGACGCATGTAGTATTTTTGTACACTAATGAGCCTTGGCTAGTCTGCAGTCCCACCTAATTGTTATGCTAAATGTTGAACTTTGTTTTGTTGCCAACGTCACAGTAGAACAAAAAATAGTAAATAATACAAAGACACAATAGTATTACTGCAGTTACTCTTTTCATGTGTTATTTTTGTAACCTACTAAGCCTTGCCTAAATGTGCATTCAGACTTTAAATTTTCAAGCTAAATATTGAAACATTCTTATGATTATTTTCGTAGTGATAAGTTTGCAAATAATTAAAGTATATTATTTTCTTAAAATGTAAAATTAAGCATGCTCCATCCAAAACCACATATCAATGAAATGCGAACATATATTTATAATGTAAAAAATGTATCATGCAGTTAAATTCTACTACAGTGGAGTCATTTTAATAGGTAGCATTTGACAGTTCATTTATGCAAAGAAAAATATAAACATACATATATATATATTTATAATTCCTTATAGAATTTGTATTAATTCTTCAGCCCTTGTCATGACACACGCTTACACATATTCATCGATATCACAAACTGAACTAAGTAGGTACAACACTGATGGAAAATTCCAGAAGTCGGTACTCGCTTGTGACATCAGAGGCGGTCGTCTATATCCGATGGTGGCGCTATACGTACTGACAACATTGGTTTAGGCTAGGGATGGAAACAATCAACACAGTTGCTGACATTTCAATGATTTAGTTATTTTTTTAATTAAATAATCGAAATTCACATGAATGACTGTAAAAATATTATGTTGTACAAACAATTACTTTGTTTTCTGGTAAATTAGTCAGTATAAAGAAAAATATTTCAATCTACGTTTATTTTCTTATCAATGACTCTTTGCATTATGTCTCATCCCTACTGTCGGATTTATCCGTCGCGGGCGCTGGACATCAATACAATGTAGGAACGAAAAAAGAGGAACAAACCAGTAAATACACTTTCAGATTTATAAATTTAGTAATCATAGCATAGTTCAAGTTGGCTTTTAATAAACACATTAATTCAGTCAGTGATTCAAGTACTAATTAGCTCTTTGTTTGTTTTCCATTCATTTGCCTTAGAATATACATATACATTATCTTACAAAACCACAATCTGGTTTATTCCTAGACATTATAGATAACACTATTAGATAACTACATCACAAATACTAATATCAAAACACTACATTTACTAGTGTTTCGAACTATTATCCATTATTTACATTTCTCATTTTACGACTAGCATAATTATAATTTCTTTGACATTGCAAATTACCAGAGTCAATTTCTAGTTCTATCAAGTACTTTATTTTATTCTAGCTGACCTGGCGAACTTCGTTTCACGCAATGTCGTTATAAATTATAGCCTATGTGTTATTCTGATGTATAAGCATTACTATTGCAAAGTTTCATCTCAATCCATTTAGTAGTTTTTGCACAAAAGAGGAACAAACATCCATACACACAAACTTTCGCGTTTATAATATTAGTAGGATTATTTTAGTTATTTTGAATGTTCAAAGATAAAAGACAAATAAATGTACGCAACATAGTATTTTATACAGAAAATAAAATACTATTTTCAAAGTTTTTATAAATCCATGTCCATCCATTAAATGAAAATAGTAAGTTCCACAGAATCTCGCAAGCATATCCATATTATTGATATCACAATAATGCAAGTACATAAAATTGAACTAGCTATTCCAACCCCTATTATAATGCATCAATTTCATTTTTTCAGACAAAATGAACATTCGCTGTGCTCGCCCGAGTGATTTGATGAACATGCAGCACTGCAATCTGCTCTGTCTGCCCGAGAACTATCAGATGAAATACTACTTCTACCACGGTCTCTCCTGGCCCCAGCTCAGCTATGTAGCTGAAGACGAAAAAGGGCACATAGTTGGTAAGGAATAAAATTTCAATAAATCAGAAAATCATTTAATGTAAGTTCCATCCATCAGCTGTAGAACGTCCACTGCTGGACATAGGCCTCCTCTATAGATTTCCAACGAGGCCAGTTAGAAGCAGCCTGCATCTAGCGCATTCCAGTGGGCTTAATTATATTCTTAGTCCACCTGGTAATGTACAGCTCGCGCCAAATAACAAAAGATACTATTTACTACAGGTAAGGCGTGTTCACTGTTTGGTCGCTATTGTGCATTGATACAATGTGTTTCTCACGCCACAAAAGTAAAACCATCGCGAATTTAAGGTGACAAATACTCTTTATCAAAATACTCTGGTGTTGATAAAAAGAATCTGGGTCATTCTTAGTCTGGTTAGTTGTCTTTGTGTGTGTATACTAGACATAGGGTCCCACATGAGTGTAGTACTAACGACCCGCCCCGGCTTCGCATAGGTGTATCCTTACATAGTATAAAATAAAGTCGCTATTTTCGTTTGTTTGTTTGTTTGTTTGTCTGTATGCATCTTTAAAACTACGCAACGGATTTTGTTGCGGTTTTTTTTAATGGATAGAGTAATTCAAGAGGAAGGTTTATACAGGGTGATGGGGAGAGGGGTGCAAAGCTGAAAGGCGACGCTAGCATAGATCATTTAGACCCTTTTGAGCCATGGTTGTCTAAGACGAAGTGGGACTATTTTTTTGTAATCAATTTTTTATGATTTTTGGCTAAAATCCCCGAAATTTTACCGTTAATTGCTAATGGTGGCCATGTTGAATAATAAGTGATTTTTTTACATGTTATTTAATTAAAACAATCTGTAAGCAATCTAACAAAACATGTACTGAGCTTGTGTGTCATCAGATATTTTTTTTACAGTCACTTGAAGTTCCCAAAAATTTTCAAAGATTAAGAAAACTGTTTTATGACGGCGTTTAAAAAAATAATTAATAAAGCTTTTTTAGTTCAAACCTTTTTGAAAACATGCTTAGTTATTGTTCTTTCTTTTGAGATATCATTTACGCCGATATCTCAAAAATTACTAAAATTAAAACGTAAAAACCAAATTGAGGAAGAAAATTTAAATTTTAATGTGGACTAATTAAAACAACATTTGATTTGAAATAATTTATTTTTCATGTTCAAAATGACTACCGCGATTTCTAACACAAGCACGAGCCCGTCTTCTCACTTCTGTTGTTGTGGTTTTTAACATCATCTCCAGTTTCATGGTTTCAAAAGCTGAATTGATCCTCTCTATCAGTTCGTCTTTTGTATTGATTTCTACGCTCGTATACACTAGCTCCTTGGCACGACCCCACACGTAGAAATCCAACGGGGTCAGGTCTGGTGAACGAGCGGGCCAAGGGATGGGCCCACCTCTTCCGATCCAGCTATCAAGGAAGCAATGATCTAAGCATTCCCGTACATTTAATGTCCAATGCGCTGGACAGCCGTCTTGCTGAAAGATAATTTCGCGCTCCGATTCGAATATCGGGGCACCGGATTCCTCTAAAAGCACAGGTAGATCGTCAAGTAGAAATTCCAAATAATTATCGCCATTTAAAGTGTCTGGTAAGAAGTGGGGGCCAATCAACGTACTGCCAATTACTCCGGCCCACACATTGACAGAGAATTTCCTCTGGAACGACACCTGCTTTTTCCAGTGGGGGTTGTTGCCCTTGTCGGCCCATTGATGGAGGTTGTGAAAGTTAGTTATGCCTTCCCTAGAAAATTTGCTTTCATCCGTCCACAAGATTGACTTCAGGAACCACTCATCTTCAATGTCTCTGTTGAGGAGGTAACGGCAAAATTGAATCCTTCTGATGGGATCTTGCTCTTCCAGACCTTGCACACCCGTGCCATGGAACGGATATTTATCATTCTGGTGCATTGTACTCCACACCTTCCATTGTGAAATATTAAGATTTCGAGCTACTGCTCTGGTGCTGGTATGGGGATCCGCTTCAAATGCTGCTATGATGTCTTCCTCGACGTTAGGAGTGTGTCTGCCTGGGTTGACTCCAGGTTCCACGCGGTGTATCCCAACTTCAGCAAGCCGACGAAATGTGTTGTAAAACACTCGAACATTCGGTACCCTGCGATTCGGATAGCGCTCTTGGTACATTCGCCGCGCCAAAGATCCATTGCCGTCTGCTCTACCATACATGAAGACGATATCCGCATATTCCGCATTGGAAAAAGTAGCCATAGTCACTACACAATTTAAAAATGCCGTAGGAGCGCACTAAATGTCAACTCTTCAAACAACTACAAAATCAACACGTGCAGGAGCGCAAAGCTAGGGCTAAGGCTACGACTGGACACGGTAAAACAAAAATAACCAATACTAATTCAACACGTGCAGGAGCGCTTAGGGCTACAACTGGATACGGTGAATTATGAATGAACGCGATGAAAATTACGTCTAGTCACAAGGGCAGTTGTTACTTGACTAAAAGATGTGACGATGACGAGTCCTTTGAAGTAGTTACTGATCCTAAATAGAGATACACTATTTTATTGCCATAAAGTCAATTTTGCTGTAAAATAAACCCTAATTTATGGCCCATTCTTTTACTGGGCGCAATACCTGGAAAGGGCAAGTTTATTGCCGCCGCGCGCGGTGGCCTTTGTTTGGAATCCTCCTGGTTCCTGCACGTGCAATGAATCATTCTTAGAATTGAACTCGGTTATCAATTCGAACACAAAACAGTTTTTTTGAAGCAAAATGTTGTTTCTTTGATCTGCCTAAAAATTTAAATTTTCTGCCTCAATTTGGTTTTTACGTTTTAATTTTAGTAATTTTTGAGATATCGGCGTAAATGATATCTCAAAAGAAAGAACAATAACTAAGCATGTTTTCAAAAAGGTTTGAACTAAAAAAGCTTTATTAATTATTTTTTTAAACGCCGTCATAAAACAGTTTTCTTAATCTTTGAAAATTTTTGGGAACTTCAAGTGACTGTAAAAATAATATCTGATGACACACAAGCTCAGTACATGTTTTGTTAGATTGCTTACAGATTGTTTTAATTAAATAACATGTAAAAAAATCACTTATTATTCAAACTGGCCACCATTAGCAATTAACGGTAAAATTTCGGGGATTTTAGCCAAAAATCATAAAAAATTGTTTAAAAAAAAAATAGTCCCACTTCGTCTTAGACAACCATGGCTCAAAGGGGTCTAAATGATCTATGCTAGCGTCGCCTTTCAGCTTTGCACCCCTCTCCCCATCACCCTGTATGTATAAAAATTCCCGAAATTCCCACGGGAACGGGCACGTACAACGCGGGTAAAACCGCGGGGCGCTGCTAGTTGTACATATAAACCTTCCTTTTAAATCACTCTATCTATTAAAAAAACCGCATCAAAATCCGTTGTGTAGTTTTAAAGATATAAGCATACATAGGGACAGACAGACAGCGCGAAGCGACTTTGTTTTATACTATGTAGTGATGGTATGATGACCTATATGTACCGGTTGTGGCCACTGCCCCGATTTTGGCCATTTGATGTCAAAATTATTGCATAAATACATAGATTTTAAATATAATGAGAAGGGAGGATAGTCATGTCACAAAAAGAACTCTAAATATGACGGTAAATGGCAAAACCGGGAGGGGAAGACCAAAAAAAGTGTGGATGAATTGTGTGAAAGATGACATGCGAAAGAAAGCAGTTGATGATGAGATGACGAATGATAGAGTGAAGTGATTTTAAACTGTTACCACCATATTGACAGTGGCTATCAAAGTTTGAAACTTTAAAAATATTATTTTGACATTGCAATTGTCTACACAATTATTAAAATTTCAAGTGGTCAGAAATAAATAACATTAAAGATGGCCACAACCGGTACATCTACCCTATGCCAATATTGTGAGCTAAAAAATATAATTTCTTTTTTCTCAGGCTATGTTCTGGCAAAAATGGAAGAAGATGGAGAAGATAATCGACATGGTCACATCACCTCTCTTGCTGTGAAGCGCTCCCACAGGAGGCTTGGTTTAGCTCAAAAACTTATGAACCAAGCATCTCTGGCTATGGTGGAATGTTTCCAGGTATGCATTTACTTATTAATACTAGAATAATAACTGTAATTATCTTATTCTTAGAATAAGACCATCAGTTTTTACAAACTTATGTATGGATTTTTACTCCACTGATTTTTGGTGATGGAAAACATAATGAGAAGACTTTGGAAGAAGAAATTCATTAGCTGATGTAAATGCACTGACACTAGGCCAGTATGATGGATGGATATGGCCTAATCGCCCTCTCGACCTATATTGAAGGAAAAAAAAACAGTGGTTTATCAAAAAGGCTAATAATACAATCATCAAATCATTCAATCATGCCATGTAAAATGAGGACTTATGAAGACAAATATTTTCCATCAAATATAATAAAACTGTTTTGATGGAAAAGTATATTTGATAGATTTTTTTATTCTAATAGAGCTACTAGACTGAAAACTTCTATTAGTTATTAGATATCTATAATACTCATATCTGTATTTAAGTTATTAGATTCCTGGAATCAGTTGCATGTTACATTTCTATGTTAATCTTAAGATAGATTATTTTATTTGAGATCTGTGTACTACAGTTTAGGATCTTTATTTCCAGGCCAAGTATGTATCACTGCATGTCAGAAAAAGTAACAGAGCAGCGCTCAACCTGTACACTAACTCACTAGGGTTCATTATTCTGGAAATTGAACCCAAGTACTATGCAGATGGAGAAGATGCATACTCCATGATGCGAGACCTCAGCAGCTTTGCAGAGACCAAAACAGAACCTGAGAACTTGGAAATCAAATCAGAATCTGCTATAATATCACAGTGCTAAGACACTAGTTTTTAATGTAAATAAAGCATTTTAATTTTGTGTCATAGTGTTTTTATTCTAAAATATGACCATATAAAAATATTTTTTTTGGATCAAAAGGAGCTGTTCAAGTACCTATTACATAAGCAGATTTATTACAATAAGTTTAGCAGATTTATTATTTAAGACCCCCCTCCCCCCTTGTCAGCAAAAGTAAGCAAAAGCTCCTGAACAACAGATTTATTTCTAGAAATAAGAAAATAGATTTAGGGTAGAGGACTTCAAGACATAAGCGTAAAGAAATAACAATTGCTGACGTAATCACCATATAGACCCCCCATGTCATAGAGACCCCTCCATGTCATCAAAAATAACCCTGCACCCCTATAATGCTTCTGTAATAGTTGAACGGCCCCATTGAGTGGGCATGTTTGAGTTAATAGCTTGAAATACTACATAGGTACACATACAAGAGCCTTAAAATATAAATTCAGTTTAATAGCACCTGATTTAGGACAATCTTGGTTTGATTATTTATTCAGGTATTTAACATCTTAATTTTGAAGTTTTATATAATATAAAAATATTAAAAACTAGGGTGCTGCCGGCAGTGGGGCAGGGCCCAAGGTACCGGTGATTATTTATTTTAGCAGTTATGATGATAACACTGCAGTGCAAAGATCTGATTATAGTGATTGAAATATCAACTTTCTTTGGGTACATTTCCTATTTATAAAGCATTGAGTGTGTCATCAATGATTCCAATTTATTCTTACACTAAATGAAATCTGTCATTCCAAGGATTTGATTTTTACATAGATTCAGCAAAAAATCGGCCAAGTGCAAGTTGGACTCACGCATGAAGGGTTCCGTAGCGTGTTGGAGCCCCCTTACTCTTACCATTATTGGTGGTAAATATTTTTTACCCTTAAATATTTATTTTATTCAGTTTTTAGTTGTTATAGCGGCAACAGATATACATCATCTGTGAAAATTTCAGCTGTCTAGCTATCACGGTTCATGAGATACAGCCTGGAGACAGACAGACGGACATCAGAGTCTTAGTAATAGGGTCCCATTTTTACCCTTTGGGTATGGAACCCTAAAAAAGAAACTAAAAATTGGACATCATTATTTTATTACTAAAACCTTATACTAAAATATATCTAATCTTCATTGTCATCATCACATTCATAAAGATGGTTTAATTTTAAATCAGCTTTTTTTTCAGTATTACCAGTGTTTATAGCTTCTTTTCGTGCAGGTTTCCTCTCTTTCTTCTTAGACATACCTACTACATACTCTGGCATCACAACCTTTCTGCCTTTGAACACCACTTTCTCATCAGGTGGTGGAGAAGCTTTCTTTACTGTAGAAGAGACTTGGAATGTTGGTTTTTTAAATACAAACTCGTCAGAGTCATGATCCATTTCAGTCTGAGCTGCTTCTTGTTCTTCCAATCTCTTAATCAAAGCAAATGCTGTGGCTGTGTTTGTAGCCTCCGACATTTGGTCTGGAGTGACATCTGCCAGTGAATAATATACATATTTCTCGGGGTTTTTTATGTGGTTAGGTATTGTCTTTGCGCGTAAACATTCACGAAGTTTGGCTTCTGGCCTTTTGAATATGCTCTCCTTACCCCTGAACTGTTTCATTTCACGTTTTAATTTTCGGTACATTTGTCGGTCCATTTCGCCATGATTTGGGGACTCTACTGCCTTGTTCGATTTAGAAAAACTGTACTGATCTTCAGCTTCTTTAAGCTGGTTGAAGAGGCTCTTTTGCCTTTCTTGGAACGATGACATGATCGCGTTTCTGTGAGAGAATCTACAAGGTATTAAACAATTCATGTTAGTTCACATTTATTAGTTTGAATTCATTACTTACATTCTATTGGCACGTAAGCGGCCAGAATTTTCCTTATTTTTAATTAATTACAATCACATTAATTCCGTAATTCACAAAGAAAAGAAAAATCAGAAAAATGCAATGTGATTTTGACATTTTTGTGTTTTTTGACATCGAAAATCGAAATTGGCTAGACAATGACATTTCAAAAGTTTTTCAACTTCAACTTTCAAAAGTCAAAGTCGGTCTGACTTTGACTTTTGCATACTAATAGTGACAGTTTAAAACATCACAAGCATTACTTTTTTTTCATTTGTCAGTAAAGTATTTTGGCATCGTACACTGTGTCACAATATTTATACAGAGTGAAAGTTTAAAAAAACCTACGTTCAACGAACCCATTGCAAGTAGGTATATAGATATACCTTCTATCCACACGTACCTAAGTGCCTTGACTTCTACGCAATGCATTCATAATAGATTTTTCGTTACAAATTATGCAAAAGGTAGCTACTGGTGTATAGCTACATGTCACATGGCCCTGTGCTACATGTACAATGAGTTCAGTCCCTACATGTTCCAAACAAAAAAAAATTGGTTGCCTGTAAAGTCGGTATACGGGCGAAAGCTTTACGTGACAACGACTTTGAGACGAATGAGACGAATGCGACGAAGCGAGTGAGAGGCACTTACGTGCCTCTCACTCGCTCTCATTCGTCATTGTGAGCGCATGAAGTGTGAGCGGAGCGTAAGTTTCTTGAAGTGTCACCCGGCAAACCAATTTATAAGACGTTGTCACGTCAAAAAGTATGGTATGTACCTACCTATGTACAATAACCATAAATCTAATCATGCAATATGTACATATGTCAATATACAATTGTACAATACTTTTGCTGTTGCTGAAAATACATAAATAATTAAATACCTACCTACAGCCAGCGAAATTAGTTCAATGCTTACAGGACGTGAAGTGGGAAAGTCATGAAAAGCTTAGATTAGATACCTAGGCGCCTAACTGTTTAACGTACTTACCATGTTTAATGAATAAACGGATTAACAAGTCTCTACCTACACCCGGCAGAATAACCTTTCCGTTGTTTACTAAAGCCTTATGGTAATTATGTAGCAAATTGCTTGTTTGAGATAATAGGATTTGTATTGGCCGAGGGTTGGATAAAGGAGATTACGGTTAAATTCTTAACTGGGCTAATCTTTTCAAATATTTATCTGATTGTGAGCTCCTGGGTCTTATTTATTTGGCAGCATACTATATACACTTACATTACCTACAATTAGGCCTATCTCTATTGAAGGCCTGCCGGGTGATACTGTATGAAAACGAGCGTGTAACGCGCTGTAAGTATGTTTTGTTTATAAGAAATTCTGAAAAACATGTGTTTTTCAAATAACTGAGATTCAGTTTACAATTCATATTAACGTAATTTACCATTTAATAAACATTTCTGCGAACTAAATTCTCGGAAATAAATAAAAAAACTTTATGCGTTACGCTACTTTTTGTCGATAGTGAATCAGGCCCCAGCACGGCTAACATACGCACCACGTGATAATTTTATCGACGGGTCAAAACGAGACAAAGTTATGGTGAGGTATGTAAATATAAAACATTTGTCTCATTTTCACGTGGTATTATATATAATTATATAATTATGTTGTGGTGCTTATACTTTCCTTATAGGGCTACTTACCTTCGGTACCTACTAAGTACTATGCTTCGCTTTCGTTCAGATTCATCGAGAACTTCCACTGTCTGACATATTCGTCGTTCGTCGAACCTCGACATAATGTATTGGATTAGCTGTTTTTTTGGAGACTTCTGAGTTGGCCCCATGGTAAAAAAAGTTGGTCATAGCGACAAACGCAACTAGTCACATCCTAGAGTATCTTCTATGTTCCCAAAATTGGTTTCCTATTCCTACTCATTTCGTGCTTATCATCTTATTAACTGACTGGTGAAAATGCAAACAGTGAGTGTACCTAAGTACTAAGTAGGTAACTCCGAAAGTATCGTTTCGTATAGATAGAATCAAACTTATTAGCCTCTGTGAAGTTACCCACAACCTGCGCAGTTCCGCATGTAAATTTCTGATGTTGCAATAAATGATTTGAGTTTGAACCCCATCTTACACCCCCGCCCGACCTAAAACTTTTCTACTGTGTAACGACTTTACTTTAAATTGTATTGTATTTTACGTAAATTCCCTCCTGCTTAGATTCCGTTCGCGTACCTTTTTCAAATGCTAAAAAGTACAAGAACTGACTTTATCAAACAAAGAAACCTCGAGCATTGCTCTCTCCATAGCTCGTTGTTCTACTTTGAGTGTACTAGTCCTACGCCCTTCAAAGAATTATTTATTTAACTAACCACAGTTTACGTGCTCAATTAGAATCATCCCTTCCTATCGGAAGTGGCCTCGAGCGATGGTGAAGGCACGGAAGCCGGAATAGCTCGCGGCCACTATATCTGTACCACGTTGAATCGTACCTTTCTATTACAGAGTTAATGAGCTTCTACATTACGATTTAATATGACCAACTTATCTATATAGGAGGTCAAATAAAAGAACTAAAGCTTCGAATTGAACGGTGACAGGTTTGTTAGGAAAGAGCGATGGTAGTGCTCCCACTGGGGCGAAGAAGCTTAAGAATGTTTCTACATTAGAATAAACTTATACGTGGTCAGATAAAAGAACTAAAGTTTCAAATGGACTCTGACTGTTTTCTTAAAAAAGTTCGATGGTAGTGCTACTGTAACTAGTGCCAAGGGCCTAAGCTGCTAAGAATGAGTTGACCATATCCAACAGTGTTGCTATTGAGATTGTTGATGACTCAGAGTACTAAATACTACTTCTTACATTGACTGTGGCTACGAGAGCACGCGCCAAGTCAACACGTTGATATAAAGTATGATATTTATATGCTACTCTACTATTTAGTACAATTTAACGATTTAAGTAGGCACATACCGACTTAGTTATAAGCGTGTGTAGGCAGGTAGCTCATGCATAAGATTATTACGAATGAGAGTGATAATTTAATGTCGAGGGCGGTCCAGCGACAATTTGGTATACCTACGAGTAGGCGACAAAATAATTATGATTTGAAGAGAGTTTTAAAACGTTCCGCCCTATTTGCGAAGATGTGTTTCTCTTTTTCTATTTTTTTTTACAGACTATTTGGAATAAAAGTATGAAACGTGTTTTCTAAAATGATGTGAATATGTATTGCATTGTAAGAACTAGATATGGCCATCATCATTAAGTTGATTTTTTTAAAATTGATTTTACATTTCAACATAGTTGCAGGGAAGTACTGCAGTTACCAATCTAAATTCCACTACTGCCTTCTTCTTTTGACCGGTTTTTTACTGCGGCTAATTTCAATATAGAATTACGATAGCATTGCTGCATTGGCGCCGCCGCTAGAATTATTTTCATTGAGTACACCTGCATTACACATAACCAATAATAAACATAAAACTATACAAAATGTACCTATATACCTATAGTACTCTGATAAATGTAAATCAAACTAGGTAAGTGCTATAACAATTTACTAGGCAGGTAAGGTACTAAAACCCCCGACGCAAAAGAGGGGTGTTATAAGTTTGACGTGTCTGTTTGTGTGTCTGTCTGTCTGTGGCATCAAAGCGCCCGAACCACTGAACCGATTTCAGTTTAGTTTTTTTTGGATGAAAGGAGACTTAATCAAAAGTGTTCTTAGCTATGTTTTATAAAAATCGATTGAGCCGTTTAAGAGTTATGGTGGGTTAAAGTGGGGATGGAAGAACCAAAATTCTACAAATGTGCCCAAAATGGTTGTCAATGTGTCGGGGGTTTTTTAAATTTTTAATTTATATTAGTTATAATATGATAGGTACTATGCCAGACAGGAATCTTCAAAAATCGCGTTAAAATCGGCATACATAGTCGGGTATAAAACGTTTTTTTTATATTCTGTTGGTTCTTTTTATGGTTCCGTACCCAAAGGGTAAAAACGGGACCCTATTACTAAGACCCCGATGTCCATCTGTCCGTCTGTCTGTCACCAGGCTGTATCTCATGAACCGTAATGTATTTCTATTGCCGCTATAACGACAAATACTAAAAATAAAACAAAATAAGTAAGTATTTAAGATTGGCTCCCATACGACAAACGTGATTTTTAAGAGATTTTTTGCTCGCTATTAATAATAGCAAGAGGAATTGTTCTAAAGGAGCTCCAACACGGTACGCAACTCTTCATGTGTGAGTTCGACTCGTACTCGTACTTTTTTCCTTTCCGATTTTTATTTCTTGACACTGCCCTGCCTGATCCCATGATTTAGCTGATAAATGTACCTACTTAAGTTTGCATAGGTAGGTCAATAGGTACCTATGTTAAATGTAATGTGATAATAAGAAAAAATGCCAGGTCGATGGTTAAATTAGGTATTTTATAGACATTTGTTTGTTTCAGTAATCATTTTATTGTAATTAGCTAACAGCTACAGCTCCCAACTTAAATTACAATATGTACCTACTTTCATAAAACTTTGCGTGACTTGTCGCGTTTACTTCAAAACGACCCCTTTTATAAAACTTTCGAAAGGGAGCTACTGTTGAGTTGCTCTTTTGAAAATTTTGAACGGGAATTGTGAGCTTTTCCTTTTATTTTCATGGCAGAAAAAATGTTTCATCACGTTGACGAAAACGCCATAGAAGCTGTAAAAATTAAACTTTGCAGCACAAGATGAAGTTGCAAAATTCTATTTCCAGTTTTTCTGGGGAACTTAATAACAAAATTATTATTTGATATTCAAAAAAATATTTAAGTTGCATATATTTTATTCAATTATTTTTGGTTTTTATTTGAAAAAGTTACATTACCAAATACATCACATTAAAATAATTAATTCATATCAAAAAGAGGTCCTGTTATCATTATTATCGGCCATAGGACGTCCACTGCTCGATCTGCCTACTCGTACCTTATGGATTTCAAATAGGACCGGTTAGAACCAGATTGCATTCAGCGTGTTCCCGCAGTCTTGATTAGGTACAGATCATCGGTCCAACCTGTCGGTGGATGTCCTACATTGTACCGAAGATGGAGTATGTAAACCTAGAAGATAGGTACCTATTCACTCTTGACTTGAAGATATCCAAATTGTAATTGTCAGGAAACAATGACGGAGGCAGGGCATTCCAATCCCTGGCGGTCCGTGTTCATTATGAAGGAAGAAGCGAATCGCTTAGTACGAGCAGGTGGTACGTCGACTATGTAGGGATGGTATTTTTGCGACTTCTGGCTTGTTCTGTTGTGAAAAGGAGATGAAGGAATCAGGTCGTGGAGTTCGAGCACACACTCGCCGAAATGGAGGTTATTGAAAATTGCCAAACACGCTACTTTACGCCTGTGTTCCAGACTTTTCAGCTTGGAAGCGTCAATTAAGCTTACTATCCCCGATTATTCGCACGGCACGACGTTCAATCGAATCTAAAGCTTCAAGCTGGTATTTAGCTGATCCATTAAAAATGTGGCTACAGTAGGTACTCCAAACACGATCTGACTTGAGCTTAGTATAAGTTAAGAAGCTGTCCCGGAGTGAAATACCTTTTCACCTTATTGAGGATGCCAAGCTTTTTCCCAGCTAATTTAGCTTTAGACTCCAGATAAGTAAAGTTCAACTTGGGGGAGAGAGTAGGTAGGGAAGTTACCCAAAAGCTCTAAGCGGTCTGACATCTCCACAGTTCATCTCCACGTTCTACGATGTCTACGAACTATGTGCCCTGCACACTGCCACGTAGAGCTTTTTTGCCTATTAAAAAGCACCTTGCAGGATGACCCCTCAAGGTTGGCACGTGCAATCCTAGAATGTAAGCGACGGAATGTCATTAATAAACCTACCAATACTAAAAGCTTATTGCTAACATTCCAATATACCTGCCTACCTTACATTCTTGGAAAAATAACACGTACAGAAAAACACACCCAAATGAAAATTTCTCCATTTCTAGGAATGAGTCCTAATTATCAGCATATCACCCGAAAGATGTCGACTATGTCCATAGACCTCCAAATATAGATTTTCAATAAGCCCACTTGGAATCTCGGAATGAGTCATCTTTATCAAAGCAGCAGCCGTAAGATGTCCACTGCTGGACATATGCTTTCTCATGGAGTGGTCGGAAGCAGCCTGCCTCCATTCCAGCGTCTTACTGTGGTCTTGATTAAAGACCGCAGTAAAAGCATTTTTAACAAACGGTATTTTTGTGTAGGTACTGTGAAGATCAGCACATACTTATTTTACTAAGCAAATCAAACTATCAGATTTGTAAAAATATGTGAATGAAATAACAGAAAGAACATTAATGAAACTCTTATCTCTTTCTGGCTGGAATTGCGAAGATTTTTGTTGTTTTTCCTGCCGTGAGCCCTTTGCCCTTGGACCTCCCAGCAAAAAAACCTGGATCCGCCCTTGCAGTATACATTATCTTCTCTAGTAGATTCCTGTTTCGCAGGGGCCAGAACATAATCGTTTGCCAGCATTAGTTAAGTACCTAGCAGTATCTACTTAGATTACACACGTCACTTTTGTTGTAAGATGTTTCTTCTTAAATTGTTTAGGTGTTATCCAACGTACAAGGTGTACGTTGTGTAAGTATTCTTCAAAGTTATACTATAGCTTCAATAAGTAAGTGTATTACAAACGCTTGCATTCTCTTAAAAAATAAAGGAAAACAGTAAAACTACATTTTATTAACTATGAAATGGTCGCACAGTCACGACACTACGACGATGGTATAGTAGATCGTGACAATCATGGATAATTAAAAAAATAAAGTGGACTAAATACCACTTTATTATATAGGTACGCTACATACATTATCATCTTCAAATTTAGCAACAGTTTTTAATTCTAACACAACTAAGTTTGTACTAAAACTAACTTAAAAAACATATTATTATCTGCACATGTAGAGTATGACAAAAATAAAGTCTTTATAACGAAATCTGAACGAAATTAGCCGAAGACAGGCAAAATTGAGAGGAGGCCTATACCCAGCAGTTAGTCGATACAGGCTGATGATGGTGGTGATGAACAAAATATCTCTTTTCTTCGTTATAAAGAGTTTAAATTACACTGTACGACTTTCATTATAAAGCGTTAGCTAAGATGGCGTTAGCTAAATTTTTTTTTTTTTTATATTTTGGGGACATCTCACACACCGCCTCTGACCCCAAACTAAGCATAACTTGTGATATGGCTGCCAGAGACTGATATACTACATATACTTATTTTTAAATACATAATTATATAAATAGTAACTAAATAACACCCAGACACAGAGCAAACACTTATGTTCATCACATAAATATTTGCCCTGGGTGGGGATCGAACCCACGCCTCTCTGACCCAGAAGTTAGGATCACTAACCACTGAGCCACCGAGGCAGTCAAAAGCAACGCGTAAGTTATACCATTTATTAACAAAAGAACGGTTTGATTCATTTTTAGGGTTCCGTACCTAAAACAATAAAAACGGGTCCCTATTACCTACTAAGACTCCGCTGTCCGTCCGTCTGTATGTTACCAGGCTGTATCTCATGAACCGTTATTACAATCTGTGATCTGTTGGATTTTTCTGCGTCAACACAGCAAAATCTCTGAGCATCTATTGAAACATCGGACATAAATTGCGCAAATGGAGGTAATAGGAAAAAAAATGAGGTGGCATCACAAATAAATAATTTAATTAGGCCGTTAGAAGTTTACCGCGACATCTTATCGTATCGTCACCTCCGTCAATCCGTTATAAGCTATGGTTCTAGGTATTCTGCGGATATGACGCATACACATTAATGACGTTAATAATCTTTGATATCCATGTAAGGAGAATATAATTAGATGAAAATATGTAACTAAAAATAAATATGATTCTTCTTTCAAAATTACACTTCATTAGTTCTTGTGATTTTAATGACGTAATTTTTTTTTCTCTGTTATAACCGTGCGATACCATTTTTGACGATATGAAATTTTAAAGCAATTGTGAGGCGCCAAGTTGTCCATACAAAAACAATAAGCTACTCTACCTCTAAATATTATCCGATAAAAAGTTATATTTTTACGCAAAACTCTGGCTGAAAGGTATACAAATTAAAAACTTTTCTGAAATAAATATGACGTACGAGCACTACGACATAAAATGGGTCATTTTCGAGCAGGTGGTATGAAACACAATCTCGAGGGCTATGGCAGGTCAATAATGTTGTATGAAACTCCGTAGGGGTTAAAGGGATTTAAATTTGGAACGTCTAATTCGTATGAAAATTTCTCAACTTAGAACATTTAAAGACATCGTAAAGAGGTTTCATTTTGCAAAATCGAATATAACCTCTTCACATTGTTAGGCAACTAGCATTGTAAGGAGGTTCTACTCGACTTCACAGATTATAACCCCTTTGGTGCCCGTATCAGTTCGATTTTACAGAATAAAACCTCTTTGCAATGCCCGTGCTAGGCCATGATAATCGAGCTGGCCATGGTCTTCTTTTTTTCATGTAGTACTATTTACGTACATTCTCTATTTTATTATAAATTGTGTGCGATTCTATGAAAATTCGTAGTACTAATTTGTTTTCATTTATTGTGAACAACACCGAGTTGCCTAATGAGTATCTACACTTAATTTTTCACATGTAATTTATGACGTAAGTATTACTCATATTCTTAGGGCTATATTTTCTCGCAGGATGTATGAACAGTAGAGTATGGACATCTAGAACAAAGTCTTGGGCGACTTGAACCCCTCGCTTCACGCAGAACTCTAAATAATTCCCTCCCTTCGCTCGGGAATTAACTTAAAACACCCTCGCTGCGCTCGGGAGTTAACTATAGAGTCCCTCGCTACGCTCAGGGTCCAACTGTCGCCCGGGACGTAAGCCATCACTTGGTTCTCTTGGTACATAATCTAAACTGTAAATATAAAACTGTTCTCTCGAAACGTACATTTTATATAAAAAAAAATTAACGCGATTTTTTTATGTGCCTATTATTTATAGCACATTTATTGTAATAGTTACTCGAAATTATGTTTAAGTACCTACCTTCATTTGCAAAGATTTTTGTTTAATTTTGTCGCTGAAATTAGCTCCTAAGAATTTTCGGTTACATCTATGGAAAGCTTCAGATTTTAATCGTCAGAAATACTAAGAAGATCAAAAGTAAGTAAGTATACCCTTTCTCCATCATACCCTCTGTCTACGATCATACCTGTCTACTTAAAATAATTATTTTAGTAGCCACAGAATAACATTTATGTCCGAATTCAACACTAAGTAAGCTTTGTGAATTCCACGAAAGTATCCGTGTTTTTCACCTGAAAAAAGAAATTAAGTAATATTGATGGAAATTATTACCTATTTATTATCTGAAACTTTCAGAAATTCCAGTAGGTATGAAATGAAAATATTTCAGTTAAAGGTTTTTCAGATCGATTCAGCATTTCACTTGGTAGATTGGGTATGAATCACGCTCATGAAACCTCGAAAGGGAAAGGAACATCCCTAGTTTGAGGTGTCTAAAATATCGAAACATCGATGAAAATTTACACAAGCCATAAATAAATTAAAATTCTCCATAGAGACTAACTATTACACTTTATTATGCCTAAAAACTCTACTTTGAAATATTGCAAGTCAATATCTAAGTAGGTATAAAGAGATTTAGCCAAGTCCTAAAAGATGAAGACTGTATACATCGATGATATACTTTTAATCGACATTGACCTGTGAATGCTATCGATGTGTCTGCAGCATCGACCATCCCTATCCCGGGCACCCCGCCTAGACGTCTAGATCCCGATAGTTACATACTTACAAACAGAGATAAGTTCGTTTACTTGTTCTAAGCGACTTAAGCCCTTCTAGACTGCGGTTTCGTCAATACTGCCTTGGATACAGTGCTTTTGCTTTTGATAGCAGTTATTGTTTGTTGTGCTTTCTGCGACGCATGCGCGGTGTCGAGGCGCCGTAGTAGGCCGC
The DNA here is from genome assembly GCA_964007245.1 of Hypomecis atomaria. NCBI lineage: Eukaryota > Metazoa > Arthropoda > Insecta > Lepidoptera > Geometridae > Hypomecis > Hypomecis atomaria. The sequence goes on from OZ023295.1 coordinate 13,852,571, forward strand.
GACCCGAGCATCAGTCGCGAGTAGAGGCTCGTGGCGACGCGCGTCTGAAAACTGGCTAAAATTAGCGACTTTAGTCTGACCGAGCGACTGGGCGGGCGGCGCGCGCACTGGCCTGTCATACTCCTCATATAATATGCACGTCTTTTGATTGCAATTCGAGTGATTTTCAGTTCAGTGTAGTGGGCAAGGTACCTAGAGACAGTTGGACATTGGGATGTGAATCGGACAGCAACGAACCTACAGGTAGGTTTTGTTTTTTTATTTATATGGGTAGCAGATGAAAGATTTCAGTGTATTGTTTTCATTGTGTTTTTAATTAGTTAAGTGCATCGTTTGAGCATGAGTTTTGAGTAGAATGACCTTACTGTAGCAGGTAGGTACATTGATTAATTTGAATGAGTGTTTTTTGGCTTATTCGATAACGTTATTGCAGTCATAATGAACTAGACTTTTGTTACGGGAATTACTCAGTAATTATTATCTAGTTAAGATATAAAACTAAAAAAAAAAACCTTAAGTTTGCATTATATTATCTTATCGAGAAAAGAAAAGAAACAGCTGATTATTTCCGAGATTTCAGGATTAGTCTAGAATTTGTGTTGTTTACGTTTTTAAACATGTTGATTGTTTGGTTGATCATTTGGTAAGATAACACGAATTAGGTACTTGGGATATTTCTAATGCTCTAAAAACAAGGTCAATAACATTTTAAAGTACATATTCATAACTGATTTAATTTATAATCAAATCGTCGCCACACAATGATATAAATATTCTAAAACGTTCATTTTAACAAAGAATTGAAACACTCACTTTCGTACATACATTTACGTAGGAATCTACCTGTTTTCGGATGATTGTATCACAATGTATTTACATAACATAGCATATTTTATCCGAAACACCTAATTAAATAGAGTATCGTCGTCATTAAACATTCATTAATATAATTTCAAAAGTTGTTACTCAAAATCACTTAATTAAGAAATAGAATTTTCTTTGATCGCATTTTGCCTTGATGCTATTTGTAAGGGATTTTTATACATTACATTCTCTAATTAATTAGTAATTTTATTCACTATAAGGAGATAACATTTTATTTTGTGTTTATTAAGTGGCTCTACTTAAATAAAGAATTGTGCTACTGGTTGTTTTTCAAGACAAACAGATACTTATAGTATACTCAAGAGTATAATAAATTGTTGATACCTACTAGGTAGGTACTAATCATTATGATCAACTATGTTACATAAATTACCAATCTTGAAATTGCGAAAAGAGATCAACTCTTCCATATATTTTTAAACTGATGATCTTTTTTATGGAATAGCTGATTTTTCGCGATAGTAGTTTCGCGATTTTCGATCAGTCCTAGTAAAAGATATTAATAATGTGGAGTACAGTGATGCCACAATAACACTATGTTTACACGCTACACTAGTCATAGTAAATGGATGCGTTGTCTCGCGTGACGACACGAGCAATATGCTAGCCTGATGTTAAGCGCCTCGCATACACATGACAGGTCATGAAAATGATACGTAAAGGTACATATACTCCGCTTCGAGCAAATATCAATAGAGTCACAATCGTGCAAAAATGTGTCCGAGCCATAACTCTGCCCAAGCTACGTAGTGAGCAGGCTTTTTAGTTAGTCGTAAGGCGATTGCGAGCCGACTACAACGCTGCGCGATGCCAAAGTGCTCGGTGCACAAGGGCTAATTAGGGACATAATGTCGAGTTTCGAGAAAACGGGTCATTGTGAACTATTAATGTTAATATCTAAGTCGGTATGAATGACGGCCGGCGTTCGGATATTTTTTTACTACTTTCATTTAGGGACTGTGGCTTTGTAGATATTTGCTTGAAGCTACTCCGTCACAATATATGTTACTTATTTCATGGAGCAGCATTATGTCGTAAATATTACTGCATTCGTTATCTAGACATCAAAATAAAACATTTTCTTCCTCTATTGATCTATCTTCTACCTTGGTAAGCATACTTACGTACCTATTCTAGTCGTACCACATGTTAAAACAAACGTTACACAGGTTAAAACAAAATCATGCCAACGCCAGTCAGCCCTACATTCTATCAATCCATCACCCACCCATAAGATGTCCGCACAGCTAGACATAGGCCTCCCCTTTGGATCTCCAATAAGACTGGTTATAATTATTTTTCGCAAAAACCACCTTCCATCATCGTGTACAAAATTCGATTTTGCTCGAATTGTTTACATTATTGTTGATTTATCAAAAACGGCTCAGCCGATTTCTGTAAAATTTATATGGAACCACCTTGGAAGTATACCCTTTTAAACTAAAAATGAATTTTTCGATTCAGTTCAAAATTGGCAAAATTATCGATGTTCATCGTGTTCAAAATTCGGATATCTCGCTCGAATTGCTTGCATTATTGTTGTTTTTTTCAGAAGCGGCTCAGCCGATTTCTGTAAAACCCTCGGGAGTATACCCTTTCGAAATAAAAAATAGTTTTTCGATTCGGTTCACAATTGGCGAAATTATCGATGAACATACACAAAAAAAATACATACACACGAACATAGAACCTCCTTCTTTTTGGAAGTCGGTTAAATAGCGGCTTCCATCTAGCGCGATTCATCAAAACATTAATGACAAAGTAAATGAAAAAATGTGGGGAAGTTTGTAGGTACAGCATATTACTTTGTAACATACGAATAAAAGCTTGTGTTGTGTTGTGACCAGCTACGACCTATTTGGATACTTATCTAAAAACCGGTTTCGATTCTAAATGGAGCATAGTAAAAAAAAGAAATGCATTAAGATAAAACACAGAATTATATAACAAGGCTTACACAATCTAAGGTTTGCAAATACTCGCGCCCTTACGTTTAATAAATAATTCTACTTCCTACTAATATTATAAACGCGAAAGTTTGTAAGGATGGATGGATGGATGTTTGTTACTCTTTCACGCAAAAACTACTGAACGGATTGAGATGAAACTTAATAACATAGCTTATATATCAGAATAACATATAGCATAACTATAAATTATAATGAAATTGCGTAAATTTTCCATAATATAACGATAAGTGTTAAGTAAGTTGGAAAAATACTGCTATCTGCGAACTATTCTAGAGTGCGCTTCAAGAAATTTAATGTAAAAAAAACAGCTGTAGAATCGAACAACCGTCAAATCGTTTTTTTTATTTTCCACCTCCTTAATTAAGGTTGGTAAGGTAGGGCCTCGGGTTTGAAAGACGGAAAGAGACATAGTCTAATTTTTATCCCGGATAAATAAAGGGTTCCCATGGGATAGCACAAAAATCAAAATATCATGCGGGCGAAGCCGCGGGTAAAAACTAGTTATAAATAAACGCTAAAGTCTGTGAGTATATACTATATATGGATGTTTGTTACTCTTTCACGCAAAACTACTCAACGGATTGAGATGAAACTTTGTAATAATGCTTATGCATTAGAAAAACACATAGGCTATAATTTATAAAGAAATTGCGTGAAACGAAGTTCGGCCAGCTAGTTAACAAATATAATCACGACACCCTATATTCTGTAAAGCCCTATACTTGTATGGTAGTACATGTGAGGTGATAGGCATGAGGAAAACTCTACATTTTTAATTATCTTACCACTTAGTCGCGACGTCCACTGCTGCACATAACTATTTCTTAAAGATTTCCAATAAGACCGGTTGGAATCGCCTTGAATCCGGCGCATTCTTATACTTAGTATTAATCAGGATTCTTATCCACCTAGTCGGTGGACGTCTTACGCTTGCGCTGACACGGATACGCGGCCTCCATTTGATACGAGAATAACTAAAACTATATAAATACTCGTAACTTCGCGGACAGGCTATCAGTTCTCGCCCTATGTGCCCTGCCCACTGTCACTTTACTTTGCTAATCTGTTAGCTTAACCACTTCATCTTCACGTAAATATATAGTATATTTAAATGCGTGACAGTAATTTGTATACATGTAAATTATGAAGTAGTAATGTTATTATACCTAAAAAAAGGTCCCTGAAACCAAGGAGGGTACAATAGGTGGAGGAGGACGGATAAAAATCTCCAGTGAGTCTCTGTGCAATGAGTCGATAAGAATACATAATTATTTTTTGCCAAAATTGGCATAACCGACATCAACCGTGAACAGAATTTGAATAGTTATTTTCACATTATTGTTGTTTTTTCAAGAGCCGATTTCGATAATATTTAAATGGGACCACCTCTTGAAATATGATCTACCAAACAAAAAAGGATCATCAAAATCGGTTCGTGATTGGCGGAGTAATCTCGTAACATACATACAAAATAATCGGACAAGTGCGAGTCATGCTCGCACACCGAGGGTTGTGTACCTAGTTGTTAAAACCTCAGGGCGTAATCATCGTTAATTATCGAAGAAGAATTAAAATTACTTTTCTCGCCATACATCGAAAATCACCACACCGTAAAAATAATTAAAAACCCGTTTTCGCTTTTGCTAATGAATATCTTTCATAATATGTTACCCCACATGTTACGATTGACTCACTTCGAAATTTTGGGCCATATTTTTGCATTAGGCCCTATTTTTTGTCATTTTGCGATTACATTACATTAAAAATGTACAGTTTTCAGATTTATTCCTATAGCCAATGCTTCTTGCTAAACTTTCTAGTTCTAGGTCAATGGGAAGTACCCTATAGCTTTTGATTGTCTTGTGAGTATCGAAATATGCAGTTTTTATGACTTAAACGGATCTAACTTTTTTTACGATAGCTGAAAAGTTTAATTTTTTCACAACTGCTAGAGACCATAGATATGCGCATATGGTTTAAATTTCAACTCTACGCGTTTAACTTCACGTGTTCCCGAGATAGAAGGTCTTGACAAACGGACGGACAGACGGACAGACCGACTGCGAAGTGATCCTATAGGGTTTTAATATTTTTCTTTTGGGGACGGAACCCTAAAAACATACAGTATACTTAAAACCTCCTTTTTTGAAGTCGGTTATAAATCGATGATAAATGCGTATGGCGTATTACACATTCTTTAGGTAGTTTCCCCATATATAAAGCTTATCTATTTCTTGTCTTACATATACGTTTTATATTAAGTAAAGTGGGTAATTTTACTAACTTTGCTTATATTAAAAGCGGCGTTTGAGAATGATAAGAATATTGAACGTTGGATGATAGGTACTTACTTATTTATTGCGCATTATTTATTTGTCATTAAGGTTTTCCTTAATTTTTATAGTTCTTTTCATCTCACAATTATATTGGATATGTTAATAGTTATTTAATTGAATGGCCGCTTATCTTTTTTATCATTAAGTTTTAAAAACAAAATAACTTGAAATTTACAATCAGTTTTAAATATTTTTTACATAACTTATTTCAACAATAGTCTTTTTTTTATTCTATATAGGTTTGCGTTTGACTACATACTGCCTGATGTTGAGCAGATATGCGGTCTTGGATGTAGCACGCTTACCTTCTATCGCGCGGTATATAAGTCCAAAATAAGAGTAAAGTTAAAAAATCTACGGACTGCACTCCGGGGGTGCCGGCAAAAGTGAAAACTTGTTCCCTCCGTCTTACGAATTATCGATCAGTCTGCCAAGTATGCGACCACGAAAAGCCACGAAAAGAACTCTTTTCGACGCGGCGACGTGTGAATAAGTGACAGATATACATACTTTGCCATAACGCTGTCTCGTTCTGATACTACGAAAGAAATATTTCGTGGCGCGCATCCTAGCCCGACTGGTCACGTGTCCTGACGCGAGTTTAACATTTTTTACCCATCAAAAAAAGTGCACAATATATATTAATTTGTTATTATTATGTGTTAATTTAAAACTTACAATGTTCTAATTCTTATTTGATTCGGGCGATAGTAAAATATAATACATATTAAAAATGTAATACATTTTTTTATATTTATACTACAATGACGTTCAGTACTTACTTAGGTATGTTGCTAATAAGAAATCTGCAAGATTGGTAACAAATCACTCCTTACAATAGAGTGTAAATTATATTTGAGAGTGTGTAGCACGTTTGATAAAGTATAGTAATAGCATAATTTATATTACTTTGAGTTTTAAGCTTGTAAGCTCATTAGTAGACTCAAAGGAGCATGGCTTATAAGGCTCTCCGAGATCGAGTTTGAAGTGAAAAGATGACTTGTAATTTAAAGTACAAAATACCGATAAGCCCTGAACTGATAGTCCACTGCTGAGCATAGGCCTATCTACGAAGGGTGGTTGAACTATATCTACCACTTACACATTACATACACTACATTTCAGTGTAGGGTGGTAGAAACACATACGCCCAGGGCCGGATCTAACATATGAATTTTTGGGCTTCAGCCTTCAGCCCAGGGCCCCGTGGATTCCAGGTGATTTCCAAGTAAGTCAAGTCAAAGTCAAAAATAGACTGCGATAAAATCTATAATTTTAATGAATTAAATAGATCGTTGGTATGGTTTGCAGCCCTGCAAATCCTGTGAATAAATCTAATATTTTTGGGGTAATTTATCAAATATTAGCTGACCCGGTGAACTTCTTATCACCTTAGCGCCACCAGCGACCAAATACAGTAAACTTTTACAGGTAGGAACATTTTGTATGGGAAAATTAAATTTAAGTTTTTATTATTTTTCTCGCTTCTTTTTTAAATTTTCTCACCCTATAAACCCTTCCTTTAGCTTCCACAAATATTTCAAGATCAAAATTAGCCACATCGGTTCAGCCGTTCTTGAGTTTTAGCGAGACTAACAACCACGTTTCTTTTTTAAATATAGGTAAGATTACATGCTCTTATTTTTTTCCTGTACTTTGGTAGGCCCCTGTGTAGTATTTGCCCAGGGCCCCCTGAACTCACGGTGCGGCCCTGTATACGCTATCGAATTTCTTCTACGGATGTATGAAGGATACCTCGCTAAATTTGACTTCATCGAAGAGCCAGCGGCGAGGACATTCGGACCTAAATTACAAAGAACTCATTGGTACGGGGTTGGGTTTCGATCTCACGACCTTACGTTTGTAAGGTGAGCCTTCTCCCACTATGCCACCACGGCTATTACCTATTTTTAACCGACTTAGACAATTGAAAACCGAATCGAAAAATTCTTTTTTAGTTCAAAAGGGTAAACTCCCGAGGTGGTTTCATTTAGATTTTACAGAAATCGACTGCGCCGTTTTTGAAAAATTAACACTAATGTAAACAATTCGAGCGAATTATTCAAATGTTGGTTTTGCCATGTTTTTATTAGCTTTTTTTCACCCGTGATAGAACACATAGTACGGCAGAGTTAATGGCCAACGGAGTCTAACATTATAGTTTCGGTATCCGCCTATTGTAAGAGCTGAACCAGAATGACTGAAGATTTTTTAAAATTTATTAAGAAGGATTACATACATATAACTAAATCATTACTTAGGCATTGCTCTAAAATCTTTGTTAGACTGTAGCTTGAAGAACGGATGGCCGTTGGCCGTAAAGTTCTTGAATGGAGACTAAGTACTCTAGTAAGTAAAAAATATTAATAAAACGAGCGATTATAAATAAATTGTACTAAATTTTAAATTCCACGAAAAGTACATTACACTCACTACAGCTATCTTAGGTTTACTGTTTAGGTAGATACAGTTTATGTTGGCAGAACTCCAGATGACTTTGAATCATATTCGTGAATGGTTTGCATCACTTTTCAGCAGAATGAAAAGTTCCGTAGTTTTTGATTAAGAAATAGGTGTGTTGATGAGTATGTGTATAGACGGGTCAAGAGCAAACATAGGTAAGTACTATGTAGCTTGAACACGCACGTATGCGCATTTTACATAGAAGTTCAGTATGACTGTACCTATGAGTTGGAAATCTATGGCAATGTGACGTACCTCTTCATTATTATCATCATCATCATGTCATCCGTACGACGTAACTACATTGTTGGACATAGGTCCCCCTTGTTCATTTTCCTTAAAACTTTGTGGTCTTTGGGTATTGTCAATGTTCAGTTTGTCGGTGAAATAAAACATAAGTATTTTTATCCAACTGCAAAGGAAGGGTTATCATTGATTAAATCCAATTTTTTATGTTCGTAGGTTATTTTTTATTGATTATTCATTTTATTATTTAATATTTATATCTATATCTATCTATCTTATATATTTATAAATGAATCGTGGTTGTTAGTCTCGCTAAAACTCGAGAACGGCTGAACCGATTTGGCAAATTTTGGTCTTGAAATATTTGTGGAAGTCAAGGGAAGGTTTAAACGGTGAGAAATTTTATAACAGTTGCGTGAAAAATAACAAAAACATGGATTTCATTTTCCCATACAAAATTTTCCGGCATGTACAAAATGTCATTGACACTTGACAGATGGTGAGATGAAGTTCACTGGGACCGCTAGTAACATATAAAAAAACGCTAGAGTAGAGGTGTAATGGTATTGTAAACGTATTATTATGCTCGTCTTACAAAGACATCATAAGTAAGGATATGATTACCCGAAAATATAAGTCGTTGCCCAAATGAAACTAACTCTTACAGTTTTATTTTATCAAAACCAAAATTGCTTATCGAGTAATTTAGGTTCACACACAGATGGCAAATAAACAGGAATGTTATGCCACTAGAAACAATACCTACTTAGAATAAACTAGACTACTCGGTTACTTTCACAACAAATATATACAAGAACATTTTAACCAATCAAAAGTCATAGGTTAGATCTTTACAAAATAATAAGTCATTGTAACAACAATGCTGCTGTGAGTCACGCACGCTCTTAGATCACACAAAACAGTAGTTACGAGATTGAAATAAGGTTCAATAAATTAATCAGAAATACCTAAGTGACATTTAGAAGAACAAAATGCAATACCAAGTTAAACCTTTACTCTCTTAAGTTAAGGTTTAAAGTAAATTGCAATATTACATGTCTCAAACCACAAAGGAAAACATTGCGGTTTCGTGTAGGTATACTCCGTACGTTTACACCGATAGTATTTTATATTTAAAACAAAACAACAAATAAGCCGTTGAAAATTATAACTAATAATAATTGACTTAAGGTATAATTTCGTGTTATTAGTTTTATTACCTTACGAGCAGTGCGTCACTCTACCCGTACTGATTATCCTACAGGAATGATTATTCATCTAGTTGAAAAATAAACTATGTAGGTATATTAATCTACTGATACAGGGTTATATGCTCTTACTAAAATACCTAGTAAAAATTATAAGTAGAGTGCGCAAATACTTCACTCGACCAGAGTTTACGTTTTAAATACCAATTAAATATGTTGAACCCTCGTAAAATTCTCATAAAAATTCTAAATGACATTTCTTGCTATAAATTGAGAAAAACATAAAAAAAAAACTAAATTTTGTGCATGATATTATGGTGTAGTAGAGAAGTCCGCCTACCTGTATCCCTAGCTTATAGCTACTTCAAATAACCCTGGAAAACATGATGACAAAAGTTTATAATTATAATGACACAATGTCATGTAGGTTATTCATTAATTCTATTATTTAGCACAAGTCTCTTGCAAATTTTAACCAATTAAAATTAACCCTGAACACCTTCATACGTAAGTAAGAATAATTATGTAGGTCGTCAAGTTAGCAGAACCATAGGTATGAATGACGCTACCTAACTTAGAGAATACCTACGCAACGTCATCGACGGAAACTTTAATGGAAAAGTTGAAACAGCTTTTGCGACCTCATCAGTGAATTCCACTCTGAAAAGTTTCCATGCCGCTAAATTAGGATGAATAATATGCATGGGATATAAACCAGTCCTTAGGGTAGAGCTCTTTCAGTCAACTATTGTAGAAGCTAGAGAAAACATCGCTTGTATCACGTATGGGAACTTCAACTTTAAGTTGCAAACAAGTAAGTGTACTACGGTATAACGTAAATATACTCGTAGATACTATACGTTATAGTGGACTAAGTGCTGTGTCGTTATTTTTCAGGTCTTTGCTACTATCACACGGAGAAAAGCTATAACTTCTGCACCCCTAGCAAAGGGCATAAGAGTTTAGAGTTTATCCATTTTATCCACTTATAATGTCAGTTTTTAATGTTGATCCACACTTTGTTTCTCTTCGAGGAGTAAATTAGTGGAAAAGCCATTTGTCTATTTGCTATGATAGTGTTTTTTTGCCAAGAAAGAGAAAGTGCCAGTAAAATTAGTAGAAATAAAATTGCCACACGCAAAAATGCTGTAATATGGTTTTCGTAACGTAATTTTCATAAAATTGAATAGCTTTTCTCCTTGTGACATATGATGTGACATTTTTTCTTACAAAATTGGTATTCATGTCTGCATGGAACGTTTATTGTGGACATATTGGATTTTTAAGCTTATGGATTAGACTATACTTTCGCGGATTCTATCGTTTTTTTACCACTTTAGTTACAGATATTTTGAAATAATTGTGGTTTAACTTTTCTTAAGACTTTAAAAACAGGAAAATAAATTATAAAAATCTAAAATAAAATCAGATTTGTTTGGATTTTTCATTTTGCGTCTTATTGCTTTCGGTCTCGCATATAATTTCGAAAGGTAAATAAGGATTATGTTTTTCAAGACTACAAAAAGTTTTATTTTCGTAGAAGTATAAAGTTTAGTATAAACTAAGTAACTTCAGTTACCTTATGCGCAAAACTTGTAAAGTAAATTAAGTACAATATTTTATGAAAATAGGCACAGAGTACAAAAGTAAACAACTCAATTTACAAGATGTAAAGTTCCAAAAGACTCGTTCCTCGTGTAGCTCTATTGAATCGGGAAATCCAAACATAATCTTATTTAGTCAGTGAAAAGAGAAAATTCGAAGCTTCAGACTTCAGATTATTTGCCTTCCGTTTCATTTAGCCTCGCTGTTTTGTGTTTTCTTGTACCCACTTTAAATATTTGATGATACGCGTGCTTAGGCAGGTATTTACTTCAGAGTCGAGAATTTTGTTTCGCTATAAAGGTCTTTGTTTTGTTTAAGAGAGTCAGAAAATGTAACGATAAATCATCGCTTTATACAAAAAATGTTTTTAAAAAAATGTCGTCTGTAATTACGCTGGTTTTGAGGCCCTATGTCTAGCAGTGAGCGTTCTGAAAATATATAATGTACCAGTATTGACTAAAATTAAATAAAAAACTCGTGACCAAATACTTAACTTGTACATAATATTATTATTTAGGTACCTACGCCGCGAATTAAACTTTGAGAAGCGCTGCTCTAGTCAATGTATCACTAAGAGATAAACAGGGAAAATATGTAGATAACTACTACCATTGTATTTAATTGACTGCTAATTAGTTTTATCGGTTGATTCTTTAAACAAAACGTCTATATCTTATTACTTTACATACACTCTACATTTACCATTGTATAATGTACATACGAGTAGTGGTTACTGAATGATAATTCAAGTTTACGTAGCGTACCTATGAGTATATTTTAGGTATGATGAAACCATAGACTTATATCAACTCGTAAGGATCGGACGGAAAACTTAATGACACCAAATCATAAGGGTATTTTGTCCTTGTGTAAATCCAGTCTCACTTTAACTTCATTGATAACTTCATTGTGGCTCTTGTTTATGTTTAGTAAATTGCGCCTTACTCGTATTAAAGAAAAATCCGGCGAACGTAACGATTTCAATAAATGTATCTTTATATTCGGAACAAATTCCAAATGGAAATATCCTTCAATTTAGATCTTTGAGTGTGAATCAAATATTGCTCACAGATCTGTATCATCGAATTTACCGCCAAGAGCTTTGACCTTCCCGTTTTATGTTTATTTTTACGCCCGCTCCAAAAACTAGTCATAAAAATGATGATTCGATTCCTAAAATCAGATCGACATGCTCTGAATACATTTATAGACTTTTATAACATTCTGCGCAAATAATACTTTTTAAAGTTTCATTCAATGTGTTTGGTTTTTGGTAGTGTTTTGAATATGAGAGGAGATGCTATGCAATTTACATTTTCCAAATATGGATGGGTCTAGTCATTTTGAATACGTAATAATTAATATCTTTTGTTGTGAACAAATCATTAGTCTGCTATGCATTATGTCATAGGAACCTAAAGAAGTGATCATGTTAGAACTTCAGTGTTGTCTATCTGAATCTAGAATCATGTATTTTGTTCAAGTATACCCAAGATATACTAATTATCATTTGTTATTTATTATCTTTTCATTTTTTAGGGTTCCGTACCCAAAGGGAAAAACGGGACCCTATTACTAAGACTTCGATGTCCGTCTGTCACCGGGCTGTATCCCATGAACCATGATAGCTAGGCAGCTGAAATTTTCACAGATGATGTATTTCTGTTGCCGCTATAACAACAAATACTAAAAAGATAATAAAATAAATATTTAAGGGGGGCTCCCATACAACAAACCTGATTTTTTAGACGTGTTTCGCTCTATATTAATAATGGTAACAGGTAGATGCTTGAAATTTTCACAGAATATTTAGTTTTATATTAACTTCAATAATAAATACATAATAAAATTAAAATAAAATAAATATTTAAGGGGGGCTCCCATTCAGTACGGAACCCTCCGTGCGCGAGTCCGACTCGTGCTTGGCCGATTATTATGCTACAGAATGATGTGAGCAACTGAAAGCGCTTGCATCCAGAGCATTTCTATATTATTAAATATTGGTTATATTTTCTTTTTGTTTTTTAAAAAAAAAACCTATAAGCTGCTTAAAAACTATGGCACCAGGGCTAGCCTTCCGGCCTATACATACGAATTGACTACTTTTATTTATTTACTCGCACAATGTAGCGTACGTACAAATAAACCATATCGTACATTATGCATTTTTAGATCTTTGGGTGTGAATCAAATATTGCTTACAGATCTCTATCACCTTAATGTCGTACATTATCTATTTTTTAAAAGTAATTACGAACTAAACTTTATAGCAATATTATAAGCAACAAACAAGGAAAGCGAGTGCCAAATTTTCCGTGATGACGCGCTGTTCCAGCCATAGTTACTCTTGACCCAGATGGGATGTAGGGCGCTGGCCGCCCAATCCCCGCCCGCCCAGCCCGAGCCACGGCTCGACATAATGTAGCCGGCCTCTGGATCAAGTTATAACGATAAACTAACTGTGCTCGTTGAACTTACCGATTTTATGAGTACCGAATCGTTTTGGGAGAGTTTTTTTGTTGTGATGTAGGTGTACCTTCTGAGGGCGCTTAATTTACTTTTTTAATTATCTCAAAGTTGATACTAATTATAAGGAGTATCTATGTACTTAAATTGCCAATAAAACCAAGTTTGACGCGAATTGCATTCAGCGGGAGCGTGACTCACCATCGTACAATTGATAACATATTTTCTTACATCTTACAATATTTTAGAGTACTTAATTACCAACGTGGTATTTTTTTTAGCTATACAACAATATTCAAATCCGGGGATTTGAATATTGTTGTATATCGTCCGTCAAATCACTCGGGCTCGGGCTCGGGCTGGTAGGACGGGTCCTACCAGCCCGAGCCACGGCTCGACGGCCTCTGGATCAAGTAATATCGTTATACAAACTGTGCTCGTTGAATTTTCCGATTTTATGGGTAGGTACCGAATCATTTTGGGAGAGTCTTTTTTGTTGTGATGTTATACTTTCTGAGGGTGCTTTATATACTTTTTTAACTATCTCAAAGTGAATATGTAGGTTACATGGCAAAGAATATCTATTTATCCTTTTCAAAAAACATCAATGTATTCGTAACTTGCAATTAAGATACATTTCCTAATTTCCACAAATAGAAACTCACTCTTCGTTGGTAGGCCTACGTCCTGCAGTGGACTATTAAAAGGCTGATACAGTAAAGTACAGAAATTTTAAAAATTACTTTATTACTTTATGTTCATTACTTTGTGTTTATGTATTTACCTATTGATCACACAATTAGATATTTAATAAACGTGGTACTGCTGGTACTTATTAAATTGGTTTACATATAGTCGTACACAAATATCTTTATGGAAGTAAGGTAAACGCACGTAATTGCGGACGAGTCCCAGAACGCGGACGTTACTCAGTTTTTTAATTTTTGTAATTTTCCACGAAAGTTTAACTTAATCTTATGAATGACAATAAATTCTTGGTTATATTTCAAAGTATTATACAAGAAAAACTGTACACGTAGTGTAATGGTGTCCAAACCAAATGATCTCAAAAGTGCGGTGTCGTAAAATTTTAGTTAATCTGTTAATTCAGTAGCTGAATTTGGTGTCTACCCTGTCATAAACTTCAGATAATTTCTTAGTTGTGTAATGTGATACGGTAAGTGTGCTATTTTATTACGATACTTAGATAAATTACCTAATATTATAACCTCTAATCTAGACATAATCTTGTTGATTATTTATAATATTTGCGTATCCGCCTAATGGTACTCACAAAACCCGTACTTGTCCCAATGCACGGACAATAATCACATTTTTCGTCCGAGAAGTGGGACACACATCAGTTCTTTAAAACCCATTGTACCAAAGGTTGGATCTCGACCTTATTGCCTTGAAATAAGTCTCATTTTTCCTTGCATGTAAGAACCTCATTTTCAAAACCGTGAAAAAGCAATTATTATAATTCGGTTGCGTCTCATTCAAAGGAATTAAGAATTATTTTAGACTCATTCAAACAATAGTCGTCTCCAATTTGCTTTAGTATTGTTTAAACTGTTTTTTGTGCATGACAAAAACAATTGTTTTTGATCGATTTACAACATTTATTTAAACAATATTACATTGTGTTTAAAAGATCATCTTAAGTAAGATTTATTGTTCTCAGATTTTGATATTATGTTTTTAATTTTTATGAAATACTAAACTTTTGGTGTTTCATAGAAAATAATAAACATTTAATTTGTCATAAATAGGTAGTAAAAAGTAAATAAGGACGTTCGTATGGGCCGCGTGGCTGGTACTAGAATCAGAGTAAAAATCTGTCTCTTAATTGAGCCATTTTTTTTTTGTAAAAGTTTATTATTATATCGATATAATAATCAACTATAGTACTAAAAAATTGGGATTTAGATTCTATGATTAAGATTACAATATAGTAAAACAATTTGATTTTCTAAGTTACAACTGAATCTTCTCTCTTTGGAAAGCGTGTCTGCTATGTTGTTGCCTGAACATGATTCTTGACTCTTTTTCCATCACACTGTTTATTTGATAGAGTTTGGAATGTTGCATGACGCGCAGCGATTAATTTTGACCTTGTTACAGGTCTTCTGAGTTCATAGATAGTAGCAGCATTGTCAACTGTGAACATGATCACTTCTTTGGCCTCACTGTTTCCAGTAGCTGTTAGAACCTCAGTTCATATAAAAGTTTAAGTTTTTTTGCGGCTAGCAAAAGGCCCATGGCTTCCGCTTGCAAAGTTTATGTTGTTTTACTCAGGGCAAGGGAGTCTCTTAGTCCAAGCTTGTTTTTTGCACTATCCGCGTATATGTTCCAAGATAGCAATATATCGTCAGATACATCGTTCTCTATGACTAGCTCATGCTTTTCTCTCTCGAGCTGTTTTCTAGCTATTGTAAAGGTTCCTCTTTATAGTTATTTTGAGTTTATTTCTAAAAGTTGCTATATCGGTATGCTTCAGGTTCGTGCTTCGGAATTAGAGTATTCATAAATCAGTAGAGATATTGTTCGTAGCAAGTATGATGTAAATAATTGATTCCCAAGACGTTACGAAAATAAACTCAGAGCCATGGTTTAGTAGATTTGAATAATGCCTGAAGATGAAGTCAAGTACGTCATTTCTCCTCTCATTTGTATTGGGACATTCCCAGACAACACAGTGGGCGTTTGAGTCACACCCTACTTTAGTTTCTTGTTTTTTTCTTGTACTGAAAGCATTAATTCTTCGACCGCCAGATGTTGCGTCACTTCTACGATATCCAGGTACGCCGTGCTCTAAAGGTAAATTTACTACTGAGGTTGCTTTAGATAGATAGATAGATAGATAAACTCTTTATTGATTCACACACACATAAAACAGAAAAATAGAGAAAATTAGATGCTACAATATGTGAAGCAACCGGCGGCCTTATCACTGAAATTGATTTCTTCCAGGCAACCTTAGGATGGAGAGAGATGGTACAAAAGAAAAAACGACGAGGTGTGCTAATTTAGAGGACAAAATAAAATAAAAAATTATACAATAGACATATACATACAAATATTATAAATACTAATACATAAATAAATAATATAATAAAATAAATGAATAAATACTTTTAACTTCTAACATACACATATAACCAATGTACTCGTATAAGTAAACAAATACAATAATAAGCAAACTACAGAAATTAATAAAACACCCAAAAACTAAGAACTATTTGAAGATTGCGACAGATATAATTTTTTTACGTCCTCTTTAAAAACAATTACGGACGGGGCCCGTTTAATGGAAATGGGTAGAGGATTACATAATTGGACTGCTTGGAATGAAAAGGATTTGCCATAAAGAGTAGTTCGAGCAGAAGGAGTCATCAGGATGAGGTTGTCTTTAGACCGAAGAGGGATAGTGTGGGATGTATACCAATAAGAAAAACGCTCTTAAAGATAGGTAGGGGTAAAAGGGTTAAATAGAATATTATAAAGGAGAGAGAGGATGTGAGTATTCCGACGAAGGCGAATAGGAAGCCACTTGAGTTTTGCGCGAAATTCAGATATATTATCATATTTATGTAGCCCAAAGATAAATCTTATACAGTAATTTTGGAGGCGCTCTAGTTTGTCAAGTTGGTCTTCTGTACGATCAATATAGCAGGCGTCAGCGTAATCAAGAATTGGGAGTAGTAGAGACTGCGCAAGTGCAACTTTGGTGGCAGTGGGTAGGAAGTTCCTAAGACGTCTTAGGGATCCCCCAGAAGCAAACAACTTGCAGCTAATCGACCTGAGGTGAGAGTCTCAACTTAAGGTGCGGTCTAGAATCACGCCAAGATTTTTTACCGTTTCACAGTAGGGTACCGTGGTTCCTCCAAAAACGACTTTTGGAATTCCATCCCAGTCAATTTTGGATATCATATATGAGCTACCGATTATTATTACCTTAGAGACTGGTATCCAATTTAATTACCAAGAAATCATCATTACACAAATGTGTCACCTAAGGTGCCTTATACGGACCTGTGGGATATAATTATAAAAAAGAACGCATTTTATTTTGCATGGGAAGACTGAACACATTACCTTGGGGATCATTTAAGCCGATTATCTTGCCACGGACTAAATACGGTTCCTATACCAATGCTATTGTGCTAACTACCTTACGATTCAGCATTTTTTTTTTCATAATGTGATCATTGTTTTGTTTGAAATATAATTTATTGCATGTAAACCATTGTTTCTTTGATTTAAGACACCTTGAATGGCTTTAACTAAAATATTCTTTAATAATAGTAAGAAATAATACAATATAAAGTCAATTTAAATTCTAATGTAAAGCAAATAGAGTTCTAATTCGCATCGCGTTTGTAATAGATTTGGGTCGATTAAAAGTTCATACAAATAATAATACGGTAGAAAGGCTATTTAAACTCTAATGTAAAACAAATAGAGTTCAATTTCGTATAGCGTCCAGGAATTGGGACGACATTCCGCGCATTAGGACAAATCGTCCGCGGTTTGGTACATTTGGGTATTTTTTTACATTTTGGGTATTAATTCCATTACCGTTCAAACAAATTAGATAAAATTTAATTATTATAAAACTCAGATAAATGCCCTATATGGTCATATTCACTTTGTTGTTGTAAGTCTGTTAGTAGCAGCGTAGTATTACTGCAAAGTCAGCGAAGTTCAAAAACGTCCGTACATTGGTACGTTTACCTTACTCGTACAAATTAACATAGTAAAATATTAATAAAAGACAAATTTCACTAAATAATACCGGAAATAATATCCAACAATGGTCTGTAAGTACGTATACTTAAGTATTACTTCCAATAGAATGTCGTCTAAATTTATTATGTCCTACGCATTGTTCGGTTTCTTTTCATAGCTTCCTAATTCTCATTGCTTAATATGGCTTACAGTTGTTCACTTAGCACAATATTAGTTGTGCCAAATGTAATACATATTTATTTGACTTTACTAATTTTAAATACAAATATTTACAATGTTGATGCAATTTGAGTAGATGGTTGGATGCGGCTTGCATCCAGCGCGATCTTATATACGGTCTTGATGAGGTCATCTATTCACCTCGTGAAACAGCGCAGGATTTTTTAAAAGTGTTTATTATCTAAATATTATGATAAAATTTTATTTGAATTGATTTCCCTTTTTTACGATACGCGAAAATGTGGAACTCAATCCGAGTTCTTACTCTTTAATCTAGGTAAAATAAAGAAGTTAGTGATAGTTGTGTAGAGTTCAGAGGCACTAGACTCTATTTCTAATAATAACTTCTTCTTCGTCGTGTCAATGGTTCAAAAATAATTGAATTTATTTTCTCTTATTATTTTCACTACGACCCCCATCAATATGGAATGTGAAAAAATATTAAGTCGTAAGCGACCTCGCAGGATGTAGCCTTGTACAGATCTTCCATCGTATAAGGACTCTGACACTGTGAGCATAATATACATATAAGCAGGTGATCCAGAATCTATGCTAAAACATTGGACGTAAGATGAAGACATAATAAAATAAGACAAGTTAAATTGAGTGTTCCGGTTTTTGACCGACAAAACGGAGGAGGTACCTACTCAATTTGACGCGTATATATTTTTTTAAATATAACCACGCATACCTCTTTACATAGTAGTAGATAATTATTTTTTTATTGGTAAGAAGAAATTTAAAATTTATCGAAATCGGCTGAGCCATTTTTTAATAAATCAACAATAATGTGCATTTTTCACATTATTGTTGATACTACGATCCGTGCGAAATATTCGCGTATTCTGTACAAGGTTGAAGTCGGTCATGTCATTTTTTGCAAAAAAATAATTATTTAATCATTTAGCCATTCGAAAGGTTTTCGGGCAGCTTAAAAACTCTGATAGCAGGGCTGGCCATCAGGCATATAAATATGAATTTACGAGTACCGATACTTACTGTACTGTACTGGGTCGTTTACTATTTCTACTAACACACAGATAAACATTTGTAGTTAAAAATATATTATTGAGGTAGCGCAGTCCGTTACCAATGTCACATTCTTCTAAAAGCATTATTACGAAACACGCTGAATAAATATTGACGAAGAACTGAAAACTATGTTTGAGTTTTGTTTCGGTGGGTTATTTGAACTTGTGTGCTGGCGGTAAACATTGAGCAAACTGTATATGTATACTGAGGTCAAAAATATTACTAAAACAAACTTCTCAGTAAATGCTTATTACATTAGGTTTTGCTTTTGGATTGTCCGACTGTAGTAGTTAATTTTAATTCAATTTAGTTTCGCTGCAGCACAGATCTAGGATCTAGAATATTTTAATTAATTTTGCAGTCACAACTGTTGCTAAAGATTACGTTCCAATTGCAACATTACCCATTATTTTTGATACTGTAAGATACTTATATCCAGAATTAAAATAACATCGCATAATACTGTTTTATAAATTATTTAAAAATTACTTACTACTTTCAATATACTTTTCTTAACAAATCAACACCAACACGATCGTTATTCCAACCTGTCTACTGAATTTGTTTTCTTTATTGTCTAACTTTGCGATAACTCTAAATATAAGCTTGAAAAATCCTAATTCAGTACTAAAATCCTAAGTTTACTTTTTAAATAACTCGCAAAATAAACTTTCCATCCTTTAAATAAACATTTCTGTAAACGAGCACGCCCACTCTCCTCTCAAAGGGAAACTTCGCAAACAAGATCAAGTAATTAATTTACGAAATAAACAGCTTTTAACCTACGCTAAAGTTCACAACAGTGAAATCAAACTGTGTCGAGATCAGATACATTAAAATTAAAGATGTACCTTTCATTACAATAGGATCTTATCTGGATAAAACAATAAACGTTCCAAGTATCCAAATATTTCCGCAGAAAGGAAAATTGAAAATTTTGGAAATAATTGACTACATCTGTAATTTTTAATTTGTAAGTAGGTACAGGTAGGTAAAGGTAGGTTTATTATCTACCTTTACAATAATATTATAGAATCAATTATATGAGACAATAGATAGAAAACCCGCCTTAATACTCCCGTAAGAAAAAACTGATCCTAGAATCTACTACACAAATACACACATTAGGCTTAGATTAATGATTGGTCTCGCCAAACGCAGCGAGACCAATCCTTAATCTATGACATTTGAAATATAATTTTAAAATACCTAGTCCTCTTTTTGTGGTGGGGGTACAAATACATTAACTTTTCTTTAAATTATCATACCTGAACCCTGCAAGTATCATTTAGGTAAGTGCGTTCCAAGTTAGGCTTCCCTCTGCTTACTAGTAAATTACAGACATGCTGCTTGACTTGGAAATAACTTTTAACCGACATTTTCGCCTATATTGTCAGAACAAACATTAACATTAAGCCGCTACCAACCGGTCTTATTGGAGATCCATAGGGGAGGTCTATGTCCAGCAGTGGACGTCTTATGGCTGATGGATGGATGAAACATTAATAATTAACATATATCTTTGAAGAAATATCACTTTCTCACTTCCTTGTCAGTTTTCGTCACTAGAGATCTAACTATTTCTTTGTAATAAAAAAGTACCAGTCAGAATTCCAGAATCTACTAACCTTATTTGCTGTGTTTATTTGTAACCAATGTTTGTAACCGCCATAATTCTTGCTCGTAAATTAAAACGATTTCTTATTTCGTTTTCCATAACGGTAGTTTATTTAATTGGATTCAATACATAGTAAACAATTGATTCAATCACAAGCAAACCCTTGTTGCTCAACACGTGACTTTCTCTAGAAGAAGCCTTCTCGGCTTCACTGAGAGACATTTGAAATATTTCACTTTTCTTAAAACAGTATCTTCTGAACGATAATTTTGTGACGTTCGGTGGGGTAGGTGCGACAGTTCCCATAATATCTTCGTCTTCAACCATCAATTCGTAAAAAGTTAAAAAGTATGGTACGATTACACTCATGCCTATCCATTTCCAGATCAAACAAAAGAATGTGGTGAGCATGATTACTTGGCAGAATAAGTAGAAGTAATAGGGGAAGAGTATAGGGTTCGGGGTAGTGATTTTGGTGATTTTGCAGACGATCCATTGTATTAGCATCCAGTATACCAGGCACTGGTTGGTGCCAGCGCACATATTGACGCAACAGTCCCATACTCGAGCACATAGTATGTAAGGGAAGCAAAACACTTCCCACCAGTTAAACCTAAACACGTCCTGTGTCGGTGCGTGGAATTTTTCCCCCTCTATCTGGTCGCATCGAAATCTATCCTCCCTCTTTTGTGTCTTTCTCTTCGGCGGCATCTTGGAGACTTGTTTACCTTTTTAACTTCTTCAAACTTAAAATTTAATGACTGACGCTAAAAAGCTTAAAATTAATTATATTTGAGTGTAAATATAAACGTATCACATAGTATTTTGGTAATAACAGCTGTTAATACGATTTTGATCAAGGGAAATAGTACATTTAATGATACGTGTTGTTTATTTAAGCAAAGATGACTTTTTAACGTCACACATTTCGCTTTCTCCTTTGCTCTCGATGTTACATATGAAACAAGAACGAGAAAGACAAACACAAGACAAAGAATGACAACAAAAGACAGCCGTCACAACAAAATGACAGAAGTTGAAACGAACCTGATCTAAAACTATAAAAAAATATCCCGAGGTCTTGGACGGATATATTGGGATACTTGTTAGATTATGGTTAGGGATAATATGGAACTTGTATAAGCAGCTGTCATTATTATGTTCGGAAAACACCTCAAAGGAAATTTTTATTCATTTATTGCTCACCGTCGAATCATTTGTCCAAATTGTGTCCAAATAAGATATTATTAGAACAAAGCATATTTCCGTAATCAAGAACCACTTAAAAGGGTGCAAAAACAGAGGTACGAATATAATTAGCTAAGGGCTTCGCGAGAAATCGTGGGCGAAAGTATCTATATTTAGCGTAATGTTTTACAAGTATTTTTGCCCCCATTTACTGAGCTTTCCGTCTATTTCTGTCAATCTTCTCAGTAAAGGTAATATAAAGCTTCACTAACTTCCTACGCTTGAACTTTTATGAGAGAAAAGTGGAAAGGTCGCACTTTTCTAGTTTTTCTTTCACAAACTTTTCTACTCCATCAATGACTTTCGTAAAGGTTACGCTAGCTATTATGGCCTTAGTTTTATAGATTAGAGAAATAGAACTAAATACGTATGTATAAGCTTTAAGACTTTAGCAGTTAAAAGCTTTAGTGTAACCAAAAGGTTACACAAAAATTGATGTACAAATATAATGTCCTAGCGACCCGCCCCGGCTTCGCACAGGTGTATTATACATAATATAAACCTTCCTCTTGAATCACTCTATCTAAAACCGTATCAAAATAAAACCGCCTCAAAATCCGTTGCGTAGTTTTAAAGACATAACATAAGCATACATGGGGACAGACAGCGGGAAGCGACTTTGTTTTATACTATGTAGTGATTAGATTGGAATAAAGAATTTACTTAGTACATACTGGGTGGTCAGAAGGTGGTCTCCCACTATGGGCCTGAATACTTTTTTATGTACGATTCTATATTTATAGAAAAAGGTCATGATTTAAAATACCACCACCAATTAACGAACTTTTAGTCTTTTACAATGAGACCAATTCGGAAATCACAAAATAAAAATCAGTTGTTCCATACATTTTGTCGTCATTAACCATTTCGTATGGAACAGCTAAAAAGTAAGTAAGTTCGTATAGGCGGGTGGCTAGCCTTAGTGTCAAAGTTTTTAGGCCGCCTGAAGGCCTCTGACATGGCTAAACGGTTAAAATAACCGGGACCTACAATTTAACGTGTCATCTGAACTACGGTAGCGCTCAGTTGGAAAATATCACCCGCACGGTCAGTATTTGGATGACCATCGCTTAATTTCGGTGATCCCTGACAAACACCTAGTTAAACTACGCTACGAGCGCAACACTGATTTTATTTTACGATTTCGCTGAACTTTGTCATTATGATGAGTTCCCTGATATCCTGCCGGGCTTGGATGCGCTCGAAGTATTATTTATTTCGACGTGTAAGAACGAGACAACGTTATAGCAAAGTATATACCTATCACTTTTTCACACGTCGAAAAGAGTTGATTTCGTGGCTTTTCGTGGTCGCATGCTAGACCAGCTGGAATGTGTCCGTCGTCTAGACGCACTCCGCACCCGTACTCGTATAATGTCCCTTGCTGCACAATACTGTCGACGTACTTACATTAATAGTAATGTAGATAGGTCATATAGTCGCAGGTACGGTAACGTTGAGCCGATTCAGTGCAGCCCATTTCCGCATGTCGAAGTCGCAGTTCTATTTCCGAGCTCGGCTCCCATTCGACGTTTTGCCTTCACATTTCATATTAGCATTCGCTTTTCAAGCTCAAATTTCTGTACCGCCCTTTTAATAGTCTGCTGCTGATCAGAAGCTTGCGCTCAAAGGGCGATTGTGCCATATTTACAACACTGGTCCAATGCGGATTGTCTGATACGCGCTATAAAGTAGGTATAAGTCGAATCATACAACTGGGATGATAGCTACAAGCTGCGGATAACCTTATCCTTGCGCTGCTAAAGCAAAGTACATTTTACGTGTTTGAATAGGATCCCGTTAAATGTAAAGTTCAGATTTCCGAAACTTGTAGTAGCGATTTGCGAGCTAATTAGACTTTGAGTTTGGTGTTCCTTTACAATTATCTACCGTCTCGGGTTGCTTTTGTATCTAATAAGAATCTATAAAGAATACCTACTTAATAAAATGGATCTGCCTCTCCGCTAATATACTCTTTTTTTTCGCCGGGTTACTTTATATCTTACCTACTAAGGTAGGGCAGGCTGAGAAGGCCCACTTTTTTACAAAATCAAATAAGTCTTAATTTTATCATCTCAACACAATAAAAACGTGTTTATGAAACCCTTCGTTCTCTTACTAATATTCAAATAAATATATTTTTTAAGTTGTGTAGATAATTTGCATGTTTTTTACCTTTCTTAAAAACCCTTCTTTTGGGCCTTACTAAACGTGGCATGTCTAATAAGGCCCTGACAATAATATAATTATTTATCACGAAAATAAGAACTTGAGATTTAAAATTTACAAAAATATTTAAATTGCAATATTTTTCGACTTGGACAAAAGTGAATCCTAACTGATATCAACAATAGTTCATAAGAAAAAAAAATATTTCTGCTAGGTAGCAAAACAGCCCGTACTCAGCCCTTTTTTACTTTTTACGGGAATGATTTTGATACAGTATATGTTTTTTTAAAGTTAATGTAATGTTTAGGAATTTAATTTCAAGATTTTTTAAAAATAAATACTTCCATACTTTGGGCCTTGATAGACAAAACTGGGTTAAAAGGCCCAGCTATATGGTTAGAAGGCCCAAATTATTGGTAGGAAAGCCATTAGAGGGCTTTTTACCAATAATTTGGACCTGGGATTTATGATATGCAAGGAATGATGAACGGAGACGATAACATCTTACAAAGGATGATTAAAAAAATATATAGAGTATAAAGACATTTTTTATATTAAATATTTAAGGGCCTTGCCAGGCTAGAATAGGATTGCAAGGCCCAATCAAGCCTTGTAAGGCCCAAAATAGTAACTACTTGGGCCTTCCAAAACGACTTGGGCTTTGAAACCCAAACTAACCATTTTCGTAATAAATTTGATAAAAAAATCACAATCTAAAAGTAAATAGTGTTAGGTAATGATTAAATAAACACTTTAAACTAATCATCTGCTTAAAAATCTTGGGATAAACAACAGAAAACTTACTTTTTGTGCCCGAGAAAAATAGCAAAATAGGTGACGGCGTCCAAGCTCGGCGAGAAAAGTGGCGGCACTGACAAAATGGCGGTCGCCAGCGGAACGCTGCAGGCGCATTCTGCGTTCCTATTGGTCCGTTACTCACGTGACTAGAGACCAGTGCGCTATGAATGTATTTAATGTGTTTTTTGAAACTTGGGCCTTACAACACAGCGGGCCTTCTCAGTCGGCACTACCTTATTAATAAGTAGGAAGTAGTACTTACTTCCATTTCTTCTTGAGGTTCCGCAGGAATTGTATTTTACTTAAAAATTTTGTGATTGGTATTCTTGTACGGAAAATTAAGCTTAGCATTTCGAATCACTTTCTATAGTTACGCGACGTATAGGTACATACGGAGTATGTAAAATTTTGTGCTAGGGATAGAGTCTTCTTCTAAGATTACTAGAGAGATTTTGTTTGTAGGCCTCTTGATGATAGTAGGTAAGTAGGTATGGCTCCACTAACAATATATACCTATAGCTATTATAGTTCTGAGGGCTCGAATGTACTTTTCATTATTTAATTGAGATTTCTTAGCACTTTTAATCCATCCACCAGCCATAGGACGTCCACTGCTGGACATATGCCTCCCATATAGATCTCCAATAAGACCGGTTGTTAGCGGCTTGCATCCAGCGCGATCCTGCGGTCTTAATGAGGTCATCAGTCCTACGCTGCGCTTGCCGGTACGTGGTCTCCTCTCGAGAACTTTTCGACCCCATCGGTCATCAGTCCTCCGCGCTAAGTGCCCTGCCCATTGCCACTTCAACGTGCCAATCCGCTGGGCTATGTCGGTAACTTTGGTTCTTCTACGTATCTCCTCATTCCTGATTCGATCTCGCAGAGAGACTGCGAGCATAGCCCTCTCCATAGTTCGTTGTGCTACTTGGAGCTTATTAATAAGGCCCGTAGTTAGAGACCACGTTTCAGTGCCATAAGTCATCACTGGTAACACACACTGGTCGAACACTTCCGACTTGAGGCACTGAGGTATGTCGGATGAGAAGACCTTGCGCAATTTTCCAAACGCTGCCCAACCATGTTGGATTCTGCACTTTAAATAATGAAATAATATTACACAAACATTGCGTTTATCAATGCAAACTTTTATATATAGTCGATTGATACTCAACATTTTAGTTTTGCAAACCTTATTGTGACGTTCTAACGATTCTTTATCACAAAATATTTCTGTACATAATAGTGTAGGTAAATTCTAAATTGTCTTAATCTATGTTATATACATATTTTTATTTACCTACTAATATCATATAAACTCAACTGATATCTCCGGGAATCGGAACATCTATAGAATTACCCTTCAAATCCTTCAATGATAGATACAAATTGTACTTATATTTAACATCGATTGCCTACCTACGCGAAACTTGAGTAAGGCCCAAACTCCACCAAAGCTGAGTGGAGATGTGCGAAACTGGGCAGAGAAATAGTGGTATGTAAGTCCACTGCAGAAACGCCATAACTTTGATTAGAGAGAAACAAAACATAATTGTGATCGGGGCGGAGCCCTGTTTTGTTATGTCAGTCCAAATGTGCCAATTTTGTCATCGATTTATGGACTAGAACGCCTGCCAAGCCCAGCTTCGCTCATCTTTCTGCTTTGCTAGAGCTTAGACCTAAGTAGGTACTTGCAACCCGAGCCCGGGCCAAATAACCTTCCGTCACCGGCGTCACCTTAGCCCATCCATCTCCCACATCTATCGGTTCGAGGGCATACCGACTTATTGATTTTGATCCCGCTACATCCCTTTAACAAGGTCTCTATAACTTTACATGTACGTATCTGTTTTATGTTATGACCCAGTTTATTTGATTTATTAATCGGAGGGGATAGAGGTAAAACAGCTTAGCGTAGGACATTGAACCACGAGACCTGAAGGACAGAATACCTGGGCCCAATGATTTTTTATGTCTATGCCTAGGAGCGTATTGTGAACTCTAAGCGCCGTTATAGATATTTTGCCCAATTTTGCTTAACTAGTAAATTTTAACTTTAACAGTAACTATACCTATGCTGAGCTTGCTTTAATGTAGAATTTCTGTTACTTTCTGAACTTTAGAAAAATTGATTCAAAATTTATATCCATTCATTTTTGAATTGAAGTCACTAGTCAGGGTTCATAACTAGGACCTTTACTTAAGAATGCACTGGGTACAAACAGCTCTTTTGGGAATGTATAGAAAAGAAAGGTCAATATTTAGTTAGCTGTGGATCTTTTATGACTGGTATACTTAACTACGATGATGATGATAGAATATTTATAATATTTACATTATTAATTTACTAGAGTACCTTCATTTTAAATGATGAATTGATGAATAAGACGCAGTATAATGGAATTATTCCAGTCTGTCCCCCGTTGCTATCAAAATTCTCAGTTGCCAAAATCTTACAAACTGATAGGAAAGGCCAGTGGATTAATTAGCGGGCAGGTTATAGGTATATCCAGCGGTTGTTGATCTGCGGCTCGTATGATGATGATGTCTCATCTTGAATCATGTTTAATTTTAGACGTACTGAATCCACGTCACCTCTGAAGTGGCAGGATGAAGGCAACCGATTCGCGAAACACTTCAACAATGCGCATGCGCCGGCGCCGCATTCCCGACGCGTAAACAAAAGTCGCGTGAAACGTGCAACGTCCCTTTCCATAAATAAAACTTACACCGATATATTATGTCGTCTTTTAGTTAAAACAGTCGAAATTGTTTAGTGCAGATTGTATGTAGATACATTAGTGGTTTGTTATAATATAATGGCTCAATACAAACTAGCTTCCTCAAGGCGTGCAACTTTACTGGCAAATCAAATTAATAAAATTATATCAAATTAATTTTACAGAAATGAATGCGTTTACGGAAACAAATGTGTTTTTATATTGAAAAGACATTTCTAGAATAAACAAATTTCATTTCAATTTCTGTATCAAACATAGCGTGTTTGGATATTGTCGGTAGTTATTTAAAGCTTTTAAGATATAGTAATATAAGTACAATAATTTCATTCCAATAAGAACTCAACTATCTCATAAAAATCCAAAAATCAAACAGTTGTCTCGGGATATTTGCGCAATCTAATCCAAGAACTCCACGCTTTTGGTCCTAATTAATATTAAGAATTTTCTTAAAGTACTTATTTATGGTAACATGTAGTCTGGACGGCGTATACAGGGTGAAGATTTTTTTTCACGACAAATTCTGTCAAGAGTCAATTTTTGTGGAATATTTCGATTTATTTTCTATGAGTCAACTGATTTGTGTTGCCATTTTAGAGTTGGACACGAAGTAAAATTTGATCACAATGATGAATAGGTACTGTAATAGTATTTACTAATATATACACGCTTTGCACAACGACACCAAAAGTATAATGAACCGGTAATGAGTCGACCCACTGGGACCTCGGGTAACGAATGAAATGTATTTCAATTACTTATTAAATAATAGAAAACGATTTTAAAGCCAGTTTGGAAATTTATTGGAAAAACTACTGAATCATCAATCCTCGACAAAATAACGCAGACTCCTAAAAAAGATAAGACAAACAGGCGGAAGGAAAGACGTTGCTTTTTATATCTTTGTGTTGTAACAAGCGACATTCCGATCGGGTTATTTGTGATGGGTGTGGTGACCCATATAGAATACATTTGCACATCTCCGGCTGGATCTAACCTATATTTAGAGCCGGTAATCCAGTGGACGCTTGTTACGAAAGCATGTTGTCTGGCGATGGACAGGGGATCGGGTTTGCCAGTTCGCTGTTAATATTTCATTTTGGATGCAATTTGCTGGAGAGATTTCCAATATCACAGATATATTGATCGATTACTTTGCGATGAACAGGAGATCAACCTCAGATGCAGATCATTAGCTGTTAATCTTGCTGGAGTTGATCCCAACACAATACTAAACGATGCTGTAGAAATTATGTATAGGTACTTAGTAAAATAATAACTTTTGCAAATTCCCGAGACTCGCTTGGATAAAATACCTCAGCTAACTCGTCATGCGTGCATCGTACCTACGGATTGTCTAAAAAGAAGATAATTGTGTTCTAAAAATCAACAAACATACCTACCTAAATAATCTGCTAGGCTAGAAAATAATATAATTTACGTTATACGAAATTAATTATGACTGGTAGGTAAAAAAAAAACAAAGGCCCGAGCTTAGGCATTAGCTCAATAATCCTCCCAAAGCCATGCCATTATAAAAGAAGATTTGTGTCTTACAAATGTATCAATAAGCCTATAATGTAAACGGGACTATGTAGGTAATGTACTAAGTACTAGTAATTTAGAAGTCAATTCCTTTTTGCGACTTAAGTGATTTGTTTGTTATAAATACCGGCTTAGGCATCAGCTCGATAAAATCCTACGAAAGCCAAGTCATAACAATCAAGAAACGTCAGATAATGCCCTCAGTTCAGTCGTCATGCGCGGATCCTATAATAAGTACGGATCGTCTAAAAAAGAAAAGTACTACGTACTAGGTACTAGAAGTCAATTCATTAATACGAGATTTGTTTGTTATAAATACAGGCGTAGGCATCAGCTCGATAATCCTCCGAAAGCCAGGTCATAACAACCAAGACACGGTTGGATAATGCCCTCAGCTCGCTCGTCATGCGTGGATCCTACGGATTGCCTAACTATGATCTAACCGTGATAAACTGCGGCCTTGCACCAAATCAAGGCGCGTTACTTACAGCTCTATCATCATAAAGTTTATATTTCGGTTTACTAAATATCGGGATCTTTAGACTCTTCTCAGAGCCTTTAGTACAGGTTTTGCATACTTGCGCGTTTGAGTGGCTCCATAAATTTTAGTTATTCCTCGTTTTCGCCTGGGGCGCTGTACAAAAATGTATAGAGCCACACGGAAACTAGTATAGTTTCAATTTACGTGTAATTAGAAATCTCAGTTTCCTAGAATCGAGAATCTGCATTTTAGAATTTTCGT
The DNA here is from genome assembly GCA_964007245.1 of Hypomecis atomaria. Classification (NCBI taxonomy): domain Eukaryota; kingdom Metazoa; phylum Arthropoda; class Insecta; order Lepidoptera; family Geometridae; genus Hypomecis; species Hypomecis atomaria. Next base: position 13,882,608 of record OZ023295.1, read on the forward strand.
TACTAATTTTGGTTTGGTTATAATTTATTCTACTTTGACACACAGCACCGATTCTACTGAAAAATTCATGGCGAAATATAGAGCTTAGTCGATCTCGTTTGAAATGCCTTTTTATCGTGAGTATATCCGCGCTTGACCACCAACTCGCCTGATGGTGTGCGACGCTGTGGTCGAAGACTTAGAAGATATCTATTTTGGATCATCCGGACGCTTCTAGGACATTGCCAATTTTTTTTTGACACACTAAAATAACGCATACAGAGAGATGACAGACTAAATAAAATATCACTAGTAGTTCTGTTTTACTTTATGACCACCTGGCGTCTAGACGGCGAGGTGCCGGAATGCAAGGTGCTGTTACATTTTGTCTATACATATATTTGAAACACGACGGGTTGAAAAAAACTTTCCAAAAAAAGAATGTAACATCTCATAGTCATCGAAATCACACATGCACCCCAAAAACAAAATTTCTACCTCGAGTTACTGAAAAATACTAATAATAGGCTTGAGAAGCCACAAAAATGCATCGTTGATGACATGGCACGTTGCTCCTACGTTACTCATACATAGTTGTTGATTTGCACACCTAGTCATTTACATAATATCGTTGTGTATTTGTTAAAAAATAAACGTATGAACTGCCCTTGCAGCTTTAGTTAGCACTCGGAGATTGATAATGTAAACAATACTAATAACGATTCTTTACATTGTGCTGATATCCTCATAGAGGATATAATAAGGGGCGCTAATACATCTGGTTAGCGAGTAGCGGGCACAAGGAAGCCTACAGGAAATGGATAGATGAGTAATGCTAACACTAGATGCAATAAAATTTAGGTTAGGAATTAGGAAGTTTTGCAAATCTCATTCTTGGAGTATTTGATTAACGAGTGTTCTTTTTTCGTTTCAGGTGGCACACAAACAAAACCAAAATGACGGTTGTTACGAATCCCGCCCACACGGAGACCTCCGACGAGGAAGAAGAAGTGCCGTGCGTCAAAATACCAGATAGCGACATCTGCATCGACTATGGCGGGCTGCAGATGGACGAGAACGCGCGACTCTATGACAACGAGCGACAGAGCGACATCGTGTTCGTGGCCGGCATCGGGGACGACACGTGGCGCTACCCCGGTCACCGGCGCGTACTCGCTGCTACCAGCCCTGTTTTTGCGGCATTACTCGCAGCGAAGACCGACGTCATCGTCGTGGATTATGTCGATAAGCGAGGATTCGAACAGCTCCTCCGCTACCACTACTGCGAGCCTACGCAGCTCAACTCGGTTGCGACTGCGAGATGTTCACTAGATGCTGCGTACAAGTTCCTGTGTCCACCGCTCGCGGAACGCTGCGCTCGTCGGCTCGATGAGATGCTGGACGCTGGAGTGGCGCTCGAAATTCTCCGTGACCTGCGGTACCTGTGCGCGCGACTACCCGGCGCAGCTTCTGCGCCGCCGCTACCTGCGCTGTCAGATGACGCAGCAGCGAGAAGTCTGGCGCAATGCTCACGCTGGTGCGACTCGCTCGCACACAACACACTACTCGTGTTAGATGACAACGCCGATGCGGCACTCGCAGACGAACGGCTCGAAGAGCTTCCTTACGAAGACCTCTCCCTCATAGTGAGGCGCGAGACGCTACGTGTTTCAAGTGAACTCGTACTGGTAGAGGCACTATCCCGATGGGCCACAGCGTTCTGTAAGCGCACGAAAAGAGAACTGACGCCGGCGAACAAGCGTGCGGCGCTCGGGGCGCTGTCCTACTGCCCGAGGTATCTGCTCCTGTCGGGAGAGGAGCTGGACCGCGCGCTCGGCATGGAGCTGCTGGAGCCGATGGAGCGCGCGCTGGTGATCGCGCGCGCGCGCAAACTGTCGGCGCCGGTGCCGGTGGGCACGGACCAGGAGAACCTGCTGCGGCGCTGGGCGCGGCCGCGGCCCGCCGAGCCCGCCGCGCTGCCCGTGCACCTGAGCGCACGCTCGCTGCCGCCCGCCGACGAGCCTCGCCCAAGCCGCCTCTGCGGCCGGCGCCCCAAGCGTATCAAACAACCCAACTTCGAACCCGAGGAGAAACCAAAAGACGGCTGCTGCGCCTGCTTCGGGGACGGACTCCTGAGAGCTTTCATTTGCTTGTTCGACTGAACCCATTCTTATGACTAAAGAACTTAAGTGTGCAATAATCGTTACAGAAGAACTCGAGTGAACTGGCGAGCGATCGCGTTAGCTGGTGTGCGAAAAAGAATGCCTTCTTTTGTATTTTTTTATGAAACTCAAAAGGCTATTCTTAGAATATTACGTTTATGAAGTAAGATTTGTATTATAAGTAGGTATTTACTTAAATCTCTTATAGAAATTTAGGGAAGAAAACTTTAGCTAATGTATACCATTTGACTGTAATTTATAATTGCTATCCTTCCTTTTACTATTGAGAAATATTTAAGAATGGCAGCTGAGCTGGAATAACAACTCTATGGTATCTACCTACGATGTGCCAGTTCACGATATAATACTTAGTAAATTATTGAGTTTTCAAACTAAAATGAGATCACTGTAACTCAATATCATTCGCAATAGGTATCTACCTAACTTTTTATAAACCTATGCATATTAATAATAGCTAATACCTAGATTACCTGTTAAAATGGAACTGGAATTCATTTAATGAACGATTTTTTGTGATATTTTAATTTTAATACGATCAATTTAGGAATTTTGCGTGTTTTTTGCTAACGTTTATGTTTCTTAGACATGCACATATCAAATTGTTTTTATAATTGCATTTATAATTCAGTGTTAGTGTTTCGTGTATTAGTTGTTTATTACAATTTACAATATCTAGTTTTAATTGTATTAGTACTTATGCATTGATATTTTGTGCAATGTCACTTTTGTTACCAAAGTTAATTGCTAGTTAACTGCCACTTATCGAGGGCTCTATACATCAAGAATAGTAAAATATAGTCCCAAAATTGCTCACTTGGGCTGAGTTGACGTTTCTTGCCCATTTCTGTGTATTTTTTAGTGTTTTCCATTCCTTGTTCAAAATTTATACGGGCGAATATAATATTGCCACCACATTCAAAATCGGTCACACCATTTAAAATGTTAGATGTCGAAACCTATCCACGGACATACCAACATAATGATTTCTAATTGTCTACTTTTTAAATTTAAAAAATCTATCTTTGGGCAAAAGAACGGTGAAAAAGTGTCAATAGCAGCCACCCACAAGTGATATTACTTCTCCGTTTTTTTTCAAAAAAAACTGACGATCACGATTTTCTGGCGAAAACACTGTTGACAAAGATCGAAAGAGCCAGGCATTGAATCTCGATAAAGAAAAGAAAACAATTCCTAAGAAATTGGAGCTACCTCAATAAGTGGAAACTAGCCTCTAATGGCTGCTGTTTATTTAGTCAAATTATTTAGCATAAATCTTCCATCTTATTAAATGGAACTTTAAAAACTAGTCGTAAAATAAGTACATAGTTCTGGAATAACCTAAATACGACCTGTAGACTAGCTCGCTAGTGTAAGTTTACAGAACGAATTTTATCTATCGTAATTTAGGTGTAACTATGTAAAAAAAACTTCAGTGTTCAATGTGTTTGCATAAATAACTACTTTAAGTGTGCCATATTCAATGTGGTTAGTTTAATTTATATGGAATTAAATTGAATAAGTATCTAAACCCTTTTCTCCAAGATTTGATGTCGAACATTTTTCGAGAGAAGCTCTCATGCTGAAAGTCATTGTTTAGAAAATTTAGAAGACGCTTTTTATGTAATGAAATTACCTATTTTGTAAATGTATCTTTTGTCGTGTTTTGAACGAATATATTGATGTTTTCTTGCATTTCTAACAGTCATGCTCCGATGTAAATCTTTTAATGATTGTATTATAAAAACTATTAAATAAAATTGATGTTTCAGCTTTGAGCTGTTCCTAAGTATCCAAATTATGTGGAAAATATACAATATTCACATTTTGTCACGTTTTTAATTTTGTCCCAATCGATTCCATTTATCGTTTAAGAATGTAAAGGAAATGTACTCACGAAACAATCAAATAAATCGACTGTCCAATGTCAAACGCCAGGAAAACGCAATAGGCAAATAATTGTAGATAATTTTGAATAATTGCTTACTTTCCGACACAAAAGAACGATTCAATCATCTGAACAATACAAACATTAGCCATACATTACCAAACGCATATGAATGAGTTTCATTGTTTTAATATAATTGAGTTATATTAGACTGAAACAGTTCGTTTTCTTCATAAATGGTGGGTTGTTGCGAGCGATTGGAACTTTTTCTTGATTGTAGGCTGCAAGGCTCATTTCCATTCACCACCAGTTCAATTCTGTTAACTTTTTCGAACATTCCCGCTAGTGTACTTTCAGCCTTACTGAGATCTTGCCGCAGTCCTATAACAGTTTTCTGTAACTCGATCAGGGAGTCAATTTTTGTGTCAATCTTTTTGAATTTTTCTCGTATGGCGTCACGAGCGTCTGATATTTTGTCAACTTCGGTTTGTACTCTAGAATTCATTGCTCTTCTTAGTTCCTTCAGTTTCCTATCGAAGGTTTTGTCTTCGACGCTGTCCCTGCGTTTCTTATCCCCGGTATTGGTCGATAGGGTGCGGTACTTGTAGCCGGTACTGCGGGCCGTGTAGCAGTTTTTATGAAATGTTTCCCCCATCGTCGAGTCACTTTATTCAGGGAATTCTAGAAAAAGGAACTCTAGACTTTATTACACTGTAATTTTGTTCATCTTTCGCTATTTTTCAAAATGTAACGTTCCTTGATTTTAGCCAAAATTAAAGGCATTTTGATTTTGACATCAGTAATATTTTGGCAATTTGAGAGAATTTGAACTTTTTTTTTTGACTCATTTGAGTGTGAATAAGGTTTGAATAGTATTCGATCTAGCTGAAACTGAACAAGTGATTATACTGGTGGTTACTCAAGTGGCCAATAGCAAGTCTATACTTAGCTGAAACTTGCTTAGGCTTTTTGCCCACCCAGACTAATTCTCCCGAAGTCTCTTACGGGTTGGTAGGTAAAGTAATTTTATTATTAGTAGGCTCATTAAGACAGCAGGATTACGCAGGACGCAGGCTTCCAACCGATATTATTGGAGATCTTTAGGGGAGACCCTATGTCCAGCGGAGGACGATACGATACGATGCAGTAATGGAGGATAATAGGATGATGATGAATAACAAGTAAGTTCGTATAAGTCAGGTGGTGACCGTTTTTAAGTCGCCCGAAGGACCTCGATATAGCTAAACTGTTAGATTAACGGGAGTCTATAATTTAACGTATCTGTCACGGTAGCGCTCAGTTCTACGAATGTCATCTGCTGCCACCCATCCCAAAAACTGACAAATGGTGCCCACTTAAAAGCTTAAAGGGCCAGACGAGCCAATTTAATAAAATGTCAACTTTTTCAAATTTTCATCTTTTTATAAATAATACTAGACGACCCGCCCCGGCTTCGCACAGGTGTATTATACATATAAACCTTCCTCTTGAATCACTCTATCCATTAAAAAAACCGCATCAAAATCCGTTGCGTAGTTTTAAAGATTTAAGCATATAGACAAACAAACAGACAAAAATAGCGACTTTATTTTGTACTATGTAAGGAAGGAAGTACAATTACAATAATTCTGCACAACCTTTTCTCTTTTAGTTACTACAGCGCCATCTATAGAGGTTTTGCTGCAGCACTTCGCAGTCGCGCTACGTTTTTCTCGTTATAATGGGTTTTACTTTAACTAGTATTATACCTAGCTAGTACGGAAAAGTGCCGCAAGAGATCCAATAGCAAACTCAGCGTTCATGAATTGAATATTGTTTGCGATAGAGGGAGGCACAAGTACAAAACATATACGATGTTTGACTATTTTCTCGCATTTCATTGCTCATATTATGTATGAGCATTGAATTAAGGTAGAGTAGGTATTATGGAGTTCTGCATTCGAGTAATCGATGATATCATGAGCAAGCATTATGGATTCTGAGTTCACGTGGTAAGAGCAATAGAGTAGGTAAACAATTTTCAGATTTTAAGAGGTAGGTTCCGTAGTTAGATAGTTATAATGACAAACGATTGTGTTTGTTATCAATAATGAAACGTGGTCCAATCGGATCTATAACATATCCTGAATTTAAATGTATATTTAATTAACAGGTCAGATGTTTTGAATCTAGATGAAATAAAACGAATCTCGCACTATGTTAGGGTTTTGTAGAATAGGTAGATAAGCGTATTAGTATTTTAATAAAGAACCGTTCTCAGTAGTTTTAAACTTTTATCTGAGCTGATAGACAAGTCTATAAGTTTCGAATTTATATATTTCAGGCAATAAAATAATACACCTCTAGAAAATTTTAATAATATAATACCTACCTACCTACTTACGATACCTACAAATTTTATACTTGCGTGAAATATCTAGAAGGATAAGTGTAACTGATAGTACAATAAAATATTAGATAGGTAGGTACTAGGTACTTATGGCTATGCGAGGATGACTTACAATGACACCAAAAAGAAAAATATAGAAAATCATTAATGTACTTATTCAGTTTTGTTAATGAAATTAAACCCTATAAGCAAAAAATATGCTCCAACTAAAAAGTTGTGTCACTATTCATTTTTGATAGATCTACCCAAATGGTTGAACAAGACAAGCGGTCAATAGAAACTCACAAACAAAACAATACAAATGGTAATTTCAAAAGGTACCTATTCATTGGACAAAAAAATGGGCGCAGAAAAAAAATGGTCAAAAACAATAATACACCAGTTTGAAATCGACAATGGCTTACGAAAAAGTTGCCTTTGTCCATTGGCAACAAAAGACCAGCAGGTTGGGTGTGGGAGTCCATTATTCCGAGATAAATTCATTTTTGATGAAGTGCAAAAGTCGCAGTTCTTTTGACAGTTTTTCGGTAAAATTTGTGATTTGGACACAATGTGGGCACAATGATGCGTGAAGGGTTTGGCACACATGGGCCCAATATGCCCTTGGTGCTTTGTGGCCTGCGAGTAATGAATGTGTGAGAATCTCGCGCTTGCACCGCTTTTTGTACACAATTCTTAGCAAAAAATTGTTAGTTCTCACAGAAGATGAATTAGCAGAAATGAGTATGGTTTATTTCGTTGCTAAGGAAAGCAAGTAAATCAAAGTACCTAGTGCATAAGTATGGTAAGATATATGTAAGTACCTATGCAAAACATGTGAGTATCCTTAAAATAATTTCGATGCGATTCGAAACTTCCCATTATGCTTTATAGTTTTAGCTAGGTACCTAAAAATAAGTAAATAAAAAGACGAGTATTATACTATTGTATGTCAAAATGAGAAACAAGACTCTACCGTCTTTTGATTCTAGCTAGAGCATCAAACGCAGCATTTGTCTTGAAACAAAAATCTTAGAATTAGATTCAATAAAATTGTTCAACATAATCCATCAGCTATAGTATAGGACTGACTTGTACTGCTGGACATGTTCTCCCCTATGGATCTCCAATAAGACCGCTTGAAAGCGGCTTGAGGTCATCTGTCCACCTTGTGGGTGGACGTCCTACGCAGCGTTTGCCGGTACGTGGTCTCCACTCGAGAACTTTCCGAGCTTCGGTCAGAAGTCCTCCGCGCTATGTGCAATAAGTATGATATTGATACGACTGTAGAGTTTGTGCAAAAAGAGAACCGTCGTAGCGTCACGGTGAACTGACAATAAGATTTTAACCAGCAGCCAAGGTACCGACCACTTGATAGAGGCGAGTCTACTGATGAAGAACGAGTTGTTGTTTATCAAGTATCAAACACTTTTTATTGTACTAGCAAAAACAGAGAAGTGTTGTTAAAGTAACAAAATTAGTTAAATGGCACACGGGTGACCCCACCTACGTACGAAGCTTCTCTTTTTGCACAAACTCTAGCAGAATCGTCAAACTGATAGTAGCATGATGAAATAACCATTCTGCAAATACAACATTTATTGCTCTAAAATAAGATCTATTCACTTGTAAACAGTCATTTAATCTGTAAGATAGCAATTATCCGCATCTATTTGCGTCCCGGCACACCCACTCAGCGGCTTTTGTTGGTGACAGTGGAAACAATCCAACGGTCTTATACAGAAAACCTCTCAACAGGTACCCAGAAACAACAATGGATCGATGGTACCGCTTGGCGCTTTTAAAGTGCTTTTTTTTAACACACCGTATTCAATATTCTCAATATCCCTTTTAAAATTAAGCGCCACCTCTCCAGACTATTGACATTTTTTTTTGCCCAAAAACGTAAATTCGTAGTAAATTTTTGGAAACAGGTTCGGAGCAGGTAACTTTTATTTTGGAAGATGGGATTTTCCATTTTGGAGGGTCTTCCTCAGTCTCAGCTACAGGTAGATCGATTTGCGTAAATTATTCACAAGATAATTTTGTTTTTCGGTGTCAATTGCGAGGGCGGCGATAAAGGAAAATTAAAAGTGGAGGAGAGGAAAAATATTTGTACAATTTTGTGATAGGTGTGAACAATTTTAAGCTATGTAAAAAACAGTATTATGTTCCAGAGAAAAGTAAGTTAGTTAAGTGAGAGTATTTTCGAGTCAAAAGTATACATAAGTATAAGCTTTCAATTGGTCTTAGGTTTTAAGACCTATTGAAAGCTTAAAACCTTAAGACCTAAAGGAGACCCATAAGCGTAGCCAGGTTTCACCAGTGTATGTACCAGTTTAGAGGGAGGAAGATTTTAACCCTTAATGTTCCAAGGGAGTAAATATTACTCAAGATTATGAACAGTTTTAATGTATTTTCGAAGTAAACAAAAGAAAATATCCGATTCCTTACCCTCGAGCATAGCTAGCGAAATAATTTACTACAGTTTTGACAATCTGATGTAGATTTCCGAGATACGTTTTATCTGCTTGCCAGCTTTACAATAAAATTTATTCGATTATATTCTATCCGTTACGCATGTGTGCAGCATCGGACGTCTTGCGCCTGAAATTGTGTTTGAGTTAAAGAGATCCTAGAAAAAGTAGCCGAGTCCCAATCCATAAATTAACGTAACCATCTTCCTATAAATTCTATTAACAAACAAAACACACTCACTTTGAATTCAAATTCTTATTAGGCACATATTGACACGGATATCGTTAATATTGAATAACATAGATACTATTACACGGAGTGTTCCTACTTAAGTATTCCATGGCGGGGTCGAACCGGCACGTTCTTCAATCAAGTCTTGTCCTGCTACCTACTGAACATTCCGAGACAGTAATCTGACACCACTCTGTCGGGGAATAAGGAAAAAATGTTTGTAATGCTATTTAGTGTTGCCACATGTGCTTCTTGTTACGTTTGTTTCTGTATTTTTTCGGGATTATTTTTTTCCGCAACATGCTAGATGTATTCTGTATGCGAGGTTTGCTAGCTGTCTTGCCCTCGCCTGATTGATAGTTAATCTGGTTTCGAAGCAGGAGGTCCCTGGCACGATTCACATGATCTTAACGCATGAAGTGATTTCGATTTTTTGTTTGAAAGGTGAAAACTGAGAAAATTGAGTGTGTGATTGAGAAAATATCTGGGAGTAGGTAGATACCTACCATGATGATTATTATTGTACCTACTTTAGTAAAACCTGTCGGTGGCCTGCCTCGGTGCCTGACAGAGGCTACCAGTACATATCTCCATTGGAACACACCGATAAGTAGGTACCTACCCTTCTAGCACATTTTCTTCGGTAACACTTACGAAAAGTGTTCGTTGTAGGTACCTACTTCTTCCTTCCGCGACTGTATGAGCCACTCAGGAAGGCCCATCCGTTACTAACGTTATGGGTCTTCCCTGGCTCGTCTTTATTACGCGCTGGTTTAATTTTGCGAATGAACATAACATTTTCTCACTATATTTCTAGACATTTAGAAAATTCATAAAAAACTGGATTTTTTTCATAAAACGAAACGACTGGCAACACCAATGTTGATAGTACGCTCCGGGAGTCAATTTATTGGCGTCACAGATCGGAGCCCTCATAAAAACTAATCTTTTTACTTTTTATGCGGCATTGTCCGAGGCCACAGGTTATGTACCAGTTACTATTACCATCTAACCACAGGTTATGTGCTAGTTACTATTAGGCCTCGTATTTAAATGAACCGATGCGTCTAATAAAAGGAACACGAAATTAGAATGTCGGTTATTTATGTACGCTGCCTTTCTGTTTACCACCGCACATTATCGCATCGTACCGTACTTAATTGTTTAGATATTTTAATGCTCTGTCTGTTACAATATTTTTGGAAACCACAAGCCTCCCTAAGGTGTAAAATAAGACTGACTCTCGTATGGTATTTTACTATCAGCCATTTTTCATACGACGCGCTTTAAAGATGGCCAAGCCATGTTATATTTTTTTTTACACTAAGTAATCTGCATACGTCAGAAGTGTCAGAACGCGTCCGGAGAGCAAATCTGATTTCGCTACACTGCAACAGTCTGCATGGTGGAGATGACCTGATCGCTCTTCGAGGGTGAGGCTATATATGTTTGACAGGAGATCATTAAAAGCTGATACAGTATGGAAGTAAGTGTATAGTAAGAGTAAATAAAGCCGTAGCCACAGAGAAAAGAATTTCATAACAGCTTTTAATGTAGTCCAAAATCCCTTATATTCCTCATTTTTTTCACTCGACCTAAGTACGTACTCTGTAGTGAAATAACCCAAAGTATATAAAAGTGATGAGAAACTAGAATGACATCGGAATCCTAAATATTTTTGGGATTACGTGGCTCTACGTTGTTATTTAAAATTTTCTCCACAATTCATGTAAAGTATAAAAGTATGTAGGTACATATTTCGCACCTCTTGTTTAGTACATCTGTAGTGACTAAGTGCTAAAAGGTTTTTCACTTTAGATAACAGTAGTGTCGCTGGCATCGTAGTAAAGTCTGATTTACACTGTTAAAGGAACTCTCGTGACAGTAACTTTAGCGAATTATTTCTGAGTGAACAGTTTTTTATACTCGTTCTTACAGTACATATGCTTATATAGCGTGTACACTGTACAGTAAATGAATTCCTATGTAATCCAGGCTGCGTTTGCTCTTAATAGCAGCACACTGCTCTCTTTTACTTATTACTATTTTGAACCGTTAATATATGCGGTGCTTTGCTCATACATTTTAAAATTATTGTAAAAACTGACGTATTTTGCGGTCTCTACAAACACGCATTAGGTATACTCGTAGCAGTAGAGTGTTCTCCTTTGCCCTATATCAATTTTGAAGTTACTGAAAAACAAATCGATTTTTTTTCGCGCTCGCTGCGCTCGAGCTTAATCGCACTACAGCGGCCTGCTTTTCTCACACTTATTTTGAAATATCTGAAAAAGTGACAATATTTCTAGCTCGCTGCGATCGTGCATATTAGCAGAACAACGTTCTAGCTGCCATGCACATAAACTTACTGAAAAAAGTCGAACGTTATTCGCGCTTGCTTTGCTCGCGCATAATTGCATGCTCTGCGTTTCTCATCTATGTTTAAAAATTACTGAAATAACTAAAAAAACCTTTTTCCCCCAAAAAAAAACAACAATACTGTACCAACCAGTGCAGTGATAACGGTAAATAAAGCGACAGAGTTCCCGCAAGCTAATGTTATCACGGCAGTAAAAAATGCGCCAGAGTTCTACTAGGTGGCTATTGGCTAATGTTGTCACGACGAAGACTGACTTAGTGTAAATTAGCTCTAAGCATCGGTGCCGTGTCGCCTCTCTGGCGCCGCCACTATTACTCCACATCAATGGATACGTCCTCTTCAGTAACATGGACATGAATTATGAATAATTTATAGCATATCTTTGTTTTTCTGAACACTGCCAAGAGACGGGATTATAGAGGAATGTCAGCCCAACAAAAGTAGGTAGAAATCTTCCGAGATATAATTGAGCGCTCCTAACGCATTATTCACGTAAAATGTGCCTATACGATACCTTATTTTGGCGGAGATAAACTTTATGTGTTGTACCTATCTATTCGTAAATTATTATTTAGTTCATTTTCGCTTTTGTTCATATTGTAGTGAGATTGGCTGATCGTAAACAAGCGTGTCCAGTCAGAAACTCCTCCATCCATTAGCAATAGGACGTCCACTGGACATAGGCCTCGCCTATAGATCTACAATAAGACCGGTTGGTAGCGGCTTGCATCCAGCGCGATCCTGCGGTCTTAATGAGGTCATACGTCCACTTTGTGTGTGGACGTCCTACGCTGCGCTTGCCGCTGCGTGGTATCCACTCGAGAACTGTTCGACCCCATCGGTCATCAGTCCTCCGCGCTAAATGCCCTGCCCATTGCCACTTCAACTTGCCAATCCGCTGGGCTATGTCGGTAACTTACTTGGTTCTTCTACGTATCTCCTCATTCCTGATTCGATCTCGCAGAGAGACTCCGAGCTTAGCACTCTCCATAGCTCCTCAGAACAGTCAGAACACACAGAAACTCCTACACTAGAAGAAAAACTAATAGCGACCGAAGAAATAGCCAAGAAATCACTAGGTACCTAGATACGATGTATACAAAGTCTGGACATCACATTATGTCCATTTCATTGCTCTCTGACGGGTCTGACACTGGTTGGGTTTTGTGCATTTATTTATTCTTGCGGAAAAAACATTTTTATTTACCAATAAAATGTTCTCTCCGCCACGTTACAGAACCGTAGTGACTTTTTAATTTCTAAAAGTTTTCATGAAATGGTTTTCTCCTAGTGGGTATGTATCTATTTGGTTACTAACTGTAATGTCTGCGAGGCCATGCGGGACGCCACGCAACGAAACGTCTGGTCTCTACTCTCTAGGGAGTCTTGCATGGTGCAGGAGCCAGGAATTCGGACACTGGTGGTCCTGCATAGTTCACCCATAGCATAGCAATAAAGTGCTGCATTGTTTACACGAGGGTACTACGTATCAGGCAGGAGGACTGTACCGTCTGAATATTCCCACCCACTTACTCCACTTGCCATAGCACAGATATTCAGTGTCTAGCTTCTGTAAGCATTCTTGAGGACAATACGTGCTGTTAATACCGCGGCAATAGCTCTAATTGGTCGTTTTTCGTCGCGCCAGCCACTACGACGGAGCAAAAAGTGGGTCCGGCGCGGAATGCGTCGGTTGAATAACCAGCCGTCTGCGCTAGGCCACGCTATAAACAAAGAAGCTGTTGCGTAAAAATACGCCATACGCTATCGCAGCGTCGGGGATGCCAAGTCGAAGTTTTGTAGCTAAGTTTAGATAAAAATATACTAATTCAGGGAAATATGCTATTTACTACAGGTAATGTTTGCCTATATTAAAGGTAATTTTACTATAGCTAAAAAAATAATAAATAAATATTTGGGGACATCCTACACACGGTCTCTGGCCCCGAACTAAGCAAAGCTTGTGATATGGCTGCCAGAGACTGATATACTACATATACATATTTTTAAATACCTATACATACTTTTATGGATTTTGACTGAAAAACAGTACCTTACAGATAAACAATTTTACATATTATCTAATCTAATCAATCAATTAATGTGAAAAAAATTTTTTTTTTTGTTTAAAGCATACGAGGTAAGAGGAACTTTCCCGTGGCTGATGCTGAGGCATTAGAATACCTCATCTGCACCTGCACGTCTACTTCTGGGCTCGAGAGCGATTAGAGATGGATTTTTAAAAACCTGGTTAGGAGGCACGAGTAGCTTTGTTGTTAAATAAATCGTTATAAAGTAAACAGTTACTAAATTTGCTGCAAAGGTGTAGTAAGTAATGTGATGTGTGGTAAATTAGTGTGGTATTTTCAACATTTTTCTTAGTAGGTAAGAAAGTTCGTATAGGCCGGATAGCTAGCCCTGATGTCAGAATTTCTAAGCGAATTTCTAATTAACCTAAACTACGGAATAAAAAAAAGCTGCTTGAAGGCTTACTTAGTTTTATATATCCCTATCCCTACTAATATTATAAATGTGAATGTAAGTTTGTTTATTACGCTTTTACGCAGCAACGGAGCAAGGGATATACTTGATTTTTGGTATGGATATAGTTCAAAGGCTGGAAAGTGATATAGGCTACTTTTTACCCCAAAAAGAAGGTTCCGGTGGGATAGCATAAGAATCAAAAAACGCGGGCAAAGCCGCGGGCAAAAGCTAGTTTTCTATAAAAGATGCACCTTACTTTAATCTGATCTAGCTATCTTTTAAATTATAACGTGGTAACACTTCCCAGCGTATATCGCAGTGATTTATTTATCTGCGCGGAGTGCGCCCGAGCACTCTCCACAGTGGTCACATTTACGTTGATGTTCGTTTATTTTTTCTCAGATTATCGGAGCTGGGCCAAGAATGTCGAAATCATTCAGGCCAGTAAGTGGGCAGAGGAATTTGCCATTCATATTTCCGATGCCGTCAGAATAACAAAGTAGTTTTTCGGGCGAACGATTTAGGAGGCTGTGGACTGAAAATAATTAGCGCATCGCGGTAGTAACCTACCTCAAGGATTAAACATTTCAGGCGTGTAGTAAAAACAGATTATTTTTTCAGTGCAGTAGAGCACGGAAATAGATTAGAAGAGCACATAAATTGAAATATCTTTCTGCGAGTTTTTTTTAAGAATGATAGGCTAATGGTCGAACATAACTCGTATCATGATTAGTATAGATGAAAATGGTAAAATTACCTGATACTTGTAAGATAAAAGATTTCCTCGTGATTTTTTTCTTTGATACGTGCTAAATATATTTATTCAGATTTAAAGACTCGCGTTAAGTCGCGTTGTTACAAAGGTGAAGTTAAGGTGAAGTTTTGACAAAAGTCACAGAACAAAAGTTTGAAGCTTTGATACACAGAATAAGCCCTTAAAAGGATGCTAACTGATTAAAAATAACCCTGTATACGTATGATGTTATTTATTTTTGTCCCCATCGGTTTGCCAACTACAATACTACTATGTAAAGAATTCAAAAAAATAGTAGGTAACCAGTCAACCTGTCTAATACGGGTATCACAGGTGGCGCCGCCAACGCTATAAGTTGGTTAAAATGATAAACACTTCACAAAATTCGTCGCGAGTCAGTATAGCGGGTTAGCTCAGTGGTCCAGAGCGTCGGGCTAGTGATCCGAAGACGCAAGGTTCGAATCCTGCATCCGCGACGAATTTATGAAATGTTTATCATATAAAAGTAACTCTTTGAGGTAACCAGTCACTTAAAAATGCACTTTGCAAATGCACTAAGTACAGAAAAGTAATTATTATCTGCTGTAAAAATAAATGAGATCGAATTATATCAACAACCTCGGAGGACAAGTTAAATTGTAGGTCCCGGTTGTTTTAACCTTGTAGCCATGTTAGAGGCTTTTAGGCGGCTTAAAAACTCTGACACCAGGGATAGCCACCCGGCCTATACGAACTTACTTACAAGACTAAAGTTATTAAATAATATAAACCAAAATTATCTATAATTTATGACGTACCACATTACGACATACCACAGGTAAACAATGCTCATGAATTTATAAGCAACACTGGGTACCATTTAAGTACAATTTTATTACATAACATGTAGTTGTAGGTCCTAGAGTACACATGAACTTATTACTAATAACTTATTTATAACTAATATTCATTTGTTAGTTTGGAGTATTGACCGACGCAATGCGTTGTTCATGTTTATATCTAACTAGCTGCCCATCCCGGTTTCGCCCCGGTACGGACATATTTTAAAATTATAATAAACAAAGGCGATCATAAATTGAGATCTAAACTAACCTATCCCTGAAGTTGTATCAAACTGCACATAGCGTACAAAATTTGGTTAAAATCGGTTTAGTAGTTTAGGAGTCCATCGCTGACAAACAACGGGACGCGTAATTTATATGTAAATATATATTTAGATAAGATTAAGGCTTCGTGCGCATTTTTTATGCTATCCCCTAAGAACCTTTCATTTTCCGGCATAAAAAGTAGCTCTTTATACTTTCCGTCCTTCGAACTATATTCATGCCAAGAATCAAGATGATCCGTTTCTTTGTTGCTGCGTGAAAACGCAACGAACCAACAAACACATTTTCAGATTTTTATAACATAAGTAAGGATTACCAAGGTATTGTTTTACATTCGTCGAATTTCACCGCACTTGAATTTTCCTTATTTACACAATTAATTATGATTCAAGCCCAAGCAGGGTTACCAGATTTAATTTAATACTAGTAGTTCACCGAACAGTAGACCTCGCAATAGATCTCTTTGATTGAATCTTCATAAGGTTATATCTTGCTACTCGCTCTTTACCGATTTGGTTCATACCTACAGTTAATTCTCGCAGATCTTGTTAGGATTGAGATACTAAACGATCTTGCGTAATACTATTATGGAAATCGGCTGAGGGATACCGCGACAGCAAGTTTCCTCTCTTTTTTGAGGGAAACAAGCTACCCAGCGTAGTTTGATCAAACGACTAGTCTAACTTGAGACTATTAAAAATCGTCACCAGTTCTAATAAATATGAGCTTTCTTCGAATACTCAAACTCATTAATTTATTGTAACATAATATGTAGTATACTTACATGTGGTTCTGTTTGTCTATAGTCATTCACCTTTTCTACACACCATTTTCTATTAAAACTAAATGTCCGAAGATCTCGGGTCAAATTCTTTATATGGTAACCCTAAGTTTATGGGACGTATTAATACCAATACTTAAGCATAGTTGGGTATTTCCCAAGTTTTACATTTGAATGTTATGATTATGAAATAGTAATTATATACAAGTTGTTTGTTTTTCAATCGATTGTAAAAAGAAGGAGGTTCTCAACTTGGTTGTGTATATCTATACTATAATAATAATATAATAAATAAGTAAAGTTTGTGAGTTTGTGAGGTTGTAGGGGGTAATCTCTGCATCTACTCAAGCGATTTCGATAATTATTTTACCAATAGATAGCCACATTATCTGTGAGTGTCAGGCTATAAAGTAAGCGCGGGCGAAGCCGCGGGCATAGGCTAGTTTTTATATAATTTGTTACTTCAGAACTGTGTGATTTGTGGGACCTACTTAAGCTGATTTATTTTTATATCAGAGAATGTGTTGTGTTACTTTAATTATGAATTGGTCCCACTGAACATCTGTTGCACAATAAACTTTGCGCCGACATACATATTTTATACATCTACGCATTGTGTTATATTATTAAACTAGACGACCCGCCCCGGCTTCGCACAGGTGTATTATACATATAAACCTTCCTCTTGAATCTCTCTGTCTAAAAACCGCATCAAAATCCGTTGCGTAGTTTTAAAGATTTAAGCATACAGACAAACAGACAAAAATAGCGACTTTAATTTATACTATGCAAGGATTTTAGACTTATACTTAAATGTTTAAAGTAGGTAGTCTTACTTACTTAGAAGCATTTAATAGCATTATAATATAATTATTTTATGGCAGGTCTTTCTTACTTACTTCATGACTAAGAAGTATGTATGTTCAATAACACAGAGCAATAACCAAGAAAATATCATTAAACAGGATGTTCGCTTAAAAATGAATCGATTTCGAGATTTCCTCGTATGTGATTTATTCATTCAAAGACAAAAAAATAAAAACAAACTTTACAAATTGAATAGAAAAACGTACGTTTAATTCAAATGTAGCAAATAGGTAAGTATTAGAAGAACTGAATTATTTAATAATTTCAGGGGTCAGAAGATTTTGCATGCTCGTGTCGAAAACATTGACAACAAGCCAATGACATTTTAATATCAATATTATTCAATAAAACAACCATTTCCAATGAAATCGTCTAAATAGTGGAGAAAAACAAATCGAATTTCGTTAATAATCTGTAAAAGAATTATAAAGTAAATATATCAAGTATTTTAGAGAAAACATTCATATGAAACATCACCATACAACATTTTGGAGAAAATAAAATAACAAGATACGAATATAATTATGTTAATAAGGTAGGTAATTGTCCTCGTATGCTTAGTTGAGTCCCGTTTCAAGTAACAAAATAGTGCATTAAAAATTTTCTGCATTTTAAACACCTTGTATAAACAAAATATAACGGCCTAACGGCCTTTTAAAAAAAGTATGACTAACTCTTTTCTTAGTAAGTTCGTAAAATAAAAACCAGCCAAGTGCGAGCCGTAGTACTCTGGTACCGATGGTTCCTGTGTTTAAGATTTATTTACAAAAATTCGAGTCGAGACATTCGGAAAGACATCGGAAGTAAAACATTTTTCACTTAACCGTAAGTATTGATTTAAATTCGACCTAATGTTTGATATACTGGGTTATTCCTAATCAATTAGCATCCCTTTAGGGGCTTATTCTGCACATCAAAAGTAACAACTTCTGTTATGCGACTTTTGTCAAAACTCGAAAAAAAATCAGCTGTTCCATATAAAAATATCGTTCAACAGCGATAAAATGTATGGAACAGCTGATTTTTTTTTAGTTTTGACAAAAGTCTCAGAACAAAAGTTGTTAGTTTTACCTACAGAATATGCTAATTGAATAGGAATAACCCTATATAAAAACACTACTCAGAACGAAATTTGCTAGATACCTAAAAATATACTCGTTACGTCACTCAATCAATGCCCAGACCGGCAGTTACAGAAACTTTATTTGTAAAATGGCTCTGTTTTTATCCCAAGGAGCTTTGAACCCTAAAAAGCTATAAACAGTGAGTAAGCAACAATTTTACGAAAGTTCGGCGGCGTGGAGGCAGGACCAAGGATGTTGAACCTGCGTCTGCGCTGCACACTCATACACTTTTTACTTTGTACCTAAGTACTTACTAAGAGAGTTATACAACTTTAATGCGAAGGAGTTAATTTAACGCTTTTGTGGGTGTACTCGCTTACTGACTTTGTTAAGCTATCGTGTAAGGCGCTAGAAGGTGCGTTCCATAGTTACGTTGCTAGAGTTTTTCCTTGATGGGGCAAATGCTACCCTTTATTCAAAACAAAGAACTGCTACCCCTGCCGTGTCTACCCCGAAAAAGAGAAAATATTGACTTTCATGTTTTCTACGTAGCGTAGTGCCACCTACGCCCATGCTGCGTTAATACGGCGATCTAGATGCCTTATGAAGCTGAGTAAAAAAAAAAACTCAAAACTCTGCGCGGCACAACATTTGCACGGTAATGATAGGTATCTATTGGATTAGATATCATTACTGTGACATTTGTTTTTACATGATAGATTGTGAATTATCAAGCCTTCCAATTTTATATAAATTAGTAAATTTATTTACGCATATTAAGCTACAATCTAAATCGAGCTTGAGAACGTGCTTTCCTAATGTTAGAATTTCTCCATAGGTCACTTATTTCTCGTGCTCCAGACGGTCGTAAAAATTATTAGCATTTGTCCATATAAATATTTAATTTAAGCACAGTAACAAAACTAATAGACCAACCGACTAGACTGACAGACTAGACCAGAAATAACATTAATTAATTCTTTCAGAAACCAATTTAGTAATAGTAAGTAGTAACTTAAAAAATCTACACCGACCTTGATAAAATCTAGACACATTTAATATGGAACTGGCTAAAAGAAGCATTTTATAAGGCGTGCTTAATTAAAGGCCTTTCAACTGGCCACAGCTATCTCACTTGCACATTTCAAACTTGAGCATCAAATTCTTAAAAATCGGCCAAGTGCGAGCTGGACTCACACTCAAAGGGTTCCGTACCGTGTTGGAGCCCCCTTAGCCCCTCTTGCCATTATTAATAGCGAGCAAAAAAACTCCCAAAAATCACGTTTGTTGTATGGAAGCTGCCCTTAAATGTTTATTTTATTCACTTTTTAGTATTGATTGTTTTAGCGGCAACAGAAATACATCATCTGTGAAAATTTCAGCTGTCTAGCTATCACGGTTCATGAGATACAGCTTGGTGACAGACAGACGTACAGATAGACAGACGGACATCGGAGTCATAGTAATAGGGTCCCGTTTTACCCTTTGGGTAGGGAACCCTAAAAACATAGTCGTTGTTAAGTCATTTATCAATCTTTTCTTTTTGACTTTTCTTGAATACTTTATACGTGCTATACGTATAAAGCATTCAAGAAAAGTCGGTACGATATCTTTTGATTTAACAGGAGCGATCGAAAAAAGTGCTACTTATTTCGTTATTTTTTTCGATCACTAAACGTCAAATTAGGATATTTCAAAACAAAAAAAAAACCTGCAAGGCGTATGTAATTTTATGACAAAAAAATGCTGAGTAGGTACATCTAATTCTTCGAAATTCAGAGACGTGATTTTTATCTTTATCAATGTGAAATAGCGCGAGCGAGATGGAATTTGGCTTAAAATCCCCTTAATTGGCCAATCCAAGGTTGAGGTCGACGTCCTTGCAAGTCACAGATTACAGCATAGTTTTCACGGAATAAATAATTTATGCGAGTTTCTTACCTGAACATTGGACGCACATGAAATAAGATGAAATTATGATGCAACCACAGCCACAGGTTTAAATCAAATGCCGTGTATATGAGGCGAGGTTGCATGCACCCCCTTTTTTACGAGGGGAAATCTTCGCAAAATACACTGTATCGGGGTATAGTCGGGTTACGGGGAATTGCACTTCATGGCAAATATGCAAATTGTCTTTCAAACAAATTTATCACAGTATATCCAAACAAAGAATGGACATATTTTGACATTGATAACTGGCATTAAAAGTTGATTTAAAATGGTTTAATTCCATTGCCATCCTAGGGGGTTGCTAGAAAAGATAGCTTTCAGCGATAAGGCTGCAGATAATAACACTATTTATAGGAATTAATTTGTTCATAGGGTTATGGGTAATCAGTTAGCACCACCCCTTTAAAAGCATATTCTGTACATGAAAACAAACAACTTTTCCAAAATCTCAACAAATTTCCTATTTTTTTAAAGTTTTTGTGGTTCTTTCTAAAACTTCATAACTCTATCGCATCCGTACAATACAACAGCGTGTAGTGGCGTAGCACAGCTACCGCGCCTTGAGTTGTGCGCGCGCTTTTTATATTGCGTTAAACATGTTTAGACCGGTCAAAAATTTTTTTGACGAATAGTCGTACCAGAAAGAGCAATACTCTGACCATAACATTGTTTTTAAAAAGTACATAGAATTTCAGTCACTTGTAATTGTTAGAATTGTTGACACAAGATTAGTAGAAATAGCCACCGATTCACGACACAATACCAAATACTATTACCACTTATACAGGGTTATTCAGAAAGAATATAGGTACCTACTAAGCTGAAAGGGGGTGATTCAGACCCTCTTTATGAACTATTACTTTGGGGCCTACTGGAAACAAAATAAAAATGTTGTGTTGGATCCGAAAAAATATGTGATGTTTCAAACACTTTGTCGATTCCGGGTTGCAAAGAACAGTAAATTCTTTTCTCGAATACCAGGTTGGCACCATAATAAACAGCGCTACCGTGGCTTGGATGACACGTTAAATTGTAGGCCCCGGTATTTCTGTTTAGCAACTCTGACACCAAGGTTAGGCACCCAGCCTATACGAACTTACTGACATGATTATTCTGAGCTACTAAGCCAAAGGGGGATTCCTTTGGCTTAGTACTTAGTAGTTTTATTTCAGTTTGCATAACCCTGTACATACGACCGTACCTGTTGTCAAATAAATTTCCTTGTAATCTTGTGGTCGTTCTTCGTCATCATCATTGCAGCCGTAGGACGTCCACTGCTAGGCATAGTCCTCCCTTATAAATTTCCAACAGGACCGATCTTATGCAGCATCCAATGCGCTCCTACGGTCTTTATCATGCGCTTGTCCACCAAATGGGTGGACGTCCTACGCAGCGCTTGTCGTGTTTGTCGTTGCGTGTTCTATATTCCAAGACTTTTCAACCCTACCGATCATTAGACCTGCGTGTTATGTGACCTGACCACTGCCATTTCAACTTGCTAATCCGGTGGACTATATACCTAGCCGACTGGGTATCTTTAGTTCTTCTATGAATTTCCTCATTTCTGCGTAGATTATTTTCTAAATCATATAGTCGTTGAAATTAAGCGGCCTTTTTGACCGACGAACCGGAGGAGGTACTTACTCAATTCGACGCGTATTTTTTTTTGTTTTATGTATAACCACGCATTACTTTTTTCATAGTAGTCCAATTTCAATAAAAAAATATTGGAAAGAGTATACTTCGAAATTGGTCCCATTTAAATTTTATCTAAATCGGCTGAGCCATTTTTGATAAATCAACAATAATGTGAAAAATGCTACATCGATCCATGCGAAATATTCGCGAATTCTGTAGGTTGAAGTCGTCATGCTATTTTTTGCAAAAATAATTATATTTCCACACTGTTTTCTTTTTAAACAAATGCTACCATCTATTTTTTTATACAAGCTACCTGCATATTTTTATATTATTCTGTGTTAGCGACCTTTATATCACTTTTATTCATGTAAAGACTTTTCCGAAGACCCTGTCTTTTTATTCTTTATTTATATAAGTACATTGTTTTAGATTTTACTTTTTTTGTTCTTTCTTGTTTTTAGGGTTCCGTAGCCAAAGGGAAAAACGGGACCCTATTACTAAGACTTCGATGTCCGTCTGTTCGTCTGTCTGTCTGTCTGTCTGTCACCGGGCTGTATCTCATGAACCATGATAGCTAGGCAGCTGAATTTTTTACAGATGATGTATTTCGGTTGCCGCTATAACAACAAATACTAAAAACAAAATAAAATAAATATTTAAGGGGGGCTCCCATACAACTAACCTTAATTTTTAGACGTTTTTTGCTCCATATTAATAATGGTAGATGATTGAAATTTTTACAATTTTTAGTTTTATAAGTCTTAGTAATAGGGTCCCGTTTTTACCCTTTGGGTACGGAACCCTAAAAAGTGCACTTAACTCTACCAGGAGGGATAGCTTGGGATAAGTGTACCAGCCGGTACGTTTTACGTAGGTATATTACAGCCATCAAGACGTAATGTATCGATTAGTTTCAAAAAACTCAAAGTACAATACGAACAAATCTTTGACCCTACGACCTACGGGTGTAAGGCGAGTATTATTAGATTTAGTATACTACCATTAGCTAGCCACCACGGCTTGCAGTACAGTTTTTTTTTACCCAAGGAAATTCCTGTATGGGTACCACCCCACCCCGGGGGAGGCAGGGTAGTTATGTGGGGATCCCACCTGTGGCCGAGTACCCACTAAAAACCCTTCTCTGCGCAACTGCGTCGGTATTGCGGGAACGCTTGCGCACACTTCCGCTTCCTGCAGTACAGTTAGAGCAAGTCTATTATTGCTGTAGTGTACCATATTGATATAAGACATCAGTGTCGTACTGGATGCTTCTGGATTAACATCCAACAAATTAAAGAAAATTTTACCACCTGAAGCAAAAATGTTTCGCTAGCTTTCTGTTAGAAACTAGCTTGGATATTTTTTAGCGGTATTCATTTATTTTAAATGGAAGCTTATACCAACAGGATATTTATACACAAACATTGCGTTCACAATGGCCACACGCTGCGCCGGCGCATCCAGCGTAGGTACGTTAATTGTCAGCAATCATGTTTATTGGTGTCGGAGCACATTTTGCACCACATCAGGGAAGCCTTTCATCAAATAAATAGATCGAATAACCGTGCATACGCTCACAGTCGAAGAGGTAAGAATAATCTCTTTTTCTTTCTTTAAAATTGAGTATTTTGCATATTGGAAATCAAAACATTATAATTAAATGTTTTTACCCTCCATGACACCGTGATAAGAATAAATTTCATGATAAATAGGTAGCAAATTGGCAATATCATCCAAATACTCACGAATTATGTCTATAATTTCGCCATTTTACAGAATTTAAATGTCAAGCACTTGGTTTTCTCGAGGTTGTTATCGTATCTTATACTTAGCTTAAAAATCAATAAAATTTAAATAATCAGGTCTAAGTGGGAATGAAAATTTATTTAATATGCGCAGTATTAGTATTTAAATACATGAAATTCTATCCTTTATCTCGCATTAATAGTAATTGCAACCAAACTGATTTCATAACACACTATCTGGACTAACCGGATGCACAGGATTTCGGATAGAATCGACATCTTAAAAATATAGAAAAAAGAAAAGATTTGTGAATATGCATAGACTTACACGTTACATACCAAAGACCGCATTGACGAAACTCTTTTAGTCTTTGCATGTGTTCAGTTCAGTTTATGAATACAATTCCTATTTTCGTTTGTACCTGTGACATAACAAATGTAATTTTCGTTACTTTGAAAATGTTTAATTTTAAAGAATTGCTGGCATATGTCCTTTTGATGTTTCGGCAATTAATATTTGCTTGTTTTGTGTAGGTAGGTACCATATTGTTTGTTTATTTCTATTTTCTACGGAGACCTGCGTCTTATTATGTCATTTTCATTACAGAGATCAAATAGAGAAATCTCGACATAGATTGCCTACACAGATACTAATAGAGCATGGTTCCTACTCTTACACGTTGATACAACGTGAAATGGTGGACATATCCTTGCTTTTAACTTCTTTGGTACTATGTATTTGTAGTCTATTAGGTATTCTAGACGGAGTTCTGCGACCCGGAACTGATCTAATTTCATGATACAAAACTTAGAAATTCAGAGTATATGACTAGGTAGTAAACTTGTGCATCTTAGTGGTTTCAAGGTAAGTTAGTTAGAGGTCTTACTATAGACTTACTAGTCTTACTACGTCAACAAGAAATGCTTTAGTGTACAATTTTATAGTACGCATCATCATCATTTCGTGGCTAATTTTTTTTTAAAGTACCGATTTTAATACCGATTTTTGTACAATGTAGTGACGAGTTGATATTAGGTATCACACTTGACCATTTATTGTTTATAGCCCTTAAAGTGCGTATATAATAATATTATGAAGTATAATATGTTACAAAACATGTTTCAGCAATACGTACATAAAAACGTGTTGTTATAACAAGATTTTTAACACGTTATGAAACACAAGTATGAAAAAACTTAAATGACATAATAATATAAACCTAAATAACTTATCTAAACTAACATTACTAATCCAAACTTAAATAAACCTATCTAAACTAAAATATCCCATCACAAGTTATTAAACAACATGTTACTTAATATAGCCCCAGCAGTTTAAATTTACTATGATGCATTGTTTCGTTGAGGAGTGTCATCAAGAATTTATAACTGGCATAGTGATTCTCCATGATAATACGCAAGTAGCGCCGTGTCCTAAATATTGTTTTCAAAAATTTTGCTACAAGTATTTCCAATAGTATAATTTAAGCTATTTTTATATAATTATACGTCTTAAGGCTGCGCCTAATGCTAGGAAAAAATCAGATTTTACCCGGGCTTCTTGCATCGCCCGCTATCATCTATGCAGCTTTGTTTAGAGTCGAAAATCGCATGACGTAGTTTATGACGATGTTGGCTTCGAGCTCCAGCTTATATTTTTAGGAGGGATTTTATTTATTTATTCAAAATTTAAGCATGCAATAAAAAAACTAATTGATTACTCGGCTAGAACATTAGCCTGGCTACGTTATTTGTCAAAAATAATGTGGTGCTGATAATTTCGAGCAATTGAAATAAAAATGTTTTTTTTATGATGCGAAGTTTTCATTTTTTTTCTAAAGTAACCATATTATTATTTTCCAAAATTCTACGCATTTACTCTGCTACTTTAGGTTTTTTTCTAATGTATAGTATTTTTTAAAATTGATGTTTATGTTCGTTACCTTTACACCACGTCTTTAAAAGTACACCTTTCGCTTGACTTTGGCATTAGGCGCCCCCTTAATTTGGTGAGCACCTAGTATAGCACAACCAATATTATAAAGAGGAAAGATTTGATTGTTTGTTTGTTTGCATTGAAAAGGCTCCGAAACTACTGAACCGTTTTGAAAAATTCTTTCAATATCGGGTGTCATAGGCTATATTATAATTTCAAAAAAATTAGGGAGGCTGCTAGTATGATATATTTTTAAAACCGAATTAAAAAGGTGGTTCTCAATTCGGCTGTAACATATGTATTTTTTTGGAATTACGTATGTTACGCGATTACTCCGCCAATAATGAATCGATTTTGATGATTCTTATTTTTTGACCGACGAACCAAACCGTAGGAGGTACTCAATTCGACACGTATATTTTTTTTTAATGTAAAACCACGCATATATTTTTCCAAGTAGTCCGATTTCAATAACTCTTTTTTTATTGAAAAGAGTATACCTCGAAATTGGTCCAATTAAAATTTTATTGAAATCGGCTGAGCCGTTTTTGATAAATCAACAATAAAATGAAAAATGCTACATCGATTCCTGCGAAATATTTGCAAATTCTGTACACGGGTAAAGTCTGTCATGCTATTTTTTGCAAAAAATAATTATTGTTTGTTATTTTCCATGTAATTTTATCGAAATTGACAGAGTGGTTTTGGAAAAATCAGCAATAATGTGAAAATTACTATTTCGATGATAATAATATCATTTTACATCGTTCCGTGCGAACTATTCGAATGGTACCTACATGGTAGAAATCGGTTACGCCATTTTTGGCGACAAAATAATTGAACTAAATGTATCTTTATCTCTATGACAACATTTAAAGTGCTCTATCAATTTGTTGCGATTTATTCAGTGGCAAACAATTTAAAAATAGCGGACTAGTTGGCTCCCGCGCAGTTGAGGACCCCTTTCACGTTATCATTATGACTTTGCTTAATTGAAATGCAGCTATCTATATCTATACTAATATCTATAAAGAGGTAATGTTTGTGACTTTGTGACTTTGTGAGGTTGTAGGGTGGATCTCTGGATCTCTGGATCTACTGAACCGATTTTGAAAATTCTTTCACTGTTGGAAAGCTTAGTTTTCCCTGGATGCCATAAGCTATTTTTTAAATAATTAGAGATCCTTACTAGAACTCCCATATTGTAACCCAAGGTGTGCAAAAATTACCTAAAATATTATTTACATCGCGTGCGCTGCGAAAACTATTGAAGATCAATAAACTTTTTTGTGGCCAGCATTCTAAAAGAAAAGTTTTTACTGTGTGACAATACTTATGACCTGACTGCATGGGCGTATATGAGGGGGGGTCCGAGGGGTCCGGACGGTTTTTATACGGCGGATACGCATCGCATGGTCTTTTGTTTTCACCGGGTCGCCGGTCAACATGTGCAACAGATTTAATGCAAAAAAGAGAACTAACAATTTTAAGTGACAAAAGCAACCCAAATTTACGACTAGCTTTCACCCGCGTGTTCATTAGCTTTTTGTGCCATCGTAAAACATTTTATTTTTTTCGGATAGTAAAAGTAGCTGACGACACTCCGATTTTCAAAGTAGGTACGGTCTTTGTTTAAAACCCACATTCATTGACAAACGTCAGAAGTAGGTGCTATTTTATTGATCCAGCGTTTATGCAATTGAGTTATTAGGTCATAAAGAAAACCATAATTAGGTAGGTACCTACACTAAACTAAACTTATCAAGCTTGTTTTTTCGGATGTTTATGTGTTCCTATTCTAGTTTAAGTCGCCCTAGCGCACGAACAATAATCACGTGATTTTAAATAATGTAAGTGCTATAATTATTAATTAATAAGAAATAGCAAGAGCTTAAATTTGCAAACACAAAAATCTACTTAGGTACTAGAGTTTTACAAAACAGTATGTTAACTAACAAGACAAATAATGATAAACCCCTAGAGTACTCGTAGTACTAGAGCAACAGTAACCTTATCACTGGCAATTTAGGTTTTTATTAATTTATATTACATTATTGTAGTCTTCCACGTCGACGGTCTTTTCAAGTTTTGTGGTATAAACATAACACAAATTTAAAGACAATAATCTATTTATTCAAAGAGTCCCTATGAAAATTAAAGGAACTACCTATTTTCGACACATCAAGTTTGGCGCCGCATCTGCGGGACATCTTTTGAGAATTGGATGCTAATAAGATTCTAATCTGTTCGCTGGTAACGGAACTTAGGTGCTTACTCCGTCATACACTTATCAAAATTAGAGCAGCAGCTAAAGCTATGTAAAGGAGGTACATATAAACATTTATCACCATCAACCACCATTCCATTTTTTTTTTAAAACCATACTCCTCTTTTTTGGACAGTCGAAAAAAAATGGTGGACCCCCCCCTTGCAAGAGCTATATATACGTCCGTGCCTGACTGTGTATAATAATACTACGACCAAAGTGCTCGGTTACAAGCACTAATTAGGTGACATTACGTCGAGATTCGACAAAAAGGGTCATTGTGAATTATTTAATATTAAGTTGGTATGTACGAGTATGACGGCGCTCGGATATTTTTTTAACTACTTTCACTTATGGACTGTACTCTGTAGATATTTGCTCGAAGGACGAACCTGAACATAACCTAACCTTTTTCTACCTTGGAAAATGTCAAAATATCACACGCTTTTACGTTATTATTGTGCGTAAGTTACCAGTAACCCTGTATGCTCTATTTAAAACTAGAGTACCTCTTATGAATGGGTAAATGTCTGCCTTTACATTACTTGCAATTATAGACCAAATCACACTCCTTGGCGGCTGTGAAGTTAGCTATAAGCTGCGCATATACCTCGCGTCACCTAAAAAGAACGCTGGAGCTTCAAACTGCGCACAAGGAAATTTAACTCGTATTACATACGTAATAGGAGTTAAATATCCTAGTACGCAACTTTATTTGTAGCAAGGAAATTTAACTCCTATCACGTAAGCAATAGGAGTTAAATTTAGTTGTGGGAAGTTTGAAGCTCCAGCGTTCTTTTTAGGTGACACGAGGTATATCCCCGCTCCTCCCGCAGTTGACATAAAGAATTTGCTATTGCGCAATCATTCGCCTCGTGTTCATAGGCGCCAAGAAGTTTTATTCGGGTTACACTATCTGTAATCGGAGTGGGAATCCCTCGGGAACAAAGATAGATAGATATCGCAGCATTTCATATAGATATTTACAATCGGTAGATCAGTGGCATCGAACCAAAAAAAAACTCTAGCTAATAATTGTAATGATGCGTCGGTAGTACAAGTAGTAGTGACATCCATGTAGGTACATAATAGGCTAGTAGACAATATTTTTTTGATGTCCTCTTGTTCCCAAACTAACCATAAATAGAGACGATTAACGAAAACAAAAAAAAATGAACTGAGAAATAAAGAAGTTAGGTTTCCGTGACTTTTGCCCTTAAGTGCATAGTTTCCGAGTTATCGGCCAAAAACGTTTTATAAAGATGGCGCTTGAAGCTCCACCTGGATCTGTCAGCATTTTGTGATTTTATGCTCAGATCTATGTCAAATCATAAACCTTATTTTAAAAAAAAAATGTATCGGAAATTTTGTGCAAAGTTGCCAAAAAAACGCCTATTTTTCTTGAGGTAATTCAAGTGTTCATTATGTCTGATTAAAGTTTTGCTAGTTAAAATAAAACAAAGAACTTTTTTTTTTACTTTATGCTTAGTTTAGTTTTAGCTAAAGCTCTCGAAGTAAATACAAAAGTTAATACAAGTTTCTGCTAAATATAAAGTTATATAAAGTTTCGTGTATAGGGTAGGTACAGAGTACAGATATAAATATCTCTATGGTTTCTGCATTTCGAAGCTCTTGATTCCGAGAAACGAATGAATGGGGTTTAATGAATGAACCCCAAGGTTCGTTAATGAATCTATTCATCTCGTCCCATTCAAATTAGATGACGTGACCTAGAGGTTGATTTAGACTTAACTTTGACTTAATTGAGGAGACAATGTCTTTGGCACTCTTTGCTGGAATTTTTAAGTATAAGTAATATTGCTAACTGCTTTGTAGGTATAGTTACCATTATGATGCTCAGGTGCAAAATAAATTGATAATAATCAACCTCTGCTACCTTACTGTTAGAAATAGGCCTCCTATTGTTTTTTCCACATTCCTATATCACTTGTTAATTATATTTCTATTAGAAATATATTTCCAGTTTCCTGAAAGTATAAAAAAATGACATTTAGGGAACCAGTTTCCCAACCCCGGTTTCCTAAACGGCCGAAGCGGACCAGTGTTATATTTATGTTAGAAATATATTTCTATTGGAAATATAAGTAACAAGTGATATAGGAGAGAAGACGTATGTCTAACAGTGAGGTACCAGAGGTTAATTATCTTTTTATTTCTAACAACTTAAAAAACTACTGAAGCTTTATCATTCTGTATGGGGATATTTTGTCGCTACTGCTTTTACTAATTCAAAATGCACTAAATGTAATAGTTCCGTTAGTTTAAGTAAATGTAACGTACTTAATATATAATAATCGAGAATTTTTAATTATCTAAGATCGGGTATAATTACCACAATTCTAAAGAACGTATAGTTACCATTACGAAGTACGAACGCTTTATAAACTTTATAAAATCACTGCTTGCGTGTGTCCTACGAAATTTAAAAATAATGAGTTACAGTTTTGATTTTGACAGGGTTTTCACTACTTAATAAGATTACAGTATTCTTTATTGGGCTAACTATCATATTAATAAAAGCTTAATAGCCAATGATGGTTAACATAGCTACATAGAAAAAAGCTGTAATGCTAGTTTGCTATTAATACGCATTTAAATAAGATTTTAGTTAAACGTAATAAATATGTCTCTTATAAATGTAGTCTGAGTAATTAATCTTATTTTAATTACTACGTTTTAATTTAAAGTATTATCGAAGGCGACCGGTTCTGCTAAAACTTCAAAGCTAATCGATACCTAAGCGACTTGGCACTTTTTCTTTAGATGTCGATAAGTATGTAATACGTTTATTACGTTTTGTAAAGAAATTCTTTTGGAGTAGTAAAGAAAATATTTGTGTAAATATAGGAAAACTAATAATATTGGTAATACCGTGTGATAATGAAGCAGAGTATTTTTGCTTGACAGCAGTTAATTAAAATTGTCACAAAGAATAAGTTCATTGAATCAATCGAATTCACATCTTTTTTTGTTTTGTTTGACTGGTTTTTGTGTTGTAGGTGCAATGCGTAGTGAGGAGTTCAGAGATCTTTTCGACAAAATGTGCATTTGTAAATAGCAATTTCCATTATTTTAGAAAAACTTTTAAGTTTCAATAGATTTTTACCAACTCTTCTTTCGAGTCCACAGATCAGAGAACAAGGTTTGTTCTCTGTGTCTGTGTGGCCCCATTATGAGTAAAAGCTTAGTTGAGCAGCACTATTCTATTCTATCCTACTACACTACTTACTACACTATTCTTTACAATTCTATCCTACTACACTATTCTTTACAATTCTAAGCCTGGAAGAAATCATTCTAAGCGATAAAGCTGCCGGTTGTCGCACTATGTTGTACCTACTCTTTTATTACTATATTGTTGATTGAGTGAACAATAAAGCGTTTCTATTCACTATTCACGTGAATAGTAGGTATTTAATTAGGTATGTATATCATTATTTCTGTATTTAAGTATTACAGTCTGATAAATTAACCTCAAAAATTGTAACACACAAAATAATATTTAATGTTATAGAGATTATTTATTAGAGAACAGATTTGGGAACAAACAATAACGCTTGTTCCTTGGATTAGATTTCTTTACTGATTACCTGACGTTGAAAAACGTCAGGTAAATTCAGCTGAAGATTTCCATCGCATTGGACATTAGACCGCCAAATTCACTAACCTTTTTGTCAACTATCGAGTAGTCGAATTAGATCATCAGGTATCCCAAACAATGGATGCATTCTCACGCAGATTGAGCTAACCCTCGCGTGCTCGGTCGTGAGGCTTCCCGGCCTTCCCATGGGAATTCGAGCGATGATCGATCGAAGCACACCTTCCGCGGCATTCCTGTATAAAACGCGCTCGTAAATGAGAACTTTTTGTGACCTTGCTACACTAGTAATTATGATAATTTTTTGCAAAAAATAGCATGACCGATTTCACCCGTGTACTGAATTCGCGAATATCTCGCACGGATCGATGTAGCATTTTTCCGATTTTTGTTGATTTATCAAAAATGGCTCAGCCGATTTCAATATAATTTAAATGGGACTAAAAAAAAATTGTCCGTCAAATAGATTCTAAAAAAATATTAGACACGTAATTTTTATTTTGTAAATTTAACAAAATTTGATGAAGATAAAATAGCCCGTTAAAGTTCCGCGTGACGTCACTAGGCTATTACAAATGTACCGCACTAGTGACGTCACGATCCCCACTCTCAAACTTTGACAAGGTCTATCTTTGTCATTTATTCTTTGATTGACACAAAAATACGTGTCCAATATTTTTAATTATTTAACGAACGGACTAATTAATTATAATAATTATTTTTAAACCCAGTAAACATGCCTATTCTTTGCGATGTCTCACAGAATTATCATACAGACTGCTGTATTGCAATGCGCAAAGACTTTCAGAGGTACATTTAATCATCATTTTTATATTATGGTAAGTTTAGTACCTCATAATCGCTTCTTACATCTACTGTGGTAAAAACATGTATTTTTCAAGTCTGCTGAAAAAAATCGTCCTAACAACTTTCCTTACCTAGAATCAAAATGATCGGCATTGATTGGACAAATTGTATACTTTCCATACCAGGCATCGAAGGGTATCTGAAGGCCAATCAAAAGCGTCGAGTATGACAATAAGACAAAGAGCAAGTCGGTATTCGCACCATGCCCCGAGCTAACCATAAATAGACGTTGTTTTGTCATCAAATAATAAAACAAGCTAAGGATTGCAGACGGCAAAAAAAGGAATGGCACAAACGTCGCCGGCAGCGACGTGCCCGCTGCTTTTATTACTACAGGACCGGGTGCATTTACTTCTTTAAATTTCAATGAAAAATCATACGCGGCTGGTGTAAAAAACTGTCATGCCATCCGACGATTAAAGAAATCTTCCCAGAAAGTGGACGCGAGGAATGCCGCCGGGGCAGCGCTTCGTTAGGGGACCGTGGCCACTGACGCCACAGAACCCTACTTTAGCCTCCACGAAATTCGATACGCCTTCGAAAATTGAGTACAGTTCTTGATATTCCGGGAATTGTAGCACGTTACAAAATGAGGACATAGATATTTGGAAAATGTTATTACTATCTCCAAAATCTTGCCGTCTTGACAAAAAAAACGAAGACTTTTTTGATTACTTAGCTGCGTGCATGCATACGAGTATGCGTTAAAAAGCTACTCACTAATTACACTCTATAAGTTGATTGAAAATAAGGTGGATATAGGTATGCTCCTCTTATTTTTACTGAACTTAATTTATTCGATAAGTCCAATAAATTGAGTTTTATCCAACTAATCTAAATGTAATATAAATGGCTAGTATATCAACTAGATAATTATGTCAAGTGGTATGCTGAAGCTTTCTCTGTAAATAGATTTTGTTTAAAATTCAAGCCAAAACACCGAAATTTCGCCCTTTTTAGACTCCCGCATTTCCTTAAAGTATATGCCCGTTTTTTACCCACCGTAGCTGGAATGCACCTACTCCTCAGACAATCAACAGTTATCCTCCACCTTCCCACGAGGCTTCATGTTATTTTTATGCCCCGGCTATCGAAATAAGATCTCGAGCGCGCAGATACAAGGTTCACAGGTTGAGTGACTCAGGGACCACTCCCTGACATGTCCGTTCTACTAGTCATTTGTTTTTGTGGGATGACTGCATTTGAAACTGCTGTGGAGAGTGAGGATAAAAAGCTGATTCTTGTTTTTTATCGGACCATCTAAGACGTCTTGTTTTGGGTATTGCCTTTCAGTTTCACGAACGAGATGAATCACTTTGGGTAAACATGATTTTTATTAGTCACGTCAAGCTAGGTACCAAATGGGTAACTATTTTATTTGGTAAATATTTAACTGGCTTACGTCACAAAAAAAATTACCTATGCGTAACACTTTGGTTTTAGCTAAGTATATTTTAGCTTAGTTAGGTACTATTTATATGAGTATGTAAGTATTTAAAAATATGTTTAAGTAGTTTATCAGAGGCCGTGTGTAAGATGTCCCCAAATATTTATTTATTTATTTTTCCGGGATAAAAAGTAGTTTATGCACTTTCAGACCTTTAAACTATATATCTATGCGAAATATCAAGTCGATCCCTCCCTCGGTTGCTCCGTGAAAGAGTAACAAACAAACCAACAAACAGATTTTCAGATTCATAATATTAGTAAGTATAAACAACTAGAATAAATAGTACATATAAACGTAGCGAACAATGTTTTCAGGAAACTACAGAAGAAAGATGATCAATAAAAAGTTGACCACATGATGTGCTTGTAGCTGTAATAAATCTAGCAGTATTGTAAGTAAATAAATAATTAAATAGATAACAACAGACACTCATTAGCTGCGCAAGCGCATAGTTGTATTTATTCTGTATTCTTTGATTGCAATAATATTACAAAGGTACAAATTCAAGTTACCATTTATTTCATACTCACTGGTTGAGTAAGGCCTCACAGCGTTCATTATGTAACATCGGTGAATCAATTACACTACATAAGGAAGAGAATACCGAGAAAATGCCGGGAAAAAAATAAAACAACGAGAATAATTCATACGACGCTCGCAGCTTTACATTGAATGCTTTCAAATGGCACAAACAATCGTACGCGCATGCCTTTTTCAAATATTTCTTTTTCTCATTTCGCCGTTTCCTTTCCTGGCTTAGCGGCACATGTTTTATTGATGCCGACTTCTGTAGAGATAATCGGTGTTGCAAAAATATCGATGGTAGAGTCGATAGATCGATATCGGTAGTCGAAATATGACGTACACTTATTTTATTGGTCAAACAAGCATCTGTCATACTTTCATGAAAACACACATACGGTAGGGTAGGTATACTTAATATCAAAACTTTCTAAGCTGCATAAATAAATAATAATAATTTAAAAAGAAATAACTTACGTAAAACATTGAGTTACATTACGATTCTGTAAGTAGTGATAGTGACACAATAAGAGATTTAAGATTGTGTATCCCATTACATACCTGTGCAATGTGCACTTACAATCTTATCCATACGATGAGATGCTGATTAATAAAATAATAATAATTAGGTTAGAGTGAGATTCACAATCGATATCGATGTCCTTTGACGTTCGCGTTTTATCGAGTATCGATGATGATCACATATCTAATTCATTGATATGGCTGGCTCGTTCAGGTGGTGGGTGACTGGCCACTTACAAAATCCGTAAAAGGACTAGCCTTGGCCATATGGGGAAGTCGAAGCCGCGTGCATTTAGGCGCACTATCTGATCGATGCGAAATACAAGCAGCAAGCCGCACTCAAACAGGATTCTTTACAAATGGAAACTCGAAAGGAGCTCATTATATTCATGGGTAGCAGCACCCTGCGGTTTTATCTGCTGTCGCACCAGAACTGCTTAGTTTTTTGGGATAGAGTAAAGTTTATAGCACGGTGAGATACCATTACCGAGTTTAAAGTCTGTGTTACTTTATCTCTGCGTATACCTAAATATTTGACTGCCTCAGTGGCTCAGTGGTTAGTAACCCTGACTCCTGAATCAAAGAGGCGTTCGATTCCCACCAGGGCAACTATTTATGTGATGAACATAGGTGTTTGCTCTGTGTCTGGTTATTATTTAGGTACTATCTATATAAGTATGTATTTAAAATATGTATTATGTAGTATCTGGGGTCAGAGACCGTGTGTAAGATGTGCCCTAATATTTATTTATTTTTTCGTATCGAATCAGCCTTCAATATTCTACTGTTGAACATAACCTTTAAAGCCTAAAGGCAAACGAAGCATATGAAAGGATTAGACCTTATAATCAATGAATGTTTTTCTTCAGAGATTGAAACAAGTGGCAATTAAAAATATTAATACGAGTATGTACTTCTTGTCAAAAAACGAAGTCGTTTTTGGCTTACGAACTCAATACCTCTAGATTAAATACCTCCAATCTACCAATAGGTCACCATATTCGGTCTATTTCTGACAATTTTATCAATATCACGAGACCCTTTCGGATTCCAATACCCTTTCCAATAGATCTTGCATTAGAAAACAATGATAATTAAGGTAATTCAGCGCCAAAACGTTTGATATTCACAGTTGGTATTTCGGTACCCATACTTGGCGTAGTTGGGTAAAAAGATACATGCCTGCGTGTGCTCTTGGCTAACCCACATCAGTGGTAGTGGTCTTAAATATGTCATTCCTTACCTTGTACATACATAAGCAATTTGGCTGTGTTTGGACCGATCCAACTTAAATTAAACAGGTTCTAAGAAGTCTGGCTAATTGCATGATAATGATTTATCTACAGTATTTTTTGTTTCTTTTGAAGTTTTTAAGATGTATAGTACCCTTCAAGAATGTTTTGGTTTAAGTATGCAAAACCAGTTGTGTTCACAATTTTTAACCCCCGACGCAAAAGAGGAGTGTTATAAGTTTGACGTGTCTGTTTGTCTGTGTGTCTGTCTGTCTGTGGCATCATAGCGCCCGAACCACTGAACCGATTTCAGTTTAATTTTTTTTCGATGAAAGGAGACTCGAGAGTGTTCTTAGCTATGTTTTATAAAAATCGATTGAGCCGTTTAAGAGTTATGGTGGGTTAAAGTGGGGATGGAAGAACCAAAATTCTACAAATGTGCCCAAAATGGTTGTCAATTGAAAGTTTGTTGTCAAATATTTTTGTGTCGGGGGTTTTTTAAATTTTTAATTTATAATTATATAAAACTAGACTTATAAGGAACTTTTACTTCAAAAAGAGCAACGAATCTTTTACTTGAGTGTGCTCCATTTACTAAGTTCAATATACTTATATAATACTAAAGAGTATTGAAGGATTTGTACTTACTTTATTTCGAATTTACTTACTTTACATAAATAAATCCTTACAAAATGCGTTATTTTGGGATATGCTGAACCTATTTTTTAGCCGTGGTGGTCTAGAGGTAATTATTCTGACCTTACAATCGTGAGGTCGTGGGTTCAAATCCCGGTCCCGTACCAATGAGTTTTTCGGAATTTACGTACGGAATTTTACACCACTGGCTTTTTGGTGAAGGAAAACTTTGTGAGGTAACCTGCATGTTCGTAGAAGAAATTCGATGGCGTATGTAGTGTTTCTTTGTGTTCCACGGCATTTTAATACATACAGATAATAATCTTAACATGCAACTACGCTACTCTATATTTATACAAAAATAGGTACCCCAGAACTTACCTAAATTCAAACTCTGTCTGATATAGTTTGGCAAAGAAATTTTGACGGAATTCTGAAACAGCTGATTTGCCCGTCATCTTTCTTCATGTCTACCAACAGAAACCATCTGTGGTACGTACGCATTTACGCTTCTCTAGACCTATCCGAATCCTTCCCAGGCACAGCCCATACACAGTCTAAATATTGCTTGTTACTAGCACCTAATCTGTGCCGTGACCCCAGCCACTCTGCCGTAGAGCCACAGATTAGGCAACTGTCGCTGGGTACACTAGACGTGGTAGGTAGGTACCCCGCACGTGTCAGTCAGCTGATAGAGTGAGAGGGAAGAGCGTCTCCCCCTCGCCACCACCCGCTAGGGAGGGCTGTATTGCCTTTGCTGAAATTTATCGATGTTCCTATCTTCCTATGTACCTATAGTTACTCTATCAGCTCTGAATATTGAGATGTGCTTTAAGCTCTTCTGAAAAATATTTCATGTTTTGTCCATAAAGTGCAGATTAATCTTTCTAGCACCCGAATTGACTGTATAAACTGTCTACTGTTGGACATAAAGTCGTTGATTTCCGGAAGTGATGCGTTTGGAAGCGGCTGGCATCCTGGATCATTCTTAATTAATGTTCTTTACCCGGATGCACGAATGGATGCATTACCGTGCAAGGCAGTCACAGAGAGACACGGCAGTGCTACCCAACAAGTTAGATTAGGAGCTTACATTGTCTATGGAAAGAAGAAAAGAGAGAAAGAAAAGTCTTTACATATACCTTTTTTTTTTCGCGTTCGCCTGCGCTACCGGCCTCCTTAACGCGAGCGACGCGCGCGTCCGACTTCTTTGGACCGCGCGCGCGCTTTTGCAATTTAAAAAAAGTTTCTAGTTCGAATTCGATTTTCTTAAATTTTTTTTTAGTGAGTTTTTTTTTTGCAAGGAGCACATTTAAAGTCAAAGTCATTTTATTTTTTCATTTTATTTTGTTTTTAGTTTTTATCATAAAAATATTATTTTGTGATAGTTTGCCGTCTACAACTTAGTGATACAATTTAGTGAGATTCAACTTAGTGAACAAAGTGACCAATTATAATCAGTGAAGGTAGGTGGCATGATACGCTTAGTGGTTTGTCGTCAATCATAATACTTCGGTCCTATGACGGAAGTACATACATACTTGGAATATAAATTCAGCTCATGTTCGAAATTGAGTTTTGATTTGAATATGGATACGAGTAAGAGTAGAATCGCTGCGTGGAATAAGCACAGCGAGCGGGGCAATTCTGTTAACCGATCTCGTTGCTGAGGTGACGCGTTCTTGAGCTTCTCTCGTTTTTTTGACAGCTTTGAGTCATTGAAACTGTCAGAAAAGCGAGAGGGGTTCGGGAGCCTATCACTTCAGTGACGAGATTGGTTGACAGAATTGCCCCGCAGGTGTATATAATTAGCGCTAAACAACAATAAGTACCTAGTTCAAAGTATGTATTAGTATCATTGATTGGCATAAATGTCAAGTACCTATATGAATACGGAAAGTTACATTTCTATCATAACCATCGACTTGGTATTTTTTCTATCGTAACTAAGTATAGTCCTCTAACGATGTCCAAGTCTTTTAACGATGCAGGAAAACAATATGAGGAAATAAGTGATGTAATTCATTTTCTGAAAAATAATGTGAACTCAAATAAAATAAGATAAAGTTTAAAATGACACAACGCCATAATGCACACAAAAAGATTAAGCGACTTCGCCGTACCTTATGAAGACGTCACTCACTATTATTAACACGCATTGCAATGTATTTTGATCATACGAGTACTATTGAGTAAAAATTGGAAAAATAGTATGGTAAAAGTATGCAGTAATGGCAAAATAAAGGACATCACTACACATAGTATAAAACAAAGTCGCTTCCGATGTCCCCATGTTCCCATGTATGCTTTAATACTACAAAACGGATTTTGATGCGTTTTTTTTAATAGATAGAGTGATTCAAGAGGAAGGTTTATATGTGTAATAAACCTGTGCGAAGCCGGGGCGGGTCGCTAGTAATATATATTAGGTTGGGGAAAAAGTCTTTTCGCATTATAGTATGTATGATCTTGTAATAAAATCTCTTTGGCTATACAATTTGTATCTGGCTGGTTTTGGTATCATTGAAAGTTTAAACTTTAAAGAACATAATTCCAAATTCAGATTAGGAAAATGTGTGATTTTCATTTGTTTTTCGTACTGTCAAGATGAGTGAATCTAAAGAACAAATTCGATACATTTCAAAATTTTACTACAAAAAAGGTAAAATTGAAACGCAAGCCGCGAAACATTATTGCCGCGAAAAACCTTGCGATGTTTATGGACCTAGTGCAGTGTCTGTGAGAGTAGCACAAATTTGGTTTAAGCGTTTTCAATCCGGAAATTTCAAAGATGCACGTTGCTCTGGTCGCCCTATTAGGGATATAATGGATGCCATTTATGAAAAAGTGGAGCAAGATCGGCATATCCGTAGTTACGACGTAGCTGAAGAACTGGGAAGTGACCACAAAACAGTTTTGGCGCATTTAAATAAAACTGGGTACACAAAAAAGCTCGATATTTGGGTACCTCACCAGCTCACTGAAAGAAATCTAATGAACCGTGTACTCATTTGACCTCACACATCTTTAGCCACTCAGCATAAATTAAGAGGGTTTGGCTGGGAGGTGTTAATGCATCCGCCGTTTAGTCCTGACCTTGCACCTTCAGATTTCCACCTGTTTCGACCTCTCCAGAATTCTTTAGGTAGTGTCAGGTTAACATCACGAGAGGACTGCCAAAACCACTTGTCGCGATATTTTGACCAGAAATCCCAAAATTTCTATAGCAATGGGGTCATGTCCCTACCTACAAGATGGCAAAAAGTTATCGAACAAAATGGTACCTACATACTTTAGTTAAATGTAAATAAACTGTATTAAAAAAATGTTTGGAATTTTCTTAAAAAATGCGAAGAAACTTTTTCCTCAACCTTTTATTATGTAAGACTGATGGCCATTTGGGTCGAAAAGTTCTCGAGTAGAAACCGCGAAAAAGCACAAGCCACTCACAAGGTAAGTAGACTTTAAGTGCAGAATCAGTCTGGATGATAACTCCTCCAAACCGGTCTTATTGGATACCTATGGGAGAGGCCCATCGGTGGTCCAGTAGTATGGCTAAAATGACATTCTATGGCTTAAATGATAATGACGATGAGAGAGAAGTATAAATTATTCATATAATTTCGCACAATATGATTACTCTCAGTCAGGTAAGTTATTACCGTCGCCGAATAAAACCCTGAACATATAATAGCACATAACACAAAAGAACATGGCCTATTCTCAACCTAAATTCGTATCTACAACGCCACCGGAGCCTAATAGAATTTTCCTTCAAAAGCTCGCGTAAAAAGTAATTTGATTACATTGCGTAATGTTATTAAATATCGACATCGTGTCATCGTAGGGATCTGCGCCACCCTAGTGACGCACGTGTCTCGCGGCCAAGGCTGCGCTGTGAAAGCTCTGTGTGTCTGTGTTTACACCCACGCACGCACACATGCAACAGCCCCACGCACACACAGCCAGCTACAATAGCCCCACAAACGTAGTACAAGTGTAGAGTATACGTACAGCCTCTTTGTATTCGGATAGGGCGGTGATGGTGTGCGTGCAGCTTAGCAAAAGTGGTATAGTAACCATACCAGCATCTGTACCATGGAGTAAGTTAAGGCGAGATTAGTGATATTGTTTCTTTTGGCTTTCTTCTTTTATAGTACCATTTAGGTTTTGTTCGTTTCATATAATTATGTATCGAGCTCATCTACTGGGACCAGTCAGAAAAACTAGTAATTACCTGTTTGATTTTTTTTAAAGGAATAAATATAGGTATTAGGTACATAAAATCAATACATAATGGAATTAGTAAGTGTCTACTTGCGAAGGATTCTAAGTCACCTAACTGCTATCCATTAATTAACTTGGATCACACACACACACAATTTAAGCTGTTGCATTATGAATTTAGACCATTAAAATTAAAGGTTCTAGAATATATCCAAACGTCCATAATATACTATGCCTTTACTACTTACTCCCAAGCTAGACAAACGCTAGTTTTTACTCAAATTATAGGTATATTTAATTTATCAAGTCTGATATAGATATCAGATCTGACTAATTGCGCAGCATGCGTAATGTAAGCAGAACCATAATGGATTATACATATGTAATAGGTTCATGACTAAAAACTTCGACCAGCGGGGCAATTCTTACAACCGATTTCGTTACTAAGGTGACACGTTCTTGAACTTGTCTCGTTTTTCTGACAGTTTTGAGCAATCGGAACTGTCAGAAAAACGAGAGGGGTTAAAGAACGTATCACTTTCGTAAAGAGATCGGCTAACAGAATTGCCCCGCTGGTGTAGGACTGGCAAAGGCTTCCAACCCGCATAAGTGGGTTCTACCTAGACTGGAGTTAGGCAATCCATTCGTTATTCATCCTTGCTTACAACTTACAACCTGCATTGCGTCTGTGTGCTTAAAATAGCTCAGTATCCAGGCTCGTACGCCCATGTAATCTGCACAGGTTACTCCGTACTTGTGTGGGTGCGACATACGGATTTATCAATACGCCTGTGTTGGTCCAAGCTTATACTCACTCCATGCCTTGTTTGGTGAACGAATTCTAAGAATCGCCATAATGTCAGAGTGTTTTAACCATACAGATCGCGTTTCAGTCTGTTTTTCTCTGTTTTTATATACAAAGCTCGTTTTGGTACATCTAAGTTACCTACATGAATTGGTTTGATTACGAGTATTACGTTTGGGTAGGTAGTTAGGTGTACCTATAAATACAATATTTTTTCGGGGTTACTAAGGGTTCTGAGTACTTTTTCGGTTCAATTTTTTTGTTTTTTGTCCAATTCTCGAAAGACTGATACGTATTCGGTAAAATTTCGAGTACCTACCTACGTATGTTACGCAAATATCTTGGCAGACCATCTCCGGGGTTGAAATGTTTTAGGCTTGAGATGGATCTCAGAAATTTTACCACAAATGTCTACACACTACGGAATATTTACCTGATACTTACCTGATACGTATTTGTTTGGTAGAGACCAAAATCAATACATTCTCTTTAAATCTAAGGTAACCACGTTTCAGCCCAAGTTTCGATAATACACATATATGCAACTGCATTACGATGTAAGTACTATTCTAAAGAGATAATACCCAAAATAAATGCATCCCTTCTTTAAATGCGCCGCTTTGCATCTACATCTACATGAAATGCATGTACTTTTAAGATTTTTTTCAACTCAAGTCCAAAAATATCCTTATTTATATACTAAAACAAATTACATTAGCTACATTGACAGATTACATAAACTCATTATCAAATTCTTGTTTTGAATAAATATTTAGTGTATTTCCGCTCTGTCGTAGTCATATAAGTTAAGGGTACTATTCAAAATCCAAATTAAATCACAAACAAAATTAGTAATTAATCATCAAACTGTATCATGGTTCGACTATGGTTAGGTCAGGTTAGAAAAGTTAGGCTTAGGTATGTTTACAAAATATGAATCAACCTGAAACAAATTTTTTTAATTAATCCGTTTAAAATAATAAAAAAAAAAAAAAAAAAAAAAAAAAAAAAAAAAAAAAAAAAAAAAATTAAACCTGTAACAAAAATAGTGATTAGTAATCTATTTAAAAAATGTAGTAAACCTGAAAATAATATTTAATTAATATGTTAAAATTACAAATATAATTTATTTATAAAAAATGGTATAAAATAATTGAAAAAATACTTAGTCAATAAATAGCACCCCTATTCTTACTGTACTCTATTCGACACGTGTTTCGCCTCTAAACGAGGCATCTTCAGGACAAATCATCTTCAGGTCCTGAAGATGCCTCGTTTAGAGGCGAAACACGTGTCGAATAGAGTACAGTAAGAATAGGGGTGCTATTTATTGACTAAGTATTTTTTCAATTATTTTATACCATTTTTTATAAATAAATTATATTTGTAATTTTAACATATTAATTAAATATTATTTTCAGGTTTACTACATTTTTTAAATAGATTACTAATCACTATTTTTGTTACAGGTTTAATTTTTTTTTTTTTTTTTTTTTTTTTTTTTTTTTAAACGGATTAATTAAAAAATTTTGTTTCAGGTTGATTCATATTTTGTAAACATACCTAAGCCTAACTTTTCTAACCTGACCTAACCATAGTCGAACCATGATACAGTTTGATGATTAATTACTAATTTTGTTTGTGATTTAATTTGGATTTTGAATAGTACCCTTAACTTATATGACTACGACAGAGCGGAAATACACTAAATATTTATTCAAAACAAGAATTTGAAGATGAACTTCCGCAAAGTAACGCCTGATTCAATAAACTAAACTCATTATTATTATTCAGTGCCATGAATTTACCAATTAATCTATACTACTGTACCAAGCATTGAAGAAATTCTTCCACAATGTATTCCTGTCGCTCGAGAGCAAAAAAACCGAGTTTAATAAACCAAAGTTGAGTCGATATAAATAAAAAATAAAAACAAAAGAAACGTAACATTTTTTCCTCCGTTGGATATTTACTGAGAAAGATAAAGCATTTTAACTAGCTGGAATGAACCGAGCGCGCTTCCGTCGACAATGCTACCGGACTTTTCCATACCAATATTATAAAGAGGAAAGATTTGATTGTTTGTTTGTTTGCATCGAATAGGCTCTGAAACTACTGAACCGATTTGAAAAATTTTTTCACTGTTGGAAAGCTACGCTATCCCTGGTGAAGATAGACTATATTTTCAAAAAAATTAGGGATCCTTACTATTTGTCTTCTTTAGCCAATCGTACCCGGGCGAAGCCGGGACGGCCAGCTAGTTTCCAAATAAAACGATATCGCTTCTCGGTCAAAGTCGACGGAATATCGAATTCGACAAAGTGAATTTATGAAAAGTTGGAAAGCTTTCTGGGAGTAAAGTTCTATTTGCCAAGTGCGAGTCGGGCTCGCGCCACCGCACGACCAAGGAATCCGTACTGTATGGAAGCCCCCTTAATTTATTTAATTTTACTTAATTATTTGTTTTTGAAGGAATATACAACTTAATATTCTGTGAATGTTTCAAGCATCTTCCTGTGTTAACATCGAGCAAAAATATGGAAGGCCCCCTTATATATTTAT
Source organism: Hypomecis atomaria (assembly GCA_964007245.1). NCBI lineage: Eukaryota > Metazoa > Arthropoda > Insecta > Lepidoptera > Geometridae > Hypomecis > Hypomecis atomaria. Next base: position 13,927,151 of record OZ023295.1, read on the forward strand.
TTTATTTAAATTCATTAATTTATTTTTTAAGTACATATTTAATTTAATATTCTTTGAATATTTAAAGTATTCTGCAAGTTTCTGTCGCGGTTATTAATATCGAGCGAAAAACGGCTAAAATTCAGATTTGTTGAATGGGGGCTTCCCTTAATTTTTTTTCTATTGTTATTTGTTGTTATAGAGGAAACAGAAATACATAATTTATGAAAATTTCAACGTTCTAGTTATCATGGTTCATGACATTCAGTCCGGTGAGAGACAGATAGACGGACGGACAGCAAAGTTTTAGTAATAGGGTCCCGTTTTTACCCTTTGGGTACAAAACCCTAAAAAAATTAAGATCCGTTTTTTAGGTTGAACTCGCTTGTACTGTGTATGTACTTACTACTGGATCAACCCAGGAGGTACAACATAATTATTTTCCCCAAGATTTGGCACCACCGACTTCCGTTGTATACAGAATTCAAATAGTTTGCACGAATCGACATAACATCCATGTACATTATTATTTATTTATCAAAAACGGACCACATCTACCCCTTCGATATCACAAATATGTATTTTTAAATCGATTCGTAATTGGCAAAAATATCGATGAACATAAATAAAAACAATATACTCAGACGAACAAAGTACCTCCTCCTTTTTGGAAGTCGGTAAAAGAGAGAGAATGGCATGAGACGGTGCAGCATATAAAATATCGAATTAGACAAAGTGAAGTTGACAAATGGAGAGTTTTATGGACATATTGTTTCCTTTATCTAATAAGATTTTCATACTTTTCACGGCTAATTTTGTTTTGAATAATTTATTTTGAGAAAAAGTTTTTCTCTCTGGAACTCTTTGCCTGTTTATATAAGACGAGCTCCGTCGCAAGACGTTTTTAGGGAACAGGTAAAAAGTTTATACTTGTCACAGTTGCTAAACCGCAGTTGATAGTGTTTGTTTTGTTGCTTCGATATTATTTCTATTTATGTAGTATATATAACTACGTATGTATTACTACGTATTAGTGTATTTCTATTTTTTTCATTTATTCTTAGTATTTCAAGTATTCATGTGTACTATTTTTGTATGTATGTTTATTTGCCTATTATAACTTCGTCAGTGTCCTTTTATTCTTCTTAAAGCACACCCCGTCGTTTTTTATCTTCAAATATGTTTCTCCATCCTAAGGTTGCTGGAAGAAATCACTTTTAGTGATAAGGCCGCCTGTTCTTACCACTAGTTTTTTTAAAAGTTTTTCTTTCTTTGTTTAAATTATCTGGTGTGAACAATAAAAAATTTATCTATCTATCTAGTTTTAGAGAATTTCACAGAGAGAGAGAGAGAGAGAGTAGAGAGTTCAAATTGAAAACATAGGTATCTATACATACTTACGCAAATGTTATCATGAAAATACGTTATAGTAGGTAAGTCAACAGCATAACTTTGTAGCGGTAGAGCTACAAATTTTCATATGGTAAACGGTCAACAATTTCCATTGTAAAACTTATAGATCCAGTACATAATACATACTCTGAGCTTTAGTAACTACACCAAAGCTAAAACTACTAAGTTATAGCCTTTATTTGCGAACTTGTTTAACCTACATAGCCCCTCTTCCAATGAAAGTGCCACGTGAACTGAAGTTTCTATAATGTACATTGTACTGCAAGCCCAGGGAAATTAAATTAGGTCACGCACGGGACTACAGGTCATTATATAAAAAAAGTAAGGATAGGCTAAGATAGTAAGCTTTTTATTGAAGGTTAAAGTTTGTAATAAATTAATAAACTCTAGGAAGAAGCTTACAGGTCTTTGGCGCAGACTGAAATTTTTACCGTTTCACAAATAAATATTTTCAGTCACCTATGCCAAAGATACCTATATATTTTATACTTATATATATTTTTAGATACCTATGCCAAACTTGTTTATTGTTCAAAAAAGTTAATTTTAAAGTATTTTATCTACACTAATGTTGTAACATTCTACTTATGTTTCCAATACTTGACTTAAAATGACTACTGTTATAGCGCAGACAACAAAACACTCAATTTAAGCAATTTTACATGATGTTATAATATCCACATCGATATCGTAAAATCTCATTATAACATCGCGCTCGCTCCTGATTGGCCCTGCGCGCGCAGCTGCGCTCTCATTGGTTAGATTTTAATGGCGCCAAGTTCACTGTGACAATACACGTACGCGTGAATTTAATGTTTCGCAATTTGTTTTTTATTTTATTTTTATTAGTGAAGATAAAGTAGTGTATGCAACTGCATATAACACGGGTATTAAAACACTCGTTACTATTATGAAACTCGCTGCGCTCGTTTCATAAACTCACACTCGTGTTTTAATACCCTTCATTATATGACAGTTGCATAAACTACGAAGCACTGCCATAATTAGATGACGTTTTTCTTTGAGAACTTTTTTAATTGCTATCTCATCCAATATTGTCTTATGGTCAAATCTATTATTTGACTGCTGAATGCTGCCAGCATGTTGCTTGCTTTTTCAGTTGTAACATTTTCTAAGTAGTTTAATCAGTTGGTATAAAACCATGTTAATAACAACGTTGTACAATAATTATTTTTTGCAAAAACTAGCATGGCTGACTTCACCCGTGTACAGAATTCGCGAATATTTCGCACGGATCGATGTAGCATTTTTCACATTATTGATGATTTATCAAAAATGGCTCAGCCGATGTCAATAAAATTTTAATGGGACCAATTTCAAATAATACTCTTTCCAATAAAAAACTAATTATTGAAATCGGACTACTACATAAAAAAAATTATGCGTGGTTATACATAAAAAAATACGCGTCGAATTGAGTACCTCCCCCGGTTCGGTTCGGCGGTCAAAAATAAAAAGACCTTTAAGCTCGATAAAAGCTTTGCAGAGCAATTCCGGGAAAGGGACAATTTATGTGGGAAAAATAGGTCAACGGATCTATTCTCACAATCACTAACAAGTCCGAAAAATAGCCAATAAGCAATATATAATTAAATATGTACGAGTAGTTATCGTTCCTATTATACTATTACTATAACTTCGTATCTATCAAATTGTCGAAGAAAAAAAAGACAAAACACGGACTAACTATTCCGTAGTAGGTTACTCTGAGTTTGTTAATAAGGCAGATACTATTATAAGTAGCGAGTAGATAAAAATATGTAGTTATATTCTTGAGATTCATTGAAAACTGATAGCACCCACGATTAGATAAGACGACTGTAAAAGTGTCATTTGGGTTTTGTATAAAAATAAGCAAACGACAGTTCAATTCATAAAATAGTATGCTAACCTCGGTTGTGGTTACATATTTTAAGCCGTTTGAGCTCAACTTGTTTTCAAAAGTCTTTCTGAGCGTCTGGTGGATGCGAGGCGTGACCAAAATGCTGGTGTATATTTTGCTCAACGCATAATCATTGCCATTCAGCGTGGCAATGCTGCCAGCATGCTGGGCACGCTGCTAACTGGGCGTGAGCTTGAGCATTTGGATTAGCTTTAGACCTTCAAGGGTCTTTGGGTGATCCAATTGCTTTGTATGTAGTGGTAGTAGTTTAATTATGTAGTTTTAGCATAGGTAGGTAGTAGTATTATTGTATTTTGTTGTAGTTAATACAGGAACTTGACAATTAAAAAATTATAGTTAAATATGACATTAAAGCCCGATAAAAGAGGCGCCAGCGTAAATTGAATAGCAACGTAAAAAGCGTTCTCGCTATCGAATGCCTAAAGTGAAATGCCTAAATAGAACTATGCTATTTAGCTAATACAATTACAATGGCGCCTCTGTAATCGGGCTTATTATCTATCTAAGGCTCTACGAGGTCGTCAGTTTACTTTGAAAAATTGTGGAAAAAACTTCGATATCCTAATAAAGGAAATAATAAGGAGGTATAAAATAAATAAACAAAGGTTTATTTGCATCGGCAGTAGGTATATAGGTCAGGTCGCGGTTCGTGAATGCAGCGGCGGCCCGGTGACCCAGTTCCCGACAAGGGCAGATTCCTCCCTCCCTGGCCGCCAGGGGTGCTGTCTACCTCCGCTATGTTGATATGTGCTAAAGTATTTATTTTAAAATTAATTTGTGGGTTATAATGGAGGAAGGTGGTCCAAAATAGGGACATGTGCTTAGCAGAGGACGGATAGTGAAATATGTATAAAAATATTTTATCACGGCAAACAACCGACTTCTATATAGACGATAACACATAACATTGCCCTATAGTGTTAGCATACTTATATCTAAACAGCCAGAGCTCAGAGCGCGATGAACTATTAAAATCCAAAAAAATGATGTTGATAGGCCTAGCTAGGGCTAGCTCAATTGCGTTTTGGTGGACAAACATACGCGTCATGCGCCTTTGAACTTCGAAGTCTGCGAACGCATGCTGTTACTTCTTGTTTTTCTACGCTGAAAAGCCAGTTGCTGCGGGAGATCACAGCTTTGAAGTCATATAAGCCCAAGCTAATTAAATAGGTTATATGATTCTATATTAGACTGATACTTATTCATTCAGAAAACTAGCTGCCCACCCCGCCGACAGATTTTATAAATAATGTGCCACGTACCTAATGTAGGTATGGGAGTTTTAGTAATAACGAACCTTATTTTTTTTTTTAAATATAATGTCATCCGGAGATAGTGTGTCTTTCCAATAGTGAAATAATTTTTCAAATCGGTTCAGTAGTTTCGGAGCCTTTTCAGTGCAAACAAATGAACAATCAAATCTTTCCTCGAGAACGACGCAGCTTGAAGTAAAAAAACAACGTAGTAATAGGCCCTACCAGAAATATTATCATATTGCCAATATTCTCATCATAAAAATATAAAAGTAAGCCCACTTAGTACTTGACTCTGACTTTTATTTTAAAATTCTAAATTCATATTCATCATCCCTACAATCCACAACATAAAAAAACCATAATCCAAGACCCACGGAACTTTCCGCTATCAAATTCCGTCCTACGAAGGGAGGCTTTTAAAATATCTTCAGGGGTCTCGCTACAGTGGCTGTAGCCCAGAGTCCACCAAAGCGGATGCCCATTGCAGCAATACCATGTATGCTTAGAGAAGAGAAAATGATAAACGATCCGGTTGCGATTTATGAAGCAAATATGGCATTCATGCAGTGGATTCACTGACTATAATCAAAATAAAAACCGACTTTTATAGGTAAGTAGCGGTAGTAGAGAGTTAAATATATTAAGTCACACTTTAAGACTTAGTCCGCCTTACCACAAAAGTTTAAAACACGCTTTAAACACTGTTTAACCGTAAAATTTGTACTGTTAAACATTGTTAAAGCGTGCGTAAAATTTTAACGGTAAGACGGAGTAACCATAAATAAATATTGGTATTATATTTATTATAGTAATATGTAGTATATCTAAGTATGTCAAAATTTGATAGAATTTTATGGTTGCACCGTCCTAAAAGTAAACCTGGCGAAGCATACTCCTAACTTGGTACATCTATTATATCGAATAAGTCCGCGATTGACCACTAGCGCGTCTCATAGTAAGAGACGTGGTCGAAAATGAAACACACAGTATACAATAGCTGTTGGCCACTGAGGCCTCTACAGCTTACCGGACATGGGCGAGCGCGGATGGCGGCTGAGCCCTAAGATTAGGTTATAGGGTGACTAGCGCAAGGGCACCTGAGAAGGTACGGACCTCGGCTTGGGCCGTCACCCGGCGGGGAGATCAGACTTGCCCAGGCACCCCAGAAGGGGTGTGCCCTGTGGCCCTAATGGGTTGAGCTGGTTGACTATTTGGAGAGAATCTAACCGATCTTCTGACAGATCCGGAGGGTCCTCGACCTCGCCGGCGAGGTCGGTGTGTGACTGTGTGCCTATGGTAACCGGCGCCTATACCAAAGACGGAATACTTCCTGTTGCAGGGAGCTGTCGGATCGGCCGACCCCAGCGCCGCAGATGTGACTACGGCGATGGGGTCGTCCGGGTCGCCCAAGAGGTGTTTTGGGCGACGTCTGAGGGTGGGTGTGTTTGTCGTGTCTGTCGTATAGTCTGAGGCTTGGACTACGAGTGGGTTGGGGTGGTGGGGCGCCCTATCGAAGTAGCGGCGAGAGAGGTACTTGATGTACTGAGTGATGGAGGGGAGTTCGAGATCGCAGTGCAGGTCAGAGTTTCGCATGAACCAGCTAGCTCCGACTGCTTTGCGAATGAACCTGTTCTGAATGACCTGGAGTTTGTCCAGATCAATGCGGGAGGCGTGGCCAAAGACCACGGAAGCATAGGTCATGACTGTGCGGATACACGTTTTGTAAATTGTCACCTTATTTCTAAGGGACATTTTACTACGTGAGTCGAGAAGTGGGGAGAGGCGGCCTAGGAAGAAGGCTGCTCTGTTACGGACTATCTGAATGTGTTTGGAGAAGCTGAGTCGACGGTCTGGGTCTGAATAGGCTGGCCGTTAAGCGTGAGTTGCTTTTTCGGGTTGCCTTTGAGTATAGTGGGATGAAAGTACATGGCTGCACTTTTATCGGGGTTTACCGAGATGGCCCATTTCCTAAACCATTTACCAAGCTGGTCAAGGGCTTTTTGGACATGGGTCATCTGGAGGTTCTTTTTCCAGCCTCTGGAGTAAAGAGCAGTGTCGTCCGCGAAGAGCGCAAGCTCAACGTTGGGAGAACGGGGAATGTCGTATGTGTAGAACGAGTATAGCACAGGGGCCAATGCTGAGCCTTGAGGGACTCCAGCAGTGATAGGGCGGGGGATCGAGCGGGCTCCTTCGACCTTGTAGGAAAACTTCCGACAAGATAGAAAGTCTTGTATTATGAATACAAGACGGTCTGGGAATTGTTTCGCAAACAGCTTGAAAATCAAGCCGTTGTGCCAGACTTTGTCGAATGCCTTCGCTACGTCCAGGAAGACCGCTACGGATCCCTGGGGCTTTGGCGTGGTAAGAAACCCGTGACTGGGTTTCTTGTTGAAGCCTTCTAGAATGTACTCCGTTATGCGGTGTACTTGTTGGACGCAAGAGTGTCTGGCCCTAAAGCCAAACTGCTCGTTGGGAAGGATATTGTTGTCCTTTATGTGGGACCAGATGCGCTTCAGAATGATGCGCTTGTTAGATCAGGGTTAAAAGAGGCGGTTAGTTTGTCTCTTTTCTACCAAAATATTACTGTTAGGATGGAAATCTTACTTTAAACTAATGAAGCAACCCTGATTCTAACTTAATAACAAAGAAACTCTTCAATCTGATCCTTTAAATGTTTGTGAGGGTAGTTACCTAACTTGAGGTTTCTAAATTAGTAAAGGAAACAAGTAAGTAAGTATACTTTATATATTTTTTATACTTCATGGGTCCCTCGAGGGTACCACCATGTATTGCAATAATTATGCCACGTTCGCAAGGCCCTAGACGTTTTGAGAAGAAGTGGCAAGAAACTCAAGACGCCATCAGTATAATCTTTTGATCAGTCACCTTAATTTAGATATTACACAAAGTACTTAACTTTAGCAACATGGCGACGTCCACTCGACTTGGCTTCGAATATAAAAGTACCGACACTCAGCATAACTAGCTAAGCAAGACTAACGTTATTATCAGAATACCGGGAAAACACTAAGAGATACTGAAGCGAACACCAAAAGGCACTAAGAGAGATTCAAAGATACCAAGAGATATTAAGAGATATTTAGGAGACGAAGCCGCGCCAACAGACTGTTTTATACTGATTTCACAAGCTTCCACCATGCCTTACCACCACTGCTCGATGTAAATATTACTAACAACCAATAGGGAACGAGCAAGATGGCGGGCACGGTGGTAGCTTCCATTTTACACAATTGTTAAACATAAAATCATCTTAAACTGTATTTCATACTTATTAGAATTATTAGAACAATTATTGATACGTTTCAAGTAATCTATAACATTATGAAATCACAGTATTAAATAAATGGTATATGTAAACAACAATGGCCGACATTCGGAAGTCATGATTTAGTTACCAATAAGTCTTATATTACTTAATACATCTTGTAATCGTTATTAAATTAAATATTATAATAACATTATTATTCTAACACGGCCAGCCTGACAGTACTTCGTCCTCGAAGTACATACAACCTCATCTCCACCATTACACTACAATAAAACTTAATACCATATTGTATTGTTGATGACATATTATTCTGTTTTTTTTTATTTCATATCATATTTTACTATTCTATTGAGATGAAACTTCTAATGCGACTTCCAACAAGGTTGCGTTATAAGTTAAATTAATAAGTAGATTTAGTTAAATTTAGAAGTTAAATTGATCAAACAAAAACCAAAACACCTCGTCCATCGACGTAGAAAGTAAATACCGCGGGCTAACTTGACGCCAACGCCATCTACCTCTAGTTAAGAGTTAACTACTAAATTTCACTTCTTCTGCGCGGAGGGACTCCACACACAATTTTTTTTATTTTCGATGTCAAATGATCTCCCACTCAAACCATCCAATGATTACGTGGAGAACATCTAACAAATCAATCACAATTTTATTATTTGTAGGATTCGTAAACAAGTTATCTCATTGAAGTCCATTTTAACGTCATATTAAATGGACACATATACATTCTATGGACAACAAAATAAAAAGTAAACTGGGAGTTTACTAATTTGATTCCCCGTGTCACCACTACCCGGCTCCGACCGGCCCATCGGAAACGAACAGTAGCAGACACGAAGTATTTTCATTTTATCAAGTACCCACATACAGTGAATGAAACTTAGTTATTTTTTTACAATAATTTTCTAAAAACAGTAGGATAATTTTAAACTATGATTATTTTAAGGCTATACAACATAAACGCTATTCTAAACATTTAACTAAGCACAGTCAGTAATGACGAATATCGTGGATCATATACATGATAGCATAAAACCAATCAAACAACAATATGACTCATACATTGAAATATTAAGAAGTCAAAAATATTACAACCTATTTAATACAACTATACTGACCGTACTTAGTTCCCGAAGTACAAAAATAATAAGTTTAAATAGTAATCTATTATTCGAGTATATTTGCATAACTTATATACAGTGTTATTAACTTCAATAAGCACTGCTATATTGATTCCCGTCTGACTATAATAACAGCAACATGTTTTTCTTTGTTCTTATTTTCTTTGTTTTTATTGGGCTACCCTCCCTGTAGAATACCTACTGCTTCCGGAACCTTTTACCGATAGCAATCAGCCGCTACTCCTGAGACATATCGGCACCAACAGTAGGTCAACTAGCGGTTACAAGGAAGAGTCCCCGGCCGCACTTTCTGTCATAGTCATAGTCTATGTCAGTAGTATTAATAGTCATTATTATCACAATCTAAGTCCCAGTGGCACGACTATGAACACTCAACCTACTCGCTGGCAATAGCCTCACCGTGCCACTGCCAAGTCACGGCCCATCAGCGACCTAAGCTACGTTTTTTTTTTTCTTAAGGCTACCCTTCCTGCAAATCTAACCAACTAGTTACAGGAAAAGTACCTGACCGCACCGTTGTCATAGTCAGAGTCATGGCCGTAGTCGATATTCAGTCCCAGTACACGACTAAGCAAACGCAACCTACTCGCTGGCAATAGCCTCACCGTGTCACTGGATGGTCACGGTCCTCCAGCGATCTAATCTAATACACTATCTATTATAGTCAGACAATCAGCATTGTTTTTGTCAACATAATATTGAAATTGTTTGTCTTTTCTTGTTATTTTATCTTACATTTCGTTCTGTTTCACATCTTTTTCAAGACAACCTTATTTTAGCCATATAAATCGTTTTTAAAATTCTTACACTATAAGATGGTAAAGAAAAAGGATAATTCATATTCTCTTTGTGAGATCTGTTGACAAAATCTGTGATCCCGATGTTTTAGTTCAGTTTTACTTTTTTTTTTTAATATACCGCTCGGTTATTCTGACACATTTATAAACAGTTGTCATTCAAACTTTCCAATATATATATAATTGTGTAGTGTGTATCGTTTTATGTCGTTAGGTAAAAATAATTACAAAATGAACAGAAACCTTCTGCAATATTTTTTAAGCAAAATTCTTCTGGTTTTGTCAACTGATCCCACCTTACAACATAGAAAAACTATGCAAAACATTTCTAATTATATATAACAGGGCTCAGCCCCTTACCTCCTTTATCATCAGAACACTGTATTCACTTCACTATTTTACTGATACACCTTACTTTTTCACCGATTCACTTTACTTGGCCAGGAAACCCAGTAGTTCTGGGACCTGGAGCCCCGCTGCAGAATTTCCCAGGCAAACATTGCCAGGAAATCGAGTAGTTGCTGCCCAGGCAGCCTTTCAGCATGGATATGCAAAAAGCTTGTCGGGATTCTCTGAAATACAATGAACGGCATTAATGTGGGTATTTCGGCACCACTTCTGATGTTAGATCAGGGTTAAAAGAAGGCGGTTACTTTGTCTATTTTATACCAAAATATTACTATTAGGATGGAAATCTTACTTTAAACTAATGAAGCAACCCTGATTCTAACTTAATAACAAAGAAACTCTTCAATCTGATCCTTTAAATGTTTGTGAGGGTAGTTACCTAACTTGAGGTTTCTAAATTAGTAAAGGAAACAAGTAAGTAAGTATACTTTATATATTTTTTATACTTCATGGGTCCCTCGAGGGTACCACCATGTATTGCAATAATTATGCCACGTTCGCAAGGCCCTAGACGTTTTGAGAAGAAGTGGCAAGAAACTCAAGACGCCATCAGTATAATCTTTTGATCAGTCACCTTAATTTAGATATTACACAAAGTACTTAACTTTAGCAACATGGCGACGTCCACTCGACTTGGCTTCGAATATAAAAGTACCGACACTCAGCATAACTAGCTAAGCAAGACTAACGTTATTATCAGAATACCGGGAAAACACTAAGAGATACTGAAGCGAACACCAAAAGGCACTAAGAGAGATTCAAAGATACCAAGAGATATTAAGAGATATTTAGGAGACGAAGCCGCGCCAACAGACTGTTTTATACTGATTTCACAAGCTTCCACCATGCCTTACCACCACTGCTCGATGTAAATATTACTAACAACCAATAGGGAACGAGCAAGATGGCGGGCACGGTGGTAGCTTCCATTTTACACAATTGTTAAACATAAAATCATCTTAAACTGTATTTCATACTTATTAGAATTATTAGAACAATTATTGATACGTTTCAAGTAATCTATAACATTATGAAATCACAGTATTAAATAAATGGTATATGTAAACAACAATGGCCGACATTCGGAAGTCATGATTTAGTTACCAATAAGTCTTATATTACTTAATACATCTTGTAATCGTTATTAAATTAAATATTATAATAACATTATTATTCTAACACGCTCATAGATCTTCCCCAGAGTACTGAGGAGACTGATAGGGCGATAGCTGGCTGGCTCGGAGGCCTTCTTGCCGGGCTTGTGGATGCCGATGACATCGGCGGACTTCCACGCTTCGGGGAACATGCAGTTGTTCATAGCCGCATTGAAGATGCTGACTAGAAGACACACTAGGGATACTGAGAAGTGCTTGAGCACTCTGTTGGAAATGCCATCAGCACCGGGAGCTTTCCTGGTGTGAAGGCGCTTTATGATCGACTCAACCTCCGAAGCCGTGACAGGCTCAAGGGCGTCATTGGGGGGGACGGATAGTCTTTCTTCGACTTCTCTGTTCACCGTATCGAAGTGAACAGGGTCGACGAAGCCTAAGCTGGGGCTGCATTGCGACTCGAGGCTGTCGGCCAGGCATTCGGCCTTTTCCTCGTCCTCAAACGCAGGTGGGAGATTGGGACGGGTGAGGGGGGGCATATTCGTAACTACGTCGGATTTCAGAGCTCGGGCCAGCTTCCAGTATGCCTGGTGAGATGGCTCGATCTCCGAAAGTAAACTGTCCCACCTCTGATTGCGGAGTTCACTAATGCGGTTTTTTACGGCACGCTCGTAATACCGCAGAGTGGCTCTGTTCTCTTCGGAGGGACGGGAGTCGTAGGCCCTAGTGGCGGCGTGTTTAGCCCTCAGAAGGTCCCTCGCGTCCTCCGGCAGGGCCCAGCGTCGGTCATTGACCTCTGCTGAGACCTGCCTGGAGCACTCACGTACTGTGTTGCGAAGGTGACTGGTGAGGGCGTCAACTGAGAGGGTGACGTCATCGCGGGAAACGATGTTGTCTGGGATTTTGTCTAGATCGGGTGAGCTGGTGGCCTCCAGGGCTGTGCCTAGTCGGTCCCAGTCCACCACGGTCCTAGTACGGGGAGGTCTGTCGGTTGGGTCGGGACCTAGTCTCATGAGGACTGGTCTGTGGTCAGAGTCAAGTTCGTGGATCACTTCTAACGAGCGTAACCGGAGGGTTACACCCTTTAGAAGCGCAAAGTCTAAGATGTCGGGTCTATGGTCGACGATGAAGGGAAAGTGAGTTGGGGAGCTGGGTGGGATAATTTCAAAGTGAATTTCGTCTGAGAGGGAGTTGAGAAGGTTGCCTTTCGTGTTGGTCGTGTTGCAGCCCCATATTATGTGCTTGCTGTTGAAATCGCCAGCCAGAATGACGGCGCTACTTAGGGAGAACAGAGTTTCAAAGTCGCTTTTTTCAAGTGCTTTGTTGCAGGGGAGGTAGCATGACGCTATGGTAATTGGTTGATGACCAGTCATTGAGAGACGGCAACAGGAAGCTTCCAAGCTAATCAGGGTTGGGGTATCTATGGGAATACAGTGAAGGGACCTTCTGTAGTAGATCAGGGTACCGCCCCTTGGGCCGGTAGTCCTATCACTACGTACCAGCGAGTAGTTTCCGATTTTCGGATCCCGCCTGCTGGGTTTGAGAAAAGTCTCGCTCACAAGTAAGATATCGACTTGGTGAGTGGACAAGAATTGTTGGATTAAGACACGTTGGTCTTTCTGGTCGCTAAAGAGACCGTTGGCATTGAACCATGCCAAGGATAAGGAGTGGGGCTTCTCTCTTAATGGTGTACTATCCATAGTACTTCTTAAGGAGGTTTACCATGGCGGCTCCATGGACCTTGACATGGTCAAGGAGCGTGCGGTGTTCGGCCATGAATTGTGCGGTGTTGCACGGATTAGCGCGGACCTTAGCCGTGAACTCGGCTAGTTCGGCGGGGTCTACTATGGCGTGGTGCGCCATGAATTCTTTAGCGAATTCAATGTCGGTGATATAGCTTTCCATGGAAGAGCTATTGACGACGGCACCTAAGGGGGTGGGCTTAGCGGCCTTAGTGGCGACTTTGGGGGCTAGAGACGCAGGAGCGCGTGTTTGGGTCTGAGGGCGGGGGCGCGGTAGCTCTGGCTTGGCCGCGGATCCCCGTTGGGGCACTGCGCGTTGCCAAGCGTTGGCTACGGGGGCAGGGGCATCCACGAAAGTGGAAGGAGGGGTCGCAAGCTGGAGCTTGGACTGTGTGGGGTGGATGGGACGAGTCGGCCTGCCCCTGGGCTTGGGCTTGTGTTGGCCTTTAGCGGCCTTTGGAGCCATGGGGCAGCCGCGGTAATTCGCGGTGTGCCCCTGGGTCTCACAAAGGACGCAGCTGGGCGGGGTAGGGTCTTGTTTAGTGCGCGAGCACTCTGAGGTGCTGTGCGCGCCTGCACATTTCACGCAGCGGTATTCTGCGTGACAGAATCGCGCTGCGTGGCCGTATCGTTGGCAGCGGTGGCACTGCCCAGGGACGCCCCTTTTGTGAGGGGCCTCGATCTTGAAGCCGGAGAGCTTGCAGACCGAGCGAATGAGCTCGATCTTCTTGCCCTCCGGGGTGTTGTCAAGTACAGCTAGCACCATGTCTAGCTGTTTCTTGGTCCTGCCGCTGGTCATGCGATGGACCTGACGTGCGGGAAGCCCCTGGGCGAGGAGATCCTGTAGGATGTCCTCGGTGGGGATTTCCTTTGGAATGCCGCGAATTACAGCGCGGTACACCTTTTCCTCCTCAAGGGCCTGCATGAAGAACTGCAGGTGCTCCTCTTGAAGGAAACGGGTGGCCAGTCTGTAGTGGTCGGGGGTCAGGACAAAGATGGCTATGCCATCATGATTGGGCTTACCCGTAAAGGGTACTTGTAGCTCCGTCAGACGACGGGCTACGTAGGCCCATTTGGTCTTGTCCACAAGCGTGAAAGCTCTGGGGGCTTTCTGGGCCTTGGAGGGACCGGGCTGAGACGAGGAGGAGGCGGCGGTGGCAGTGGCGGTGGAGGCCGCAGGGCAGGGGACCTTAGGTGGGGGCGGGGGGGAAGAAGAAGCGGCGGGCCGCTTCTTCTTTCTCCGCTCCACCAAGGTGAAGGAGTCGGATTCTCCCTGTGTATCGAGGATAAGGTCCTCTTCCATTTGGGAGTTGGGGGACTCCGAGGAGTCCACGGTTGGAGTCGCGGGGGCCGGTTGATGGACCGCGAGGGGGGCTGGAGCGGGGACCTCGAGCAAGAGCGAGCGGCTCTTGTCGTAGGGCGTAGCCCTAGAGGGGGTGATCGAGCGAGACCGCCCACGGTGGGAACGGTCCTTGGCGGCGTTCCGACCGCGTTCGGGGCTCGAGTGAGCGGAGGCCCGTGAGGCGGGACCTTTGAATTCGGGCGTTAGAAATGCGGCTGCCGCCTTGCTCTTTGGGGAGACTTGGCGGGGCGCGGGTGAGGGCGGGGGGGCAGCCTTAAAGGCGGGACGGGGGAGCGTCTCAGGGACGAAAGGGGTTTCCGGCTCTAGGCCGGGCAAGACTTGTCTTGCGGCATGAATGAACGCGTCGATGGCGTCCACGGCATCTTCGTTGGACACGTAGGCAGCCCGGATGTAGTTTAGCACCTCGTCGAGTTTGCTAAACGCCTCCCGGGTTGCCATGGTGATAAGAGTGAGGGTGCCGGGGGAGGAGGTCCCCAGCGGGGAAGAAAATGAGAGATCTCCCTGCCGGGTATAGGCAGGGAGGTGGGTACCTAAGTGTGCCCTAGCGTGTGCCGGCTGCCAATCTCAATGTGCAGCCGGTTGTGTGCCTAGCGGCCCTAGCTGCCACAGGGGAGAGGCAGGGACTCCGGTTTTTAGGCCGGCCGTCCAAGCCAAACACACACCCGAGGAATAGGTAAGGGATGGGTAGGGTGGGAGGGAGATGTCTGGTGTCGGCGAGGGTCGCTCCCAAGGCCGGTGGTTCCAGACCCAGCCGGATTCCGTTGTTCCCCTGAAGGGGGAAAAACGTACGTCCCGGGTCAACGCACGCTCAGCTTCGTTGGCACGGTTACGTATCCACTGAACGACCACTAAGCGTGGATTTCTTGTTTAGAAACGAAGGGTCGCTCTGAAAAGAGCGTTTTTCGAAACACTGGATGGGTCGCTCTGAAAAGAGCGTTTTGCGAAACTTGATGGTCGCTCTGAAAAGAGCGGTTTGGGTGGCGAAGCACGGAGCGAGTCCGGCACTCGCGATTAACCGCGGTACGTAATTATTTGCGCTTGCACAAGGCCAGCGCAAATAAAACGTTGCCGGGCAATCGGTGCACAGGCTCGGAGACTCGGCGGCCGACTGATGGCGGACCCCGCACAGGGCGGAGCGAGCAGCAGGAGCAGAGCGGCGGAGACGTCCGTACGGCGCGGCGAGCAGGAGCGGAGTCACACAGTATACATTATGTTACACTCTGACTGAAAAACTTCTGCTTACGTCTCCGCTTCGCTCCACTTTGGTGGAGTTTATGCTACAAGCTTGCCAATCCCGTAACGTGGTGCATTTCCTAATGGCTGCCTCGAGCGTGAAAACGATGCTTTCGAGCTTCGAGTGCCGTCAAGTTTTCATATCTAGCTATTAGCTGCATGCATGTTTGAAGAGGGTTGGAGCAGCTACGACGTTGTAGGCCTCATTATATAGGCCAAGGACACGCGATGGCTGTGCTAAATCTATTTTTAATAACGCTAATAGAAATAAAATGATTCCTATGTGGGGCTGATATGAAGCTCATTAACCGACTTCCAAAGAGGAGGAGCTTCCATGTTCGACTGTGTGTTTTTTTTATGTTCATCGATAATTTCGCCAATTGTGAACCGAACCGAAAAATTCTTTATTAGTTCGAAAGGGTATTTTTCCGAGGTAGTTCCATTTAAATATTACAGAAATAAGCGGAGCCGTTTTTGAAAAATCAACAATAGTTATCGATCGCATTCGAGCAAAATATGCGAATTTTGTACACGATGGATGGCGGGTTTACAATTTTTTTGCGAAAATTATTCTTTTATATGCATAAACTATGTAGTATGACATAATCGAAAGTTTTATCCAGTCAGACTCGACCTATTAAATTAGAAGTATTGAACCTACTTAGGGGTGATTTAGGCCTCGAAATCAGTTGGTAATGGTATGATGTATACTTATGTTGTACAGTCATCGCAACTTTCCAAAAACGAGGAGGTACTGTATTCGTCTGTATGGATTTATTTGCCACATTTTAGTACATACATTTTAGTATATTACTTTGTTAACATTTTGCTGTTAAACATTTTTTGACCGACGAACCAAACCGGAGGAGGTACTCAATTCGACGCGTATACATATATATTTTTGTATGTATAACCACGCATAACTTTCTTCGTAGTAGTCCGATTTCAATAATTCTTTTTTTATTGGATCTTTCCAATAAAAAAAAACATACTTCGAAACTGGTTTCATTAGAATTTTGTTGAAATCAGCTGAGCCATTTTTGATAAATCAACAATAATGTGAAAAATGTAACATCGATCCGTGCGAAATATTCGCGAATTCTGTACATGAGTATCGGTCGGAAGACGGTCATGCTATTTTTTGCGAAAATAATTCTTCAACTCAAAGTTGATAATTTACTAAATATACAATGTGTTTTTATCTAAATGTAATGTAATACTATGCTTTCGTCGAGCTAGAAATATTTTTCTGCCCGAATAGTTATCAAAGGGAACATTAATAAAATACAATACGCAAAAGCTATTCATAAGAACTCGGTAAAGTCAATGATGAAATAATTTTGCTGGCAAACACCAAACTATTTATATCGTTTCTTTTATCGGTACCACAGCTTTATAGGTCTATCAGTTCCTTTTATTCGCCCAAGCTCTCTGCCAAGACGTCTCCATGTCAGACATTGATCTAAGAGTGGTAGTGAAATTTTATAGATATAGGGTATCCTAGAGAGCCAAGATTGGCAAGTTTTTTTTTATCACAATTTATAATTATTTTTGACCTAATCATATTGTTAGTTTAATCATAAGTTACACGCAGACATGACCAGGTACGCTGCATTGCATTAGTAGTTGCTATGTAACCCAATTTTAAGACGCACCTATTTGTATTTAAATAATAATGTTTTATTGAATTCAGTACACATACAGGAGTTTTTTTCTATGGTAAATTAATAAGATATACTAAATCTAATGTATATATTGGTCTTATCTGGCATAAACAATTTTACTAATAATTTATGTATACCTAAGAGGCTAAGACCTAACTAGTGTCTAGTAGTAGGTAGAGCGTATTGAATTAATTACCTCTATGCTATAATTATTTTTCGCAAAAAATCGCAACACCGACTCCCACCTTGTACAGAATTCATATCCATGTTTTTTTTTGATTTATCATAAACTGCTCCGCCGATTTCAATAAAATTTAAATGGGACCATCTCAAGTATACTCTTTCAAACTAAATAAGTAGGTATTTTTTTAAATCGGTTCACTATTTGCGAAAATATCGATGAACATACACAAAAATTATTGTACTGATTTTTAACAGTACTTACAGTGTTTATGTAATGCTAAAAGGAACTAAAAGCCAGAAAAGCGACATTAGTTATTTTTATTTTTCATTCAGCTGAATTAAATTCTGAAGGTAGTCTGATCCCTATTCCTTATGGTATTAAGGGCACTGCCTGCGCGGACTTAAGTAAGAAATTATTAAAATATGAATATAACTTTTATATTTAATGTCTTTACATAGTTCATACATCAATTTAAGAAGGTGCCTAAGTACTCTGACATTTATAAAGCTTAGATATCTTACCTAATGGAAAATATCTCAAAATACAATATTTTATTGACGCAAGTACACTTTTACTTACGGTTGTTCAATTAAGCATTTGACCAAAGATACTACAAACTATGGATGCTGGGTGTAGAGCTGAGCCTGAGTTAATATTTTACAAAAAATGTTTATTTGCAAAAGTGTCTTTATTAACTACAACAAAACAACACTACTACTACACAAAAAGCATTGGATCATCCACAGACCTTATTTACAAACTGATTTTACAATTAAAATAAATATACCTACTTAACAGGAAAACAGTAGCAGAGAGAAATATTAAGAAAATATACGAATTCGTCGTGGAGGAAGTTAGTTCGTATAGACCTAGCCTTGGAGTTATATTTCTAGTATTTTATCGGTTTAAATGTATGTTGTATGTATCATAGAACACCTACTTTTTTAATAAACTTGATGTCAAATAAGCTGAATAAGTATGTATTTAGCTAAATCTAAGAATAATTGTAGATAGGAATGAAGTTTGATTAGAGGGAATTAAATATCTTACAAAAGAAATTAAATTTTAAATAATTTTGATTTAATATAGTTCATTATAGCACAGACACTTCAGATAACGGTAATGTACTTATTATAAAGCCAAGTAGCTGTTTTGCGTGTCTGCATGCCTGTGTATCCGCTTATATCTTTTAAACTACGCAATAGATTGCAACGCGGTTTTCAATTTCTTTTAGATTTTATTTTCCGGAAGGTTTGCCGTTATAATTCATTTATAACGTGGCACGGGCAGCTAATATGAGTATACGAGTAAAGGCTAGGCGTTTAGTCTTTTGGTTCTGCAGGAGTTTTATCTAAGAATAAAAACTCAATGTAAGAATATCACTAGTAGTTATAGCTCAAAGTTTGTTGTCGAAATCCTCAAAACATCTATAACTCTACCTTTCTGCTAAGCCTATTGTGGATGGTGGTATTTTAGTATCCCTGGAATGCCAAAATTTGTAGAAAGCAACACGGGGCTAGAAGTTTTCCTAGCTCTAACCTGAAATCTATCCATCAGTGCATCTTTGGCTCTACCTCTCAGCAAAACCTTTTGGCAAGCTCGGACCTCCCACGCGCGGGCCACGAAAACAGATTTGTTTACTCGCAGGGTAAGTTTCGTAACTTACGAAGGCTGTAAGCAGTTCCCTTGTACCTACGCAAATAAATACTTATGTAAGGGAAGGTATATCGAGTATTGACTTTTCTCGAGGAAACTTAGTTGGAAATCACCCAACCCAAAACTGGGCCTCTGCTTTTGATTCTGAATAAAGTTGGCGAAAAACAAAGGAATCAAATTAGGCCCCTCAATAGTTGGTAAGGTAGCTTTAGTTGAAGATCTTTATTTTTATACCATTGTTTGTCCTAAAGTTGTTCTGCATAAGTACAAATCTTGTCATAAAATCGTGTAGTCATAATATTAGATGCGCATAACCGAATGCAAAGTTAAACTCCGTTTAATTTATTTGAGAGTTTATGCAATTTTAAATGCCTTTGCACAAAACTAAGGATGTAGGTATTTTAATATCCGCTAGTAAAGATCTGTTAATTTTATAGCACAGCTTGGTTTAGCTTAGCTTTACCATTTCCACTAGTGGTAAGGCTAAGCTGCGCTATGAATAAATTGTTATAAAAATGTAACTTTTTAAAAATACAAGCTTTTGAGTTTCTGGATATGATGTAGCAGCAGAGTGCTAACCAAGACAAATAAAACGAGCCTAAACACGACGGGTCTATCTTGTTTAGTTAAAGAGTTCCTATGGCCAATTTCCAACTTCATCTTCAAATCAGCTCCATGGTACCATATTATTGCATTGTCACGCGATATACATATCCATGCAAAATTTCAGCTCAATCGGAAACCGGGAATTCGGTCAAAGTAAACTTGCAAGATTGCACCCGAACTTACATAGGTACATAAATAGATATCTACATCCATTGCAAGTTAAATAAAAGCTTGTAAAATAGGTGATCCTCATTAATGGATTTTAAACACATTCACATAATATCGTCGTTTAATTTCAATGCGTTCTATGTACTTTTTTTAGTTTTCTTCGTTTGGCGCCAAAAATCATGACTACGAGCGCATTTGTAAAATATTAAAAAAAGAAACTAAAAAAATTGGTTATCTGTTAAGTCGGTTGACGAATGATAACTTTACGTATAACGTCATAAGAAAACATGTTTAAATTAACAACTGAAACAAGCCGAACGCCTGAACCGATCGTGCCTCTACGAGTATAGCGTTTGTTCCGCGCTCTAGCTTGCACGCTCGGCTCAGACAGAACGTGACCCTTTTTTGTGCGCGCAGCCGGCGTTAATAGATTTATAAGACGTTATCACGTTAAAAACTGACACAAAACGTAATGAAATATCAACGACGATAAACAGCTTAGCTCAGCAAAACGGAAAATATTTGTTAGCCCATCTTATGAGCGCTCTATGTTGCGCTTCCCGATACATGAGATAAGAACATCATGAGAATTGTAAATACTTATAAATTGTTTATAGCTAAATTCAAATAAGCTGCTATGTAAATTAAACGTGCATAATGTATACAACAAGCGTTAATAAGGAGACAGCGCAAACCGGCCGGCGATATGAGATGGCTTCTCGGAAAGATTGGAGTTGCAAATGTGTTTTCTGAATCAATTTCCTTGTAATATGACGACCAAATTCTTGTGGGATGCGCTCATATAGAATTTTGATTGCTACAGTGTTGGTAATTAATAGATAAGTACATCACTTCAAGATATCACCCCTTGAATAATACATAGGGAAAACTGAACGTTTCGAAACGATACAAGTATAGGTAACCATAGAAACAGTTTATGAAGCACGTTAAAAAATCAACTGAAGAGATAATAAAAAACACAAACAAAATAATCGGCGCACGTAGGGTTCCGTAGTGTATGGGAACCCCTTAAATATTTATTTTATTATTTATTGGTAAAATAAATATACAACTAAATAATCTGTGAAAATTTCAAGCATCTATCTGTTACCATTTTGAATATAGAGCGAAAAACGCCTAAAATCAGGTTTGTTGTATGGGAGCCCTCCTTAATTATTAATTTTATTCTGTATTTTTTTTTTATTTGTTGTTATAGCGGCAATAGAAATACATCATCTGTGAAAATTTCAGCTTTCTAGCTCTAACGGTTCATGAGATACAGCCTGGAGACAGACAGACGGACAACGGAGTCTTAGTAATAGGGTCCCGTTTTTACCCTTTGGGTACGGAACCCCAAAAAAGAGCCACTGGTGGCGTCCTTATCTTGAAAGGAATTTCAGGAGTTGCAGAGAGAACATATCGCGATAAAAATGTACTTATAAGTAGCTGCTAGGTACACACAAACACTCACAAAAGAGTAAAGTAACTCACATAATAAACAAACAAATTCTTAATACTTATTTTTTACAAGGTTCAAAAAGCAAATGCTCTATGGAATTGAATTAAATTCTACATAACGAGTAGTTGGCGCACTCACGCTGCATTTGTCGCATTTGTCAACGTCACGAGGATTAACACGAATAAACCAGCGTACTCGACAAACGTACTCTCAGAAGGAATTCCAAATAAAAAGGCACTTAAATTAGCACGAGTTATGGCTACGACACATGGTAACAGGGTAATTCTGTATGAAAATGTGCGCGTTATGCGCTAAGTTACGAGTACGTTTTTATTGTTCTAGATAGGATCGCGATAAAGTGAAAAATATTATTTTTTCAACATTATAAATTTAAAGTCAGTTTAAGTGGCGGCTAATTTATAAAGAAATCAAAAAAATATATGCAAAACTATTTTTTCCGAAACTCAAAAAATGCTTCGGAACGTTATGTTGCGAGTTTTCAATGCAAATTACTTATATTGAAATAAAATAAATGAAAACAGCCCATAGATCTTTAGGTTTAATTTATCAGTCAAAAAATAAGGGTGTACATATTCAACCAACTGTCGCACTAAGTATTTTTTTTAAATTAGTTTTAAATGGCTTAAAAAAATACACTGAAAAGTATTTTTAGCAGTTTACTGAAGATAATAAAGGTATACAATTAATAAAGAAGCGTTCTCAAGAAATATACTAGCTACTCTCAGAAGGAATTCTAAGTAAATACTTAAATTAGCACGAGTTACGGCGACGAGACAGGATAAGTAGTGGTTGTAGCGAAGTAAGCGTAAGTTACTCTGCAACTTTGTACAGAATTGCAAAGAGTCATTGCCACTACTTTTACGAGTGAGTCAATGTTTTCCATGTTTACCTTCAACCAAGGTGAGAATAGACCATGCATAAGTGTCGCTACACTAATTAAACTGAAATGATGATTGTAGCCGTCATTATTTAATACGAACGTTGCATTAAACGAAATTCGTTTGATTGAGTTAATGCGATCGTGAGGCGCCAACTTGACCATACAAAAACAATAAGCTGTTATCGACTTCTAAATATATATTATCCAATTTAAAGTCGTACGAGCGTGCAATTTTTCTTACTCAAGCGATTGATACCAAAATGATAACATTTTGTTACAATTAAGGGATGATAAGAGTTTTCTCCTAGAACGTAAATTTTATCAAAAATGTACCGAAAATTTTCTCGATGTTCTACAGAAAATGCGAAAACACTGGTTGATTCACAATCCTCTTAATGATGAGAGTTTGAGCAGTAAAATCCTAAAAACGTAAAAAATGAATTCCGCGCACTGACTCAACTACTGACTAGTCGAGGATGTAGTAAGTATTTTTTTATCTTTTTTATAAAAATAGATTCGTTTTCATAATGTTTAAATTTTTCAATATCAATGTTCTATCGAACGTCACTTCTAACTTCACATCAGCATTCAACAGTGCACAGCTGAGCATAGGCATACCCTTGTAGGATGAATGGGACATGTGGGGATCGCGCTGACGATATTTGGAGTTGGCGGAGTTTGTTGCACTTACCTACTCGTAGCTCATAGCTTCGTTTTTAGGGTTCCGTACCCAAAGGGAAAAACGGGACCCTATTACTAAGACTTCGATGTCCGTCTGTCCGTTTGTCTGTCTGTATGTCTGTCTGTCACCGGGCTGTATCTCATGAACCATGATAGCTAGGCAGCTGAAATTTTCACAGATAATGTATTTTGGTTGCCGCTATAACAGCAAATACTAAAAACAAAATCAAATAAATATTTAAGGGGGCTCCTATACAACAAACATGAATTTTTAGACGTTTTTCGCTCTATATTAATAATGGTACCGGGTAGATGCTTAAAATTTTCACATAACATTTAGTTTTATATTCCCTTCAATAATAAATAATAAAATTAAATAAAATAAATATTTAAGGGGGGCTCCCATACAGTACGGAACCCTCCGTGCGCGAGTCCGACTCGTACTTGGCCCATTAGTGATTAATACAATACCTACTTAGGTATTGTATCCTGAGGTCCTTTCTGTTTAGTTCCCAGTTCCGTGTAATTAGTTAAAGCCGTGGTGGTCTAGTGGTTGTATCGTTGGCCTGTCATTCTTGAGGTCGTGGGTTCAATCCCGGTCCCGTACCAATGAGTTTCTTTGGAACTTATGTACGGAATTTCACACCACTGGCTTTTCGGTGAAGGAAAACATCGTGAGGCAACCTGCAAACGTCCGTAGAAGAAATTTGATGGCGTATGTGAATCCACCAACCCGTACTGGGCCAGCGTGGTGGATATGGCCCAATCACCCTTCATGGGTAGGCCTACGACCTGCAGTGGACTATTAA
Source organism: Hypomecis atomaria (assembly GCA_964007245.1). Classification (NCBI taxonomy): domain Eukaryota; kingdom Metazoa; phylum Arthropoda; class Insecta; order Lepidoptera; family Geometridae; genus Hypomecis; species Hypomecis atomaria. The sequence continues at coordinate 13,950,949 of OZ023295.1, forward strand.
AAAGGCTGGTACAGTTAAATTCAACGATGACGAATAGAGTCAATCGACGATGTTTGAGTTGGAGTAGGCAGCTGCAACATTAAATGGATATTTTATGATAGCCATAAAATGTGACCAAATTGGATGTGCGAAATTAAACGACTTGCTTTTCGGATTAATCTTCAACTTAGGGCCTTAACATGCAATATTTGATGCTTTACCATATGTAGGTGGCAAACATTTTTTTTTTATTTCGAATAGGTTTGCGTTTGACTGCACACTACCTGATGTTAAGCAGATTTGCGGTCTAGGATGTAACACGCTTACCTAGAAAATACCTATTTACTCGGGATTTGAAGACACCTACATTGTACTCTAGCGGGAAGACAGACCTAGGCAAAGCGTTCCACATTCTGGCAGTTCGTATGAGGAATGTGGACTCGAAACGCTTGGTTCTAATGCGTGGGATGTCCACCATTAAAGGGTGGCGCTTTGGATTTTGTTTTATTTTTTATTTTTGAGGAAGATGGCTAAAGTGAGTTATTAATTGGCTCTTTTCAGAATGTTTGGGTTTTCGGAGCTGAACAGTCGATATTCGCATGTACATACCTACGTACGAGTATAATTAGTTACCTGCGATTTCTCGACCAAATTACATTGAAACTATGTCAATTTTTTTTAAAAATAAACAATTTTTTTCTAAAAAGCCATTGCTCAAAACTGCGAATTTTGTCAGGAAAATTGCCTATACACATCAACTTACATACTTAAAAGACTAGTAGTTCTCGGAACAGTAAACCTCGCGACACATATCTTTAACTCAATCTTTACACGCCTTATATCTCGACTCACTCTTGACCGATTAGGTTCATACTCGCCAATCTTGTCAGGATTTAAATACTAAAAAATCTTGCCAAATATATTATCGAAATCAGCTGATAAATAGCGCTACAGCTTCGCCCTTTTTGAGGGAAATTTCGCTCCCAATCAAAAGTCGCCGACGAGAAAAAAAAACCATCAATATACGTAGAGCCTGTGTACCACTCGAATATGGCGAATGCGCCGATCGCGCGAAGCCAAATGCCCCAAATAGGGAAAGAAGAAAAAAAACTGAGTGCCAAGTACAAAAAATCCGAGAATGCAACATAGAGACAAAAATCAATACCCGGATAAACGAAAGCAAAATCGTCGTGTTGAAGCTAAGATATTCGCTTCGCTTCGGTCAATAAGATTTAATTCATCAAACTAGCGACCCGCCCCGGCTTCGCACAGGTGTATTATACATATAAACCTTCCTCTTGAATAAAAACCAATTAAAAAAAACGCATCAAAATCCGTTGCGTAGTTTTAAAGATTTAAGCATACATGGTGACAGACAGCGGGAAGCGACTTTGTTTTATAATATGTAGTGATTCCAACTATACCAGCTAAAATGCATTGGCAGCCTGCAGACACGCTCCAGCCAGCGAGCGAGTGCGCAGACGGGTCGTGCATTAATCGACGTCGTGCGCGGGCGCATCCGTGACATTTGCGGATTATGCGGTATAAATACGAGCTCGTATCGTAACTGGAACAATAGGGATTACAACACTTGTATTTATGGGCGCCAGTTTAACGCGACATATCAACTAGTTAATATAGTATCAATTACTGAAAGGTTAGGTTCACAGAACCAAAGTTTACAGAGGCGGCGCGCGACGTCTACCTCTACAGAATCTGCGTCAATGTACGGGACATTTGGACATACAGGGCCCGTGCCCAGGCCCCTATCTTCAGGCCCCTATTCTCAAAATAGATAAATCAGGTATGTTTCTTTTTGTAAAAAAAAAAGATGTAAGAAAAAAAATCAAAAGGCCTTACTTTGTGTTTTCTACGGTAGAAAAATGAAAGCGAAAAGCGTTGTTTCTTATTTACTTTCCTGTCGTAGCAGGTATAATTTTGATTCTTTACTGTTCAAAAAGGCCCTTAGTTCATGTGTGCCCAGGGATCCCAGCTTAGTTTAAGACGGCCTTGCATTTGGGACCATATCACAGAAGTAGATCGAAAGCTAGATTTCGACGACGACGACCCTTCTGGCACTGTTAGTAATATCCCTGATTTCTGTGCAGGTGTTCCTGAATCCGATACCGGTTGGGTTAATAAAATTAAATTGGTACATATTTTGGGAGGTGATGTAAATTTACCTATACATATAATTATTATATCACTTTCTGGGTATGGGTGTTAGTTAGCTAATGGAGAGCTATGAGTGTGAAACTTGCCTAATATTTATTTGCGTCCTAAATATAGCAAAATACTTACAAACGACACTTAAATAACAATTAAAAGAGAAAAACCTTTTAAACATCTCAACAAACTTCTTGTTCTTGTACAAAGTCAAGCAGCGTAAAGAAAATAAATAAAGTAAGTATTTTTTTATTTTGTGTCTAAAGTTTCGTGGTGATGCTAGAAACCTGAAATACCTAAGCAAAATATAGAATACATATTTGGCGCTAATTATTTAACTAACTGAAATGAATGACTAAAACAATATAATGCTACTAGCTTCCCACAATAAACACTTTTCTCGAACCGGAATTCCAAAACAAACAGCTACATTGAACTCTCCAACTCTACATTTAGATCTTTAATGAATCTAAAAAAGCGGAATACAATGTGACATTCAAAAGAATTTTCAGTGCAGAAATCTTGGCTGGCTAGCTCTGGTCTCGTGCAATTAAAATAACTGGTAATGAGTGACGCATTCCTGGAGTATCTCTCAGCATTTTAGATTATCTCGTTCTCTTTCTTTCTGATGACATTTGTTATGAGAGGAACAGAGGCGGAGGAAATTTCGAATGCCCAGGAGAGCTCCCTAGTCGTGGCCACGACACTTTGATGTACGAGTCTGTTGCGTATACGCAGCGACACGAGCTAGCTTATCTAGATAGATTGCAGTCTTATTGCACACGAATTAAGGTTGGTTTTTATAGGACGTGTTTTTTTGCATACTAGCGTCGTGCGTGCACTTTTCGCCGTCGTGACGTAACTAATGTGTTTATTGACTCGCCTATTACCATACCATGCATAAATGGTGGATGTTTTACCATAGAATATGTTACAGTACAAGTACTCTAGTCTAAAAATAGTAGACTGGGTACTTAACCTAACCGAACAGTTTTTGAAGGGTTTAAATCTAAATAAAAGGCACCGAAACGACCAAAAGTTGAGGAAAATATTAACAAACAATATCTAATATCTACAATAATCACCAAATACGAACAATTTCGATACGATAAATCTTCATACACCGTACACGTCTTTCGAAGTTTTTGCAGGGATACGTACCTACAGTGATCATAAACACTTCGTCGGCGCTGAAGAATTCTACACGCACTCAAGTTCCGACTAGAAGCTTATTATCATCAATAGTCCTTTCGCGCCAGCTGGCATCCAAGCCGATACTGGAATGTACGTAGCTTACATTCTGCTCGTGCACAGAACTCTTCATTCAGCCATTTTTATTCAGCCTGCAGCTTGCAGAAAAGCTTCTCTATTCCCAGCACCCTGTAATCGAATAAGGAAGCGTGCACAGCACTAATGACCTGGCGTCTACTCTGATCAAAACTATTTCAGAAGAACAATGTTGCTTTGTGATTCTGGGAAACGCGCCGCTCACACGCCGTGTTTACTATGAAAACTTCACGATCGGGTTTCTTTCTGCTATAACATACGAGGTTTGCTATTGTTATCGAGTTTCAGACGATTCGCTCGGTGTTGCCATGTGTCGATTTACGTTTGAAGTAAGGAATACACCTCAATTTCTTTCTTTAAATAGTTACTAGCTCTTATTCGATCGCGTGATATTGGGAAAAAAGTTGCTTAAGGTACTCCGATTTATGCAAAAAAACTGAGTTGATTTGTCGCTCCGTTTCTACGTGAAAGAGTTTCAAATAAACATACTTTTAGATTTATAATATTGTATGGATACTGGAATAAAAAATAATGTGTCTGTTTTAGTTGAAAAACAAGGTTTTTTGGGATTTTTTTAAAGACTCTACATATTAATTTCTTATAGTTTTTTTTATCTGTGTTTGTGAATGTAAGAATTTATCTGAATTAAGAATACATAAAAGTGACTGTCTCGGTCAATATTTTGCATCATTTTTTTCACAGGGTGGTAAGTTGTTTTAAAGAAGATTTTTTTCAATAAGTTAATGTAGGTAGTTGTTTTTTCTTAGTTTCTTAGAAACACAACTCCAAAATTGACCAAAATCGCGATTATGCTGTGATATGGGCATTAAGATAGCAACACCAACTTCATCGTACAGTTTCAATTTACAGTTAAGTAGCAATAAAGTGATGCACGTGAACGTTCCGTGATTTTAAACAGTGTTAAATCTCTACTCAATGTTTCATTAAAGTATGTGTTGTACATTGATGACATCATTGTACGATAAAACAAAGGTAAATCTTGAACTGTGGTAATATACAATTACAAAGCAAATCGTAATGTAAATAAACTTTATATAGATCTTTATTTAATTTTTTCAATTACAAATGTATAAAACATAACTTCATTATTATTTTTTTTCACATATCAATAAAACATCTTGACTCTTGACCAATTTTAAATCGTTAAATGTTCGTCAAAATCTTAGGATTGATTTGATTGGGCTTTTTGTTTCTTTCTTTATTTAAGATTTAACGTAAATGAAAACCCATACATAAACAGAGTTTAATAAAACAGTGTAAATTTGTTTATGTAATTAGATTAAATTGGGAGTGATATAGTAAGCAGTTGTGCCACTTCACTTCGCTCACATAAGCTTAGAACATCGTAAAACTAATGGTCGATCCAGACGCATATGCAAACCTAATGATAGCAATTTATATGGAAACAAATAGACATTAGACTCGCGGCTAGTAGATACTTGTTGTATAGGTCTATGTAGTAACTAGTTATTATTCTGTGGCTAGACAGATAGAAAGTAGAAAAGGGTTTTTTTCCACTTAGCTAAGCTAAGCTGTGAAGCAAAAATCAAGAAATATTAATACTAGTCAATTGACCATAAATCATGATTTATTTTCACATCGCAGCTTTGCTCTTATGATTTTAACGAAGTGATCTTTTTTTTTCGACATTTTTTTTATTGTGTCATCAGAATTTAAATCTGCATAACTGACCCAAACATAGTGCAAAAAGTACTATACAAAAAGTACATAGTGCAATAAATTATAGATTGTAGTACTAAGTATACATAAATACTTTCATAGGTTTAACAAAGTCATGTTTATTAACCTTCCTATACACAGGACACAGACCAACGCGCGGAGGTCTATAAGACCGACGAAATATTATTCGCATTTATTTTATATTCAAACAATGCACCGACTTTGAGCTTTTTGCTAGCTGCCTCATTTGTTGATAGCTTCACTTCAGTAAGTTCAGTACGCTGAATGAGCTTGTGCAGCTACGGCGTGTGGGTCTATTTGGTGCCAATCGGTCAGTGAGACCGACACGAGTATACGTAAAAAAGAAGGAAGACTTAAAAGTGTATTTATTTCCAAATTTTTCGCAGTTTTTATGTTTCTATTTTTTGGCGTGGGAAAAAGTAGGCAGCTGAATGCCCCCACACTCCTTGTGAACATATTTAGCTAGGCCTATGGAAGGGATGTGAGCTAAAAATGCGAGGAATGCGTAGGTACTAGAGTCCTCGTTGAGATATCTCTGGCGACGCATTTTCATGGGTTCACGTGTCGTGTCGATATCACGTCGCCAGGGTTATCTCAACGAGGGCTCCTAGTATCTGCTGTTCTGTACACGCCAACGACTTAGCATTTTTTCTGTCGTTCCGTTGCATCGCTTAGCTTAGGGAATGGAAACGGTCACATATTTTAGTAGCGTAGCTGTGAATTCGCACGCATTTTCTGTCTGGCACATCCCAAGTGGAAAACCAGTCTTATTCTGTGGCTAGTCGGATAGTAGCTAGGACTTATTCTGTTCAGACTGCGTAGGCAGAAATAGACGAGCGGCAGACTAGATGCCGGGCATTGTTTTTTTTTTTTTTTAAATTATTCGCCCACTTTTGGGCAGGCTAAAGCCTTTAAGGCCATACCGCCTAGTCTTACGTATTCTTTGATTCTATATTTTCTTTGACTTTTCTTCTTCTTAGTAAAGCTGTGGTGAGTTTACTAGAAGCTTCGATGGAGTTTTGAAGACAACACGAAAAGACATGTTTTACCACATTCTACTACTTGCCTACACTCATGCTCGTATTTCAGCTATTAATAAATGAAATACCACAACTTTTGCACTATTAATACTGATAGAAACACAAGTTTTAGAAAATAATTCAATGCGGCGACATGATTTTCTCGCGTTCCCGCCAAAACTCCCCGGGCATTGCCGTCCAAACGGTGGTGCTAGGCTGAAGGTTTTCCTTTCCCCTAATTTTGCGGAAATGATGGTAGAAAAAGGGATATTTCAAAGTTTAAAGGAATTCGGTAGCTTTAAATTGAACAGAAAGTGAAAAATGTGGTGGGTTAAAAAGTTGTTAAGTTAAAATAGAGATTATAAGAAAAATGCAAGGCTAGAGTATGGATTAATCACATTCGTGAAATACGTGAGAATGTTTCTGTGTAGAGCATTTTAATTTGCGATAATAAAAACGTCATACAAACTTAGAAAAATACCTCTTAGTAATATAATGAACAATATAAATAAAATTAATAAAGTCTGCTGCTCCTTTTGTTTAAGTTTTCTTCTTAAATCCATCCAACCATCAGCCGTAGGACCTTCACTGCTGGACATAGGCCTCCCCTATGGATTTCCAATAAGGCCGGTTAGAAGCGGCCTGCATCCAGCGCGTTTCTGCGATCTTTATAATATCGTCAGTCCACCTTTAAGTTTTAAGTTTTCTTCTTATGTCTATGCACTTAGAGTTTTTGTAGGAAAATTTGAGGGAAATGTGTATACAGCTTGGCAGCATAGCCGTTCATTTAGAACAGGGTGCGAAATTACGGATGAGAAGGTAAAATCAATATTTTGGCTCGCTTCGTGATATGTACGAGTAAGTCCAAACACTTAGGACATACTGTTTATTTAACCAGTAGAAAGTGGCCTAGTTTGTTGGGTGCAGTTTATGTGAATTTATTATGTTATTTTGCCTACTGTGTTTCAGTAAATACGTAGTCTAGCACCAGTTCGAACAAATTTGGGCTGCAAAACGAGATCGGAATTTTGTTTTTTTACCACACCTTTTCTGACAGTGCAAGCATCGCAATCAATAATGTATGCTTCCAGGGCAATATCAGGATTTTCAGGACATCATGATATTCAAGATTTTGATCGTGAGACTTTGCATATTTGATATCTCAAAGTGACGAGCGTATATAATGAAATCCTGCTGACGCTCTGACGCTGAACAGTCATTTATTATAGGCATGCGTGTCCATTCAGATCAAGCAAGTTTATAGCTCGTCTTTTACTTAATCTCATACTGGGTTATTCAGTTAGGGTGTCAGCCGAAAATGGGTGACTCAGAACATTATTATGTACATCTTACTGTGAGTCTAACCAGGGATATGCGAAAAAAGCAGCTGCTTCATGCATTTTGTCGAATCATAATTACAATTTTGGAAGCGATTTGCCTATAATTATGTTTTCTCTAATTTTAAATTCTTGAAAGAAAAAAACATCTGAAAAATGCGATAGTAAGTACCTATAGCATTCAGTAACTTATTACTCTACATTAAATCGTTTTCAGCGCTTACATTTTATGTAGTTAGTTATTTTGACATGTGCTTCAGTGAATTTAAAAGCAAATTGTACCTATGTTCCAAAATCTAGACGGTAGCTAGTACGTGCAAATAACACTAACCGCAAACTAGTCTAGATTTCCTGTATAAATCTCCGACTCCATAAAATCCACAGACAACCGATTTGCATTTGTATACCAAGCTTTCGGCACAGACAAACCTCTTGAATTTATATTAACTTTTCAACAACTCCAAAATATCACTGTAGGAAGTGTAACGTTTCTAACAACATGAACACTAAGAAAATATTTTCAAGTTAATAAAAACTCTATTGCGAAGTAATAAGGTGGGTATTGTCTTGTTTTTCTGGTAGTAGTCCTTATTATATCCTAGGTATTTGCATTCTGTCGACAACACGCACATAATTCGGCGTTACCTACGTCTAGCCCGCTGTTCAGGAATAGTCCAAGACAGTGTTGCCAGTTTCCTCATCACTGAAAGTAACATAAAATGTTATCTTACTTTCAGTGCAAGGGCAATTTGTAATGGCAATCGATAAAAAAGCAAACATCATTTTGCCACTTGCTTGTCTTAATTTATTAGTAACCTGTGATTATGTTTTTCAAGAACTCTAAAATATCAGTGTAGGACTTGCCATTGATTTCATTTTATCCATAGATATTTATTTACCATTTATAATAAGTATTCTGTATTTTCATTAGTGTAATACATTGTCCACGTCCATCGACTAGATTCCTCGCTGGATGCTAGCTGCTTACCTTGCTTGCTTGCCAACTGGTCATATTATTTAGTTTTCAGGCCTTCAGGCGGCCTAAAAACTTTGACACCAGGGCTAGCCACTCGGTCTATTCTATACGAACTTACTTTTATGGAAAACTATAGGGGAGTCTGATAATGATGATATCTGATAATGACGGCAATGAATAATTTCTATGATCTAATCTTATCTGTATGCTGTACTTAAAAACTGCCTTACATACATTTATTTAATTACTTACAGTTTAGTCGCCAGTAATTGGTGCTTTAATGTTTAAGTTAATCATTTTATGTACGAAATATTTAAATACATATTGTTTGTGTGATATTTTTTGCGAAACAATCTAATGGGATCCGCAGGATTGCGCTGGATGCAAGCTGCTTCTGATTGGTTTTATTGGAGATCTATAGAGGAGCCTTATTTATGTCCAGCAGTGGCTACGTCCTATGGCTGAAACTGTCGACAACGACGAATGCTATTTTTAGAAAACTTACAAAACCACGTCAGCATTACAACATCCGTTACAAAAACAAAGTTTGGCAACCCCGAACCAAATGGCACACTATAATAAACCTAAATAGTGTATCTCCAGTCGTGGTGCAGCACATTCTGAACGGTATGCGGAGACTAATGAACCCGCCGTGCATAGATTTAGGTGCCAAAATATTCTATGTAAATGTAATGGTTTGGCGCAGGTAAAAATAAAATCAGCGAGAGAATGTAGAGATAGACAAACATTAATGTAGCAGTAACCTAGAGATTTTTTCAAGGGAGGCAGCTGCTACTGCTGCAGCTACTTTTGATTACCTCAGAAAAAAAGCAAGTATTTAGGACTAAAAATTTTTGAGGTGGTAAGGTAAGGGCCACGTAGAACCCTAACGTAGCCTTTCATAATAGCCATAAAAAATGCCAAGCGGATGATAACAGCGAATGGATTTTTCCAGTGGTAATTTGACGTAATAGCTTGAAATCGAAAAGTTCCTGCCGGGCTAGTATGCGCGCCACGAATTATTTCGTTCGTAGTGTCAGAACGAGACAGCGTTATGGCAAAGTATATAACTGTCACTTTTTCACACGTCGAAATGAGTTCTTTTCGTCGCTTTTCGTGGTCGCATGCTTTATAGCTTTATAGCTTTGGTCTTGGAAAGATAGTTAGGAAAGTGGATTGCATCCAGCGTATTCGTCGGGTCACCTAGGCCACATTTTGCTATTAATCATTCAGATCTATTTTAGTGCAATAAATATCATTTATAGAGTAACTTTTTTCATATCAATATAAATTATGGATCTCTAAATGGAAAAACTTTTCTTATATTTTACACCTTGTTATCAGGCTCAGCTATTTCACGTTTTTCTAAGTACCTACTTACGTAGGCGTGAAATTATTCCACTAGTAATAATGTAGAGACTAAGAAGAGTATTCGGGTATTCTCACCCGAGATCACCACAGCCTTTTTCTCTCTTAATGTCAATTCAGGTGGGACATAAATACGAGTACATTTTTTTAGAAATGGTCGTCACGGTGTCAATGTAACTACTCGTAACTAACATTGATTAAGTTTTGTTAAAACAAGACCTATAAAATAATTAGTGCCTTGTTAAGAAAAACCGGCAAATTAAACATTTTTTTTTTCAAAACTGAGCTAGTTAAATGGGAATAAATATATATGTATTGGCCTTTGATTCATTCATCAGCCATAAGATGTCCACTTCTGGACATAGGCCTCCCCTGTGCATCTCTAATACTATTAGTCAGTGCGATCCTGCCGTCTTGGTGAGGTCATCTGTCTACCTCGTGGATGGACGTCTTATGCTACTCTTAGCGTTACTGATCTCCTCGTTTCTGATACGACAATATAGTCTCAAACTTCTTGACGGCTGTGATGTAAGCTACAAGTATAATTCGACCTATAAGTTACGCATAATAATATGATTTCTAAGTTTGTAACGCTCTGGAATACGGGCCCAGGTGTAGGGTTTCCGCGAACCGTCTGAGCTGACAGTTGCTGGGTACAGGAGATAATGGAGGCTGCGTGGGACGCCAGACGTCGCGAACGAATGTCGAGTCAACAAACTGCACGGGACTAAGTCTACACAAATGATAACAGAGGCGTGGTTCGTATATTATAATGATCTGCCTACTTAACATAATAACTTAAGATATGTATCTATTGTAGATATTATGCATCTATCTCTAAAGTGTTGATTTGCAAAATGCAAGAACGTTCAGAGGTGAATCATTATGAGCAACCTTTATGAATATGGAAGCATCTGCTAAATTACGAAAAAAATTTATAAGTACGAGTTGGACTCGCGCACGAAGGGTTCCGTACTGTATGGGAGCCCCCCTTACATTTTTATTTTAATTTTTATTATTAAACTGAATATACAACTAAATATATTCTGTGAATATTTGAAGCATCTACCTGTTACCATTATTAATATCGAGCGACAAACGGTTAAAAATTCAGGTTTGTTGTATGGGAGCCCCCTTAAATCTTTATTTTATTTTCTTTTTAGTATTTGTTGTTATAGCGGCAAGAGAAATACATCATCTGTGAAAATTTCAGCTGCCGCCTCCGTTAAATGTTGATTTTATTGTTTTTAGTATTTTCAGCTTTCTAGCTATAACGGTTCATGAGATACAGCCTGGAGACAGACAGACGTACAGACGGACAGCGGAGTCTTAGTAATAGGGTCCCGTTTTTACCCTTTGGGTACGGAACCCTAAAAACGACCAAGTGCGAGCCGGACTCGCGCACGAAGGGTTTCGTACAGTATGGTACTTATTTATTTTTTTATTTAGTTTTTTTTTTAAGTGAATTTACAATTAAATATTCTGTGAATATTTCAAGCGGTTACATGTTATTGCCGTTATTAATATCTAGCAAAAAACGCCAACTGTCTAGCTAACACGCTTCATGAGAAATACAGGGTTATTTCTAATCAATTAGCTTCCTCTTAGGGGCTTATTCTGTACATCAAAACTAATAACTTTTGTTCTGCGACTTTTGTCAAAACACGAAAAAAAAATGTTGTTCCATAGAAAAAAATTGTTGACCCGCGACAAAATGTATGGAACAGCTGTTTTTTTTTTGAGTTTTGACAAAAGTTGCAGAACAAAAGTTGTTAGTTTTGATGTATAGAATAAGCCCCTACAAAGATGCTAATTGATTAGAAATAGCCCTGTATAGCCTGGTGACAGACAGAAAGATGGACAACAGAGTCTTAGTAATAGGGTCCTGTTTTTACCTTTAGGATACGGAACCCTAAAAAAATACCTGATCTGAACAGTTCATTTACTTTTTGAAAAATGTATCAGCTATTCGTAATATGTTAAAAATCAGTATTATCACTAAGTGCTAGCACTCGACAATATGTAGCAAACTGTATTATGGTACGACTGAATTTTATTGCGATTTCAGGTTGGGCTCCATAGTAAATATTGGTACATTGATATCCCAAAATATTCCGTTGTCAACAAAACCACCCGGTTTGTACCTATGTTTATACGATGAACAGAGTTTAATTTTCGACTAGTTTTGCCCAGTTTAGGGAAGCGTCAATCGGAAGAAAAGCATCAAGCCCAAATTGAATTGTCCCAAACTAAAATGATTCACCATTTTTAGGCCATCAAATGACAATTCCAGTGATGAACTGCTCAATGAATAATTGCTCTACCTACGTAAACCAACAAATCGGTGATATGATCACTGATAAAATAATGAGATCATTTGCATTAACGTCAGTCGTATTTTTTGGTGTCGAAAACAGCTAGATCACGGTGATTCTTCAGTGGCATGAGTAGTATGCTATGGTTGGCTTGCTGTCACACGTGAGGAACCTACGAGGCTGATGGTACCACAAAGTCCACCAATTAAACAATAGAGCTACTATGTATGATATGATATATGCCTAGTGACGTCATGTCGCATTTAAATCGTCCAGATATTTTGATTGCTATAGGTATATATTTAATAAATAACATTTTCATCAAAAATAAGTTTTAAGAACGGAATATTTTTCCAATTATTACACAATGTGAGCTACTTACTACAATAAATAAAATATTTAAACAAATGTGTACTTAAATTCCATATTATGGTCCCGCAGGTTCTGAAAATTAAACATGCTGCCAATAGTTGAGATAATAATGACAATCGATTGGCATTTAGTCAGACTCGGAATAATCAATGAATCGTTCGATAAGAAAACGTTGAGTTGTTGCTAGTCACAAATACATTATTTTCACAAATATATTATGCAACATTCTTCTCACTACATCACGGATATTGTTTTATCCAGACATCAAAATAAGGTTACCATTGCTATCAGTTTCATTTCCTTATTTTTTCAATGACCAGCAAACAAACCTATGAATGGAAATGGTTTGTTTGTTATTCATGTTTTCCTTATTATTCTAAAAAAGTTCGCAATCTCTCATGCAAGTTTATTTATTATCATTTTAGATATGCCAGTGAAGCACTATCTGATTAGAACTATAGTTTAAAATCCATTTCACTGTTGGCAAATCCAATGTTACCCAGTATTGCCTTTATTTTATTATATTTCAATGCTGAGTATAGGCCTACCCAGGAAGGGTGATTGGGCCATTTCCACTACGTGGAGCAGGTGAGGGTTGATTATAGTTATTAAAACGTATCTTTGTTATCATACTTTTAAAGAAGTCTAACCATCATAATTCATCTTTAGACCTTCAAGGGTCTGTGGATGATCCAATGCTTTTTATGTATAGGTAGTAGTAGTGTTGGTAGTTTTAGCATATAGTACCTATTTTATTTGTTGTAGTTAATAAAGGCACTCTTGCCCGATAAAAAAAAAGAAACATCATGATAGGTACAGGTATGTTTACTTTACAGCCTTTTTACCCAAGTCTACCCACGAAGGGTAATTGGACCATATCCACCAGGCTGGCCGAGTGAGGGTTGGTGGATGTTGCCTAACCTGGTTGTTATTTAATGTAATATAAATGTGTTGAGAGAGTTGACGTACTATACCTATTGAAATAAATTATTTCGAATTCAGAGTTATTCAGACACATCGATTAATTCGATACCGTGCTACGTTCACCATCTCGTTGGGTCGAGATATTCTATGAATTGCGAGGTCCAACCTGCACAATATTGACTCAAGACCAAGATAAGAAGCGTATAAGTAGAAAAGCCTATGATCGGCAGTGGGGATTACATGCTGAAAATAATAATGATAATTTATTTCTTATATTATAGACTTGCTTTTTCCCACGGAATCGCTCGCGTGATATTTAGATTTTTGAGCTATCCCATAGATACCTTTTATTTTTCCGAGATAGAAAGAAGTCTATGACACTATTTAACCTTTGAGCTATACTCGTACCCATGATAAAATTCAACATGATCCGTGCTCTGTTGCTGCGTGAAAGAGTGTCAAACCAACAAACATAATTTCGGATTTATAAACATTAGTAAAATAGTTTCTATTGAGTCATGCATTTGGAGGTCACGCGCCATTGAGTTCTGAGAAGGGTAGTCAAGTGATCAGTCAGTGATCACAGCGCGTGATTCCGTGCGCGTACAATACAGCTGTCTTCCAATCTAGAGTAAACAAGTATTTTGGGTAAGTGTTTACTATGATTTTCTGTAAGACATCACTACTTCTATATGTGGCTGAATAATTATAATGAATTTGGTTGAACGCAGGTTAATACATATTACGCCGCGAAAGAGTGCGGAAGCGTGCCCGTAGTCCCGACACATAGCGCAGTGGCGGAAACACCCCAGGTTTTTAGAGGGTATGCCACCGACTAGCGGTGGAGACTCCCACATAACCACCGGCCTCCCCAGGTTTGGTGGTTATCCATAAAGGATTTTCCTGGGTAAAAAAAAAGGTTAATACATATTATGACTATATGATACATTTGAAACAAAATTTATTTTAACCCATATATGCCCAAAAGCACGAAAACGACCCGAGCGTACACGCTCGCTACCTATGGTCCTTAAATTAAAACCATTGATGATTATTTGAGTTAAATGCCATTTATGTGTTGTTCGAAGACATGTGTAACTTATAAACGTAATAAATTTACCATACTAAAACAACATCTGTTAACAAATCAGCGTACAAGTTGGAGCATATTATTTTCGACGAAAACTGTAGACCTTTGATGACTAAAACGTAAATATTTATTTGTTTGTTTGAAATTCCGCATTCCTTGTTAAAACATAAGTAAATTTAATATATTTAACATGTAAACAAGTTTTAAAATATCTGCAGAAACAATCATTATTTCTGATATTGAAACAAAAAATTGCTAGGGTCGAAATCGACCCATTGGGCATATATGATACAGAGAGCACCTCTTTTTCTTAAATCATGTCGCGTGCTATCAACGGATGAATTTGTTAATCTCTTGGAGAATTTTGGCTGATGATGACGACTTTAGTTACATGGACGTATATTTGGATCCACCGTGTGGAGGTACGATATCTGATCCTGACTCAGGGGACGAAGATTGCCACGATATTGCAAGATTCTACCGTCATTAGCTGCTTGCCCCAGCTGAGAATGGCTGAGATGGTTTTACAACACTCACGAGGTGATGAAGAATCAGAAGACCTCAAAGCAGTAAACACAAACGTTGAACAACCTGCAGTTGAGAAAAGTTATCTCATACGTTCCCTCCACTAAGTTACTCAATGTGTCAAAAATGTAGCAGTGCTCAACCTAGACCAAGAAAATGGATAACACGAGACCTATTGAGTTTTTTCTGCATTTTTCGATATGGAGCTAGTTAGATACTTTTTAAGACATAACGTTATGTACGCCTTCAGAAAAGATTCAAACACGACCAAGAGTAGAATGAGTAGAAATCGATCAGCCAAATGTGGTAGGTCAATAGATTTTTGGGTGGTGTGGATCGATTAGATATCAACATCGGTGTGTATATCGTATTGCTATAATAGGGAAAAATTGTATACAGTTCTATTGACGTTATTTATTGACGTAAAAGTAAATAACTCCGCTACACTGGTCAGATCACTAGGATGGAACCAACATCGATATCCTTGAGCTTAGACGCCCGATTGCAAGGACACTGCTATAGAAGTATGAGACTCCGTAAATCAAGCCTGGAGTCCAAATGAAAGTGATGTCAAAAATCCCATTGTCCATGTCCATGTGTATACAAGCAGCTGATCATAATGATCATTGTTTTTCAGGCCCGAACAAGGTGTGCTTACAGCAAGAGCAAGACGGTAAAAATGTGCCGATCATGTGGGTTCTATCTCCATGACAAGTGTTTTTAAAAATTCTATGCCTAAAATAGGGGTACTTTCATCTACTTTAGTCATAGAGTTTCTATAAAACACTTGTCTCCATGATAGACTCCACATGATCGGCACTTTTTTACTGTCTGACTCTTGCTGTAAGCACACCATATTCGGGCCTGAAAACCTGATACACGTATTTTATGTCTCTACAAGTTACCCGATGCCAAATTATAATGTTCCTACTATGTAGATTAATATTTTTTTAGTGTTCCTTTATAAAAATAATAAATAACAATAAAAAATACAATCTTTGATTCTTTCACAAAACTTGTTTTATCTTACTTATTTTCTTTACATTGCTGGTCTATATTTGCCCAAGGGGTCGATATCGACCCCCTGAAAAAAAGGTACTTCCAGTCACTGAAACTGAAAATAACTATTTTTCCTATTAATAAGACACTTTTTGAATAACTATAACGAAAATTTACGAAAATCGGAAATGCTAATCTTTCTGGGCATATATGGGTTAAAAGAGTAGACTATTTGTGTAGATTACAATTAGTAAACATATTTTGAAAGAGCTCCATGCTCATAGTACAATACTTGTTTTTATTGTCTTATTATTTATTTTTAGTTAATTATTCTCCAAATTACCTCCAAAACTAACCCACTTATCCATACTAATGTGATGAAATTGTGTTTATTGTTTGTTACTCTTTCAAGCAGCAACATAGCAATGAATACATTAGATTTTTAATAAAAAGTTTCTATGGGATAGCACAAAGATCAAAAAATTATAAGGGCAAACCGCGTGTTAAAGCTGGAAAAAAAAATTTGGTTATCATTACAATAACAAATACAAAAATACGTGTAAAATAAGAAATCTTACTATGATTATAACCATAAGTTTTGATTGAATAACACTCGTGAGTCGCTTTCTTCTTACGCTATTGTTTTTTTTTTACTAAGCACTCATTTTGTGTCAACCCACCGCACTTAATAAGCTTTTAAAAATGTTTAAAACCATTCACAGGTATATCACCTGGGAGTTTTGCCATTCTTACCTACGCTGGTATTCTTCTTATGATAGAGAATGTACAAGTATCTTGTTGAATTCATTTTCTTTTCTTTGTAACAAAGCGGTGTCTCCCGTGGCTTCAAAGAGTCGCCAAAGGTCCGGCTGGCGCCTTGTAACTACGTTTGATCTGTGCTAGCGAGTAACTGAAGCTAAAGGGTCATCCATTAATCATGTAAAAAGCTTGAGGCGTTGGGAAAGTGGAATGTATTAAAAAATATTGCGAAATATCGCTAGAAGAGTGGAGAATTGACGGTGACTTTGTCTCTGAAAATTCGATGTCTAAGTAAACCGAAAAGTTACCCCGCTTATTGCAACTACTTCCAGACTTTCTGATTTTTTAATAATAATATCTATTTTGCCAAAAATGCACGTGATTTTCGATTAGAGGAAGAGCGGTTAGTCTAAAACGTCACGAAATATCACCAAGAGAAAGGCAGGAAGATTTTTGTAGCTTACATGTGATCTAATAATCTGGGAGAGCAAAAAAATGGACGCATAAGTTTTGGTTGTGAAACAACTCAGAATGAATAGACAGGGGTCACGAGTCTCTTTATCTCTGTCTATTGGGAATTAAATGTCTATTAATGAATAAACACATAAATGTGATCTAAAAATCTGGGAGAAAGTTTTGGTTGTGTAACAACTCAGAATGAATAAACAGGGGTAACGAGTCTCTTTATCTCTGTCTATTAGGAATTAAATGTCTACTAATGAATAGACACACAAATGTGATCTAAAAATCTGGGAGAGCAAAAATGTACGCAGAAGAAAGTTTTGGTTGTGTAACAACTCAGAATGAATAGACAGGGGTAACGAGTCTCTTTATCTCTGTCTGTTAGGAATTAAATGTCTATTAATGAATAGACACATAAATGTGATCTAAAAATCTGGGAGAGCAAAAAATGGACGTAGAAGAAAGTTTTGTTGTGAAACATCTCAGAATGAATAGACAGGGGTAACGAGTCTCTTTATCTCTGTCTATTAGGAAATACATGTCTATTAATGAATAGACACATCATCATAAACCCTGTCGATTCATTATGACAAACTCTTTCGTCTTGGCAAGGATAAAACCTAATATACCGAGGTGATTGCCAACCTTCACTTGTACAGATAGGAGTCAGTTCACTAGTACAGTGTAGGAGAGACAGCCTAAGAAAATAAGTTTGTGTACGAACCCTAATGTATGGCAGCAAAGTGGCGCCAGCGCTGGTGCCAGCGGGTTCAGATAACGTGTCTGTGATTGTATGGCTAATGCGCCGGCGCGACGTGGGCCTCGGATTTATTGGAATGGACCTTCACGCAATTAAGGTTTTATAGTTAGAAAATTGGAGAGTATGTAGATACGTAGCGTAGAACGTACGTGAACGTATTATGTGAGCCTGTCGTATTGTTGTGTTACGTATTGTCTGAGCAGTATCTGCTATTACTTTGTGAAAGTTGACAAAAAAAATCCTGCTTAAAACATCAGCTTGACCAAATCTTATACTTTTATATGAAACAATACTTACCACAACCAGCGAGAACAGTATCTGTCGTAACACCAGCTTTTTGACAGTACTGTCTAAGAAACTACGTCCACATATCAGGGAAACAGATCACTCAGGTCTATTAATATAATTTCCCTAAAAATAAGTCTCCGTTGCCTTAGTCTTTAACTTAAACTTCAGTAGATTTAAACTTATTTCAAAAAGTCCGAGCGAATGTAGAACAGCAATAAACAGTATTACACAATTCTTGTCAGTACGATGTAAAAAAATCGACAGTCATCACTCAATAATATACCTACGTGAATTCGCAATTATTATTTTTTAGTTAGGAAAACATTCGTATCTCATTCATTACTCAAAAATATGGTAGCTATAACCAAATGTAACATTTAATTAGAAAATAAAAATTGAAACATTAAATTGCCTGATTTTTTTAGAACACTTATTGACAATATTTTACGTTTATTTTCAAATTAGGATACAAAGTATGAACCCACAGTGAAATAAATGTGTTCATCAATTTTACTCTTTAAACTCAAATCCATTTCCAAACAGTAGCAAGAGCAATAATAAAACTCTTGTCAGCGGGTGTCAAGGAACTAGTTTAGTGGTCGGCACTCGGCGGCCGGCGCGCCGGAGTCGCCGGCGTGTCCAATCGACCGTCGCCCTGCAAGAGAGTTCAACGCGTTCCGTGCGCTACGCAGCCCATCGATACCCTCTACGAAATGCATTATTTACTCTTTTGGTAGTTTTATACTTTTTAGGGTTCCTTACCTAAAGGGTAAATACGGGATCCAATTACTAAGACTCCGCTGTCCGTCTCTCTGTCTGTCTATCTGTCACCAGGCTGTAGTTATTTCATAAACCGTGATAGCTAGAAAGTTAAACTTTGTACAGATGATGTATTTTGTTACCGCTATTACGACAAATACTCGTACTAAAAACAGAATAAAATAAATATTTAAAAGACATACAACATAAAACAAACCTGAATTTTAACCGTTTTTCGCTCGATATTAATAACAGTAACAAGTAGACGCTTCAACTATTCACAGAATATTTAGTTGTTTGTTACACTTTATAAATAAATAATTAATTTAAAATAAAATATATCAAGGGGGGCTCCGATACGGTACAGAACCCTTCGTTAAGTTAAAGGCTTTCGTTTAGAGATAAGTAGACATACACCCCAGTTTAATCATTTCAGCCATAGGAAATCACAGAAGTCTCCTATAAATCGCCAATAAGACCGAATGGAAGCGGCTCACATCCAGAGCGATCCTGAGGTCTTAATGAGATCATCTACGTCCTACGCTACGCGCTTGCCGGTACGTGTTTTCCACTCGAGGACACTAAGACCTCATTGATCATTAGTCCTCCGTACTATTTTATTTCCCTGTTCATTGCCATTTTCAACTTACCGATCCGCTGGGCTTTGCTATACCGGTAACTTATGTTGAGATTCATGTATAATGGATAACCAAAAAATATGAAAAAGAGCAAGGAAAATAAATGGCTGGACGACATCAAACAGTGGACCGAACTAACTTATCAATAAGGTAAGGTAAGTTCGTATAGGCCGGTTGGCTAGCCCTGGTGTCGAGAGTTTTTAAGCCGCCTGAAGGCTTCTGGCATTGCAAAACGGTTAAAATAACCGGGGTCTACAATTTCCATAAACCAAACTTATCATTTATCAATAATACAAATAGCATCAGACAGCAGCACAAAAGTATTGCTGACTGACCTCCTATCTTCCGTAGGTGTTAAAGTGGATACCTGCTAATGACACAAAAAAAGTTTTGGTTAAAGTTTGAAAACTAGAAACCAAATTCTTCGTTATCACTCTTGGAGCAAGTATGTAACTAGAGTTCTCAATTGCGTATAGGGTATGAGAAAAAAGATGTGCTACAGATACTTAGATGGCTATTATACACGTTGTTATAATTTTATCATATTTAGACTCTAGATAATAGTAAAAACCTGCATAATACTAATGACAGTGATAGAAAATAGATAATAGTACATAAATATCTTGATTTACGCATCTCATCAAAAATTCAACAGAAGGTTTTGGCGCGAAAATAAAAAAAATAAACTACGACGCCAGGCCTAGACGTCGTAGTCAGACAAAAAAACGTAGGTATACGCAAACAGAGACAAAAGATGTAAGTTTCGCCCTGTTCACACTTTCATAATTGCATATCTCGCCCTCTTACTTTTGTTAACCGACTTCCAAAAAGGAGGAGGTTCTATGTTCGTGTGTATGTATTTTTTTTGTGTATGTTCATCGATAATTTAGCCAATTGTGAACCGAATTGAAAAGTTCTTTTTTAGTTCGAAATAGTTTACTTCCGAAGTGGTTTCATTTAAATTTTACAGAAATCGGCTGAGCCGTTTTTTATAAATCAAGAATAATGTTAACAATTCGAGCGAAATATTCGAATTTTGTACACGATGGAAGGCGGTTGTGCCATTTTTTGTGAAAAATAATTATTATTATTTAGCGCCCTGTCTAGTTACGAGTATATACTTCACTGTGTTATCACCTGGAACAGCTATAGGTATCAGATATTAAGAGTAACGTGAACCAGTGTCGTGACAATGGCTAGTTTATCCTTCAACCATTACAACATTAGCCGTAATAACTGTTCATTTCTTCCTAAGCTTATCTTGGAAGTTTCTGGAACAATACAGGGACATAAAAGTATATTGTGGCCACTACTGTACAAATAATATGGAGGTACAATTGTTTGCTGAAATGCTCGAATCCTTTTTGTATTTTCAAGTGCCATTGTTATGTTGGTTATTTTGTATGAAAGCACCTTAAAATATGTTAAGTAGTTGATGCTCTTTCTTTTGTAACGAGGGACGGCTCGTGTTTGTTTCTATTATTGTAGAGTTATGAAGTGGCTTTAAAATTGTGTGATGTTAGAGTAAATGATAATTAATTTACAATTGTCGCTCCAAGTCTCATTTAATTAGTGCTAAATGTTGTAATCGAAAGCGTCTGGAGGCAATATTGGAATATATAGCCTCCAATAATAATAATGACTATTTGGTAGGCTATGTTTCTTAAATGTTATTTTAGTTAAGGACAAATAATAATAATGATGTGTGCAAATACGATACTTATAAGCCCAATAAACTTAATAGAGTCTGTGAAGTTAGCTACAAGCTGCGCTAATCCCCTCTCCTCATCGCATCAAACTTATTGGCGTCTGTAACCACGAGGCGAGTCGTTGCGCAGTAGAAAATTCACAGATCAGGGAAGGAGAAAATTCATCAATTTTTCAATTTCAATTTTCTACTGCGCAACGACTCGCCTCGTGGTTACAGACGCCAATAAGTTTGATTCGGTCAATACTTTGAGTTAGCGAGTTATGTTTTATGTAAAAGTAATGGTAAAGAAAACATTTAGCTTGTAACGAGGGCAAGATAGTGTTAGAAGTGTGGTTTTGAACCATGAAGCTTAATATTTAGGAAACAATTTGCTAAAGCCCTAATAATTAAGGATAGCATTAAAACTTTTACGAGGATACATGAGAGTATTCGGAACATTCTCTCTGCTCTAGAGACAATATCTCATCTTTAAATATTATTGTAGCTGGTCAGTCTTTTAGAATGCAACTATCATTCAGTTAGCTTATAATCTCCATAAAATGAAAGGTCAAGAGATAGATCTCTGCCTCCGGACAAGCATGCAAGATGACGTCAGCGACATAGACCCAACCGGTTTGGGAACCTTTCCACCGTAAGCTTGTAGTAATACCAGTCGAACAGTAGATGCAATCACGCCCTCTTAATGTCACCGGTTGAACATAAAACACCACGAGAAACGGCAGAACAACGTCGTACAAGGTGCGGAAGCGAACTTTCATATCGCTGAGGCAGTAAATTCTCGCTCGACCACTCACTGATGTAGAGAGCTGAATGCGCCGAGATTGATAGCGCATAAAGGCTTCACAAAGTGGTATAATGGTATTGCATCATGGTTTTACGTGGCGAGGCGCGACGGAGCGCGGCGCCGGCCGGTGGCAACGTCCAGCGCTCAAGAATTCATTTCCAAGTGTCCGGTTTCAGTGTGGCACGACGAGCGCTCATATTGCATTCGGTATTTATGTATGTGCGGAGCGCAGGTTGTGTCGTCGGTCGGCGGCGCCGCGGGCGGAGCGGCGCGGCCCAGAGGGGCATACTTACTACGTGATGAATCCGCGGCCTGCCCCCCGCGGGCCGCGCGTGGGCCGCGCCGGGCGCTCCGTACTCGCCGGGTTTCCTCGTCCCCGCGCCCCACGGCCACTCACTACGCACGGCGCTCCGCGTAGTGCCGCCGCCAGTCGCGCCGCGACCCGCGTCCTCGCCACACTCCGCCGCCGCGCTCGCTCCGGTGCGACCTCCACCCATGATATCATTCATGCTAATCTCCGCCCGTTGATTTTCCTGCCGAGTGACCGCAGTGGAACCGTCGCGTCCGCGAGTGCTGAATGTTCTCGGACTGCGCCCGTGTACTTTTCCACCGGAACCTGAGCACACGGAACCAGTTCGGAGCGAAGGAGCGCTCTCGCAGGAGCCGAGCGAGCGCCGCTGACCCGCCTGCGATGCGCCCGTGACCGTCTTGCGACAGTGCCACGAAACGTAAGGATCTGTTCACTTCAATCGGTTCGCGTGTTCGGTTCGCCTTCCTATTTGCATGGCGCATACGAGTGGATTTTATTTTCGTCTGGGGCTGTATGTGTGCGCAGGGTGCGCCTGTGTGCGTCGGCGCGGGTGTGTGCGCGGCGCTGGTGTGCGTGCGTTCCGTGTCCACACTCCGAGACGGCTACTCCCTGCTGGTCGCTTTATTTAGGTTGTTTCTGAGCCTGTCGGCACCCGCCCGGCCTGCGCCCGCCGCCGCCACCCGCGCCCACAGGTAGAGCGCTGTCTCTACCGACCCCAGACCTTCACTTGGGTAATTTTGGCTGGGACCATTTGCGGAAAACGTTAAATGACGAATACAGAGAGTGTAGATAAAAAGCAACCGCCTATAAGTCAGTTTCCGTGGTCGAGAGTCGGTTGAGAGCCGCGGCGAGCAGATTGTGGTGGCATGTGCACACCTACGCGGCTGCAGAGCGCGGAGAGAGGTCGCGAGCTGCGGGAACCGGTCGCACGCCGCCGCCGCGCTGTTTCGTACAACTCATTGCGCGATCCATGTCAATGATCTCGGAACAGTGAACAGTGTACATCACGCTCGCAGCTATTATTATTTTTAATGGCGTAGGCATCTACGGACTTTACCTCTAAGGTTACACACTTGTAACAACAACTTTAATTTAGATAGGGCAACGGTTGATAACATTGCATACATAACTTCTCTTGCCACATGTCGTAGATAAGGCACTGAATACGCACTCGATACAATTTAACGCTTTGATCTACAAACATGACAATGTATTGTAGAGTCTTACATAATACAGTCGGTCGAGTATGACTTATTAAGTGTTCATTAACTTATAAATAACATCCATTACAGCTGCATAATTAAGGGCTCGCTTTCGTCATGAGATTTAAATCATTTCAGAGTTTAGTTTACTCATTATATTAAGTTTTTTTTATATAAAGCTGATAAAACACAGGAAAAGGAATAAACTATATTTTTATTCATTCATAATTTGCTTTACGACAAATCATCATAATCACAGTCTCTTCTTTTACATTGACTCTGCAACTGCTGTGAAATCTTTGAAGTTTTATTCTGGAAAATAGATACAAAGGCCTATGACGGTACGAAGAAAAAGACAAAACTAAAAACTATCAAAAAAGATAAGACTAAAAAAAACCCAAACAAAACAAACCCAATGAAATTTAATTCCTCAATTAAATTACTCAATACAGTATCAAAATGTTGAAATTAGAACGAGTAGGAAAATTACGTTATTGTCGGTTAGCAATAATTGATAGCCTCTGAACTCTACTTAGTCGATTTATAGAGTATGCGCTACTCTACATAGTGTACTCAAATATCACGCTGATAAGGTAGAGAAAACAAATTAATTACTAAAATAATTATCTTGCTCTACTCGTATTATAAGCGCAGAGTAATTTGTAGTAGATAACGCTAGGACTGTAGTAGAGCTAATTCCTTTCAATTATATTATTAGAATACAATGGAGTATAATAAATAATCTGTATAAGTGCGTTGAATAAGCACCATCATCATTTTAATTCTAGAACGTAGGTTAGTAATTGCACTGAATATTATGCGTTTTATAGGTTTTCTAAAGAGTGGTTCACGCTAGTCTTGATATTTTTGACATAAGAAAGGAGGATACAGAAGTCATTTAAATTATGAAATCTGTGTAGTGTGTACGTTTTTTTAGGGTTCCGTAACCAAAGGGGAAAACGGGACCCTATTACTAAGACTTCGATGTCCGTCTGTCTGTCTGTCTGTCACCGGACTGTATGTCATGAACCATGATAGCTAGGCAGCTGAAATTTTCACAGATGAGATATTTCAGTTGCCGCTATAACAACAAATACTAAAAACAAAATAAAATAAATATTTAAGGGGGGCTCCCATACAACAAACCTGAATTTTAGACGTTTTTCGCTCTATATTAATAATGGTACCAGGTAGATGCTTGGAATTTTCACAGAATATTTATTTTTATATTCCCCTAAATAATAAATAATAAAATTTAAAAAAAAAACATATTTAAGGTGGGCTTCCCATACAGTACGGAACCCTCCGTGCGCGTGTCCAACTCGTACTTGGCCGATTATTTATATATTTGATAGTCCCTGACAAACTTTACCTAAAATAATTGTTTTCGAGATTTATATACCTACAATAAGGAATTATAAAAAAATTATATACACGAAGGAAGAAACAAATTTACTAATGCACTTAGCCCAGTTGTGATCTGGGTGTTTATCACGAATAACTAATGGCCAAAGAGGTAATAAGTTCTATAGAACAGACCTCGAATAGGAAAGCATACCTACGATGATTAAAATAACAAAGGCAACAACAAACTCTGGTTGTAACGTAGAGTTTTTGACTTTATGGAACCTTTTGAAGATCAATGGCTTACATTCAGCAGTTGACTTTGTAAAGTGAGATAATGACGATGATACTCCATAACTAAATGATTTCAAAATATAAGTACAGGCCCTTGAGATGGTCTCAGCAGCAAATTATCAGTATCATATTTATAGTATTAGTAAATTAGCAGTATCGTAGTGGCACTGCATATGATCTTATCGGGCTGGAGTAACACGGGTCAGTTAATTACATTATTTACTTAACTCATGCTTATTTATATACGTGAATGTACTATATAGATATACGTACGCGACTGTTTACATCGGACTTCTTTGTGTTTTCTTTTTATAAGAAAGGTATTGAAGATTCTTACTGGTTACAAATTTATTGTAAGTCGATTAGTATAGATAGATAGATAGAAGATAGAATCATTTATTTTCAGTAAGGATAATTACATACATTGGTATACAACAATATACTATGAGCAACACCTTACGAATTGTCAAAATAACAATTATTATTCATTATATACTCAACAGAATTATTAGGCATAATTTTACAATAAATTAATTATTTGGTACATTACATAAAATTCAAAATACAATATTAAAAAATTAAGATGTCAGAATTATATTTTATCATTAGACATACGGGTACAAGGTTAAGGAGTTCTAGTGAAATTATTCGTGTTTTTTTAAGTGAAAGCTTCTTTATCGGCGTTGTGCGCTTTTCGGGATGGGTAAAAAATGTCAGGATACGTGACCTGATCGAAAATTAGTAAGACGGAGAGAGCAAGTTTTCACTTCTGCCGGTAGGTACTCCAGGGAGTGCAAGTTGTTTTTTTTATAAATCAAAAAGGACGGAATTTAATTTGATGTTGAATGTTATGGGCGATAATATTTTATAAACGCACATGGGCTACATAGCGTAGAAGTCCCTTAAAATCAACTACAATTCCAATAATATTTTTTCATAAAAAATATTAAGACTAGTCCTGAGGCTCCCAAAGCTCTACAGATGACAATTGATTTTATTTTTGCGTTTGTATATCTGAATAGTGAATTCCACCGCTTATCATCAAACCAACTAAATACTGCAGGCGTTGACCACAAAACAAGCAACTAGCTTATTTCATCACTTAGTTACATAAAAAAAAAATATATTGTACCTAATAATAATAGGCGTCTGCTTGAAAAAACTTTTATCTACCCTACTGACTCTACACAAACAACCTCACATATTTACTATCAACACGGGTGGCAGTTGTCCAATAATGACCATATTTCGACTCCGTTGTAGCTAAGGGCGATACCATTAAGACCTTAAGAACAGCTAAATCAAAATAATGATAGCATTATTATTTTCGCTTGAAATTAAGTGAAACGTGAATTGAATAAATATTGAAATTATTACCAAACAGGTTTATAAAGATTTGGCGTATTTTTGTAATTTCCTATTAGTGAGTTTAAGAAACAATTCGGATTGAGTAGAGTACATACATAGATCTACTTAATATTAATATTTATTGTTATAGGTTAGTAGGCATGTAAACGAAATAGAAAATAGAACGGCTTCAATAAATAACAACAATCAATAATTATTGAGATTATAATCATTAACAGTCATCTTTTTTTTATCAAACTAATTGCAATTACATTGCTATCAATAAAGTGGCATAATAAAATATTTCAGTACGTGTTTATTATTGATCTAACTTAACAGCTGGATGGATTTAAAAGTAAAAATAATGGTAAATTTTATATTTAGGTGTGTTGCAGGCTGATGCCTAATTTTTTTTACACGAAAAAAAAAACAATTATAAAATGACAGCTAAAACAGTTGAGCTCTGCTAATCAGTGGTTTTTGTATTGGTGGATTTTGTGAATAATTCAATCAAAAAAATTGGGTTAAAAATGATTTAACATCAGCTGTTGAGTCTTCAAATAAATGAGTGCCATTCGTTAGATAAGAAGCAAAGAAAACAAAGAGATATCGAAGTCCGCCACTCTGCATGTGGGCGGCACACATACACACCCACACTGTGCCCACACACACACTATAAGTGTTTATCCACGTGTGCGTTATCACAAAGCTACTGCCGTAGTGATATCGGACGCTATCAGCTATATTGCCGATAGAGCAGCGCATACCTGCAGTATTTCTACATACGAGTATCGTGCCAAAATGAAAGAAAAAATGCGAACTAGTGACGTTAATTCTAGATACCTACATTTTTGGCTGTTGGTCAAAGCTCTTGGCCATTTCTAAAAGGGCCGAATGAAACTAATTTTCAACTAGCAATTTTGAACAATGATATTGTAGAAATGTAGATAGAGCAGGATATATAAGATTATCTTTTGGACTGGTAGATAAAATGTCGTTTACTATATTATAATACCGCTGCAATTTTAATTTTTACTACGACCACTTTCCGATTTTATCCGCTATGCTGCTGAATTTTTTTTAAACTAGGTAAAACTACAACACACACTATCTAGGTTAGCTCATTTTATGAAAATTCATTAAGTATTTAAAAATGTATGCACGATATCTTATATTTTAAATTAGGTAGCTGATTTTTGCTGATCTAGTGCACTAGTAAAATATTGTTTTATTACAATTTAGATCTCAAAAGCATACTTATGTCCCTTCCGCTAAATACTGATACTACATCGAACGACCTTGTATAATAATATAACCTTATTGAGGAAGAAATAATACCATGATAAATTTATGCCATTTCATTCCTGCTCCTACCAGGAAAAAGTTATCATATTTCTGTTTATCATGTGCACAAAGAAAGCACCAGTGTCAGGTCCTAGTTTATTTACTTTTTCATTTTTTTTTATTTATCTTTGACCCATAAAAATAATATAGAGAATAAAACCGATTTTAACGTTTTTTTTTTACCCAGTCATCAAGCTTATTATGACTGCTTAGTTTTTATTAGCTACGGGTTTTTGATGGCATATTCTCTAGGTTGTAGAATATTTTCTTCTGAATGAAAGGATTTGTATAATGTAACCTAATTAACACACCAAATATAGATTAAAATACTTTGACTAAAACTAATACCAAAAATGTCAGTACATTTATGGGTAAAAAAACATTTTTAATTGTCTATGTACGAAGTAAGTTTTTATAAGAATGTCCTACCTACAGTCCGTTACGGTTTATTCTCATTATGTATTATTATATTATACTATATAAAGCTAAATTACCACTGACTCACTCACTGACTCACTGACATAGAGAAACCTAAAGGGTATAAGGAGGTGTGTGGGGGAAAAAGTGAATATAGGGTCATGTTGGGGGTGGTTCACAACCTCTGGGAAAAATCCGAAATTGGAAGAAAGTCGTACCCTGATGGTGAGATGCCCTCGTATCTCAAAAACTGTGAACATTTTTGCCAAAGCACTTGAACTAAAAATTGAAGAAACCCTGGGACCTTTTTGGAGAATTGAAAAAAAAGATGGCTTCCGAAGAAAAAAAAATGGCCGCCATACAAAATTGGATCTTCAATAGCTCGGGAACGGTACAACTTGGATGAAGAGTGTTTGACCAAATGTCATAGGGAATCGAGAGAGCTACCTGGTGGGGTCGATGAAAATTCAAGATGGCGGATTTTTTTTTTTTTTTACTTTCGCCATACATTTGATATGAAAAAATTTTTTTTTTTCAAAATAACAAAAGAGTGCCTCGCGGGCCGCTTGCGGCCCGCGCACCGCCCCAAAATACTAGTTATATTATACTATATAAAGCTAAATTACCACTGACTGACTGACTCACTGACTCACTGACATAGAGAAACCTAAAGGGTATAAGGAGGTGTGTGGGGGAAAAAGTGAATATAGGGTCGTGTTGGGGGTGGTTCACAACCTCTGGGAAAAATCCGAAATTGGAAGAAAGTCGTACCCTGATGGTGAGATGCCCTCGTATCTCAAAAACGGTGAACATTTTTCCTAAAGCAGTTGAACTAAAAATTGAAGAAACCCTGGGACCTCTTTGGAGAATTGAAAAAAAAGATGGCCCCCGAACAAAAAAACATGGCCGCCATACAAAATTGGATCTTCAATAGCTCGGGAACGGTACAACTTGGATGAAGAGTGTTTGATCAAATGTCATAGGGAATCGAGAGAGCTACCTGGTGGGGTCGATGAAAATTCCAGATGGCGGTTTTTTTTTTTTTTTTACTTTCGCCATACATTGGTTCGAAAGTAGTTTTGAGGAAACTATTAGAAATGACAAAATTTTTTTTTTAAAAATAACAAAAGAGTGCCTCGCGGGCCGCTTGCGGCCCGCGCACCGCCCCAAAATACTAGTTATACTATATAAAGCTTAATTACCACTGACTCACTGACTGACTCACTGACATAGAGAAACCTAAAGGGTATAAGGAGGTGTGTGGGGGGAAAAGTGAATATAGGGTCGTGTTGGGGGTGGTTCACAACCTCTGGGAAAAATCCGAAATTGGAAGAAAGTCGTACCCTGATGGTGAGATGCCCTCGTATCTCGAAAACGGTAAATAATTTTCCTGAAGTACTTGAACTAAAAATTGAAGAAACCCTGGGACCTCTTTGGAGAATTGAAAAAAAAGATGGCTTCCGAACAAAAAAAAATGGCCGCCATACAAAATTGGATCTTCAATAGCTCGGGAACGGTACAACTTGGATGAAGAGTGTTTGACCAAATGTCATAGGGAATCGAGAGAGCTACCTGGTGGGGTCGATGAAAATTCAAGATGGCGGATTTTTTTTTTTTTTTTACTTTCGCCATACATTGGTTCGAAAGTAGTATTGATGAAACTATTAGAAATGACAAAAAAAAATTTAACATAAAAAAAAATTAAAAGAATGCCTCGCGGGCCGCTTGCGGCCCGCGCACCGCCCCAAAATACTAGTTATACTATATAAAGCTTAATTACCACTGACTGACTGACTGACTGACTGACATAGAGAAACCTAAAGGGTATAAGGAGGTGTGTGGGGGAAAAAGTGAATATAGGGTCGTGTTGGGGGTGGTTCACAACCTCTGGGAAAAATCCGAAATTGGAAGAAAGTCGTACCCTGATGGTGAGATGCCCTCGTATCTCGAAAACGGTAAACATTTTTGCCAAAGCAGTTGAACTAAAAATTGAAGAAACCCTGGGACCTTTTTAGAGAATTGAAAAAAAAGATGGCCCCCGAACAAAAAAACATGGCCGCCATACAAAATTGGATCTTCAATAGCTCGGGAACGGTACAACTTGGATGAAGAGTGTTTGACCAAATGTCATAGGGAATCGAGAGAGCTACCTGGTGGGGTCGATGAAAATTCAAGATGGCGGTTTTTTTTTTTTTTACTTTCGCCATACATTTGAAATGACAAAAATTTTTTTTTTTCAAAATAACAAAAGAGTGCCTCGCGGGCCGCTTGCGGCCCGCGCACCGCCCCAAAATACTAGTTATACTATATAAAGCTGAATTACCACTCACTGACTCACTCACTCACTCACTGACATAGAGAAACCTAAAGGGTATAAGGGGGTGTGTAGGGGGAAAAGTGAATATAGGGTCATGTTGGGGGAGGTTCACAACCTCTGGGAAAAATCCGAAATTGGATGAAAGTCGTACCCTGATGGTGAGATGCCCTCGTATCTCGAAAACGGTAAACAATTTTGCCAAAGCACTTGAACTAAAAATTGATAAAACCCTGGGACCTCTTTGGAGAATTGAAAAAAAAGATGGCTTCCGAACAAAAAAAACATGGCCGCCATACAAAATTGGATCTTCAATAGCTCGGGAACGGTACAACTTGGATGAAGAGTGTTTGACCAAATGTCATAGGGAATCGAGAGAGCTACCTGTTAGAATCGATGAAAATTCAAGATGGCGGATTTTTTTTTTTTTTACTTTCGCCATACATTGGTTCGAAAGTAGTTTTGAGGAAACTATTAGAAATGACAAAAAAAAATTTTTTTTACAATATTTAAAAAGAATGCCTCGCGGGCCGCTTGCGGCCCGCGCACCGCCCCAAAATACTAGTTATACTATATAAAGCTTAATTACCACTGACTCACTGACTGACTCACTGACATAGAGAAACCTAAAGGGTATAAGGAGGTGTGTGGGGGGAAAAGTGAATATAGGGTCATGTTGGGGGTGGTTCACAACCTCTGGGAAAAATCCGAAATTGGAAGAAAGTCGTACCCTGATGGTGAGATGCCCTCGTATCTCGAAAACGGTAAATAATTTTCGTAAAGTACTTGAACTAAAAATTGAAGAAACCCTGGGACCTCTTTGGAGAATTGAAAAAAAAGATGGCTTCCGAACAAAAAAACATGGCCGCCATACAAAATTGGATCTTCAATAGCTCGGGAACGGTACAACTTGGATGTGGAGTGTTTGACCAAATGTCATAGGGAATCGAGAGAGCTACCTGGTGGGGTCGATGAAAATTCAAGATGGCGGATTTTTTTTTTTTTTTACTTTCGCCATACATTGGTTCGAAAGTAGTTTTGATGAAACTATTAGAAATGACAAAAATTTTTTTTTTTTTTAAATAACAATAGAATGCCTCGCGGGCCGCTTGCGGCCCGCGCACCGCCCCAAAATACTAGTCTATAATATAAAAATGAATCGCAAAATGTGTTGGTAAGCGCATAACTCAACAACGCCTGGACCAATTTGGCCAAATCTTTTTTTAAAATGTTCGTTGAAGTTCAAGGATGGTTTTTACGGCGAGAAAAATTAGAATTATTGCTGGAAAAACCCTAAAAATAGCCCTTTTCTTTTTCCCATACAAATGATTTCTAACTAAAACGTAGTCAATTTGAGCTTTATTGCTATGGTATAAAGTTCATATTAAATTACAAGCACTCACTGTTGTCTAATCAATGTAGGTGTGTTCCTAACGTCAAAGATCATATCTATTTGTCTGCAGACTTTTATAAATCACAGGTAGCATGGGGACAAATTGTTTTTCCACCATTATATCCCCTTGAAGAGGAAATAAAGTATGGATTGAAAATGACAACTGACATGAAAATTGGATTAAATGCTTTATTCCCTCTGCATGCTACATGTTACTATGACGTTTAATAACAGGCCGTCATTTTGTCTGACATTAAATATATTTTTAAATCTTCTATCATTAGAGGTTTAACATGTTTCTTTATTCTACCTTTATGGTACAGAATCATCATACTTTAATATTATCAATCCGAAAAGTTTGTTGGTTTGTTCCTCTTTGACGCAGCAACGGAGCAAAAGATTAAATTGATTTTTGGTATGGATACCTATGGTTTAAAAGACAGAAAGTGATAACAGGATACTTTTGTATCCCGAGAAAATTCGTGATTCCCATGGGATAGGACAATAACTGTTTCTCAGCAATGGAGCATCGGATTGACTTGATTTTTGGGGTGGGCATAGTTTGGAAGACGGAAAGTGACATAGAATACTTTCCTTTCCGAAAAAATTGCGGTTCCCGTAGGATAAGACAATAACTTTTTCTCAGCAACGGAGCAACGGATTGCCTTGACTTATTGCATGAATATAGTTTGAAAGACGAAAAGTGACAAAGGCCACTTTTTATCCCAAAAACTTTAACAGTTCCCGTAGGATAGGATGAAAAGTAAGCGAGCGGGCCGCGGTAGCAGCCGTCTAAGCGCCAGAAATAACCTGTCATTTCAAGTTTAGGACGTTCCTACATTTTTCGCACTCCTTCGCGGCACTCAACAGCGCTAGCCCAGACTAGGGCTCCATAACGGAGCTTGCGCTCCCGCCATAATGACGGTGTGTTTCGGAGCACAAGACACATCGTCATCCACCACTCGGGAGTAGCCAGCACTGAGCGTCGGACAGCATTCA
Source organism: Hypomecis atomaria (assembly GCA_964007245.1). NCBI lineage: Eukaryota > Metazoa > Arthropoda > Insecta > Lepidoptera > Geometridae > Hypomecis > Hypomecis atomaria. Next base: position 13,984,153 of record OZ023295.1, read on the forward strand.
AACGTCCTGATCCCAGTGCAACGGGTCAGTCATAGTAGCCCAGCGCCTGCCTCTTCAACTGCAGAGGGCAGTGAGAACGGCCATCGCGATACCGACACTTCTCTTCCCCTGCAGCCCCACTGCGTCTTCCAACAGGTTGACGGCCTAGCGGAAGGTAGGGTAGGTGGCGGCACCCACACAACCAGTTCCATCCCACCGCAGCCCCTAATCCTCGGTTGGAGCGTCGCAAGAGCGGCACTGCAGCCCGCCTCAGAAGCAACACTCCTCATAAGGCAGGCAACCTACCGGCCATCCTCTCAGCTGCTTTAGTTAAAAGCGGCTGCACTACGAGTGCCGGTCTCTAAGCTGCCTTGGGGAAAGACCCAAAAAAGAGGGAGACTTCGAGCGCCGCCTTTTCAGCTGCCTTAGACCTCCCCTGCCACGACAAGGCGGGAATACACAGGGGGGTTGTATATACACTCTAACCGTAACTTAACCAACAAAAGCATTCCTCTAAGGTATTTTGATGTTTGTCGCTTAGGTTAGGTTTCGCAGCCGACATAAACATTAGCCAAAATCAAAATATAACGCGCGCGAAGCCGCGGGTAAAAGCTAGTTTCACATAAAATTTAACAAAATAGTTCTTGAAGTTTTAGCTTTTACCTGTTTTGTATGAATAAATTAATATATTGTTATAGGCATAATTGAAATACCAGCTAAAATTACTATGTATTTCATAATTTCTATATTAATAATATTTTTCCGTGAGGATGAGTCCGTTCAAAGTTCAAAATATAGAGCAAACATTATTAATTTATATTATATCTAAATAAGGCTATTATACAATAACTACATATAAGTGAGTAAGAATCACCTTTTCTTGAATTCAAAAAATATACAGAAGTCAAATTATTTCTGAATTGACGTGAAAAAAACCTGAAAACAACTGTCTCTTATATAATACTAAACCATGAGTTGATTTCGCAATGATTAGTCGTTTCAAAACTAAAAAATTCTCAAAATTTTATGTTTTCGAGAAACAGAGATCGTCAATCTTTTAAAAACCCTTACATCAGAGAATAATCAGAGGTTACAAATCGTCATAATTTAGTACGTCAGTAGCGATCGTAAAACGCAGGTATACGAAGCTGCCTCTGGTGCCACATGACACGACAAGATGCTGACCTCAAAAATAATAACTGAACCCGATTCGAAGAAAATGTTACTAAGTATGTAACTCAGAAAGATGTTTTCTTATATTTTGATATCGATACTGTCATTTGAACATTTCTTTATTATTGTTAAAATTTGTTAAAAGAGATCTTTGCTGCACGTTATTTTATCAATATACCAGGTAGGGAGAAACGTTTTCTATTCGTTACTAGCTTTTACCCGCGGCTTCGCGCGCGTTATATTTTGATTTTGGCTAATGTTTATGTCGGCTGCGAAACCTAACCTAAGCGACAAACATCAAAATACCTTAGAGGAATGCTTTTGTTGGTTAAGTTACGGTTAGAGTGTATATACAACCCCCCTGTGTATTCCCGCCTTGTCGTGGCAGGGGAGGTCTAAGGCAGCTGAAAAGGCGGCGCTCGAAGTCTCCCTCTTTTTTGGGTCTTTCCCCAAGGCAGCTTAGAGACCGGCACTCGTAGTGCAGCCGCTTTTAACTAAAGCAGCTGAGAGGATGGCCGGTAGGTTGCCTGCCTTATGAGGAGTGTTGCTTCTGAGGCGGGCTGCAGTGCCGCTCTTGCGACGCTCCAACCGAGGATTAGGGGCTGCGGTGGGATGGAACTGGTTGTGTGGGTGCCGCCACCTACCCTACCTTCCGCTAGGCCGTCAACCTGTTGGAAGACGCAGTGGGGCTGCAGGGGAAGAGAAGTGTCGGTATCGCGATGGCCGTTCTCACTGCCCTCTGCAGTTGAAGAGGCAGGCGCTGGGCTACTATGACTGACCCGTTGCACTGGGATCAGGACGTTTGAATGCTGTCCGACGCTCAGTGCTGGCTACTCCCGAGTGGTGGATGACGATGTGTCTTGTGCTCCGAAACACACCGTCATTATGGCGGGAGCGCAAGCTCCGTTATGGAGCCCTAGTCTGGGCTAGCGCTGTTGAGTGCCGCGAAGGAGTGCGAAAAATGTAGGAACGTCCTAAACTTGAAATGACAGGTTATTTCTGGCGCTTAGACGGCTGCTACCGCGGCCCGCTCGCTTACTTTTCATCCTATCCTACGGGAACTGTTAAAGTTTTTGGGATAAAAAGTGGCCTTTGTCACTTTTCGTCTTTCAAACTATATTCATGCAATAAGTCAAGGCAATCCGTTGCTCCGTTGCTGAGAAAAAGTTATTGTCTTATCCTACGGGAACCGCAATTTTTTCGGAAAGGAAAGTATTCTATGTCACTTTCCGTCTTCCAAACTATGCCCACCCCAAAAATCAAGTCAATCCGATGCTCCATTGCTGAGAAACAGTTATTGTCCTATCCCATGGGAATCACGAATTTTCTCGGGATACAAAAGTATCCTGTTATCACTTTCTGTCTTTTAAACCATAGGTATCCATACCAAAAATCAATTTAATCTTTTGCTCCGTTGCTGCGTCAAAGAGGAACAAACCAACAAACTTTTCGGATTGATAATATTAAAGTATGATGATTCTGTACCATAAAGGTAGAATAAAGAAACATGTTAAACCTCTAATGATAGAAGATTTAAAAATATATTTAATGTCAGACAAAATGACGGCCTGTTATTAAACGTCATAGTAACATGTAGCATGCAGAGGGAATAAAGCATTTAATCCAATTTTCATGTCAGTTGTCATTTTCAATCCATACTTTATTTCCTCTTCAAGGGGATATAATGGTGGAAAAACAATTTGTCCCCATGCTACCTGTGATTTATAAAAGTCTGCAGACAAATAGATATGATCTTTGACGTTAGGAACACACCTACATTGATTAGACAACAGTGAGTGCTTGTAATTTAATATGAACTTTATACCATAGCAATAAAGCTCAAATTGACTACGTTTTAGTTAGAAATCATTTGTATGGGAAAAAGAAAAGGGCTATTTTTAGGGTTTTTCCAGCAATAATTCTAATTTTTCTCGCCGTAAAAACCATCCTTGAACTTCAACGAACATTTTAAAAAAAGATTTGGCCAAATTGGTCCAGGCGTTGTTGAGTTATGCGCTTACCAACACATTTTGCGATTCATTTTTATATTATAGATTTAAGATATCCTACGGGAATACAATCTTTAAAAGTAGTTTTTCATAGCGCTAAGAATAGCATAAAGTAAATCAATAAAAACTCGGATTCCAGAGTTTGTGGGACATAATTTACATTGTAAAGTAGCCAAAAAATATCAAATTAGATTCTTAATAAGTGACAGAGAACAAAATTAAATAAGAAAAATGTATGCAAGTCTCCTCCAATTTGGCAGACGAATTAATTTCTAAAACTCAATCTCATTTTTAAGGTCACTTCTTTAGCAATAAAGTTATAACTTACTTAACTCTTCTTTATAACAAAAAGCTCGACTTGACTTTCTATAATCATCCGCTATTTCTGTCCGAGCCAGAACAATGTAAACGTCGAAACAATTTACATTTAAATAATATTCAACGCAAACACACATTGTTGCAAGGTAAACAATGAGTATAAAGGGTGTTGTTTGTCAACACGGCCCTTACTGTGTTTAATGTTTGTATGAACGTTGCCTACCTACTAGCCTGCACCTCTTGCAAATATACTAATGCACGACTCTGTAAATAGGAGTGCGTTTACGGTTTCGAGATAAGGCGAAATATGTGTTGAACTTGACCACTTGAGCCCACCGATTTGTTTTTGAAGTGAAACTTCTAATGCGACTTCCAACAAGGTTCCATTAAACGTTTAACGCTACCATGGAGGGGGTATGAAAACACTCTTGCGTCGAAGTTTCACTTTTTCCGTGCGGAGGGACTCCAATTGCAATTTTTTTAAATGTAAAACTACCAAATCTTAGATAAGATAAAATAATACACTGGGTAAATTCGTTCATAGTCAGGTACAGCCAATATACCAAAATCGTGGTACATATTTTTGGCTAGTCGAGTTTCTAGTTTATGTATCTCTAGCATCGGCCTTGATTATTTTATAAGTAAACATTTGTATGAAAAATCAGTTTTCAGAGACAATTTTTGAACTTGAGATTAACACGGATTGCGAAATAAAATGTATCTATCAATTTTAAAATTTTGTTTTGAGCTTTCTTGTCTCGTGGCATTTGAATACAGAAGTGTGCTTAAACGTACTCCAGGCTTGGTGTTAATTCATATTCTAGTCCGCAGTTTATAGTTCTAGGGAAGTAAATATTCACTTTGGTCTAACTGTTGTTTTATACGTCGATTGTACGCTTTTTGCATGGGAATTTAAAATTTATTTCTTTCCAACACCGCAAAGAAATGTATTATGAATATAAGTGTATATTTTGAGTAGGTATTCGAGTATCGAGTGAGTAACATCCAACAATTTATTATCTTGCTCGTTGCGTGTATTTTACACAAATATACACTTCGTTAATTAGATTTACAAAATTCAGGGAACTCTAATGTAGAATATTATTTATGAGTGAAATAAACTTCATTGCCATCCTTACGCAAACTGCAAAGCTACAGATATATGCAATATGCATCACTATATTCCTTATTCATAAAAGTACTATGAATCAATGCTACGTAGAGCTTCATCAACGTTTACGTGAAAATGGACTCTAGATTTGTAGGCATCGAAACTATTATACTAAAAAACTTGTATTTATATCTATTAAGCCTGTCTATCCCCTGCTGGGTATAGGCCTCCTTTTTTCCCGTTATTAGTAGTTTCGTTTCTGTCTTCTGTCAAGTGTTATCCATTGCTTTCTGACTTATTTGATAACAAAACTTGTTTGAATAAAATATATGAATAAATCTACCGACACCTAATCGTTTGTATAAATCTATACCTAACAAGTAAAATTTTTCCTCTTACATTTAATACTGACATTTAATAGGATAAAGCTAATAACGTGAGGTTAAGTAACTGGTTACATTGAGTTGGTCTAATCAATGGGCACTGCGCCGGCGCACCTTACATAACGCTGCTTTCGTGCTGCAGCGCTTGCGAAATGTCTTGCGCAATGCGATACGCAAATACGGGAGCCGAGAGTTGCATACCTCATGTAGAGATGCAGCCAACTCGGAATTGAAATTTTTTCGGCAATTCGCGTTATAGATAAACTTCTTTTCTCCCCGAGTGGCAGTTTTGTGTATCCGGGGTATATATCTGGACGATGGACATGTTTTAACTAGAATATCACCTGTATTCATCCATACGGCCAACTTTTACTATGGAACCAACCCGGAAATTGAGAAAAAAAAAGCTTTTCCATATATTTTATTCTTTAAATACAGCCTGTGTCTTAACGTATCGTAACTTATGTTTCCCCCAATAGAAGGCTCCAGTTTTTTCGATTCTTGAAATATTTGCACGTGTCAAAGTCAATTACAGATCGCGTCGCTAATTGATTGATTTGTAGGACTTATGTTACGTACGCGCTTAGATAACGGATTTATTTTAAGTATTAGTCTAAAAGCAAAGTCCCGAAAGTGATAATTATTTTCAACGATAAGGCCGAAAATTACTTGACTTTATCTTATTTACATGTAGTTTTAATTACGTGTATATTATTCGGTACTGTGTTATGTTTGTCAGAGATGAGTCTACCTACGGAATTGTTCAATGAAACATAGAAATAATAAGGAAAAAATGCGATCTCGGTTCAATATGACTACCGCGATTCAATGAAACAACAACACATGAATATTTTTTGGACAAGTTAGATGTCAATTTTTTTTTAAATAATAATTCTTGGCAAATTGCATTTTTTATAATGATCTATGTTATTTTGCATTACAAAGATTGTAATTTTACACTCTAAATGTGATATGCTAAGTACTTCATCTCACTACAATGTTGTAAGAACCCTCCTTAACAAAAACATTGACAAGATGAAACAAATACATGCGAAAGTAAAATACGTAAGGTTCTAAATTAGTTAGTTCCTTGAAGATCCAAAAAAATAATTATATCTATATGGTAGATTTTTGTGATAAAAATCGGCTTATTTATTGTTAATGGAGTACCTAGTATCTCAACAAATGTTGCTTTATGCAATGCCGTTGTATAGCATTGCCTTGAAACATGAACTACAACATTCATCAATAAACCTACGTTATCAATTTTATCAGATTACATTGATATGCCTTATCTGTTTACGTAAAACATATATTGTATCTGTACCGGAAAACTTGTCCGATTTTTACTTCAATTGAAACATTTTAATTCACTTAAACAATAATAGAATTTTTATACCGATAAGGAATCGTTACAAGCGATAAAAGTGATCAATAAGAGGATGCAATTATTAAATTAGGGTTTCTGAATTTGTAGCGATCACTAAACAATTTAATATAGTCAGAATTGCTTATGAGGAAGAAAGAGTAAAAGAAAGATAAAGTAAATAATTTAAAAATACATAGAATGGAACAAGAAGGTTATGCCATGACTTCAAATATTTTTTTTCCTCTCTTATCTCTGTCTTTCTCTTCTTCAAAAGACATAAATAAAAAAATATCCTTTACATTTTTGATGACGTAGTTGATACACGCAAAAGAAAAATTCGCATTCTGATTACAAAAACTTGCAAAAGAGATAGTTTGTCATCAAACATTTTAGTTTTTTTGAAGTGAAAACATCTTCAGCGGCGTTGTGCACTTTTTGCGATGGGTAAAAATTTTTAAACTCGCGTCAGGACACGTGACCTGGTCGAAAATTTCATAAGACAGAGGGAGAGTAGACCGCCGGCGCGGCGTAGGAGAAGAAGTAATATACCGCGCGGCGAAAATGTATGCCTACTTCGTTTAAGCGGCGCCGGGCGCTTGCGCGAGTGTGCGAGTGTGATATTGTAGTTTACCACATAAATGGTACTTTTATACTGATAAATTTAATAAAGCAATTCGTGCGAAATCATTCCCTGACCATTCCAAAATATTCCAAAATTCACAACGTTAATGTTCAAGTTTTCACTTCTGGCGGTACTCCTCAAGTGCAACCCGTCGGTTTTTTCCTCTAAATTTCCAGTCGACGACAAATTAATCTTGAAGTCTATAAAAACACCCACATGTACAATTTGACCTTATCGACGAAGAAAGGCGACATTACCTCAATGATATGCAATAGATAAATGTGCAATCAGTCTAACTACGCATTATGCAAGGCAAATGAGTGTCTAACTATATTTCGTTACGACATATAATGGATTCAACTCCGACCTTAGAAAGGCTGTTTTGCATAACATGTTGATGTAGAGACGATGTGAAAGAAATACCTGATAAAGTGCAAATGAATTTTTATCATACGATATCGTTATTTTGATCGTTGTCATAATTTTTTTTATCCGTCCTCCTCCGCCTTCCTACTATTACCTTTTAATAACGACAATTATAGTAGTAATACCTGAATTACTAAAGCCCTTATCATATTTGGGTGTTTGTGAATTATTGTGTTGTAATATTGCTCTACTTTTGCATTGACTTCAAAATTTTAGAGTCCATTCATAATTTTATTCCTTTTTTAAAATTGTTGATGATTAGAAGTCAGTACTTTGTGTAGGTATAGTTTTTTTCTCTTATTTCTTCTAGTTTTTTTTATTAGTTGTTGATTTTTAAATATATCTAGTATAATTGTACTCAGTATTTCAAACAAAGTAGGTGTGTATACCTATATGTATTCTGTATAAGAGTACTTAGTGAAACTATTCTTCTCTATCCAGTAAGTAGATGAGCTTTTTTTGGTTCTTCGATACTGTCGTCCATAACATTGTCTATAAACAGGTAAAGATTATTTAAACGTTGAAATATCGTACGGCATATTAGTTTTACTTACATATTACATTTCTTTGCCTCAAACATATCCTGTTTCACGTGAATCGTGACACAATTATCACTTTATTCAAACTACTTCTATGTACTCATCTATTTACACACACGAAATGTAAGGAAAATAGGTATATAATGTTTTGCACGTAATAAATTGTTATCGGCATATACGTAACTCAAATAAATATTACGTCAAGATATCAGGCTCTTAAGGGGAGATAGAGTTTGGCAGATTTCCTATTCGCGCGTTCGTATATTTCAGACTGTATAAAATTACTGTTAAAGATTTAAAAAATAATTTAAATTATTAGACACAATATTGCAACTGTTTTTTTTAATGTAAATAAAAAAAATCAATTTAAATAAATAAATCAAGGTTTTAATTTATTAGAAAAAAGAAAGGTATAGTACTGTTATTTTCTCATAACTTCGGCAAAATATGAAATGTTATCGTAGCACAATATCTTAGAAGCTAATTTTAGTAATTTAATGTGATGGTTTTTCTAACAAATATATCCTAGTAGGTAATTTTATATCGTCCAAAATGTTCGAATGTGCAAAAGAGGTGCTGCCGTACTCTATTTCCCCCTTAAGGAAAGTGATACTTATGATTATATCTGATGTTGAAGAGGGTAAGGTTTTTTGACAGAATATAAAAATATGTTAAAGAGACAGGGTCGACAAAAGCCATCCTTGGCCTTTGAGCCACATTTGGAGTGTTATATAAATCAAATTATAATTATTTTTAGAAGTAGGTACTGATGAAAATCCTAAAGATATAAGAGTTACTACACCCGCAACCCTAAAAGTGCGAAAAAATCTACAAAATGTTTGTCGACTCTCGTCTAAACGTATGGAACAGCTGATTCTTTTAGTGATTTCAGGGTATTCCCATCGTTTTCATAATTTTTATAATAAATTCAGAAATAATTGAGTTCAATATCAGTAACCAGTCGAGAGAGACCATGAATACAATATTACTTTTTAGGGTTCCGTACCCAAAGGGAAAAACGGGACCCTATTACTAAGACTTCGATGTCCGTCTGTCTGTCTGTCTGTCACCGGGCTGTATCTCATGAACCATGATAGCTAGGCAGCTGAAATTTTCACAGATGATGTATTTTTGTTGCCGCTATAACAACAAATACTACAAAGAGAATAAAATAACTATTTAAGGAGGGCTCCCATACAACAAACCTGATTTTAGACGTTTTTCGCTCTATTTTAATAATGGTAACAGGTAGATGCTTAAAATTTTCACAGAATATTAAGTTTTAAATTCACTTCAATATTAATTAATAAAATTAAAATAAATAAATTTTTAAGGGGGGCTCCCATACAGTACGGAACCCTCCGTGCGCGAGTCCGTCTCGTACTTGGCCGATTATTAATTATTTTTGTCAAATACTTACGCCTTGTGTAACTGTGACAAACAATACTCTTCTTAAATTATTTTTTTATGTCAGGAAGAAATTTAAATACCTACTGAAAACTCAGCAACAATGCCTTATGTTGTTGCCAACTTGTACCTGTATGATGTCGATACAATCCGTGAATCCGTCCAACCACTCCTGTCCTGTCTCGGTAAACTAACGACCCTTTCGAATTCATTCCGTACTCATTGTAAGGAACTTACACTTAGGGTTACCATACTTGAAGATTTGACCTGAGATTTCAAGATTTTCTGGCCCGACTTAGGATCGGAGCCGGGCTCGAATCTCGAATTTTTTAGAATTTTCAATGAAATAGGGTTCAAATCTTTTTACCATTAAGTATACTTTGTACGACAAACAGTATTGTTCTTCATCCTGTCCGACCTTTTTATAGCCCACGGCCTAATTTAGACTAACCCACGAAAGATAATTGGGCTATATCCACAACACTGGACAATTGCGGGCCGGTTTTTCTTTACATCAAGACTGATTTAAATATCAACGTTTGATGTTACTGTAATTTGCAGACACAAAATCACTTCATGAAAAAATATTGGCTTTTCATAAAGTAAACCATTTGCAACTTTGCAACTTGTCAATGTCGATTGTACATTTTCACGGACTTTTTAGTTTTCCATCTGGTAACCCTACTTACACACGCATCAACGACCTCAGAGAATAACATCTTTTGTCAAGGCACGGCATTTCAAACCGACAAGGAATATAATGCTGCTTTTCGATGTAAGTAATTGTCCTCTTATTGGATCGGAGTAATGAAGGCGGGCCTCAGGCGCGGTTCTATAAACTTGATTTGAATAGTGGTTCTGTGATCGCGCCTTCGTACGAGTATTAGTATAGTTTCTGAAATATCTATTTAAATGGAATTTTGTCTGGTCTGTATCGAAAATGCCGGTCAATATGACCTATCAATATGAATTATAAAGCCGATGATATTGCATTTGCTGGTAGTGGACTGATTATTAAACCTTTTAAATCGGCTTCTTTATTACTTTTTTCATCGGGCAAGGTTATGTAGCACGATATTTTTTGGAAAGATTCTAAATTAAATTGAGAGGCAAGTGTCTTATAGTCATAGTCTATAAATAAATTTTACCAACACAATGGATTTATGTGGCCCGAATATATTATTTTTGATTTGATTTGATTTATAAGCATATATAGCATCAAATTTAAGACATTCGTCTCTCGAAGGTAGAGTCGAATGATTTTTTCAGTTACTTTACATGCCAGGTTATGAAATCTATGTTAAATTGTTAAGGTATCCGGTATATTATGTTAAAATCAATAGAGTTCCTTGAAATTTCCGACACGTAACGTAACTTCACAATACAGAATAAGGGTCCTGTCTCATGTGTTATGTTGTCATCTTTATGCCTAAATAACTTATTTTATCAATTCAATTCAATTCATTTACTTCGCAATCGATATCGATACCTCTATATGTCTATATATAGGTACGTTCAAGAAAACTCAATCACAAATATGTCAAAGCGCGATCGCCAATCACAATCTGAATAATGGAACAGGGAAGCCTCCTAAGGGACTAAATCCTGACATGTAGTCGTATAATTTGGCTTATTGATATTTGGATCAATGTAACATTATATATTAGATTCTGAACTTATATCGATAGAACTTATTGTATTTCAATAGCTAATTCCTTTATAGGCACTAATAAGAACGAAAGCTAAAGAGAACGTCGCAAAACTCTCTGTACGATTACTCTATTTACTTTGCCACAGCGGTTAGCTAGAAAAAAAATCCATTCACAAATTCTGAAATTCATATTATGAGATATTGAACAGCTGTTTGGTTTTAGGGACTATCATGTATCTTGTTTGTTTGTATTTTACTAACAGAGTAGTAAAACTAAATGTTGAAAAATGGTAACAAAATACAATTAGAGAAGTTTATATGTTCAATGATAAACTATTGTATCCAACCTTTTGGTTTGACTTTGCGTTCATTGATACCTTGTTGTAAAAAAAAAAACTTGTCCTTCCATATACTTTTGCTCGGAGTTTATCTATGTACTACAAATAGGATTGATCTATGATTCGTTATTATTGGAAGAGATCGTTTTTCAGAAATGAAGCCTTCGATGTCGCACTATTACTCACACAATTATTTTGTTACTTACTACGTTATTTATTAACCTTTAATTTTTATGGGTTAAAACTTAGTAAATTATTACTAAAGTGTGTGATTCTCCGAACTATAAACTATATCCACGCAAATAATCAAGTCGATCGATCAATCAATGTCGAAACAGTAACAAACAAACCAACAGACACACTTTCGGATCTATACTCAATATTAGTGAGGATATATTATATTTAAGGACTGTGGTGACCATAGCAAACAATTTTCTATCTATCTATTATTCCTGAGACTGAGCAAAGTAAAATTTTGTAGCAGAAAACTGTACACCGGTCCTAGGAGGTTAGCATAGCAGATTAGCAATGTATTCGCTATAAAGTAGAGTAAGGCTGGCAGCGGCGCGATAGGCGACGGCCTTGCCCCCCGCGCCCCGCCGCCCGCGCCCGTGTGCTTACGTCACGCACGCCACGCACCGCACACGTTCAAGTTCAATGCTGCCTATTAATTTTACCGTGCCTTGCCTCGCACCACTAATAAACTTTGACAAGGACGTTTCGTCTGGCAAGCCGAAGCTTTGACCAGTCGGAACCGAACTGCGGGTCTAAAGCTGCTAGAGCAGTTCATTAATTGTCAATTTTCATTCATTTTTGTCGGTACGGATTTCTAAGACACAAAAGTATTACTAAGCTTATTAAAATTCGGAAGTACATGATAATCATAGTTCCAGGCCTATGTTAGGTAGGTATATTAAGTTATAATCTTCGCCAGGTAGATACCATAGTATTCTACATTTCTCTTTGGAGATAATTGAATTAAAATTGAGTCATACTACATATTTGTGGCATTGAATTAACAATAAATATCGAACAATGAATTTTCAGTATGCGAAAAAGAAAATAAAGAGTCGAGGAAATATGTCGTTTTCAGATGTATGTAATTTGTAGCTTTAGGTGTGTGATATCTACCGAATAGCTCGGAAAATGGAAAAACATACAAGTCAAGTACTCGTACCTATATCCCGCTCAAAAATCTTCGCTTTTATAGCTTTCACCATAAATTGTTCCTTGTTATTGTTTCAAAATCGTAGGTAATCGATTAATTTATTGATATCGAAAGATATTTCTTAAATTGATTAAATAATTCATTTAATGATTTATAGTCTGACCGTTTAACGGCGAGGACTCAGTTAAACGGTCAGACTATAGTAGCGTGCGCATAACCTGACACTTTTAATCTACAAGATTCGACAAAGATAAAATGTAGAGCTTTGTATATTTCTACCATAATCTAAAAATAACGCCTTTACCTAATTAGAATTGAATAAAAATTTAGGCTTCTATAATACACACGTGACCTTGAATTGTACCATTGAATCTAGTATTATTCACGAGTTTAGTTTTTTATCTTTAAAGTAGGTATAATACAGATCTGATATTTAGAATTACATTTTACTTCTTATCCCACTTTTTCGTTCTATATGTTTGGGAAACGTTTCCTCTCGAGTAAAATATATTATTTATTTATGGCAACCTTACCGTCAAGGCTAAGTGTTTTGCTTTGCAAATCCGACTCGTTCTTGCTCTTAAACTTAAGGTCCACACGTTTCGCTTATTGATTTAACTATTTCGCAACAAAAAACGACAAGTTTCCTTTTTTAGTTGATTTGTTGGTATTCACGCTTAATTAGTAGACAGTTAAAGGTTTTGTTTTTCGATTCGATACGCTTATTTCATTGGGTGTTAAGTTTGATTAACATTTTTCTTGGTTTTGTGGTTTTATTATAAAATTACAGTAATATACAGCTCTCCACGTTTACTGTACACGTTGAAGCATAACATTTGTGAGGTTAGTAGAGAAACGTATCTAAGTTCGAATGACAAAGGAATTGTTTGGTCTTTCCTTCTACATCCAGTACTGGTATTGTTGAAGTTTTCAGTGAAACGTTTTGAAAACATACACACTTGTGTTGGGTCCATTGAGAGAACTCCGTTCCCTGAAGTGCGCGTGCGCAAGCGTCAATAATTTTCAACAATCGAACGCGCATCAACCGCCACGCGTGACACCCCATTGTGTGCTGTGACGTCACAACTCGCATGCGTCGATCTCGCCGAAATGTTATTATTTCTTTTCATCGATGAAAACAAATGGTTACCAGGCAGCCCGTAACCGCCCTTGCATTGTCTATAGTACTCGTAGCAGCTTTGAAACTTCTGTGCGACAGCACCGTTTTCAGACAAAAGATAATGACGGATTTGAAAAATAAGCATAACTTGAAACCATGGATTCGTACCGATGATATCATTGCATTTTCCAGTATTGTGAACTCTTTCATGTTGACTTTTGAATAAAACCCTCACATGAATCTCTTAAACCTCCAAAATACACTCTAAAACACCCTCTAAAAGATTAACAATCGCTTGACACCCATAATAGACAAATTATATTTTTAAATTCCGAAGTCGCCAGTTCTATTTTTTGCCAAAGTTTTAGAAGCTAAGCCAGTTTTATTTTTAAATGAGAACAAAAAGTATCGGTCGTCAGTAAAGTGGACTAGCCGGTCGAAGTAGCAAAGTGATCTACCTAATTGTTTTAGATGGCGGGATCGCCGCAAATTGTTTTATTTTTAGACGTAAAGCAATTAGACGCAATTAGAGATGTGTCCGGAATCAATTGTATTAGGAGTTAGTGTGTTTTTGTGGTGTTAGTGGAAATAAAGTTCGGCTGTGTGTACGTGACTGCGGTGCCAGTTTATCGTTGTTTGGCAAATTACAAAATATTTGTGAGTTGTAAAAGTAAGTGGATATATAGGCGGACATAAAACGAGGTTTGTATTGTCTTTTTTTAATAAAAATAGTTATGTATGTACCTACGTAGCAATCAATCATTAAACATGTATAAAAAATAAAGCAAAATAAGCAAAGTTGTGTGAAAATTTGTTACTGAATCTGTAATAAACACTTTTCTACATATACATATTTATAGCTTTTAGGAACTTATTTCTGAACTGTTGCGTAAGATTTTAATAACTTTTTCAATTTTTATGACATTCAATTGTTCTAGTATTCTCTAGATCATATCTAGATCGTATCGTCATATCATGTCTAGCCATAAAATAAGTATTTTTTAGAATAGTCACAATCTCAATTAGTATTCTCTCAAACCACGTAAGAAACGATTAATAGATCAATACCTATTTTCAGCTAATATAATAATTATAATTTCAGTTAGTCTAAATGGCCAATTTTATAAGTTGAAAGTTATCGTTCAAAATATTTATATTTTCGCGTATTGAGCGAGTCCAAAACATGGAGCTTATCACAAGCCAAAGGTCGCAAAGATAGTCTTTACACAGGCCACACCTAGTAACCAGCTGTTTACTTCGTAGTCTTCGTGCTATCTCTCCAATACGACAATACACAATAAAATCGGCTTGATAATAAAACTGACATGGCTATTTGATCGCGTGACCCGGGAAGACCAATTTGATATCCGAAAACAAGTCACAGAAAGCAAGGAAAATAACACAATATACAGCTCTGAAAGCACTCTATATATTTGTTTATACGATAAACATTGCATTTTTTAATAAACTAGCGACCGCTTCGCACAGGTGTATTATACATATAAACCTTCCTTTTGTATCTCTCTATCTTTTAAAAAAACCGCACCAAAATCCATTGCGTAGTTTTAAAGATATAAGCATACATGGGAACAGACAGCAGGAAGCGACTTTGTTTTATACTATGTAGTGATGCTGAGTTTTATATATTTAAAATAAAACGCATTTAGTTGCGTTTTTTTTTATCGAAATGTGTCACGATTCTAAAATGTAGAGCAGGGTGCCTATAATTTCAGCGCGGTAAAACTATATTTATTTAAACTTAAAACTCTAAATATTTTGTAAAAGCGAGTACACGTGTGCCAATGCTTAAAAATACGAATAATAATTCTATAGGTTTAACTTAATTTCCTTAGTTTTTTTTTATAGAATTGAGATAAAAATGTCATAGCATTATTTCAGGCTGTAGAAACGAAATGAACGGTAGAAAATATTATTTAAATTATAATATATCTGTAATAGCCAATAACATTAATTAAATTGAATTTTGTCATGAGTTATAGATACATTTTTATATTTTTTACTTGATATTCGAGAACAGTTAAGTTAATTTTCTTCTTTGTTGCAGTTTAACGATTAAAAAATGATGCAATAATAATGATGACTTAAATCATTCAACTGACTAGCGACAAGGCCATAAATGGAACACTTAAACTGTTGCTCTTTTATTATCTGGGATGCTATTCTATGGTAATAGACACTTTTCCTGTCTCGTCGAGACAAACGAGAGTCGTAGACAGGGATGTAAGCAATATCGAGCGTACCAGAATCCCATCTTTATTCGGTTCTAGCATGTTTCTAAATATAGATTGCCCTCAATTATGTTTAAGATAATATAATTTTGCTCTTTTCGTGAATAAACTTTATTCGAAACTCCAGTAAGTCGGATGAAATGTATAATGTGCCCTTTCGTTCATTGTTAGTGTTGCCAAAAATATTGTAAATTAAATACACATTGTGAGGTATAATGTTGTAAAGACGCGATAGGAATTAATCACAATTTAGTAGAGCAACCGTAAAAGTATGTTTATAAGATAATTAGGTTATTACGGTAGATAAGTAGTTTAATCCAAAGCTAATTTAAAAACTTCAAAACTATGCTTCTTAAGTATATTTAAACATTTCGCACTCAGACTCATATTGTAGGTACTTATCATGTTTTTGTATCATACCAATAAAATGAACATTTTCTTCTTCTATACAGTAATGATAACGAGCAATCAGAAACCCACCTAAAAACCATTTACCTAATTAAAACTCAATTTAAAAAAAATATTAAGCGTGATTGACCTGCTGCCAAAGGAATTAAAACACCGATAATACTGTTTGTTTGTATATTACGAAGCTCAATGCCGGCGGATAAATGTTGTTTTTAACCGTTATATCACAATCAGTTATTTCAAGTCAAGTACTTATAGGTAATATTATAAAACAATGATACCGTGATGTCGTACACGTGACTGCGAATCTTCTACACGGAAAACGTTGGTAACATGAATCAACACGATTCACTACATATATCTGTTCTAAACTTAAAGCTTAGGTCATCACTGGAGAACCGACAATTGTGCCTACATTCCGACTCTACGTTAGGCGAGGTGACCCCGTCCTATGCAAATTCTATTTATTGTAAAAGGATCGAAAGAAGCCGCCCACGAAGTGCACCTTGAAACTTTAAGGTAACAGCCATCAACAATCCTCTATCAGCGTATTTAAATAAGAATGGCACAAAACGTGAATCAGCCGTTGAAATAAATGAGCAATACTCGTATCATGTCAGTATTCGATTGGCATCGCGCTTGTATGCAAAGTTGTTCGGTGTCAATGCAAACCGAGTGTAGACGAACACTCAATGTTATTTTCGGAAGATAAAATATTCAAGTAGTAAAAACAAAACAACGATAAGAATCAAGGCTGGGGTGTAGGCCGTAACGCGAGTGTATAGAATGTAATATTAAGAGCCCCGGTGGTCTGTAATTTTCCATACAAACGTATTACGCTGTTTTCTTCCTGGAAAATACTTATGGAGCTTCAATTTTTTGTCATAAAATTAAATTTAGCTGTTTAGACTACTCTGTCTTTTCTATTTCTTGATAAGTTAATTATCAGGCAAAATATGACCCTTCAAAATCACAAAAAAAATCACCATTATTACCGACGTCTTTAGAGACCTACCAGAAGAGACTAAATAATATCTAACAAAATATAAAATGATAGAATCATGAACACATATTTTTTTAAAATTTTGACATAAAAAAATACTTGATAGATCTAGTTTTCGAAGAAGAAAACAGCGTAATACGAAACGTTGTCTCGCCATGTTTTTTGTAGGTATAAATCGCTCTGAGCTGCAATTGTCCCTATCGCACGATGCGGGGGTAGGGTCGAGGTGAGGGAGGTTCAAACCTATACGTACACAAGCACTAGGGATGTAGTAATAGTCGATATTTTTGTCGATGCTCTAGTGATGTCCATCGATATCGATGTTTATTAAAAATATTAGTTATTTTTTCAAATCCTGTGATTTGACCGTTGTATGTTTGTTACTTTTGAAGAAAAGATTTTATATTTAGAATATAGGCGTTTAGTTGCTGCGACATATTGCAGCGATTATACAGAATATCGTGCTGTATCCGCAGACATCTAAATGAGTTAGGCGCAGAATAACCAATTCTCATAATGCCCAAGTAATGCTTAATTCTACGAAAGCATAATTCTATGAATGCCCAATTCTCAAAGTGGCAACATAATTTTGATTAGGAATTTTCTAAAAAAAAATACAATTTAAATACATGTAAGGGCTTACCGGTCCCTAAAACAACCTCCGTTTGCGAGTTAAGGACATTATAACTTTTACTATGGGACCGACCAGAGCCGAATCCGCGAGAAATATCAACTATACCATGAAAAAAGTCCGTTGATGATGGACAAAGTGCATGGAACAGCTGGTTTTTTATCGCCAATGCGGAGTTAATTGTTCTTTTCAAACCTATTACCTTTGCCCTAAAGAGGTTGTGCTTTCATTACCGGTGTTTTTTAAAATGAAAATGTGTTTTTAGGGTTCCGTACCCAAAGGGAAAAACGGGACTCTATTACTAAGACTTCGATGTCCGTCTGTCCGTCTCTCTGTCACCGGGCTGTATCTCATGAACCATGATAGCTAGGCAGCTGAAATTTTCACAGATGATATGTTTCGGTTGCCGCTATAACAACAAATACTAAAAATAAAATAAAATAAATATTTAAGGGGGGCTCCCATACAACAAACCTGAACTTTTAGACGTTTTTCGCTTTATATTAATAACGGTACCAGGTTGCTTGAAATTTTTACAGAACATTTAGTTTTATATTCCCTTCAATAATAAAATTAAAATAAAATAAATATTTAAGGGGGGGCTCCCATACAGTACGGAACACTCCGTGCGCGAGTCTGACTCGTACTTGGCCGATTTTTTCCATTTGAAATGATTTTGCCATTTTGAGAATTGAGCATTCTTAGAAGTGAACATTGTGAGAATTGGGCATTTATAGAATTGGGCATTCGTAAAATTGAACTTTCTTAAAACTATGTGCCATTATTAAAATTCTGGCCTAAAGCGAAATAATAGTTCTAATCAGGAAAATCACGTGCTCTCTAAAATCGTGTAATAACTGTAACGTATAAATATAATTATCCTTAGTCCACTTACCTAAGCGAAAAACGTTCTATTAAATTATTAAATTATCAAAGACACAACATCAAGTAATTAAAAAACACATTATCAGTCACATTACAAATACAACAAAATAAATAAATCTGTATCTAATAAAATAAATAAGTTCTATGCTGTGCTTGCCAGTATAGGTAGCGCCACACAAGTCGGCGGATGAGATGTAAGACGCAGATGACACTTCGCCGTAATTTGCTAATTATTGCGCATGTGCGCACAATGCCGACGCCGCGCGACGTAGTGGTAAGCACGGGCGTGCGCGCGGGAGGCATGAGGTTGGCGGGCGGTTGTGCCCGTGCGGCGTCTTGTCTCTCTGGCTCCTGCGCATACCTATATTTTGCCTATTGCGCAGCGTTCTGCGCCTAACTTTCCATCCGCTGACTTGTGTGGCGCGGATTATACGTGAGATTCATTCGAGAAAACAGCCCCATTGGCTATCTGTTCATTGAACTATGTGCCTTGCCCTTTGTCATTTTAACTTGCCTATCCGCTGAGTTTTGCTGAAAAGTGTGTAGTAATTTGTGGATGTTCTATTCTGTATTTATATGGTGTGTGCTACGCACTGCTGCTTTAATTTGCTAATAGTTTCAACTTTTTTAAACTTATTCAAAGTAGAACCTAAGTATGACAAGCAGTTCTCCAAACAGTAAGCATTGCATCTGTTTAATTGAATTCTTAATTATTTTTTATACTACGGGACTAATCGCGCAATGAAAATACGGGAATAGTTACAATATAAAAGGCAAGAAGTTTTATATGTCCAGCTATACAGGGTTATCCAGAACTGGTGTACTAAGCCGAAAGGAGGTGATTCGGACTATTATTATGAACAACTTTTAATATATGTGGCCAAACCGAAATTCGAGAAAAAAACCAATCGTGTCATACCTTTTGTCGAGTCCAAGTTGCAGTTTTGTATGGAACAGCTGATTTTTAGTTCACGAAATCCGCAGCTGGACCCATATTCATATATTCATATTATTTTATTGGTATCAAAATACAAGATACAAGTCAGTCCAAACCAATTACAATTGTAGTTATAATTATAACATCCTTAAAATTTCAGCTTAGCTAAAGCAAAGCATAATTATCTTAAAATTACAATAACTTAAAATAGCTGTAGTTAAATTATTTAAATTGTATATTTAAATAAATGATTAAATATTAAATTGTAAAAACAAAATGATAATCATTTAATATAAATCTGAACAATGCTACAATATCAAAACTTAAAATGACAAAAATTGCATAGTTAATAAATTAACAAATATGAATTTGTAACAAAATATAGTAAACATAGTAAACTTTGTTCATAATAACGAACGTGTAGGTAGGTACACCTCTGAAACTTCCTTCACTTTGTAAAACAAGACCTTGTAAAGAGGTATCGTGTATCCACCAGTAGACGTCACGTGACAGAAATGATGATGATGAATTGAGAAACCTTTCATTTTGACTGACCTACAAAAAGAAAGGGATTTGCAATTTGTGTATGTTCTGATTACTTCACATATTCGATTTTTCTGAGCCAATTCTCAAGTTTATTTTACAAGTTTTTGTTTAACTTGCAATGTATGTATGTAAATAATACATTTTTTTGGGTCAAACCATGCAACGCAATTTCGAAGCAGATATTGAAGCTATCTGTTATTTATTACGTACCTAAATCTCTTGAAAGATTTTATACCCCAAAAATTGTGTACCTAATATTCAAAATTTATAGGTTGAATTCATTTTAAAGTTTAGATTCTTCTTTTTGGACTATTTAATTTAAATAAAAGCTATTTAAACTTTATTTATTGTCTGTTGAAGAATTATGTGCGTGTTTTCCTTAAAAAAAGTTATTTGGGATATCTTAAGTTAGGTATTTGGTAGAATTTTCAGTACGTATATTGCAGCGCCTACAGAAATCGATTAGTTAAATAGCTATTTTTGTTCGCAGCTTTTGGCTTGAGGTCAATTGTGTAAAGTTGGCTATATATAAAGGTTTTTTCAAAAAATATTATTCGAAAGAAAATTAAAATCAATATACTTCGCCTCTATGTGTAAAAAATAATGTAGCTTTCTAATTCGATAAAAAATATTCAGTATAAATGTTTTCGTTTGCCATGCGCTATCCCAAAAAACCGGAGCTTATGTACCTACCATATTTTGCTACAATTCAAAAGAATAAATCAGCCGGCAGCCTGAGCTAGGAGCGCGGGCGGGCGCGGCAAGGGCGCGGGCGGAGATGGTGCGCAACACACACACACAAATACAATTGCATCACACCACACATAGAAGCTCCCTGTCTTGGGGGCATCGCGACAGCAACAGTTTAGTTCAAATACCTACTTCTCAAATTCCTTGGCGCTCAGCTATTCTCTTAAATAAGCAAACGCAGTAAAGCGTTATCCAAAGTGTGCCAGATTTCGAAGTAGCTTACTTCGGAGGTGTAATTTATGGTTACGATAAACATCGGTTTTATCCGTATGATAGCATGTATCAATGGTACGTAAGGCTGCTTAGCATACAATCGTCGGTAATTCCTGCCGACAGGTTAGTCACGCGGCCGCTCTGAGCACTGTTTAATATGCCTCAGACGATGCAAGTTGCCTACGCGTAGCGATCGCCGGACCGAAATCATTACATATTCTGCGCCTAAATTGAGAAACGATAACTGTTCACACGAGGTCAGCATCGATATGTTTGCTAATGCGAATCGATTTAGTATTTTAATCGCGCTCTCTCTTCCTTTCTAAGCGACAAATTCGAGTAAGATTCTTATAATCGAAACAATGAAGATTACCGTAAGCGTGGGTATGAAAATATAAATAGAAGGCAAACGTTCGAGTCTCAGGCGAATTGGAACGGTGAGGAACGGGACAGAGTCCATTGTTTATTTATCATGAGCGGAATGTAGAGGCAAGAGTGCCGCATGGCGATGGCAGGTCTGTCGGGCCGGCGAGTCAGGGGAAAGCACTTGGCAAGAGTTGGTATCCCGCGTCTACCGACCGCCGGCATTGATTGATCACATCAGCTATTCTTGGTACCACTTAGACTGAAACATTTTGGCAAGTGATTCTAATTTGTGGAGTAACGCTCTACAATGGATGGGATAGCTTTTATCGCGTAAATTGTAACAGTTTTATATGTCTATTGGGTAAGTGAGTTAACTAACTTCAATAAATTAAATGTAGATGTTTTTTCTGTTGCGTTTCTAGAATCTAGAATGTAATTTGCCGCGTGGGATGTCGTTTGATGCTAAGTATTCGGACGCTTTTTTCACGAAAATTAAGGTGACCCAAAGATCTATTTGAAAAGAAACTTTCCATTGAAATTAGATTTTAAAATTATTTTTAACTAGATCAAGATCGCGGACTCAAAACCATTGAGAAATTTGTGCCAACTGCCTCATAGATATTCACTTATTTTCTGTTGATAAACACATTCTCTTAGATGAAAAAAGGCTATCGATTAAGATTGATAAGCGAAGGTGACCTTTTACTATCAGGAGGCCCATCACCTTGTTTGCCATGTAAAAATCTAGTTATTCACCACTAATTTTAATGATACTACCTATTTCAAAAAAGTTCCGTTTTCTACATGTGTAAAGATGATTCTCACATATATATTTCTTCACAAAAATATTGCAAAACAGATCTTAAAAACAACTCTGATTACGCAATTCGAATATTTTACGACGTAAATATGCTGAGATGGAATCCAACGCAAAGCCTGTCGGTCATGGATGATAATAAAAATAGCCGCATATTATCGTGGACTCATATTTTTAGACTGAAAACGTGAATGTTGGTAGTTTTATCTGTGCTATCAATGATATTTTATGTTTATGTGTATGTAAATGGTATTTTAGATTGTATACGGATGTAATACGGTTTATAGGTATAAATAAAACAACTCTATTAATTTTAACCCTTATACCATAGGGAATGTTAAGTCTTGTAAAACCAAGGAGATAAATAAAGGGCCTTATCACAGAAGAACATTATTTACCGTACTCAATTTTTGCTGTTGGAGTAATTTATAAATTATGTCGCACGTTGAATGGAAAGAAGTTGACAAAGTGTGACATTTTCTACTCTATACTTTATTTATAACATACAATCCATACATTAAGTTTCGTAGAATTATCTTCATTAAAGTTTTTTGGTAAAATAAAATGACGGAAATTTCGTAATATGGAGAGGGGATAAAGAAGGGATTAATTATTACTTATATTAAGTCCCAAATTATTAAATTCCATGACGTAATTTATATATGGCCCCAAATAACTTCGTCACTTTCATTCAAATTGTTCGTCTGAAAGAAAGACAGGGACTTAAGATCTAGAACAAGTATGGTATGGAACATTGTAAAACCTAGTTTGCCAAAGCGTGACGCAAATTCGATATCATTCATTTCAATTCCGCCAATTATGGATGTACACTTGCGGTGTGTCCGTACATAAAAGGCACGAGACTTTCATTAAGTAGGTAAGTACCTATAGTATACAATACCATACAATGCATACAAAAGTAATAATAAAATACAAAATCATTTTTTTTTATTTTGAAAGTGTCTGCAAAGTTTCTTCTTGAGGTAGGTACTAGATACTACATATGTATATGTTATACTCTTATTTGGTACATTACGCAGCAGTCGTGTATTTATTTCTACAACACTTTAGTTTAGAATTTAGGCAAAAATACATTAGTTTCGGTACCAGTTTTATCATAATTTTACCACCTTACTAGGCCACTTTGAGAACGTGTTTTCTTTTATCTCAGCGATAAGGTAATAGGCGTGTACCTACGTAAATGGGTTTACAATTAGACGCTGTACTTTCAAGTCGGCTGTTTCGTTAATTACAAGCTCAATTAGGCTTCGGAGCCAATTTCACACCGTATTGATGAAAGCCGGTGCCGAGACCATAGCCAACTTGGTGCTAAGACGGGTGAGTGCCTTTTCTCAATTAAAATTTTCTCATCAAAGGAATTGCCCGTAATTTTATCTTACCTTTTCTTGCGAAGGTATTGAAAAAGGCTATTTCTATCTAATTCTGTTTTTTTTTTTGACTAATTTTGTTGTATCGTGTTTATTTTAGTTTTTGATTCGCGTCGAAATAAGTTTATATAACCTTTGAATGGCTCCTATATGTTTTAGTCTTTCTGCCATGGCCATATACAATTAAATAGAAAGTAGTAAACAATCATTCCAGTACCCATTTATGTATTGGCCTTTTTAAATAGTCCTGTGCAGGGCGTAGGCCTAACCACGAAGGGTGATCTTTTTAGTAAGAACAAATGAAGTTTTTTTCGGTTTCTCCAGCTCTCTGTTCTCGTCAAATTAGATATAGTTATATAAGACAAGAGAAAAAATAAATAATTAATACAAATCATTTTACTAACTTAAATTCTTGCGTTTAATGTAGGATAGGATAGTCTGCTACTACCTATAAGACTTGCGAGCCATTTTCCGATCGAGTATATTAAATATAAACTTGTATGTACGGGTGTATCGAACAAGGCTATGAAGCGAGCAAGATTTCACAGCTCAGCTGCTTCGTTTTAATTTAGCCGTTATTTAGGGATCAATGTGAATTAATTTTGTCGGGACCCCCGACCTCTTCTGGCTGGAAAGGGCCCCTAATCAATCACGCTCCGCTTAATTTGTTTCACGAGAACTTGAGACAAACGATTCATGTTATAGATGAGGACCTGGTAATTTGTTTACAAATATTTCTGTGCTTTATTCTAAATCAGTGACAAAAGAAGCAAGAATCTTTCTACTTAGAAAGTTGTCGGTTGTAGAGCTATTTTTATCATGCTTACTTAATAGTATAAATCCGATAGTGTGTTCTTGGTTTATCTTTATCACACAGCAACGGAGCAACGGATTGTTTTGATTTTTGGCATGGACATAGTTTAAAAGACGGAAAGTGACATAGGCTATTTTTTTTCCGGAAAAATAAAAAGGTTCCCATGGGATAGCATGAAAATCAAAATATTACGCGGGTGGCACCGCGGGCAACTGCTAGTCAAATATAAATAGGTGCAAAGGGTTGTCTTTCTTAACAGAAAGTTTTATTATAAATGTCATAGTCAGTTCTGCCTGTTACATTAAAATTTTAATTTCAGTATTCCATAACATAATTATTTATGTTTATAAATGTAGGTACTGACACATACATTGTACAAAATATACATTTATTTACCTTTACCATTCTGCTGGTTATTTTTAGTAAACCGCAAAACCTGTTATTGGGCTCGAATACTTAACAATTATGTGCACGGCAAATTGTATCAATGTAACTATTAATGCAGGTTCCAGATTGAATACTATGTATTACTAACCTAACAGCAAGTCATGCAAAGTGAGCATTGAACGAAATAATTGCGTGCCTGAACAATGTAACGTTCAATTCAATTACATTTTAAGGTTACTACTGTTACAATGCAGACAGTTATACAATATGATAAACGCATATGATACCATAATTGGAGTTTTAAATCCAATGCCAGATGTAAACCAACAAAATTAGTTTGATTTTTCTTTTAAACTGTTTTCAAATAATTTCTTATTAGTATCTTATACATTTTGAAACAAAATTGTGTAATAATTAATGTTGTCTAATGTAATAACATAACGCAGTAAGTTTTTTTCAAATTTGGTCAATACCTTGTTTCAACCATATACTAGAGGTATGTGAAAACCACAAAAAGATGGCGCAACCAGCCAAATATGATCTGAGTTCATCGCTCGCTGGTTCCGTAGCTTTGTATTTGGCTTTAGTAGTTAAAAATATATTACATTTACGTTTCAATAGGTGTTTTTTTATTTACAGTCACCGACACTTGTAAATATTGCTAGCGGTTTTAGAACAGAGCAATGAAGTAAAAGGGAATTATTTAAATAGAAGCTGTAAAGAAAGTGTTTATTCACAAAACTTAAGTAACATAATTTATTCTAACTTATGGTAAAATATTTAAAAAATACCTTAACTATATAACTATATACTTAACAAATACCTTGACCAGAGTGCTGGCATCTATTTCGCCCAAAAGCTGAGTATTGCTATTCAGCGAGGCAATGCTGCCAGCGTTCTGGCCACGTTACCCTCTGCCGAGGGGCTTTAAGACTAGGTTTTATTTTGTTTTGTGCTTTTTTTTTAGTATTAGTTTAGTCAATATTTTAGTAAAAGTTAGAATAAATTATTTAGTTTTGTATAGGTATATATATTGGATATAGTAAAGGTATTTAATAGAAGCTTATTTTTTTAAAATTAAATATTTACTATTGAAGCAACTATTTGAAAAGTATAATACATATTGTAAAGTCAGAAAATATTACGAACTTTTTCCTACTTGCTGTACAAGATAACTCTAGAATGGATAACAAACGAAAATAAAGTCCTGTTGCACACGGACGGAACCCCAAATAGTATCAATCGTAGGCAAATACCCGTCCAGTTTTTCTAGTCCAAACAAGCCGTTTAAAATTCACAAACGACCTGTTTTAGAAAGGTTGTGTGCGTATCTAATGCAGGCCTAAAAATATCTTCTTTTTAGCAGCGGGTGTAGGCGGCGCGCTGACACTCGCATCCGCGCATATTCACCTACTTACACAATGTTTGTTTGCTTAGAAATTCTCGGAACTCATTATACCTAGACACGGCTAGAAATGCCTAAATTATGAACCGTGTGCCAATGTGAATTATTGACTTGCCGCGAGTGCTTCGGGATGTATATTGTATGTATGTAGCACATTGTTTGCTGCTTTCATACATTTCACGCGTTTTGATTAGCGTCGATTTGGGATGGTGAAACTGAAAAACCATGGTAAAATAAGAAATATTACTACAGTGTAAATGGTAGTAGGTATGGATTCGTAGAGATGAGTCGAAAGTTGAAAGTCGGTATTTCTTCACAACATATTTAATCATCATTAAGCATGTTTTAAGAAAATTGAAAGCATCGGTATTAAATAAGTAAGTGCAGTTAGTGAAATATTACAAAAGAATACTTATATAAACGACTTTGTACAATGACAAATCTACGAAACCATAGAAATATACGGAGTAAGAGTAGCATGTGAATTGTGACAGAGAAACGTACAATCGCTGTACATTACTTTTCTTATTTGAGCAGTCAAATAAAAGTTATCAAATATTTACGAACACACGCCTTTTTACGCCTTAAGTTAGTTGACAAATACATTCTTCCAAATTAATTTAGAGTAATTAATATACGCCAACCCGAATGAAGTCGGGACGAACCGCTTGTATGTAGGTAAAAAGCTCTACATATCAAGAGCCAATTTCAAGACAGTATGTTCTCATAGTAAAATCGTAGTTTATATAAATAGACGTTCACGAAAAAACTTGCGCACTGAATGGTATTTTCATCATGAACGCATAAAAATATCGTCGCCGGTGTGCGCTGGTGTGTGCAGAACTGGCTGTGTGGGCGAATCGAACCACCACGTGACCTCCGTGTTATGTCTACATCACAGCTGGGATATACATAAAATCAAATTTTATACGGCGCTGTAAACATACTGGCTAATCAGTTGGCAGTGGCAGATTTTTTTTTAAAAAAAACAGCTTATGATTTTTGCTCTACGTGCCGGAGCAGTTGTCTCTACATCATTGTCCAACCAGTCTCCACCTTATTTAACCCACTGTTGGTTATGGGTTGCGGGCTTCTCTTTTTGCCATTCACCTATGATTTAAGGCTCTTTTAAGTTCGAGAATATTATTTTAATTTGAGTTATTATTTGAAGTAGGATCGCATGATGTAGAATAGGTTCAGGGTGCAGGCTCTGGAAAGCAAGAACTTCCGAAATATTCTAGAGACATAGTCGAAGATAATCTATAGCAGTAGGTACAACAATTATTCTTTATGGAAAATACATCGAAATTTTTACTGTAGGATGTATGAGATTAGAAGATGTGGGCTTTAAAATCGTTTTTTTGGCTATTAGCATTGTCATTCAGTGTGGCAATGCTGCATGTGTGCTGAATTTGCCGCTGACTGGGATTATCTCTAGACCTTCATCGGCCAGTTGATAAAATCGCTTCTCATGTAGTTAAATAGGTCAGTCGCATGTAGGTATTTTATTATTTACTAGTTTCAAAAGGTCATTGCTGTAGATGAAAACTAAACTGAAATGGCAATGAAAAATATATCATGAAAAATGTTTTAATTAAATTACATAGCGATTCCACACTAACATGCGGATTTGACATATTTATGAATTGTTTATTACAAAAAGCTCTTTAAAATTACATTAAGCAAACTTAGCCAAATAAATAGAAAAAGAAAAACAAATAAAACAGCTTTTTACTCACGGACTATTTTATTATAACAATCACTTATCGGTCCAAAAAAAATAAATGAAAAAGTTAAAGTTAGCCAAAGTTAAGAACTGAGTTTCCTTAATACATAAACTTTATTTTTGTGTTTATTTGTTCTTCGCTTGGTCGGTTTACCCTAAACTTTTCGGTTTCCATTGGGAAATTCGCCTACGCCTAGACCTTTCGGAGAAGGGGTAAACAAGGGACTTAGGCCTTTAGTAGTTACAAACATCTTCAAGACACATTAACGACCTTTCTACCGGTCACAGATGTCAATTTCACAAGTTTGCATGTTTGAATACATAGACATTGAATGGTAACGCGTCATATGTTGAAAAATACAGAAAAATACAGAAAAATTTATTCGGGACAAAACAATTAGGTACACACAAACAAAACACGGAAACAACTAAAAATAGAATAATACACAAACCAAGTATGGTAGCTTATAAATGTTACATATTGCTTACATATGTAATATTTTTCAACATATAACGCGTACAATGTATGAAAGAGAAGATTATTTGGATTTCTTTTGATTTGAAAGAATTAATCGCAAAAAAAATACTATTACATAATTTTTTTGTTTCGATTTTCTTCACTAACCCATTTAAAAACGAAAAATAATATAAAACAAATGAGTTTAATTTTATGATAAACAAATGATAAACGTATTTGAAATTTTTTGAAATACATAAAATAAACAGTAACAGTTTATTTAGCTTATGGGATTTGGATTAGAATACGGGCTTACCCAATTTTTATCATAGTTATTCAACCAAAAACTAAAGCAACTGATAAGGAAACATTGTAGTCTGGCGGATCGACCGATACATTTTTATCCAATTGGTAGATACCTATGTCCGGTTTAATATAGTCATAGTCTAGATTACAATACGCTTACATAAATGGTACATAACATTTGTGGTTCTACCTCAGATAGATATCCTAGGGAAATATTTTTACATGTTTTCCTAAGAAAAGTAGTTTTAAGTACAGAAACAGTCCACAGTTTAGTAAAGTATCAGTACGTACACTTTAGTAACAGCTTAGTGGAGTCATTTTAATAGGCCACTTTTGACAGTTTATTTATGCAAAGAAAAATATGCCTTACACTAAAGGAATAAAACTCCAAGCCGTCTTCGAAAACACTTATCGGTCATAGTCAATATTGTTTTCATGAGTTTTATTCCTTTAGTGTAAGGTATATTTTTCTTTGCATAAATAAACTGTCAAAAGTGGCCTATTAAAATGACTCCACTTTTAGTTACAAGGATTAGAGCAAGATTGGATTTGAATGTTCGGTAAAGTCTGTTGAAGGTGCAAAATATCTCGTCTTTTTAATAGGCCACTTTTGACAGTTTATTTATGCAAAGAAAAATATGCCTTACACTAAAGGAATAAAACTCCAAGCCGTCTTCGAAAACACTTATCGGTCATAGTCAATATTGTTTTCATGAGTTTTATTCCTTTAGTGTAAGGTATATTTTTCTTTGCATAAATAAACTGTCAAAAGTGGCCTATTAAAATGACTCCACTTTTAGTTACAAGGATTAGAGCAAGATTGGATTTGAATGTTCGGTAAAGTCTGTTGAAGGTGCAAAATATCTCGTCTTTATTTTCTGTAAACTACAGTCAAACCTGGCTAACTGAGAACTGGATAAGTGAGAAACCTCTATAAGTGAGAGTAATTGCCAGGTCCCGTCATTTTACCCCTCAATTACCTCTATAACTGAGAGACCAAAACCTCTATAAGAGAGAGTCGTTTTTACCTCATGGACCTCTATAACTGAGAGTACTACTTGTCTAAACCTCTATAAGCGACAGTTGAGGGTAATGAAACATCTGCACTTTATGACCCATTCTTAAATTTCGTGGAACTACATAACTACCGTTGATTTCGGAACGTGTTCAATTCTTTTTTTTGTATTTTGTGGGAATAAGTAACATTGTTTTTGTATCGCATTTGTACTATCTTGTTTATTGAAATAGTGCTCTATTCAAAATTATTTTGTGTTTTTCTTTCATCTACCTAAGTAACATTATTTTTGTATCACATTCTTTTGGAATAGCCACATGTGCGTTTACACTATCTTATTGGTCAAACTTACTACAGTTGAGTATCAATTGAGGAGAAAGGTTCGGTGTTAATAAATAAATCTTTAGGAATAAAAAAATAAATCGTTAAGTGATAAGCTTAAGATTGGTATTTAATGCGTTCAAAAGTGGAAAATCTCGAAATAAAATACGCAATGAATTTGATTTATCAGAATCCAACTTTTATAAAATAATAAATTCAAAAGACCCTATACGGTCTCTATGGTCTTAGGACATGGAAATATTACAAAGATTCGACTTTTTTAATTTTCATAATTTTAATAAGTGCCTTTTAGAATGAATAATTAATCATCTATGTTCAATTCTAATCAACACAACCCGAACAATTACTACCTAAATACTATTTATAAACATATTTATCATTCTTCACGCCTGTAGATACCTATCGTACATACAAATAAGACGTATTTTTAACCTCTATAAGAGAGAGCAGCCACTTCTGAAACTGGATAAGTGAGAAACCTGGATAAGTGAAAAACCTCTATAAGAGAGAATTAGATGGCGGTCCCTTCAACTCTCTCTTATCCAGGTTTCACTGTATAACTAATATTTCAAGACTATATCTGCCAAAACTATTTTTTTCCTATACAACGTTTTTTTTCAATCAAGGAAGCTTGTGGCCAATCGTAGCTTGACTTTATGATGAATAAATTAATTTAATATTTTTTGATAAAATAATTTAAAGACATGACTTGGTTTCCCCTATTATGGCAATAAATCATTATGATAAGACATTCTCAGACAGTGACAAGCTAGTTTAAATTTTGCTGATAGTCCAATAATTGCAATTAATGTAGGTATTATTTTACACGTGTTTAAAATAAACCGGATTAGGCCAGTTAGGATTGGGCCAAGAAAGTGCCGACGCAGCAATTGCTGTATAAAGTTGGCAACAGCGAGTCGAACTCATATAGCGAGGGTTTCGCTTTGGCATACTTCTAAAATACGAATAAAATGTTTCAGAATATGTTTAACCCCACTGAGATTTGCATTTTTTATTGAAATAGACATACATATAGATAACCCTTTTTTATAAACTCCACACCTTAGCGATATGAAAATAAAATGAGAACGAGATGTAAGGCAAAGATATTACTTAGCTTATTAGTGTAACGATTAGTGATCTCATTACAACCAGCGATCTCTTTCAAGCAAATAAAAGACGATAAATAATAAATTTGGTTTCAAATATAAAATGATTAATACAGTTCAAAGACACAGTCATTCGCAAAATACTTAGTATCTATCCTTTGCATACGAAACCCTAAAAATGACGCTCATTTGGAAATAAGTACTCGCTTTTCGGTTGTTGAACCTATCATTAATAATAATGCTGAATCAACCAGTTTAGATCGGAACTAATATTAGAATAAGTAATTTACTATTGTAAATCTGAAATAGCGGTAGGTATAATATTTGCTTCACTTTTAAATTTATGTATATTGAGCCTTAGTATAGAATAATCGCAATGAACATAATAATAACTAGCATTTATCCACCGTTTCTTTCCGGGATAAAAAAATATGACACTCTCCGTCCTCTAAACTACCTAAATCCATGCAAAAAGTAGAGTCAGTTCTCCGTTGCTGCGTGAAAGAGTAACCATCAAACACTTTTCGGATGTATTATAATTATTAAAAGGGATAGCTTGATCTAGTCCATAGATATTTAGATTTAACATAAAATTCACAAAAAGCAGGACTTTTTAGGGATTTGGTTAAACAGGTTATCAGTTTTAAAACATATCATTTTTATATCTTTATCGTGAATTTAATTTAGTGTTTAAATATTCCTTTAAATAATAAAATAATAACAGGAAACTGAAATCAATTGCTAAAACAGTAAATTAATATTGCGTGATTTGCGATATTTATTTTACGAACAGTATAATTACAATTACGTGAACATTAGTGGATGAACATATTTTTAAATCTTATTTGTATTCCAAAATATATATGTATTCCAAATATTCTTAAATGTTATCAAAACATCAAAGCTATTTTATTTATCTGTGCTGCGCATCTGATAAAAAGTAGATAGAGATAGATGCAATGTAATTATTAGGTAAGTTTGTAACGCAATAACTTGGTTGTTACAATGAGCTTCTACAATAGAATTAGCAGAGCTAAAATTGGACCAATTCTGTTTATATATATGTTGTGCACGTGCAGTGTGCACTACAGAAAATACCGGTATGTAATATAATTTTATGAACTTAACTGCAGCATTTTATATCTGAATCGTTCAAACAGAAGCTTTAGAATGATAAATCTATGGTAGATTTTTGATGTGGCTCCATGCATTCTCATAAAGCTCTTGTAACGAAAACGAAGAAGCAAAAAAATAATAAATGGACCCACAAGGAAACGATGATAGTTTTCGTGTCAGAGCCAAAAGTTTTGATTCGCAGTAATTGTAATTACAAGAGATCTTTCACTTCAATATAATCGTACACTTTTTGCAGTACGACACAATAAGATAATCGAAAATTTTATAATACTAACGACCCGCTCCGGTTTTGCACAGATGTATAATACATGTAAACAATCCTCTTGAAACACTCTTATCTATTAAAAAAACGCATCAAAATCCGTTGCATAGTTTTTAAGATATAAGCATACATGGGGACAGACAGCGGGAAGCGACTTTGTTTTATACCATGTAGTGATAGTGAAGTAGGATAATCTCACACTAAGGTCTCAGAAGCTGGATCACCAACGAGAATGAGATTAAAATGACTGTTTTCATCGCCATGATGGCGCCTAATTAATGTATTTATAGCCACGAGTAGCCTGTGTACTGTGTAGGTACAATAGCACATGTGTGGGTGATCATTGCTAATGATACAATGGCTTGCATTGTACTCGCGCCACAGATTCGCTCATATACTCTTTCACTTAGCCACTTGTTTCATGGTCGTTGTGGTAGCAGTTATCCTTTTTACATTGCACAGGAGGAGGGTTGTGTGGCGTACGTTATGGGTAATGAAAGTTTTTTTTTTTTTAATGTTTCAGATAATACGGAATTAACTGATTTTAAATTGACAAATCCCAACTTAAAGTTCAAGATTTTTTGAGATTAACAATGCAAAAATATGTGGTGTCCGCAAGGTTTGAACCGGCGTAGCATACTGCTACGCGGTACGGATTTCCGTCTCGCCGCTTTATCAATTAAGCTAGGCCGCACCTGACGCTTGTTGTTTATTATTTTAATACTGTAAATAGTAGTAATAAATGAGTATTAAAGTAATGTACATAACATTGAAGTATATAACATACATAAAAGTATATGTATCGTATAAGTAAATTGTCTCTTCTCTTCCCATAAAGCCACGTTCACATCGCCAAGCGTGCCTAAAAGTCTACAATACAAAAAATCGTTCCGTTCACAAATTACAAAGCGTAGAAGCTTCAATCTTCATAACACGGCGGAATTTGTCATTTTTATGGCAACATCGTCGTATATGTAAATATAGAGTGTCGGTGCAAGCGTAGGCGAGGTTGTTTGCCTCGGCGGCTCTATTGCGTGATTCTCTTAATAAAACTGTCGTTTCACTAAAAACTGCTTGCTAGACTATAGAGGACAAACATTTAAGTAAGTATATTATCTAGGTAACTACTCGTACAAAAAAATGGCTTAGTATAGTCGCAGCAAATGGTTTCGTAGCCAACATGTTTCAGGATAGACCAATGTGCTCTTGTGTCACGAAGTTATGGGTTAAGAGAGGTTAAATCCCCAAATCTTTTTCAACCCCAATCTTTGGCAACCCAAAGAAAATAAAATAAAATTTAAAAATAAAATAAAATAAAAATTCTTCGCTAATCGTTTTTGATTTTTGTATTAAATTCGTTACTATTAGTTTCAAAATTAAAAAAGAAGGAACTTGAATTACATAAAACAAATTAAATTTATACAGTGAAATTAAAATAATTGGTTATTCATAATTAATTGCTAGATACCTTAGGAGAACTTAAAAATTGTAGGTACTACGGAAATTGACATACGAGTACAATGGTATTTTCAGTATTAGTTCAGAAATCTAGGTAGGTACAATGCTATCCTTTTCTAGAAGAAATGCTAAGTAAATTAAAGAATTAGAGCCTAGACAATTAGCTCGTCAAAGAACCTCGTTCTAATCTTCAATAGGCACGGATTGAGACAAGACCAACGAAAGACAATCTAAGGCATGCAAGCGGCTGCGAGGAAGATTCGCAATCCCAGTGTCCTTAACACAGCATGCGCCACTTTGATAGCGATCAAAACGCAAGTAAACATTACAATTAGCAATACTGCAATGCAATTAACACGTCAGTCTTTTTACCGCAAACAAGTAAAGTGTGGAAACTCGGATTTACGTAACGTCGCGTGACTAGACGTTCATTCAGCACAGCAGCTCGATGCGACCCCGTCGACCATTATAAATCGAAATACTTTGTGTTACCAGTACAAATATTAGGTATATTATACTGCCAGCTATTTTCAATTTGTCCTGTGATGTAGCAAGCATCCGAGCCAAACATCTACTTTATTACTTGTTTCGTAATTAATTGACTTTAAACTCGATTCATTCACGTTCTAGAAAACAAACCACTAATTATAGCTAAAATACCGACGATATGTTGTTTACTAAATTCCAATGATAAGTACCTATACTCAAATAACCTTATTACAGGCTGTCGAATAGATATCGGCGTTTCGGAAATTATCATCACATTTTCTGAGTAAATGATTGGCAACACAGTTAATTTGAAATTTAATTTACAGCTGTGACGTCAATCATTTAGATTTCGTAAGCTAACATGGGTAATAGATGATAATAGTATACGATCTCGAATATGTTTGCGTTATATAAAAGCGTGTTAGAATAATTTATTATAGTTTAAGCACGGTATAAACGACGTGGATGGACGTTTTGAAGCTTTGAGCACGAAAGATAAATTGTTACAAGACTACCTACTATTAAAAATACGCACCTCATCTCTAAAATTAGATTTAACAGCTGTGTTTGTAAAATACTAAAACAACGCTCTAGTGTACGCTAAACGAAATACTAAGCAAGCTGATGACTTTTAAACATTTCTGAGAAGTAAGGACTGTATTGACAGACTTTGTTGAAGTTTTTATAACCGAAGCAGGCATTGCATGCTTCATATGGGTAACATCTGTTTGAAGTAGCGCTATACAAGTAATAATATATCCACTAAGATACTTAGCCGGTGTTTGTCTCAACGAGTAGTCTATAATTAAGAAGGTAGATAATATAATTAGTAATTACAGCAACACAGTGTGCGCCGCCACCGGTGTGACAGGTGAATGATGTGCTTGTTTACTAAGGGCTGCCAACTTTTAAAACATGGTTGGAACTTTTAATCCGTGAGATCAAATTTATTACTCGCAAAAATTGGGACAAGCTGCGTTGGTGGAACTTGATTAAAAAGTTGTTAAAATTAATCCCTCAGGCGTCGGATCACTCTGGCCACTTTTTATTGAAAAAGTATGTATTTTTTTCATTTTTTTAATTTATTAGATTTTTTGGCTTCGCCTCCAATGTAAACACAACCTCAATTGTGGACATGGTGTTGCCGAAATATTGCAATAGCTTGTGGAGAGGTGTATAATTGGAAAGACGACTTGCAAATTAGTATAATTGGCGTGTGTCGCTCCATCTATCGAAGCCATTTTACATTGGTTTTATCAATTTCAGAGTTACTGTAAACTGTACGTATTACAAAAAATACCTCTTTGAAATAATAATCACTTTCCATCATTATAATAATGTAATCGGTAGGTACTCCTTATATGAAATTTCAGTAAGATAAACAGTAACATAAAAGTATCCCTTAATTCTATACATTCATACTTATAATAACACAAAAACCCCAAAAGCAAGAGGAAATTATTTTGGCAACAGTTCTGATATATGACACGCACGGACGACGACGTCGACGGACGCCAAGGCTCCTTTCATATCTTATTAATGAAAGAGTCGAGACATTCGTTATACTTACCTAGATATTTAATCTGTCTATATCGTGGTCGCAAACGAGATATTAATAAATTTCGATATAAATCTGGTAACCCTGGTAACATCCGAGACAGGTGACCAACGCAGATGGAGCGTCACGGAGCTCTTTCCATGACGAGTCTTATGCCCTACCCGCAGAATTCAGACATAACAATTATATTACTTATTTAAAGGAAATTAAAAACAAAAAGTTAATTAAACTTTAACAAAGACGAAACTAATCAGAAATCGCAGTAGGTACAATATCGGTCAAGTCGTTCAGTTCAGTTAACTATTTTAGGCTATTGAAAATTTAGCAACAACTGGCGGCTGTTACGTGGCGTGCCGTACCATTACAGACCATGGTTTACAGATAAACATAGGTCTACCTTCCGAAAAGCGATTAGGCCACACCCAGTCTCAGTGCATGTTTGTGGATTAACATACTCCATCGAATTTCTTCTCCACACACATTCAGATCAGATTTCCTCAAGTTTCTCTTCACCGAAAAGTCACTGCTAAGAAAACTGGCTGCATCATCGCTATCAAATAAGTAGCAGTTTAGAATTTTTTCTCTTATCTCTTCTAGCCATTTTAAAAGCACACACTAAATACGTACATACGTCTGAAAAACATCACTCTCATTTCTTGAGTAGCCAGTCAAACAAATAGACCCAGTCAGACGACCCTGCGCGATCTGGGCTGCTAATGGAAGGAAACCAGACCGACACTGTATATTAATAAGACGCTACTACGCCTCGTAGTTGCGTAGATATCTATTTTTTGCGTTTAGTTCTGCATGTTCGTGTAGTAGTTACATGGTAATTCTAAATTGCACGTACGTAATTTATGTAAGCCTAACTACGCTCCTGAAACACGTTTACGTAAAATAATTGAGTACATAACCGTTGAATTGTGCGTTTAGAGGTAATTTCAATTGTTAGTATAGTAGCAATCTTTACTCGTGAGGTGAAGGAATGAGTGAGTAGTTCTCCAGATACTCTACTGTTAAACGTGCTACCCAAGACATGACATCACAATTCATAAGGTACTTCTTCTTGAATCAAGATCTATACGAGATATATCTCTAGACAACTTAATATTCTAGGATATTATTGTTGTCATCATTATGAACCATTTTTATTACTCTGATGTCGCGAAAAAATCAGCTTAGTATTACATACAAAAAGTTTGTCTTTCAGCAAACGGTATGAAATTTTTTTCACTATTTCGGAGTTGGACTCGTAGTAAATCTTATAATGATTACAAAGATATTCTAGAACATGTATGTACCTCATCAAAACAAATTCCGCCTATGAGGTGATATATCATGAGCAAGAGTCGATGCGTTTAATAACAATTTGCTTGGTTCTGCCAAATCCTTAATATTATAATATGTCGATGTTAGATATCGGATATCATTGAGAACATTGTAAAAAAGCTGGTATTCCAATTTCCGATACGAAAATGTACAAAAATTTGGTAAAATAAACACAAAGTAACCTTTAAAAGTTAATAAAGTAAATGGATACTTTACGTACATTTTGTATTCCGTTCGCGAAGCCTCCAGAAGTCTTATAAACAGAACCCTGATATAACAGAATTTCCGGAGCAAATCGAGCGTATAGGCAAAAAAATACTGCCAATGGTTGGGTTTTTGGCCTGAAAGCAAAAAATAACACGTTTTTTAGCCAACGAAAGTATGCGCCGTACTATATTGTTTCCCAAAATTTGTACTTTTATTATATTGATTCAGGCATGATTTTATTTAATGTTATTTACATGAAAGTGATTTAATTTGAATATTACTGTTCCTATTAAAGGTTTGTAATCAAACCATTATTGGAATGAAACTAACAAAAAAAAATTTACTTATTTTATCTACACAATTCTTAAAAATGTTCAAGTTCACCGAAAGATATTGTGGTTTATGATAAAATCGTGTAAATTATACGCTAATTCTACGGAATCAAATGCACTAGAAACTAGCCTCCGAAAAGCAATACAGAACTAAATTCCAGAACCAAATCGGGCGTGGAACGCGGAGTCAAAATAATACTGCCATTTGTAAGAAGGAATCTAAGTAGGGTGGAGGGAGCCGGCGAGTGGTGGCAAGAGGCAAGAGGCAAGACGAGCGTGAATGGAGGAGGCAAGGTCACGGGCGCCGGAAGTGGGTTACGGGCGGCGCCCTATCGACCGCCCGCCCGCCGCCGCCCGCCCGACACGCAGACTAATATAATAACACTCTATGAAAAGATTATGTCGGAATTTTTCATTACTGAAGTGTTTGCCATTGTCTTCGATTCGCTAGGCTGTTTTGTATTTGGATAGAAGGTGAGAATACCTTTTTATTCGTGATCCAAAATAGCGATTGCGTTCTGTATCAAAAGTTTGTTTTAGAATGCAAATAGTTTTCGTTGCGTCCTGCTAAACCGTGAAACGATCTACGATAGAGCTCAGTTATATAGAAGATACCTGTTTGAAATAGTGAATCCCTAATGTCTAAATGCCATGACTGTGTAACAGATTGCGAGGTGTTCTTGCACTTTATTTTACGTCCGAAATATGGTCTACATTTCTCGGTAATCTACCGGAGTGTTTATTGTTATTTTAGTTTAAGTGTGTGTTCATGTAATTAACTATTTTAAATGTTTTAAAAAGTTATATTGTATTGACTCCGTACGGATACTTACAACGTACGAGTAGGTATCTTCTTAGGTATATGACAACAAAAATGGCTGATTGGTACCAACATGTACGTACTCTACCGAACCATTGAGTTGTCTTCTGATTTGAATAATCGATTGCCGTCGTCTAACGAGCATGAAGCTCGACAGATACCATTTCGGATAATTTCGCGAAAAGTAGCTAATTAGCGTTGGATTGGCTACAGTTCAATAACACTACAGACTTTGGCAAAATTGAAAAACATTTTGGCTCGATACTAAAATGCGCCTATCTAATTTGGCAACGAAAAAGTAATTTCGAGGTAGTCATTTCGAATAGACCAAGTAGCCCTGAACGTTGTTTGTAACGTGTATTATAATTGTAGCTGATAAACTACTAGTAGGCTCAGCATATTTAAGAGCGTAGCGTACCTACCTAACCTAACGTAGCAAGATGTATGAAAATTATTTAAATTCGATTTTTCTTCCAATTGCTATCGAACAAGTATTTCTACCGACCGACGTGACGAAAGTTTTTGCAACAGATTTTAAGCTCATATTAAAATTTAACGAGACCTTTAAATATTAATGAGTCATTATGGCTGCTGTGACGATTAGCTGAGTATATTATGTACTACGAGTACAAGACGTCTCGAGGCATATGAGCGATCATAATTAGTCCAAAAAGGCAATAGACAATAGACAATAGCTATAGCAATAGACAATAGCTACGAAAATCACAAAACTCAGCACCCAAACGAAAGACGTAAACTGGTTACCCATCTGCAGACTACCCGTTTTAACAATCGCTTACTTAATACGGTGATAGGTTAAAATATGTATTCAAGCTAAGTACACAACGTAAGTCCTAATTCACGTCGATGTGAATAAAACTGAGCACAAACAAAATTTGTAAACTGTTTCGTATACTGTGACAGATTGGCGATGCGGTCACAGAAATCAGAATTAAACGGGCGGCGGCCATGTTGGATGCGCGGGCGCAGCGCCGCGTGATGTAAGCGCTTCCGCGGGCCGTTCGCGAATTTGGCTCGCCATTCATACGAGGTTTTTTACCCCGCGGCCTTGCTGGACTCGCCTACGTTCCACTACGGACGGCGAGACAACGCTGCCCGCCAGAAACTAAATTAGAACGCGAATGATAACGTGCACCTACCGATATTGTCGTACGATTGTTTGGTTACTAACATTATTAGAAAGTTACCTTCTAATACAAGCAACCCTAGGATGCTGAAGATTTGGTGCAGATAGCTGACCGTCCCGATGTCGATTTATAAAATCCCTTATTTTATTCTTTAATGGCTGTTCTTTTGGTTAGTGATTGCATTGAGGCTTAGCAGTTTAATTAGGTCTTAAAATAAGCAGCGAATTCAAAAATATTCAATTTTTTTGTTTTTATTGTGTATGAATGAATGGCTATTGTTTACAAGCACACGCAACTCGCGACATGTAGGTTCCTACATTTTTATTTAGCAGCGATTTAAACCTAAAGAAGAGTGCACTTAGATTCTTATTACGCATTTAAAGTAACATACGATATAATGTCCAATGTCAATTACCAAAAAACCGATCAACTCGAACGACGCTCAAACACCGCCTCGATACCAAGAATCGGAAACTGGTAATGCAGGTGGCAATCTCTAAATATCCTTACGTAACAAGCACACGGTTTAGCTTTTGTTAAGTGAATCGGACCGCGGGTTTCTGGGAAAAATAAAACCAAAAATAGTCGACGGAGCGAAGCCCGAGCTAGCTAATTGGCTTGAATTTTTAAAGCCTTAGTCATTTAGT
Source organism: Hypomecis atomaria (assembly GCA_964007245.1). Taxonomy (NCBI): domain Eukaryota; kingdom Metazoa; phylum Arthropoda; class Insecta; order Lepidoptera; family Geometridae; genus Hypomecis; species Hypomecis atomaria. The sequence continues at coordinate 14,024,907 of OZ023295.1, forward strand.
CACGATCCCACCATCTTTCATTGTTTTTTGTGAGTCACATTAGCAAACAATGTACACCGATCTCGTGTTTCCTCATTCGTGAAAAATTACGTTCAGTTTGTTTTTACGAATGTGAAGCGGCTCTACCAGCGATAATGCGTTTAATTGCCTCGCCTATACAAATAATTAATTGTTATACCACAATCGAGATAATTCTAGTCTTCGAACAGAACATTGATATATTCTGTTCTGGAATTAATACGACTGAAATATTTTCCCGTAGCTCCAATTTATCAATGGTTTGGCTAAGTAGGTACTCGTATTGAGGAACTAGAGACAATATAAATACGTTGGGTTTCCTTCCTCGTATTTTTTCATTCTATTTTCTATAATAGCTTGTTCGTAGAATTCACGGGAAATTTTGGTAGGTATCTAGTATACAATTAGATTGAATCAGAAATCTGAAGAACAATATGATTTTTTATGTTATATAGATGATATGGGCTTTATGCGTATATATTTCCTACACATTTTAATCACTAAGTAGGTATTCTAAGTAATTAGGGAAATCCTTCAACGCCTGTGTACCTTATCTCTATTTTTACAAACATTTTTCCAGTGGTAGGTCATGTTGTACCAAGTTAATAGCTACGCTATTTTGTTTGATAATGGATCTTGCCAACATTGTATGAACACAATTTGCGTAATCGTGATATTAAAAGCGTTATAAATGCAGCATGAAAGACTTGCCAAGTTTTTTCAGGTTTTACAAGAATCGCTGGCCACAAGGCCGCGGAGGGTTCGTGAAATCGTGACCGGTCTAGAACTAAAAAGTAGAAAATCTGGTCTTGTGTAATCTCTAGCTGGTTTCACATCTTTTGACGCCTTTTATCGAACATTTTGTAACATTTTTTTGTACCTTGGACCTAGGCGACGGAATACCTAGACTAGTGATTGTGAAATTGCTAAAAGATTAAATCGAATGAGTGACTATCGGTGAAGTTATATAATCTAAAGTAACGAGGTTGTTCTGAAGTAAAGTAGTATTTTATCGTTACATTCTAATTCTCAATGATCGAAAACAATAAGAGAAAAGTTGTAATAAAATAATATTATTGACAAACTGATAAAATTTCCACATACAACATTATTCTTTTACGCTTTATTTTTTTAAGCGCGTAGGCACTAATAACATTTACGAGTAACTTTAGTTAACTAAGCAATTCGGCTTTGAACCAAAAAAACACGGAAGATGTTCTTGAACTGCTTAGCATAACTGATACTCACGTTAATGGCAAAAGCATTTTCCTTGTCCAGGAAGTGAGGACGAGTACATAAATATGTAAAACATTTAATACGCAACGTGGGTAATGTAAGATCCCTTAGCGAGGCGTATGCTAACGCGGCAAGAATGTTTGCACAGGTGCGTCGGCGCATACTTGTTCTTCAAATTATCGCTACACCACAAACACGGAGGAATGCTGGTCCTCAGAGCGTGACTGCCTGTGAAAAGCTGCTTTGTTGGTCCTTTGCTAGTGGTAGTGAGAGGCAATTGCCAGTTTTTTCGACGAGACAAAAAATTAAGAAACTACGAAGCGTGAAGAGATTCCACGAACTTAAACTTAACCGAGAGCTAAGTTTATATTTATAGCGCCTATACATACTAATCTATCACAATACTATAAGTAAATAGTAGAATGTCCATTATATTTCATTGTTTATTGTAGGTAATCTTTAAAACACGACACCAAATTAAAAAAAAAACATTATGTACAATACTACCTAAATTTCAGGATACAGTAAGATTTATGAACATTCACTAGGTATTTTATTTAAGTACATAGGTAGGTACATATTTACATGTTATATAGGTAAATATAATTTGAATTTCCTTGACAACCTAATACGAAGGTACGAAATAATAATACTTATATTTAGTTAATCTCCCACTATGTAGGTTTTACTGTTACAAAATATATCCTAACTAGCAGCGCCCCGCGGTTTTACCCGCGTTGTGCCCGTTCCCGTGGGAATTTCGGGAATTTTTATACATATAAACCTTCCTCTTGAATCAATCTATCCATTAAAAAAACCGCATCAAAATCCGTTGCGTAGTTTTAAAGATTTAAGCATACAGACAAACAAACAAACGAAAATAGGGACTTTATTTTATACTATGTAAGGATATCATCAGGAAGCTGTTTATTTTCCGCTCGCGAATATCTATAGTAAACAATGCTATAAAGTGTAATTAATTTTATTGCCCTCTTATTTCATTTAATACAAACAATTGCAAATTGCTAGTGACACGTAAAATATGAGGCGAATGGTCGGGACTCGGGTGATAAACTGAGTCTGAGTACGGAACCCTAAAAATAGAACAAGCGTTGTTTATAGTTCCACTACAGACTCGACAGCGTCATGTGTTGAGAACGCTCCTCATGGTAGGTATACCAGTATGAGAACTTACTATAGCTATAATTATATACTATTTTTCGCTAAAAACACATAGCACAACCCCACTTCAACTTCAATTTACGTACAAAGTTACTAGTTCGCCCGAATTGATGTATGCCATTTCATGCTTGTTGTTTATTTTTAAAAGACCAATTTCGATAAAATTACCTAAAATGGGACCACCTCTGAAGTGTGATTTACCAAAAACATAAGAATCATCTACATAATTGAAGCAGTACCTACCTAATGGCGTAACATACAGTAGAGTTGAGAACATCGTTTTCTGTTGAAAATGAAATAACTCCTGTCGAAATATGTATGTTAAGAAAATGCCTATAATACCTATAGTTTCCAGTTATGCACATAAGGGTGCGCCTGATGTTGCATTATTTCACATCCATTTTAGTACTAGGTATTAATATTCGGCATTTTGAAAATTCGACCTTTTGTAAATTGGCCATTCTGCAAACTAAGCATTCATAAAATTAATTCTTCTGGGACAAAATCATTTGTAGAAATAAATTATTCTGAGATCTATAAGGGTTTGCAGATTCAGTCATTTTGTGCCTAAACCCTAATTAGTAAAGTGCATGATAAAGAACGGGAAAGACAATATTATGGATCAAATTTTAAAAAAGCAAGAATCTTTATATTTCAAATAATTTCAAATCTAGCAACTACAGGTGCTAAGATCTATTTCCTCGGCCTTATTATTTTTAATTGTTATGTCGGTATGTACAGACTATTATTTAGTGAGATAATAATAATTTAATCAGTCGGTGGGTGGTACTTTTGTCCTTCTGACAGGAATCCTATTTGCTCAATAGTCGATTGCTTTTGTCAGAAACATCTTCAACCTACAGAATTATTTTACAAAGCTTCAGTGTTCTATTACAAATTTACAATACTACTTTATCGTGTGGAGTCTCAATCCTTTATAAGTGCTTATACTCGTATTATAAAGAACGTTCACTGCAACTACGAGTATTCCTTTAGAAAATATAGAGGTAGGTGACATTTTTTTAGAATTCAAATAAATTTCACCATCTCTTCTAAATATCGGTATCGGTATAAGATAAGAAAAACTTAGTTATTGTTAACTTACCTGTTTAAATTATTTCAATTTTGTTCTTTAAATCTAAGCTTTGTACAATATTTGATTAAAAACATTTTTTTTACAAATTACCCTAGATTGCCGCCGGCGGCGGGGCAGAGCTAAGCATTCATTTATTACTAGCTGACCGGGCGAACTTCGTTTCATGCAATATCTTTATAAATGATAGCCTATGTGTTATTGAGATGTGTAAGCATTACTATTGCAAAGTTTCGTCTTAATCCGTTCAGTAGTTTTTGCGTGAAAGAGGAACAAACATCCATGCATACAAACTTTCGCGTTTATAATATTAGTAGGCTTTTGCTATGTATCGAGTGGGTATTCAAACGAAAAAAAATTCTACATTCTAAGTTCAGTAATTTAAATAACTACCCAAGCGATAGAAAAATCATTTCAGGTAACATACCTATTCCAGTTTCATGTTAGCACCAAATATAGGAATATTGCCGTCGTAGTCGGGTAGTTTTTTAAGACTTTATTTTGTTGCCAGTCTTCATTTTAAAACAGTCATTTTGTAGGCAGTCTACTCTTTATTAAACCAGTCTACGACAAAGTGTTACTTATACTTAATGTGAAGTGTCCTCCAATTAGGTCCCTACTTAATCATTCTGTTCGTCATCTTAACGCGCAGTCATTGACTTTGTCTCATCGTTTTTGCATCAAATTCTTTACTGTTTCAACACATAGCGGCTACGTTGTTGCATGTGAATAAAATCTATTTATAATGTTGACGTCGGCGCTCCACATTCTTATCTGGGCGATACAGTGAGGAATCTTACGCAGATGCTTGCAACAAGGGCTGACTTGTTTGCGGCTGGCGAATTGTAAATTGTGAGTCGTTAGTATTTGTTTTTAAATTTCCACGTGGATGCGTGATCTTACCGACTCTTCAAATGTTTCACATTTTAAACGTAATATCAATAGTGAATTTGTTGGTGTCAAGTTTTTAGAAAACAAGTGATATCAAAGTAGAGTTTGTTTTGCAGGTAAGCGCAACCATTTCAGCTAGGTATCATTTTCTTAGATCTCACTACAAAAAGTACTGTCATTCGTTAGCTTAGTTCTGCAAAACGTTGATACCTTCCCAAACTTCATGTTATAATTATGAGTATTAGTTTTTACCCGCGGCTTCGCCCGCATGATATTTTGATTTTTTGCTATCCCATGGGAACCCTTTATTTATCCGGGATAAAAAGAAGACTATGACACTTTCCGTCTTTCAAACCCAAGGCCCTACCCATAGAAAAATGCCCTACCTTACCACCCTTAATAAATGAGGTGGAAAATAAAATAAAACGATTTGACGGTTGTTCGATTCTACAGTTGTTTTTTTTTGACATTTCTGGAAACGCACTCTAGAATAGCTCGCAAATAGCAGAATTTTTCATACTCAACACTTATCGTTATATTATGGAAACTTTACGCATTATCATTTTAATTAATAGCCTATGTGTTATTCTGATATATAAGCTATATTATTGCAAAGTTTCATCCCAATCCGTTCAGTAGTTTTTACGTGAAAGAGTAACAAACATCCATCCCTCCATCCTTACAAACTTTCGCGTTTATAATATTAGTAGGATGTAACTTGGGCAAATTAACTCTGACACATGTACCTACATCATACTTTAAGTTTATCATTAATACAATAAATAATTTCTGAAGACAAAATCTACAACCAGTTAGTAGGTACTTAGGTATTTAGTACAACCTATAGCAGTACGTTAGATACATTGCACTTATTCGGTACGATTACCTAAGATACTCTAAACTAAAACATCGCATCATCCATCGTTAGTCAAAGATGTGAAACCTCTCGGCTAACAGTAGGTACCTATGTTTTGTGTTGTTGTAGTCCGTCCAATGATCAATCAACACTAAGTGTAGGTACATTACACTTACCATTACGCCAACAAAGAATTTCCAAAATCAAAATTGACAAGCACAATAGGTAGAACGTTAGATACTCCAAACTAAAACATCCCATCATCCATCGCTAGTCAAAGATTGCAACCTCTCGGCTAACAGTATGTTTTGTGTTGTTGCAGCCCGTCCGATGATCTCGGCGAGCCTGCCCGGCGAGGGCTGCCTGGGCGCGCTGGCCCCGCTGGGGCTGTACCCGCCGCCGCCCGCGGCCGGCATGACACCCGAGTTCCTGGCGCCCCCGCCGCGGCCGTACGCGCGCTACACGCCGCGCCGCCGCGACGCGCTGCCCACGCCTCCGCCGGCCCCCAACCCGTACTCCGGCGTACCGTCGTACCCGTTCCTGCCGCACCCCGTGCCGTACGCGCCGTACCTGTACCGGTCGCGCGCGCAGCCCGCGCAGGGGTACCCCATCCGGCCGCGCCCGTCGTCCGGGTTCGTGCCGCCCGCACCCGCGCCGCACTCGCCGCCCGTGTCGGCGCCCGCGCCGCAACCACCCCTCAGAGAAGTAAGTATGGTTAAAAATATCTGCACCCTTATCATAGCAATTTGTTTTTTTTACCAATTTAGGGATGATTTATACTAGGACGGGGCGGGCGCGGGACGGGTCGGACGGGGCCCGTACGACGCCGGGAAATGGCCCGTCCGGGCTTTTACACAAAATGTATGGAACGTGCGTCGTACGGGCCCCGTCCGGCCCGTCCCGCGTCCACCCCGTCCTAATATAAATCATCTCTTATCCCCTAGATGAGGAAACCAGTATGCATTGCCTTTGAAAAATGGATATAATGATTTAACTCTTTTGCTGAAGCTGCTGGTAATGGTATAAAAGTATTTTATAAAGGAGTAGAAACACTGATTTCATGTTTATTGACTCTATTGCATGGAACATGATTTTTTTCCGCGTGCGTTGAGTTGAGATAAATAATAGTAAACGTTGTTCATTAAAATAAAATCAATAAAATAAAATAAAAACGTGCTTCACACACTAGGGTCATAGAAATGTTCTCAGCATCTGGGCCGGAATATTAGAAGGATGCAGGTTCAAATCCTGCGAGTGCGTCAATTTTTGAAATTTTTATCACAAAAAGAAAAATAAATAAAATTATGTCATGGTACCCGATGTGTGATTTCAGTATTACAGTACGTTTAATAAATACAACGTATTTAAAGTATTTAACTTTTTAAGCGTTTACAAATCTACAACCCCTATGAATTAATCAAATTTAAGCTGACTTACAATTCTTCCCATTTAAAACTGAGTTTTACACGGACCTATTAATTGATCACCATCTAAGTCCAAATTAAAACTATTCCAGGAGCCAGCCCGATCTCCCGAGCGCGCCGCGCCAGCGCCCTACTTCTGCCGCGGGGCTCTCATCCGCCTCGAGGATGGCTCGTTACGGCGAGTGGAGGAGATGCGGACGGAAGACTTCGTGATGAGCGCGGACCGCAGCGGGGAGCTCGCGCTGACGCAGTGCACGCTGCTGCGACTAGACGAGCGCGGGGACAGGCTGGCGCTCACGCTAGCGTACGGCAGAAACAAGACCCAGGTAAAGCATCTATCTTTTGCTGTACCATTTGCGGTCACTCAATAAAGGGTAACTTGAGTTCATGATGAGTGCGGACCTTAGCGAAGACTTACGCTGTTACACTGCTACGGCTTGACGAGCATGGGAATAGGTTAGCAATCACGCTAGCATACGGCAGAAAGAATACCTGGGTAAAGCATATGAGTAGGTACTCGCTATACCTTTTGCGGTCAGTCAATAGGGAGCAGATTAATCTTCGTTGTAATAACTACTTAGTACAAGTCACAACTACGCACTGACAGGCTACAATCCCTACGCATAGCATGGGCTAAGGCTCAGAAGGATTAATCCTTAGTAAATAGAGGCTCCTGGGCAAGGGTCAGGACACGTGACCAGGCGGAGTGACGACTGGTGGAGTAGGACAGTGACTGAGTGGTGACCGAGGCAAGGCAAGCGAAGCGTTGATCGTCCGGCTGCAAGATGGGTCGACGACACTGTGAAAATAGCGGGTCGAACTTGGACACGAATAGCACAGGACCGAGACAAATGGCACCGTAAGAAAGAGGCCTATATCCAGCAGTAGGATAGAGAAGGCTGCTGATGATGATGATGATGAAATGGAGGCTCCTAACTTTGAACATCGCCCTTCACACCCCCTTATGGATCTTATACTGCTGTACTATTTGCGGTCAGTCGATAAGATAATGGGAGACTGATGAAGTCAGCTCAAGATCTTTGGCGATCGACTGTTCTACGTGAAAACTAAACTTAGTAGTAAAATCACACAGCAAATACCGTAGTTTCGACATACTCGTATTAACGACGTTTGTCTCTGTATTCCAGGTGGAGTTGGAGTCGACGGTGGAGCACCCGTTCTTCGTCTACGGGCGGGGCTGGGCGTCGTGCCGGCCGGAGCGCACGCTGGCACAGTACGGGCTGCGCGTGCAGCGGCTGCAGGTGGGCGACATCTGCGTGTCGCTGGTGCCGCGCCGCGCCGCGCCCCCCGCGCCGCCCGCGCCCGCCCCGCCGCAGACGCACCCTGAGAACCTCAGCGTGAAGGAAGACGCGCGCAAGCGGCGGTGGTCTGCCTCCGACGCGGCAGAAGACTGTCCGCCGCTCAAAAAGCGCTGAACCCCGCGCTTCACCATCCTCGTCGGACTGGACAGTGTTGTGACGTGACTATGTGCGGTGCGCGCCCCCAGTGATCGGATCCGTGTATGATTTGCGATTTCGCGGCACTCCGCAATAGTACGCTTATGATATTCTATTCGGGAACTTTAGGTGCTTTTTCTGTCGGGTGCTTCTGTACGCGATCGTGTACGTTGTAAATATGTATGTAAGGACGTTACGCTCCGTGGACGTGTCACAAAGTAAGGTATTTACAATTACGAGTACGTCGCCGGCGACGTGGACCACGAGTCATTATTTTCCGATCGTAATCGTGTATTATCGTCCGTTCGTGACAGAATCCTGTAGCGCGTCTTTCGTAATCAAATCAATCGTTCAACGGAGGAGTTATTTTTCATATGAGCACAAAAATAACAATTTATAATTTTCTACCAGATCTTAAAGTAGTTTATATATTGTGATAATAATGAGATTTTAAATCGCCAGTCCACACTGACACGTGGCAATGCATGTAAGACAAAATAAAAGGTACAATGAATGTTAGATTGTAGGTAGATGTAAAGAGCTGACGTATGCTTAAATGTCGACTGATTACTTTGTTAATGGACGGTTTCAGTTCTCGAAGCAGTGATGCGGCTCTATTCGTTTGAGGTTGTGAGTGCAGACATATCCATGACGGCAGTGCCGGGCGGAGCGCACTGCCCGCACTGCCGGCACTGCCCGGCACTGCCTACACTGCCGGGGCACTGGCTCCCGTACGGTCTCCACGCGACACGTTCCCCTGCACAGTGTTGGCAAACTCTTCTGACAAATAATTTGATCGTGTTAATATTAAATGTTGATATGATAGTTATATTTGTAAAATATAAATGTATCATGTTATTTAGATGTCATCTCTATTGCTTTTTACGTCCATGTGTGATACACATTATAACTTTTTCTATGAGAAGATGTATACATAATAAACACACAGTCTGTGATATTTTGTAGTTATCGGTCAGAGTAGGTATGAAGTATTGCTTGAATAAAAGAAAAATAATATTATGTATGTTTAGGATAGTAAGTGCATTATCGGTAAGAAATTGTATAGTTGTCGTATACTCAAAAGTAATGCGCTGAATACTATAACTAAAAACAAAATGTAACAAGTAGCGTCTGTGATTTAAATACATATATCGTCGTTGTGTAACGACCGCATTGCCATATCAAAATCAAATTAATTTTATGTAATCATTAAGTGTAACTGCACAGTTGTTTTTAGTTTAGCGTTCAGCTGAATTTATCGCATAATGATCGAGCAGTTATTGTCAGAACTTGTCATAGGGCCGAGAGGTCGCGGGCTTCCTAGGAAGCGGCCTCGGAGCTCGAACCCTCACTTGTAGTTATCGTTTGATTAGTTAGTTTGCCATAATGCAACAGTAGTTACACGCGACTCGCCAAATGCTCCGGGAGACTGCTGTGCAGTGTTGGATCGCAGTTAATTTCATTGTACCGTTTTCTGCGTGCTTATAATCGTTACTTTATAACCGACGACCATTTAACATGGACACCTCATCGACGACGGACGGTGTTGTAAAAAAACATTAATAATTTGTTGTATAATGTAATTCTAGTTTTATCGTCTTTATTATTAATATTTGTAATTGTAATGAAAGATCTCATTTTAATAATCGGTATTTTCTAACAAGGCGCTTTCATTAGATCATGACTAAGCCTACCTCACAAACTTAAAGACTATGGTCCGACCGCCGCGCCGCCGCGGGGGCCGGTCGCAAACGAGTCTAAACAAGATCTCAATTTGATGAAAATAAACTTTTAAAAAGACTGGGACGCTTTACAGAATGTTGTGGGATAGTAGTTTCTCGAGGATATTACTTAAATTATGAGATAGGAGCATTTATTTCGAGGCGCGACCTCGTTCCGTCACTTCGAACGTTTCCTCTGCTCCGCTTCCAAATCGCTGGACAATCGTTTAGTACAAAATTAGTAGAAAAGTATTATTTCCCAAAATCAAAATTCACAAAGTATTAGGTAATTTAATTTCCATGAACGGTGCTATATTTTCAATGATAATCAGGTACGATCACGATTGATTCGATACTAGAGCGAGAACTTTGAAGGCGATTTAGTTGTCATTGCCAGTACTGTAGATATTGGCACAATCGATGTGCTTCCCGCGCCTCCTACATTTTATGGAGTCATTATTTTTTAATTTAAGAGCCCATGCTTTGAGCGCCTCTCATTTGCGTTTAGCATTTTTGAAGCAATAGAAATTACCAAAGTATAGGTACTATTCAAAATAACATTACGTGTTGAGATAATTTTTTATTGTGATTTAAACAAGCTACCAATTGTAAAAAGTTCTAGGTGCCAGTTTAGGTCAAAATCAACACTTGATTCAAGAAATAAAAATATTATCTAAAGAAATGCAGCTTATTTAGCAAGAAAATGACTTTTAGGGATTTATATCTTCAAAAAATTTAAACACACGTGCAAGACGGGCGCACAAAACATAGGCTCTTACCAAATTTTCTTTGAATACACTCTTGTTACTTCTCTATGTAATGCATACTTAGTAAGAAGTTTATTGCAAATACGAATCACACTCATTACAATCGACGATGTCGCATACAAACAGATAAAGTAACATTTTAACCTTCCAAAGGTTCACTTGTCCCATTTGTGCGCTACAACGTCGATCAAAAATTCAATTAACCCGACAATATACCTAATTACCTATATAGCAAAATAGTGCAAAACTGTAATAGTTTTCCGTTATATTAAAATACGTAAGCTTATCTTTCAAAGATAGTTGTATGAATGAGTCCATCCATATCACAAATCGATTTTCATAAAGCTTTTTGTATAGTAAAGCCCTACAAACGCAATGGGATGAGAAGTCCAAGTACTGAAACCTAGTTGAATACAGAGCCGTTGAAGAAAAAGTATAACCTTTCCTATGATATGTTATACTTTTTCTTTAACTTATCTTAATAATTTTGAAGTAAAATGCGTTGTTTTTAAAATAATAAATGCAATCATTACTGTATTTTAGCTATAATTACATGGGGCAGGCAACTTTATACGAGTATAATATTTGTAAAAGCATTGAACAGAGGGTAAAAATAACAAAAATACATTTACCACCCGTTGCGATTGCAGGGCTCTTTCTACCAAATCATCATAAATGCGAAAAAGTGATACCTATTTCCATTTATGATTCGTTCAAGCCTTTTCTTTTTTGATAGACCTTTATTATAAAAATATGTTTTAAAACATTTTGCAGATATTCCTTCCTCTATCTATAATAATATATACATATATACACGTGTAATTGATGAATATTTCAGGTAAATGTGAATCGATGGTTGATGTCTCAAAGTCAAAGTCAATACAGGTCGCGTCATGAAAAAGAACGCTGGATCTTCAAACTGCGCACAAGGAAATTTAACTCGTATTACATACGTAATAGGAGTTAAATATCCTAGTACGCAACTTTATTTGTAGCAAGGAAATTTAACTCCTATCACGTAAGCAATAGGAGTTAAATTTCGTTGTGGGCAGTTTGAAGCTCCAGCGTTCTTTTTAGGTGACGCGAGGTGTAGTTTTGGTTATAAGTCAATGTTCAGGTTTAATTTGCTCTAACGATATAGCAGGTTCTTTTAAATTTACTATAATGTAGAAAATAAAAGTACTTATAGATGTTACAGCCTATTTGAAGGTTTTAGTGGTCTAAAAATATGTTTGCCGTCTTATGAATTAGTTTTAGTCAATTAAAACCTACAGAATTGGCTGTACTGATTACAGGACTTTTGAATAAATTGAATATAATATTAAGAGCCCATACTCCGTGTCTGTGTCTCTAACTTAGTTTTCTTAAATGACACAAATATAAAAACAAATACTTCAAATATACGCTGTACTCCTATTTAAAGCATAATTTTAATATTGATTTAAAAACATGTCATTGTAAAATTATGTTCTAACTGATTTTTTGCAGAAAATGTATCATATAAAATAAAAGATAAAACCTAGAAAACTAGAAACTAGATAAAAACCGTCGTCATTGTCACCAATATACCGTTTAAATAAGTACTTACAGTCATTTAATGCCTAGAAAAAATACATTATGTATACTACGAACAAGACACAGTCGAAGTATGGCCTCTTAACACATAATACTTTTGAGTTGCCAATGTTTAAGTACGGCCAGTGATCTATAGTCCGTAATATAAGATACATTAACACTAAAGATTGTGCCATCGAGGACAGATAGTCTTGATGATTTGATAAAGCTGATTGTCATTTGTCTATTTTGGTATGCATGTTTATAAACACAAGTACAGTGTGGGTGCTAGAATATTTTTGGTCAATGCCAAACTATTTAAAGATTTAAGATATAGTGTTTCAATTGTCGTAATCATTGATAATGCAAGTCGGAGCTGGCACCAAAAGTTATACTTACGATCAATTTTAAATCAGCATTAACGGAGTTTTTTTTAGAACAACTCGTAAACTCCAGACCGTTCTCTTCGCGAAATCAGCGCCCAAATTATATGAAGCCTAGTAATAGATCACATTTGAAAAAACTAGCCAAGTTTCTATTCAATTGGGCATTCACTTTACAAAAAATATTGCTACAATCGTATACGTATACTAAAAAGCCCATAACATTAGAATTTTCCTAACTCTATCTGCACCCATACTGTTTTATATTGTGTAAAAAGTCGATGTATAAAATGGCCAACGACTACAGAATTTCAAATTGCATTCAGCAAAAACTTATTTTTCAAGTAGTATTTTCCAAATTGCACAGCAATTTTCGCTGTAGACGGTTGGTCATTTTGTCCGAACACTATCGCTGTATCTTTTTATATCTTTGAACAGTTTTTGCTATTGGAAACAGTTCAAATTGTAAATATCCGCTCGTACAATCATTATAAATCACATAACATAAAACCATCCAAGTAATGTTTCAGAAACGTATGCAAGTAGACAAGATATTGTTGTGTCATTTTAATAGATAAAGGTAATTATAAAAAAATGTTATATAATATGAATATGACAAATATGGCAAAACATTATAATATTTTATTGTATTGTATAGCGGAATGAGTAATAATTCAGATTTATTGTAAATGGAAAAATGTTATAGATCGAGATGTTAAAGATAAGTTAACTGTTTGTAAAAAGAAGAGAAAATATGTATAACTGAATATTTGCTACAAAATGTGTTTTATTTTAGACTCCCCTAAAATAAGCTAGTTTGGCCAATTATGAAGGCGCCATCCTAAATTCAATAGCAATTTTTAATATTGCTGTTTCTTTTTCACTATAAGCATTTGAAAGAGATAACAATATTCTAAATTGCTATTAAAATTACCATGGCGCCTTTATAATTGGCACAGTGTCTATTGTTGTCAGTGTCTTGTATAGCCCACTGCCTGGAAAATGTCACAATAGCAAACGATTGTTGTGCGCAAACTTAATTTATTTCTGGATTAAAAGGCAATGCTTCCAGTTCCAGTTGGAAAATGGAGTTTGGATTGACTTTCAGTCTATAAGAAAGTAGTACTTACTTTCATGCCCTAAGTGCTTAAATACCTGCTCTCTACATATACAAGGCATTCCATCGCTAGGTAGCAGTGGGGAAGGACTGGAAAAAAGCCTTGTGAATACTTAAGACTTACGATGAGCCTTATTCATAAGCTCCAAGAAGCACGAGCTGTAGAGAGGATAGCCCTCTCCACAGCAGTCTCTCTGAGAGATTGAATCAAGAATGAGCAGACCCGTAGAAGAACCAAAGTTACCGACATTATAGCCTAGCAGATTGGCAAGTTGAAGCGGCAATGGGCATTGCACATAGTATGGAGGACTGATTACCTCATTAAGACCGCGAGATCGCGCTGGATGTCCGGCAGTGGACTTCCTGATGGATGGATTAGATTATCGACACGGCAAATTAGAAAAGACTATACCGGGTTACTGGTAATCAATTAGCATCCTTTTAGCCCTTTCACTGCTGAAAACACACACGTCTGTGTTTTCGATTCTCACGCCCCGCGGCTACTACACACACCAGGCGTGTGCGGTAGCGTCTTCCCGCGCCTTGCGTGTGCGTTTTAGAATTAGCAGGCACCTTAAAAAAAGTACCTCAGCAGTGAAAGGGTTAGGGGCATTATTCATCAAAACTAACAACTTTTATTCAACGACTTTTCTCAAATCTCAAAAAATGCTGTTCCATAACAAAATATCGTTTACCCTCGACAAGATGTATGGAACAGCTGTTTTCTTTTTAGTTTTGACAAGTCGCAGAACTGGAGTTGTTAGTTTTCATGTACAGAATAAGCCCCTAAACGGATGCTAATTGATTACCAGTAATCCTGTACATTATAAATATAGCAATTCTGACGATATTCATATGGCCGAGTTTGTAAATGGTATATGTTTGACACATGTGATCGCTAGGCTGGTATGCAACTAAAACACAGCTCTATAGTAAAACTGCGCCATGAAAGTGGCGTGAGTAACTAAAAATTACAGGGGGAAGGAAGAAAAGGAGAGGGGATTTGCGCAGCTTCTAGGCTACTTTACAGACTATTAGGTTTGATTCGCCCTATACTTAGCATGCAGTTGAAGACTACAGGGAATTACAACATTTTACCGATTTCAGGGTGTTAATGCCATGCTGCATGGCATTATCACCCTCTCCTTACGGCGTTGACATATGAATAAATTGCTACTGCAATCATCTCGTGTTCTCAGACGCCATTAAGTTTGATTCATACTATAAACAGTAAAGTACGAACTACGCAAAGCATATAACTCCACGTACCTATTCGTGAAGGAGTTACATTCCACGTTTATTTATTATGCACCATCCTCAGACCAAATAAAAAATATCAAGACAGAACGTCGTGAACAGACAAGTGAAGCCGGTTATTTATAAATGTGGTGAGTGCGTCGGTGTTTCGCCGCCATAGTTTGACGAGCCAAGGCGTAGTTTCATTGTACTTGCATGTGTGTAATTGTGTCTGTACACCGCGAGGCGTAGTTTTGCCGGCCTTAATTGTTTGTTCACCGTCCTGATTTTTTTATTTGGGTCTAAGGCATGCCCACCATCTTACTTGGAACGAGAACTAAAATAATGAAAAGAAATAAAAACAGAAATACTCAAAAAATACTCACAAGTTTAATTACGCCATCACATGTGATTAAAATTATAAACAAATAATACCTAATGAATAGGGGTCTCCTAACCTCATCCCGTGTTCATATAATAGTGATGACGTCAAGCAGCACTACGAAGCAAAGTATTCTAATATCGTAAAGAAAAAAAACACAAATTTCATTCACGCTATCACATGTGATTGAAATTATAAATAAACTAGCGACCCGCCTTGGCTTCGCCAGGTGTATTATACATATAAACCTTTCTCTGGAACCATTCTATCTATTAAAAAAACCGCATTAAAATCCGTTGCGTAGTTTTATATATATAAGCATACATGGGGACAGACAGCGAGAAGAAACTTTAGTTTTATACTATGTAGTGATAATATAGTCATATAGTCATTTATTCATAACACCATTTGTTACAAGTCAAAAAGTAAACATTACATTAGGGCACTATACAATATAGCACGAAATAAAAATATATATACCTAATGAATAGGTGTCCCCCTACCCTAGTCCCGTGTTTCGTATATTAGAGATGAGGACAAGTAGCACTACGAATCAAAGTATTCTAATATCGTAACGTAAAGAAAAAATCACAAATACACAAAAAATACTCACAAATTTAATTCACGCTATCACAAGTGATTGAAATTACAAATAAATAATAATGAATAGGTGTCCCCTACCCTAGTCCCGTGTTCATATATCGGAGTTGAGGTCCAGCAGTACTTTCTCTCCAGGTTTGAAGGCTGGCATACCGAGGTAGGGGCACGTCGCGCAACGGAAAGCATCGCCGAGGTAGCACTGGAATGAGATAAAAATATTGTTGGGACATTTTAGATTTATAGGCCTGTTGGCTGCGAGCAAATATCTACAGAGCCACAGTCCCTATGTGAAAATAGTAAAAAAATGTCCGAGCGCCGTCATACATACCGACTTAGATATTTAGGTACATTAAATAATTTGCAATGACCCGTTTTCTCGAATCTCGACGTTATGTCACCTAATTAGTGCTTGTAACTGAGCACTTTGGGATCGCGCGGCGTAGTAGTCGGCTTGTAATTGCCTTACGACTAGCTAAAAAGCCTGCCCACTGCGTAGCTTGGGCAGAGTTTTGGCTCGGATACTTTTTTTGTAGCCTGTTGGACACGAGTTGACACGACATAGCATGGGCAAGCAAATAATTATTCTCATCATATGGTATTCTTAAGCATTCTCGTATACTGTGGGACTAAGCGCATGTCCAGCGTCTGCCCGTGACCACGACCGAATCAATTCGATTGAAACGTCTTGATAGTGAGGCATTTTCCCATTAATCTCGTACTTTAGTGCGCGATTAGTCCCGTAATGCAAGATTCTTATCATGAACGTACAATGTCGTCTTCGTGTCAGCCATAGGACGCCCACTGCTAGACATAGGCGTCCCGTAAAGATCTCCAATAAGACCGGTTTGTAGCACCTTGTGGGTGGACGTCCTACGTTGCGCTTGCCGGTACGTGGTCTTCTCTCGAGAACTTTTCGACATTTTTCATTTATTTATGACATTTATTATCGGTCATCAGTCCTCCGTGCTATGAGCCCTGCCCACTGCCATTTTAACTGAAAACGGACAATGTGACTGGGCGTAATTTCGACAAGCGTTCTTCAGCCAGACCACCTACACGATGTGTCACAGAAATCAGACCATATCTGGTACATAATGAATGGATGAGATTGGCTCCTTGTTTCGGACCAATCTATACAACCTATCTGTTCTTCCTGAAGACTGTAAACAATTATGTAGTCATAATGTATCTTATTAAGGGTAGTAAATATATAAGTGACTGACTCTAACCTTAAATTTTGAATTTTCCGATGAAGAGCATAAAAAAGTGCCTACGTGACTTAATGCACGTAGCACGTATTGTAAGTTTGATTTGAAAACAATACACTCATACCTAGCGAATAGGAGTGTTGTTTACAAAGAAAATGTGTTACGTTCCCACATAGTGAGTGACACAAATTTGTTCAGTGACCTATTTGGGGACGAGATATTATTTTTAATTCTGTAGTTTTTATGAGTTGCACATAAACGGCAAGTACTTAAAAAACATTAATACTACATATTTGTTTTACAACCAAAATCGAACGTTGTAAAAAACCAATTAGGCGGCAGTTCTAGAGCACAATTTAAACCAACCAATGAATGACTCATATTTTACCTCGTCCCCGAAAAAAGTAGCAGAATCTTTAGTAGGTACCTAGCAGTTTAGGTGCTTTATCCTCTTACATTTCTTGAAAACCCATGCTAGTCATAGTTTCGTAGAAAATCAGGTCTCCCCTAAGATTGAGAAACATGTGGCCTCGGTCAACTGTCGCCTGAACTTATTCGCTGAGATTTTAAAGTTATTTTAATTGATTGCTGTGGGTAGGTTGACTGGTTGTTATTTAAGGGGGATATCGAGTTCGGCAGCTTTCTCACTCGCGCATTTTATTATCCGTTTTTCAACTCGAAATCCCCTTAATCGATGTGTAAAACATATTTGCTGCGAGAAAGGTTGATGTTGAAATAACAATATTGTATTGTACCGGCCTTCATAATATGCCTCCGCTGAACATAGGTCTACCCACGATGGGTGCTTGGATTATATCCACCACGCTAGCCCAATGCGGCTTGGCGGCTTGGTGGATTCAAATATTCCATCGAACTTCTTCTACGGACGAGTGCACGTTACCTCACAATGTTTTCCTTCACCCCAGCTGTGGGACAAGATAAAGAAGTTTTTTTTTTATATTTCATTTAGGTTGCGTTTGACTACACACTACCTGATGTTAAGCAGATATGCGGTCTAGGGTGTAACACACTTACCTAGAAGATACCTATTTACTCGGGATTTGAAGACGCCTACATTGTACTTTAGCTGGGACCAGATTGTGCAACTCCTGGGCGCAGTGCGAAGTGTATCCGATAGAAGGCTGATAGACACGCCACCCTATGTCGATGCTCGAGACTTTGCAGCTTCGACTCAAGGTTTCGTTATAAATCAGCCTCCTGGCTCCTTTCAATGGACTCTAGAGCCTCCAGCTGGTATTATGGCAGACCCATCCCAAAGGTGAGAGCAGTATTCAAGCAAAACCTGACTTGCGCTTTATAAAGACTAAGCAGTTGCTCAGAGTGTCAAGTGGGAGTTTTGCAAATCAAATCGAATTACTTTACCGTAGCACTGACCTAGCGCGCCGAGCACACACGCGAGCACATTGACACACACGCTTGAGTTAGCCAATCACTGACGTTGTCGCGCTTGTGTTGGATCGGTTTGGCGCTCGTTACATTACCGTAAAAATACTCATACTATTCAGTTTTCTGTCCGTGACACAAGATGGCGCTGTGCCAGATGGCACAGAAGCCATAGAAGTCACATCAAACGTAAACGCGATCGAGTTCGAGCGAGAAACTGCCACTTAGCCCTCAGGTGTAAACTACCGTCTCACCTTAGAGAGAACACCAAGTTTTGTAGATAAGAATGATTGAACATACGCTTCCACAAGAAGACTTGGGCGTGTCCTTGACCTCGCCACGAAGCTCCTCGGCCAGCCCGCAGGAACAGTCCGCGCACGCCTTCCGCTTGCCCGTCGTCGCGCACACTGAAACCGTTACAATAGGCTATTATTTGACAACATTGAAAATATTGATTGTGTTAATAGCCTGAAAAAGACATATTTTTTTCACTTTACTTAAACTAAAATATGAATAATTTTCGCAAATTGCACGAAATAAAATACGATATTTTTTTGATATTTGATCTGTGACGTGAACGCTCTAAGATGGGCGGCAGCTCTGGTGACGTCACATCCTAGTAAGCGAGAATTTCTCGATTGACTGTTGTTTGTGTAATTTGTGTTTCATGTTTTCATAGTAATATTATTTGAACTGTAAGTTACTTCTAAAGTATCTTTTGTCAATTTTTGGATGTGAACTAGCGTATTTACTAGTGTTATTTAATAGCGTGTGAAGTCAAACGTGAACAGCGCCATTACAGAACGTCATTTTTGGCGAGATCTTAAAATCTGATTTTCATTGTTAATATAGTAACTTCTCGAAAATATAAATGTAGTGTGCTTATTATGTACTAAAGAATAATTTAAAATGATTTCCAAAAAGTAGTCAAAAAGCCTATTATATTTTGTAGGTACTAATATCCTGACAGCAGCGTCGCCAGATTTTTTTGGCAAGTCGCGGGACTTTGAACTTTTTAGAGTGAAAAAGCGGGATTCTTTCGTCGAAAGCGGGACATCTTAAAAACATATATATCTATACGTTTTTTCACTATGTCCCGCTTTCGACGACAGAATCCCGCTTTTTAGGGTTCCGTACCCAAAGGGTAAAAACGGGACCCTAATACTAAGGCTCCGCTGTCCGTCTGTCTGTCTGTCACCAGATTGTTTCTCATGAACAGGGATAGCCAGAACTTTGAAATTTTCACAGATGACGGATTTCTGTTGCTGCTTTAACAACAAATAAAAACAGAAAAAAATATATTTATATATGCTCCCATACAACAAACCTGAATTTTGTACCGTTTTTAGCTCGATATTAATGACGGCAACAGGAAGATGCTTGAAATATTCTACTTAATTATTCAGTTCAAAAATAAATAACTAAAATAAAATATATTAAGGAGGGCTTCCATACGCACTTGGCTGATTATTTTTCATCATATCTGAAGTTTTTAAATATTTATCTTTGTAAGTACATATTTGAGTTTTAAATTAATTACGTTTACATGGTATAAAATTAGTAAATCAGATTTACCCTATCAATCGAGTTATCCCCGAAAAGCGGGACACACTCTGTCCCGCGCGGGACATCCCGCCCCACACATAAAAATCGGGACGTCCCGCGAAAATCGGGACGTCTGGCAACGCTGCCTGACAGTATTTCATCCAAAATCATTCATCATTATTATTTACACGTATTTCTTATGCCTGTACACACTCGCCGAGACGTCTCTCCGAATGTCTCGGCCGCTGAAGCTCTCGATGAGAGCATACCTGTACACGCTCGTTGTTTCTCACGACACCCAACGATATTCTTTGACTCGGGGCAACATACCGACAAGCGACCGAGACCGACCGAGACAACGCGCGAGAGAGCGAGTCATGACGAGAGCACCATGTAGATACTCGCTCTCGGCCTGTCTCGGGGTGTCTCGGCGAGTGTGTACAGCCGGCATTACATGTCCGGCGGGTGGTGACTGGAGCGGCGCTATGCATTGCATCCCGCTAGATCAGCAGAATGTAATACCTGCTATAATGTGTCGCTGCATTACTTTAAAATTTACGATGGCGTTTAAAATTAGCCACATTAGCCTACTATAGAACTCCGATAAAATCGGTTGGAAGCCAGGCAAAGTTTGCCTTGAAGAAATCGCTTCATGTAGGAATAAATACCTTATACTCTACCGAATATTTTATTTTTAAATTAATTAATTATTTCAATGTAAAGTAGGATCGTAGACTTCTTGAATAGAGACCACGTATAGGTAAGGGCGTCTACCGACAAGGTGCGTAAACGACCTGATTACAGGAATGCATTGGAGTGGACAGTGTTTTCCTAAAGTCATCATTAGGTTGTCTGCCTACATAGTCGGAGGACATCCTACGCCACACCTACTGGTACAACTGTTATTTTTTTTATCGCGAATAGGTCCGCGCTTGACCACCAACTCGCCTGATGATAAGCGTCGTTATGGTCGAAGATGAAGCACGCAGGCCTAGAAGATACCTATTCACTCTGATCTTGAAAAGCTTTATATTATATCTCGTAGGAAACAGGAAAGCAGGAAGACTGTTCCATTCCCTGGCGGTACGAATCAGAAATGCGAAACATACGTTATTATGCAAACATCTATTTTAATAGTGACTAACAATTACAATATCGTTACGTAAATAATTTTTGTGTTCCCAGCACAACGTAAACAATATTATGCGAAAAAAACCGTATCGGCAGATAAACTACTGTCCCGTAACACCGATATCGAAGCCAAATTGCTAAATTGCGGTCACTTACCATTGATGTTGTTTACAGCCACTGATGGCAATGACTCTACATTACTACCAACTTTTATAAAAATAGACTAGAGGAGCCACAATCGTGCTCACCAAAGAAAACTGTTACGTACTCGTACAAAAAAATACTTCACTCATTTGGCCACTGCTGTAGATAAGATGGTACTATACATGAATGACTTGGCGTAGAATACTCAATAGTTTGTATAGAGATACGTCATGAGGTCGTAGTCATTATCCAATGGAGCTCGCAACACAAAACCTCAACGCGCACGTAGCGCAGAATGTGGCAGTGTGAAAACTCCGATGATGCAAGTGTGGTGAGTCACGCACACTTGTTTACATGAGTGCCATTGTTTTAGAGGCGAAGTTTTTCGCTGCATGTTTCAAGTAAAAAGTAAGTCGTATAGGTACAACGTTATACTCCGACCTTATAGGTCGGGGGGCTTGCCAGAGAGCTAGTCAAAGTTTTTAGGCCACTCGAAAGCCTCTGACATGGCTAAATGGTTAAATTTCAGATCATTTATTGGCTGTTTATAACGTGTCAGTCATAGTTAAAGAACTGGATCCACAATATAAACTATCATTCAAGCATCGGTACATCGGTAGCGCCCAGTTGTAAAATCCGCGTCACCCATACGAAGACATATGACATGACAATGACTTATGATGATGCAATAAAGATATATGACTATGACTTATTGTGCTGATTGCTTAGTCAAATAGCCATGTTTTAAGATTAACATACTAACTTATATTTTGACTATAAATAACTCACCAACTAAATGTTAATTACATATTTGCTGACTTAGTCAATGTAGTCTAAATACATATACGGTATGTCATTTGTTACGAAAATGAGAGGAAACACGCACGCCTATTGGACGATGATTCTATGATTGCTTACTGTAAATAACTATACTGTGCCTATGACGTACGCAGATCAGATACAGATTTGTAGCATAAAACCTCAACGATGTTTAACAGATAGGAATTGTTATGTTATCAGCAGTTAAAAATCGATCTATTTGGGTTATCTTAAAGATTAGCTTTTATTTGATGCACAAACATGAATTTATGATGCATAATTTTTTTCACAAATGTACAGAAATTATTAAGGTTATCAGTAGGTATTGCATACAAACACAACCTGTTTGGGTTTATAATTATAAAAATAAGGATAATGCTCGGTTTTGTAAAAACAAAGTGAACTGGTAGCATAACATTTTTTTCCACCTAAATGTTTTTGAAAAGCATTTCAGGGAGTCAGTATCTTATGGTTGTAAATAGTCAATACACTGAATAGGACATTTAATGCTCAAAGGAACTTGAAACTCTTGTAATAAAGCTCAAAGGATTAAGCATTTTTCTTCATTACAATTTTAATTGTACCAAGTGTTTCAAGTATGTTGTTTGAGGTAACTGGTCAAGTTGTCAAACATATTGCTATGTATTATTTCAATTTAAAATATCATGATATTCTCCTAAGTGGTTTTTTTTAAAATAGTGTTTATTGGAATCAATACATGAATGAATTTAACTTTTTCCCCTGTACTTCAAATACATATGGGTCATTCTCAGTTAAGAGGTACTTTCCATGGCAAGGACAAAAAAATGCATTTTTTCTACACTAACTTCCTAATTAACCTATTTATTACTTAAAACTAAATGTTTTCTTCATGCTCACTCAAATTTATTACAGAAATGTACGTAGTTTAGTCACAATAAGTTCTAATATAAGAAAAAAATCTCTCCCCTGGTCTGTCCCCAAACCGACTTTATTTGTAAACCAATTATTATGAATGTATTAAAATTCAATAATTACTTTATCATTGTTAATTTTGTACAGAATAATAACTTGGTCACAGTGTAGTGTAAGTAAAATTACTTATATTTCAATTTTTCATGAATAATATCAACGCTGAAATTTGTCCTCCGTGTTTCGTGTCTCGTCCCCTGGCTTTTTGTTTTCGTTTAAAAATCAGTGTTGTTTTGCTAATTTGTGTAAGTTGTGACCTTGAGTGCATAGAATGTAACGTGAAGCTAGCAGCAAGCGGCGCATATGCCGACTGCGCAGCCATTTTAACGGCCATTTCGGTCAAGCCGCTCGCTGGGTGTAGAAATGTTGAGTGAATGCAGTCTTTCCTCTGGTAAGTTTTATTTAGCAATTATCTGTTAAAATACTAATATAGACTTAAATATTCACTATGAATAGTGCATACATTGTTATGTTTGATTGTGAATTGCGTACAATTAACACTTTTACGGCTATTTTAGATATTTACCGAAAATGTCTCTCCCCTGGCGTATTTCCCCTGGCTCTTTTGATGGCAGGGGAGATGCTTGATGTCCAGGGGAGATAAATTTGTATGCGTTTTCATCAATACTTCTACATTTTTCTCTGAACCTTTACTTGGCATTATGTATATCTTAGTCTTACAATTTAATATGACTTTTACAGAAAAAAAGGCACCTAGAAAAAAAATGAATCAAAATTTCACATGGAATTTTCATGAAGCAGGTCACGGTAAGAGAGCTCCTGATGGAGTGGGTGCTACTTGCAAGAGAACTGCAGATAGATTAGATGCGAGTGGCACCGATATTTTATCAATAAATGACTTAGCAAAAGCCCTTGAGAAAACCTGCCCGAATATTAAAATTTTCATCATAGATGATGCAGACATATCTGAAAAAGCAGCAAAATTAGGTTCTACTGAAGGTATAAAGACTTTTTCAGGCACACTAAAGGTTCACCAAGTTACCGGTTGCGTATTTATACCTAATTGCCTGACTTTGAAAAGTTTGAGCTGCTTCTGTGACTCAGAGCTATGTCGTCATTTTCAATTGGGTACTTTGGATTATCCACAAACACATCGTAAATTTACTCTACGTGTTGATGATATATACGGAGTGAGCGATTCAGAAGATGAACCACTAATCAATATCACATCTCAAGAACACAGGAAGAAGCCTCAAGAAACACTACAGCATTCTGTACCTACCAGTATTAAAACCAAACTGCACAAAGATGATTCAAAGCCCTCAACATCTGGAAAGAAAACATTCTACAACGGGGACTTTGTGCTGGTTTAACTTCAAGATACAAAACAGAATATCGTTATGTTGCAGTGTGCACAGGATTTGAAGAAGATGATGAACTTCAAGTTATATTTTGTAAAATTTGTGATGAAACTGGAAAAAAGTTTAGAATTAATGATGACGATATTTCTTTCATCACCTGGGATCAGGTTTTAAAAAAATTACCCTCCCCTAACTTAAAAATGAGAGGCCAGCGTATTTTTTATGCATTTAATGAATCTATTGATGTCTTTGAACGCGGGTTTTAGTAAAAGATTTTTTTTAGTTACCTATTAGTTATAATGTTTTTAGAGTTAAAGTTAGTTAGAAATTTAATACTGTTACTCAGAGAACTTTTTGTTTCTTTTTATTTCACTATTGATAGTAAAGTTATAGATATTTTTGTTTTGATGAAAAGGAAAAGTAAGAACCTTTTTAAGTTTTGTACCTAGCGCTTAAGAAACATTTAAAGACTGCTAAGAAATGACAAGTCTGATTGTAAATAATAAAAATAAAAATAAACAAATAAAGTTGAATCTTAAAAATAACCCTGTTTTTAATGTCTTTCTCTCTCCCCTGTCTATAAAGTATCCTCCCCTGTGCATTTTGTCTCTACCCTGTATGGAGTATTTACCCTGGTCGCTTATAAAACGAGATAAAACCAACAAATTGACTGGCCACTTTGTAAACGGTTTCAACTTAAAAGTTTCCATAAAAAAGATATAAACTTTAGTAAAAATATAAAAAAAAATGCCATGCCGTCACTTCATACAACACATTACCTCTTAACTGAGAATGACCCATATACTGAAATCATATCAATGTATATTTAGATACAGCAGATACAATTACATTTAGGGTCTAGCACTAGGCTTGTTTAGTAAAAGAAATATAATTAGTCCGTCAAATAGATTGTCAAAAAATATTAGACACATATTTTTTCTTCTGATAATTTAACAACAATTGATGAAGATATAGCCCGTTAAAGTTCCGCGTGACGTCACTGAATCAAATGTATTGGATAGTGCCGTCACGAGTCCCCACTCTCAAACTTCGACAAGGTTTATCTTTGTCACTAATTGTTTGATTGACAAAAGAAAAAATATGTGTTCAATATTTTTCAATAATGTAACTGACAGACTAATTATAATAATGATTTTTATACCCAGTAAACATCCCTATTTGTGGTATGAAGCTCAGTATGGAATTAAGTTTGTATAGGCCAGGTAGCTTGTCCTGGTGTGAGAGTATTAAAGCCGCCTGAAGGCCTGATGTCAGGGGACATGGTTAAACAGTTAAAACAACCAGGAACTACAATTATTGAGTCACCTGAACCATGGAAGTGCTTACCTCTGAGTGATTCCTGGTCAGGTTTCTTGAGATCCTCTTCATCTAGCAGCTGGTCATCATCAATGATGTCATCATCGTTGTTCCCTGTCCACGCAGCTTCCACTGTGTCATCCAGTTTCCAAACTGTAGGTTTTGTTACTTTGCCGTTCAGTTTTAATGATGCTTTTGAACCAACCTGGAAATTAATTTGGACTATGAACTATGAGGTTTAATGTTATGTAAACAAGCCAATTTAATGAGCAAGTATATGTTTTATTGCCCTTCAATATAGTTAATTTTTTTGATTAATACATGCCTTTTTAGAAAAGATATTGCAACCAACAAATTCCTTTTTATACAGGACAAGAGCTATTCTCAATAAAAACCAAAATTATAAGTAAACAAGAGGTTACAATAAAAATACAGCATATTTAAGTGCTTAAGATGTTTTTCCTGAAAAGACTCCATATAGGCTATGGATATTAAGTGTTTGATACTAAACTCACCTCAAATTTAGGCTTCTCAGCTACATAAATACCTTCAGGATCTTTAGTAATATTCACAAAACCATTTAACTTGAGTGCAGTGTTCAGATCTGTGTTGTCTTTAAGGACTAGTTTGCCGCTTGGCTTGAGGAGCTTGATGATGACTGCTAGTAGGTTGTCACTGTGTGTTACTGAATGTGGAGCCATGAGGTTTGAGATTACTACGTCGAAGGATGAATGAGATCTTGATGCTGCAAAATAGGAATTAATAAAAAAAATATTCATAATTAAAACTCAGCCCGGGTAGCATGGCAAGGGGAGAAAATCACTTTATCCACTCTTAATGTCAGATGTCATTGTCAATCCATACTTTATTTCCTCTTCGAGGGGATATAATGGTGGAAAGACTATTAGTCCCTTTGCCATGCTTCCCGTGCAGGTATTGGTTGAAGGATAATAACAGTTAAGTATTCAGCATGGGCATTTTGACATTTCATGGGAAGAAAACTTATCGCTGGCACAACAGTAACTTAGCACTTATTTGCATTGCCCTACTGCTATTTATATAGTAGGTCTCTGTATTGAGGCAAAGCTGGTCTATGCACTTAAGAAAATTCAACAAGATAGGAACCAGAACTTTATTCTTCTATATAAAAACTTTCGAGTTTTCATGACATGACATGACATTTTGTTGAGTTGAACTTACATTCTGTAATCATCTCAGAGTTTTCCAGAAACACTGTACCATTCACCGCAAGGCCCTGAATTTGTTCGACAAACTGTTTAATGCTGTTTTGGTCGCCGTCTTTCCAAATAATCAACACGCTATCACCGCACTTTATTGTATTCATATTGGATGAAGTGGTATAAGTCTCAATGTGCAAACTTGACTTCTAAATCGCACTAAGGATTATTACAATAAATAAATTCTGTACATAAAAACGTAGTTACAATATAGCGTTACTAGCGTATGCCACGAAATACTTCAAGTAAATGAAAACCCGAATGAAACGAAGGCAAGCACTATTCTCACCAACTAAACCATTAAATTTTTTTCTCTAAAAACCACAGATTAAAAATGGAAATAAACATGTTCGTTCACCACAGCTTATAAAAGGTACAGTATGCATCAGTATTACCATAGAAAGTAGTAACAAATAATAACGATGGACTATTAATTGGTTTGGGGTCGTCCACTAGTCATATGACTTTTGTTAGCAACTTAGGAATTTTTCAACCAATTTCGATGAAACTTGGTACGCGGTTTCGCATACTAATGATTTTTAGGGTTCCGTACTCAAAGGGTAAAAACGGGGCCCTATTACTAAAACTCAACTGTCTAAACCAGGCTTTACAAGATGTGGCACTTAAGTACCCTCAGCGCTAGGGTACTGTAGAGGGGATGGCTGCGCATGTTGACCGCCATACTAAACTCATGCGCAGCCACCCCCTCCACACTTCGCTAAGCGCTAGACTTATATGCCGCGACCTGTATCTCATGAACCTTAAAAGCTAGAAAGGTGATCACAGATGATATTGTATCGACGTTGCCGCTATACTAACAAATAATAATAATAAGTATGTAAGTCCCCGTTTGTATACTTTATCTTAATTTAATTATTTATTTGTAAAGGAAATATCGAACTTAATATTCTGTGAATGTTTCAGCGTACTACTCGTAGCTATCACCATTCATAAGATATAGCCTGGTGACATACTGACAGATTGACGGACAGCGGGGTCTTAGTAATAGGATGCCGTTTTTACCCTTTGGGTATGGAACCCTAAAAATGAAATAAAATAAGTATTAAAAATTCCTATTCAACAAACGTGAATTTTAGTCATTTTTCGCTCGATATTATGGTAAAATCAAGACGCTTGAAATATTCGCTAAATATTTCGTTAAATATTCGCTTTATGAAAAATAAATATTTAAGGGCTCCCATACAAGAAATGTTTGCTCGATATCAACCTTCAAATTAAACTTCAACAGTTAGACGCCTGAAATATTCACAGAATAATTTTAAGTAGTAGGTATATTATAAGTAGGTAGCACAGAACAGAAAGGAATGGAAGGAATTGGGGGAGACCTTTGCACAGCAGTGGGACAGCACAGGTTAAATTAAAAAAATCTATTAAGGGGGTTCCCATAACCATTAATGACAAAATTATAGTATCAAATCATGTCAACGTACGATGTCAATATTATTTTTTATTTTAGTTAGCAAAAAAGCTATTAAATAAAATAAAATCTCATCGGCTTGCATGGGTAAATTATTACCTAGCAATGTAAAAATAGAGCCGCTAGCGAAAAATACACGTGGTATTTGATGATATGCCCTCTTGTTAAAAAAAATCGGTTTTTTTCCAAAAACCAACATACCCCCCCCAAGACCCTTTCGTTCGAGTAGTTTCGAGTCTCATGTAATTAATAGATGATCCCTTGTTGTGAAAATTTTTGTCTTGTTTTATTTTGCAGAATTTATCGAAATATTTTCATTAAACAAGGTAAATTACAAGCTGTTACCTGTTCATTTTCTTATTTTGTAATAATTACTAGTCTTATCGTGCAATAATCTTTATTAATTTTAGTGGATTTGTCTGAAAAGTGAATTCTATTTTGTTGTGCTTTTTATGTCAGTAATTTCTTGCTTTCGGCATGGTACGACCAATTTATCGCACTTATCTATCGATTTAGCTTATGCAGCTAGCACAGCCTCACTCAATTATTTAAATAGGCATATGAAAAACTATAAACCTGGAGGTTTTGTTGTTGAAAGTTTGACTGCTATGCCATTTGCTAAGTTAGGTTTGGCTGCACGCCTGCACAGATAATTCAGGGAAGCAAGTAGCATCTAAAGACTACAGATTTATAAAATGTATACGATTTATTAAGATTTAATTGTTTTAGTGCTCCGTGTCCATGTCGAAGGCAAACGTAAGTTAATTTTTACTACAAGTGTTTCATCTTCTAGTCAGCCGGTCGGCTGGGACTTGTTATAAATTGTTTTGCTCTAAATAAAATGTTAAGTAAATCCTTACATAATTATATCCTAAAGTCTCAGCATGATCAATTACCTATTAATGTATTCAGTTGACATACTATGTGTTTATGTATTTCTCATAAACTTATAAATATTAAGACAATGAATTTTCCCTAGTTATATCCCGAAACAAGTCAGTTAAAACCTAAATGATTGGTAAAGGATTTAACACACTGAATGGTTTCTGCGGTCTACAATCAGGTCAAACATCCATTGTGTATGGACTGACAACATCATTCATACATAATGCAGGCTGCGCTCAATTTCACCTGACTGCAGAATGTTGTCGGTATCTATATATTTTGTATGGACCTACAACATTATTCATACATATTGCAGGCTGCATTTGATTTGACAAGAGATGGAGATTTGTGTAACTCCGCCTCATAAATGCTATACCTATTACATTTATGATGCCGGTCCTAAGCCCGGGTAAAGGAGGAAGGCACAAACATTATTATTACAATTGTACGGGAAATCTATTCAATGATAGGTACCCCACACTGAGGGTGCGATCGAAAATCATTTATGGTCGGCATAACCCGGAGCAATGAACTGATCACTTTAACACATCAGTCCAACTGCATCTATATGCTCTGCCCACTGTTATTGCTTTCATGTGATAGACTAAATTGGTTGGGTACTTTAGTTTAACTATGGATCTCATTCCTATTTTAATCTTATTGTGAGCATCTCAACTTGCCCACCTTAGAATAGTAGTTGATAGTATAAGATTAAGCAATCTTAAAGCAAGATTAAAGTTCTTTGTAATATTAGTGTAGACACAAGCATTATAATATTTATAATAAGGTGTACTTCTATGGAGACATACAGCCTGAAATACCTCATAAACCCTGGTTTGCTAAATATATCAAAATAGATAAAAGAACCACATCTGTAATTTGCCGCCTCCGACTTAACCACCCTTGCACCCCAGTATTCCTGGCCAAACTCAGGATTAGGGATCACTCCCAGTGTGAGTGCGGCCTCGATGAAGGAAACGTGGACCACATATTTTTTAGTTGCCCTTTGATGCAGTACTCCCTATATGATGCCATCCCCCCAGAAATCCCTCGTCCCATCTCTTTCAAATCCCTCCTCCCCCTTGTATATACCCTATTTTTAAATATGCTATGTAAATATATTAAAATCAATAATATTAAGTTGTAAATAGTATTAACCACTAATAATTATATTATAATTAAGTAAATGTTGTGTGTGTGTTCGTCTTATGTGTTTATAGATTATACTGTCTTTGTTTCAGAGGTGAAAGGTATAAAATCCAAAAACTAGAGTAATGAATACAGTACAACATATTGAAACCGTTCAAATTCTCTACATTTGGTGGCAGTGAAATACAAGACATTGGCAAAATTGTGAAACACCTTCACAGAAGCCATAAACAAGAATTGAATTGAATTGAATAAGGTGTACCTACTAGCTAGTGCACATTAGGGATGATTCATATGAGAATGAGAGGGGCTGGATCATTCCTTACATTTTGTCTATCCTGTCCCGTCTGTATATGGAACGGACTACACTATATCCAATGTTTGGAACATGCCACGACCGGCTCGGCCCGTCCCAGCCTAATATGAATCCTCCCTTATTGAATAAAACTGAAGACCAATATATTTAAAAACATTTATTTTGTTAAAAGAAACCAAAAGTTTTGAGTTCATGATTTCACTTCGTTGACCACACACTTAAAGCTGAATTTCAGCTTAGTTCTTCTGGAAATAACCATGATTCCTGAATATGATTTTGATTGATTTTCTTCTGCCAGGGTCAATAATAATTGGATGAACACAAATCTACTTCATTACTTCACACGTAGGTAGCACATTGAATACGCGCCAATACGCTGTGTCTTATTTGTTCTATAAAATAAACAAATTACTGTAACGCAATTAGAGTACAAAATAATAAATAAAGTGGTTTGAGAACTTCGTGAATTATTGTTTTGAAAATAAATAAAGTAAGGTTATGTTGTGTTGTGTGACGTGTGTGAAACTTAAAAACCTACTAAAATTGCAATTTTTCCACTAAATCTACCTCGCCGTCCTTCAAAAACGCAAACTGTGGTCCCAGACAGCGCTGAACCTCTGACTTCACGGGGAGTGGAAAATTTCGCCGTCCTTCAGAATCGCCATCCTGGGGAAGGGAGCAGTCTGCGCTGGACTGCAGAGCCTCTGCCTTCAGCAAAAGTACACCGACGTCATTCTCGCATATCGCATGAAGAGTAGAGTTCTATCACAAAAATCGCACTTATGAATTCTACCGAAATCTACAGATTTTTAAAAATGTACCGCCCTATCAAATTTAGATGAAAATCTACTAAAGAAGTAGGCAATCTACTGCAAACGGTCACACTACGCACTGGTATGATATTCGTTTCATAGACTTAAACAAACATAGACTCGAAACACTTCTAGATACTACATGTGCCACAGGTAGAATATCTCACAATATGGCTGCCATTACAAACGCAACCACTTAATCAAGGGATTGTCCTGAAAAAGGCTTATTAAATATTTATGTGCATAGTGTGAGTACGCAATTATAGAAATTAGTTAGATTAATAAGCGCACCCAATCACTTCCAAACAGTTCCAATCAAATCAAATAAGAATAGGTTGAATCATACAAGTCGACGGATGTAAACGGATGTGAAGTTTGTTGCAAGCTGCGTAATATCCAATCCTGCCTGACTAAAGCTCACATAAAGCTGCACGTTGATTATATTATATTGCCGCAGCTTATATGTGTAATTTCTTATCCGTTGCCTTGTAACCACAATTTCCACGAATAAATACTTTTGACTTTGACTTTGACTTGTATGATTCGGGCTATACATACAATACTTTAAAGATTTTAGTAGCTTTTGTCGAATCCAGTTAAATCCTATATAAATGTAAATATGGAAGTTAAATTACATATTTATTATTGTTAAAATAGACGTATACAGCTGCCTACAAGGTTCTACTGGTTCTACAATAGGTACCTATATAAAGCACACTTAACAAAAGTGGCGATTTTACTAATTCAAAGTTATAAACTTACATAATTATTTTTATGTCATCAAATAAAGGACTATCTGGTGAAATTGTACTGATGTTTGTTAAAAGTCTCATCACCAACATCTGTCTTCAAAGTCCACAGAGAGAGTGTCTTAGGTTTGACCCGATAATTTGCTTTCGCCTGTACAGATGGTATATTTGTCTATAGCTCTGTTTACTAACCGATTTTTATAATATTTGGCAAAATTGTTTAGTATCTAGTTATACATCCCTCTTGTTTATCATAGAGCGAGACAGATAGTCAGCTAACGCAGCAGTTAGCACGCCTCTCACGCCTCGTTAGTTAGAATGCTGCGTAAGGGTCCACCGGCATAGAAATAAGGTAGGTAACATTAAGAATAGACTCTAGAAATAAATCATTATTATTAGAGCCTCCATATCGGCAACACCTTAGTTTTATTTTAGTTTTCAAAAACTTATTTAAGTGCTCCCTAACTATCTACCTAATTTCTAACAAAAATTTGCGAGTAGGTATAAACGTAATCGGTCATGACTCAGGAGCATTTCGAAATATTTACCGAAGCATAGTGGAAGCATTCGAAGATTCAAAGAAAAAGATAAAAATATCATTTATTGCTCTGAACTGTGTACATTTAGGTGTTACAAAATTATTTAGACACAACAGCTTATCCTAACGGACATGCAATAGGTATTTGTTTTACTTACAATTTAAGGCTATGTAATTCCTTCTTACACCTAGATGAACCAAATTAGGTATAACGAGTATATTTACATTCAAAATTACACAATACAATATTAATTCTAACTAACCACAATTTGACTTAAAGCTGTTTACACTATTAGCACTTTTATATTATACCTACTTACGTATAAAGAAGAGATCATTTTAACTTAAATCCTAAAAGATCATAATAATGTAATTATACAGAAATATTAACTAAAGATCTTTGAAATTCTCTCTTTTACATATTCTTTTAAAAATATTTACATAGCATCATCAATTATTATTCTAGATATTATTATCAATGTAACAGAAGCGAGATCTACTGTACGGAGAACTATAGTTCATTTATCTAATTACATTAGGTATTAAAAAACCATGCAGGTAACTGATACCTCTATAATTCTTCTATTGTTGGTCATGTAATCTTTGTCTAGGAAACGGGATAATTTTGTTACAAGTATCAACTGTTAAAAACATTAACAGTTGATACTTGTTTCCGTAACTTGGAACGTAATCTTATCTACGTACACGGCATTATGATTACAGGTACTACATAGAAACATTACAAAAACCATACGATAATGCACCTATTGTGCACGATAATAAACTCTATTGCGTGGACACAAGATCTGACAAAGTGCACTGCATACGTTGGTAGTGAGTGTGAATAGTCAAAACAAACCACATTGCGTGGACAGTGCGTGTCACACATTGACAAAAACGTCAACACATTGAAACAATTTGCACCCACACTTCGATACAGTTATTTTTTAATAGTTTCAGATATTACCAGTAAAATCCAAAATAATTGCGTCCATGTTATGTAACTTTTGTCGACTACGAAAAATTGATAAATTTCGCAATGTTTAATTGAAAAACCAGATTAAAACAATTCTCTGATTAGTTTGTAGAATGAGAATATTTTTTATTGTACATGCGGAGTTAGTTTTAGGCAAGTTTTAGAAGATTTACGATATTATCGTGGGTCTATCAATAGACCCAATTTTGAACGAATGATTTGAGTGAACATTTTACTATTTAGGGTAGGTCTATCAAAAGACCTTATTTTGAACGAATGATTTGAGTGAACATTGTGGTATCACTGATTATATTATTTTACTGATTATTATTGCTCCTTATCACTATTTATAGTAAATAATTTGCAAAAACTATCTATTTCTAGCCTGCACTATTAAAGCGTCCCGACATTTAAATACAAAAGTGGCTAAAAAAGACAAGTATCCAGGAGAATTTAAAATGAAAAAATACAAAAGTGGCTAAAAAAGACAAGTATCCAGGAGAATTTAAAATGAAATAAAAAAATGAGAGTTGGTCATTTTAGCTGGTGCGTGAAACGAAATATCCTGAATTCTGACAACGTGAGAACTGACAGTGACAGGTACATGGAGAATGGAGATGGAACAAAGCTGTCAAATGCGTGCCGCCAAACAAGTGTGCTATGGTTCCGTAGCTAAAAATTATGTCTAATTTTATTAAATACAGAAATACAGAAAAATTTATTCGGGACAAAACAATTAGGTACACACAAACAAAATACGAAAACAACTAAAAATAGAATAAATTATTATTAAATTATTATGCATGCAAATGTTTATTTTATTACTACAACAGTTTTAGTATTTTACTATAAATTGTTTAAAAAAATAAAAATAAAAATAACTGAGTTAGAGACTGACCAATATTTAACTTAATATAATATAAAATTAGCACTCTGTAAAAAGGCTTAGCTATTCCATTTATAACTTGAGAAAGGCGGGACTGTTATCTTCGTTCGATACTTATGTGATGACGTAGCGCATTGGAGTGATTTGCCAATTGAGGAATGCTGTGCATAGAGGAATATTATGATGCTGAAACTACCAGTATAATAATATAATGTATGTATCATCTATGGATGAGACCAAGGGCTAGAATCTTAGAAAAAAAAATGCCCTTTATTTCCACCATAGACAAATGGTAATTTGCATTTTAACTTTCCCAATTACATTCTCCAAGCCCATTCAACTGCTCGAGTTGCAAATGTCAAAGTTAATCAATCTTTTCCGTTAAAATTTTCAGTAGTTTCTGTGCAAGCTTTTTTTAAAGTTTTAGTACAGTTGTTGTGTTAGTTATTTAAAGTGTTTGTGCTTATCGTCTCCACTGAACTGTTACAAAACCACAAATTTACTGTGCCGAACTACAACTGCAGCTTTATTTATTAAGGTTGGTTTTAAAAATCGTAAAATAATATACAAACAAATATTTCTCGACCTTAGAGGCATTAGGTCGGATGTGAAGATCCGACCAAAATGTCTTTTTAGTGTAGCGATAATATGGCGTTGTTTCTCTTTCTATCAAACTGATCGTGGTATTTCTATCTCTTTCCGTTAGCAAAATACACGCATGCATAAAGTCGGATTTACGCACTTTTTGAAATGCCTTGGAGGCATATAGGTTTACGTTCACTTACATCTTTATGCACTAAATTATTTTTACTTTAAGGAGCCTTATGTCAACAAAAACTATTATGCATCTAAAATATTTGGCACATCACGCTGGGCGCTTCAACTCATACGACCTTGTGCACCTAATTTATTATTCAAATAAAGAAACGTATCATCACATTCAGCATTATGCTTGGAAAAATGTTATCTAGCATTAATAAGGCATAACGTCGTATGTCAATGTAAGACTTTCTTGCTGTAATAACAACAATATTGTATTCGGATTTTGGTACGTTTGTTGACTTCCATCCTTATGTCTCCAAATAAATTAAAGTTACTTTGTCCTGCTTGGTCGGTAGTTAAGATAGTTCGGATATTTCCGTATAGAAAATTTTGGTCGTCATGAACGCACGTGGCGCATCGACAAATGGCGTGAGACAGCATTATAGCTCGTCGCCGCTAGAGTGAGAGTGACAGTGATAGTGGAGCAGTGGCACGTGCCGCACCACGCCCGCCCCGCCGCGCGTCGGCCGTTGGTTACAATAGCAAAATTTATTCGTTCGTTCGGCACCGGTCACGCCGGTCACTTGTGTATGGTTTTTAGTTTTATGTGAAAAAGCAGTGGTTAATGAATACTTAGTGCGATATTTTGTATTACAAACTGTTTATGTTTCATCAATGCAGTGAACAGTCATAACATAATGGAAAAAAATGAAGTAAGTACCTACTTAAATTAGAATGCAAGCAAGTTGGTACCTACCTACATAGTTTTTTCTAACCAACCTTTCTTAAATCTCTTGATCTAGCTAAGTAGATAACAAATACATACCTACTACTTGTACCTAATTATTCTTGCAGAACACAGTACCATTGTATGAACAATTATTTGAAAAACGACGACGACTTTCTAAGGTTCGCGAAAAAGTTATTCAGGCTCGAGGAGGAAAACCATTCGGTGATATAGAAAGTAAGTTTTGTACAATTAATTACGTAATTTACTTATGAAAGTTCGATAACATGAAAATAATTTTAGGTACATAGGCAATACAGAGGACAACGATCGTAGAGATTGTATGGTCGTAAAGATGGTTCATTAAAGTACAAGTATATTAGCTAGCTATTGCCCACTGTTGCCCCGCTTGGAATTCTGTTATAGGTATATTCATTCATAGATGGATTAACATGTTAATCCAGGTGCTGATCTGTCAATCTGCCTTAATCCGTCAAGTTGTTTAGGCATGAAGTGGACATACATACACAAATTTCAGCGTTATAATTATTAGTGTGATAATTTGAATATTTTTTCAGATAAACTACCTCATGAAGAAGAAGGAACTAAGAATACTGCGTGCGTTTCAAAAAAATCCAATATAGCTCACGACATAGATATGAATGGTAGGTAAACTTCAAACTTCCAATAATTTAGCAATGCGACTAAAATGAAATTTGAATAACAAACAAAAGCCTGCCTTTTTACGTGTTTACTTACTTCGATATTGGTCCCCAATAAGTTTTCTGGTTTTTTTTTTTAATTTGATTGAATATTTATTTTTATTTTCAGATGGCGAAGAAGACATTTTTGATTATGGAAGTGATGACAGCGTTAAAGACAAAGATTATGAACCTGATATAGAGAATGACTCAAGCTGTAGCGAGATAAGTGACTCTGCTCAATTCAGGCTCTTAAAAATGTCTCAAGATCAAGTAAAAAGACGCCTATTCCCACCGGATAATTATTGTCCTGAAGCTTGTAAACACGAACCTTGCAATGCTCCAGTCAGTATACATCTATCATCACAAAATAAAAATACAACAAATTACCAAGGTAATGCAGAGAATACTTCTGACTTAATAACGGTAGAAGATCTTATAGGTCCACAGAATTTAAGTAGTAAAAATATCGATTCTGTTCCTGATTTTGATCAATGTGCTTATTCGCCTCTCAAGAAAAAGACATGTTTAGAAAGACCAGAGATTCACATTAATGAAACTGGTGAATTGAGTGATGATTCCGATACGCCATGTACTGACAAAACAATATTTTTGCCTTCAAAACAAGAAGGTTCAAAAGCTTTAGTTTGCTACAAAAAAATTGACAAAAATGTTACGATGTCACCGACCTTGACACCTGATCATTATCCCATAATGGTTGTTGACTTAAATGGAGTGGTGTATTTGAATCAAGTACAAGGATTATCAGAAACACAAAATGTAAAGAAAAAAATTGCTGATCCAACGAAATGGAAAAGGAATTCTACCAAAATCGCGAGATTGAAGGGATCTCCATATCACTCAACAGTCGCTAAGAAGAAACCAGACGTAGAGGGTCGTATGTTAAAGCCTCCGTGTTCGTGTAAAGCTAAATGTTATACGAAGATATCTCATGAAAAAAGAGAACTTATCTTCAACCAATTTTGGAAAAATTGTCGTAATTGGGATCAGCGTCGACAATTTATTGTTAGCAACGTAAAAAAAGACAGAAAGCGAAACATGAAAACTAGTGGTGACTTGGAGCTAGATAGAAGGAAGTTCTCTTATAATTATAGTTTTACTGTAGACGGTTCCAAAGAAAAAGTATGCAAGGTTATGTTTTTGAATACACTGTCGATTGGAGAAAAATTTGTAAAATTAAGTGTAGAAAAAAAAATGGAGGGAGGTTTAACGATTGAAGATCAAAGGGGAAAACATGTACCAGGAAACAAATCACCTGCACCCATAATTAATAAAGTAATGGATCATATTAATTCCTATCCATCCTATGAAAGCCACTATTCACGCCAAAAAAGTGGGAAAAAGTATTTAGGTCCGGACTTAAATATTGCAACCATGTATCAGCATTACAAAGAACTTATGATAAAAGAAGGAACACCTAATAACCTTGTAGCAAAAGAATGGTTATACCGAAATATATTCAACACAAAATTCAACCTTAGCTTCAAACTCCCGTCAGTAGACACATGCGACGATTGCGATGCTTATGAGAGAAAATTTAAAGACGCTATAGAAGAAACAGAAAAAAAAGAGATTGAAAAGGAACATAAATTACATCAAGATGCAGCAAATGAAAGATATAATTTAAAGAAAATTGATAAAGAAGAAGCACAAAACAGTTCTGGAAAGAAAAGAGTTTTAATGTTCGATTTACAAAAGTGTTTAGCGACACCTAATTTAACCAATACCAAGTCTTTCTACCTGCGAAAACTTTGGACATTGAATTTAACAATATATGACGCAACGAGTAACGTTGCTTCAAATGTGATCTGGTCTGAAAACATAGGCGGAAGAGGGGGTAACGAAGTAGCATCCTGTCTCATTCGTTGGGCAGAAGAAAACAGAGCTAAACTCGGAAATGTTGAAGAATTGCTATTTTGGTCAGATAATTGCGCAGGCCAAAACAGAAATTTGATGATAGTGATGGCCTACATTTGGCTCCTGCACAAATTTCCTAACATAAAGATCATTAATCACAAATTCATGCTAAAAGGCCACACACACATGGAAGTTGACCAAATTCATTCCCAAATTGAAAGAAGAAAAAAACAGCTGAAGACAATGCAGATCGCCATTCCCAGAGATTGGTCCCAATTCATAAGAACATGCGGAGGAAAAAAAACTTTTGAAGTGTTTGATATGGAATTACAGCA
Organism: Hypomecis atomaria; assembly: GCA_964007245.1. Lineage (NCBI taxonomy): Eukaryota > Metazoa > Arthropoda > Insecta > Lepidoptera > Geometridae > Hypomecis > Hypomecis atomaria. The sequence continues at coordinate 14,064,055 of OZ023295.1, forward strand.
TTTCAAAGATTTGACCAGTTTATATAAAAAGAATGGACCATTGGTGATGCGAAAAAAGAACAAGGACGGTCAAGAGTTTAAAATCTCACAGTGTGTTTGGCTTCAACTGAAGCAAGAACAGCCGGGAACGCTGTTTTACAAAACAAACTTTTCAGCGCAATTTTCTGAAATATCATTGGTACGCAATTTGTCTAAAGGTATTGAGTTTCCCAGTGACTTGCCGAATGTTCGAGAAGAAGCAAAACCGATATCTTCTGCAAAATATAAAGATTTAATTACCCTTTTGGAATGGGTACCCGCAGAATTTCATGATTACTACAGGAATCTGAAACATGATGCCAATGAGCCTGACTTTCCTGAGACTGACTAGATATTTTTTTTATTATTTCTTGCCAAGGTGCCTTCTTAACTATATTTTTGTTATCATTTGTCGGTTCTTCCGACCCTTTGCTTTTGTATTAATATAATGCAAACCAATTTTATGTTATCTTAAAACCTATACTTTGTTGTAAGTGAGAGATTTATAAAGGCTTCCGACCTTTTGCTTGAAATTAAATAATTAATAAAAATTTTAGAAGTATAAAGTAATATCCACTAATCAGACTTGGTTGAATTGTAATATGTCTAGGAGCATAAAACTATATGTCATTATAAAGCTAAAAGTAAACGCTTGAAATTGCAAGTATAAAGTCGGATGTAGACATATGCCTGCAGTTTCAATTGTAAATCTATAATATTTCAGGCATAAGGTCGGATGTAACTGATTAAATAAAAAAACTTTGTTTATTTATTTATATAAATAGGTACAGTGATTCTTGTCATTAGAAGTAAGAGGTACAACTATTTACCTAATTATAAAAAAAGAAAACTGATTTAAATGCTTAAAGTTTAATAAATATGAAGAGAATTGTTCGTCAATTTTATTTTTCCTCTCCTGAAAAGTTGGAGTTTTGTACATCCGACCTTATGCATCTGATGTCGAGATTTATGAAGCCAAAAAATAAATAATTTCAAACTTTAAAACACCAGCTCGTTATTGGTTGTTCAATGAATTCTGTCTGATACTTAGTATTTATAGTAGTTAGCACGGACGTATATATAGCTCTTGCAAGGGGGGGGGGGGTCCAACATTTTTTTTCGACTGTCCAAAAAAGAGGAGTATGGTTTTAAAAAAAATGGAATGGTGGTTGATGGTGATGAATGTTTATATGTACCTCCTTTACATAGCTTTAGCTGCTGCTCTTATTTTGATAAGTGTATGACGGAGTAAGCACCTAAGTTCCGTTATCAGCGAACAGATTAGAATCTTATTAGCACCCAATTCTCAAAAGATGTCCCGCAGATGCGGCGCCAAACTTGATGTGTCGAAAATAGGTAGCTACTTTAATTTTCATAGGGACTCTTTGAATAAATAGATTATTGTCTTTAAATCTGTGTTTTGTTTATACCACAAAACTTGAAAAGACCTTCGACGTGGAAGACTATAATAATATAAATTAATAAAAACCTAAATTGCCAGTGAGAAGGTTACTGTTGCTCTAGTACTACGAGTAATCTAGGGGTTTAAGTATCATTATTTGTCTTGTTAGTTAACATACTGTTTTGTAAAACTCTAGTACCTAAGTAGATGTTTGCGTTTGCAAATTGAAGCTCTTGCTATTTCTTATTAATTAATAATGATACTACTTACATTATTTAATTTTATCACATAATTATTGTTTGTGCGCTAGGGCGACTTAAACTAGAATAGGAACACATAAACATCCGAAAAAACAAGCTTGATAAGTTTATTTTAGTGTAGGTACCTACCTAATTATGGTTTTCTTTGTGATTGCATAAACGCTGGATCAATAAAATAGCACCTAAAGTCCCCGTCACGAGAAGCTATAAATTTTGTAAACAAGTGTTCAGGAGTTCACAACATTTGGACCAACAAAAAAATGAATTTGTTTAAGATTTAATAAATTATTAAGTAACAAATATTAATAAACATATATTATATAAGAATAATTATTCGCTATATAAGCTATATCACCATTGGTGTACCAATTAACCTAACCAATTACTTCACAATTTAAAACCTACTTCTTATATTAACCATATCTTAACAACAATAAAAAGTGATAACGAAACAATAACAAAATTAACAATAACAACCAGATCCGCGATATATGCAAAGCAATGAAACCTCGTACGCATTCGAAACTCGAATGACGCGTTTATTTCGAAATGGCGTCCCGATAGTTTACAATCCCTGCGACGGACGCATTCCGGTACCAAGAAACAAAAACGATAGCGCTTTGCGTCGTTAAAATATGATCCGACTAAATTAAATTGGTTGTTACTTTCATATAACCCGTCTATATTTCATGTCGATTGAATATGTTCAATTTATTATTATCTCGCAGTATAAAATGTCTACTTAGTAAAAGATGTTTGTTTACATAATTTATAGCTTCTCGTGACGGGGACTTTAGGTACTTCTGACGTTTGTCAATGAATGTGGGTTTTAAACAAAGACGGTTCTTATTATTATTTTTCGCAAAAAATGATAAAACCCGCTTCCATCGTGTACAAAATTCGAATATTTCGCTCGAATTGTTTAAATTATTGTTGATTTTTCAAAAACGGCTCAGCCGATTTCTATTTTAAATGGGACCACCCCGGGAGTATACCCTTTAGAACTAAAAAAAAAAAATTTTTCGACTCGGTTCACAATTGGCAAAATTATCAATGAACATACATACACAAAAAAACGTACAGACGAACATAGAACCTCCTCCTTTTTGGAAGTCGGTTAAAAATGTGTTTTCACGTTTTCAAGCCATTTTGGTTCTAAAACACTTTCTAACGATCTATTTTCGAAAACAAACATTTTTTGTGACTAAACTGCTAGGAATTTTTAATAAGTAATTTTATAAATTTAAAAGCATTTTACCGTACCAACCTACCGTACCGTACTTTGAAAATCGGAGTGTCGTCAGCTACTATTATTATCCGAAAAAAATAAAACGTTTTGGGATGGCACAAAACGCTAATGAACACGCGGGTGAAAGCTAGTCGTAAAATTGGGTTGCTTTTGTCACTTAAAATTGTTAGTTCTCTTTTTTGCATTAAATCTGTTGCACATGTTGACCGGTGACCCGGTGAAAACAAAAGACCATGCGATGCGTATCCGCCGTATAAAAACTTTAGGGAAGGAATGCAACTCAACAAAACAGATGTACCTGACTGAGAAGGGTTCTTTCTACAATATTTGTCACATTTTCAGAGATGATATTTGGCATGCTTTATTTTACTAGGATACACTTCCAAAAATATTTGAAAATGCCAAGGGGGGGGTCCGGACCCCTCGGACCCCCTTAACTAAACCCTAACTTGTCTCGTTTTTCTGACAGTTTTTAGCTGTCGGAACTGTCAGAAAAACGAGAGAGGTTCAAGAACGTATCACTTAGACTTTAGAAAAGAGATCGGCTAACGGAATTGCCCTGCATTACAATTAATATATCCATGGCAGCTTTGTTATGCTGTCAATTTGACTTTGATAAACATACCTAATTTGACATTCACAGCTGTTCAATCAAATCAGGTGGTATTGTTTTGGTAATTTAAATTCATTGAAATTGATTCAACAAAGTACAAACAAAATTCTCTTTATTTTGCTATATTTTTATGTTAATCTAAGGAACAGAACAGAAGTTTGTTATATTATCGTCATGTTTTACGAAGCTTTTTTAGCTGGTATATGGGCATCTGTCGGCAGCACCCTGGGAAAATTATCAGGAACCACCAGTATTGTGGTAAGTAGAATAATAAACACCATTTTCAAATATCTACTAATTTGAATACATAGTCAATTAGTAACCTATTGATCTGTATTCGCCAAAGAGTCGTGGTTTCAGTTAATATTAAAGAAAGACAAATGATTATTAGAAAATTCGTTGTATTTACTTAGTTGTTTATTTTCTCTTTCATTTGTGTAGGTAATCATTTATCTGATAATGAAGGCATGGCTTTATTTAATTGCCATTCATTGCCTTCATATTCACTAGCCACTGTGTTATATTAATTCATTCAAAATTTAACAGCAAGGCTCTTGCCGGTGGAGCAACTTCCACATCTCGTGGTCCTCTGCCTGTGTTTTCACCTGCCTGTGTGACATGACATCTACCTTATCTTTAATTTACTCTAAGAATGTCCTCTTTGGTCATCTCCTTACTCTCTTTCTGTATAATAAGCCGGGAATACACATGCCAGTAAAACGGGACAGTAGTGGGCATGTCAGCTACTGGCACATACGAGTTACTAGCACACAGCAGACACATTTGCAAGTTATTACATTCCCTTTAGTTATGGCATGCCTGTAGCTTGCATGTCTGTTCACAAATGCCGGTAGCAGCTCCCCGTGTCCGCTCCCTCATATTCCTTCCTTCTTTTCAGCCATAGGACGTACACTGCTGGATATAGGCCTCCCCTTAAGATCTCCAATAAGACCGGTTGGTAGCGGCTTGCATCCAGCGCGATCCTGCGGTCTTAATGAGGTCGTCAGTCTACCTTGTGGTTGGACGTCCTACGCTGCGTTTACCGGTACGTGGTCTCCACTCGAGGACTTTTCGACCCCAACGGTCATCAGTCCTCCGCGCTAGGTGCCCTGCCCATTTCCAATTTATCCTGCCAATCCGATGGGCTATGTCGGTAACCTTGGTTCTTCTACGGATCTCCTCATTTCTGATTCGATCTCGCAGAGAAACTCCGAGCATAGCCCTCTCCATGGCTCGTTGGGCTACTTGAAGCTTACTTATAAGACCCATAGTGAGAGACCACGTTTCTGTGCCTTAAGTCATCACACACACTGGTCGAAAACTTTCGACTTTAGGCACTGAGGTATGTCGGACGAGAAGACGTTACGCAATTTTCCGAACGCTACCCAGCCGAGTTGGATTCGGCGATTGGCCTCTTTCTCGAAGTCGGGCCTACCTAACTGGACTACTTGTCCTAGGTAGACATACGAGTCAACGACTTTAAGAACCGAGTTCCCAAATGAAATAGGGGTGGGTACAACATGGGAATTACACATGACATTTGTCTTGTCCATGTTCATTTTAAGACCCACCTGTTGAGAGACTCGTTTTAGGCCTTCGAGCATCGTACTGAGTTCCTCCATCGACTTTGCCATGACCACGATTTCGTCGGCAAACCGAAGGTGAGTGAGGTATTCGCCAATGATGTTGATGCCGAATCCTTTCCATTCGACCGAATCAAAGACTTTCTCATAGTCCACAAACGCTAAGCAAAGTGGCAGGTTATACTCCTCGGTCTTATGCATAACCTGCCGCAGCGTATGTACGAGTATGCGGTCCATGGTACTAAAGCCTTTTCGGAAACCGGCTTGTTCGGAAGGCTGGAAGTCATCAAGCCTGCGTTCGAGACGATTCGTAATGACTCTTGAAAACAACTTATAAACATGGCTCAGAAGCGAGATGGGTCTGTAATTCTTCAATAAGGTGTTGTCACCTTTTTTAAAGAATAACACCAGCACGCTTCTGTTTCATGCTTCAGGCGTTATGCCCTCGAGGACGACATATTGCATTCCCTCATATTGCATGCCAGTAAATCAAATGTTGTGCAAGCTACTCCAGTCAGGTACAGGCATGCTATTTACCTATTATAAATACTATACACATGCCAGTAGCTGGCATGTGCAAGGAGCTGGCATGCAAGTGTGCCAGCATAATTAATTAATAAACATAATTATTTCCCCTTGTTTTCAATTAATATTAGAAGTTTTATTTTGCCTTTAAAACTCTCTACACAGGGCGACGGTTACCTTATATGGGGGAGTCTGCTGGTAACTATGGTGATAGCAAATACTTGGGGTTGCCGCCACTACCTGCGATCACTGGATGCCGCTGCCAACTCTGTAGCCCCCACTGTCATATCTGCTGCGTCCAGTTATGTATTATCTGTAAGTACCTAATTATCTATAGGCCGAATCATAAAACTTTGCGGCTGCGATGGTAGCTACACATGCGGATAGCCCAATCCTAACTGAACCTCACTTAACAGCTGTAGTGGGGATTTGAATATATACAGCTTGTAGATAACATCACAATCATCAAGTTGTATGATAAAACGTCTGATAAAACGCACACAATTAGATCCCAATATAGAACAAAAACTCATGGAACCAAAGTCTAACTTAACAATGCACAGTTCTAGCCCAAATTCTTTGGCTATAAAAATATTCAATAAATTGCCAAATAATTTAAAAGAAATCGAAAGAAAACTAATTCATAACACAACTAAAAATTATCCTATCATGGAAATGCTATTATACATTAGACGAATTTTTTAATGATCATCTAGAAAATATTATAATAAATAGTTCCAATACAAATAATAAAATTCCCATACCCTTATTAGGGTCATATGTATAACTATACAAAACATGTCAACTAAGAGCCGCTTGTAAATTTCATATGTTGCAATAAGTGGTTTGAGTTTGATTCGCCATATACTAGTGGAAAAGCTGCTCTACTATCCAGAGCCATTAGTTTGATTCTTTCTAATATTCTTAAAGATCACAACTATTTTGTAGTACAATCTGCAGCTGGCCCTAAAGTTCAATGGCTTTATAATAATATGCATTTTAACCATCTAAGGTGATGTAGACGTAGGTACCTATCAAATCGTCAAGTGCTGCAATAAAATTTTGAATTAACTACTGTTACTATCATTGTGCAAGATATGAAAAATGTAAAGAATTAGATGTAAGATTTTGGTTCTAGGTATATTGTGGGATACAGATAACCTGATGTATGCTAGGTTTATTAATATTATTGTTGGGAACAACAAAATAGGGACTGTTCCTTTATAATATTAGTATTAAAGAGCGAGTTTCTGTCGGTACAGTAATTAAATTAAAAAAGAAATATTTTTTGTAAGCACTGTAATTTTCATCAATTTCAAAAATGAAATTGATTTTTTTTGGGACTATCTAGAGATGTTCCTTTACAGATTGTAACTGTAAAAAAACTGACGACGAACGCCGGTCCACAAATAATGGAGATATTATGAGAAAACTCCACAACAAAAAAATCATAGGACAGACAAATTGAGAACCTCCTCGTTTTTGAAAGTCGTCGGTTGAAAATCACTACTTACGAAAGCAGTTTTATTTGGGAAGGTTTGATGTCTGTTGTATGAAGTTAGTTGTAATATTTTTGTCAAAAAATAACTATTAATTAACAAGGTGCAATAAAATATTTTGTTTTTTTTTTCTCATTGAAATCGATTATCCGCAACGTAATTAGGGAATTAATTTAACAATAAAATATTGCCCTAAATTCGGTGTCTTCAGAATGACAATTATAATTCGTGTAGTTGGGCGGTTCCCTAAAACCAATACGGAATAGCCGTCATAGACGGCTATAATTGTTAAATCTTTAAAACAGGAAAAAAGAAAGAGTTTACACCACCATCCTTATCGTCTATACGTTTTCTTACATCCTAAGAAAGCTCTCTGGAAGAAATCGCTTTAAGCCATAAGACCGCCGTTTGTGCCCCTCTTTTAACTTATTTCTTCTGTTACTTTTTTGTAGTATCAATAAATGTTGTTGTATTGTATTGTAAAGAGACAGCCAATAAGAGAAGCCGATCTCTAAAATTATTTATCAAGTCGAATTTTATTTTATAATCACTTCAAACATCATCTCGGAAGCTGTATCCTTTATTTTATCCCATCTAGACCACATTAAATCTTATTCAAACTTTTCCGATGTCATCTCAACATCATTTCAAAGGAAACTTCAGCTGTATTTCCATTTCCATCCATATTTTTGCTCGGCAAAATTATTTCGTCGCAAGATAGCCGCAACACAGTTCAAATTCTAGTTATTGTGGATACAATGGCAAAAACATAGAATAAATATTAAAGTAATAGAAACCGTACTAAAATAGCAAGAGATATACATCACTTTGTCCCACTTTAAATATGAAATTTAAAAGGTGTTAGAAAAAGATGCACTTACACCCGAACTTACGTAATTTCGAAAGGTTTCACAAGCTAGCATTGAGAGATATCTCGGCTGTCCAAATTCAAAAAGGTAAAAGTAGGAAGGTAAAATGATCAAATTTTAACCAATGACATTCCAACATCTGATTTTGACGTATGCTGACAGACAATGCGTTTTTTTCCACTCACTCTCACGGATGCTGTATAACCAGATATGAATAAGACAGCTGTAACGTAGTTTTTATTTGAGTAACATTTAGCTAGGTTTCTATTACTTGTCATTCTTCTGAGGGCAAGAATATCTGGTTTTATATCTAGAGAGGCGAAGGCCATTAATCTTTGGGAACAATGAGACGCTCGCTGAAGCGAAATTGTACTCGGGACTACTGCTGTGACGTCATGGGAACAAATGTATTTGTTTTTGTTAAATTGTACATACGATACATATTAATTGTTAAATTGTACATACGATACATTGTTGTAAATGTACGTCAACACTAAAACACTGGGATAGGTATTCACGCAGGTTCACTTAGAAAGGGAGGGGAAGTACAAAGCCGAATTGAGAAAAGGGTGCCCATTGTACTCGTCATTATGTACAGCTCAGAGCAGCTTAACTTTGGCTCTTATATAGAGTCAAAAGCTCAATTAGCCTCCAAAAAACTTGGTGTTCTCGCTAAGGTGAGACGGTATTTCACACCTGAGCAACTGCTTAGTCTTTATAAAGCACAAGTCAGGTCTTGTATGGAATACTGCTCTCACCTTTGGGATGGCTCTGCCAAATATCAACTGGAGGCTCTGGAGTCGATTGAGAGGCGAGCCAGGAGGCTGATTGACAACGACACCTTGACTAAGTCGCAGCTGCAAAGTCTTGAGCATCGACGTAAGGTGGCGTGTTTGTCGGCCTTTTATCGGATACACTTCGGAGAGTGCGCTCAGGAGTTGCACAATCTGGTCCCACCTGCCCCTTTCTTCTATCGTACGGCTAGACAGACGCGACCAAAGCGCCACCCTTTTATGTTGGACATTCCGCGCGTTAGAACCAAGCGTTTCGAGTCCTCATTCCTCATACGAACAGCCAGAATGTGGAACGCTTTGCCTGGGTCTGTCTTCCCGCTAAAGTACGACGTGGGTGTCTTCAAATCCCGAGTAAATAGGTATCTTCTAGGTAAGCGTGCTACATCCTAGACCGCATATCTGCTCAACATCAGGCAGTATGTAGTCAAACGCAAACCTATATTGAATAAAAAAAAAAAAAAAAAAAAAAAAGCTGCTGACTGCTCCTTACATTTCGTCGGGTGTGAATAACGTTGTCGAACTGTTTCGTCTGGCCACGAGCAGAGAAAATTTCTAGATTAGATTAGTAAATGTCTAGGGCTGATTTGGTGTCGAATTTATCGCTCGTTTATATTGAATGACGAGCTCAGTCATGGGCTCTGCTAGGTATCCAATTTTCCACACGATTTCTTGCTGCTTAAACTAAATGGCTTGTGCATTTAAGATTCTTAGGTACAATAATGTATGGACCAGTTGCTTTTTTTTAATGTCATGAGCCCTGTAGTAAACGTTTTATAATGATGAGTATAATGGATGACCTCTGAAATTCCTTGCGTTTTGCAAAACAACAAATTGTATAATAGCTGTACCGAAGTCGTAGTTTTCAAGCGATTTCCGATTTCCGGTTCTCAATTTTTCTGTATGTTTCTTTGTTTTTGGGTCGATTCGCAAGTTTCTTTTTACATTCTGTAGAGGAAATCGCAAGATGGACCCATTAAAAAAAAAAAATTACCTTGGTCCAGTATTTTAGAATAGTTGATGAAATGTAAAGATTGTACAGCCTTTAGAAATATGTAGAATTGTAAAATCACTACTATTGCTCGCTGCTTTCAGTTTGACGTCGAGTAGTATAAAGTCGATTAGGTATTACGTTTGGCCAAAAATAAAATACTTTATACTAATGCACGTTCTTTTCTTCACAGGGCCTGATCGGCATATTAGTGTTTGAAGAGGGATGGACAGTTCGGTGGTGGATCGGCGCGATGCTCATCATCACAGGGCTGGCGCTGGTGGCGAAACCTAGGGCCAAGCACAAATCTGAATAGCACTTGAACCAATGATTACCATGTATGCCACATGTTATTTTTTGGTCACATGTGAGTTAGACCTTGTATAATTTGAATTAAGGTATTTCTGCATGACAGTACCGAAGTACCTTGTGGAAGCTAGTGTAAAGTAAATAGATAAGATAAGATAAGATAAGATAAGATAAGATAATTTATTTCACAGAAAAATCATACAAAGTATACAGTAGCTTAGATTACAGATTTAAATTACAGAGTAAACGTACAGAAAACGGATTACTAACTCTAGTTTGCTAAGTGTTTACATACGTGTGTATTCTAGGTATATTACAAGTTATTTCAATGAGACCCAAACTAAGCTCATGGCTTGTGACTTGGGGCTCGAGTGCGGAGTAAATTGAGAATATTTTCTGTGTGCACTAAACGTGCAAGTACAATATACTAAATACAAATACGAATCAAAATAGCATGCGGTATTACAAAATAACAAAAAGCGAAGAAAAAAAAAAAAAACTAGACAAGAACATATTTTTCGAAAACAAAATCTTGAAAGTAAAATCTTGAAAGAAAATCTTGAAAGTATTAGCTTGTGGGATGTTAGAAATTGTCAATTTTTAAATACTATTTTTTTAATTGGCTGAATTAGGCGTTACTTAGCCGAAGGTCATCTATAATCTTTGTTTTGAATAAATCTTGTGTGTGCTTCCACTCTGTTGTAATTATTCCACTTGAATAAAGTACTTACGTTGATAAATCTTAAACGTATTACAACAGAGCGGAAATACGCTAAATATTTGTTCATAACAAATATTTGGTCGGTTTATATTAGTTTAGGTTAGTTTGACTGGCGTATTTTAGTTTAGTTTTTCGTTTATACATGGTATTCCGATTTTTTCCCCATTTAATTACAGATGTGATGAATTTTTGAATTGTCTATTCTGATCTGCGCGTATGTTGCCTTGTATTTATGTGTGTTCCAGGGCACCCACGTAAATTAGCTATTCCATAGATTTTGTCGCGAGAAACTTTTGGAAATATGAAGCAGCAGTTTTTTTCACGATTTCGGAGTTAGTTTTATAGTACAGTCGTTCAGAATAATGGCCTTACAAAACAGCACCTTGTAGACACCAAACACAACATACATCAAACAAGTATTATAAGTATGCAAAATTTCAGCTCAATCGGTAACCGGGATGTAGATCAAATTTAACTTACCCGGGATAGATGAAAGTAAATAAAAGCTTGTAACAACACATCTTATTTATAACTAGCGACCCGCCCCGGCTTCGCACAGGTTTATGATACATATAAACCATCCTCTTGAATCACTCTATCTATTAAAAAAACCGCATCAAAATCCGTTATGTAGTTTTAAAGTTATAAGCATACATGGGGACAGCGGAAGCGACTTTGTTTTATACTATGTAGTGATAGTGAAGTGATGATGACGTAGCTCGAACCTTTCTTAGTTATACATTGTACCAACCCATTGTATTACTAATTCTAAATATTCCGTGACACGACAAAACGAATGTGGTTCGTTGGTTAATTAGAACTTTAACTAGGTCAATGTACGCTGTCCACAAAATTTACCTTTCTAACTGAATTTAAATATTGAATCGTTAACACAACAAAAGCTCCGTCTAACATGAATTTTCGAGTAGTATTCGTTACTACTCTGAAACGAATCAAATGTATTTTTATGTTATTTTGTAGTAACTACGTGTAGTTGTAACAATTTATTTATGTATGTATTATGGGTCGCATAGTAAAAGTAATGCCGAGTAAACTTCTGTAAATGTGTGCCCTTTGAAAAACAACACATTTGTAGCCAATTTTTAAGGCGCCATCGTAAATTTAATAGCCACTTAAAATATTGCTGTTTCTTTTTAATTACCTATATTATATGTATTCGGCGTTATGAACAACTTTTACTATGCGACCCATAAATACATACATGAATAAATTCTTATCAATAATTCTGTTGGGTTATAAAAGATAATTAAAAATATTAAACTTGCTCTTAGCTCATAGGTCATTGACCTCACAAACATATTTATTAGCCAATTAGATTTTTCTAGCAGTCAACCATCTAGTGACATTAAAAATGGGTCTTTACCATCATCATAATCATCGTCACCATCTACGGAAGCCTATCACACGCGTGTCTTGACACGCACTTTACTACTTATATATTTTAGGGATGGTATCTAGTAAAAGACGTGTATAATGAAAAGTGGGTAAAAGTAAGGTAAATGGGTCAACCCGGGTCCACGTGTAACAACTCCAATTTTTGACACATTCCATGAAATCCACTCGGCAAGTGGGTATATAATAATATGATCTAACTACTTCTTTAAGTACGAGTACATACCTTCGTCAATTCAAGACTAACAATAGTGTAGCTATTTTCAGACTCCACAGTTTCCGTGTATTGCAGTATTACACACACACACAGACACACACACACACAGGCAAACGTATAAAAAATCAAGTTTATAACATTGTAATTCCGTTCAAAAGTCAACTAAATTTAACGTTTTTAATTTTGTTTAACTTCCTATTTTGTTCTGTGTTCTTTATGGTACTTTTATTTTAATTTTGGTAACGACTCACTCGGACCCCAAGATACAAGCCTAGAGCTTAGTTTGGGGTCCGCTGTTTAACGTGCTTTGGAAATAATATATGTATAGTAGTATGTTCTCTTTTTGGTAATAATAAAGATATTTTATGTTTATGTTAGATTGGTGATCACCTCACTGTGCCATAGGTATGACGTCTACCTTTTCTCTTATTTTGTCTAAACATGTTCCTCTACCTGGCCTTTCTTTTCCTTTCTTCCCTTCTACTATTCCTTCTATTATGTACATTTTTCATTTTCAACTAGTTCTATGTTTCCAACCATAAAAACTTATAAAAAACAAAATTTTATATCGTCCAAACGTGCTAATGAGATAGTTGATGCACGTGTAGTAGTGCTTGAGTAGTCTAAGTTAAGATTAAGTACAATGTGATATAGCCTTAACCGTTATATATTTTACTGTACAAAAATATGAATAAACACATCGATTACCGGAATCTTTGGATATTTATTTTCGTTCCGTTTACCGTGGAGCTAGAAAAATACCTTCCCTAGGCTTAGAGGATATCCGCCGGCATTTGTTACGGGAGCGAGGGCACTTGTCTTTCGTCCTTTTATTTATCAACGCCGTATTAAAAGACGCTAAGGTCGACAGTTAACGGGTAGTCAAGAGGAGTCTACGTATTCGAACCTACCCACCCTCTGCAGCTTACTGGGTTAGGGATGGGGAAGCATTTTATCGATGTTAGGTTATGGATTTCGTTCCCCAAATCGAGGATTAGTGTGAAAGCGTACCCGTAGCCCCGACACCAAGCGAGGTGGTGGAACACTACAGGGTTCTTAGTTTTAGTTTTAACTTTTGAAAGTCAGAGTGAATAGGTATCTTCCAAGTTTGCATGCTTCATCTTCGACCACAACGTAGCTTTCCATCAGGCGAGTTGGTGGTCAAGCGCGGACTTATTCGCGATATCCTGCAAGAAGCCTATCCTCGAGGCGGGGTTGTATCTATAACGGATTTTCCCTAATCCCTGCCAAAGAAAACGACTTTATTTACTGAATAGCAATTCAGGAGACACGTTTTGAAGGCTTTAGTTCTGATTGCATATAAGGTAGTGTACTTGTCCACTTCTCACAAATCGAGCAATATGTGATCGGTATCTATCTAGCAGGTTATACCGAAGGATGCAGTTGACAGACTAATTGATAAATACACGTGCCAGTCTTTTTGTCTCTTCGACGCAGATTAAGTTTATCTATGTAAATAGCTTTAAAAACCTCTTTGAATTCTCTTCTAAGTGGTGTGAAGTGGATCAAGTTGATCCACTTCAAATACTACATTTTCGTTCATTGTCTCTCTAGTGTTAAGATGGCAAAATAAGCATCCTGCTGATTATCGATACTCGCGTCAGCTGTCGAAGTATGTCGGGCCCATCCCTCGAGGTTTTATAGACGCAATGCCGCCGGCCGCCGGGCGGCAGTGGCGCGCCGCGGGCCGAGTAGAGCGCACGTCCGTTCGCGCTCGCTCCGCTCCGGCCAACTTCACACCTCGCTCGTCGCCCCCAACACGATCGATAACACCAAACTGCAAAAAAACAAACCTCAAACCCGTAACACTCCGTGCCGGTCCAGATTAACACATCCTAAACTTTATGTAACCGATTGTCCGATGGCAGCAGCGTCGATAGTCGCGTGGCGCACCGGCGTCAACAATGTAGTCATAGTGACGCCAGCATGTTGACAATTTGACACGTTAAATGTTTAGAAATGTTTATTTCGATAGACTTATTTGTTACGTGTTAATTGTTGGTATTAAATCGTTATGATGACAATAATTTTGTGTGGTTAGCGTATTGTGTATCGGCGAAAATGGGAAATGGAATGAATAAGGTAATTTTTTAATGATTTGTCAGTTTTATTTAGTTTTGATGAAAGTTTGAACGATTAGTGCATGCCGTAGTAGTTACGTAACTCGTAGCGCAGCGCGTGGCTCGTAGCGGTAGCGTCCGTAGCTCCGTAGCATCCGTAGTGATCTATGGGTGCTACGAAAAATCACAGCAAGCAATTGAAATTCATTGCATGCGAGTAGCAAAATATGAAATGTAATTTATTATTTATAAGTAAAAAGTATTTTTATTACCTATAAAATATTTTGCACGAATACAAGAATAATTTTTAAATATACAGACATAAGATAAATAAGATTGATTCCGTTGCAACAACTCATTCATTGATGTCGTTTTATATTAATTTTGATGTGTCTACAACAGGAAAAGATTTTTTTCACCTATAGGTATATCGGCTCGAAAAAGATTTCCGACTAACAACGATAAAATGAATAAACTAATCTCAATCAAGTACAGAGAACGTGTACTTTGAATTACAAGATCTCTCCTACCATTAAATTAATAGCAACTAATCTGCCATCTACCATTAAATTAATAGCAACTTTTTTAAACGGCCATAACTTAAAACTAAAGGTTAATTTACCTTTGTCTGAATCTATTTAAATTCTTATTGGGAAATCATTACAGACAATTCTGTGCGAAAATCCTTTAAAAAGGTTGCAAAGCCTGGGACCGAAATTGCCGGATTTACAAAAATCCTATATTATGTTTTGTCTCACCAAGCTCTCAAGAGCAGACTATGTCTTATAATAATAGGACCTTATCTGTAATTGCCTAGTCTTTCTTCTTCAAAGAGGGGGAGGGGACTAATTTGACGAAGATTTTATCTCAGTTTTTGAAGAACGGTATCGAATTGTGTAAAATTACCTTAGGAATTAAACGTTTTTGACAAAAACCTAATTATTTACTTTTACCTCAAAATTAAGTAAAAATAGGCGCATAAATATTCTCAAAGTTCTAGTTCTAATTACAATAACCTCACAGTAAGTTCATTGCCTTAATAACCGACTTCCAAAAAGAAGGAAGTTCTATGTTCGTCTGTATGTCTTTTTTTGTGTAAGTTCATCGATGATTTTGCCAATTGTAAACCGAATCGAAAAATTATTTTTTAGTTCGAAAGGTTATTTATAGGTACTCCCGAGGTGGTCCCATTCGAGCAAAGTATTCGAATTTTGTGCACGATGGAAGGCGGTTTTGCCATTTTTTGCGAAAAATTGTTATTTTTTATGCCATAACTAAGTTCTATGGCTTCTTTTTAGTGCCCTTTTAACTAACCACTTTGAAAAGAATAGGTTAAATTAAAACTCCGTTCAATTGTTATACACGAGTAGGTAATTTAAAGTTTGAAACATTGTATTTTTTTATTTATTTATTTAATGTATATAATATAATATTTTATTTAAAAAAATCTTATTGCTTGGCTTTAGAATATGAAAAATTCTAGAAAATTTTCAACGTTTTAGAAAAATGGTTACCTACCTAGTTTCCTGCTCGAACAAACAATTACTCGTAATTATACTACTGCAAACCAAAGCCTAGCACGCTCGATATGTTAATTGCATTCTAATAGTTAAAATACCAACGTTTCAAAGACATTATTAGCTTGAAACGTAATTACTCGAATAACGACATAACTGCCCCACCCAAAATAGATTGGCATCAACTGTTGACGACAGCGGCCCGCATGAGAATTCGAGGCATCTAAATTCCTATAGGGCTCGTAAAATTGGTAGCGAGCCTAAAAGCAATAGCTAGGATCGTAAACCCCAGTTATATCACTATGATGCGACTGAATTAGGTACTTATCCAATACCTATCTACGCCTTTGCGATCTCTGATATCAAGTACGTATTGATGTAGTAGATGCGTACCTAGGCACAGATCAGAATACTTATCTACCTGAAGTTAGTCTACATATTTATTATAATCGTCATTTTCATATCAGCCGTAGGACGTCCACCGTTAGATTTTGGCCCCCCCAATTCGTTTTCTATGGAACTAATAGTAAAAAGGGGGCACCTAACTCGATTCAACAGTTTCCAATGTTTTCCAATTAGTTTGTCTTTCTACATTGCGAGTAGACGATCTAAGCTGCTCTAGCCAGTACGTGGTCCGAGGTCTCCGTTCGTAAATTTTGCGACTGATCGTCATTAGTCTACGGGCATAGACC
Organism: Hypomecis atomaria; assembly: GCA_964007245.1. Classification (NCBI taxonomy): domain Eukaryota; kingdom Metazoa; phylum Arthropoda; class Insecta; order Lepidoptera; family Geometridae; genus Hypomecis; species Hypomecis atomaria. The sequence goes on from OZ023295.1 coordinate 14,080,805, forward strand.
GAATCATACAAGTCGGCGGATGTGAAGTTAGCTACAAGCTGCACAATATCCAATCGTCGCGCAGCTTTATTTGACCTTCAGTCAGGATTGGATATTGCGCTGCTTGTAGCTAACTTCACATCCGCCGACTTGTACGATTCGGCCTATACTATGAAATCGAGAGATGAAATCTAAGGACTGATTAATCAATGACATATTAACGTGCAGCCTAGGGCTGGGCCTATGTAACAAGTTTCTTGACCTGTTTGTTGGGGAGTACGCCAAATGTTACGAAGCTGTGTTACTAATGTGGACACACCTTTGTCCTGTGGACGCGAACACATGATTTAATGATGTGACCAGCGGTCACAGTAACTGTTACTGTGTTACAGCCTAAAAGGATGGTTACACGTTTCAGTGCTGGCATTAAAACGTGGTTCCTAAATAGCCTCATTAGTAAACTCAACGTAGATACCACTACAAGCTGTGGAGAGGGCTGCGCTCGAGGTTCCCTTCTCTTATGTAGATGTTACAGTCATAGTGATTTAATAGTTATTATACATAATGACTGGTCATTATGTATAATATCTACTCAATTTAGATAAAGTGATAATTGACACAAAATTAATCACATTAACTAGCTATTTTATATAATATCTTCGAAGACTTGGATAATGTAATAAAACAAACTCGTAATAAGGACAGATTGTCTCTGGCGCTTCGCCGGCCGCTGCCGCCGCACGCTCGCTTCGCTCGCTCGGCTCGCGCGTTGTTGTCACTGTTCAAACCTAACCTAGTAGGCAGATCAAGAGTCCAAGGAAAACTATTACTAGGTTAGGTTAGGTTTGAACAGTGACAACAACGCGCGAGCCGAGCGAGCGAAGCGAGCGTGCCGCGGCAGCGGCCGGCGAAGCGCCAGAGACAATCTGTCCTTATTACGAGTTTGTTTTATTACATTATCCAAGTCTTCGAAGATATTATATAAAATAGCTAGTTAATGTGATTAATTTTGTGTCAATTATCACTTTATCTAAATTAAGTAGATATTAAATATAATAGCTAGACAGTATAAATAATATCCAGATTTATTACTTTGGCTGTAACATAGATACTTAACTCAAAATGAGGAGATCTATATACGAACAAAAAAGCTACCTATGTCAGATCTATGGTGATGGAATGGTATGGATGACCTTTTTTCGCAAATCTTTAAGTTACAAGTGGAAGTTCGAATGTCACTTTTATTTTTAGATGATTATTTTTCGCAAAAAAATCGAAACACCGACTTCCACCGTGTACAGAATTCGAATAATTTGCACGAATAGATGTGACATCCATGTACATTATTGTTGATTTATCAAAAACCCCATGAAAATGGAACCATCTCACAAGTATACTCTTTCGAAAAAAAAAGGTTTTTTAAATCGGTTCACTATTGGCGAAATTGTCGATGAATATACACAAAAAAGAAACATACATCCTAATATTGTACGTCCTCCTTTTTTGAAGTCGGTAAAAATCGATGTAGTTTTGGAAGGTTTTAGAGCGTCTAGCGCCTAAAGATAGAGATAGAATAATTATTATTATACGGCTTAGATGACGATGATGCGCATTCTTTGAATGATAGCAAAATAAGCTCGTACATTGAAGCCGTTAATTTAATTACATACAAGGTTAATTTTAAGCCCAATTATCATGCAATTAAACACGGTACAGTAAATACAACTAAAATGAAATACGGTAGAATGACTCGGTAGAGTAGAATCTCTTCGTTATTGACAAATGTTAAAAAGCGCTACAATCTAGGTTTCCGATCGGTTTCTAGGTTATTGAACGTTTATAAATAATGTCATAATTGTTTGGTGATATCGTTACCATCGATCTCTGTGGTCTAGTTTACTTGCTTCGGGATTTATTGATTTGTTGTCATTGTTTGAAAGCTATATATTCTTTTATTAATTAAATATGCATAACTTGCTCGGTTATTTTGCAGCTAAAATGTACCTGGCCTTAGTTTTCTAAGCACTGGCCACACTTCGGGGATGCAAATGTTATCCAATCCTCCGTACAGCCCAGATTTAGTTCCATGTCTTTTTTTAATTCTTACGTTAAAAAAATGCTTCGTGGGCGAAAATTTAGCACTATAGACGAGACCGTCGAAAAATTTCGGCGGTTATTTCGTTATTCGGCGGCGACCTCCCACAAAACACGTTTTTTTAATGTTTTGAAAGCTGGTTCACCGGAACGCACAGGTGCATTGGGGGGATATTTTGAAAAGCTGTATTTAATTATTTTTTTAAATAAACTTTTTTTATAAGTATTCTATTTTTCATTTCACTAACTATTTTTGGAACAGGGTACTACGTGGGGACGTAATACCAGAGGAATGAATAATTTTAATTTATGACCCATCGACGAAACGCTTTGTAATTTTACATTTTTGTAAAAGAAACCATAATTATGTTACATACAGCAGTCAGCTTTTAGTTTATCTTGTTTATTTTTTTCTTGTCTCCTAATAATGTGTGTCGTCATCATTATCCCATCAATATCATTTCTACAGCTATATGACTGCTCATTGTTAAACAAACAGTCTGGTGGTAGATAGAAAAGTGGATTGCATTGAACGAAATGTTACTGCGCCAAAATCGACCTCCAAAGGACCTACATACGAGTATTAAAATCACATGTAACATATGGTCACAACGCAGAAAGAAAAATGCTATTTCGGATCCGAACAAACAAGTCGAAGGTTAAATTGTTTGCGCACGGCTTTGACCGGGAAAACATCCCCCTCCCTTGCCGTCTGTTTGCTTTAACTTGACGAGGCGTTTAGTGAAATCACGGCTTAGTTTTATGGTATCCTATTCCAAGGATAAAGTGTACAGTAGGTATTAGAGGAATTATTTCTTATCATGGGGTATCAGGATTTTTGTATGCTATTAACTCCACTGTTACTGACTAGCCTTGGTATCTACTATTGGGCCACCTCCACTACGCTGGAACAGTGCGGGTGGGCGGATTACATACGCCATCGAATTTCTTTTACAGACCTGTAAAGGTCCCTTCAATATAATTTTCACCGAAAAGACAGTAGTAGAAAAGACAGCAGTAGTGTAGTAAATCCGGACATAAACACTGTTACTTCTATACTCTCCTTATTTTGTGATATCAGTAATGACACAAAAATAACTACGGTGCCGATGAAATAATTCAAAAAACAACAAAAAAATGATATGGGAAAAATATTTCCACCTGCTCCCTCACACTTTTCGAATTCAGTATCAAAGTATAATCAAATCAGGACATGTTGTCATTGCATAAATGGTAATGAAGTAGCTCTTGAACCGATATCGTCTACTCAATATTATAATTTTCTGTACCAGATGCAATGTTGAAATTGCCATAAAATATGCTTTGCATTTCGATTTTACTTATGAGATTGATACAAATATATTTTTATGAGTAGTCCACGTGTCGCTTTTCATAGCTAGCTTTTATGATGCCTACATATCTACGTATGACTGAATAAGATTGCTCCTGACAGTATGTCCCAGATATTTTTGAAATATATTTGAAACACACATCGGCTCACTCAATTTCCTTGCAATATAATGTGATCGTTGGTATATTTTTGAGCAAAGTTTTTGCTTTGAATAGTACTGATTTGAGCTTTTTGACTTCGTAAATTATTTCATGAGATTTGACATAGTTTTCGCAAATTATGTCAACAAATAATCAGCACAACACTGAAACCATTTGTGCTAGGACCATTATCATATCCATGCATACGCTATAACACGATTACGTGCGATTTTACAACACCGAAACGACTGCGACAGACGTAGGTAGGTCCTACTGCTTGTTTATCATCATCCATGACTTTAGGGTTGTAAAAGCACGATAGCATCTCGACCACGGCTCTACCACAAATGTCACGAGTGCGAGAGTCATAGAAGCCATGTCAAAAGCCCGAGAACAGGCCATTTTGTGTGTTTTGGGGTAATTCGTCAACTTCATTGCCTCGACGGGGTATAAAGAGACACGCCATCGGTCTGCATAAGTCACGCGATCGCCGAGCATTTGCCCAGTCATCCAATAGAAAATAGATTTTTTATTGCTTATGCATGCATTTGCATGAATCATGCAGAGGTTTCATGTTTATTGAGGCAGTATAATATTTGCGGCATTTGGAATACCTGAATAGTCTTCTGTGGATTCTTTATGCTTTTTCGATACAAGCGGTGATATGGGGTGTGCGGGGTGGGACTTCGGTGAAGCTTCTAGCTGCACGGGTAGCATGGCAAAGGCAAAAATTGTTTTTCCACCATTATATCCCCTCGAAGAGGAAATAAAGTATGGATTGACAATGACAACTGACAGTAAAAGTGGATAAAATGGTTTTATCCCTTTGCCGTGCTACCCGTGCTTGTGGTTTTTATAATCCATATGGATGCCTATTTTTTAGCTATACCATCCCTCAACTAACACGATGATGATAATTAATTGGTAATTCATCCATCCATCAGCCATAGAATGTCCACTCATGAACATAGGCCTCCCCTAAGAATCTATCTATCTATCTAAGAACTATATGCTCGATTGGGAGCGACTTGCTTTCAGAGCTATTGCATTTAGTCTACCTTATGAGTGGACGTACCACGTTTGCCACCAGTATTGCTTGTTCTCCACTCGAGAACTTTTTGACCCCATCGGTCACTAGCGGAAGACAAGAGAAGGAGGAGGTCCATCGTAAAAAATCTAAATCTAATAATCGAACTTGAAATCTGGACTAGCTCTTCTACCATATCTAGCGCCCTGAGCACTTTTAACCAACGTTAAACTGATTTGAAAAGCAATAACGAGGGTCGACAGTGATAGACTGTTTTTTTGAGATTGATACCAATTAATTTTGAGTGATTTTGAGGTTTAAAGCCATAAAACGGATCGGGAACGATCCGCAACTTTTTGCGTCTACTCTACAAGACGCAAAAAGTTGCGGATCGTTCCCTACGGTATCCCTATACAGTGTAGTATCAGTTACGAGTAAGTGAAAAATCCTGAGTACACGTTAGTACAAACATTGTAATAGATTTTCACATCAGTTTTACTTACAATGTATTATGTATGTAGGTTTACTATGGCATATCGTATATTTTAAGTGTTACCGGAAGTTGTGTTGTATTAGCAATATTAATAAGCTGATTATCTAATTACCTTTGCCAAGGGCTCTAAACTAGATTATGTGGTAATAAACAAGACTTATATTAAATTGTAAGCTGCTTATTAACGCAAGTTGGCAAATATTGTAAAATGTTTTTCGTAGAAAGGCTTTGGTCCCCACCAACCAAGGCTTTGGTGCCACTTGGGAAGAAACTTTGGCGCTTATTTATGGCAACTCTGACATAGGAAATCCGTGGGGGCAGCTATGAGTGTGAACCGTTAAAACTTATTGTTAGCATCCTGACCGGCCTTGTATGTTGATAATGTATTACACCTATCAACTTTCCAAACAAAATTATGTTATAAACTCACTAGTTTGATTGGAATTCCACTGAATTCCATTTATCATATGATAACAACATTATATGATACGCTTCATTCATAGAGATAAAATATAGAGGTGACATTCAAAATACCGCGTTCATTTGAGCACATTGATAGCAACTTGTGAATAATTAACAAAAGTACTTATCATTTGTCAAAAACTCCACATCGAATCGCTACGTGACAACCCTTTGTTGCCCGTTGTCCTACCATATGTATTACTAGTAGGACCACAGGCAAGATTTTTTCCCGTGGACCTAACAAGCACTCTAATAGGACTACGGGCAAAAATTTCGTGCCCGTGGTCCTACTAATATTGCAGCATATCACAAATTATAAATAGTGAAATATGTAGGTATATTTTATCAGAGTTAATACCAAATAAGATGGCTTGCATCTGGATTCATAGTAAAATTACTTTTTGACCAACGAAAAAACGGAGGAGGTTCTCAATTCATTTTATGCGCATAACTTTTTACAGTTTTTTTTTTTAATTTTGATATTTTTTTACTGGAAAGGAAACTGCCCCGAAGTTGGTTCAATATAAATTTCATCGATTTTTTTTGAAATTGTTTTTGAAACCTCAACAATAATCTAAAATGGCAAAAGTCTGTTGTGCTGTTTTTCGCGAAGAATAGTAATGCTTGATAACTTTGTAACTTTACGTAACCGTTCGCGATTTGAACACATTTTTCTTAGATAATGGGACTAAAAGCATAATAAGCATTTGAGGTAGATAAATACACCGAATGACGTCGGTTGAGGCAAATTAAATTAACGACACTATAACATACAAAGTTTCCTGCCTACACCCTGTGCCCTTAGGCAGTTACACAGTAACTACAATAAGTCCATGGCCACATTTCTATTCGCAATATCCCGTCATTGCAAACTGACGACAGAGAATAGCTACTGTAGCCACAGACATCTATTACGATAGACGTCGATAGCACGGTAATTTGTATGAAAGTCACTGTCATTTTTATGTGATACGCTGAAAATAAATGTCCTCATATTCGAGATTTCAGCGTTTGAAAATATATAAAGCGATACTTACAACTTTAATGGACTACGGATTATGGGTTAAGGAAGGAAAGAAGAAAGGGAAAAAAAGTTCTTTATTGCCTAAATCCTGCCGATTTGTGAAATATAAGCCGAAACACGGGCTAAACCGTAAAGGAGTATGGCTTGCACGTTTTCTGTATCATGCATCCCTAAAAGATTGTTTTCTTTAGTTTTGAAATCTTCTGTTTCGTAAATTACGTTTAAGTTAAAAGAGTGAAATTGAAATCTTTTATTTATAAAATACGTAAAAGTTTAGAAAAGTTGATAAATATCCATTGTCTATCAGTAGATGCCTGTGTTGCTACCATATGATATGACACAGCTACCGAGTAGGTCGGTCGGTAGCTGTTCACTCTGCCTTTGCGGCCCGTTTTCACCACTCGGTTCAGAATTTCAAGTACCTATCTGACATCACGCTGCCGCTTCAGTTTGCATCTCGGAAAGTATGCAGAATTATAAAAGTTCTCATTCTCAGCGTACCTACATATGTAGATACATGGAAATTGTTTCTAAAACCATTCAGGGATACATGTTTTATTCACTGTCCATGTATTGATCGAAAATTGGATATTTTTAAAAACTATTGGGAGGTTTTAACTGTTCTCTGTTTGGCTACATGTGTGGTCGCAGTGGTTAATATGGGGAGAAAATAATTTAACCGTTATTGAACTATCAACATGACAAAGAAGTTGTCCTTTTTATGTACGATAATCATTTTTATGTTATCTTGTATCTTCCGAATTTGATTTGCTTTAAATCACGAGTTCTCTTTACATTTAATTTTTTCTGAAGATATTTTAACATTTGCTCTATAGAAGATATTTTAGGTCTTTTGATATAAAGTCTGATAACGTCGCCTTTGAAAGATGTATTCGTCGATTGCCAGATGTATACTCCTACTTACTCAAGCTGACACCCACGTCTAGTTCGCCAACCTTTTGACGACGCTTCTTTGATCAGGTGGTTTGCCGGCCTCTGTATAAATCTTTTTTCATTTATTATCCTTTGAGTATTTCGAAAACTATAATAACGAAACGCAAACACAGACCAAATAATTCAGTTAGAAAAGATATAGGTAACTAAGAATAATATGATCGCATGACCTTGACGATCCGTCAATCTGACTACAAAGTTGGCTTAACCAATCCAGTTAGCTCCTCATATCTAACAACTGCACGTGCACAGAAATTCGAGCAGTAGAATTCCTTGAAACCCTCTCACGTCCACTTTCAATTTAGAGTGCGGAGCTTATAACCTTGCGAAGTAAAATCCTCACCTCTGGCCATCAATCATAGTTCCCGCATGGGTTGCTCCAAGGTAAAATAAAAAAATATAAAACGCAGCGCCACGGCGTGAAACCTTTTACCACACACCTCCGTAACCCGCTCCTTCTTGGAGTAAAATCCTGTTTATTGGACCGTGTAGACCCACTTTCCCGAATATACCACGTTATATGTTTTCCTGAATGTATATCTACAGAGTCACATCTGTGGTATATATGCAACTGAGCTGGCTCGCACTTGGGCGATTTTTTTCATTAAAAGGCCTTGCCCTAACGTCTACTTCGTCTAGCTTACCCAAGTAATCACCACAATACTTTGCGGCACAAAGTTTCGTGAAACATGGTGGCCATTCAAGAATACTTGCCGCGAGTACTCGTAATTCTCAGAAAATTCTGTCCAACGATGTTGTCGACTCAATATTAAGTTTAAAATTACTGCTGTAGACGGAATGAACACAATGTTTACTCGGCATCACGAATGTTTTGTGTTCCGAGCAGTTGAACAACTCGAATATTAGAGTCGGTCCACACGGTGCCGTACGGTCTTAGAGAAATAAAGTACCGTACGGTGACTTAGCGGCGCGCGGCGCAGCGAAGGATGCCAGGATCTCAATGTTTGAAACGTCAAAATCATTCCTAACGTTGTCAGAGGATCGCATGCTGTGTTTTTAATTTTCAATGCTCGCTCCTGCTCTTACTCGATCATGTGACCATTTACGCACACATTCAGAATGATTCAATTATAGAGCCCCTTAGCTTAAGCGGTGCCACTCTGTTGTGTATTGTCCTATATAGGAATACTGATAGTATCCACTCGGTGCATTCTGGTTCAACGCTGTAGGCACGCCGACTCGCGCCCAGCGAGATGAGGAGGGGTACCTACTGTTGCGGTGCCGCACTGCCCCGCCGTATGTACGCATATCCGGCAAATGCGGCGCCGCAACGCACCAGTGTGGACCGTCTCTTAAGGGACCTGCGTCAGTCGCGTCGATTAAACCATCGTTAAAGCTTCGCAACTGCAAGGGAATTAATTCGCTTCTGAGTTTCCAAGGGTCCTTGAACTTGTAGAGAGTGCTGAAGTACATAATAATAGTGAAACGGCAAGAATGAACTTCAGGTTAATGTGGAATTTGATAGCATGTTCACGTAGTTTGATATCGTTTTGTGCTTTTTGACTTGTGCAGAGAAACCACAGTCTTTACTTATTTTTAACCAAGATCAGGTATTGCTAGTAGTTACTTAACACAAGATACTGCCTCCTATCGCTTCTTTCAATTCTTCAAGATTACGATCATTCTTTACATCAATTTTTTAAAATATGATAACACAGATAACACAGAAGGGGTTCGATAATATTTGAGAGGGGTCTTCAAATATTATTTGCTAGCAATTGGCATTATAACTAAGAGAAAACCTTACTCATTCCAAAGCGTTCCAAAGCCTTATTAGCTTGAATATTTGCTCGTTTTTCTATTCGATGTTCGACGTCACACTGGCAAGCCCACAGTCATAATAATACCTAAAATATCTCTGAATTTTATTATCACTTATTAGTCTTTATTACTGCTACAAATGCTGTTCTTAATTTCACAAATGGTTGAAATAAATCACGCCTAATTGATTGCGCACTTGAGTGCAGCTGAAATCCGCAATATCGTAGTTTTCAAGGCAACCAGCACTAGGTAGCTAGGAAGGTAGATAGGAATTTAAGTATCACAGCTCTCGCGAGATGGAACAAGTCGTTCGTTTCTATCTAGCGGGGAGTTAATTTCGCGCGAAACTTTACGCGTAACGCATACATAATTAAGTATATTACGCAAAGAGCACAACAAATCCTAATCACATGCCCGCAATACCATCCATCCATCCATCCATCAGCCATAAGAAGTCCACTGCTGGACATAGGCCTCCCCTATGGATCTCCAATAAGACCGGTTGGAAGCGGCTTGCATCCAGCGCGATCCTGCGGTCTTAATGAGGTCATCCGTCCACCTTGTGGGTGGACGTCCTACGCTGCGCTTGCCGGTACGTGGTCTCCACTCGAGAACTTTCCGACCCCATCGGTCATCAGTCCTCCGCGCTATGTGCCCTGCCCATTGCCATTTCAACTTGCCAATCCGTTGGGCTATGTCGGTAACTTTGGTTCTTCTACGGATCTCCTCATTTCTGATTCGATCTCGCAGAGAGACTCCGAGCATAGCCCTCTCCATAGCTCGTTGGGCTACTTGGAGCTTACCAATAAGGCCCATAGTGAGAGACCACGTTTCTGTGCCATAAGTCATCACTGGCAACACACACTGGTCGAAAACTTTCGACTTGAGGCACTGAGGTATGTCGGACGAGAAGACGCTACGCAATTTTCCGAACGCTGCCCAGCCGAGTTGGATTCGGCGATTGGCCTCTTTCTTGAAGTCGGACCTACCTAACTGGACTACTTGTCCTAGGTAGACGTACGAGTCAACGACTTCAAGAACCGAGTTCCCAACAGAGATCGGGGTGGGTACAACATGGGAATTACACATAACTTTCGTCTTGTCCATGTTCATCTTAAGACCCACCTGTTGAGAAACCCGATTGAGGCCTTCGAGCATCGTGCTGAGCTCTTCCATCGATTTTGCCATGACTACTATATCGTCGGCAAACCGAAGGTGAGTGAGGTATTCGCCATTGACATTGATGCCGAATCCTTTCCATTCCAGGAGCTTGAAGGCGTTCTCCAAAGTAACCGAAAACAGTTTCGGAGAAATTACGTCTCCCTGTCTTACGCCTCTTTTTAAAGGGATCGCCTTGGAGCTCTCTTCCTGTACTCGGACCGACATAGTGGCGTTATTATACAAGCACTTCAACACTTCGATGTACCGATAGTCAATACGGCATCGTTGGAGAGACTCGAGCACAGCCCAAGTCTCGACCGAATCAAAGGCTTTCTCATAGTCCACAAACGCTAAGCAAAGTGGCAAGTTATACTCTTCGGTCTTCTGTATAACCTGCCGTAGCGTATGAATGTGGTCCATGGTACTAAAGCCCTTTCGGAAACCGGCTTGTTCGGAAGGCTGGAAGTCATCAAGCCTGCGCTCGAGACGATTCGTAATGACCCTTGAAAACAGCTTATAAACATGGCTCAGAAGCGAGATGGGTCTGTAGTTCTTCAATAAGGTGTTGTCACCTTTCTTGAAAAACAACACCACCACGCTTCTGTTCCATGCTTCTGGCGTGATGCCCTCGAGGACGACGGTGTTAAAAAGCTTCTGGAGGACTTTTAGTACAGGTGTTCCACCCGCTCTCAGGAGCTCTGATGTGATACCGTCATCACCCGGCGCCTTGTTGTTCTTAAGCTGATTCAGGGCCATTCTAATCTCGTACAGGCTGATGTCTGGGATATCTTCGGTGAAGTGTCGGGTCAGCTTGGCTCTTGGATCTTTGGCCGCGCTGCTAACAGGCTTAGCGACCGAAGCGTATAACTGTCCATAGAACCTTTCGATCTCCTCTAATACCTCTGCCTTGGTCGACGCTAAACTTCCATCTTCTCTCTTCAGCTTTGTCAATTGGCTTTGTCCAATAGACAAATCTCTTGCGAACACTTTGGAGCCTTTGTTCCGCTCTATTGTCTTTTTAATATGTTTAGTATTAAAAAGACGGATGTCGTGCCGCAAGGATTTCGAAATTTGTCTATTGAGACGCCTATATGACTTTGCATCATCGGAAGACTGCAATCTTAGCGAGCGTCGTTCGGCCATGAGATTTACAGTGTGATCGGAGAATTTCTGCGGTTTATTTGAACGGCGGGGTCTAAAGAACTTAGCACCCACCGTTTGGACAGTTTCTACGAGCCCGTTGTTTATCTCGTCCACCGACGCAAGGTTCTCTAGGCAAGCAAAACGATTCGAGAGCTCGAGCTGAAAGTCCTCGGGGTTTTGGATATGTTCACGAGTAGGTCGGAGCGTGGACTTCATCAGGCGGGACCTTTCGAGCTTAACATTAATATCTAATGTGCCTCGTACAATTCTGTGATCGCTGCCGGTTTTCACCCTGTGGATCACGGAGACATCATTAAATATTCGTCTCTCGGTGGTCATGATGAAGTCTATCTCGTTTTTCGTGGAACCATCAGGGCTCATCCAGGTCCATTTCCTGTGAGGCGGCTTCTGGAAGAAAGAGTTCATCATAAAGAGTTCCTCTCTCTCCAGAAAGTCAGCCAGCCTCTGGCCCCTAGAGTTTCGTTGCCCATATCCAAATTGCCCCACCCTCAGCTCATCGTCGTTTTTTCTGCCCAACTTTGCGTTGAAGTCCCCCATAACAACAGTGAAGTGGGTCTTAGACATATGAATGGCCCGACTTACGTCCTCATACATAGTCTCCACCTCATCATCTGGGTGTGACGATGTCGGTGCGTATACCTGAATGACCTTCAGCGAATACCTCTTGGATATTCTGAGTATTAGGTATACCACCCTGCTCGACACACTTTCGATGGTAATAATGTTGTTGGTGAGGGACTTGTGAACGAGAAAGCCAACACCACCTTGGGACCGTTGGTCACCTTCCCGGTAGTAAAGCAGGTTGCCGGATTTTAAGGTTATCGTGTCCTCCCCCTCTCTACGGACTTCAGACAACCCCACAATATCCCAACGCAACCTACTCAACTCTTCTTCCAGCTCAGCAATCTTCTCGTCAGTCCTCAACGTGCGCACGTTGTGTGTTACCAGGGCCAGTCGTCGTTTACGGGAGTGGTAGCCGGGCGTCTGCCAGCGATTCTTAGCACCCCCTTCTCCGCCGTTACCGGGGCCGCTACCGTAGCCCCGGGCTAGCGAAGCTGCTGGGGACTGGGGGCCTGGTCTTTTTGTTTGTTCCATATTGGGTATTTGCCCGTAATCGCCGCGCTGGGCAAGCGTGGTGGCGATCGCAGAAACGTAGCTTCGCGACAGGGATGCTGCTCCCCGCCCGCAATACAGCATTTAGAAACCTAAGAATGCAAGCATATAAGTCTCACATGCCGTGTAAAGAAAGCACTCTTTGTAAATTTCTATAGTAGGTACCTACCTAAGTACTAGTACCAACTGATTTAGCTCGAAGTTTTCTCGAGGGAATCGGCGGAGTCAGGTTCTAAGTGAATATCCTCAGGTAGCAGGTTTTAGGGGTAAATTCGTTGCAAGCATTTGGTAGACTTATTGGAAATCGGATCACTTGAATTTACTCTTTATTTATTCCGTACGTTCTATTTTACGCCTAATTTAAAGAATATGGCTGTCTGTGGGTTTTTAGCTATAGTAATACCACACCCGATTATACCTATATATACCTACCTACCAATAAAGCTAATCAATCCGTGAACTTCTTTCGGTAATAATTTTTAATTTAAACAGAGACGATTTTATATCGGGTAAGTCCTGTGGCGTTGGTCTTCAGTTCTGTCTGTCAGGAGACTAGAGACTTACGTCCAACAGTGGACGCGGATTCTGATTAAGATAATGCTGAATGCTGCTCCATCGCTTATAGCTGCGTGTTGACTGACCAACCTGCCTCATGAGGTATTTTCCTCTTTGTTTGCCGGGGTATAAGAAGAGCAGAACATAAACTTACACACCTGTCTCACGAAGCGCGGTCATTCAGTAGGCGGCTTATCACTTCTGTACCTCTAGTATGAGATGGGTACAATTTTCTACAAGATTTGTACAGCACAATGCGTTGGCATCGAGTTGGCGTAGTTTCACTTCCACGCAAAATGTATGTCTATACTATTACACTAACTCTATAGAGCTCGTGAAAAACAAGACATACTCAATAATACTCATATTAGGGGTACCGTTCTAAATAATTTGTTGGCGCAGAGACCCAAAGCGGGTCTTCGCATCCGATACCAAGGTCTGCCATCCGTCTTTATTCTGCGTGAGTACGTTCCAGTCTTGCACCTCAATCTCCAATAGGTCTTCGGCCACTTTATCTTACCATCTAGAGAATTATCACAGCATCTATCATGTCATTATCATAATATACAACCAAGTTTTGTGCTTTGCAGGTGCTCCCCGGTCTGTACGTGGGTAACTACCGGGACTCGAAGGATCCGATGCAGCTGGAAAAGTACAAAATAACCCATATCCTTTCAATCCACGACGCTGCGCGGCGATTGCACCCTGTAAGTTTATATATTTGTCACCAAAAATTGATGTATTATAATGTTCAAAGGAGTACACGAATGAAATGATAGGCCCTTAACTAAAAATATGAGGTAGTAGGTAGTGACTTAGATGTGTGTGAAAGAAAAAATAGATATTAACACATTTTTATTAGGTATGGAAATGTTTTTTATCGCAATAGCTTTAGTTATTTCACTTAAATTTTATGCTGTTACTAAGGTTAATTAGGTATGTTCGATACGTAATTTGTGTAAAAGAAGTAGGTATGAAATATAAGGCGGATACCTAAACAAAAGTGAGCTTTTGTATATCTTATTAGGAAATACGATTTTATTTACTTTTAATAAAGAAAATTAATGATCTCGCTTTATTAGCATACACAAAACACGATAGAATAATCGGCCAAGTACGAGTCGGACTCGCGCACGGAGGATTCCGTACTGTATGGGATTAAATTAAATTAAATTAAAATTTAATAAATATTTAAGGGGGGCCCTTAAATATTTATTAAATTTTAATTTTATTATTTATTATTAAAGGGAATATAAAACTAAATATTCTGTGAAAATTTCAAGCATCTACCTGGTACCATTATTAATATAGAGCGAAAAAAGTCTAAAAATTCAGGTTTGTTGTATGGGAGCCCCCCTTAAATATTTATTTTATTTTGTTTTTAGTATTTGTTGTTATAGCGGCAACCGAAATACATCATCTGTGAAAATTTCAGCTGCCTAGCTATCATGGTTCATGAGATACAGCCCGGTGACAGACGGACAGACAGACAGACGGACATCGAAGTCTTAGTAATAGGGTCCCGTTTTTCCCTTTGGGTACGGAACCCTAAAAAGCTTCAAATGTTCCACTTTAATTTAATAAACAAACGGTAGATAAATTCTCGATTCACTTCATGCTATTTATTCGAAATATTTTTGCCACGGGCAGAGCTAATATTCGAGCGAATTCCTCCTCTACGATCGAACAAATTGATATGAACAGACTTCCCTCTATCCTGCAATAACAAGTGAATTAATTGCTTAACTTACATTCTAAGCCCTCGATTAAGAGTCAGGACAGCGGGCGCAGCTGTCTTGCTCGCACATTTGCTTTTGTAACTCCTGATGTGAAAAATAGGTGAGTTATTATAAATAATCGTGTACATGTCTGTGTATCTATGTGTCTATCTTATGGTGTGGCAAGTCTATTCCCTGCTTTCACTCTACCGCCTGAGTTTACTTTATTACCCTCGTTACTTAACTGGCAGTATGTCTGCTTTCTTAACAGGATTTCGCTTTAGCTTCTCGGTTGATAAGACTTTGACGAATTATAATCCAATAAAGAGAATAAGAGATATACCACTATCAAGAAAAACCAAATCTTGATTTTTATGCAATAATAACAATATAGGTACCTAGTACCTAACTATATACCAAGTTTAAGTTTTTAAATGACCGCAAAAATAGAAAATCAGTTTGAATTTCAGTTATTCTTGTCTCTTTGTTTATTTCTCCATTCTTCAGAACGCAATGCGCTCCGCTCTACGTAACGCTCTACGCCTCAGTCTATGCCCGAAGCTCTACTACGAGTATATTGCTATTTGCCACAATCAGATCTGATATTTCTTATCACTACATTTACGGCACCCAAAAGCTCTTAAAGGTCGTATAAATCAAATATAACTGTATATGTAAGTGCTGTGTTATTCATGGACGTATATAATGTTAGGCGCTGGTGAGAGCCAGTGGAAGTTTTTGGTCACGTAGACAGTTTGCCAATGTTGTAAGTAGTAAATGTAACAAATGGCTATAATAATCTTGACGGGAATGAGGTTGGATATTTTAGGAATGTTTTCAGAACATAATTGTTTAAATACGTGTTTCTCTAAAATATAAAAACAGTTTTCGAAATATTATTAGCAATTACGTTGTTGAGTTGTATAATTCGGCCTATACAGTTTGATACAGCCACACACACCGTCATCGTAATTCACCTATCCGAGTAAACTGTAAGTTAACACGTTACATTGTGCACAAATATAGCAGTTGAGGTGAGGCTGTGAGTTATAATTAGTTTAGTGAGCCCGCCCCGACGTTGATGAGTTTAGTCTGACACAATCTGACGTTCACACACTAATTACTCGGCTCACACGTGAGGGGAGCGTGCAATTTATCGCGTACGAAATCTCAAATCTCAGACGGTGTTGCCATTTTTGTGATTTTGCTGTTTTCTAAGTAAAATTGTGTGTTTGGGCTCGTTTGATTTGTCATGTCGAGTACCTTTTTAACAGATTTTAAAAAAGGAGGTTCTCCAATGTTGGTCTGTATGTATTTTTTGTGTATGTTCATCGATATTTTCGCCAATTGTGAACCGATAAAAAAATTGGTTCGAAAAGGTAGGTGTATGTATTCCCTAGGTGGTCTCATCAATTTCATTCTCTTAATTTAATCGAAATCGGCAGAGCCGTTTTTGAAAAATCGATAATTAATAAAAAATCATTAATAAAATTGTATACATCGATTCGAGCGTAATTTTGCACACAATTGAAGTGAAGTGTGCTATTTTTTTGCAAAAAGCTTTTGAACAAAATTATAGACAAGAAAGGTATATCAGGGTATAGCCATAAGAACTCCGTAACTAAACAACATATCCTATCGGGTTTGGGCTCATATTATTTCACTTAGATCATTTCATTAACAGGTAATAAAAACTTGTTTGATATTTTTTTGATTACAATACTTTTTTGTCACTATTTATATTATGAGACCTGTGAGAAAATAAGACTTACCGCTCAGATTTTTATCAAGTTTTAAGACTGAAATAAACAACCAAAATACAAAATCCTGACTATTTGATATAAGAACTGTTCACGTTGTACGTAGATAAATACGAGAAGGTACATGCAAGTTATTCATAATTAATTTAAGTTTCAAAAATATTGGTATAATTGCAAATATGCCTTGCAACAAAAATGTGTCAAACTATTCTTGTTATGGAATTATATCATCAATCTCCTTTATTAGTAAACGTCTTACCCTGCGATGCGTGGTCTCCATTCGAACTTAACGACCTCATCAGCCATACGTTTTTTGAACTAGTATCATTTACTAACAGCAATTTAATATTTCCCTTGAAACTATAACAATTCTGTGGACTCAAAAACTGGGACGGTCGCATGAAGCGAATAGTTAAAAGAAAAGTTTATGGTTCCATTTGCTAATGGGGCCATTGTGTTGTAAAACAGGCTGGATTGCTGCTCGCTATTCCGATGTAAATTCCGATTTTCGCCGACGATTTTCGTGATTACTTTGTAAATTTGATTACTGGAATTATCGGTAATAAAATGTCAATAAAATGATGCTTGATTACATGATTCGTTATCAGGATGGTTCTTGTTTTTGGTTAGAAGTAGGATTACTTAGCCCCGAGTTCACCAACGCTTGTTTAAGTTAAACGTGCGATTACTGTATTTAACTAACGGTTTTTGCTTGCTGAACAGCAAAATTTCATTAAGAAGCTATTTAAAATTTAACCAACATAAATAAGGTTGATAAATTAAACATCTGTATATTTGATTACTGGAATTATCGGTAATAAAATGTCAATAAAATTATGCTTGATTACATGATTCGTTATCAGGATGGTTCTTGTTTTTGGTTACAAGTAGGATTACTTAGCCCCGAGTTCACCAACGCTTGTTTAAGTTAAACGTGCGATTACTGTATTTAACCAACGGTTTTTGCTTGCTGAACAGCAAAATTTCGTTAAGAAGCTGTTTAAGATTTAACCAACATAAATAAAGGTTGATAAATTAAACATCTGTTGGTGAACTAGAGTCTAAAACCTAAGTTTAATCATTGTTTAAATACAGTAATCACACGTTTAAAACTTAATCAAGCGTTGGTGAACTTGGGTCTTAGATATAGAAGCAAATATTAGCCTGCTTTGGTTAGGATATATTACATTTTACAGGATGAAAAGATTAGGTGATCCGAGTTTTGACTGTTTTCTTTCAACATTTTTTTATTTATTAGAAATGTTATAGATACACTTAAAAGAGAACAGTTCTAGTGTCGAATCTACATACTTGAACGCTTATTTTCACACGCCAATAGAGTTTAGTCTGGTATAAAGAAATACTTGAAATACTTACTGTCTTACCACAAAAGTTTTACGCACGCTTTAGATAATGTTTAAGAGAACAAATTGCACGGCTAAAAAGTGTTTAAAGCGTGTTTAAATCTTTTGTGGTAAGGCGGTTAACATTGTTAACGCCGATATTTGTTATAATAAATATTTCTAATAAAGAAATGAATAAATGAATTCAAAGTGAGAAAAGGGTATAAATCATTTTTGTAGGCGCATTCTTGTTCTACACCGTTCTAGTTAATTAATTATTTTTTCCGCCAAATGCTTCGTTCGGCTCCTATGGCGTGGAGTAGTGAGCGTTCAGCCTACCTGTTCCATCAAATTTAATTCTAAAGTTATTCAAATTTAATTCTAAACTATAAATAATTTAGTCGCAACTACGACGACCTACTAATTAAACCAATTTTGTATTGATCTATTAGGACTAATAGACCTACTTTTTAAATTTTAAATGACTTTTTAATTGTAGTCTTATCGTAAGGCATTGTGCTTACTTCGTCTTTTTCTGGTCAGTTGTGTAAAAAATACTTTACGTAGAACGTCTACGAAACGCCTACGTGACTACGTCGTATCGTAGCCCGTTTACCTACATTCTCTTAGTGAATAGATTAATCAAAATTTGTTATGGTACCTGGTACGTACTTCGATCACGTACATGAAAGCAGGTTAAAAGCGAAATAGTGTCAGCTGTAGGTCGTTTCCGTTGACAGACATAATTAATTACCTGCGGGACTCTCGTAGCTAATTTGCTACGAGCTGCGGAACTTTTTTTTTTGGAGAAAATAACAAAGTGACCGACCGTTTTTATTTATGGGTGTTGGCATTAATCTTTTTAACGCCGATATTTGTTATAATAAATATTTATAAGTTAAAAAATACTTAATACAAAGTGAGAAAAGGAAATAAATCATTTTGTAGGTGCATTTTTGTTCTACACCGTTATTATATCATTAATTTGTGGCCAAGTTTATTAAAATTCGTTCAAAATCAACTATTAAACCTAAACTGGCGACATAAAGATTCAACGATCTTTCTTTTATTATCAGTATAATATGGGCTGAAAGAAATTATAATGGGATGAACAAATTCATTCTGATGATTTAGTTTATTTCAAGGGAGGAAAAGTTATTTATGTTCTTCAATGAAAAATCTGATCATAATTCTAATTAAATTAAAGCACAGATATGACTCGAATGAGGTCGAAACTCGATATTACTAAAATACGTCAATCCACATTAGTTTTCATAATCAAATAAAGATAATTGTTTAAAATACACATTTAAGTTATTATAAAGTTTATTTTTAACCTTGAAAAATTTATCTGCCTTCGATAAATTAGGCCCAATTTTAAAGGCGCCATCATATTTTTAATACCAATTTAGAATATTCTTATTTTTGTACACGTGATAGAGAGAACAATATTTTACGTAGCTATTAAATTGGTAATAGTAATGTTCAAAGACCGTTCCAAAGCCGTATTCATTATTCAAAGAAGGAACGCCCCTTGTTAGGAACGTGACTTGACGTGACGTGGGCAGTAACTGCTGCTTATTCTGCTATGACGTGACGAAGCATATTTACTGGACACTCTGTATATTACTATGAATAGGTGCGCCTGGCCTATGTAATAGAAAAATTGTGTGGTGTGTGTCGTGAATTTTTTATCCAAAATTGACTTGAATTTTAGGATTTCTTACCTGTACCAGCCTTTTTAATAGTCCACTCCAGGACGTAGGCCTACCCACGAAGGGTGATTGGGCTATATCCACCACGCTGGCCCAGTGCGGGTTGGTGGATTCACACACGTCATCGAATTTCTTCTACGAACATATTATACAGGTTTCCTCACGATGTTTTCCGTCACCGAAAAGCTAGTGGTGTGAAAATCCATTTATAAATTTCAAAGAAGTCATTGGTACGGGATCGGGATTTGAACCCACATCCTGACGGTTGTTAGGCGAGTGTCAGTCATTACCACTAGACCAATTACATAATTAAATACCCCGAAAGAACTCTGCGTTTATTAATAAGGTGGTTATACTACTAATAGGAAGTGGCATGAAGATATTGTGATTTACTCGCAATATTTTGATACATTTCATCTATCTATTTAAAACCTCAGAGAATTATAGAAATCTGATTTTTAGTCTCCTAGAAAGGCTACTGTAACTTCACTGTTTACCATGTAGTTTGAACTCTATCATCTAGAACCCGCAGATCTATAGTATAGGATCTATAGTGGTTTACTCACTGTATAGAGTACTTCCTCGTCGAACATCATTCAGAGCTTTTAGGGGGTTAGAATAAGAATATGAATACAAATAAACCTTTTACCCTCAAGTCGAATCAATTTAACGGTAAAGGTACTTAAACCTTTGAACTCCTTTGAACTCAAAGAACTGTTAAAAACTCGCTTATGGAAACATTTATTTTGATTACCGTAAAGGGTTTTGTATAAGAAGGAAGCGGCTAGGGGTGTCTTGTAAATGCATAAGATTTTTTGTAACTAGTTGTGCGGCTTATAACCCGTTCGACCTAAATAAGACTTTATAAATAATTGACCAAGTGCGAGTCGGACTCGCGCACGAAGGGTTCCGCACCGTGTAGAAGCCCCCTTAATATATTTTATCAATTATTTTTGAAAGGAATATACCACTTAATATTTGAAGCATCTTCCAGTTGCCGTTATTAATATCGAGCAAAAAAATCACGTTACTTGTATGGGATGCCCCCTTAAATATTTATTTTATGTATTTATTTTTAAAGTGCATATTCTGTTAATATTTAAAGCATCTACCTGTCACCGTTATTAATGTCGAGCGAAAAACGTCTAAAAATTCAGGTTTGTTGTATGGGAGCCCGCCTTTATTATTAGTTGTATTCTATTTTTAGTACTTGTTGTCTTAAATATATATTGTGCATAGATTACCTTCCTAATTGTGTGCTTAACGACTTGAGGAAAACCAAGTCATTTTAACACAAAATCCTTTCTTGGTGTGGTGAATATAAATTGAGTTTAATAAGGTCGTCCGTCCCTTCCCGTTCTTTATCGTTCAATTCTTAACCTACTTGTGAAGTTACTGTTGGAATGCGGCCATGCAAATAGAAAAGTTATGGCCACTACTCAGTTATGATTTGGTTATACTGTTTTTTAGGGTTCCGTACCCAAAGGGTAAAAACGGGACCCTATTACTAAGACTTCGATGTCCGTCTGTCCGTCTGTCTGTCTGTCACCGGGCTGTATCTCATGAACCATGATAGCTAGGCAGCTGAAATTTTCACAGATGATGCATTTCTGTTGCCGCTATAACAACAAATACCAAAAACAAAATAAAATAAATATTTAAGGGGGGCTCCCACACAACAAACCTGAATTTTTCTATACAGTACGGAACCCTTCGTGCGCGAGTCCTACTCGTACTTGGCCGATTATTTATATTAGTATAGATAAGTGCATAATAACTTCAAACACCATAACACGTCCACTAACGTGTCTCATCTCGTTTCAGTGACAGTCTCATTAACACAATGGCGGTAGTAGAATTTAGTATCTATCTACTAAAAAGTAAGTTCGTATAGGCCGGGTTACTAGGCCTATCAGATTTTTTAAGCCACTTGAAGACCTCTGACCAAAGTTGACAACGCCAACCTAGAGTAAAACGTGAAAAAGCTTTCAAAAGCTGTATAAACTGTACATTTCAACTAAAATTATCAGCCAAGTACGAGTCGGACTCGGACGGTTCCGTACTGTATGGGAGCCCCCCTTAAATATTTATTTCATTTCAATTTTATTATTTATTATTGAAGTGAATATAAAAGTAAATATACTGTGAAAATTTCAAGCATCTACCTGTTACCATTATTAATATAGAGCGAAAAACGTCTAATAACTCAGGTTTATTGTATGGGAGCCCCCCTTAAATATTTATTTTATTTAAGGTGGGCCGGACGCTCATACTCTGTACAAAGATCTGGCCAGGCGTTTGGTAGAGGTAACACGTGACCAGAGTGCTGGCATCTATTTCGCCCAAAAGCTGAGTATTGCCATTCAGCGAGGCAATGCTGCCAGCATTCTGGCCACGTTACCCTCTGCCGAAGGGCTTTTAGGCTTAGTTTTTTTTTTTTTTTTTTTTTTAGTTTAAGTTTTAGTATTAGTTTGAAAATGTTATTTAAGTTTTTTTATTTTGTTTTTAGTATTTGTTGTTATAGCGGCAACAGAAATACAATATCTTTGAAAATTTCAGCTGCCTAGCTATCATGGTTCATGAGATACAGCCCGGTGACAGACAGACAGACGGACATCGAAGTCTTAGTAATAGGGTCCCGTTTTTCCCTTTGGGTACGGAACCCCAAAAACTAAGTCTACGCTTTCATCTCATTTGAGGCCTAAACTGAAAATTAAGAAGATACCGAAATACTTAGAGTTGGCTATGCTGCCTCATACAAATGGCAAAACTATTAAAATGGGACCGGAACCTTCAATTTACCGTAGGTACACCCAAGCTACGACAATCATGTAGCTACAAGAACGTCGTTGACTTTAGGCATATTCTCGAAGAGAACATGTTACAAGAGTTTCGTATCCAGCATACTTCTACAGTCATAAGGTCTTCTGTCTACAAGAAAAAATATTTTTTTATATGGATCATAAAATGTCTGCACGTCTTGAAAGATATAATTTACGAGATAAATGTACCAAAATCTGAATAAGGATCTACGAGATAAATTATAGCTTGTTTTTCATGTAAGGAATGACAACGCACTATGAATTGAGGAGGCTTTGTATTAAATTGGCACCATGCCAAAGGTTGTGTTCTATTTGTGGAACTTTTTTGCATTTCAAGACAAACTGTAGTAACATTTTTCTTACGTACGCCATATAAAGTTATTTATATAATGACTACATGCTGGGTATAAGATTGCTTCAATGTTATTATTCTTAGTATAATATTGTATAATATTATACATGGTATCCATTACGTTTTTAGCAAGTACAATACATGGTATAATTATTATTTTCTTTTTATGGGTAAGCTTGATTATATCAATTTAAAGATATGAGCGAAGTCCACCAACATTTTGGTCACGTCTAAAACTTGATAAAACACGCATAAATATTCGGGGAAATAAGATAATTATGTAGACTCTTGCTTAAAAAATATGACACCAAAGCTAGCCAACCGGCCTATACGAACTTACTTTTATTTAATTTGATACTAGACCTAAGGTCTTTCTAGTAATTTAATCTGAGCTAAAAAGAATACCACTCCGTTAAATAGCTTTTTAAAACCCGCCTACGAGGCGTGGGGTTCAATATAATACTCGCCACAGTTTTTATCCTAATTTGGGCACTTAAAAAGGTTAACACATAACTGACCTTATTTATACCTTATGTTGTACCTTCTCTCTGTGCCTACCTCAGATATAAAACCAGTAGAAACCTACCGCGTGTTATGTGAAACCAGTTGAGAGATCTTCTTATCAAATATGTGTGGAATTCTCGAGTTCTTTCGTCTCAGTTATAGGATTTTTGTATTTGTTTATTTCATTAGCACGGCATTACACCAATTACACTAATTACTTAACATTATGACATTAGTTAACAATATGTAATAACAATTTATGCACAATTAAAAATAAAGTAAAATAAAAAACATTAATGTCACACAATAGTCAAAAATAGATAGAGTAATGTCAAATAAATCATTATAAATAAAACTCATTCACACAGTCTTCTCACAAAAATTCAAACATTCAGACAGTATCACCTTCCATTCATCAGCAAATATGTCACAATTTGGGTTGATGTCCAGAAGGGCGTTAAGCGCTGTGAGGGTACGTGGTACAGGAGACTTCGAACGCGCTACAGTTCGACTAAAGGGAGTTGCAAATAATTTTCGGTGCCTAAGACGACGGTAATCATTAGGGGCATATAGACGACACAATTCACTGGCAAGTTCTGGACTATCAATTTTACCTCTGAGGATCTTGCACATTGTCACCAATTGGTCATATGACCTTCGGACCTCCAGGGAGTTGTACCCTAGTGTACCCAAAAGGAAGTTAGTTGGGTATTTATAAGGATAATACCCATAAATACGTTTATATAAATACCTCAAAAAGGCTTTTTGTACCTTCTCAAGTAAAAGTGCATAGGTGCTCTCATATGGGTGCCAGACACAGGCACTGGCTTCTAATTTAGTTCGCACGAGAGTACTAAAAATAAGCTTGATCACTCCGATATTATTAAAGTCGCGGGAATTTCGGAGGACAAATCCTAATCGTCGAAAAGACTCCTTAGCTACAGTCGTGATATGGTCGTGGAACGTGAGCTTTTGGTCGAAAGCTACACCCAAATCCATGACGGTGGTTGATCGCGATATATGCTCATTATTAAGTGTGTATTGGAATTTAATTGGATGTCGCATTCTACCAAAAGTCATTTGAGCGCACTTAAGAGGATTGAATTCCATTTTATTCTTGACGCTCCATTGATACACCGCATCAATGTCCCGTTGAAGAAGGATACAGTCTTCAGGTGTTCCGATCTCCATAAACAACTTCAAATCATCAGCGTATAACAGACACTTTGCATGCTTGAGGACTTTAGGAAGATCATTAACCAATATAGTAAAAAAGAGTGGTCCCGCAATCGAACCCTGGCTAACCCCAGAAGGAGTCTGATAGGGTCGAGAATCATAGACTCCCAGACGAACGTACTGTTGGCGACCTCCAAGTAAACTAGCTATAAAACGCAATAGTCCCGGTACAAAGCCTACCTCACTAAGCTTTGCCAGCAGTACATCATTATCGACCCTATCAAACGCCTTCCGGAAGTCAAAATAAAGGACATCTACCTGTCCTCCACGGTCAAGAGTTTTAGATATATAATCTGTTAATGTTAAAAGATTAGAGTTAACCGATCTTTTCCTTCTAAACCCATGTTGCTCATTGCACAAAAAAGGCTCAACTTGTTTGTAAATCTTTGCATGTAGTATATGCTCGAAAACCTTAGCAAGAGTTGATAAAATAGCTATAGGGCGGTATTCTTCGACAGATGTTCTGTTGGAGCCCTTAGGAATAGGAGTAACTCTTGATATTTTCCACTGTGAGGGATATTCTTCTGTCCTCAATGCCAAGTTAAAGATGTAACACAAAGGTTCGACAATGTAATCCTTTCCCTGTTTGAGGAACCACGGTGGGACACCGTCAGGCCCAATCGAACTATCTGACTTAAGCCTATTAATGCCTAGCACTACTTCACTGCATGCTATCTCGCGGACACTAATGTTATTAGCTGTAAGATTTCTCTCAGTAGCCAAGTTATTTATGTCGAGGGTAGGGGTTTCAGGGATGAACACGCTAGAGAAAAAATCGGCAAACGCTTCAGAGGCTCCTACACCACTCCAAGTATTACCCTTATAGTCTACATTTGGCTCAAATCCTCCCTTCGCTCGCAAACTAGATATGTGACGCCAAAACTGTCGCGGATTTGTTTTTATATTTCGTTCGATACCAACAATATACGATTCATATGCTATACGAATACGAGTCTTTAAATCAGCTCTGAGGTCTGAAAACATTTTATATGTTTCTTGCGTACCTGTCTTTTTCCAATGACAATGGAGCTTTCGCTTCAGTTTGATATCGGAGATAATATCATTTGTGAACCAAACGGGATATCGCGAAACATTGGCACATTTACGGTGTTTTTTTGGTACACATGAGTCAAAAATACCGTATATTTTGTCATAAAAATATTTAGTACCTATATTAACATCATTGATTTGATAAAGCTCGTCCCATGACTCCTCAGAAAGCATATCAAATAACGTCTCATAATTAACTTTTTTGAAGTTCCAGTCTCTTGCGGCGTCTATGTTGCTAGGCTCGATGCGGTCTGATTGGCGAGTAACTAAAACTTCAATACTCGTAGCAAGAGGAGGGTGATAAGGATCAATTTTTACCACTCCTTCTGTAGCACGCACATGTGTTTGTAGCACGTTAGCACCCTTCTGAACAAGTACTATGTCCAAAATACCACCATTTACATAGTTCGTCACAGAATTATTGTCATACATATTACAAAAAGATAAAAAGTAACAATAATAATTATTCACATTTTTAGACGCACTATTTAGATTAATGTCGCCGTAAATTAATACAATTCCTTTTAAATTATTTACAAAACTTTCAACCTTACAAAACCACCGTAGATATTCCTCATCAGTGCCATTTGTAATATAAACTACGCACACATAAATGGTACGACCGTGCCACACAAAACTGGCCCAGAGGTCTTCCCCACAGTCAGTTTCCAGTTCCTGTCGCCGCCGCAATGAAATAGGAGAACGCGCCGCCAGTAATACGCCTCCACATGGAGAGCCTCTGTCGCGACGCAGAACTCTCCAGTCTCCACAGGCAACTTCGGAATCCTCAACGGAATCATCCAGGAATGTTTCGGTAGCTGCTAAAAGAGAGTGCTTTAGCAGCATCATATTATTCCTCCACTCAGGTAGCTTAGTTTTTAGTCCCCGCACATTCTGGTAAAAAATGTCTAAGTTAGAGATTTTTGCGCATTGATTTAAGCCCTGCTTGGGAACGCTGCTCACGAAAGGGCTGGGGGTTGTTGTTGGGAGTTACTGGAGGCACAGAACCTATGCTAGCTTTAGGCAGGGTTCTGAAATTTATCCAAGGCTTAATCTTGGCATTGATAGGCCACACATCTGTTGAATAGCATGTGTCGTATAAAGTCGCTGGGACGCCTAGCTTGTATGATTTGTAATCGCCTTTAGGTCTTAATTCTTCGACAGTACAACTTTCGGTGGAACATAGTTGTTGTAAATATTCACGAACTTCTTTAACATCGGATTCCATGTTCCACAGATGTAAATATTTCTTTGCCACTACTGCTTTTAAAGACGTTACAGCGGGTCCTGCGGTACCACACACAGATAAAGGTCGCTGCGCTCTCTTTCTATTCACTACAGTCCACTCCTTGTCCATATGATTACATTGACCAGTAGCACTGTCTCCAACTCCATTATCAACAGTTATAATGTCATTTGTTGTTTGTGCTGATATTGTTGCCTGAGGTATTGCTTCTACACTTTTAGCTTGAAGCTCAGTTTTTGAGGTACATTCTGTTTTCCTAGACGTTTGCGTTGGCTTGTTTTCCTTATGAGACACTTTAGCATTCCCGGAATTGTTAATAGAAGGTTTGGTGATAGCCTTAGGTGAGACCTGTTCATTAATTTGAGGCCTGGTAGGCTGCGGTACCGATTCAGACTGTGAATTAATTTGTATTGCGCCTCGTTCTTCACCAGGGACTGTCAATTTGAAATATTCACTACTTTTCAGAACTTCGATAAGTGTTTCTATTTGAGTTGATTGCCTTTCGACCTTTGACTCATAGCCCACCATGGCAGTAACAACCTGAGCAAGCTTTGTTTCGAGACTTGCTATGACAGACTTGGAATCATCGAGCTTAGTTTCATAGCTGATCGTAATTTTACCAAGCTGCTCGCTCATTTTTGCCATCTGTTGGCGTAACTGTTGAACCTCATGCACAAGATTACTATTTCCGTCATGATACTCTTGGCCCATCGGACTCGTTTGGATTTGGCGTTGTGGTCTCCTGTGAGTCACGTTCGAATCGCGGCACTTTTTTAGAACACCAACTGGAGTTGAGCTATTATCCCCACCTTTTTTCGCTGCACACCTGCACTCAGGGCATATCCATGATGAAATCGTTAGGCTCTTCTCACCTGTGCATAATACATGATATTGCTTGGAACAGTTGTTGAGACAGCAGGTCAAGCATTCTTCCGTGTCCAGAATTACATTAAAACACGCCGAACAAACCATCTTGGTGTTTATAGTAAAAGTAGTACAAATTAGTAGTGACAAATGAAGTAGTCGTATGAAATACAAAATGTTCAAAGGCAAAAAGAACGGTACTCCGCTAAGATGCGAAGTTGTCACCTTTAGAACGCTAGGCTCTCGGGCTAGCCACTACGCCACCGTGCCTGTTCTGAGGGCGTCGAAATTAAGAATCCAATTGTTCGTAACAGTGTGCAGTATTATTTTATACTAACTTGAGGGTAGCTAACCGATTTGAGTAGCAGAATTTTGTTTCATTTCATAACACTGGTTAAATCAAAATAAAGCACTCTTAGTCTGAAACTAGATATTATTTACGAATTTGTATTAGTTAGTATTGGTCCACAACTTTAATAACATTACAAGCACTGCTTAGAGAAATGTTCTGACGGATTATTTTCACTGACGGGTCGTATTTATTTACATTCCAAATTTTGTTGAAATCACTGTCTTGTTTTATCTAAACATAATGCAGCACTTTTATCGAAGTATTATAAATTGATTTTTATCACTGTTTACTTATATTTCGTATTAGACAAATTTAAAATATTTATTTACACGGGAGCCGAAGTGTACACAGTGGCTAGGGTTGCCATACCTAGGATGTCCTAGGAGGAGGCTAGGATGTCCAATGCTATACATAGGCCTCTCGTATTGATCTCCAATACGTCCGATTGGAAGCGACTTGCATCCAACGCGATCCTGCTATCTTGATGAGGTCATTGGGTCTACTAAATGGGTGGACGTCTTACGCTGCACTTGCCGGTACGTGGTCTTTTCGACTCCATCAGTCATCAGTATTCCGTGCTATGTGCCCTGCTCACTGCAGTTTCAATTTGCCAATCCACTGGGCTATGTCAATCACTTTGGTTCTTGCACGGACTTCCTCAGTCCTGATTAGATTTTGCAGAGCCGAGCAATCATCAATGTAATGCATATTTTTTACTGTAGATAGGTTTGCATATTTTTTACTGTAGATAGGTTTTTTTTTTTTTTTTTAGATTAAAATTTATTAACCACAGACTCCAGGGTCTGTGCCCTTTGTTAACTAACGTTTACAATTATTTAGGTATACTATACAAAGAGTGTTAGTAGGTACTTGAAATAGCCTAAGTTAGTCAATGCACTGCGTGAATGCCACGAGCAGACCAGCGACCCGCAAGCAGCACCCGATCACGAGTATGACACATGTGCCAGCCATCATTCTCCTCGACCATATTTGAGGGAGGAGAACGACCCGACACATGATGCCGCCGCAAGAAGGAGCCCTCGATGGCGAGCATGAATGCTCGGGGCATGCACACAATGCTTATTTCTTATAAATTACAAATACACATTTTTTACATCCTATGCCAATTTTGTTGCTTTCTCCTGGCCCAAAGCCTTCATCACCGCCTCGTTCCGATCTCTGACGGCCATCTGCAGGTTGTATTCCTTGATGGTCTCCGATGACGCAGACGATGCGCGCCGCACGAATCGACTGATGGCATCATTTTGGATGTCGTCGGCGTAATAGATGAAGGTCCCAGTGTGCCGCGATAGTGCAACGACCGCGTGTGAGACGCTCTCGTGTAGTCTCATTTTCGGCTTTGTTTTTATAACGATAACCGACTCGTACGTTAGTCCCTGAGCTTCGTGAATGGTAAGGGTGCGTGATCCTGAGCCTCCCCCATAACCTTGACTTATGAGGATCTCCTTTTCTTCCTGTGTATGCACTAAGAAAAGGGTGTTAGGGAGGGTTTTGGATATTTGGGCCCCCTTGAACCTTTTCTGCTCAAGAAACCTAATACGAGGGGCTGAGGAATATATACCTGAGTATATTTCCCTCAACGCATACGCGACATCCATTGGGTTTCTGTGTGTACAGAGCAACTCCTGGGTGATATTTGCAACCAGCGTTGGACGATGGTACCTCATCTCGAAGAGATTTTCTCTGTCGATATAAGGCAACTGATTGACGTCTCCAATGAGGACAAGTTCGCTAGCACCAGACAGCCGGGCAGCCATTATTATGGCTCCAAAATGGTTCATTAGAGCTTCGTCCACCAAAAGGCGACTGAAGCTCTCTTTTCCGAAACCATTGACGAGAGATGAAGCCATGGTTCGCACTCTGGATTTTACCAGATCTCCTATTCGGTGCGATAACTTCTCCCTCAGGTCTTTTGCTGCCTCTGTTGTTGTTGTAATGATAGCGTCCCTATCCACATCAAAGTAGATAGGTTTGCTTTTGAAAACATCCTGAAAAAATATGATAGGCGTGTTACACTAGGTTGTAGGGTGTAGTTACTTAGCACGTTTACCTTATTTCTCTCAGGATATATGGATCGACCGTGTTATACCTCGATTACTCTGTGACGCCTACATAAATAGTATTGGGACTAAATTGAATTCTCGGCTATAAATTATGCTAGTCCATTTGGAAAGATTAAAAAATTCACAGTTCACATAACGAGAACAGTCCGCTCAGATATGACGGGGCTTCCAACTTGAATATTCAGCGTTCTGCCGGACGACGCTGTAATATGCAGATTTGCGTGATCCCCCGCGTAAAACCGCATATATCTACGTACTTCATGGATATTTGAGTGACATCGCTGAGATGGCTAATAGAGTATGAATTGTTAACTTTATGCTTTCAGGGCAAGCTCAGCACCTACGAGAATGTCATGAATATCATGTCAATTTTCGTAGAATCATTGTTTTTTATTCTGGGCGCGTAAGGACAAGTAAGGAGACATTTGTTTTGTCTTTAGAACTTTATTTGTTTACGGAAAATCTGGCTGCTCATTACATTGAAATCTTAGTCGTATTGTATTTTATTGAATTTTCTCGAGCAAATTACTGGCGAGCAATCGAGCGCTAGATGAAAATGATCACATAAATGCGATATTTTCATGAATATTCGTAATTATGAGTGTTATCAATATTTCACGCTAAGCGTTGGACATTAACCAGATGTTCAATGTAATTGAACATGTATGTATTGCAAAACCTTCAAGATGCCGGAAACCACCGTCCGCGACCCAGATACGCCGGGCATCGACACCTCCGCGGCCAGCGCACGTGTGCTGACGGTGCTTCACACCGATACGGCACACAAATATGGTTTTTTGTATGTAGATTATAAGTGTTTTAGTATATAAGTTGTTTAGTTTTAAAATAAAATTAATTACTACCGAAGACTGGTTTTGATTCACCACCTCCGAGAAGACCCCACCTGGAGCAGCCAAGAAGAACCCAACTACCTGGAGCAGCAAGAAGAGCTCAGAGGGACGCCGCCCGCCCAGCCAACCGGCTGTGACCAGAGGCTCCACCGCCCGCCCTCCACGAGGTTTCTGCCCGCCCTACGCTGAGCGCTGCTCCGCCCGCCCGCCTTCCACGAGGTCACGTCCGCCCGCGACGAGCCGACCTCCGCCCTGACGCCGAGCGCTACTGAGAGCGGCCTCCGCGCACCGTCCAGCACTCCCGCTGGACCTAACCCTTTCCCTCCACTGCGGCATAAGACACCTTGTAGCCGTTGCCATCTGCATCGTTCACGTGAGCCTGCGTGAACGGCAGTGGAGTATCATTCCCTGCGCACATTGCACGACGTGCGTATCCCTATTACCTTCCCCCATTCCGCTTGTTGCCTTAGGTCTCCGGCAACAGGTTTTCCCGTACCTATCTGTATATATGTATATATCGCTCTATGGTTAGGGCTAGGTATCATAGATAGGTAGGTAGGTTAGCTAGGGACCCAGTGGTGAGTATCCTTGTATAGGAGAGTAGGGGTCTCTAACTTAGCTAGGGAATAGGTAAGTATTGACTTGAGTTAGGACCTAGTAGGAATAGGGTCCTGTAGGAAATCTAGGGAATCTATCAATAGGTACTAGTTTGACATTGTCATACTAGATCGTAGGGTCTTGTAGGTAATGTTAGGTACTACAGATTGATAGGCTCCCTCTTAGAAACTTGCAGTTTGACTGTTACAGTACTCAGAGCTCACGCTCTAGTGCTTTAATAGTTTAATCAGGCGTTTAGGTAACTGCCAGTAGCACATTGGCAGGTAGCTAACCGCTCTGAAAACTGTCAAGTCACAACCAACCTAGAGTGATACAGATTTACGACCTGCATTGCTCTGGGTTTTCCGTCAGGCGTTAGAGAATTTAGTAGTCGGCGACTATTATTTAACCTAACGCCTGAATATATGGTCCTTCGAGTGTTTTGACCCAGAAGGCCTAGACATATGGTCCTTCGACAATTTTTGAACCAGTAGGTAAATTTCGCGATCCTCCTGTCCCTGGTAGATGAATTTTGACTGACAAACACCTTTGAAGTACTACAGGCTAGCGTACTCAACTAAGCGCTAGTTTTGTTGTACGGATAAGCACTGACGTTTACGCTGAGCTGCTTTCGATCGGTAGCGGATCGGGCCCCGGCCTCCCACAAGCGGGAATCACCGGTGTTTTGAGAAGCCGCACGTACCGAATCGAGGATAAGACGAACGCAGCGAAGCATAGGGTGTAGCTGATAGGAGTAGGGATAGGAATCAAGAAAGAAAAACCAAGAGAGAAGAACGAAGAAAGAAGAAACGCAATGGATATTACCACAATCAACAACTTATTAAGAAGCCAAGACAAACAGTTAGAAGAATTACAACAGATATTCAAAAATATCAAGAAAGATTCATCGTATAGAAAAACTGACGCCTATGTGAAAACGAAGAAACAAAGAGTGGAAGAAATAATAGAAGAAGTCACTCACACCCATGAAGTCCTCCAAAATGAAGAATCCTTACAAAATCACAAATATATTACGTTGGGTTATTTTACCAAAGTGAGAAGC
This sequence comes from Hypomecis atomaria, assembly GCA_964007245.1. Classification (NCBI taxonomy): domain Eukaryota; kingdom Metazoa; phylum Arthropoda; class Insecta; order Lepidoptera; family Geometridae; genus Hypomecis; species Hypomecis atomaria. Next base: position 14,113,661 of record OZ023295.1, read on the forward strand.
CTTTACCTAGAGATAATTGAATACTTAGACAGTTGTAACAAAACTGAACAGATTGAACACATAGAAACAGTCAAAACACCGGCAAAAATACAATCACAACTCTTCTTGATAAAAATATTAAGAAGCAAACTGAACAGATCGTCTGAATTGTTAAGAAGAGATCAAATACCCAAGGAAGCACTCGAGACCAGTAGATCACAATTAGAACAGTCACTCGAAGAAGTACTAAAGCAACACGCAGTGCTTATGCAAGAAGAAGAGTTAGTCAGCCACGATTATTTTAGAAATGACGTCATCGATGATATTCAGATGGAAGTAGAACCAGTCATCCAAGAATTACTTAGTAGAAGCTTAAGCCAGTCCTTTAACCAGAAACAAGAAACAGTCATGAACACCACCGTGAACTTACCGAAAATTAACATACCGTATTTTAATGGCACGTATGAATCCTGGGAATCATTTTACGACCTATTTAAGAAAATCATACATGACCACAAAACGTTATCTCTCACAGAAAAAATGCAATATTTAAAAACTCATGTAAAAGACGAAGCAGCCAAATTAATTAACCACTTAACAGTATGTGACGAACATTACGAGACAGCGTGGACTCTAATAACAAGCAGATATAGAAATGAACGTATTTTAGTAACAAGGCACATAGATAACATAATACATTTACCAAAGATAGAAAAGGGCAATGCTGACAATTTGAAGAAACTTCACGATAACATGAATGAAAGCCTGGAAGCGCTCAAAGGGTTGGGGCTCAATATAGAATCTTGGGATCCATTTTTAACCAGAATCATCACATTAAAATGGGATTCTGAAACAAACGAAAGGTATGAGCAACATGTAATGCAGCCTAAACAACTTCAAAAGCTATCAGATGTTATGGACTTCTTACAACGAAGATTTATGTCATTAGAAGCATGTGGCATGAAACATTCAGTAACGCAATACTCGTATACACAAAATCAAACAGAAATTTACAATTCAACGCCCGTTGGAAGAGGTTGTTGGCTATGCGATACCCGCATGCATAACATATACGGTTGCACCAAATTCAGATCATTATCATTAACAGAACGAAATAGAGCAGTATTTTTGAACGAAAAATGCAGGCGTTGTATAAACCACAATAAAGACAAGCAATGTTACACGTCAGGCAAGTGTGTTCAATGCGGATCACCAGATCACCATTCGTTATTACACCCACATGAACGAACAATACAACAAGAAGCTCAGAACCACAGGCCGCCGTATAGAGAAGCTAATAGCACACCATATACTTTAACAAATCAAGAAGTTACATCGAACATAGCAACCAACGCATCGACAGAAGACACGTTATTAGCTACAGCAGAGGTACAAGCTAGAGCTGCCGACGGCTCAACGCATCGACTGAGAATATTGTGTGACCAAGGGTCACAAGCATCATTTTGCACAGAACGTGTAGCGCAAATAATGTCATACCCACGCCGAAGAATAAGAACTCAAGTAACTAGTATTGGAGATGAAATACCAAAATCATCAAACTACTCAACGAATATTGTATTAGAGCCAAGATTACCAACTGGTTACAAATTACCAGTGAACCTAGTAATATTACCAAAATTAACCCGATCAATACCTAACAGAGACATTCCTGAATTGAAGTCGAAATGTCTTGCCGATCTACTAGTAACAGATCCAAATTATAATAAAAGAAGTCCCATAGATATAATCTTGGGAGCTAAAGAATATAGCAAGTTACTGCTGAACGGTTTCCAGAAAGTACAAGAAGGAGTGATTGCTCAAAATACGAAGTTTGGGTGGATACTTTCTGGAAAATGTGAAGTTGGGAAACGTACAAATTCCACAAGAAAACTACATTTAAGAACACAAGTTAAGAAGACAGAAGAATTGCGTAAAGATCGAGATTTAGAAGGAGTAGAAGGAAGAAATACGAAAACAGTTCCAGTAGACGATAATTACCAGCAGAAAAACTACATACCGTATCATGCCTTAAAATGCAAAGATCCAGATGAATATAATGGTATAAATTCATTTATACCAAAGAAAAATGCAGAAAGAAGGAAAACATGTGCAACAAACCGATTACCAGATGTCCAGAGATTGTTTCTGAAAACCAAATGGAACCATGAAGTTTCATCTGCGAATCCAGCAGATATCACGTCAAAAGGAACATTACCGAGTAACTTCGAAAACCTATCACTATGGTGGAGAAGACCAGAATGGATGAAACGTGAAGAAATTCCAACGATACGAACAACACCAGAAACCTATGAAGAAAATAAAGCACTTCATATCACCGTTGATACGAAACCGGAGAACGAGTTATGGGAGCAACGTTTAAGATTCCAGAGAATGCTACAAAATCTATCCTATTGTTCGAGAATGGATAATACAACCAAAAGACTACTTACTTGTCAGAACTGCCAAGCCTAATTCCAGTTATTAATGCAGAAGGAGTAATGAGATGCAGAGGAGGATTGGAGATTAACATACAAATACCAAAAACCACGAAGCGACAAACACCTTGTTGGAGCACCTAATTTAAATTCCATTGGTAAAAGAAGAAAATGACATACAAGCAAATTATCCTACAAATCCTACGACAAAAAATATATGAAAAGAATATGAATGGAAGAAAATCTTTGCTATTCCTGGAGTGGCGAAGACCATGCAACACAAATATTGCATGGTTAACCAACCACTCCAGCACCGTGAGGGAAGCCGAAAATAACGAGGAACAAGGAAAAACGTCCGAACTACTCCAGAAAAACTATAGGAAATGTCAGCTCTAGAACAACCCGAAGTTGCCATTCTACACTGAGAGCTGGCAGAATGTTCAATGTAATTGAACATGTATGTATTGCAAAACCTTCAAGATGCCGGAAACCACCGTCCGCGACCCAGATACGCCGGGCATCGACACCTCCGCGGCCAGCGCACGTGTGCTGACGGTGCTTTACACCGATACGGCACACAAATATGGTTTTTTGTATGTAGATTATAAGTGTTTTAGTATATAAGTTGTTTAGTTTTAAAATAAAATTAATTACTACCGAAGACTGGTTTTGATTCACCACCTCCGAGAAGACCCCACCTGGAGCAGCCAAGAAGAACCCAACTACCTGGAGCAGCAAGAAGAGCTCAGAGGGACGCCGCCCGCCCAGCCAACCGGCTGTGACCAGAGGCTCCACCGCCCGCCCTCCACGAGGTTTCTGCCCGCCCTACGCTGAGCGCTGCTCCGCCCGCCCGCCTTCCACGAGGTCACGTCCGCCCGCGACGAGCCGACCTCCGCCCTGACGCCGAGCGCTACTGAGAGCGGCCTCCGCGCACCGTCCAGCACTCCCGCTGGACCTAACCCTTTCCCTCCACTGCGGCATAAGACACCTTGTAGCCGTTGCCATCTGCATCGTTCACGTGAGCCTGCGTGAACGGCAGTGGAGTATCATTCCCTGCGCACATTGCACGACGTGCGTATCCCTATTACCTTCCCCCATTCCGCTTGTTGCCTTAGGTCTCCGGCAACAGGTTTTCCCGTACCTATCTGTATATATGTATATATCGCTCTATGGTTAGGGCTAGGTATCATAGATAGGTAGGTAGGTTAGCTAGGGACCCAGTGGTGAGTATCCTTGTATAGGAGAGTAGGGGTCTCTAACTTAGCTAGGGAATAGGTAAGTATTGACTTGAGTTAGGACCTAGTAGGAATAGGGTCCTGTAGGAAATCTAGGGAATCTATCAATAGGTACTAGTTTGACATTGTCATACTAGATCGTAGGGTCTTGTAGGTAATGTTAGGTACTACAGATTGATAGGCTCCCTCTTAGAAACTTGCAGTTTGACTGTTACAGTACTCAGAGCTCACGCTCTAGTGCTTTAATAGTTTAATCAGGCGTTTAGGTAACTGCCAGTAGCACATTGGCAGGTAGCTAACCGCTCTGAAAACTGTCAAGTCACAACCAACCTAGAGTGATACAGATTTACGACCTGCATTGCTCTGGGTTTTCCGTCAGGCGTTAGAGAATTTAGTAGTCGGCGACTATTATTTAACCTAACGCCTGAACACCAGAGATATCATTACTAAATTATAAATCCAGTGTTTGTTGTTTTGTCGCGATGTCGCGGCCGAGCCCATCGAGGCGGGGGCGGCGACGGGATGGACGGGCGGCGAGAAGGCCGCTGCCTATCCGTCCTGCCAGCGGCCCTAACGGGTGCCGCCAACGTGTTGGCGGAGGCGGTGGGGCTGCAGGGGAAGAGGAGTGTCGGTATCGCGACGGCCGTTCTCCCTATCCTCTGCAGCCGTAGTGGCAGGCGCGGGGCCACTTTAATTGACCCGTTGCATCGGGACCAGGGCTGTCGGATACGGGTGCTGTCTGACGCCCAGTGCTGGTTGGTCCCAGGTGGTGGATGACGATGTGTCTGGTGTTCGGCACATCGTCATTCTGGCGGGAGCCGAAGCTCCGTGGTGGGGCCCAAGTTGGGCCAGCGCTGTCGGGTGCCGCGGAGGAGTGCGCAAGCGTGCCCGTAGCCCCGACACCAGGCGCAGTGGTGGAACACCCAGGGGTTTTGGTGGGTATACTGTCCAGTCGGCAGGACTCCCACATAACCACCCGCCTGCCCACGAGGTGTGGTGGTATCTATAAAAGATTTCCCCTGGTAAAAAAAAAAAAAAAAAAAAAGGATCGTACAATACTCTAAATTATATTATGACAATTTCATGGTTCTAATTGTTAAATTGTTCATAATGAGCTTTTATATGTTTAGTATACTACTTACTGAGGTTCCACTTAACCCTATTATGAATCCGTTTTTTTTGATATCACAGATAAAGGTTTCTTTAAAATGTCTGCATCTTTACGACGTCTGCTGAATTTAAATTGCTGATCTGCTTTTAAGTTTCCATTCAAATTTCGATCATAAAGCTATAATATTGTTATTTTCGAATGACTTCCTCAATAAAAGGGTATTGCAATACAATCTCCTAAGAAAATATTAATTAAGGACTTAATGAGTTGCCTCATTTAAGTAAGGCTAGGCCTAATCTAAGGACATTGAGGTGGAAAAATTTTGGTCAAATAATTAGGCCCAATTCCAAAGTCACCACGTTAAAATTCTCTAAAGTTAGTGACTGCTTAAATTAAAGTTAATTAGTCAGAAACTGCTATTATAAAGGCACCACTTAGTTAAAAATTGAACGATGGCTAACTCTATTTAGGTTCATCTAAAGGAAGTTCACAGATAAAAAAATGTACTTAAAAATATAATGTAATGCCGTCTACACACCATCAAGTGACCGGCTTGACAGCGATTTAGTTCAATTTTTTAATATTATCTGTGGCTTCGTCGATTTAAAAATTAAGAAAGAGGTAGTCAGTGTTACAAGTTAATTACCACTTCCACATATTATTGCTTAAACAATTTTTATAATAGTATTTCGGGCTTCATAAATAAAAACATTTAAGCAAGTGACCTGGGGCTCTATTTTGAACTTCGAACGACTTCAACGTATACGGAACTTTCATAGATTTTATGAAGAATCCGTAGTAAAGTTCATTCTCCCTCCATACAAGCTCCCTACACGTCTGAACCGTACGAAAGTCAAAAGGGATGCCCCAGGGGCATGATTTTTAAGTTTCGTACACGACCGTATATGGAACTTGTATGAAAATGGCTAGGACGAATACGCAACTTTACGGATTCTCCATACAATCTGTCAAAGTTCTGATGCGTTCGAAATTCAAAAATCGTGCCCCCGGGGCATTGTTTTTGACTTTCGTATTGGCTCGGCCGTATACGGAATTTGTATGAAGACAGCAAGGACGTAAACGTAACTTTACGGATTCTTTACACAATCTGTCGAAGTGCCGTAAGCGTACAAACCGTTCAAAGTTCAGAAATAGAGTCCCAGAAACATTATTTTTGACGTAGGTAAGTATTAAACTTGTATGAAGACGGCTAGGTCATATACGCAACTTTGCGGATCTTTCGTACTATCTATCAAAGTTAATACGTATACGTTTGAAAATCAGAAAAAGAGCCACAGACCACAGAACGCATTCAGTGCAAGTGCACATATGCAGCGCAAATGGTTCTTTTAGTAGAACAACTATCCGTCAATAGGATTTTAGTTTTGAGTAAAGTTTAGAGTTAATGTTGTTGTTAATCATAAGCGTATAAAATGCATACATTAATTTAAAAAAAATATTCATTTCCGCAATATAAAACTTTACCAAGATCGTTTGTATAACGTATTTCATCACATTAAAAACAAAACAACAACGTAAGACACCGGGACGAAAGTAAAGCCGGGTGTTTTTTAATTCATATTGTGGCAACACTCCCACCATTATTATATTTTACAAAACAAAAGTGTTTGGTTTTTATTTCGTTTTGCTTTGCTACTTAGGGTAAATAATAGTCCCAGCCAGCGTAAAACATAAATATAAAGGATCCAAAGGCGTTATCACACACAATAGGTATTGCTGCGGCGGACAAGAAATATGCTTAAACGAATTGATCGTAATAAGATAACAAGGCTTTTTGAGCAGTTAATAAGCTAAACAGGCTGTAAATAGGTAGGTATTCGCTAATTACAGGAAAATACAGACTTCTATTGTCATCTTGTTTCCAGGAAAATAAACTTTTCTTAAAACTAAAAAAGTTGTAAGTATATAAATGTTGTTTTTATTTTCAGATCAGCAGCGGCTAAAATTTCGTCTGCAGGTGGTCTACAGCACTTTCCAAGCTTACTACTAAAGATTACTACATTGAAAACACCAATGACGGTACTAAGACAACCATGAGAAGGCAAACTCCCTAAAACTGTGAAATTGTGTAAAATATCAGTGTTTGTTAGCTACAAGCTGCGGACAACCCAACCCTAGCGCAGATGTGAAGTGAGCTTCAGTCAGGATCGGGCTATCTGCAGTTTGTAGCTAACATCACAGCTGACAAGATGTATGATTCGGTCTGTAAAATATTTATGTTCTAAATTAGCTACAAGCTGCACAAAACTCAAACCTTACGCAGCTGTTATGTGAGATTGTCAGGATTGGGTTTTGCACAGCTCGTAGCTAACTTCAAAGCAGCCAAAACGTTAGATATAGCCTATAAAAGTCCTTAAACATTGTATTAATAGACCGAGACATACAACTAGGTAGCTATTAAGTTCGGCTGGTATACTTATCCTAACCTAACCCAACCCTAAGCGCAGATGTGAAGTGAGCTTCAGTCAGGATCGGGCTATCCGCAGTTTGTAGCTAACATCACAGCCGACAAGTTGTATGATTCGGTCTGTAAATTGATTCGGTCTGTAAGTTGATTTAGCCTATAAAAGTCCTTAAATATTGTATAAATAGACCGAGACATACCACTAGGTAGCTGTTATGTTCGGCTGGTACACTTATCCCTACCAAGCTATGTTAAATATGAGTTGTGGATAACCAAAATCCTCACACAGATGCTATGTGAGCTTCAGTAAGGATTGGGAGCCTGTAGCTAACATCACTGCCGCCAAGTTGTATGATTCTACTTAAGTGATGCTATAGTTTACATTTTAAGTTTTCTTACATAAATATATTATCCATGATTAGTCATTACTACTATTTTTAACACAAGTTCTAAATTATTAATTGTAAATAAGTGGTTGTTTTGTTACATTCTACTTATTGATATAAATATTGTAACCTGACTTGTACATAAATAAGACACAAAATAAATGAATTTGAATACCTATTATAGAAGAAAGCATTTCATATTATAATTGATGTGGTGTTCTTGTGATCTTTTATTGGACTGTTATTTGTTAAGTTGAAGCTTACCTACTGAATACTAATATATTTTTAGTAATTAACTACCTTTATCAAGTGATAGGTAAAATAAAGCTGATGGGTAATAAAAAGTGATTGATATTAAAAACTGCCTGGTAATTGAATGACTGTATCGAATAATTATTTTTGTATTGAATTAAATCTTTTCTTATTTCTTTCTGTAGTTTTGCTTTGCCCTGCCAAGGAAAATACAAACCACAATATAATCAACAGTCTATCATTTATTTAGCCGATATAACAATCTGTATCTTCCTCATCTTGTTATGGCTCCTGGTTGAAGTCTTGACACGATGATCAATTTAGGATGATGATTACATATTAGGGCCATTACTATACATCGAACTGGTTCACAACTTCCTAGTCTTGTTTCTAAAGTTGGTCAT